>CAKKTE020000572.1:0-2400000 GCA_920105625.2 Clusia tigrina
TGAAGTGTTTCACCCCCAGGCACACGAAACACAGTTACCGGTTTGCGACCGCCTCTCTCCTGCGCCGCGATGTTAATGACAGGAACGCCCCCAGCGCTTACACATCGCGCACGGGCGTTGTGGAGCCGCTGCCGGGTGCAAGACTGCCGTTGCTGATCGGGCTGTCGCAGCCACCATTGGGGCGCGAGATGTCGCAGCCACCACTGGGGCGCGAGATGTTGCAGCCACCACTGGGGCGCGAGATGTCGCAGCCACCACTGGGCCGCGAGATGGCGCAGCCTCCATTGCAGCGCGGGACATCAGACGTGGCGTACGTGGTGGCACGGTCCCTTCCTGATTGGGAAGCGCGGCGGACGCTCATCGGCCCCGTCGGTAGCGAACTCGCGGCAGGTGGTGCAGACAGGGCTCGGGGGCGCGAAGGCGTAACTGCCGCTGTGGTGCTGAATGCGGTCAAGACATCGTGGGTGCGAGACGGCGCCACTGCCCCGGATTGTGGTATGTTGCAGACCCCTCCAGCATCACGGGGGCTGGGAACACCAACTGTACCCTCGGAGCACAGGTAAGGCACGGCCCGATGTAGCGTCTTCCACGCCAGTCCGCTCGGCACGATGGGAAGGTCTGTGGAAAATCAAATTTTATAATTAGTCATGGGCTTAGGAGAAGGGTAATAATAAAAGCTAGGTTGCTAATAGTAGGAGAAATAACGGCGTCAAGACTACGTAGAGTACTACAACTTTATCCAGTAGCATAGCCAGGCGAGATCTACTGCTACCATTTTACGAGGAAGACTAATGATTCCATGGAAGAAACGAGGTATAACACAAAAAGGAAAGGCTACAAACTAGAGGCTACAAAGAATGGGACTAGCTACGGAAACGGCCAAAAGACCGGATGCCGGGATTACTCAGCCTGCACTCCCGCTCGAGGGAGTAGAACCATCTTGGTGACGGGCCTTTTAATGATTCCGCGTGCTGTCCGCACTTTCGCGACTCGCACTCTACCGTCTGAGTCCGGGTGGACCTCAGTGATCCTTCCCAATCGCCATTCGTTGGGTGGAACGTAGTCCCTCCTGCAGTACCACCAGATCTCCGTTAGCTGCATTATCTTGGATGGTCTTCCACTTTGTCCTGCGCTGGCACTCCAGAAGATACTCATGTTTCCAACGTACTGAGAACTGCTGGGAGAGAACTTGAAGCCTACACCATTGATTAAGAATAGAAAGAAAAGGGGTGGTCTCCTCCGAGACGGCTGGTGCAAGAAGTGGTCCCCCTACTAGAAAGTGCCCTGGTGTAAGTGGTTGGAGGTCGTCGGATCGTCACTGAGTGCGCTAATCGGTCGAGAATTCAGACATGCCTCGACGCGGGCTAATACCGTTGCCAACTCCTCATACGTATACCGGATCTGCCCACCCATTCGTTTGAAATGGTGTTTGAAGCTCTTTACTGCGGCTTCCCACAGTCCTCCCATATGGGGAGCGTTTGGAGGAATAAAATGCCATTTCAATTGGTGAAACCAATGCTGCGTGGTTGCCTGGTCCTTAGCTTCTCGAATCACACGTGCGAACTCCATGCGCACTACCTTCTCTGCTCCCACAAAATTCTTTCCATTGTCGGAATAAATGTTATCTGGGCACCCCCGTCGCCCAATGAATCTAGACAGGGCGACTAAAAAAGCCTGGGTAGTTAAATCCGTGGTAGCTTCTAAATGGGCGGCCTTGGTGGCGAAACACACAAAGATGCACACGTAGCCTTTTGTCATTTTATACCCCCGCCCTTGAAACGTTTTAATTTCAAAAGGACCCGCAAAATCAACCCCCGCGGTGGCGAAAGGACGAGACAGGGTGGTGCGTTCAGGGGGCAAAGGCGCCATGATCTGGCTCAATCTACGTTTCTTTTCTACCAGGCAAGTTTTACACCGTAAAATGGTACCCTTGACTAAAACCTTTGCGCGTGGAACCCAATATGGAGTTCGAAGGAGCCGAAGCATAAGCTGATTTCCCCCATGCAAACAGATTTGATGGGTGAACTCAACGAGCAGTCGTGTAAACTGTCCGTGGTACGGCAAAATTTGTGGGTGCCGCTCGGAGAACGGGATCTGAGTGGAATGCGCTAGGCGTCCGTTCACTCGAATCGACCCATCTGAATGAAGGAAGGGGTTCAAGGTGAGCAGAGAACTCGAATTGGAAATGGGTTGCCCGTTCTGCAGGCATCCATACTTCTCGGGGTAGTACATCTGCTGCGTTATGGTCGTTACGAGCAGTGTAGCGGCAACAATCTCTGCAGTCGTGATAGGCGATCCCGGGTGTGGGGCGTGGTCACGTAGCTTTCGCATAGCTTATTTAGAGAAGCGCTGGATATAGCACACAACCCGCAGTGCTCGCGGCAACGATGAGAAACGCTGTATCAAGTCATCGTGCTGTTTGACCTGGATTGTATGCGTAGCAACGTTGGGCTGTTCCTCCAGGGCGTCCGGGCTAGCGATTTTCGAAGGCTGAGGCCAGGAATTTGAGTCGTGGGTAAGCCATCCCGGACCGCTTCACCATAAATGGTTATGAACAAGCGCTGCTGGAGTTACCCCCCGACTGGCAAGATCAGCCGGATTGTCTGCAGACCTGACATGTCTCCAACATTCTACACCTACTTTACTTGAAATGGTGGTAACCCGATTAGCTACGAAGGTTTTCCATGTATGCGGGGATTTCTGGAGCCAAGCCAAAACTATGGTCGAATCCGTCCAACAAAACAAGTTGCTGGAGGTGACTTCCACCCTTGTCCGAAGTGCCGCCACCAACTCGGATAACAATACCGCGCCACGGAGTTCTAAGCGAGATAAGGACAACTTAGCCACTAATAAGTGTGACGTGACAGTATCGCCGCACTGGCATCGCACAAACAGCGCGGCGGCATATGCCGCTTGCGAAGCATCGCAAAACGCATGGAACTGGATATCTACATCCGGTGCAGACCCCACCCAACGCGGAATTCGAATCTGCGAGATGTCGTCATATGCCCCTAAAAATTCCCTCCAACGACTGGATGAGGCGAGGGTCAGCGATTCGTCCCAGTCAGTTTTGTCCCCCCAAATCTGTTGCATCAAGATCTTGGAAACGATCACGACAGCTGCCAGACATCCGGCTGGATCAAACAGTTGAGCTATAATCGATAGCACCTTGTCTTTGGTGGCTCGTGGGTCGAAGCAAATGGGCTGAAGATGAAAGTAGAAATGATCAGTCTTTGCGTTCCACCGGATTCCTAATGTCTTAGTTAAACTAGCTTCATCCACCTTCAGAAAGTCCTCTCGGAGCAAGTGGTCCGGAGGCAAAGAGGAGAGAATAGCTTCCGTATTAGCTGTCCACTTTCGCATGGAAAAGCCGGCAGAGTCGAGTGCACGGATCAACTCATCTCGAGTCTGTATCGCTGCGTTCACATCATGTGTGCCGCCCAAGGCGTCGTCCACATACATACATTCACGCAATACCCGGGCTGCTAGGGGTAGGTCTTCCTCGACATCCGTCGCGAGCTGTTCCAATGTCCTAATCGCTAAGTAAGGTGCACAGTTGACTCCGAAGGTCACCGTTTGTAACTCGAAATCGGAGACTGGCGCTGCAGGAGAGGCCCTAAAAACAATTCGATGGTACGGGGTGTGCTTTGGAGCTACTCTAATCTGCCGATACATCTTTCGCAGATCCCCATTAAAGACGAACTGAAACATTCGCCATCGCACGATAAGTTGTGTCAAGTCAGCCTGCAAGGTGGGACCCGTATATAAGACATCATTCAAGCTGAGAGAGTTGGTGGTTGCTTGAGATGCATTGAACACCAATCGCAGCTTGGTGGACGTACTCTCGGGTTTGATTACCGCATGATGAGGCAAATAATAGTGAGCAAGAGCACCTGAAGGTGGAGGCGGGACTTTGACCATATGATAAAGAGTCAAGTACTCCTGTACCACGGAGTCATATTGGTCTTTCTGCTCAAGGTTACGAAGTTACCTGCCTTCATTGCGCTCGAATAGCTTTAACACAATGTGCCGAGAAGCCCCAAGCGACTCCTCAGGCAGGTGCCTTGATTTGAACGGTAGTTCTACTACATACCGCCCAGAAGACTCTCTGTAAGTGGTACGGGAATACAAATCCAGGCAAGCCTGGTCACCGGGCGACAACCGTTTCTCCCTAGGTGGTTCCTCCACCTCCCAGAATCTTTGGAAGAGCTCTTCGACCGGGTGGCCGGTCTCAACTTGTACTCTGGCACAGAATGTCTGTGTCGAGTTCTCAGGCATGGGTCCTGTGAGGATCCACCCAAATATAGTTTCCTGTGCAATTAATGACCCAATAACGTCATGTTTCAACCCATCAAGCAGCACCATCGGGTATAAATCACCCTCTCTCAAAATGTCAACTTGTGTAGAGTTTGAAAGGCTTGGATCAGCCAGTCCTAAGACGGCCAATTGGGCATATTGTTGCGTTGATACCCCTAGTCGGGGTAATTGGCTGGTCAAGGTGGGCAGTACTAATGCTGACACCGGGAGCTGCACAGTACTGTCGAGATGTGACCCTAACATTAAATCGCACGCTTTTGTCACGTTAGCTGCCACCACATTGCTTACCCCGGACACTTGGGCATGCACGGCACACGTAGGGAGTCGCAGGCGTCGTTGGAGCTGATCTGAGATGAAAGACCAATGCACGGGCCATGTAATTGACTCCCTAATACCATACGTGAATAATGGCGGTAACTAAAAGCACACGTTTGGGTAGCCGACCTGCAGCTCGATATGGACCGGATCGTCCCTGGACTATAGCAGGTACCACTTGTGCAGCGTGGGCGAAGGAATGCTCCGGTTCGGGAGCGGCTCACGGTGCAGCAGAGTATGGTGCCGCTCTTGACACGTAAAACATCGGTATTTACTCGTGAAATTTGACACGATGATCCCCCTTCAAACAATTCACGCACAAGTGGAAGCGATTTACCCATCCCCATCGTTCTGATACATCAGCGTTGATGAAAGTAGAGCAGTGGGAGACCCGATGGCCTGGTAGTGTACATATCTTACACTCTTCCGGGTTGACCCTCGCCTGATGAGCCTGTACGTGGCTATTACGGAGTGGTGTTGAGCGGTTCCCCCAGGCTCCCGCGCGTGATCCGTCTGGCACACATCAGAGACCGCCTCCAAAGTTTGGAACCGTTTCGAGAGGAATTCCTCCATTGCCTCCAAAGAGAAAGGGTCCTCTCCGGCAACCGTAAGGAATATAAAAATTGGATCCCAACTGCCTACATCCACCAACAGCTCCTGCAACGCCATAATGCAGTTGCTAACTTCCCGCTGCAGCCTGTTTAGCTCCGACCCACTTTCTTTACCTATGGTACGCATTGTGAATAGGGACTTCAGCTGACAATTAATGAGCTTGCGCCGATTTTCATACCGGGCAGTAAGCCTCGCCCACGCCTGATCAAAACCGCTATTGGTCAGTTGGCTTTGGTCCACGATTAATCGCGCCTCCCCCCTAGTCTTTGCCCTCAGGTGATACAGCCGCTCGATGTTAGATAACCGAGCGTTCCGGAGGAACAGCGCCGTGAACATATCACGGAAGGTGGTCCACTTGAAGTACTCCCCCCCCGAAAATCTCAATATCACAAGGAGGCACCGGGATACTATGGGATTGAGGAGACAGCTCAGCAGACGCCTCGGAAGGCACCGCTGGAGAGGCGGTCATGGATTGCATTAGACCACTGATCTGAGCATGACCCTGTTTATACATGGCAAAACTCGCTGCGAATCGTTACCGTTTCGTCTAAGTTGGCTTCAATGACCGCTGCAGCTTTCGACTCCTTCAAAGCCTGCCATAAGTCTGCCAATTCAGCCAGATCAAGGCGAAGATATTCAGGGTTTTGGGAGGCGGAAGAGTTCCGCTCGAACTCAATAACAAACGCGGTCAGGCTATCAGCCGCGTCTATCAGCGGAGTCAGCATAGTTGCAGACCGCTTGACCTGAGAACGCAGCTCAATGATGGCAAAACGCAAGCAGAATACGGAAAAACACTACACCTTCACGTCGACACACACAGTTACCGAGCTATATGTATACCCAGTTGACCTGCTGACGTGACCGATATAACACCCACCTTATTATCGCTGAAGAGTCCACACAATGTAAAAGACAATCCCCAGTAGGAATGAACTACGCGAAGCCCAGGCAGTGACGACAGCACTGAGCAACTACAAGCGAGAAAAAAAAATTTTATTTAAGTAGAACCCCAACTTGAAATACCCAACGCAGCGCTATGAGCTGCTGTATGTGACCCGGACCTTGCGTCGCTCGTGGGTACACCGATACAGGGTAATATCAAAGACAAAAAGACTGAAAAAGTTGGCAGCGCTGTGAGCTG
Organism: Clusia tigrina; assembly: GCA_920105625.2. Taxonomy (NCBI): domain Eukaryota; kingdom Metazoa; phylum Arthropoda; class Insecta; order Diptera; family Clusiidae; genus Clusia; species Clusia tigrina. The sequence goes on from CAKKTE020000572.1 coordinate 6,386, forward strand.
CGAAAACTGTGACGTACGGATATCAACGAGTATACGTATTTTTCAGCGTAGTAATATGGGGATGTTCAAGCACCGCTGGCACACGGTTTGCTGTAAAAAGGCGTCGGCAGCGCTGTGAGCTGCGGACTGCGAACCTAATTACACCGCACTCGTGTCGAAAGTGTCGATCCTCCACCACGTTAACAGTTGTTGACCCGTTAGTACGGAAAACTACCGGCAACGGTGTAAGTTACCGGTTCATCAACAACGGTACACAACGTACAGTAAACAGGCTCTGGGCAGCGGAGTGAGCTGTAGACCCCCACGCCAATGTAGATGCAAAAACAATATGCTCCCACCGCTTACTTGCAACACGATACTACTTCGACGCGGCGATATACGCACGCAATACGGATAGCCCGAACAGCTGACCCACAAGAGTTGTGAGTGTGACACCCGCCTTAAATCGTATCAACGAACAAAGCAACACGCAAAACTAGGGCACCGAATGCACAACGGAACAGCGGATAGCGGCAATGGAAATAGCATTGACAGTGGCTGTGGAAAAATCTGCGCACAAGTAGCTGTACACAGCTTATGGTAACCGGCGTCGGCAGCGCTTTGAGCTGCAGACTGCGAACCGAATAACGCAGCGGCCGTGCTGAGAATTTATTAAAAAAAAATGTAAATTCCAGTACCTGCTGCTGTGCAAGAATCCACACACACACACACACATCTCATATCGTCACTCGTGTGAGTGTGTGTGTGTGTGTGTGTGTGTGTGGATTCTTGCACAGCAGCAGGTACTGGAATTTACATTTTTTTTAAATAAATTCTCAGCACGGCCGCTGCGTTATTCGGTTCGCAGTCTGCAGCTCAAAGCGCTGCCGACGCCGGTTACCATAAGCTGTGTACAGCTACTTGTGCGCAGATTTTTCCACAGCCACTGTCAATGCTATTTCCATTGCCGCTATCCGCTGTTCCGTTGTGCATTCGGTGCCCTAGTTTTGCGTGTTCCTTTGTTCGTTGATACGATTTAAGGCGGGTGTCACACTCACAACTCTTGTGGGTCAGCTGTTCGGGCTATCCGTATTGCGTGCGTATATCGCCGCGTCGAAGTAGTATCGTGTTGCAAGTAAGCGGTGGGAGCATATTGTTTTTGCATCTACATTGGCGTGGGGGTCTACAGCTCACTCCGCTGCCCAGAGCCTGTTTACTGTACGTTGTGTACCGTTGTTGATGAACCGGTAACTTACACCGTTGCCGGTAGTTTTCCGTACTAACGGGTCAACAACTGTTAACGTGGTGGAGGATCGACACTTTCGACACGAGTGCGGTGTAATTAGGTTCGCAGTCCGCAGCTCACAGCGCTGCCGACGCCTTTTTACAGCAAACCGTGTGCCAGCGGTGCTTGAAAATCCCCATATTACTACGCTGAAAAATACGTATACTCGTTGATATCCGTACGTCACAGTTTTCGCAGCTCACAGCGCTGCCAACTTTTTCAGTCTTTTTGTCTTTGATATTACCCTGTATCGGTGTACCCACGAGCGACGCAAGGTCCGGGTCACATACAGCAGCTCATAGCGCTGCGTTGGGTATTCCAAGTTGGGGTTCTACTTAAATAAAATTTTTTTTTCTCGCTTGTAGTTGCTCAGTGCTGTCGTCACTGCCTGGGCTTCGCGTAGTTCATTCCTACTGGGGATTGTCTTTTACATTGTGTGGACTCTTCAGCGATAATAAGGCGGGTGTTATATCGGTCACGTCAGCAGGTCAACTGGGTATACATATAGCTCGGTAACTGTGTGTGTCGACGTGAAGGTGTAGTGTTTTTCCGTATTCTGCTTGCGTTTTGCCATCATTGAGCTGCGTTCTCAGGTCAAGCGGTCTGCAACTATGCTGACTCCGCTGATAGACGCGGCTGATAGCCTGACCGCGTTTGTTATTGAGTTCGAGCGGAACTCTTCCGCCTCCCAAAACCCTGAATATCTTCGCCTTGATCTGGCTGAATTGGCAGACTTATGGCAGGCTTTGAAGGAGTCGAAAGCTGCAGCGGTCATTGAAGCCAACTTAGACGAAACGGTAACGATTCGCAGCGAGTTTTGCCATGTATAAACAGGGTCATGCTCAGATCAGTGGTCTAATGCAATCCATGACCGCCTCTCCAGCGGTGCCTTCCGAGGCGTCTGCTGAGCTGTCTCCTCAATCCCATAGTATCCCGGTGCCTCCTTGTGATATTGAGATTTTCGGGGGGGAGTACTTCAAGTGGACCACCTTCCGTGATATGTTCACGGCGCTGTTCCTCCGGAACGCTCGGTTATCTAACATCGAGCGGCTGTATCACCTGAGGGCAAAGACTAGGGGGGAGGCGCGATTAATCGTGGACCAAAGCCAACTGACCAATAGCGGTTTTGATCAGGCGTGGGCGAGGCTTACTGCCCGGTATGAAAATCGGCGCAAGCTCATTAATTGTCAGCTGAAGTCCCTATTCACAATGCGTACCATAGGTAAAGAAAGTGGGTCGGAGCTAAACAGGCTGCAGCGGGAAGTTAGCAACTGCATTATGGCGTTGCAGGAGCTGTTGGTGGATGTAGGCAGTTGGGATCCAATTTTTATATTCCTTACGGTTGCCGGAGAGGACCCTTTCTCTTTGGAGGCAATGGAGGAATTCCTCTCGAAACGGTTCCAAACTTTGGTGGCGGTCTCTGATGTCTGCCAGACGGATCACGCGCGGGAGCCTGGGGGAACCGCTCAACACCACTCCGTAATAGCAACACCACCACGTACAGGCTCATCAGGCGAGGGTCAACCCGGAAGAGTGTAAGATATGTACACTACCAGGCCATCGGGTCTCCCACTGCTCTACTTTCATCAACGCTGATGTATCAGAACGATGGGGATGGGTAAATCGCTTCCACTTGTGCGTGAATTGTTTGAAGGGGGATCATCGTGTGTCAAATTTCACGAGTAAATACCGATGTTTTACGTGTCAAGTGCGGCACCATACTCTGCTGCACCGTGAGCCGCTCCCGAACCGGAGCATTCCTTCGCCCACGCTGCACAAGTGGTACCTGCTATAGTCCAGGGACGATCCGGTCCATATCGAGCTGCAGGTCGGCTACCCAAACGTGTGCTTTTAGTTACCGCCATTATTCACGTATGGTATTAGGGAGTCAATTACATGGCCCGTGCATTGGTCTTTCATCTCAGATCAGCTCCAACGACGCCTGCGACTCCCTACGTGTGCCGTGCATGCCCAAGTGTCCGGGGTAAGCAATGTGGTGGCAGCTAACGTGACAAAAGCGTGCGATTTAATGTTAGGGTCACATCTCCACAGTACTGTGCAGCTCCCGGTGTCAGCATTAGTACTGCCCACCTTGACCAGCCAATTACCCCGACTAGGGGTATCAACGCAACAATATGCCCAATTGGCCGTCTTAGGACTGGCTGATCCAAGCCTTTCAAACTCTACACAAGTTGACATTTTGAGAGAGGGTGATTTATACCCGATGGTGCTGCTTGATGGGTTGAAACGTGACGTTATTGGGTCATTAATTGCACAGGAAACTATATTTGGGTGGATCCTCACAGGACCCATGCCTGAGAACTCGACACAGACATTCTGTGCCAGAGTACAAGTTGAGACCGGCCACCCGGTCGAAGAGCTCTTCCAAAGATTCTGGGAGGTGGAGGAACCACCTAGGGAGAAACGGTTGTCGCCCGGTGACCAGGCTTGCCTGGATTTGTATTCCCGTACCACTTACAGAGAGTCTTCTGGGCGGTATGTAGTAGAACTACCGTTCAAATCAAGGCACCTGCCTGAGGAGTCGCTTGGGGCTTCTCGGCACATTGTGTTAAAGCTATTCGAGCGCAATGAAGGCAGGTAACTTCGTAACCTTGAGCAGAAAGACCAATATGACTCCGTGGTACAGGAGTACTTGACTCTTTATCATATGGTCAAAGTCCCGCCTCCACCTTCAGGTGCTCTTGCTCACTATTATTTGCCTCATCATGCGGTAATCAAACCCGAGAGTACGTCCACCAAGCTGCGATTGGTGTTCAATGCGTCTCAAGCAACCACCAACTCTCTCAGCTTGAATGATGTCTTATATACGGGTCCCACCTTGCAGGCTGACTTGACACAACTTATCGTGCGATGGCGAATGTTTCAGTTCGTCTTTAATGGGGATCTGCGAAAGATGTATCGGCAGATTAGAGTAGCTCCAAAGCACACCCCGTACCATCGAATTGTTTTTAGGGCCTCTCCTGCAGCGCCAGTCTCCGATTTCGAGTTACAAACGGTGACCTTCGGAGTCAACTGTGCACCTTACTTAGCGATTAGGACATTGGAACAGCTCGCGACGGATGTCGAGGAAGACCTACCCCTAGCAGCCCGGGTATTGCGTGAATGTATGTATGTGGACGACGCCTTGGGCGGCACACATGATGTGAACGCAGCGATACAGACTCGAGATGAGTTGATCCGTGCACTCGACTCTGCCGGCTTTTCCATGCGAAAGTGGACAGCTAATACGGAAGCTATTCTCTCCTCTTTGCCTCCGGACCACTTGCTCCGAGAGGACTTTCTGAAGGTGGATGAAGCTAGTTTAACTAAGACATTAGGAATCCGGTGGAACGCAAAGACTGATCATTTCTACTTTCATCTTCAGCCCATTTGCTTCGACCCACGAGCCACCAAAGACAAGGTGCTATCGATTATAGCTCAACTGTTTGATCCAGCCGGATGTCTGGCAGCTGTCGTGATCGTTTCCAAGATCTTGATGCAACAGATTTGGGGGGACAAAACTGACTGGGACGAATCGCTGACCCTCGCCTCATCCAGTCGTTGGAGGGAATTTTTAGGGGCATATGACGACATCTCGCAGATTCGAATTCCGCGTTGGGTGGGGTCTGCACCGGATGTAGATATCCAGTTCCATGCGTTTTGCGATGCTTCGCAAGCGGCATATGCCGCCGCGCTGTTTGTGCGATGCCAGTGCGGCGATACTGTCACGTCACACTTATTAGTGGCTAAGTTGTCCTTATCTCGCTTAGAACTCCGTGGCGCGGTATTGTTATCCGAGTTGGTGGCGGCACTTCGGACAAGGGTGGAAGTCACCTCCAGCAACTTGTTTTGTTGGACGGATTCGACCATAGTTTTGGCTTGGCTCCAGAAATCCCCGCATACATGGAAAACCTTCGTAGCTAATCGGGTTACCACCATTTCAAGTAAAGTAGGTGTAGAATGTTGGAGACATGTCAGGTCTGCAGACAATCCGGCTGATCTTGCCAGTCGGGGGGTAACTCCAGCAGCGCTTGTTCATAACCATTTATGGTGAAGCGGTCCGGGATGGCTTACCCACGACTCAAATTCCTGGCCTCAGCCTTCGAAAATCGCTAGCCCGGACGCCCTGGAGGAACAGCCCAACGTTGCTACGCATACAATCCAGGTCAAACAGCACGATGACTTGATACAGCGTTTCTCATCGTTGCCGCGAGCACTGCGGATTGTGTGCTATATCCAGCGCTTCTCTAAATAAGCTATGCGAAAGCTACGTGACCACGCCCCACACCCGGGATCGCCTATCACGACTGCAGAGATTGTTGCCGCTACACTGCTCGTAACGACCATAACGCAGCAGATGTACTACCCCGAGAAGTATGGATGCCTGCAGAACGGGCAACCCATTTCCAATTCGAGTTCTCTGCTCACCTTGAACCCCTTCCTTCATTCAGATGGGTCGATTCGAGTGAACGGACGCCTAGCGCATTCCACTCAGATCCCGTTCTCCGAGCGGCACCCACAAATTTTGCCGTACCACGGACAGTTTACACGACTGCTCGTTGAGTTCACCCATCAAATCTGTTTGCATGGGGGAAATCAGCTTATGCTTCGGCTCCTTCGAACTCCATATTGGGTTCCACGCGCAAAGGTTTTAGTCAAGGGTACCATTTTACGGTGTAAAACTTGCCTGGTAGAAAAGAAACGTAGATTGAGCCAGATCATGGCGCCTTTGCCCCCTGAACGCACCACCCTGTCTCGTCCTTTCGCCACCGCGGGGGTTGATTTTGCGGGTCCTTTTGAAATTAAAACGTTTCAAGGGCGGGGGTATAAAATGACAAAAGGCTACGTGTGCATCTTTGTGTGTTTCGCCACCAAGGCCGCCCATTTAGAAGCTACCACGGATTTAACTACCCAGGCTTTTTTAGTCGCCCTGTCTAGATTCATTGGGCGACGGGGGTGCCCAGATAACATTTATTCCGACAATGGAAAGAATTTTGTGGGAGCAGAGAAGGTAGTGCGCATGGAGTTCGCACGTGTGATTCGAGAAGCTAAGGACCAGGCAACCACGCAGCATTGGTTTCACCAATTGAAATGGCATTTTATTCCTCCAAACGCTCCCCATATGGGAGGACTGTGGGAAGCCGCAGTAAAGAGCTTCAAACACCATTTCAAACGAATGGGTGGGCAGATCCGGTATACGTATGAGGAGTTGGCAACGGTATTAGCCCGCGTCGAGGCATGTCTGAATTCTCGACCGATTAGCGCACTCAGTGACGATCCCGACGACCTCCAACCACTTACACCAGGGCACTTTCTAGTAGGGGGACCACTTCTTGCACCAGCCGTCTCGGAGGAGACCACCCCTTTTCTTTCTATTCTTAATCAATGGTGTAGGCTTCAAGTTCTCTCCCAGCAGTTCTCAGTACGTTGGAAACATGAGTATCTTCTGGAGTGCCAGCGCAGGACAAAGTGGAAGACCATCCAAGATAATGCAGCTAACGGAGATCTGGTGGTACTGCAGGAGGACTACGTTCCACCCAACGAATGGCGATTGGGAAGGATCACTGAGGTCCACCCGGACTCAGACGGTAGAGTGCGAGTCGCGAAAGTGCGGACAGCACGCGGAATCATTAAAAGGCCCGTCACCAAGATGGTTCTACTCCCTCGAGCGGGAGTGCAGGCTGAGTAATCCCGGCATCCGGTCTTTTGGCCGTTTCCGTAGCTAGTCCCATTCTTTGTAGCCTCTAGTTTGTAGCCTTTCCTTTTTGTGTTATACCTCGTTTCTTCCATGGAATCATTAGTCTTCCTCGTAAAATGGTAGCAGTAGATCTCGCCTGGCTATGCTACTGGATAAAGTTGTAGTACTCTACGTAGTCTTGACGCCGTTATTTCTCCTACTATTAGCAACCTAGCTTTTATTATTACCCTTCTCCTAAGCCCATGACTAATTATAAAATTTGATTTTCCACAGACCTTCCCATCGTGCCGAGCGGACTGGCGTGGAAGACGCTACATCGGGCCGTGCCTTACCTGTGCTCCGAGGGTACAGTTGGTGTTCCCAGCCCCCGTGATGCTGGAGGGGTCTGCAACATACCACAATCCGGGGCAGTGGCGCCGTCTCGCACCCACGATGTCTTGACCGCATTCAGCACCACAGCGGCAGTTACGCCTTCGCGCCCCCGAGCCCTGTCTGCACCACCTGCCGCGAGTTCGCTACCGACGGGGCCGATGAGCGTCCGCCGCCTTCCCAATCAGGAAGGGACCGTGCCACCACGTACGCCACGTCTGATGTCCCGCGCTGCAATGGAGGCTGCGCCATCTCGCGGCCCAGTGGTGGCTGCGACATCTCGCGCCCCAGTGGTGGCTGCAACATCTCGCGCCCCAGTGGTGGCTGCGACATCTCGCGCCCCAATGGTGGCTGCGACAGCCCGATCAGCAACGGCAGTCTTGCACCCGGCAGCGGCTCCACAACGCCCGTGCGCGATGTGTAAGCGCTGGGGGCGTTCCTGTCATTAACATCGCGGCGCAGGAGAGAGGCGGTCGCAAACCGGTAACTGTGTTTCGTGTGCCTGGGGGTGAAACACTTCACCCACAGCTGCGAACAGCCGGGGTGCTCCCGGTGCCACCTGCGACATCATCACCTCTTACACTGAGGGGTGCATCAGGATGGGAGCCGACGGGAATAGGTCGTCATCTCTCTTGCCATACTGCTAGGGGGCGGCATGTTCGCGCCGGAGCCCTCCTGACAACGGCTGCTGCCTGCGCACAGTCACCATGCGACTTTGAGCGGGGCTCAGTGCGGAGAGAATTCCCCTCATTGACGTGTGGCAGGCCGCAGCCATCTTTATTTTATTGCCATACGAAAGTGCCGACGCAGGCAGAGGAGGAGAATCGGTCGGCAATACTGCGTGCCGAGACCAGTGATATTTGTGCGCTCAACCAAGAAAGTTATTGTATAAGTCCTAACAATCAACTACTAATTCTAATTGAGAAATATACATACAAATAATTAGTCTAAACCTAAACTTAATTTAAATGAAATATACAAAAGTTAATTTTCTTGTAACTCTTTAATTAATATTTAAATACTTGAAACTAATAACTTTAATTTACTTATAAATCAAATAAACAAACAAAAAACAAAAATGGAATCGGAAAGTACTCGGGCTCTGCGAAACAGCAGGAATAATGCTTTTTGATTTCTAACTAATAACAATAATACTCCACAAGAACATCCCCACGTTTATAAAGATAAACAGTTGCAAGATGTAAATTAAATCACTTATTTCAGTCACTTTCGTTACGAATATTTGCAATTTTTTTCAGGAAAATTTGGACGATTCATTACATTCGTTGCCTCAAGATGTCAATGCCCATATGGAAGTGGAGACATGACTCCAAAAATTTTGGTCTAAAATGAGTCCCGCTCAGCTGTAAGAAGAAACTTACCGAAAGGCTGCCTCAGGTAGTAACGGTGGCCTTGCTGTTGTGCGGGGCGCTGCCACAGTTGACCAATCGCTTCCCCTGTGATATTTTTGGCTGCCTTAGCTAGATAAATCTAGCGGGTGGTATGAACAAAAACCAAACAAAAAAAACTGACGTACGGTCTATAAACGCTAATTCGGATGGGAATCCAAAATCCTCTGCGCACTCTGCGGCGGGTATTGTATCTAAGGACGACGAGCCTGGCACATGTAAAGCCACGTGCTGCGTTAGTGTTGCTAACTAGAGAACCAAAAGGTTCTACGGGGAGAAAAGTGCTGCTATCCGGACGGTGCAACTCTTGTCGCGGATCCCAGCGAAGGAGAGGACGGTGAAGCAGAAGGCTTCCATCGAGTGGGCGACGAAAGTCTTGAAGGAGTCTCAAGCTCCAAGACAACAGGCAACAAAACGTCAACGGTCCTACCAGCAAGAGGGGATTACAGGTCAATAACCCTTGTGGTGAACGCAGAATCTCTGGCGACTCTAGCTGAATCCAATTGTGTTGTGGGCTATGGCTTCTCATCCACAAGTCTGAAGGTCGACAAAAAGGACGGACAACCGTCTTACACGGATCAAGCGGTATTGAATCCCTCAGGGTTAATTGCTCATCCTGCTGCTGCTGAGGACTCCGCCATGCACCGGAAACGCAGTGACTCTATGTCAACTGTGGGGGGTTTGGTTAGTATCCTAGGGACAACCACAATCAGTGAGGAGGAAGTCCTTCTGGAGTCAGACTGGGAGTCTGAGGCTGATGTCACGGCGGTGGAGGTGACCAACGCTACAAGTAGCAGAGAAGCTACGAATAGTGCAGATTAACCTCCATTATTCGAATGCTGCGTCTGCTAGCCTTCAGCTCCGTCTTGCAAAAGATGGAGTAGACGTTGTCCTGATCCAAGAACCCTGGACACACGGGGACTTGGTCTGTGGTCTCAGGACTGAGAATTACAGATTGCTGTATACCGTAAGTGAAGGAATACCTATTTCTTGTATCCTCATTAGGAGTAATGTTAGCTCATTTATTCTCCCCAATTTCAGCAACAAGGATTTAACGGCCGTCTGCCTGGAAACTGGCAAAGGACTGTACTGGCTGGTCTCGGCGTATACGGCACATGACCATGAGAACCTTCCAGAAACCAACCTACAGAAGCCTGTTGTGGATGCAAAGGCTCAATGGGTGGCTGTTAATATTGGATGCGATGCCAACGCGCACCACGATCTCTGGGGAAGCACGGATGTCAATGAACGAGGTGAGTCATTATATGAATATATTGTAACGACTAACCTTTCTGTATGCAATAAGGGGTCAGAACCCATTTTCATTACTGCTAATCAACAAGAAGTCCTTGACTTAACCCTTACCTCCGAATCAATTTTTGATCGGATCTCAAATTGGAGAGTTCTAGAGGAACATTCCTTTTCGGATCATAATTAAATTTGATCTTCTAGATAGTCACCTAGCCCTAAGGCTTTTAGAAATGACAGGAAGGCAAACTGGGACCTCTACAAGGTGACTGTAGCTAGACTACTACCTCAGAATCCTATAAGCACAAGCACTTGTGACGAAATTGATAGTTATGTGGAGGTTATAATGGTTGCTCTTAATAAGGCTCTGTTGGTATCTTACCCCATCAGTAGACCCATGGGGAAACAAAATCCCACATGGTGGGGGGAGGGAATTAGGGTCCTCAGACAAAACCGTAGGAGACTTTTCAACAGCGCAAAGAAGTCTAGAGATAGTGCAGACTGGGCTTTATATAAGGCAGCACTCAGAGCTTTCAAATGTAAGCTTAGGAAGGCACAAAGAGAATCGTGGAGAAACTTTTGCGGTGACGTAGGAGATATCTCTGAGTCGTCCAGGTTGAGGCTCAACTGCTCCAATGGTACCTGGTTACCTGAGGAGGGAGGATGGATTTTGGACTTCAAATAGAAATGAGACTCTAGAGCTTCTTCTGGAGACCCACTTCCCTGGTTGCTCGACCACCATTCCGCGGTGAATGAAGCCAACGGGAATGTAGTTGAAGTCAACTCAGACAAAGTCACGAAGCCAAAATTGCAATGGGCTATCCATGGCTTCAAACCATTTAAAGCATCTGGCACAGATGGTGTAGATCCAATTGAAATTCAGTAGTCAGAGAATCTTATAATAGTGTGGCTGCTAAATATCTACAATAGTTGTCTTGAATTAGCGAATTTTCCAGACTTATGGAAGCATGTGAGGGTAATTTTTATACCCAAGACCGGCAAAAGCTCGCACAGAGCTCCAGGGGACTTAAAGCCCATTAGTCTGTCCTCCTTCTGTCTAAAAATCCTGGAAGGGTTGTTAGACATTCATCTAAGGTTCACTATAGACAGACAGAAGCCATCAGTCTCTCAGCATGCCTGCTTCAGTATTGAGTGCTCCCTGAACAACAAGGAGTTCTCACTAGTGGCTTTGATGGACATTGAGGGAGCTTTTAACAACATCAAATCAGACGCAATAATCGGTGCGATGCGAGACTTGAAGGTGGAACCCGCCATTAGCAGGCGGATTGAAAACATGCTTAGTAGCTTGTTCGACTGGAGAGGGAAGGGTGCATGGTGGTTGCATATGCGGATAATGTTGCTATTAGTATCTCGGAAAAATACATATCTACTTTGAGGGACTTGATGCAAAACATGTTGAACATTCTCTTTAAATGGACTACTGACTGTGTGTTGGGGGTTAATTTGACCAAGGCTAACCTGGTGCTCTTCACTAGGAAGTATAAAATTCCTCAATTTATTGCTCCAAAACTAATGGGTGCAGCTGCATTAGGAAGGCTCAGGTACCTCATTACTCTTGCAAAAGAGTTATAGGCAAAAAATGGGGAATACCAGATACAACCAGTCTTTTCTATGGGGTGCTTGCTTGGTGGACAGCCCTGCGTAAGTCCACATACAATAGGCTGATAGCAAAGGTATAAAGAACGGCAGAGGTAGTGCCATTAGAACTATTTCAACGGCAGCGTTGGACATTAAGCTCAATCTGCCGCCTGTTAGGCTTTTTGGCCAAAAAAAATTGCTGCAAACTCAGCTAAAAGCTTCGCATCGATGGGTTGCTAGGAATGTAGGTCATGTGTCCATTTTAAGAGATTTTGAGGGTATTCCTGACTCTTTCGACTACATCACACCAATGTACGCCTTCAATGGTATGTGCAACATCTCCATTTCCTCCAGGGACGAATGGAAGGATGGCATCCCCCCTCATGTAGAAGGGGTTCACATCTACACAGATGGATCCTACTACAGAAGATTTGGACATTAACATGTCCTTTAGGATGCCCGACCACTGCAGTGTTTTTCAGGCAAAGGTCGCGGCTATAGAGACATCACTGTCATGGCTAAGGAAGAAGAACGTATCTGGACTTAATATTTGCATTCAGTCCGACACCCAAGCTGTTTTGCGCTAACTGGATTCGGTAATTGTCACTTCAAAATCCGTCAAGAGCTGACGCAAATCTTTAGAAGAGATAGCTAAGCAGACCCGTATGCATCTGTGATGGGTTCCCGGTCACAGAGATATTCCAGGGAACTGCAAGGCGGATGAACTTGCCCGTGACGGTACCATACCGATTGAACAAGGTAGGTCAAACTTCGGTATTGCTATTGCCACATGTAAGCTCTTAGTAAATACAATATCCTTAGGAACAGCGAGCAGGCGCTGGTCTGAATTTTCAGGATGTAAAATAGCTAGACAAACCTGGCAAAGGACCTACTGGCTCTAACTAAACAAAGCATATGTCCCGTGATGAATGATTGAATGAACTATTATTTGCCATCTGGTTGGTCTTAATGGTTTGGAGCTAATGTAGGTTAGCAATATATTGTTTAAATTACTTTCTTTCCTGTCTATTAATGAAAACGACACACTGTCCAGCCTGCGCTATAATTAATAAAATGTGTATGGCTGAAAATTTTCAAGATTAAAACTTACCTATTAAGAAATTTATAAGTGAATTAGTTTGTATACACAAATCCAAAAACAAACAACAGGAGTATCTTGAGAATAAGGTAAAGGAACTTTCTAAGAGATTGACGGAAACAGCATCGCATTTGAAAAAGGAATGCGGAATTAAGAAGAGGACGGGTGACCAATAGGGCCTCACTGAATAGGGAGAGATCAAAATCAGCATCGGCTGGCTTTACACAGATGGTATTGACATTGCCACCGGAAGTGCGCTGGCCGGAGTATCTAACACCACAAAGGATAAACCGCGTGGTAAAGCCCAGATTAGTATTGAATGAACAGAGGGAAGCGGGAGTTTTGTTTCGCGCATCTGAAATGGGTGTCGAGCCTTTTTCTCCAGGAAGTCCGATAACTAATAAAAATAAGGGATATCCGCCAAAAGAGCCAGAAGCAGTAACGGTACAGGAAAGTCTCAATACTGTGGACAGTATTTCGCCTGTACGAACAAACGATCGAAGACTAATTAGTTTGAGTCCATCATTGGTCAATTAACTCTCAGATCCGGGAGAAGTGAATCTAGGAACCACACATAAAGATAGCGCTCAAGTTTTACCGGTCATAAGTAAAACAACAATACGTAAAATGGGTATAGAGGAGATTTCAAGGACAGTGGCCAGGCTAGTACTTGTGTTTACTGGTGCAGCTTCAGAAGATTTACGGTCAGAAGTTAACAGATTCATTCAAGGTTGTGAGCTTGCAAAGCAAAGCATAATCCCTAATAAGTTGCAGGACTTCTTCGACTGTTTTAAGCAAAGATTATTTGGAGGCGGGTACAACCTTGTATTGCCAAAGCAGTTCGCCAGAGTGGACGAGCTTTACGGTCTTACAAGGAGAACTTATTTGAAGGAGAGAACTTTGGAGGACGTGCCTTCGCCAGGCGTTTAGGGTCACTCCAGATGATGGCCCAGGAAATAATCAGGAATAAGTACAATGGCATTGGAGATACAGCGTTATTACACGAAGTTGACGAGTCGGTGTTGACAAATTTCATGGTGGGGCTCCGCAACTCCGTTCTAAAGATTCATATGCTGAATAGCAGAACAGGATCTCTGGAGGAATTAGTAGAAGAAGCGAATAGAGCACAAGTTCTCGTGGAAGGAATACGGCTGGGTTATGTGTACGTTCTGCCGTAAGCAAGGTCATACAAGGGATGAGTGCATTACACGCAAAAACACGCCCTACTATATGTAGTGCCAAACAAATAGTCATGAGGCAAGTAGACAGTGCCACGGAGTCAGAGTAGAAGGCAGCCAGCTACGAGGCTCCCGGATCCATCCTTGAGGTACAACAGGCGTAACTTTAGTAGTCCCCGAGTTAATTCACCGGAAGGAATTAACCAAGGAAGAAATCCTTTCAAAAGTGGGAGTGGTCAGCAGCGACCAAAATGCAATCCCAGAAATGAACCAAGGATAGGCAATAACATAAAGGGGTTGAGATGCTTCGCATGTGGACGAATGGGGCATCGGGCAGTGGTGTTGTGAGTTAGAATCAAGCTACCTACGCGTAGTTGACTTACAGCACCGGCTCTTATTAAATTCATTAAGAACGCACATATTTTTAGGGTGTAAATATCGTAAATGAATAGTGATTATTCATTAATTATGATGTAAACTTTTAGGGTGTCACAGTTCCGCAGTCAAGCTGACGAGGGACATTTAGAATGCACCGACGACACTTTTACTTGCAGTAGGTCAGTGGGCCTGAGCCACTGACACCAAATAACAACTGCGAAACTGGAACACCAGAAAAGTCAAGACGTAGGCGGTAATGCTCATTTACAAATAGTATAGAAGAACTAGTATTTTAAGAATAAATCTCTCTTGTGTTTTGAAACCGAAAAGTGGTAGTGTTTATAATCTACGTTAGGGCTCTTGATTTTTCAGCCACTCGCCTGAAAACGGCGACAGGACGTCCCTCTCGCCGACAAGCAGACACGAGGACCCCAACAGTGGAATGCAGGGAAAGACAATCCCAACAAAAAACCAGGGAAACTTCCAGTGGCCCAGTCGAGGCCCGTAGACTGGAAAGCCAAAAGAAAGGATATAATAATAAGGCCGGAAGTACGTGGGGCTAGTAATGTAGGAACTACAGTCCAGGAGAAGGAGGAGCAAGAGGCTCTCCAATATCACGAAGAGTTAGGAACTGGATACGCGTCCATGTTGGGAACAGAAGGACCTTGCTTCTCTATGAGCAGGATAGGTGAAACCTTCATCGAAATACCCTGCGAGGAAGCAGCGAGTGGAAAGCTAGTGCTATTAGTAGATTCAGGGGCGGACACTAACCTCGCAAAATCTAGTGTTTTACGGAAGGGGCTAGACATTAATCAAATATACGTAAGAACGCTTAACGAAGCGGTTGGAGGGTGAATTAGGACATTGGGGTCGCTCAGATAGGGCACAGGGGAGTTAAGGGCATGAGTTTTAGAGTGCACGCAGTGGAAGTGGATAGGAAAGGTATCCCGGCTGATGGGATAATTGGCCGCGATAATCTTTGGGGCCGCACCATACTGGATGCGCTCGACAAGCAGTTATCATTTTATGATAATAATAAGAATAGAATCCTCACTCTTCCATTAAAGTCATGGCAGGCAGGAACCGTGAGTAAGGTTAAGAATTGTATGGAAGTAGTGAATGCAAGGTCAACCAGAGTAGTTACTATGCATGTAATCACGAAACTTAGGACTGTTCTTTGACACAAGCAGCAGCTAGCGGAGGGCGTATATATGGGAGAAACCATAACGCACGTTGACAAGGGTAATGTGTACGCTTGCGTACTCAACGCCTCTCAAAAAGACTACATGATGGATGAGGATTTTAGGCCGAAGTTCACTAGCTATGATAATTTTAAAAAACCCATTTATAGATCGGTTAATCAGATTAAGCAGGTAGAAGAAAAGAATAGAGGGGGTGCTAGAATCACTGAAGTTAGACCCAAGCGTAAATTTAAAAGAGAAGGCATCAATAGAACCTATTTGTACGTGATTCTGTGACATATTTTTGCTGGAAGGAGACCAGTTGACGTATACACCAGAAGTAGAGCCTGAAATACCTACTAGGGTGCTCACTAGCTAAATCAAGTGTAGAAAAATACTTGGTGGTAGCCACTGCTACCACCAAGTTCTGGTGGATACCCAAGATAAGCAGAAAACCGCGTTCAGCACCGGTTTAGGGCATTATGAATTTAACAGAGTTCCGTTTGGATTAACAGGAGCACCGGCTACCTTCCAATGGCTAATGAACCATTTGATAATAGGCTTGCACAGATTAGATTAGATTGTTTTGTGTATCTCGATTATATTGTAATTTATGGGAAGAACTTGCAGCTGCATTAGCAACGCTTGTGCAAAGTGCTGCAGAAATTACGAGAACACAATTTGAAATTGAACACGGAGAAGTGTCAATTTTTACGAAGAGAGGTGGTGGCTATCGTTACTCAGAGGCAGGAGCACTGCTTGACCCGCAGAGGGTGGAATGCGATACAAATTTAGCGATTCCTAGAAATAGAAAGGAGGTGCAAGCATTCCTAGGACTAGTGAACTATTACAGGAAGTTCGTAGAAGGACAAGCCGGAATTGCGTTGCCAGTGTATAAGTTGCTGCGAAAAGAAGCAAAGTTCGAATGGACAGAGAGATGTCAGCAAGCATTCGAGAGGCTAAAGGAAATAATTAGCTCGCCACCGATTTTGGCGTACACCGACTTTGAGCAACATTTTTTGTTGACCACTGATGCTACCAATGAAGCATTAGGGGCAGTATTGTCACAAGGGGAAATCGGTAATGACCAATTGCATTCGCAAGCAGGGCGCTTAGCGACACGGAGAAAAGATACTCGACGATAGAGAAGGAATTTCTAGCCACAGTATGGGATACAAAGAATTTTAGGGCATATCTGCTAGGACGCCCATTTAAAATATACACTGATCACCAGCCGTTGAGAGGCATAGCCAATTTGAAAGACCAAACGTCTAGGCTAGCCAGGTTCAGACACAAATTGTCTGAGTATGATTTTGAATTCATATACAAACCTGGGAAGGAGAATCTGAATGCGGACGCACTCAGCAGAGTATCGTAGGCACAGAAGGTATCAGTAGTGCAAACGAGGGCCAAAGCCCGGTCAGATAAGGAGAAGGCCGAGAGAATGCAAGAAAATAAAATTGATGCAACAAGAAATGTTAGCAATGCGGGTGACGATGCCAATGAACAAAAATCCAGTAGTGTGGAATGGCTGGAGGCTAAAAAGGATATCCAGGCAGTGTTAAAGGGTTTCCATGATTCACCTTTAGGGGGACACCAGGGATTCTGGAAAACCCATGACAGAATTAGGCGAGTATACGGATGGAAAGGTATGCTCCGAGACATAAAAAAAATATAAAAAGAGTTGTCCGAAATGACAGGCCAATAAGAGTTCAAGGCTAACAAAGATGCCAATGGTGGTAACTGACACACCAAAACAGCCATTTGACAAAGTTCATATGGATATTGTAGGTATTTTACCTGAGACAGTTTCGGGAAATAAATACATATTGACGTTCCAAGACGATTTCTCAAAGTATATGGCGTGCGTGGCTATACCCGATGCTGAAGCAAGTACGGTGGCCAAAGCATTCTTTGATGAAATTATAGCATGGTACAACATACGTAAGGTCTTGATAACCGACAATGGGTCAAAGTTTGTATCGAAACTATTCTCAGAAACGTGTAAAATGCTGGGAATCAAGAAGTTGCATATAACACCATATCATCCCCAGGAGGATGGATCATTGGGGCGTAGTCATCGACCTCTGGCCGAGTACTTGCGCAGTTTTGCCAAGGAAGGCGGCTCGAATTGGGCTCAATGCTTGACCACTGCAATGCATGTACACAATAATACTGTGCATGTATCAACGAAGCAAACTACGTTTAGAACACTTTACGGGTTTGATTTCAACATGCCAGCAAATCTGAAGTGCAAAAGTGCGCCAGTATACAATGCTGATGATCCCAATAAAATGCAAAAGTACCAGCTACAGCGAGCGCACGAGTTGGTCAGAGAAAACCAGGATTGTGCTAACCGAGTAGCCAGGCAAGCTTATAACAAGGTAGTTTTTCATGTGGGTGACCAAGTATTAATGAAGAATCAGGCTAGGAGAAACAAGTTCCCACCTGTTTGGATAGGTCCGTATGTAGTAGCAGAAATCCGCAGCCTAGTTATAACAGTCGTAACAATTAAGGGCAAGAATAAAGAGCTAAATAATAATTATTGAAATTGTTCCACATTACATCACACAGCTAAAAACATGTGTTAACAGTGTTTTTCAAAGTCAAGGCCGACAGAAATGTGCCAATTAAACTCAGGCGAGTATAATTGCCGTAAGAAAAATGTGCCTATTCGGCACTATGGCCGAACGAAGCAAGGTAGACGAAAATATATTAAATAATAAGCAACGGGTTCATTGAACAAAATTTAAAAAATAATATTATAACACAGTCGTGGGTAAGTAATTTAAAATAAACGTAGAAAATATACACACATACATACTGCAGTTATTGAAGTGAAATACGATGCGTAAGCAGGAGCGCCGGCACCGTTGGTGAAGTAAGTATATATGTATGTAGCTGTATAATGTACAGAATGAATGTATGAAGGTATATTTAAGCAAGTAAGTAATTTTGTTATAATAGGAATGGGTATGGCCATATAAGTAAGTATGTAGGGACTTATGATTAGGAATTGGGAATTTATATGTAAATAAACATAGGTTTTTACTGTTTATTGTTTAGGAAATTAGTGTATGGAAAATTGAAGAAATGTATATGTTGAGAAATAAAAAAATTAATTATAGGTTAATTGGGAAAATAATGTTACCAATTAGTTCTAAGTAACTTAAAGCGCCTCAAATGTATGTATGTAGCCATATACCAGCTAATTACAGGATGGAAAATACAATCGTTAATGGATATATACATACCAGGCTAGAAGTAAATTTAAATATATAGAATAATTAGATGCAATGAAAAATTGAGTCATGTAATGGACAATGTTTTCACATAAACGGGTTTTTCTTAAATATTCTTTGTTTATGTGAGAGAGCAAATGAATTTGCTCAGAATTTGAAAATTTTAAAAGATGCAATATAAGAAAAACAAATAAATATAGATGGAAACGAATGAATTAAAAGAAATTATATTTTCATTCTAACCGATTTTTGGTTCTTACAAATTTCACAAAATAAGTACAGATTATTGCATATTAAATATGAAGAATATACTCGCATTAAGAAAAATTATAAATTAAAAAATTATAAACTGTGTAAGAGTTCAGATTAAAATTAAAGGTAGTTTAGAAAATAATTAATGTTAAAGAAATTAATTATTTAAATTATATATTTATAAAGAAATAAATGTAATAATCCCAAATTATACTAAATGAAAAAATTATATAATTATTATATTGTTTTACCTTTTTATTTGTTTAATCTTTTTTTATTGTATTTTTAATTTTTTCCTTTTGTTCTGTTCAACTGCACTCCTCGGCGTCGTGTTTTGCACTGACGGCCTTCTCTCCTTCGCTCTCCAAAATAAGCCCACCTCGCAAGAAAGAGCAACATCGCACTCACTCTGTTGCATCTCTTCTGTGCTCCTCGTCCGTCACACATCTCTTTCCCGCGCGAGAACAAGTATATATAGTATATATAGTATATTTGTTTAAATAGGATACTATTTTGAAATTGATTTATTAAATTAACTTATGAAATGTTCGGCTAAAATTAAATATAGAAAAATATCAAATTAAAATGTTAACTAGAAAATTAAGGAACAGCGCGAAATCGGAAGACAGTGCAGACTAAGGGACCAACGTTGTATTCGGAAAGATGTGTTTTTGGAAAAACAGGGAATTTTGGCAGCTATGTAAGGTTTGGGCATCTAGTTGTGACCGCAAGGATGCCAACATATTGGATTGGGGATGAATGGCGACGGATTTATTTTTCTTGGCGGAACGGCATATGGCCGCAGTATTTGGACGCGTTGTGGATGGGTTTATTGGCAAGCAACGAAGAAGACACAAGTTTCCTTGCGGAGTCATGCTTTGCATTGGACAGTTTTATATTACAATGTCCACAACCACTGTATCACAATCTCAACAGAATCGATTTTGGATAAGTTGAAGATGGGTAAAAGCTTAAGGAGGGTGACTGATATCACAACCAAATATAATAAGCAGAAGAAATTTGGCTCACGGAAGTTAATTGCTTCATTGAAGTATATGTCCAATCTAGAGTATGAACATATGAAATGTGATTTATATATGAAATATGATTTAATACAAGAGGACGCAAAGACTGGTATCCGATCAGAGTCATTAAGAGTGTATCTCAGAGAAATACCGATAGTCTACACATCGAAGGCAACGAAAAAAATAATACAATTATGAGAAAGCCAAAGAAAATCACTTCCACCAAAGAACGCATTGCTGCAAAGTAAGAAGGAGTATTGTAATCTCTCATGTATTCCAAATGCTTTTTACAAGTTGAATACTATAAGCAGAAGCAGTACCACGTACAGCCGTAGGGCACGCTATATAAATGGAAAGAAAAAGGCCACTAAAAGAAAAGTTTTAATGGCAAACCAAATCGCCAACCTATAACATCTTTATACGTACCGGTCCAGAAAAAAGGGAGGGGTATGCAGAGTTCATCGAGGGATTTCACTCCGACAACGACGGCCGACATTCAAATCAGCAGAAAGCAGAGGACGCGGTATAACATAAGATTTTATCTATAGCAGTTGTTTCGATCGTGGTTTTTGGCGTCTACAGTCTGTATGTTTGCTTTCCTTCTCCCCTTCTTTTCTTCCTTCCACTTGTCCGCTTTTCTAGTGAATGCGGCCAGTCTAAAACCTACCAGACGATTCTGAGGTAGAGATGGCGGTGCCTCAGAATAGTAAAAATTCGAAAGAAAGGTACCTGACCGACTCCACCGCTGGAGAGGTCAATGATGGAATAGCGGAAGAGGCCGAGGAAATGGAAAAAATTCGGTTTCAAGAGAAAAGGGAAAAAAACATTTAAGGCAGTGGTAGGGAATAAACGGTATCTGTGCAGTTTTAAGTGTTTGGGAAGAAAGTTGTTTCCAATTAATTTTGTTGCCGCGCGCGTTCAAAAAAAATAATAAAAATTGAATTTGAGTGTTTTATTAGAAGAACGTATTTCAATTAGGCTCATTTGAGAGAGAAAAATAACCTTATTCACATTCGTGTACTGAAAATATTCAAATTACCAAAAAGTCCGGATTTTGCTGTTTAGAAACGTGTATAGAAAAAGTCTAGCGCGGATGTACGTTGGTGCAGGTCTGATTCTGTGAAGATAGTGTCTCGTCAGGTGTTCCTGTTATTTGTTCTGATACAGTAAAATGATTGTGCTGAAGAGAGTGATATCTGCTTGTTTCCGGCCCATCCCATTCGAGAATCGGAGTTGAGTTGTGATACCGGAGGAGGAAGGAGGCTGCCGCCCGCCCGCGCGAGAAAGATAAGTATATATGGTATTTATTTAAGTTATTAAGTATATATATATGTTATTTATTTAAGTGTAAAGTAGCATGTTTAGTTATGTGTAAATTTATGTTGAAAATGTTAGGCTAAGGCGGCAAATATGGGGCGGGCTCGCTTGTCGTTGTGGCGGAGGATGCCCGGCAAAATGGCGAGTTGAAGTTTTGTTTTTGTAGTGTTGTCCCACCCGATGCAGTGTGTTTGCCCACCCGGGCGGGTTAAGGACCACGACCATTGCTGTGCGCTAGCCGCGTCCACCACACTGCATCATTCTAGTGGTGCGGTAACATTAATGGCGTCCAATTAAAAATAAAAGAAATGTAAATTAAAATTTTCCTTGTGATGTATTGTGATTTTGTAGTGAAGCATTTTGTGGTTTAGTTTTGTGTTTAGTTAATGTGCTCCACTCTTGCCGCTGACTTGACGTGCCAATGCGTAACGCCAACTGAAGCGACAAGAGGGAAGGCTAAATGTGAGATGAAGCCAGCTATATCATCGTGACCGTGGTCTGTTGAACAGATGAGATAACTGAGAGGCGGAGTCTCAGTGAATGTAAGGAAAATTTTTATGAAGAATGACAACTCGCCTATTAGACGAAACAGTCCTTCGACAGATTGAAGACAAGGGAGCCCCACCCCATATATTCGAAAATTTTTTTGTATTAGAAAATATTATATTTATAATTTGTAAATTATTTTAATAGTGAATATAAGGATTATTTAGAGAAATATATTTATGTTATATGTAGGAATATATATTGGATTGCAATATATTTGTTTTGTCAATATTTACAAAGGTAAAATTAGTAATAATTTTTTTTTACATTGATTATTTTTTTTGTATATACGAGTATATGTATTATTCTTTTGGGGTATCGGGTGGCAGGTGTAGATCTCCAGACATAGTTACCGGTATTAAGTTTTTTTTGTCAGAAGTTATTTCGGTTATTTATCAATTTGGGTTCTTCTGATAAGTCAGATGCACTTAAGAAGTGGTCCAAGAAAAAATCGAAGAAGTGTCATATGGTAGTGAGACTAGAGAAATGGGGTTTATGCTTCGATGGAAAAGTCGAGAATCTGCCCGTAGAAGAATTTATATTCCGGTTGGAGCATTTGCAGGCGCAGTATGAGGTTCCTTGGCCAGCAGTAATGAAGGAATTTCATGTACTGTTGCGTGGGGCAGCAATAGAGTGGTACTGCCTATGCGTACGGACAACCGACGTCAGGGCGTGGCCAGCGCTTCGGAACGCTATGCTAAGGCAGTTTCGCTCAAACCAGAGTGAATTTGAGTTATTGAGGGAATTGTCAGAAAGTAGGCAACTGCCAGGCGAGAGAATGGACTCTTTATTTTTTGAAGTGATGAAGCTCCTTGCACGAATGACTTACCCTCTGTCGGAATTTGACCTAATCAAATAATAAAGAGAAACCTAAGGGAGGGATTAGGGAATCCCATCGCTTGCTATAGTGTGGAGCATCTAAAATATGAATGCCAAGAGGCGGAGAGATTCTTTCAAAAGAGGGAAGTTAGGATGGTGCAGCCGCCTTTTAAATATGGCTCGGGTCGAGTAGTAAGTGAGGTGAGCAACACGGTAATTGAAGAGGTAGAGGAAAATCGTCAGGAAGTAGTAAAAAGGAGAAGTGCGTTAGAGGAGAGGAACCAAATAAGGGAACCGGCAAGTATGAATCAAGTGGTATGCTGGAATTGTAAACAGCTCGGGCATACATTTAGAGAATGTAATACGAGGCAAAGGAAAATATTTTGCTATAGGTGTGGAAGGGAGAATGTGGTGACTCCAGAGTGTCCTAATTTCAGGAAGGGAAATTACGGGAGGAACGTGGTACAAGAGGGACCGCCACGTTCCGGACAAGTCCCTGCGGATAACCCATTTCGAGTGAGGAAGACTTAGAGCGGAAAGAAGGAGGTTACAGGCTGCGGAGTAGCGCACCGGTGAATGGGGTGGGGAGCCTAATTGTGTCAAATCGAGCACGGAAAGCCCGGCAGCGATACCGGAGGAGAAGTTTGGAAAGGAAGAGAGTAGCAGAAACGGTGGAAAGAAGTGATAGGGAGGATAAAAGGCCGTTTGCGGAAATAGCAATTAAGGGGAAAAGCATCAGAGGTCTGCTAGACACTGGGGCTTCTGTGAGTATACTAGGAATTAATTGTAAGAAACTGGTAAGTGACTTGGGGCTGAAAGTGCGGAGCTATGTGACCATAGTAAATACAGCTAGTGGACAGAAACAGTCTGTGGTGGGGAGAGTAACCGGGCCCGTGCATTTTATCGGGGAGAGTAAAGCTATAACATTTTTTTGTGGCCTACACTACAACAAGAAGTTTATTTAGGAGTCGACTTTTGGCGGGTGTTTAGCCTAGCACCGGGGATAGTTGGAGTAGATGAAATAGTCGCGAAGTCTGATACCAAGGATAACGGTGGAAAGAACGACGCCGCAAACATGTATGATTTGTCAGAGACCCAGCTGGAGCAACTATAGTTAGAGTAAAGAAACAATTTAGGGCATATGAAGAGTACGGACTAGGTAGAGCACCGGCAGAAAGACACAGCATACAGTTGATACAGGGAGCGGAAGCAGTAAAGGACCGTTACTACCCAGTATCTCCGGCGATACATAAATTATTGTATGCTGAAGTAGATCAGATGGTATCGCTAGGGGTGATCGAAGAAAGTGAGAGCCCTTGGAGCAGTCGGGTCACGTTAGTCAGAAAACCGGGTAAGAATCGGTTGTGCTTGGATGCCCGCAAGTTGAATGAGCGGACCGTGAAAGATGCATACCCCATTCAGCATATAGAAAGCATCCTAAGTCGCATAGACGAGGCAGTGTTCATCAGCAGCATAGATCTCAAGTTCGCACTTTGGCAGATTGAACTGGAACCGGGGAGTAAAGCATTTACAGCCTTTACCATACCAGGAAGACCCCTGTACCAGTTTAGGGTAATGCCCTTTGGGCTATGCAATGCGACACAGAGATTATGCTGGCTGATGGACAAAGTAATTCCGCAACGTCTCCGGGGTAATGTATTTGTGTATCTGGACGATTTGTTAGTAATATCCCCAAATTTCAGTACACATGTGCGTTTATTAGGAGAAGTAGCGAAATGTCTGTCTGCTGTGAATCTAACAATAGGATTACAGAAATCAAAGTTTTGCTGTAAAGAGGTAAAATATGTGGAGTTTGTGATAGGCCATGGGGAGTTAAAAACTGACCCGGAAAAGATTTTGGCGCTGAATAGAATTACTGTACCAAAGTCACCAAAGCAGGTCAGAAGTTTTTTGGGTTTTTTGCAGACATAGCGGCGCCTTTGACCGATAAGCTTCGAAAGAGCGGGAAATTTGTGATGACTCCAGAAGCACTTGCCGCACTTGCGGAATTGAGGCAGACTCTCACCACAGCACCCGTATTAGCACAACCAGATTTTAAGAAACGGTTTTATATCCAGTGTGATGCGTCCCATTACGGCGTGGGGGCGGTGCTCTTCCAAAGAGATGAGGCTCGACATGAACGTCCTATAGCATACTATTCGTACAAAATGAAAAGTTGTCAGCTGAACTACAGCGTGACAGAGAAGGAGTGTCTGGCAGCGGTTCTACCGGTGCGGCGGTTCAGGGCCTATGTGGGGCTGATGCCTTTTACCGTGATCACCGATCATGCTACCTTAAAATGGCTCATGTCATTGAAAGACTTGAGTGGGAGGTTAGCCAGGTGGTCTCTTCAGCTTCAGGCATATGACTTTCGAATTGAGCACCGAATGGGGAGTGAAAATGTAGTGGCCGATACTCTATCCCGGTTGATGGAGGAAGTGGCTCTGAATATTCTTGATATGGACACTACGGAATACGATTCGCCTGAGTATGTTCAGCGAAAGCAGACTATTGAAGAGAATATAGGAAAGTTCCCGGATTTGGAAGTACGTGATGGGAAGATATATAAAAGTACTGTGGCTAATGAGGAAGAGGGCAGGGGTCCCTGTTGGAAGCTATGGGTGCCCGAGCATTAACGTCGACAGTTGTATCACAAGCCCATGAACCTGAGCAGGTGCGGAATTACGTGAGAGATTGCAATATCTGCAAGGAAATGAAGCATAGCACTCAGGTTTCTAGACCGTTTATGGGAAAGGAAGTCAGCACCGAACGGCCATTCCAACGGCTTTATATAGATTTTTTAGGAAAAGATCCACGCTCCAGGGCGGGCCACGCATACGTGTTGGTGGTAATGGATCATTTTACGAAAAACGTGTTCTTAAAAGCTATGGGTAAGACCACGGCAATGAATGTAGTAATGTTTTTGATTGAAGAAATTTTTCATAAATTCGGTATACCAGAAACGATACATTCAGATAATGGAAAACAGTTTGTGAGTCAGGAATTTAAAAAAGTGATGGAGTCCTATGCGATTAAGCATGTGAAAACGGGGTTTTATGCGCCACAATCTAATGCAGCAGAACGCGTGAATCCGTCAGTTCTGGCAGCTATAAGGGCTTACCTGAAGGAGCACCACCGTGATTGGGATTTATTCCTGAGTGAGATCGAGTGTGCGTTGAGAAGTTCTCTACACTCAGCGACAGGAATGTCACCTTATTTGCCTTATTTGGACAGAATATGTTCACCAGCGGCCTTGACTATGAGTTGGCGAGGCAGTTAGGAGCGTTAGAGGAAGGAGAAGTGAGTGGCTTACCACGAGAAGAGCGAAGACGGTTAATTCGCACTAAGGTGCAAAAAAGGTTGCATTTAGCGTACGAAAAGGGAGCGCGACAGTACAATAAGCGAGCTAGGCGAACTAATTTTACTCCGGCCCAGGAAGTCTTTCGACGTACTTTCAGTGATTTTTCACGGAATGTGAATGCAAAATTTTGCAGAAAATTTGTCAAGTTTCGAGTGGTGAAGTCCCCGGGGAATTGTCTATACCTATTAGAAGATTTGCGAGGGAAACCGGTAGGAGTGTTCCATGCCAAGGACATAAAACAATAGTAAGAATTTAAACCGGTAAGAGCACGCGACTCTTAATCTCGGGGTTGTGGGCGTAGCTCACGTTGGCGCCTGTAGTACGTGAAGTAGCAATAGTTAGTAAGGAGGTGGAGGAAAGTTAATCATAGGGAACTTATGGATTATATGATACATATAAAAGAACTTACTCCCAAAATCAGCTTCGTTCTTGTAGAGGTAATCTGAGTTAAAAATCTGAAAATAGAATTGATTAATATGTGTTTTGTAAGGTAAGCTAAATAAAAATGTTCCTGTTTATACGATAGTATAAGTGGTGAAGGTAATTAATAATAGGTAGAGTGGTGAAGGTAATTCTTCGAGTCGAATGGCTGGGAAGACAATATAAATATAGGGTTAAATGTTGTGAGTTAGAATCGAGCTACCTACGCGTAGTTGACTCACAGCACCGGCTCCTATTAAATTCATTAAGAACGCACATATTTTTAGGGTGCAAATATTGTAAATGAACAGTATTTATGTATTAATTATGATGTAAACTTCTAGGGTGTTACAGTTCCGCAGTCAAGCTGACGAGGGGCATTTAGAATGCACCGACGACATTTTACTTTCAGTAGGTCAGTTGGCTTGAGCCACTGACACCAAATAACAATTGCGTAACTGGAACACCAGAAAAGTGAAGACGTAGACTGTAATGTTTATTTGTAAATAGTATATAAGAACTAGCATTTTAAGAATAAAGCTCCCTTGTTGTTTGAAACTTAAAATAGTGCAGTCCTCATTTAATAAAGTGGTGTAGGTTTCACAGGTTCCCGTGACAGGACATCCCAGAGGACATCTCTCGCTGACAAGCAGAACAGGACCCCAACATTTTGGCGCAGCCGGTCTAAAGGACCTATTGGAGCAATCCCAGGGCAAGGAACCCTGAAGCAGAGAGGCATCCTGCAACGAGTTCGAAGGACCTCATCTAAGGACAATACCAGCATTAAAGACACTGAGGGATAAAGATGTCATCAGGAAAAATTATGGTGAGTATAGTGTATAGTAGCGTAGAATAAGTAGATACTTCTGCGACCCTGAAGGCGCCGTAGCGCTGGTCAAAGAAGTCGCAACCTATAGGCGCGTTTGCGCTGTTGCACGCAGCTTTGAATGGCAACCATAAACCGTCAGTATGATCGGACGGTCTATGTATGTTCATCCTAGCTGTGAGGATTTTTTTTGTAGGGGATTTGAGTTTGTTTGTCGTGAGGGACATTTATATTGTTTATAAAGCCATGTGGTCTATGTTGAGAAAGTAAAATTGTTTTTGTATTGTTTAAATTCTGAAGTTCTGAATTTTTCTTGTTTGATTTAAATGATTGGCATTTGAGCTTAGGGTATTAGGCAAAAATATTTCAAGAGGTGTTTACAACACGTGTTGTTGCATCAAAGTTTTTGTAGTTCGGAAACTACGATTTGCGTAGCAATGTTGAAGAAAATATTTAAATGCTATTATTATTTGGCGCATACGTTACGGGTTTATTTTTAAATATGGATTCAGATTTCCGGGAATGAATCAAGACACTTTTGCCGGTAAATCAAATTTCGGTTTTTACAAACATATGGCCTTTTCTATGGATGTATTAAAGATGGTGAGAGGAAAACAAGGAGTATTGGTGAGGAAGTCAAGGACCAATTTGCATTGATGGAAGGACTTAATGGACGCCGGTAGACAGCGGATATGGAACTTTGTGATGGAAAACAAGTATAGCAGAATATGTATATAAATAGAATTTACGGTGGAATGTTTTTTTTTTAAATTTGTATTTATCAATAAGTAAGATGGAATAAAATATTGGGATAAGTTAATAACAAGTTTTATCAATTATTGGATTTTTATTTGTAATTGGGATACGACATCTGTTCTGGCATTTGGGATATGACGAAGGAAGCGCAAGGATTACTGCTGAGACAGGAACAAATTGGCGAAACGATTGAAAAGCTGGTCCGTAACTTTAAGAAAGACGGCAAGTTACGTAAGGACAACGTGTATTATCGCAAGCGAATAACACAGTTGCAAGATCTGGGGAGAGAGTTCAACAATAATCACGGACTGTTGTTACCTCACGCAGTTGAGTACGGCAAGGGAAAATATTTTGCGGAAAAATACGCAGACTACATAAATAGTCTGGTCAACGAATGGGCAGATACATTTAGTTCTGAATTAGAAGGACTAGTGCAACAAACAGTGAGTTTGGTTTCGCCAGACGAGGAAATAAGGAACAGATTGAAATCAATACAGTCAGAGGTGAAACTGTTTACTGGGAAAATAGTTGACCAGTTCGAAGCAAGTACAAGCAGGGAAGAAGCTCAGGAATTGTGGAAGCAGGCGAATGCCGGAGGGGCTGTGTCACCATTAGAAGTAGCGGATCAAGCCTTTACGGCAATCCAAAGAAGAACAGAAGAAAAGTTATTCAGTTTTCATAAGAAAACAGAAGATTTGAGAGCACAAAAAGAGTATCTTGAGAAGAAGGTAAAGGAACTTTCTCAGAGATTGTCGGAAACAGAGGAAGCAGCAACGCTGTTGGAAAAGGAGTGTGCAGGATTGAAAAGAGGACGGGCGACCAATAGCAGCATCGGCTGGATTCACACAGACAGTGTTGACATTGCCTCCTGAAGTTCGCTGGCCGGAGTATTTAACTCCGGAAGGGATAGGTCGTGTGGTAAAGCCTAGATTAGTATTGACTGGAGAAAGTGAAGCGGGATTTTTATTTGACGCGTCGGAAATCGGTGTCGAGCCATTTACTCCAGAACGTCCGGTAACTCATAAAAATAAGGGGTATACGCCAAAAGAGCCAGAAGCAATAACGGTACAGGACAGGCCTAATACTGTGGACAGTATTTCGCCTGTACGAACAAACGATCGAAGACTAATTAGTTTGAGTCCGTCATTGGTCAATTACCTCTCAGATCCGGGAGAAGTGAATCTAGGAACGAACCACAAAGATAGCACTCAAGTTTTACCGGTCATAAGTAAAACAAATAGAAGTAAAATGGGCATTCTGGAAGTAGCTCATGCAGTGGAGAAGCTGGTGCCCATGTTCTCAGGGGTCGAGTTGTATGATCTGAGAACTGAGATACGGCGCTTCAAAGAAGGTTGTGAGTTGGCGCAACAGAGTCTTCCGGGAGCAGAAGGGGAACATTTGATAAGATGTATAAGACAAAGGACCACAGGTGATGCGTTTGATTTACTAGCGCATAGCTCAGTAAGCACCCTGCCGGAGTTATACGCACTTCTAGATCGAACATATTTGAAACAAAAGTCGTACGACTGTCTTGTACGGGAAATACAGGAATCAACTCAGAAACCAGGGGAGGAATTGAGAGCCTGGGGACGAAGGATCCAATCTCTGGGGAACGCTGCTGAGACAGAAGCTAACAGGCAGTTTCCAGGAAATGTCGCAGCATACAAGGCTCAAGTAGAACGAGCCATGATTTCTGTATTTAAGGCAGGTCTGATAAATAGGGACTTGGCGAATTATACTCTTAATCTCACGCAGAGGAGTATGGCAGAATTAGTCGAAGCGGTTTCTTCCGCAGAAGAATCAATCCAACAGCGAGCGACAACAGGTGGAATCTGTTGGAATAATGCTCCTGCAGAGGTAGGACCGGTACAACAGCGGAACCCAAGGGGAATCGGCAGATTTTCCCTCCCGCAACAAAGAGAACAAGGTTGCCTAGTCGAGAGTTTCCAGCCGAGGAAACCCATTTGTTCATTCTGACATAAGTCAGGCCATACAAGAGACGAATGCATTACACGCAAGAATACGCCCTATTGTATGGAGTGCCAAATATATGGTCATGAGGCAAGTAGGCAGTGTCAATTAGACAATAAATGGGATCAAAGTAGAAGGCAGCCAGCTACGACTCGCCCAGATCCAACCTTAAGGGACAACAGGGGTAGTGGTCCTCGAGTCAGCTCAACGGAAGGGATTAACCAAGGAAGAAATCCTTTCAGCACTGGTAATGGTCAGCAGCGGCCACACTGGGATACTGGAGGAGGACAAAGGTTAGGCAACACCCAACAGGGGTTGAAATGCTTCTCATGTGGACGGTTGGGACATGGAGCTGCGGAATGCAGGGATAGGCAGTTCCAACAGAGGAACCAGGGAAACTTCCAGCGGCCCAGTCAAGGCCAGTAGACTGGAAAGCCAAAAGTAAGGAAGTAACAGTTAGGCCGAAGGTACGTGTGACTGGTAATGTAGGAAGTACAGTCCAGGAAAAGGAGGAGCAAGAGGCTCTCCAATACCACGTACCAAGAATTGTAAGAACAATGGTTCAAGTGACGGATGAGCAAGAGTCTCTCCGGGAGAAAATTTTTGATTGCGTATTGATTTGGGTAACTGTGATGATTCTAGCACTTAGATTAAGTTTCAATAAGATTAGAGAGTATAGGCCAATCGCCGCGTACGTGGTACGAGGATGTATAGTTAAGGTATTAGCGGTAATTTTGAGGGAGTATAGGGTTGTAAGGCATAACTGTGGTGCATGGAGGAGAAAATTGGAAGAGTTAGGAAGTAGATACGCGTCCATTTTGGAGTCAAAAGGGCGTTGTTTCGTTGTGAGCAGGGTAGGAGATGCTTTCATCGAGATACCCTGCAAGGAGGCAGCTAGTGGAAAGCTAGTGCTTTTGGTAGATTCAGGGGCGGATACTAGCCTCGTAAAATCTAGTGTTTTACGGAAAGGACTAGTTATTAACCCAAAAGATGTAAGAACGCTTAATGGAGCGTTCGGAGGTTGCATCAGAACACTGGGGTCATTTAAAATAGGGCACAGTAAAGTTAAGGAAATGAGTTTTAGAGTGCACGCAGTTGAATTGGATAGGGAAGGTATCCCGGCCGATGGGATAATTGGCCGCGATAACCTCTGGGGCCGCACCATACTGGATGCGCTGGAGAAACAGTTATCATTTTATGATGATAATAAGAATAGAATCCTTACTCTCCCATTGAAGTCATGGCAGGAAGGAACCGTGAATAGGGTTAAGAATTGTATGGAGGTAGTGAACGCAAGGTCAACCAGAGTAGTTTCTATTCGTGTAAACACGAAACTTAGGACTGTTGTTTTGCACAAGCAGCAACTAGCGGACGGCGTATATATGGGAGAGACCATAACGCACGTTAATAAGGGTAGAGTGTACGCTTGCGTGCTCAATGCATCGGAAAAGGACTACCTGATGGAGGAGGATTTTAGGCCCAAGTTCACTAGCTATGATAATTTTAAGGAACCGAATTATAGATCGGTGAATCAGATTAAGCAGGTAGATATAAGAAAAAGAATGGAGAGGGTGCTAGAATCACTAAAGTTAGACCCAAGCGCAAATTCAGAAGAGAAGGCATCAATAGAAGCCATTTGTATGTCATTCCATGACATATTTTTGCTGGAAGGGGACCAGTTAACGTATACACCAGAGGTAGAGCATGAAATACCTACTAGGGTGGATCAAGCACCAATTAACCAGAAGCAATACAGGTTGCCACAGGCTCACAACGATGAGGTTAATAGGCAAGTGGAAGGAATGTTAAAGGATAACATTATTTCGCCGAGTATCTCGCCTTGGAATTCACCAATAATTTTGGTGCCAAAGAAGGGAGGTGCTCACGGTCAGAAGAAGTGGAGAATGGTCGTTGATTTTAGGAAATTGAACGACGCCACTATCAAGCAGGTGTTCCCAATACCAAGGATAGAAGAGATACTGGATCAATTGGGACACAGTAGATATTTTTCTACACTTGATTTAGCGAGTGGCTACCACCAAGTCCTGGTGGATACCCAAGATAAGCAGAAAACCGCGTTCAGCACCGGTTTAGGCCATTACGAGTTCAATAGAATGCCGTTTGGATTAACAGGAGCACCGGCTACCTTCCAACGGCTAATGAACCATGTGCTAACAGGCTTACAAGGGTTAGATTGTTTTGTGTATCTCGATGATATTGTAATTTATGGGAAGAACTTGCAGCAGCATTCGCAACGCTTGCGCAAGGTGCTCCAGAAATTGCGAGAACACAACTTGAAATTGAACACGGAGAAGTGTCAATTCTTACGAAGAGAGGTGGTTTATTTAGGCCATCGTTGCTCAAAGGCAGGAGCACTGCCTGACCCGCAGAAGGTGGAATGCGTTAGAAATTTAGCGGTTCCAAGAAACAGAAAAGAAGTGCAAGCATTCCTAGGACTAGTGAACTATTATAGAAAGTTCGTGGAAGGACTAGCCGGAATTGCGTTGCCAATTAACAAGTTGCTACGAAAAGAAGCAAAGTTCGAATGGACAGAGAGATGTCAGCAAGCATTCGAGAGGCTAAAGGAGATAATTAGCTCGCCACCAATTTTGGCATACCCCGACTTTGAACAAACTTTTTTGTTAACCACTGATGCTAGCAATGAGGCATTAGGGGCAGTATTGTCACAAGGGGAAGTCGGGAATGACCGACCAATAGCATTCGCAAGCAGAGCGCTTAGCGATACGGAGAAAAGATACTCCACAATAGAGAAGGAATTCCTAGCCATAGTGTGGGCTACAAAGAATTTTAGGGCATATCTGCTAGGACGCCCATTCAAGATATATACTGATCACCAGCCGTTGAGAGGCATAGCCAATTTGAAAGACCAAACGTCTAGGCTAGCCCGGTTCAGACACAAATTGTCTGAGTATGATTTTGAAGTCATATACAAACCTGGGAAAAAGAATCTGAATGCCGATGCACTCAGCAGAGTACCGCAGACACAAAAAGTATCAGTAGTACAAACAAGGTCCAAAGCACGGTCAGATAAGGAGAAGGCCGAGAGAATGCAAAAGGATAAAATTGATGCAACAGGAAATGTTAGCAATGCGGGTGACGTTGCTAATGAACAAAGGGCCAGTAGTGTGGAATGGCTGAAGGATATAAAGGATATCCAGGCTGTGTTAAAGGGTTTCCATGATTCACCTCTAGGTGGACACCAGGGATTCTGGAAAACCCATGACAGAATTAGGCGAGTATACGGATGGAAAGGTATGCTCAAGGACATAAAAAAATATGTAAGAAGTTGCCCAAAATGCCAGGCCAACAAAAGCTCAAGGCTGACGAAGATGCCAATGGTGTTAACTGACACACCTAAACAGCCATTTGATAAATTTCATATGGATATTGTAGGTATTTTACCTGAGACTGTTTCGGGGAATAAATATATTTTGACGTTCCAAGATGATTTCTCAAAGTATATGGCGTGCGTGGCTATACCCGATGCTGAAGCAAGCACGGTGGCCAAAGCATTCTTTGATGAAATAGTAGCACGATACAACATACCTAAGGTTTTGATAACCGACAATGGTTCAAATTTCGTATCGAAATTATTCTCGGAAACATGTAAAATGCTGGGAATTAAGAAGTTGCACATAACACCATATCATCCACAAGCGAATGGCTCATTGGAACGTAGTCATCGACCTCTGGCCGAGTACTTGCGCAGTTTTGCCAAAGAAGACGGCTCGAATTGGGATCAATGGTTAACCACTGCAATGCATGTACACAACAATACTGTGCATGTATCAACAAAGCAAACTCCGTTTAGAACACTCTACGGGTTTGACTTCAACATGCCAGCGAATTTGAAGCGCAAATGTGCGCCTGTATACAATGCTGATGACCCGAATAAAGTGCAAAAGTATCAGTTACAACGAGCGCACGAATTGGTTAGAGAAAACCAGGAATATGCTAAGCGAGTGGCCAGGGAAGCCTATAACAAGGTACTAAACCCAGTAGTTTTTCATGTGGGTGATCAAGTACTAATGAAGAATCAGGCTAGGAGAAACAAATTCTCACCTGTG
Source organism: Clusia tigrina (assembly GCA_920105625.2). NCBI lineage: Eukaryota > Metazoa > Arthropoda > Insecta > Diptera > Clusiidae > Clusia > Clusia tigrina. The sequence goes on from CAKKTE020000572.1 coordinate 40,432, forward strand.
TGGATAGGTCCCTATGTAGTAGCAGAGATCAAAAGCCCAGTTACAACGGTCGTAACGATTAAGGGCAAAAATAAAAAGCTACATAATAATTTGTTGAAATTATTCCACATTAGACCACACAACTAAGGACATGTGTTAGCAGTGTTTTACAAGTGTAAACACAAGAATAACAACGTAAACATGTACGTGTGTGTATCAAATAACACACACAGCTCCGATTTTCAAAGTCAAGGCCAGTAGAAGGTGCCACTTAGAATCGAACGATTTAAGTTGACGTAATAAAAGTGCTTATTATGCACTGTGGCCGAACGAAGCATAGTAGGGAAAAATATTTTTTTTAAATAATCATAAATATTGCACGTAATTAAAAAATAAAATGAAATAATAAGACAGTCGTGGGTAAGTAATATAAAACAAAACTTCGAATATGTACATACACACACACGGCAGTGTATGCACTGAAATTCGATGCATGAGCATTAACGCCAGGCAACGGAACTGCTGGTGAAGTAAGTATATATATGAGTATGTATATATGTGTATAAGATAAAGAATGAATGTACGAATGTATATTTAGAGAAGTAAGTATTCTAGTTAGGAGGAATGGGTATGTGCGTATGTATATATTTGCAGATACTGCAGCAGGCTATATGTAGATATACTCGTACATAGGTTTTAACTGTTTATTGTTTAGGAAATTAGCGTATGAAAATTTGAAAAAATGTATAGGTTGATTGGGAAAATAACGTTAGTAATTAATTCTAGGTAAATTAAAGCGCCTTGAATGTATGTATGTATTCATATACGGGCTAAGTACAGGATGGAAAATAGAATCATTAATGGATATATACATATCAGGCTAGAAGTAAATTTAAATAAAAAGTAATTGTATGCAATGAAAGATATAGTCATGCGATGGACAAAGTTTTGACACAAACGGGATTATTTTGTATAATCTGGTTTTTGTCGGAGGGCCAATGAATTGGTTCAAAGTTGAAATGAGTGATAACTCACGTGTTGAAAAAGAGCACGAAAAATTAATCAGAGCAAAACTGATGCCCTATATGGCTATGAAAACGCATAATCCAGTCCTCTTTTCCTCCAGGATACGGTAGCGAATCCGATAATGTAAGGGGAGAAGACGAGTGGACGGCAAATTGAATGATATAGCATTCAATTATGGAAAAAGCATGTTGTAGAAATATTGTTTTTTTTTTATATAGCCAGGAATAGCGTATATTTAGGAAAAGTTATAAATTTAAAAAGATTATAATCTGTGTAAGAGTTCAGATTAAAATTAAAGGTAGTTGAAAATAATTAGAGTTACAAAAATTAATTGTTTAAAATCTAACTTTATAAATTAATTGTTTAAAATCTAACTTTATAATGAAATAAGCGTTCTAATAAAACAAAAAAAAACAAAAATTATACTAATTTGGAAAATTATACCCAAGAGTATATATAGTACTTATAGTGTATTTATTTAAATATTATATAATTTTTAAATTCATTTATTAAGTTGACTTTGAAATGTTGGACAAAAATTAAACATAGAAGAAATATCAAACTAAAATGTATATTAGAAAATTAAGAAAATTATTATAGGTGTTCTCTAAATAGCTCTGATGATGTGAAGCGAAGCAGGAAGTTCCGGGAACAGCGGATATCGGAAGACGGTGCGGACTAAAGGACCAACATAGTATTCGGAAAGATGCGTTTTTGAAAAACAGAGATTTTTGGCAGTTATCTAAGGTTTGTGACCCCAAGGATGCCAACATATTAGATTGGGGATGAATGGCGACGGATGTAATTTTAATTTTGCGAAACGGCATATGGCCGCAGCATTTGAACGCGTTGTGGATGAGTTATTGACAAGCAACGAAAAATAAAAAAGTTTCCTTGAGGAGTCATTTTTTGAATTGGACAATTTTATAGTACAATGTCCACCCAGTGTATCACGATCTCAACAGAATCGATTTTGAATAAGTTGAAGATGGGTAAAAGCTTAAGGAGGGTGACTGAAACCACCACCAAATATAATAAGCAGAGGAAATTTGGCTCACGGAAGTTAATTGCTTCATTGAAGTATATGTCCAATCTAGAGTATGAACATATGATATGTGATTTACATATGAAATATGAGTTAATACAAGAGGACACAGAGACTGGTAACCGACCAGAGTACACAAATTACATAATTGAACGTGTATCTCAGAAAAATACCGATTGTCTTCATATCAAAGCCAAACGATGTCAAATACCATTATGAGGAAGCTCAAGAGAAATACTTCCGCCATAAAACGTATTGCTGCAAAGTAAGACGGAGTATTGTAATCTCTCATGTATTCCAAATGTTTTTTACAAGTTGAATACTATAAGCAGAGGCAGTACCACTTACAGCCGTGGGGCACACTATATAAATGGAAAGAAGAAGGCCACTAAAAGCAAAGTTTTAATGGAAAACCAGATCGCCAACCTATAACATCTTTGTACGTACTGATCCAGAAAGAAGGGAGGGGTATGCAGAGTTCATCGAGGGATTTCACTCCGTCAACGGCAGCCGTCAACCGGATCAGCAGTTAGCAGAAGTATAACGTAAGATTTTAGATATAAATATCGGAATAGAATATAAGATCTTAAGTATAGGATTAAATTGTATTATCGCTAGTTGTTGAAAAGTGTATATACGCCAATGAGAAAAGAGTCAATTAAAGACCAGATTATAAAAAGGGGAATATAAAAAAAAGAATGATACATAAAAATAAGAAAAAAAAAACAAAGTAAAAAAAAAAAAAAAAACTACAAAAGAAAATAAAAGCTGGAGAAATAAAATATGGAAAAGAAAATAATAAAAACCGTGATAGAACCCAAATAAGGCGATTTCAAAAAAAAAAATATATATATAAATAAATAAAAACAAATTATATGTAATATAGAGTTAAATGGATGCACATATTTGTTTGCAGTGCAAGAAAAATATTGTAGAGATTTAATGGAAGTTAGTTGCACTAACTTCTTTTAGAAAGAGGGGAGGGATGTTGTGAGTTAGAATCAAGCTACCTACGCGTAGTTGACTCACAGCACCGGCTCCTATTAAATTCATTAAGAACGCACATATTTTTAGGGTGCAAATATTGTAAATGAACAGTATTTATGTATTAATTATGATGTAAACTTCTAGGGTGTTACAGTTCCGCAGTCAAGCTGACGAGGGGCATTTAGAATGCACCGACGACATTTTACTTTCAGTAGGTCAGTTGGCTTGAGCCACTGACACCAAATAACAATTGCGTAACTGGAACACCAGAAAAGTGAAGACGTAGACTGTAATGTTTATTTGTAAATAGTATATAAGAACTAGCATTTTAAGAATAAAGCTCCCTTGTTGTTTGAAACTTAAAATAGTGCAGTGCTCATTTAATAAAGTGGTGTAGGTTTCACAGGTTCCCGTGACAGGACATCCCAGAGGACATCTCTCGCTGACAAGCAGAACAGGAACGCAACATAAATTAAGAAATTTCGTTTTGTGAATAATTAACGTGCAATTAGTTGTTAGGATCCGTAATCATCATCAGTGTGGTTGTTCTGAAAAGGAAGTATTGTTAGTTTATATGTTTAGGTATATGTAGGTATAGTTGCCCGGCTAGCTCAGCGTAGAGCATTAAATGCTGTTCGACGCTTCCTTCCGTGTTCCGGCGGAGTTTTTAGTGCTCCTGGCACCCTGTGCGTTTTGTTGCGATCGTGGTTTTTGGCGTCTACCGTCTGTATGTTTGTTTTGCTTCTCTCCTTCTTTTCTTCCTCCCACTTGTCCGCTTTTCTAGTGAATGCGGCCAGTCTAAAACCTACCAGACGATTCTGAGGTAGAGATGGCGCTGCCTCAAAATAGTAAAAATTCGAAAGAAAGGTAACTGACCGACTCGACCGCTGGAGCGGTCAATGATAGAATAGCGGAAGAGGCCGAGGAAATGGAAAAAATACGGTTTCAAGAGAAAAGGGAAAAAAACATTTAAGGCAGTGGTAGGGAAAAAAGGGTCTCTGTGCAGTTTTAAGTGTTTGGGAAGAAATTTGTTTCCAATTAAGTTTGTTGCCGCGCGAGTAACGTATTATAATAGTCAACCAAACCGAACTACTTAAAGAGACTAAATGTACCGTTAGGTGTGACGTGTCGATCGCAAGCTCTTTGAGTAGCTCAGTCGTGATAGTATAACAAAAGTTGTCCGAAAAGAACTTATTAAAAATAAAAATAAAAAAATTTTAAGAGAAAAGCTGTTAGTGAAAAATAGGCAGAACAAAGCAGTGCTATAATAATAAATTTTAAACAAATATGAATATGAATATGAATATGAATATGGAATCTTTAATTGAGGTTATGCAAGAACCGCAAAATGCGTTAAGAGTCCTAAGAGACATTCAAGCAAACATGATAAACAACCCTGCAGCTGACAGAGAAAGACAGCTCATGGAAATTAAACATCTAACGCCGTTCAACGGAACAAATACCAATACAGTGACAGCCTTTATTCAAAGCGTGGAATATTATTTACAGCGAATAAATGATGACAATAACAAGAGGGCAGCAGTGGCGACGATTTTCATAGAAAAGATACAAGGTGAAGCTAAAACGGCACTACTACATTTACGAGAATATGACAACTGGAGCAACATTAAGCAAGCTTTACGTAGCAGATACCGTCCAGATATCAGACCAGAGGAACTATATGACAAAATAGGCCGCATTAAATTAAGAAACCCAAGTGACTTAATTGAAAGAATTCAATATTTTAAAAATAAAGCAGAAGAATTAAAAATTTATTATGAACAAGAAAGCCAAGTGGATTTGAACGGAATCGAAAAACTATTAATAAATACTATTAAAAGAATTACTCAAGGCACATTAGCATATGCTATAAAAAAAATTGAACACCTATGACGAAATAATAAATGAAATGAATTCTATTAGCTTTGAAGATAATTGTATTAAGAATGAGTATCGAATTTTTGAAAATAGACCAAACAATAATAAAATTAGTCAACAAGGCAGGTATAATAATACTAAACTGAATAACAGTAACCAATTACCAACACAACAACAACAACAACGTACTAATAATACTAACAATAACAATTACCACAACCCAAATAATCACCAACACAATCCATCACAGTATAACACACACAGACAATACAACCAAAATCAAACGGTACAATGCAGACAAAGCACACAACAGAATTAGAACTACAGTAATAACCGGTTTTATCAGGCAAATCAGAACAGACAGTACAATAATCATTCAGGTAATCAACAGGCAGTGAACTATCGTAGCGGCAATTATAAGGAACAAGCCCTACTGTACCTATGGTGGTAGACAATATAACATTAGTAGAAGTCAACAGGGTAACTAATAAATAAACTCAAGTGAAAACATTGTACCTTCGTTGCAGAGACAAAATGTAGCAGCCCTAGAAAACTCTGAACAGCCAAGCTCATCTCATGAAATAAATAATTTTTTTATCAATTAGCCATAATCAAAATAACTATAAAAAATAAAACTTATTTAGCTCTAATTGACACCGGTGCTGTAAATGTAAGCATTTTGATAAACATAATATAACACCGATTTCATATACTACAATAAATAAAAAAGATTATTTTAACCAAGAAATACATACAGCTTGCCCTAAAGAATTCAAAGTCGATGAAAAAGCCCTATGTCGGTGGAAGGTCGCTCCATTTATGTATGATAGAAAATATCAGTTTATAATTGGCAGCGACATACTTCGATACCCACAGGCTAAGATTGACATGGAAGAAAACAAAATAATTTGTAATAATGCTATTATACAATTCGAAGAACATCCTTTCGACAGAATAACGGTACTTTAAATAAAGACAGAAAATGAAATAACCGAAAACATTGATACTGAACACCTAAACGGAGAAGAAAAATTAGCATTGAACAAATTACTCAGAAAATACACAACACTCTTCTATAAAGATGGAGACCAACTCACTCACACTCATGCAGTTGAGCATGAAAACAGAACTGAGCACAGACGAACAAATAAATGCAAAGTTGTATAGATACCCACAAAAATACGGGGAAGAGTTGAGATGGAAAGCCAAGGGATAATACGCCGCAGCAATTCTAGCTACATTAGTCCTCTTATAGTTATACCGAAAAAATAGACAACTCAGGCAAGAAAAATATAGATTGGTAGTTTATCGAAAACTCAACTCGATAACCGTGGATGACAAATTTCCACTACCAAACATAGATTCAATACTAGACAATTTGGGAAAAGCCTAATATTTCTCAACGCTAGATTTAACCAGAGGCTACCATCAAATCGTAGTCAAGGAGGAGGACAGATGTAAAACGGCATTTGTAACTCCTCATGGCCTATACGAATTTGTAAGAATACCATTTGGCCTAAAAACCCCACCTGCCACGTTTCAACGTCTAATGAATGATGTAATCCGACCACTCATAAACAGATCTTGTGTAGTCTACTTAGACGACATCTTGATTTTCAGCGTCTCATTGCAAGAGCATATTATTAATTCGAAAGACATATTCAATGCATTAAAACAACATAACTTAAAAATTCAAATGGATAAATGCAACTTCATTAGACGAGAAACTCCATTTTTAGGACACATTTTGACTAAAGAAGGATTAAAACCCAACCCTGAAAAAATTAGCGTCATTCAACAACTTCCAATACCAAAAACCGAAAAACAAATAAAAAGTTTCTTAGGAGTAACAGGGTACTACAGGAAGTTTATACAAAGCTATGCTTAAATAACTTATCCCATCATAAAATGCCTGCAGAAGGAGCAGAAGATCAATCCAATAGAACCGAACTACATAAACGCCTTCGAAAACTTAAAATCGATCATAACGGAACATTGTTGAAAATGAATAACTATCAAACACTGATGATAATTGCTAACTATCCAACACTGTCTTCTTATGTTTTTGCTTTATCTCCTTTTCTCTTTTTATACAATATATTGAATTAATAAACTGTTCTGCAACTGTCGTTGAATTGGTTACACGCATTTTTATTATTCTTCCAACTGCGAATAGACTCTACAATAAGTTATGGGCCTTTTGTCTATGAAATAATTATACGCGGAATATAAATAGTTACTGAAGACTCGGTTTTCGGTTCGGTTTTGTTTTTTTTTATAAAAAAAAAATGTCTACTTTTCTCTCGTTATCGTTTCCTTTCGAAAAATTGCGTGGACGTGAAAATTTCGATGTGTGGAAGCGACATGCTAAATCTTATCTAGTGATTAAAGGGTCCTGGAAAATAATCGAAGCTGGATTGAGTGACAAACCGACAGAAAAAGATTGTGATCAAAACCAACGTGCACTTGCTGAGATCACGCTAATGATCGAGCCGATTAATTTTGCGCACATTGCGACGGCAGAAACGGCAAAACAAGCCTGGGATGCACTACTAGCAGCATATGAGGACAGTGGATTAACAAGAAAAGTGGAATTGTTGAAAACCTTAGTGCAATTGAAACTTTCAGATTTTGATTCAATGCAAGAATATATTAACACGATGGTCATGACGTCATTGAAGGTGCAAAATGCCGGATTGAAAATTGACGAAGAAGTGACTGCATCACTTATGCTAGCGGGATTACCCGACGAATTTCGTGCTCTAGTATTAGCGATTGAAAATTCAAAATCGAAATTAACTGTCGACGTTGTGAAAAATCTACTCTTGCAAGATGCTAAATTTGATGGCAAAAGTGCAGATAGTGCTCTATATTCGAAAAACTTTAAAGAGAAATCAAAAAAATTTCGGTGCCACAACTGCACACAAGTGGGACATTTTGCAAAAAATTGTAGAAGCAAAAAGAATGTCAAAAACTTTAAAGAGAAACAAAGTAGTTAAAAAATACTGTATGCTTCTTTGCTTGTGAACAACAACAATGCTAATGAGTGGTTCGTAGACTCGGGCGCGAGTGCACACATGACAAACGACAACAACAATTTGACAAATAAGCAACCGGTAACAAACAAAGACGTCATAGTTGCTAATAAAGACAAAGTCTCAGTGCAGTGTGCGGGGGATGTAAAATTACTGCTCTCAACTGTAAAAACAAAAACAAATGCATTGGTAAAAAACGTTGAATATGTGCCTGAACTATGTGCAAACTTGCTGTCAGTTCGTCAAATGACAAATAACGGAAATCGTGTGGTGTTTGAAAAAGAAAGTTTTGATAAAGATTCAGAAAGACTCAGAATTAATAGCAACCGCGAATGTGGTCAATGACTTATATCGTTTAAACTGCATAGCCCGTGAACCTACTTTAAACACCGAAAAGGCAATGTCTGTCGCGAATTCTTATGATTTATGGCATCGCCGGTTTGGCCATATTTGTGACGAAAATCTACAAATTGTTAAAAAATCATCAGATGGTATTGAATTCAAGGCAGGTAAACGCGTTGTGCGTGGTAAAGTGCGTTGTGTGCATCAAAGGCAAACAAACAAGAGCCTCGTTTAAAGACATTGGAAAACGAACAGAAAATGTGCTTGATCTAATCCATTCGGACGTAATGGGCCCGCTAAAGACAAAATCATTTTCCGGCGCGTTTTATTTGCTAACATTCGTTGATGACTATTCCCGAAAAGTATTTGCAGTGCCAATAAAAAACAAATCAGACGTTTTCACCGAATTTGTAGCGTTCAAAACTCTTGTTGAGAATCAGTGTTCGCGAAAAATAAAAATTCTTCGCACTGATAATGGCACGGAATATGTGAATAAGCACTTTAAACATTTGATGAAAACTAGTGGAATATTGCATCAGAAAACAGCGCCGTATACGCCCGAACAAAATGGCGTCGCTGAGCGAATGAATCGCACGATTGTAGAACGAACGCGCAGGCTATTAGATGCTGGTTTGGGAGAAAAATTTTGTGCTGAAGCTGCTGTAACTGGCGCGCATTTGCTGAATCTTGTACCGTGCAGAGGTGAAGCCCGCAGTCCTCACGAAATATGGTCAGACGAGAAGCCAAATTTAAAACACCTGCGCGTTTTTGGGTGCAAAGCGATGGCACACGTGCCAAAGGAGAAACGCACTAAATTGGACGCAAAATCGATAGAGTGTATTTTGGTTGGGTATAGCAGTGAGTCAAAAGCATACCGATTATTCATCCGGCCACAAAAAAAAATCGTCATAAGCCGTGATGCAGTTTTTGTTGAAGATGGGCTGAAGGCAACAGAAATCACAGACAACCTTTTGCAGTCACTCGTTGTTGATTTGGATGCAGACGTTGCCAATTCAGGGGAGGAAGCGTCCCTCGAACAGCTGGCTGGAGAAAATTCGCTGGAATTGACAACTTTTACAAAATCCGAAGCTGTGTGTCCAACGTTGCTCGAGTCCATAACAGAGCTAGAAGCCCGTTTCCCCATTTTTTTCTCAGCCAATAGACAACCAAACAATATATTTTCTGTGCTTGTGTTCTGCTTCTGAATTATTTACTCTATGTTTAAGAAGCTCTTATGTGGAAGTTATGAGTTCCAGGGCAGCGGAATGTTCACGTCAATTATATTCATTATTTTCTTGTATTCATTTTCTTCTTATGACCTTTGACCCAGCAAACGCAACGCATTATTAGCTAATCCGCAACTAACGCCACAGGCTAATTTGCTCAATTTCTAGTTAAAGTGTTTGTTAACTTACGTTCACTGTATTTTAACTATTAGTTAAAGTGCCTGTTAAAAAAATTCGTTTGCTCAATCACTTTTTTAGTGAACTGCGACATACCTGTCAAAATAGAAATTTGACATTTTGAAATTGTGAATATTTGGATATTGTCAATATCTTGCAGAAAAATTAAAAAAATAAAACTGGATGAAAACAAAATAAAACGAGTAAAGAAGTCTGAAGTCGGGTTAGACCGACTATGAAATACCCTTTACCTTTATAGTTTATAGAACCACGCTTATACAAATAAAATGTACGTGAGAGTTAGACCATGGCGATATGGGATCAACACAATTTTTTTTCCATCTCGGTTGAAATGTTACATCTATAATGATCACTAAGGTTCATAATTGAATTCTATAATGCTATAGACACATTTGTTGATATATTTTGTAGAGATTTCGAGTTATGAATATAGTTAACTTGGTACTGTAATTGCACTTCACATTTCCATATGTACATATACGTACCTGCTACGACCATTATGGTATTTATAAAAAAAAAGCTCTACGGCACAAAATTAGTTTAACATTTTCGATAGTAAAGGTTTGAAGGTATGAATACTACTACTTGTTGGTCCGCGGGAGGTAGTCCATACAGCTCCTACCTACAATATATGAGAGGCTTTCCCGTATCCGCTACCTAGGGATGCGTCCTCTAGGTAATTGTACCTATTACTACACCTAAATCAATTAAGTTGGATGCATTAAATAAATAAAGAATGCAGCAAACATAAAAAAACCGTATTATGATGATATTGTAACACAAACTGCATCTAGGTAACTGTAAATCTTTTCGTAAGTTTTCGCCTTGAATTACTGTCCATATTAGAGAAACCCCAGTCTATGTGAGTATTTCCTGAAGTGGTACTCTTATCTCTACTTAGAAGAGATATTAAGCCGTTTTCCGTTAGGATGATTTCTACTTGGTCACAGTCACTGCCACGACATATATTAAAATCTCCTAATAGAACAATTCTCTTATTGACAGAACAATCGGTACTTAACATATTTTGTGGTTCTATTTTTAGTCATCCTGACGGAAAAGATTTATTTCTATAAATTACTATTTAATGGATATCTCTATAGTTATATACAATGATTTCAAAAGTGAATTTACCTTCATGTAATTACTTGCTGTATAAATACTGAACTGAATCTACTAGCTCAATTTTGACATATATAATAAAACCGTTTGAATGCCATCAGAATATTATTCATAAGAATACAGGACGCTTGGATCCAAAAATTAAAAAAATTGAATATTTTGCTAATGATTTCTCGCTATAATCCGCCATTTTGTAAACAACACCAACATCACTATACTTTGAATGACATCGGACGATTATTCAACACCAACTTCACTATACCTTGAATGACATCGGACGATTGTTCATAAGATTAAAGGTCGCATGGTTAAAATTTTTTTTAAAAAACTGAATGTTTTGCTACTGATTTTATGTTATAATCCGCCATTTTGTAAACATTACCAACTTCACTATACGTTGAATGCCATCTGAAGATTATTCATAAGAATAATTGACTCGTGCTTAAAAAAATATTTAAAAACGAGTACAGAAGTCTGAAGTCGGGTTAGGCCGACTTCGAAATACCCTTTATTTTTCCTTGTGCATGCGAGTTCAACAATGAGAATGTTTTGTTCATAAATCATCATTAAGAGCATATTCAGGGTAATTTTTGGTAGGGTACCTTGAAATGATTATATCGACCCCATTTCTTGTGTATTGCTTTCTAGTGTCAATGTAACCACTAATATAAAATTTTGTCAAAAAATATTGCATAGGTCGAAAGTTATAATAATATATCAATAGTGGGTGTGGCTGTAAAAATAACATTGTGTAGTGTTTAATATTACCAACCGCAACCTTCCTTTGAAATTTCGTTGAAATATCTCTAATAGGAATCTCTTATAAGAATAATTGACGCGTGCTTAAAAAATTATTAAAAAAAAAACAGAAAAACCGTCTTTTATCTGGACCACCCCATTTCTTTTCTATGACTTGTGAAGACCTAAATTTTGTAACAATTTAAGGTCACACAAAATACCGCCCTCACCATATACTAACACCATGCGAGCACATGTAGCCAAACCACGCCACACGTGGTTATGCTCGAACATGACACAACGCCGAAATACGGGAATTCCGTATGCGCGAACACGACGCAGTGCCGAAATACGGGACTTGTCGATGCTCGCATGAAAAAATGTATAAAAGGCCGGTGCACAGAGGAACCGGTCTCTTGTGATTTCAACAGCGGCGGCGACAACAGCGGACGAGCAGGCGCTCTTGTGATTACAACAGCGGCGGCGACAACAGCGGACGAGCACGTGCTCTTGTGATTTCAACAGCGGCGGCGACAACAGCGAACGAGCAGGTACTCTCTTGCGATTTCAACAGTAGCGGCGACAACAGCGGACGAGCTCTCTCACGAGTAAGTGGGTATAGTATTCGCGGACAGTGGCGACCACGGCAGACAGTTCCTGACTTTTGAGACTTCTTACGTGATTGGTGGTGTGAGGTTTTAACCGACATCAGTACCACGTAAGAGAGTGCTCCACCCTAGGCAAGTAAATGCGAGGTTTTAACCGGCGTTTAACTTCAAAGCAGCTATTGCTTCAATTTAGGCTTTTGAGACTTCTTACGTGATTGGTGGTGTGAGGTTTTAACCGACATCACTACCACGTAAGAGAGTGCTCCACCCTAGGCGAAGTAAACGCGAGGTATTAACCGGCGTGTAACTTCAAAGCAGCTATTGCTTCAATTTAGACTTTTGAGACTTCTTACGTGATTGGTGGTGTGAGGTTTTAACCGACACCACTACCACGTAAGAGAGTGCTCCACCCTAGGCGAAGTAAACGCGAGGTATTTACCGGCATTTAACTTCAAAGCAGCTATTGCTTCAATTTAGAGTTTTGAGACTTCTTACGTGATTGGTGGTGTGAGGTTTTAACCGACATCACTACCACGTAAGAGAGTGCTCCACCCTAGGCGAAGTAAACGCGAGGTATTAACCGGCGCTTAACTTCAAAGCAGCTATTGCTTCTACGTCTGCCACTACCCCACTTCACTGCAATTAGACGAAGCGGAGAGTATACAGGATTTAGTTATAATTAGTTTAAGTTAAAGTTATAATTTACTGAATAATAAAAGAAAGTAAAACAAACTACATCAAACGTGTTGTGTGAAGGTCAATAAAATAAATATTGTACAGGACTCTGGGAAGACTGCGCGTACCCCAGCTAGAGATTCCTTACAGACTTTATAAAGTCAATAAACTTTTTATACCCTTAACATTTAAACAAGGTCAATAGGGTATACTAACTTTGTGCTTTTGCGAGGGGTTGCAATTTCGAGAAGGAGGCGTGGTAGGTATGGATATATATATATATATATATATATATATATATATATATATATATATATATATATATATATATATATATATATATATATATATATATATATATATATATATATATATATATATATATATATATATATATATATATATATATATATATATATATATATATATATATATATATATATATATATATATATATATATATATATATACAGATATATATATATATATATATATATATATATATATATATATATATATATATATATATATATATATATATATATATATATATATATATATATATATATATATATATATATATATATATATATATATATATATATATATATATATATATATATATATATATATATATATATATATCTGTATATATATATATATATATATATATATATATATATATATATATATATATATATATATATATATATATATATATATATATATATATATATATATATATATATATATATATATATATATATATATATATATATATATATATATATATATATATATATATATATATATACAGATATGATCAGAATCACTTTCTAAGCAATTTTCATTTTGTCCGTCCGTCCGTCTGTGGCCTCTTTTTTCTACACCGTTAGAGCTATCTTTATGAAACTTTGCAAAAGTATAGTCTGGACAAAGATACAGAACCAGATTGCTATATGGTCCGATTTGGACAAACACCACGCCTACCTCCCATATAAGGAACTTTTTTCACCTTTTTTAAAATGACTATAACGTTATGTTATGGAGATGTGCCTCCCAGTTATGGAGATGTGGCTCCCACTAAACACCGTTGCAAAAAATCGGCGGTATATATTAAGTGCCACGCCCACTATTAACAAATATTAATAACTTAAGATCTGGTAGAGATTTACGGACGAAAGTTTACGGGAAGGAGCATGTGGACCTTACAAAGCTATCTGCAACAAATGGGGCTTATCAGAGAAAAGACACGCCCACTTTTGATATAGCGAACTTTCGGGTCTAAAATTAAAATTAGCCTACCTATACTCGTATTGATGCCAGCGGAATTAAAATTTGCAGAAATATACATGGGGTCCATAATAGTGTGTGTGCAGAATATGGAGATTATAATAGAACTGCCACGCCCACAATTAGCCAAAAATCATTACTGTGTTCCTATTAAAGATTTATCAACAAAATTTCACAGGAAGGTTGCGGGTACTAACATTAAACACCACACAAAAAATGGGCACACCCTCCCATATAATGAACTTTGGGGACCCCTCTTAAAGGTAATTACCCTATCTATGCTTCTAGTGATGATATATGAAAACAAATTGGTATTTTTTCTCTTACTACTTCTTTTATAGTTTTTTTTCTTTTGTTTTGTTCTTTTAGTTCTAATTTTCTCTTTTTTTATATTCCTCTTTTTTATATTTGATATTTTATTGACTCTTTTCTCACTGGCGTATAAACAATTTCATATACTGTGTTACCGCACCACTAGAATGATGCAGTGTGGTGGCCGCGGCTAGCTCACAGCAATGGTCGTGGTCCTTAACCCGCCACACTGCATCGGGTGAGACAACACTACAAAAAGAAACTTCAACTCACCATTTTGCCGGGCATCCTCCTCCACGACGACAAGCGAGCCCGCCCCATGTTTGCCGCCTTAGCCTAACAGTTTCAACATAAATTTACACACAACTAAACGTGCTACTTTACACTTAAATAAATAACATACATATATACTTAATAACTTAAATTAATACCATATGTTCTTATGTTTATCCTTATCTCTAGGGGGCGGGCGGCAGCCTCCTTCCTCCTCCGGTATCACAACTCAACTCCAATTCTCGAATGGGATGTGCCGGAAACAAGCAATTATCACTCTATTCAGCACAATCATTTTACTGTATCAGAAGAAATAACAGGAACAACCGACGAGACGAGAGACTATCCTCACAGAATCAGACGTGCACCAACGAATATCCGCACTATACTTTTTCTATACACGTTTCTAAACAGTAAAATCCGGACTTTGTGGTAATTTGAATATTTTCAGTACACGAATGTGAATAAAGTTATTTTTCTCTCTCAAATGAGCCTAATTGAAATACGTTGTTCTATAAAACACCCAAATTCAACTTTTATTATTTTTTTAACTTCAGTGCACAGTCACACAATCGACAATTAATCCGCATACATCCGCATACAGTGAAACAAAAATTTTGAACGCGCGAGTTATATTTTTATGTTTTCTTGTATAAAAACAATGTTTAAATATTTAAATAGTTTTTTTATTCTTTTGTTGGGTCCTCGAGTCCTTGCTTGGCGGGTGAGAGACGTCCTGTCGCCCTTTTCAGGTTCAGATTCTCCTTCCCAGGTTTGTATATGAATTCAAAATCATACTCAGACAATTTGTGTCTGAACCTGGCTAGCCTAGACGTTTGGTCTTTCAAATTGGCTATGCCTCTCAACGGCTGGTGATTAGTGTATATTTTAAATGGGCGTCCTAGCAGATATGCCCTAAAATTCTTTGTATCCCATACTGTGGCTAGAAATTCCTTCTCTATCGTCGAGTATCTTTTCTCCGTGTCGCTAAGCGCCCTGCTTGCGAATGCAATTGGTCATTACCGATTTCCCCTTGTGACAATACTGCCCCTAATGCTTCATTGCTAGCATCAGTGGTCAACAAAAAATGTTGCTCAAAGTCGGTGTACGCCAAAATCGGTGGCGAGCTAATTATTTCCTTTAGCCTCTCGAATGCTTGCTGACATCTCTCTATCCATTCGAACTTTGCTTCTTTTCGCAGCAACTTATACACTGGCAACGCAATTCCGGCTAGTCCTTCTACGAACTTCCTGTAATAGTTCACTAGTCCTAGGAATGCTTGCACCTCCTTTCTATTTCTAGGAATCGCTAAATTTGTATCGCATTCCACCCTCTGCGGGTCAAGCAGTGCTCCTGCCTCTGAGTAACGATGGCCACCACCTCTCTTCGTAAAAATTGACACTTCTCCGTGTTCAATTTCAAATTGTGTTCTCGTAATTTCTGCAGCACTTTGCACAAGCGTTGCTAATGCAGCTGCAAGTTCTTCCCATAAATTACAATATAATCGAGATACACAAAACAATCTAATCTAATCTGTGCAAGCCTATTATCAAATGGTTCATTAGCCATTGGAAGGTAGCCGGTGCTCCTGTTAATCCAAACGGAATTCTGTTAAACTCATAATGCCCTAAACCGGTGCTGAACGCTGTTTTCTGCTTATCTTGGGTATCCACCAGAACTTGGTGGTAGCAGTGGCTACCACCAAGTATTTTTCTACACTTGATTTAGCTAGTGAGCACCCTAGTAGGTATTTCAGGCTCTACTTCTAGTGTATACGTCAACTGGTCTCCTTCCAGCAAAAATATGTCACAGAATCACGTACAAATAGCTTCTATTGATGCCTTCTCTTTTAAATTTACGCTTGGGTCTAACTTCAGTGATTCTAGCACCCCCTCTATTCTTTTCCTTATATCTACCTGCTTAATCTGATTAACCGATCTATAATTGGGTTCTTTAAAATTATCATAGCTAGTGAACTTTGGCCTAAAATCCTCATCCATCATGTAGTGCTTTTGAGAGGCGTTGAGTACGCAAGCGTACACATTACCCTTGTCAACGTGCGTTATGGTTTCTCCCATATATACGCCCTCCGCTAGCTGCTGCTTGTGTCAAAGAACAGTCCTAAGTTTCGTGATTACACGCATAGTAACTACTCTGGTTGACCTTGCATTCACTACTTCCATACAATTCTTAACCTTACTCACGGTTCCTGCCTACCATGACTTTAATGGAAGAGTGAGGATTCTATTCCTATTATTATCATAAATTGATAACTGCTTGTCGAGCGCATCCAGTATGGTGCGGCCCCAAAGATTATCGCGGCCAATTATCCCATCAGCCGGGATACCTTTCCTATCCACTTCCACTACGTGCACTCTAAAACTCATGCCCTTAACTCCCCTGTGCCCTATTCTGAGCGACCCCAATGTCCTAATTCACCCTCCAACCGCTTCGTTAAGCGTTCTTACGTATATTTGATTATGTCTAGCCCCTTCCGTAAAACACTAGATTTTGCGAGGCTAGTGTCCGCCCCTGAATCTACTAATAGCACTAGCTTTCCACTCGCTGCTTCCTCGCAGGGTATCTCGATGAAGGTATCACCTATCCTGCTCATAGAGAAGCAAGGTCCTTCTGTTCCCAACATGGACGCGTATCCAGTTCCTAACTCTTCGTGATATTGGAGAGCCTCTTGCTTCTCCTTCTCCTGGACTGTAGTTCCTACATTACTAGCCCCACGTACTTCCGGCCTTATTATTATATCCTTTCTTTTGGCTTTCCAGTCTACGGGCCTCGACTGGGCCGCTGGAAGTTTCCCTGGTTTTTTGTTGGGATTGTCTTTCCCTGCATTCCACTGTTGGGGTCCTCGTGTCTGCTTGTCGGCGAGAGAGACGTCCTGTCGCCGTTTTCAGGCGAGTGGCTGAAAAATCAAGAGCCCTAACGTAGAATTTAAACACTACCACTTTTCGGTTTCAAAACACAAGAGAGATTTATTCTTAAAATACTAGTTCTTATATACTATTTGTAAATGAGCATTACCGCCTACGTCTTGACTTTTCTGGTGTTCCAGTTTCGTAGTTGTTATTTGGTGTCAGTGGCTCAGGCCCACTGACCAACGGCAAGTAAAAGTGTCGTCGGTGCATTCTAAATGCCCCTCGTCAGCTTGACTGCGGAACTGTGACACCCTAAAAGTTTACATCATAATTAATGAATACTCACTATTCATTTACAATATTTGCACCCTAAAAATATGTGTGTTCTTAATGAATTTAATAAGAGCCGGTGCTGTGAGTCAACTACGCGTAGGTAGCTTGATTCTAACTCACAACATCCCTCCCCTGTTTCTGAAAGAAGTTAGTGCAACTAACTTCCATTAAATCTCTACAATATTTTTCTTGCACTGCAAACATATATGTGCATCGATTGAACTCTATATTACATACATATAATTTGTTTTTATTTACATCTTTTTTTTTTTTTAAAATCGCCTTATTTGGGTTCTGTCACGGTTTTTTTTTTCTTTTTTATTCTTTTCTTTTCTATATATTTCTTTTTCTCTAGCTTTTATTTTCTTTTGTAGTTTTCTTTCCTTTATTTTTTTTTTCTTCACTTTGCTTTTGTTTTTTTTTTCTTATTTTTATCCATCATTATTTTTTTTTTTTTTATAATCCCCTTTTTATAATTTGGTCTTTCATTGACTCTTTTCTCATTGGCGTATATACAAACATCTAAACAATAACACAATTCTACTCTATACATAAAACCTTATATTATACTGCGCTCTCTGCTGGTCCATTTGACGACCGTCGTTGTCGGAGTGAAGTCCCTCGATGAACTCTGCATACCCCTCCCTTCTTTCTGGATCGGTACGTACAAAGATAGGTTGGCGATCTGGTTTGCCATTAAAACTTTGCTTTTAGTGGCCTTCTTCTTTCCATTTATATAGTGTGCCCCACGGCTGTAGGTGGTACAGCCCTTATATTGTTCAACTTGTAAAAAACATTTGGAATACATGAGAGATTACAATACTCCGTCTTACTTTGCAGCAATACGTTTTATGGTGGAAGTATTTCTCTTGAGCTTCCGCATAAAGGTATTTGACATCGTTAGGCTTTGATATGGAGACAATCGGTCTTTTTCTGAGATACACGTTCAATTATGTAATTTGTGTACTCTGGTCGGTTACCAGTCTCTGTGTCCTCTTGTATTAAATCATATTTCATATGTAAATCACATATCATATGTTCATACTCTAGATTGGACATATACTTCAATGAAGCAATTAACTTCCGTGAGCCAAATTTCCTCTTCTTATTATATTTGGTGGTGGTTTCAGTCACCCTCCTTAAGCTTTTACCCATCTTCAATTTATTCAAAATCGATTCTGTTGAGATTGTGATACACTGGGTGGACATTGTACTATAAAATTGTCCAATTCAAAAAATGATTCCTCAAGGAAACTTGTTTATTTTTCGTTGCTTGTCAATAACTCATCCACAACGCGTTCAAATGCTGCGGCCATATGCCGTTTCGCAAAATTAAAATTACATCCGTCGCTATTCATCCCCAAGCTAATATGTTGGCATCTTTGGGGTCACAAACCTTAGATAACTGCCAAAAATCTCTGTTTTTCAAAAACGCATCTTTCCGAATACTATGTCCGTCCCTTAGTCCGACCGTATTCCAATATCCGTTCTTCCCGGAACTTCCTGCTTCGCTTCAGATCATCAGAGCTATATAGAGAACACCTATAATAATTTTCTTAATTTCCTAGTATACATTTTAGTTTGATATATGTTTAATTTTTGTCGAACATTTCATAAGTCAATTTAATAAATGAATTTCAAAATTATATAATATTTAAATAAATACACTATAAGTACTATATATACTCTTGGGTATAACTTCCTAATTTGGTATGATTTTTGTTTTTAACACTTATTTCATTTTAAAGTTAGATTTTAACAATTAATTTTTAACTCTAATTTTTTCTAAAGTACCTTTAATTTTAATCTGAACTTTTACTCCGATTATAATTTTTTTAATCTGTAACTTTTCTTAAACATACGCTATTCCTGAATATATAAACAAAAACCAATATTTCTACAACATGCTTTTTTATATAATTCAACATGCTTTTTTATATCATTCAATTTGCGTCCACTCGTCTTCTCCCCTTACATTATCGGATTCGCTACCGTATCCTGGAGGAAAAGAGGACTGGACTATGCGTTTTCATAGCCATATAGGGCATCAGTTTTGCTCTGATTAATTTTCCGTGCTCTTTTTCAACACGTGAGTTATCACTCATTTCAACTTTGAACCAATTCATTGGCCCTCCGACAAAAACCAGATTATACAAAATAATCCAGTTTGTGTCAAAACTTTGTCCATTGCATGACTATACCTTTCATCGCATACAATTACGTTTTATTTAAATTTACTTGTAGCCTGATATATATATATATATATATATATATATATATATATATATATATATATATATATATATATATATATATATATATACATTAACGTTTCTATTTTCCATCCTGTAATTAGCTCGTATATGAATACATGCATACATTCAAGGCGCTTTAATTTACCTAGAATTAATTACTAACGTTATTTTCCCCAATTAACTATACATTTTTTCGAATTTCCATACGCTAATTTCCTAAACAATAAACAGTTAAAACCTATGTACGAGTATATCTACATATAGCCTGCTGCAGTATCTGCAAATATATACATACGCACATACCCATTCCTCCTAACTAGAATACTTACTTCTTTAAATATACATTCGTACATTCATTCTTTATCTTATACACATATATACATACTCGTATATATACTTACTTCACCAGCAGTTCCGTTGCCTGGCGTTAATGCTCATGCATCGAATTTCAGTGCATACACTGCCGTATGTATGTATGTACATATTCTAAGTTTTGTTTTATATTACTTATTATTATTATTATTTCATTTTATTTTTTAATTACGTGCAATATTTATCATTATTTAAAAAAAATATTTTTCCCTACTATGCTTCGTTCGGCCACAGTGCATAATAAGCACTTTTATTACGTCAACTTTAATCGCTCGATTTTAAGTGGCACACTTCTACTGGCCTTGACTTTGAAAATCGGAGCTGTGTGTGTTATTTGATACACACACGTACATGTTTACGTTGTTATTCTTGTGTTTACACTTGTAAAACACTGCTAACACATGTCTTTAGTTGTGTGGTCTAATGTGGAATAATTTCAACAAATTATTATGTAGCTTTTAATTTTTGCCCTTGATCGTTGCGACCGTTGTAACTGGGCTTTTCATCTCTGCTACTACATAATGACCTATCCACACAGGTGAGAATTTGTTTCTCCTAGCCTGATTCTTCATTAGTACTTGATCACCCACATGAAAAACTACTGGGTTCAGTACCTTGTTATAAGCTTCCCTGGCCACTCGCTTAGCATATTCCTGGTTTTCTCTAACCAA
This sequence comes from Clusia tigrina, assembly GCA_920105625.2. Lineage (NCBI taxonomy): Eukaryota > Metazoa > Arthropoda > Insecta > Diptera > Clusiidae > Clusia > Clusia tigrina. The sequence goes on from CAKKTE020000572.1 coordinate 61,670, forward strand.
TTCGTGCGCTCGTTGTAACTGATACTTTTGCATCAGTATTGTATACAGGCGCACATTTGCGCTTCGAATTCACTGGCATGTTGAAATCAAACCCGTAGAGTGTTCTAAACGGAGTTTGCTTCGTTGATACATGTACCGTATTATTGTGTACATGCATTGCAGTGGTCAACCATTGATCCCAATTCGAGCCATCTTCTTTGGCAAAACTGCGCAAGTACTCGGCCAAAGGTCGATGACTACGTTCCAATGATGGATGATATGGTGTTATGTGCAACTTCTTGATTCCCAGCATTTTACACGTTTCTGAGAATAGTTTTGATACGAGATTTGAACCGTTGTCGGTTATCAAAACCTTAGGTATGTTGTAACGTGCTATAATTTCATCAAAGAATGCCTTGGCTACCGTACCTGCTTCCGCATCAGGTATAGCCACGCACGCCATATACTTTGAGAAATCATCTTGGAACGTCAAGATGTATTTATTGCCCGAAACAGCCTCAGGTAAAATACCTACAATATCCATATGAACTTTATCAAATGGTTGTTTTGGTGTGTCAGTTAACACCATGGCCATCTTGGTTAGCCTTGAACTTTTGTTGGCCTGGCACTTTGGGCAACTTCTTACATATTTTTTTAGGTCTTTGAGCATACCTTTCCATCCGTATACTCGCCTAATCCTGTCATGGGTTTTCCAGAATCCCTGGTGTCCACCTAGAGGTTAATCATGGAAACCCTTTAACACAGCCTGGATATCCTTTATATCCTTCAGCCATGCCACACTACTGGGTCTTTGTTCATTAGCAGCGTCACCCGCATTTCTAACTTTTCTTGTTGCATCAATTTTATCCCCTTGAATTCTCTCGGCCTTCTCCTTATCTGACCGTGCCTTGGCCCTCGTTTGCACTACTGATACCTTCTGTGCCTGCGGTACTCTGCTGAGTGCATCCGCCTTTAGATTCTTTTTCCCAGGTTTGTATATGATTTCAAAATCATACTCAGACAATTTGTGTCTGAACCTGGCTAGCCTAGACGTTTGGTCTTTCAAGTTGGCTATGCCTCTCAACGGCTGGTGATCAGTGTATATCTTGAATGGGCGTCCTAGCAGATATGCTCAAAAATTCTTCGTAGCCCATACTATGGCTAGGAATTCCTTTTCTATTGTGGAGTATCTCTTCTCCGTGTCGCTAAGCGCTCTGCTTGCGAATGCTATTGGTCGGTCATTACCGACTTCCCCTTGTGACAATACTGCCCCTAATGCTTCATTGCTAGCATCAGTGGTCAACAAAAAAGTTTGCTCAAAGTCGGGGTACGCCAAAATTGGTGGCGAGCTAATTATTTCTTTTAGCCTCTCGAATGCTTGCTGACAGCTCTCTGTCCATTCGAACTTTGCTTCTTTTCGTAGCAACTTATTCACTGGAAACGCAATTCCGGCTAGTCCTTCCACGAACTTTCTATAATAGTTCACTAGTCCTAGGAATGCTTGCACTTCTTTTCTGTTTCTCGAAATCGCTAAATTTTTAACGCATTCCACCATCTGCGGGTCAGGCAGTGCTCCTGCTTCTGAGCAACGATGGCCTAAATAAACCACCTCCCTTCGCAAAAATTGACACTTCTCCGTGTTCAATTTCAAATTGTGTTCTCGTAATTTCTGGAGCACCTTGCACAAGCGTTGCGAATGCTGCTGCAAGTTCTTCCCATAAATTACAATATCATCCAGATACACAAAACAATCTAACCCTTGTAAGCCTGTTAGCACATGGTTCATTAGCCGTTGGAAGGTAGCCGGTGCTCCTGTTAATCCAAACAGCATTCAATTAAATTCATAATGGCCTAAGCCGGTGCTGAACGCGGTTTTCTGCTTATCTTGGGTATCCACCAGAACTTGGTGGTAGCCACTCGCTAAATCAAGCATAGAAAAATATCTACTATGCCCCAATTGATCCAGAATCTCTTCTATCCTTGGTATCGGGAACACCTGCTTGATAGTGGCGTCGTTCAATTTCCTAAAATCGACGACCATTCTCCACTTCTTCTGACCCTGAGCACCTCCCTTCTTTGGTACCAAAATTATTGGTGAGTTCCAAGGCGAGATACTCGGTGAAATTATGTTATCTTTTAACATTCCCTGCACTTGCCTATTTACCTCATCTTTGTGAGCCTGTGGCAATCTGTATTGCTTCTGGTTTATTGTTGCTTGATCCACCCTAGTAGGTATTTCATGCTCTACCTCTGGTGTATACGTCAACTGGTCTCCTTCCAGCAAAAATATGTCATGGAATGACGTACAAATGGCCTCTATTGATGCCTTTTCTTCTAAATTTACGCTTGGGTCTAACCTTAGTGATTCTAGCACTCTCTCCATTCTTTTCCTTATATGTACCTGCTTAATCTGATTAACCCTTCCATAATTCGGTTCCTTAAAGTTATCGTAACTAGTGAACTTAGGTCTAAAATCCTCATCCATCAGATAGTCCTTTTCTGAGGCGTTGAGTACACAAGCGTACACCTTACCCTTGTCAACGTGCGTTATGGTTTCTCCCATATATACGCCGTCCGCTAGCTGCTGCTTGTGCAAAACAACAGTCCTAAGTTTCGTATTTACATGCATAGTAACTACTCTGGTTGACCTTGCATTTACTACCTCCATACTATTCTTAACCTTACTCACGGTTCGTTCCTGCCATGACTTTAATGGAAGAGTGAGAATTCTATTCTTATTATTATCGTAAAACGATAACTGCTTGTCGAGCGCATCCAGTATGGTGCGTCCCCAAAGATTATCGCGGCCAATTATCCCATCAGCCGGGATCCCTTTCCTATCCACTTCCACTGCGTGCACTCTAAAACTCATACCCTTAACTCCACTGTGCCCTATTCTGAGCGACCCCAAAGTCCTAATGCATCCTCCAAACGCTACGTTAAGCGTTCTTACGTCCATTTGATTAATGTCTAGCCCCTTTCGTAAAACACTAGATTTTACGAGGCTAGTGTCCGCCCCTGAATCTACTAATAGCACTAGCTTTCCACTCGCTGCTTCCTCGCAGGGCATCTCGATGAAGGCATCACCTATCCTGCTCATAGCGAAGCAATGTCCTTCTGTTCCCAACATGGACGCGTATCCACTTCCTAACTCTTCGTGATACTGGAGAGCCTCCTGTTCCTCCTTCTCCTGGACTGTAGTTCCTACATTACTAGTCCCACGTATTTCCGGCCTTATTATTACTCTCTTTCTTTTGGCTTTCCAGTCTACTGGCCTCGACTGGGCCGCTGGAAGTTTCCCTGGTTCCTTTGTTGGGATTGTCTATCCGTGCATTCCGCTGCCCGATGTCCCATCTGTCCACATGAGAAGCATCTCAACCCCTGTTGGGTGTTGCGTATTTTTGGTTCACTTTTGGAATTCCAATTTGGTTGCTGCTGACCAGTTTTTAAAGGATTTCTTCCTTGGTTAATTCCTTCTGTTGAATTTACTTGGGGAGTACTGAAGTTACCCCTGCTGTCCCTCAAGGGTGGAACCGGGCGCCTCGTAGCTGGCTGCCTTTTACTCTGATTCCATTCTGTGTCTCCATGGCACTGTCTACTTGCCTCATGACCATATGTTTGGCACTCCATACAGTAGGGCGTGTTTTTGCGTGTAATGCACTCATCCCTTGTATGACCTTGCTTACGGCAGAACGAACATGTGGGTGCCCTCTGTACAAACCCCTTGTACGGATTTCTCGGATTCGCGGCTCTGTTGTCGGAGACACCGGGATTATATGCTCCTCTGTATATATTTGGGACGTAATTACTTCCATCTCTGTTCACGACAGCGGCGGTGAACATGTCCTGTCTATTTTCCAACATGTGTACCTCACCTAACCCAGCCGTACTCCGTTCCACGAGAACTTGTGCTCTAATCGCTTCTTCTACTAATTCCTCCAGAGATCCTGTTCTGCTATTCAGCATATGAATCTTTAGAACGGAGTTGCGGAGCCCCACCACGAAAGTTGTCAACACCGACTCGTCAACTTCGTGTAATAACGCTGTATCACCAATGCCATTGTACTTATTCCTGATTATTTCCTGGGCCATCATCTGAAGTGACTATAAACGCCTGGCAAAGGCACGTATGTCTTCACTTGCCAGCTGCTTCCCGATTCTTATTTCTTGGGTTATGTTTTCCAAAGATCTCTCCTTCAGATAAGTTCTCCTTATAAGACCGTAAAGCTCGTCCACATTGGCGAATTGCTTTGGCAACACAAGGTTGTACGCGTCTCCAAATAATCTTTGCTTAACACAGTCGAAGAAATCCTGCAACTCATCAGGGCTTATGCTTCGCTTTGCAAGCTCACAACCTTGAATGAATCTGTTAACTTCTGACCGTAAATCTTCTGAAGCTGCACCAGTAAACACAGGTAGTAGCCTGGCCACTGTCTTTGAAATCTCCTCTATACCCATTTTGCGTATTTTTCTTTTACTTATGACCGGTAAAACTGGAGCGCTATCTTTGTGGGTGGTTCTTAGATTCACTTCTCCCGGATCTGAGAGGTAATTGACCAATGACGGACTCAAACTAATTAGTCTTCGATCGTTTGTTCGTACAGGCGAAATATTGTCCACAGTATTGGGCTTTTCCTGTACCATTACTGCTTCTGGCTCTTTTGGCGGATATCCCTTATTTTTATTAGTTATCGGACTTCCTGGAGAAAAAGGCTCGACACCCATTTCAGATGCGCGAAACAAAACTCCCGCTTCCCTCTGTTCATTCAATACTAATCTGGGCTTTACCACGCGGTTTATTCCCTCTGGTGTTAGATACTCCGGCCAGTGGCAATGTCAATACCGTCTGTGTAAAGCCAGCCGATGCTAATTTTGATCTCTCCCTATTCAGTGAGGCCCTATTGGTCACCCGTCCTCTTTTTAATTCCGCATTCTTTTTTCAACAGCGATGCTGTTTCCGTCAATCTCTGAGAAAGTTCCTTTACCTTCTTCTCAAGATACTCTTTTTGTGCTCTCAAATCTTCTGTTTTCTTATGAAAACTGAATAACTTTTCTTCCGTTCTGCTTTGGATTGCCGTAAAGGCTTGATCCGCTACTTCCAATGGTGACACAGCTCCTCTGGCATTCGCCTGCTTCCACAATTCCTGAGCTTCTTCCCTGCTCGTACTCGCTTCGAACTGGTCAACTATTTTCCCAGTAAACAGTTCCACCTCTGACTGCATTGATTTCAATCTGTTCCTTACTTCCTCGTCTGGTGAAACCAAACTCACAGTTTGTTGCCCTAGTCCTTCTAATTCAGAACTAAATGTATCTGCCCATTCATTGACCAGACTATTTATGTAGTCTGCGTATTTTTCCGCAAAATATTTTACCTTGCCGTACTCAAATGCGTGAGGCAACAACAGTCCGTGATTATTGTTGAACTCTCTCCCTAGATTTTGCAACTGAGTTATTCGCTTGCGGTAATACACGTTGTCCTTACGTAAACTGCCGTCTTTCTTAAAGTTAGGGACCAGCTTTTCAATCGTTTCGCCAATTTGCTCCTGCCTCAGCAGTAATCCTTCCGCTTCCTTCGTCATATCCCAAATGCCAGAACAGATGTCGTATCCCAATTACAAATAAAAATCCAATAATTGATAAAACTTGTTATTAACTTATCCCAATATTTTATTCCATCTTACTTATTGATAAATACCAATTTAAAAAAAACATTCCACCGTAAATTCTATATTTATATACATATTCTGCTATACTTGTTTTCCATCACAACGTTCCGCTACCTACCGGCGTCCATTAAGTCCTTCCATCAATGCAAAGTGGTCCTTGACTTCCTCACAAATACTCCTTGTTTTCCTCTCACCATCCTTAATACTCCCAAAAATCCATAAAAAAGGCCATATGTTTGTAAAAACCGAAATTTGCTTTACCGGCAAAAGTGTCTTGATTCATTCCCGGAAATTTGAATCCATGTTTAAAAATAAACCCGTAACGTATGCGCCACATAATAATAGCATTTAAATGTTTTCTTCAACATTGCTACGCAACTCGTAGTTTCCGAACTACAAAAAACTTTGATGCAACAAGACGTGTTGTCTGCACCTCTTCACCTAATACCCTAAACTCAGAATGCCAAATATTTAAATCACTCTTTATTTCGATTTCAAAAGAATATAAATTGAATCGTATAAAAGTCCCTACCGACAAACAAACACAAATCCTCTATCATAACCGTACGAACCCTATACCGTGGCACGTTCTTTCCGAACCAAACCAACCGGTATACAAATTCCCAATTCAATAACGCAAAATCCGTGAATAAACAGACACGTTCCACATCCCCCAAGAATGCTGAAATAAAAGGTTATTATAAAAAGAATGAACCTGATTTCAGTAAAACAACCCTATGCAACCTGACCGTAAGTAGAAAGTTTTCTTTTCAGATCGACCTATTGTCACCTAACCGCAGCGGCTAATCAGCCCCAATTCTGCTTCTTCTGCATGACCGGCGCAAAAGCGCCCACACGGCCACCGAAGAATCGTCGACAAAATTCACTTAGATACTAGAATGTCCTACCATAGACATACTCACCATTTTCGTTCCCTCCATTGCCCTCCTTTGGGATGGTTATCCTGATGGTTTCCTATTGGTGGATTCCCGCGTAGGAGTGCTCTTTTCCTGGCACTCGACGTTGGATCCTACCGGCTGCGCCAAAATGTTGGGGTCCTCGAGTCCTTGCTTGGCGGGTGAGAGACGTCCTGTCGCCGTTTTCAGGCGCGAGGCTGAAAAATCAAGAACCCCAACGTAGAATTTAAACACCACCACTTTGCGGGTTCAAAACACAAGAGAGATTTATTCTTAAAATACTAGTTCTTATATACTATTTGTAAATGAGCATTACCGCCTACGTCTTGACTTTTCTGGTGTTCCAGTTTCGCAGTTGTTATTTGGTGTCAGTGGCTCAAGCCCACTGACCTACTGCAAGTAAAAGTGTCGTCGGTGCATTCTAAATGCCCCTCGTCAGCTTGACTGCGGAACTGTGGCACCCTAAAAGTTTACATCATAATTAATGAATAATCACTATTCATTTACAATATTTGCACCCTAAAATTATGTGCGTTCTTAATGAATTTAATAAGAGCCGGTGCTGTGAGTCAACTACGCGTAGGTAGCTTGATTCTAACTCACAACACTTTGAATTTAAAATTATTAATTTAAATTAGTTGTATATTCAGCATTAATTAAATTATATATATTCAACATTAATTAAATTATATATATATATATATATATATATATATATATATATATATATATATATATATATATATATATATATATATATATTCAACACTTCTAACCTCTATTGTAATCACGCCACTACTGAACTACCTAAAGAGCTTGCGATCGACACGACAGACCCAACGGTACATTAAGCTTTTTAGTCTCTTTAAGTAGATCGGTTTGGTTGACTATTATAATACGTTACTCCTTCCCTCTTTAAATCATACAATACTCCTGTATTGTTTACAACTTAAATCTATAATATATACGCTATTGAAGGTTACAATGATTATTAACATTATTACTCGTATATAATTGGATTTTTATTTTTTTTATTATTATATTTTTTTTTAATTCTTTATATTAATTACTGTATTGGAAGTAAAGTATATTTACTGTACAATGGTTAAAATGTATTAAGCGATTTCCACTCAACGTAAATTCATGTGGTTCACAATTTTCTTCTAAGATTTCACTGTTGACATTTTTGATTATGATCGTTTTGGCACTTATATATTTTTCTCTTTTGGTTTCTGTATTTCTTAATAGAGTGTAATGTTTTCTTATTTTTTTTTTTCAAAAAATAAGACCATTTTCTCTGTACGTAAAAGTGCTGTTCTTCAGTTCTATTTGTTTTTATTTTGTTATAAATATACATTTTTTTTTTCAATCGTTAGTAAGTTTGGGCGTATTATGTAATTTTTGGAAAAATGCTATATTATCTTGTAGTTGGGTTATTCTAGTGTAAATTTATACGGTCTTTTAATATTGGTTGTATGGATATTCTGAACTATTGATTTTTTATACTTATGTTCTTCTTTCTCTCTTACAGCCTTGTAGTTCTTTATAAATCCTTCTTTACGGTGTTCCTAATATTCTTCTCTGTTTTTGTTCAGTTTTTCTATTTTCTTTAGTTTATTTTTTATAAGGTTATCTTAAATTTATGTTTTCTTTCGTTGTAGCAACGTACTGTTAACTGTATGATTCTTTTAGGTGACAATTCTGTTTGTTCTTGTTTTATTATCTTAAACTTTTCGGCTATGCTATTGTGAAATCTTTCTATATCTCCATGACCGGTATGTGAATTTGGTTTTGTAAGATGTAGTTCTATACTTTCTCTATTTACCAATTCTGCTATTTGTAAACTCTTGAATTCATTGTCAGCGGCTATCCTCTTTGGTTTTCCTATTCTCGCTATATGTTCTTCTAAAATTCCTACCAGTATAATTGAATGTTTATCTGTTAGATTATAAACAAAACCAAATTTGGAAAACTTATCTATGATCATCAAGAAATTATTTTTCATAATGGTATAAGTATTAATGTGAACAATTTCATTCAATTTACTTGGAGTTTCGGAGATATGAAATTTTTCTGTGATAGGATTCCTGTCATAATTCACCAATTGGTAATTGTTGATCACTCGGATTATATACTCTAACAGTATTGGAAAGTAGATTTTCATTTTAAGCTGCTGACAGATTTCACTTATCCCAGAGTGATGGCTATCTCTATTATGATAAAAAGAAATTTGTTGTACTAACTCTTCTTCGGAAGTGATATTTTGGGCTCTGTAAACGCATTTTAAGAATTTTACTGTATTATCGTTGCTATACCTCATTCTGATGTTTTCTTGTCCTATATTGTAGAGTCGGTCATTGAGTTCTGAATAAATGCCGACGGTACCTTTTAAGGTATGAGCTGACAGAATTTCATTACATTGAGGGAGGTCAGTTTCACCTATGTAGATTATTTTGTTCCCGTGTATAATTTCAGAAGGTTCTTCTTTGTTAGCTACTATTATTATTTTCATCCTATATGTGTTAACTATTGTTTCCTTGATTCCTGTATGATCTAATAAATTTTCTTCAGCTGAATTGATAGTTGCGTTGGTTTCGCTCTGATTATCTTTTTCTTCTTCTCCAATATCGTTATTGTTTATTTCTAATTCTAATTCCCTGTCATCTTCAGTTGAGTCTTCGGGTTGTTCATAGGATATTCTTGATAAAAAATCGGCAATTTTATTGGTTTTTCCTTGTAAAGAATCAAGGTTATACTCATAAGCATTCAGTTTAATTAACCATTTCTGATGTCTTGTAGACATATCTTTCCCTCGATGTGTTGTTACTATGAATTTTAGTGGTAAATGGTCGCTGTATATTTTAAATTTTCTACCGGAAATAGCCTACTGCCCATACTACGGGCAAGAACTCTTTGTCAGTAGCTGAATAGTTCTTCTCATGTTTGTTTAAGGTTCTTGAGGCGTAACATATAGGGTGGCCTTCCTGTGAAACTACAGCTCCTAGTGCGATATCGGAAGCATCTGTTGTTACAATAAATGGTTTATCGAAATCTGGGTACCTTAGGACTGGATGTTTATTGTAGAGCCTATTCGCAGTTGGAAGAATAATAAAAACGCGTGTAACCAATTCAACGACAGTTGAAAAACAGTTTATTAATTCAATATATTGTATAAAAAGAGAAAAGGAGATAAAGCAAAAACATAAGAAGACAGTGTTGAAAATGAATAACTATCAGTGTTTGATAGTTATTCATTTTCAACACTTTCCCTGAAAAACTATTAAATTCAAGGTAATTAAATTTGTATTAAAGAAAGGTTATACTAATCCTTATGCATTCGTGAAAGAAGTATGTTTAGCAGCGGTTACTCCTTTCGTCAAAACTCCGGCAATCATTTGATCGGTGGCGAGGTAGTTGAGTTTTACTTGTTTTTACTGAGTTTTTTCACGGATGAATTTGGCCTTAATATTGACTTGTTTGGTTCGTGCTGAATACGAGTTATTTGTGGCTAAATGGATCGCGCTCTTGCTGTCACAATTGAGTATCATTTCGTTCGATGCATTCGGAACAAGCTCGCGTTCTAATCGCTTGAGCCACACCGACTCTTGAATCGCTGCGACAACCGACATAAGTTCGGCTTCTGTGGATGAAAGCGCAACCGTGTGTTGCCGCTTCGAAGACCATGAAACCGCTGCGATCTGGAAAGTAAACACATAGCCAGTTGTTGAACGCCTATCGCCGATGTCGCCGGCCCAGTCTGCGTCGCAGTAGCCAGTTATATCAGCAGACTTTTTCTGATACACAAGCCCTTTATTTATCGTTCCTTTTAGGTACCGCATTACACGTTTCACAGCATCCCAATGTGCTTTCCCTGGATTAGTGCCGAAACGACTAAGCATATTTACTGCATAACATATATCAGGACGTGTAATTTGCGTAGCAAAAAGTAAACATCCTATAGCCTGCATATAGGGAACTTCCCACATGTCTTGCATTTCATCATCGCTTGTTGGACTGATTTTTGATGTTAGTTTTTGATTGACGTCGACAAGTGTAGAATCGGGTTGCATTCATGCATGTTGAAGCGTTGCAAAACATCAGCGATGTATTGTGATTGGTAAATAGTTATTGAGCCATTCGACTTGTTTCGAGTTATGCGAATGCCCAATACAGACGACGCACAGTGTGAGATTTAATCAATCTAGCAACTCGAAATTCAAAAAAAAAATGTTTTCGTAACTCGCTCATATTTTTTTTTTACGTGAGAAGAGACCCCAATTGTTTCGAAAACAAACACAACAATTGATTTGCAAGCTTGCATTGATCACAAAAGTTTGAGTGATCAGGTCGAAGTTGTGAGTGGTTTTTTTTGGCCTAAAATATTTTTTGTATTGAAGGTTATTACTTAAACTTAAAAATTTTGTTTTATACAATATTTATTTTTGCACTCAAGTATTTTGAAAAAATTGTTTTATAACCACCTAAAAGGTAAGACAAATTTTAAAGCTTTCAAATTTTTGATAGACTAGAACTTCCAAGTCTCACGGAGTTTCGTGATGGGAATGCCAGCAGAATCTTTGTTAATGTGCCCAAAACAAATTTAAAAAATAAAATCCTGCCCATTTTTTGCCTTTTTTTAGTATGAGTGAAATATCGCGAGAGGAGCTATTTTGGATTTGGTTGAGCAAGGTGAAAAGCGAAAAAACAGAAGCGGTCGAAAAGCACGTTATATCAATTTTTGGACCAGATGTTGACGATACCAAAATTAAAAATCGTATAAAAAAGCTTTGCTTCCAATTTCAATCGCGATGGAGCAAATCTCACCGTGATAAGGCAAGATTTATGCATGACAATGCTATTTGGCTAAGTTCAAAAATTTCTGTTGTTGCTTTTGCTCTTGATCACGCACCATCAACTTCAAAACAAATACCGCAACGCGGAAGGCGAGAAAAAGAGTTTGCTGAAAGTGCTTCGAGTACACAAAAACGGAAATGCAAAGAGTTAATATCAAATGTAGCTTCGGAAAAATTAACTATGGCAACCGCAATGCATCTGAAATCCTGTGGAAAAAGAGACTCAGCAAACATTGTCAAAGAGTTGTTGGCTGCATCCCCTTCGAGAGGTACAGCTATAAAAAGAGCAAGGGTAAGCATTACTGAAAAGAAAAGTCTTACACCAGATCAAGCACTGGCCAGGTTCGTAGACGAAAATTTACGATACCATACAGTCCGAAATTGTATCCATGCTATGACCTCGTTAAGCAATCAAGTTTACGTTTGCCCCCAAAAACCAAGCGTTCTACTTTACCTTCTGAGGTCATTGCGCTTTTGTCTGACACCCAACTAAATGATGAATTTGATGATTTAGCATAAAAAACTTTGCTTGCAGCTCTCTGGAATTTTTATTTTTGTATAAAATTCTTTTTTTTTTTAATTTTTACTTTTCGCTTTTTACTTTTGTATAATTTGTATATAATTTCTTTATTTTGGTTTTTGATTAATATCTTATTTTGAATATTTTCCATTCTTTTAATAACTTTCGTTGAATTTTTTAATTTTTCCTTTTTATTATGTTTTAGATATCAATAAATTTAACATTGAAACAACATTAACTTTTTATTTTTCTCATTTGCAAAGAATCATCGAAAACTAAAGTGCGAAACTTGAAGCATTTTATAGAAATGGTTGTATGTGGGTATTTATATCAATATATCGACAAGTTTTAGTTAGAAGAGAAAAAAAGAAGAAATTTTTAATATAAATGTGTTAAAAAAAATTGTCCCCAACTAGTGTTTTTGAGGATAGTTCGGAACTAGTCCCCTTTGACACTAGTTGGAACTAGTTATCTTTCACCATACTGAAGCTTATAATCTCCTTAACGATCGTGCCAAATTTCAAGTTGATATCTCTAAAACTTCATATAAAAATTAATTTTGAGATGCTAGATTGACTAAATCTCACACTGTGCGACGCCTTTCCCATATCCTTCATTTTGAATTTGGTTGCCAACTGCTGTTTCATACGAGTGACCAAAGCCATGTTATTTGAAAATAGCAACACATCGCCTACATAAATTGCGACAAAAAGCAATTGTGTATTTTTCACAGAATAATAAACACACTGGTCAACCTCACTACGCTCCAAGCCGAGACTAATAAGGACTTCGTTAAATTTTTCATTCCACACTCTGCTAGACTGTTTAAGCCCATATAGTGACTTTTGCAGTTTGCATACACGCCCAGAACCATCATTGAAACCACTAGGTTGGGCCATGTAAATTTCCTCTTGGAGCTCGCCGTTAAGAAACGCAGTAACAGCATCCATCTGGTGCACGATCAGTTTATATTTTGCTGCCAGGGCAAGCAAGAGACGAATGGACGTATATCGAAGTACGGGTGCAAACCGTTCCTCGTAGTCAACGCCCTTTTGCTGGGAAAAACCTTTTACCACTACCCTTGCTTTGTAACGTTTCGGCTCACCATAAGCACTCGTTTTGGTTTTAAAAACCCACTTCGAACCTATTGTCTTTTTTCCAGGTGGCAATTCAGTTAAGCTCCAAGTATTATTTACTTTCAGCGAAGATAATTCATCGTTCATGGCTGCCTTCCATTGTCCAGCATCAGAACACGACAGCGCATCTTCAACGGTAACTGGATCACTTGAAAGTTCATCTACGGCACATAAATTATAGCTTGGTGTTGGCTTATCACGAATGCGTTCTGAATGACGGACTTCGTCCTCTTCAATGCATTTTATATCGACTTCGGGAGCAAATGTTGGATCGTCATCGGCTTCTAACTCTGTTGTGGATTCGTCATCGGCTTCTAGCTCTGTTATGGACTCGAGCAACGTTGGACACACAGCTTCGGATTTTGTAAAAGTTGTCAATTCCAGCGAATTTTCTCCAGCCAGCTGTTCGAGGGACGCTTCCTCCCCTGAATTGGCAACGTCTGCATCCAAATCAACAACGAGTGACTGCAAAAGGTTGTCTGTGATTTCTGTTGCCTTCAGCCCATCTTCAACAAAAACTGCATCACGGCTTATGACGATTTTTTTTGTGGCCGGGTTGAATAATCGGTATGCTTTTGACTCACTGCTATACCCAACCAAAATACACTCTATCGATTTTTCGTCCAATTTAGTGCGTTTCTCCTTTGGCACGTGTGCCATCGCTTTGCACCCAAAAACGCGCAGGTGTTTTAAATTTGGCTTCTCGTCTGACCATATTTCGTGAGGACTGCGGGCTTCACCTCTGCACGGTACAAGATTCAGCAAATGCGCGCCAGTTACAGCAGCTTCAGCCCAAAATTTTTCTCCCAAACCAGCATCTAATAGCATGCGCGTTCGTTCTACAATCGTGCGATTCATTCGCTCAGCGACGCCATTTTGTTCGGGCGTATACGGCGCTGTTTTCTGATGCAATATTCCACTAGTTTTCATCAAATGTTTAAAGTGCTTATTCACATATTCCGTGCCATTATCAGTGCGAAGAATTTTTATTTTTCGCGAACACTGATTCTCAACAAGAGTTTTGAACGCTACAAATTCGGTGAAAACGTCTGATTTGTTTTTTATTGGCACTGCAAATACTTTTCGGGAATAGTCATCAACGAATGTTAGCAAATAAAACGCGCCGGAAAATGATTTTGTCTTTAGCGGGCCCATTACGTCCGAATGGATTAGATCAAGCACATTTTCTGTTCGTTTTCCAATGTCTTTAAACGAGGCTCTTGTTTGTTTGCCTTTGATGCACACAACGCACTTTACCACGCACAACGCGTTTACCTGCCTTGAATTCAATACCATCTGATGATTTTTTAACAATTTGTAGATTTTCGTCACAAATATGGCCAAACCGGCGATGCCATAAATCATAAGAATTCGCGACAGACATTGCCTTTTCGGTGTTTAAAGTAGGTTCACGGGCTATGCAGTTTAAACGATATAAGTCATTGACCACATTCGCGGTTGCTATTAATTCTGAGTCTTTCTGAATCTTTATCAAAACTTTCTTTTTCAAACACCACACGATTTCCGTTATTTGTCATTTGACGAACTGACAGCAAGTTTGCACATAGTTCAGGCACATATTCAACGTTTTTTACCAATGCATTTGTTTTTGTTTTTACAGTTGAGAGCAGTAATTTTACATCCCCCGCACACTGCACTGAGACTTTGTCTTTATTAGCAACTATGACGTCTTTGTTTGTTACCGGTTGCTTATTTGTCAAATTGTTGTTGTCGTTTGTCATGTGTGCACTCGCGCCCGAGTCTACGAACCACTCATTAGCATTGTTGTTGTTCACAAGCAAAGAAGCATACAGTATTTTTTAACTACTTTGTTTCTCTTTAAAGTTTTTGACATTCTTTTTGCTTCTACAATTTTTTGCAAAATGTCCCACTTGTGTGCAGTTGTGGCACCGAAATTTTTTTGATTTCTCTTTAAAGTTTTTCGAATATAGAGCACTATCTGCACTTTTGCCATCAAATTTAGCATCTTGCAAGAGTAGATTTTTCACAACGTCGACAGTTAATTTCGATTTTGAATTTTCAATCGCTAATACTAGAGCACGAAATTCGTCGGGTAATCCCGCTAGCATAAGTGATGCAGTCACTTCTTCGTCAATTTTCAATCCGGCATTTTGCACCTTCAATGACGTCATGACCATCGTGTTAATATATTCTTGCATTGAATCAAAATCTGAAAGTTTCAATTGCACTAAGGTTTTCAACAATTCCACTTTTCTTGTTAATCCACTGTCCTCATATGCTGCTAGTAGTGCATCCCAGGCTTGTTTTGCCGTTTCTGCCGTCGCAATGTGCGCAAAATTAATCGGCTCGATCATTAGCGTGATCTCAGCAAGCGCACGTTGGTTTTGATCACAATCTTTTTCTGTCGGTTTGTCACTCAATCCAGCTTCGATTATTTTCCAGGACCCTTTAATCACTAGATAAGATTTAGCATGTCGCTTCCACACATCGAAATTTTCACGTCCACGCAATTTTTCGAAAGGAAACGATAACGAGAGAAAAGTAGACATTTTTTTTTTATAAAAAAAAACAAAACCGAACCGAAAACCGAGTCTTCAGTAACTATTTATATTCCGCGTATAATTATTTCATAGACAAAAGGCCCATAACTTATTGTAGAGTCTATTCGCAGTTGGAAGAATAATAAAAATGCGTGTAACCAATTCAACGACAGTTGCAGAACAGTTTATTAATTCAATATATTGTATAAAAAGAGAAAAGGAGATAAAGCAAAAACATAAGAAGACAGTGTTGGATAGTTAGTAATTATCATCAGTGTTTGATAGTTATTCATTTTCAACAATGTTCCGTTATGATCGATTTTAAGTTTTCGAAGGCGTTTATGTAGTTCGGTTCTATTGGATTGATCTTCTGCTCCTTCTGCAGGCATTTTATGATGGGATAAGTTATTTAAGCATAGCTTTGTATAAACTTCCTGTAGTACCCTGTTACTCCTAAGAAACTTTTTATTTGTTTTTCGGTTTTTGGTATTGGAAGTTGTTGAATGACGCTAATTTTTTCAGGGTTGGGTTTTAATCCTTCTTTAGTCAAAATGTGTCCTAAAAATGGAGTTTCTCGTCTAATGAAGTTGCATTTATCCATTTGAATTTTTAAGTTATGTTGTTTTAATGCATTGAATATGTCTTTCGAATTAATAATATGCTCTTGCAATGAGACGCTGAAAATCAAGATGTCGTCTAAGTAGACTACACAAGATCTGTTTATGAATGGTCGGATTACATCATTCATTAGACGTTGAAACGTGGCAGGTGGGGTTTTTAGGCCAAATGGTATTCTTACAAATTCGTATAGGCCATGAGGAGTTACAAATGCCGTTTTACATCTGTCCTCCTCCTTGACTACGATTTGATGGTAGCCTCTGGTTAAATCTAGCGTTGAGAAATATTAGGCTTTTCCCAAATTGTCTAGTATTGAATCTATGTTTGGTAGTGGAAATTTGTCATCCACGGTTATCGAGTTGAGTTTTCGATAAACTACCAATCTATATTTTTGCTTGCCTGAGTTGTATATTTTTTCGGTATAACTATAAGAGGACTAATGTAGCTAGAATTGCTGCGGCGTATTATCCCTTGGCTTTCCATCTCAACTACCTGTCTCCTAACCTCTTCCCCGTATTTTTGTGGGTATCTATACAACTTTGCATTTATTTGTTCGTCTGTGCTCAGTTCTGATTTTATGCTCAACTGCATGAGTGTGAGTGAGTTGGTCTCCATCTTTATAGAAGAGTGTTGTGTATTTTCTGAGTAATTTGTTCAATGCTAATTTTTCTTCTCCGTTTAGGTGTTCAGTATCAATGTTTTCGGTTATTTCATTTTCTGTCTTTATTTCAAGTACCGTTATTCTGTCGAAAGGATGTTCTTCGAATTGTATAATAGCATTATTACAAATTATTTTGTTTTCTTCCATGTCAATCTTAGCCTGTGGGTATCGAAGTATGTCGGTGCCAATTATAAACTGATATTTTCTATCATACATAAATGGAGCGACCTTCCACCGACATAGCTTTTTCATCGACATTGAATTCCTTAGGGCAAGCTGTATGTATTTCTTGGTTAAAATAATCTTTTTTATTTATTGTAGTATATGAAATCGGTGTTATATCATGTTTATCAAAATCATTTATTTCTTTGCTTACCATGCTTAAATATACAGCACCGGTGTCAATTAGAGCTAAATAAGTTTTATTTTTTATAGTTATTTTGATTATGGCTAATTGAAAAAAATTATTTATTTCATGAGATGAGCTTGGCTGTTCAAAGTTTTCTAGGGCTGCTACATTTTGTCTCTGCAACGAAGGTACAATGTTTTCACTTGAGTTTATTTTTTAGTTACCCTGTTGACTTCTACCTAATGTTATATTGTCTACCTCCATAGGTACAGTAGGGGTTCGTTCCTTATAATTGCCGCTACGATAGTTCACTGCCTGTATGATTATTGTACTGTCTGTTCTGATTTGCCTGATAAAACCGGTTATTACTGTAGTTCTGATTCTGTTGTGTGCTTTGTCTGCATTGTACCGTTTGATTTTGGTATTATTGTCTGTGTGTGTTATACTGTGATGGATTGTGTTGGTGATTATTTGGGTTGTGGTAATTGTTGTTGTTAGTATTATTAGTACGTTTTTGTTGTTGTTGTGTTGGTAATTGGTTACTGTTATTCAGTTTAGTATTATTATACCTGCCTTGTTGACTAATTTTATTATTGTTTGGTCTATTTTCAAAAATTCGATACTCATTCTTAATACAATTATCGTCAAAGCTAATAGAATTCGTTTCATTTATTATTTCGTCATAGGTGTTCAATTTTTTTTATAGCATATGCTAATGTGCCTTGAGTAATTCTTTTAATAGTATTTATTAATAGTTGTTCGATTCCGTTCAAATCCACTTGGCTTTCTTGTTCATAATAAATTTTAATTCTTCTGCTTTATTTTTAAAATATTGAATTCTTTCAATTAAGTCACTTGGGTTTCTTACTTTAATGCGGCCTATTTTGTCATATAGTTCCTCTGGTCTGATATCTGGACGGTATCTGCTACGTAAAGCTTGCTTAATGTTGCTCCAGTTGACATATTCTCGTAAATGTAGTAGTGCCGTTTTAGCTTCACCTTGTATCTTTTCTATGTAAATCGTCGCCACTGCTGCACTCTTGTTATTGTCATCATTTATTCGCTGTAAATAATATTCCACGCTTTGAATAAAGGCTGTCACTGTGTTGGTATTTGTTCCGTTGAACGGCGTTAGATGTTTAATTTCCATGAGCTGTCTCTCTCTCAGCTGCAGGGTTGTTTATCATGTTTGCTTGAATGTGAGTTAGGACTCTTAACGCATTGTGCGGTTCTTGCATAACCTCAATTAAAGATTCCATATTCATATTCATATTCATATTTGTTTAAAATTTATTATTATAGCACTGCTTTGTTCTGCCTATTTTTCACTAACAGCTTTTCACCTAAAATTTTTTTATTTTTATTTTTAATAAGTTCTTTTCGGACAACTTTTGTTATACTATCGCGACTGCGCCAGTTATATTTTTATGTTTTCTTGTATAAAAACAATGTTTAAATATTCAAATAGTTTTTTTATTCTTTGAATTTAAAATTATTAATATAAATTAGTTATATATTCAGCATTAATTAAATTATATATATTCAGCATTAATTAAATTATATATATATATATATATATATTCAACACTTCTAACCTCTATTGTAATCACGCCACTACTGAACTACTCAAAGAGCTTGCGATCGACACGTCACGCCTAACGGTACATTTAGTCTCTTTAAGTAGTTCGGTTTGGTTGACTATTATAATACGTTACTCGCGCGGCAACAAAATTAATTGGAAACAACTTTCTTCCCAAACACTTAAAACTGCACAGACACCGTTCTTTTCCCTACCACTGCCTTAAATGTTTTTTTCCCTTTTCTCTTCAAACCGAATTTTTTCCATTTCCTGGGCCTCTTCCGCTATTCCATCATTGACCGCTCCAACGGTCGAGTCGGTCAGTTACCTTTCTTTCGAATTTTTACTATTCTGAGGCTGCGCCATCTCTACCTCAGAATCGTCTGGTAGGTTTTAGACCGGCCGCATTCACTAGAAAAGCGGACAAGTGAAAGGAAGAAAAGAAGGAGAGAAGCAAAACAAACATACAGACGGTAGACGCCAAAAACCACGATCGCCACAAAACACACAGGTTCCCAGGAGCACTATAAACTCCGCCGGAACACGGATAGAAGCGTCGAACAGCATTTAATGCTCTACGCTGAGCTAGCCGGGCAACTATACCTACATCTACCTAAACATATAAACTAACAATACTTCCTTTTCAGAACCACCACACTGATGATCATTACGGATCCTAACACCTAATTGCACGATAATTATTCACAAAAAAAATTTGTTAATTTAACCCTATATTTATATTGTCTTCCCAGCCATTCGACTCGAAGAAATACCTTCACCACTCTACTTAACTAATAAACGCTAACCTACACACCTATACTCTATCGTATAAACAGGAACATTTTTATTTAGCTTACCTTACAAAACACATATTAATCAATTCTATTTTCAGATTTTTAACTCAGATTACCTCTACACCAACGAAGCTGATTTTGGGAGTAAGTTCTTTTATATTTATCATATAATCTATAAGTTCCCTATGATTAACTTTCCTCCACCTCCTTACTAACTATTGCTACTTCACGTACTACAGGCGCCAACGTGAGCTACGCCCACAACCCCGAGATTAAGAGTCGCGTGCTCTTACCGGTTTAAATTCTTACTATTGTTTTATGTCCTTGGCATGGAACACTCCTACCGGTTTCCCTCGCAAATCTTCTAATAGGTATAGACAATTCCCCGGGGACTTCACCACTCGAAACTTGACAAATTTTCTGCAAAATTTTGCATTCACATTCCGTGAAAAATCACTGAAGGTAAAATTACGTCGAAAGACTTCCTGGCCCGGAGTAAAATTAGTTCGCCTAGCTCTCTTATTGTACTGTCGCGCTCCCTTTTCGTACGCTAAATGCAACCTTTTTTGCACCTTAGTGCGAATTAACCGTCTTCGGTCTTCTCGTGGTAAGCCACTCACTTCTCCTTCCTCTAACGCTCCTAACTTCCTCGCCAACTCATAGTCAAGGCCGCTGGTGAACATATTCTGTCCAAATAAGGCAAATAAGGTGACATTCCTGTCGCTGAGTGTAGAGAACTTCTCAACGCACACTCGATCTCACTCAGGAATAAATCCCAATCACGGTGGTGCTCCTTCAGGTAAGCCCTTATAGCTGTCAGAACTGACGGATTCACGCGTTCTGCTGCATTAGATTGTGGCGCATAAAACCCCGTTTTCACATGCTTAATCGCATAGGACTCCATCACTTTTTTAAATTCCTGACTCACAAACTGTTTTCCATTATCTGAATGTATCGTTTCTGGTATACCGAATTTATGAAAAATTTCTTCAATCAAAAACCTTACTACATTCATTGCCGTGGCCTTTCCCATAGCTTTTAAGAACACGAATTTCGTAAAATGATCCATTACCACCAACACGGATGCGTGGCCCGCCCTGGAGCGTGGATATTTTCCTAAAAAATCTATATAAAGTCGTTGGAATGGCCGTTCGGTGCTGACTTCCTTTCCCATAAACGGTCTAGAAACCTGAGTGCTATGCTTCGTTTCCTTGCAGATCCTGCAATCTCTTACGTAATTCCGCACCTGCACAGCCATACCAGGCCAATAGTAAAACTATCTTACCCGGTCTTAGCGACTCCCCCGTGAGCTCACAATTTAGGCTCATGGGCTTGTGATACAACTGTCGACGTTAATGCTCGGGCACCCATAGTTTCCAACAGGGACCCCTGCCCTCTTCCTCATTAGCCACAGTACTTTTATATATCTTCCCATCACGTACTTGCAAATCCGGGAAGTTTCCTATATTCTCTTCAATAGTCTGCTTTCGCTGAACATACTCAGGCGAATCGTATTCCGTAGTGTCCATATCAAGAATATTCAGAGCCACCAATTTGAAAGTCATATGCCTGAAGCTGAATAGACCACCTGGCTAACCTCCCACTCATGTCTTTCAATGACATGAGCCATTTTAAGGTAGCATGATCGGTGATCACGGTAAAAGGCATCAGCCCCACATAGGCCCTGAACCGCCGCACCGCTAGAACCGCTGCCAGACACTCCTTCTCTGTCACGCTGTAGTTCAGCTGGCAACTTTTCATTTTGTACGAATAGTATGCTATAGGACGTTCATGTCCAGCCTCATCTCTTTGGAAGAGCACCGCCCCAACGCCCTAATGGGACGCATCACACTGAATATAAAACCGTTTCTTAAAATCTGGTTGTGCTAATACGGGTGCTGTGGTGAGAGCCTGCTTCAATTCCGCAAGTGTGGCAAGTGCTTCTGGAAATTTCCCGCTCTTTTGAAGCGTATCGGTCAAAGGCGCCGCTATGTCTGCAAAATTCGCCACGAATCTTCGGTACCACCGTGCCCAAAAAACTTCTGGCCTGCTTTGGTGACTTTGGTACAGTAATTCTATTCAGCGCCAAAATCTTTTCCGGGTCAGTTTTTAACTCCCCATGGCCTATCACAAACTCCACATATTTTACCTCTTTACAGCAAAACTTTGATTTCTGTAATCCTATTGTTAGATTCACAGCAGACAGACATTTCGCTACTTCTCCTAATAAACGCACATGTGTACTGAAATTTGGGGATATTACTAACAAATCGTCCAGATACACAAATACATTACCCCGGAGACGTTGCGGAATTACTTTGTCCATCAGCCAACATAATCTCTGTGTCGCATTGCATAGCCCAAAAGGCATTACCCTAAACTGGTACAGGGGTCTTCCTGGTATGGTAAAGGCTGTAAATGCTTTACTCCCCGGTTCCTGTTCAATGTGCCAAAGTGCGAACTTGAGATCTATGCTGCTGATGAAGACTGCCTCGTCTATGCGACTTAGGATGCTTTCTATATGCTGAATGGGGTATGCATCTTTCACGGTCCGCTCATTCAACTTGCGGGCATTCAAGCACAACCGATTCTTACCCGGCTTTCTGACTAACGTGACCCGATTGCTCCAAGGGCTCTCACTTTCTTCGATCACCCCTAGCGATAGCATCTGATCTACTTCAGCATACAATAATTTCTGTATCGCCGGAGATACTGGGTAGTAACGGTCCTTTACTGCTTCCGCTCCCTGTATCAACTGTATGCTGTATCTTTCTGCCGGTGCTCTACCTAGTCCGTACTCTATGCCCTAAATTCCTTCTTTACTCTAACTATAGTTGCTCCAGCTGGGTCTCTGACAAATCATACATGTTTGCGGCGTCGTTCTTTCCACCGATATCCGTGGTATCAGACTTCGCGACTATTTCATCTACTCCAACTATCCCCGGTGCTAGGCTAAACACCCGCCAAAAGTCGACTCCTAAATAAACTTCTTGTTGTAGTGTAGGCCACAAAAAAATGTTATAGCTTTACTCTCCCCGTTAAAATGCACGAGCACGGTTACTCTCCCCACCACAGACTGTTTCTGTCCACTAGCTGTATTTACTATGGTCACATAGCTCCGCACTTTCAGCCCCAAGTCACTTACCAGTTTCTTACAATTTCTTCCTAGTATACTCACAGAAGCCCCAGTGTCTAGCAGACCTCTGATGCTTTTCCCCTTAATTGCTATTTCCGAAAACGGCCTTTTTTCCTCCCTATCACTTCTTTCCACCGTTTCTGCTACTCTCTTCCTTTCCATCCTTCTCCTCCGGTATCGCTGCCGGGCTTTGCTTACTCGATTTGAGACAATTAGTGTTTCGAATCGACATGAAGCTATCACAATACTTACAGCAATTCGATGGAAATAAAACCCAATCTGTTTAAGTGGAAAAAGCTTATGAAAAACCACTTTTTATTTCTACTTAACTGAGCTCAACAGATTACTGGGAATTATGCGATGCATGTGTACAAAATATAATTGGAAACAAAACATTTCTAGCACATACAGATATACATGTATATAAATATATAGAAAGACATATATTCAGCGAATATATGTCTACATAAATTGGCTCTAGGAATACCTGTGGCACCGCTCATACTTGCTCTTGTGTATAGGCTCTGTATAGGCTCTTGCTCTGCACCGCTCTCCTGACTCAGCTCCCTGCACATAGATTGCACTCTCTCCTGGCTCTGCTCCCTGCACATAGATTGCACTCTCTCCTGGCTCAGCTCCCTGCACATAGTTTGCACTCTCTCCAGGCTCAGCTCCCTGCACATAGATTGCATAGATTGAATAGTTCACTCTTGATCAGCACTAATTGACCCAGGCTCATTGGCTCTCTTTCTCTGCGGCATTTTTTACGCTCTTGCAGCGTCGTCAAATATTCGTCTCTCCACCTCTTCCAGAAGTTCTCAACCATTTTCTAGCGTGCTCTCCACAAACTTGCCCCTGTCAGGTTTGACTGCTGCTCGCTCACAAATGGTAAGGGAATGATCAATGGCTCCCCTATCAAAAAATGCCCGGGAGTCAAGGCCTGAATATCTTCCGCATCATCACTCAAGGGTGTCAAAGGCCTTGAGTTCAAAATTGCTTCTATTTCTACTAGGAGGGTAGATAGCTGCTCTTGTGTTAAAATCTTTTGCCCAGCAATACGCGTGAGGTGGTACTTAATTGACTTTACAGCAGCCTCATAAATTCCGCCATGATGCGGTGCTGCTGGCGTCATAAATATCCAATCTGTCCCCTTGTTGCTCAGATGCTCAAAAACTTCTTTTACTTGCAGCTCTCTCGTGCTCTTCTCAGCTCCCTTGCCGCCCCTACAAATGATGTACCTTTGTCACTGTATATTCGCTCACATCTCCCTCTTCTGGAAATAAAGCGCTCATAACAAGCAATAAAGGCTATAGAGGTTAAATCAGAAACAATGTCAATATGAATGGCCTTTGTTTTTAGGCATACAAAAATGGCCACCCAGCACTTACGCTCCTTCATTCGGTCTCCAGCTCTATCAGGTGCCTTTATTCTAAAAGGACCAGCATAATCAATTCCTGTGTGTAGAAAAGGCTTGCCCACTTGTACCCTGTCGCCTGACAATTCAGACATCAGCTGTTGCTCAAATCTGTGATTATAGCGCGCGCACACCACGCACTTGTGGAGAAGAGCTCTTAATTGGCTCCGTAGTTTTGGAATCCAAAACTTTTTTCTGATGAATTGCATCATCACTTGCACAGCACCATGCTTAGTCATACGATGAGCGTGGTCCATTATCAGCCAGGTTGTTCGAGAACCATTCTTCACTATCACTGGATGTTCTTCTGATCTCCCCAATCGCCCGCCCACTCTCAATAGGCCCTTGCTGTCCATTATTGGATTCAACGCACTAATTTTGCTCCCTTCTTGCACCTGTCCAATCTCTCTTAGTTTGTCTATCTCTTGTCTGTAATCGCTCTCCTGCGCCTGCTTAAGCAGGAGTTCCGTTGCTTCACACTGTTGGCGCTTGCACTACTCGGTTGTTGTGCCGAGTTCTGCGCCTTCTCTCTCTGTGCCTTGCTGTTCGCACAAACCTGATGATGTAGCTCAATATGTTGATGTTCTTCTCTAGACTTCGCGCATAGTCAATCAGCGCCATGCTCTTGCCCCTGCTCGGTATAAATATTTGCAAAAACTCGCGTGAATGTGTCACGTGATACGCTCCCAGCTCGTTAAGCCCTTCAGTTGGTTTTTCCGGCCCAAAAATGTTGGCTGGCCAACTGATTTCTGATTTACGTAACCAATCCGGTCCATATAACCAGAGCTTATTACCAACTAGCTCTCTCGCTGTTAAGCCTCTAGTTAACAAATCTGCTGGATTTTGTTTCGTGTTTACATAGCGCCAACGCCCAATCTCTGTGTGAGTCTGTATCTCTGAAACTGTATTTGCTTCATACATCTTCAGCTCACATGGTAGTTTTCTGATCCAGTGCAGAACAACCTGTGAATCTGTCCACAAGCTGTTCTCACATTTTGCCCATTCCATTTCTTTGCTCACGCTGTATAGCAGCTGTGCCAGTAATTTGGCTGCTGACAGTTCACGCTTTGGTAGTGTAATCGTCTTCAAAGGAGCTACGTGCGCCTTAGACGTCAGTAAATTGGCCTCCACTTGCTGGTTGCCATAATCAATTCGCACATAAATTGCTGCACCATACGCGCTCATCGATGCGTCCGCAAATGCATGAATCTGGACCTTAGCATCTGTTGTGGTACCAATCCACATGCTAATTTTAAATTGCTCTAAATGCCCTATCTTTTCCCAAAAGTCTTCATATCTTTTCAGTATCTCTGATGGTACTATTGTATCCCAGTCTAGGCTCAATCTCCATAAATATTGTATAATAATTTTTCCCCTGATAGTGACTGGAGTTATAAACCCGAATTTGTCTTCTTCTATCAGCCATTTCAGGCGTAGCACAGACATTTCATCTTCTCTCGCGAATAACATCTCTTCTTCTCTCTCCGCTCTCATTGCCCTGAGTAGTCTTTTTGAGTTCAACTTCCATTTGCACAGCTCGAAACCGCCGCCTTTTAGGAGAGTGTCTATTTTTTCGCGAGCACTATTGCTTCTTGCTCAGATCGTCCACCTGTAGCACAGTCATCCATATAGAAGTCACTCTCTATGATGTCCGCTGCTCTTGGGTATGCATCTTTCGCCTCCCTAGCACATTGTATTAAAGCTCGCACAGCATTATAAGGGGAGGAAGTCATTCCATACGTTACAACCGTTAACCAGTATTCTCGTAAAGGCTCACCATTATGCTCTCGCCAAAAGATTCTTTGCAAATTCTATTGCCTTTCGGCAACACGCACTTGTCGAAACATCTTCTTGATGTCGGCACATATCGCAATCTTGTGACGCCTAAATCTCATGACAATTTCGTAAAGATCCTTTTGTAATTTCTCGCCTAAACATTGCACTTGATTCAGAGAGATGCCACGATTCGTTTGGCAGCTAGCATCAAAAACCACCCGAAATTTTTTGGTGACACAGTGATTTGGGATATAATAAACTGGCTCGTCCACTCTTGGTGGTTGTGTAGCGCACTTAATGTGCCCTAATCTCTCATACTCTCTCATGAATTCTACGTATTGCTCTCTCAGCTCTGAGTCTTTCTCTAATTTCCGCTCCAAGTACATAAACCTGTGCAATGCTATTTCTCTTGAAGTGCCTAAACCTTGCACCGTGTCTTTCACTGAAATTGTCACAATAAAACGGCCTGTTCTATCCGGTGCCTCTAGTATAAGTCTCCATAAAATTTTGCTCCACTTCCTGCTCCTCATCTGTTCTCCAGCGAGTTATCGTGTCCACCTGATCTATCTGCCAAAGGCGCTGAAGTAACTCGTCCAACCTTTTGTTATCGATACATTCTATCGAAGCAACTATAGCATCGGCCCCTCTATCTCTCTCACAGGCTTGTGCCCCGAAAATGACTTGCCCAAGCATGCTCTCATATATGGCAATGCCTTGCACCTCATTTGGCATTATCGCCGTAATGGCTCTAGCCACCATATTTGCTCCTAACAGTAGTTCGACTGGTCTCGGCTTCCAAAACTCAGGATCCGCCCATAAACCCTCATTCTTAAAATGCATTGGTATCTCCACTAAATCTCTTTCTGGCAAAACTGGGCACCAGTTACATTCTCTTGGCAGCACCCAAAACTCAGTCTCCAAATAATCATTCTCGCTCTTCATAGGGTAACAAGAAAATACCTTGGCACTCAAACAGTGCTTTATGTCAAATGATTTACCTTTTATTCCTATCATTTTGCTGCTCTGTGATCGTATTGGCAACTGGTACTTTCGCCGGAATTCGGCACTCATTAAATTTGGCTGCGCTCCAGTGTCCATAAGTGCTCGCACTGGCCCATATAGCATTCCTGCAATCTCGACACGCACCATAACTGTTGGTAACAAGGCCTCTTGCATCTTTAAATTACAATGAAAAGACTTATAGTAAGTTGCATAATTAGGAATATCTCGCTCTTTTTTTAATGCTCTAATATGTTTTAGAAATTTTATGCTCTTAAATCTATCACTTCGCCCAGGCTCTGTTACCCTTGCGCGCTTTGCAAGGTTGCTGTGCCGTCAATCGCTCTTGACCTTCGACATTGTTGTCGCGGCGGCTTCCCGCTTTGGCTGCTGTGCCACCAACACCTGTTTCTGTGGCTCTTTTTTTGCACATAGGACGCTATTGTGCTTCTGCGCCCCTGGGCACCGCAAACATGGCCCTGCAAAGCACTCCGACGCCTTATGCCCCTTCTTCAGGCAGTTGTGGCACAATTTGCGTTTGCCAACTAGCTCTTGCCTAGCTCTCAAATTGAGTGACAGGAAGTCTGGGCATCGAAACAATGCGTGATCTGCGCTGCATGGTAACTGTTGTCGGTCAGCTCCCACTCACCCAAAGTGCGCGCTGCTTTATGGGTGAGCGACTTCTTCAAGTACGAGAACTTGTACGATGGCGCTATCTGCTCGTTGCTGTGCACTGCAGCGACAAATCTGTCGCGAAAACCATGCCATTTGGTGATGCTTTCATCAAATTCTCCCCAAGTATTTTGGACGTCGTGCTGCTGGAACGGCATTGTCACCTGCACCGAAATTGGCTCCTTTGCGCCTTGCTCAACGCACCTTGCTGGGCACAATTGCTCGATCTTGGCGTTCAGTGCACCACTCGCTCCGAAGTACCGTCGCTCCGCCCGCTCCATTGATCTCTCCAAATCAGCACTCTCATCGCGCTAGGCCAGAGATGCTATCTCGTCATGAAGGGCATTGAAGCGCTCCCACTGTTGCTCTAAACGAGTCAGCCGCACCTTGGCTTCCTCAAGCTCCAAATGCGAGAACTCGCTTGTCTTCGCATGCTCTGCTGCCCTCTTGATGCCATTGTAGGCCGACTGATGCTTTCCGTAACTCATTTTCTTGCTGCTCAAAAAGGAAAGGAAGAAAGAAAAAAAATTCAATTAATTTCTTGGGAGGAAATGACTATTTCCTCCTAGCCCTTGCCCAGACTGCCAACACTGCATATTTGCTCTATATAACTCTACTTATTATCTATGCACTTTGAGTCGAATAACCGCATTGGTTTATTCGCTCACTAGCATGAAATTCTAGCACCTATGCTGGCTCAATTTTTAAATTTTGAGTCGAATAACCGCTTTGGTTCATTCGCTGATTTGCACATAGTTTTCGCTCGCTCATATTTAAATTTTGAGACGAATAACCGCACTGGTTCATTCGCTCATTTGCACATAATTTTTCACTCGCTCATATTAAATTTTGAGACGAATAACCGCATTGGTTCATTCGCTCATTTGCACATAATTTATCGCTCGCTCATATTTAAATTTTGAGACGAATAACCGCACTGGTTCATTCGCTCATTTGCACATAATTTTTCACTCGCTCATATTAAATTTTTAGACGAATAACCGCATTGGTTCATTCGCTCATTTGCACATAATTTTTCACTCGTTCATATTAAATTTTGAGTCGAATAACCGCACTGATTTATTCGATCATTTGCACATAATATTCAGCACCAAGCACGCGCACACGCAGCCATGCCGCCTCACTGTCGGCCGCCAGCAAGGCGGCAGCCATAGCGCAACATACTGCGCATCTCTATGGCTGCGTCGCATAGTGCTTGCCTGCGCATATTGTACCCACTCTTAAATTCTTTTTGCTTTCTCGAAGCAGAATGCCCAATGCCTGTACCAATTTGTCGTAGCACATACGCCCTTGGATTATTATTTTTAAGCATTGCAGTGTTGGATCTGCTCCTGTAACTCCGTGGACTGTATCTTACCTTAATTTTTTTTTTTTAACATTATAAGTATAAACTTGGACCTCTTTGTTTTGCTGCTATTCTCACTTAAAGTCAAATATCAACTGAAAATGAAAATTTTGAGCATCTCATAATTGATGCTATCCTTCGCACTCCGTTCCGTTTCCTCTGTTCGCTCTTCGCTCTGCTCATATACATATTATATGTATGTTCCGAATGTGTATTGCGCATTCAGCAATTGATGCTCCTCTAGCGCGTTGCGCTTGCTCTCTTGTTTTTCCCGCAGGCACAACGGAACAAAGGAATTTAAAGGAAAGAAATAATCTATTACCTACCCTGCCAGTACGCAATCGCACATACATACATACATGCATATGCGATCTGCGTTTACATAGAGACTGGCGTGATTTCATAGGAACGCTTAAAATAAAGGCGAAATTAAGTTTTGCACTTAATCTATGTATATACCTACTTAATACTACAAACATACATACATGCATCGCACCATTGATGCTGTATTGTATAGTTCAATAGTACGATCCGGCTCGACATGGACTAATGTTTCGAATCGACATGAAGCTATCGATGGAAATAAAACCTAATCTGTTTAAGTGGAAAAAGCTTATGAAAAAACCACCTTTTATTTCTACTTAACTGAGCTCAACAGATTACTGGGAATTATGCGATGCAGGTGTACAAAATATAATTGGAAACAAAACATTACTAGCACATACAGATAGACATGTATATAAATATATAGAAAGACATATATTCAGCGAATATATGTCTACATAAATTGGCTCTAGGAATACCTGTGGCACCGCTCATACTTGCTCTTGTGTATAGGCTCTGTATAGGCTCTTGCTCTGCACCGCTCTCCTGACTCAGCTCCCTGCACATAGATTGCACTCTCTCCTGGCTCTGCTCCCTGCACATAGATTGCACTCTCTCCTGGCTCAGCTCCCTGCACATAGTTTGCACTCTCTCCTGGCTCAGCTCCCTGCATATAGATTGCACCGCACTGCTCCTTGTGCTCTCACGCACTGCCCCATTGGCACAACCGCACAGCTCCATCGTCAGAAACGAACTAACTCCTAAAATCACTCGCTGAACTTATTTTTGCTATGCGAAACTCAAACGCATGGTTGCATTTGATACAATTAGGCTCCCCACCCCATTCACCGGTGCGCTACTCCACAGCCTGTAACCTCCTTCTTTCCGCTCTAAGTCTTCCTCACTCGAAATGGGTTATCCGCAGGGACTTGTCCGGAACGTGGCGGTCCAACTTGTGCCACGTTCCTCCCGGAGTTTCCCTTCCTGAAACTAGGACACTCTGGAGTCACCACATTCTCCCTTCCACACCTATAGCAAAATATTTTCCTTTGCCTCGTATTACATTCTCAAAATTTATGCCCGAGTTGTTTACAATTCCAGCATACCACTTGACTCCTACTTGCCGGCTCCCTTACTTGGTTCCTCTCCTCTAACGCACTTCTCCCTTTTACTACTTCCTGACGATTTTCCCCTACCTCTTCAATTACCGTGTTGCTCACCTCACTTACTACTCGACCCGAGCCATATTTAAAAGGCGGCTGCACCATCCTAACTTCCCTCTTTTGAAAGAATCTCTCCGCCTCTTGGCATTCATATTTTAGATGCTCCACACTATAGCAAGCGATGGGATTCCCTAATCCCTCCCTTAGGTTTCTCTTTATTATTTGATTAGGTCAAATTCCGACAGAGGGTAAGTCATTCGTGCAAGGAGCTTCATCACTTCAAAAAATAAAGAGTCCATTCTCTCGCCTGGCAGTTGCCTACTTTCTGACAATTCCCTCAATAACTCAAATTCACTCTGGTTTGAGCGAAACTGCCTTAGCATAGCGTTCCGAAGCGCTGGCCACGCCCTGACGTCGGTTGTCCGTACGCATAGGCAGTACCACTCTATTGCTGCCCCACGCAACAGTACATGAAATTCCTTCATTACTGCTGGCCAAGGAACCTCATACTGCGCCTGCAAATGCTCCAACCGGAATATAAATTCTTCTACGGGCAGATTCTCGACTTTTCCATCGAAGCATAAACCCCATTTCTCTAGTCTCACTACCATATGACACTTCTTCGATTTTTTCTTGGACCACTTCTTAAGTGCATCTGACTTATCAGAAGAACCCAAATTGATAAATAACCGAAATAACTTCTGACAATAAAAACTTAATACCGGTAACTATGTCTGGAGATCTACACCTGCCACCCGATACCCCAAAAGAATAATACATATACTCGTATATACAAAAAAAATAATCAATATAAAAAAAAATTATTACTAATTTTACCTTTGTAAATATTGACAAAACAAATATATTGCAATCCAATATATATTCCTACATATAACATAAATATATTTCTCTAAATAATCCTTATATTCACTATTAAAATAATTTACAAATTATAAATATAATATTTTCTAATACAAAAAAATTTTCGAATATATGGGGTGGGGCTCCCTTGTCTTCAATCTGTCGAAGGACTGTTTCGTCTAATAGGCGAGTTGTCATTCTTCATAAAAATTTTCCTTACATTCACTGAGACTCCGCCTCTCAGTTATCTCATCTGTTCAGCAGACCACGGTCACGATGATATAGCTGGCTTCATCTCACATTTAGCCTCCCCTCTTGTCGCATCAGTTGGCGTTACGCATTGGCACGTCAAGTCAGCAGCAAGAGTGGAGCACATTAACTAAACACAAAACTAAACCACAAAATGCTTCACTACAAAATCACAACACATCACAAGGAAAATTTTAATTTACATTTCTTTTATTTTTAATTGGGCGCCATTAATGTTACCGCACCACTAGAATGATGCAGTGTGGTGGCCGCGGCTAGCGTACAGCAATGGTCGTGGTCCTTAACCCGCCCGGGTGGGCAAACACACTGCATCGGGTGGGACAACACTACAAAAGCAAAACTTCAACTCACCATTTTGCCGGGCATCCTCCTCCACGACGACAAGCGAGCCCGCCCCATATTTGCCGCCTTAGCCTAACAGTTTCAACATAAATTTACACATAACTAAACATGCCACTTTACACTTAAATAAATAACATACATATATACTTAATAACTTAAATAAATACCATATATACTTATCTTTATCCGTATCTCGACGGGGCGGGCGGCAGCCTCCTTCCTCCTCCGGTATCACAACTCAACTCCGATTCTGGAATGGGATGGGCCGGAAACAAACAGTTATCACTCTATTCAGCAGAATCATTTTACTGTATCAGAACAAATAACAGGAACAACCGACGAGACGAGAGACTATCCTCACAGAATCAGACCTGCACCAACGTTTATCCGCGCTAGACTTTTTCTATACACGTTTCTAAACAGCAAAATCCGGACTTTGTGGTAATTTGAATATTTTCAGTACACGAATGTGAATAAAGTTATTTTTCTCTCTCAAATGAGCCTAATTGAAATACGTTGTTCTAATAAAACACCCAAATTCAATTTTTATTATTTTTTTAACTTCACTGCACAGTCACACAATCGACAATTAATCCGCATACATCCTCAGTAAAACACAAATTTTGAACGCGCGAGTTATGTTTTTATGTTTTCATGTTTGCTTATATAAAGCATTAATTAAATTATATATATATTCCTCACTTCTAACCTCTACTATAATCACGCCACTACTGAACTACTCAAAGAGCTTGCGATCGACACGTCAGACCGAACGGTACATTTAGTCTCTTTAAGTAGTTCGGTTTGGTTGACTATTATAATAAGTTACTCGCGCGGTAACAAAATTAATTGGAAACAACTTTCTTCCCAAACACTTAAAACTGCACAGAGACCGTTTTTTCCCTACCACTGCCTTAAATGTTTTTTTTCCATTTTCTCTTGAAACCGAATTTTTTCCATTTCCTCTGCCTCTTCCGCTATTCCATCATTGACCTCTGCAGCGGTCGAGTCGGTCAGTTACCTTTCTTTCGAAATTTTACTATTCTGAAGCAACGCCATCTCTACCTCAGAATCGTCTGGTAGGTTTTAGACTGGCCGCATTCACTAGAAAAGCGGACAAGTGGAAGGAAGAAAAGAAGGGGAGAAGCAAAACAAACATACAGACTGTAGACGCCAAAAACCACGATCGCAACAACTGCTATACCTAAAATCTTATGTTATACAGCGTCCTCTGCTTTCTGCTGATTTGAATGTCGGCCGTCGTTGTCGGAGTGAAATCCCTCGATGAACTCTGCATACCCCTCCCTTTTTTCTGGACCGGTACGTTTAAAGATGCTATACGTTGGCGATTTGGTTTGCCATTAAAACTTTGCTTTTAGTGGCCTTCTTCTTTCCATTTATATAGCGTGCCCACTGCTGTAGGTGGTACTGCCACTGCTTATAGAATTCAACTTGTAAAAAGCATTTGGAATACATGAGAGATTACATTACTCCTTCTTACTTTGCAGCAATGCGTTCTATGGTGGAAGTGCTTTTCTTTGGCTTTCTCATAATTGTATTTTTTTTTCGTTGCCTTCGATGTGTAGACTATCGGTATTTCTTTTGAGATACACTCTTAATGACTCTGATCGGATACCAGTCTCTGTGTCCTCTTGTATTAAATCATATTTCATATGTAAATCACATTTTATATGTTCATACTCTAGATTGGACATACTTCAATGAAGCAATTAACTTCCGTGAGCCAAATTTCTTCTGCTTATTAGATTTGGTTGTGATTTCAGTGACCCTCCTTAAGCTTTTACCCATCTTCAACTTATCCAAAATCGATTCTGTTGAGATTGTGATACAGTGGTTGTGGACATTGTAATATAAAACTGTCCAATGCAAAGCATGATTCCGCAAGGAAACTTGTTTCTTCTTCGTTGCGTGCCAATAAACCCATCCACAACGCGTCCAAAAACTGCGGCCATATGCCGTTCC
The DNA here is from genome assembly GCA_920105625.2 of Clusia tigrina. Classification (NCBI taxonomy): domain Eukaryota; kingdom Metazoa; phylum Arthropoda; class Insecta; order Diptera; family Clusiidae; genus Clusia; species Clusia tigrina. The sequence goes on from CAKKTE020000572.1 coordinate 95,570, forward strand.
GCAAAGAAAAATAAATCCGTCGCCATTCATCCCCAATCCAATATCTTGGCATCCTTGCGGTCACAACTAGATTCCCAAACCTTACATAGCTGCCAAAAATCCCTGTTTTTCCAAAAACACATCTGTCCGAATACAACGTTGGTCCCTTAGTCTGCACTGTCTTCCGATTTCGCGCTATTCCTTAATTTTCTAGTTAACATTTTAATTTGATATTTTTCTATGTTTAATTTTAGGCGAACATTTCATAAGTTAATTTAATAAATCAATTTCAAAATAGTATATTATTTAAACAAATATACTATATATACTATATATACTTGTTCTCGCGCGGGAAAGAGATGTGTTACGGACGAGGAGCACAGAAGAGATGCAACAGAGTGAGTGCGATGTTGCTCTTTCTTGCGAGGTGGGCTTATTTTGGAGAGCGAAGCAGAGAAGGCCGTCAGTGCAAAACATGACGCCGAGGAGTGCAGTTGAACAGAACAAAAGGAAAAAATTAAAAATACAATAAAAAAAGATTAAACAAATAAAAAGGTAAAACAATATAATAATTATATAATTTTTTCATTTAGTATAATTTGGGATTATTACATTTATTTCTTTATAAATATATAATTTAAATAATTAATTTCTTTAACATTAATTATTTTCTAAACTACCTTTAATTTTAATCTGAACTCTTACACAGTTTATAATTTTTTAATTTATAATTTTTCTTAATGCGAGTATATTCTTCATATTTAATATGCAATAATCTGCACTTATTTTGTGAAATTTGTAAGAACCAAAAATCGGTTAGAATGAAAATATAATTTGTTTTAATTCATTCGTTCCCATCTATATTTATTTGTTTTTCTTATATTGCATCTTTTAAAATTTTCAAATTCTGAGCAAATTCATTTGCTCTCTCACATAAACAAAGAATATTTAAGATAAACCCGTTTATGTGCAAACATTGTCCATTACATGACTCAATTTTTCATTGCATCTAATTATTCTATATATTTAAATTTACTTCTAGCCTGGTATGTATATATCCATTAACGATTGTATTTTTCACCCTGTAATTAGCAGGTATATGGCTACATACATACATTTGAGGCGCTTTAAGTTACTTAGAACTAATTGGTAACATTATTTTCCCAATTAACCTATAATTTATTTTTTTATATCTCAACATATACATTTCTTCAATTTTCCATACGCTAATTTCCTAATCAATAAACAGTAAAAACCTATGTTTATTTACATATAAATTCCCAATTCCTAATCATAAGTCCCTACATACTTACTTATATGGACATACCCATTCCTATTATAACAAAATTACTTACTTGCTTAAATATACCTTCGTTCATTCATTCTGTACATTATACAGCTACATACATATATACTTACTTCACCAACGGTGCCGGCGCTCCTGCTTACGCATCGTATTTCACTTCAATAACTGCCGTATGTATGTGTGTATATTTTCTACGTTTAATTTAAATTACTTACCCACGACTGTCTTATAATATTATTTTTTAAATTTTGTTCAATGAACCCTTTGCTTATTATTTAATATATTTTCCTCTACTGTGCTTCGTTCGGCCATAGTGCCGAATAAGCACATTTTTCTTACGGCAATTATACTCGCCTGAGTTTAATTGGCACATTTCTGTCGGCCTTGACTTTGAAAAACACTGTTAACACATGTCTTTAGCTGTGTGGTGTAATGTGGAAAAATTTCAATAAATTATTATGTAGCTTTTTATTCTTGCCCTTAATTGTTAAGACTGTTGTAACTAGGCTGCGGATTTCTGCTACTACATACGGACCTACCCAAACAGGTGAGAACTTGTTTCTCCTAGCCTAATTCTTCATTAATACTTGGTCACCCACATGAAAAACTACTGGGTTTAGTAGCTTGTTATAAGCTTGCCTGGCTACTCGGTTAGCACAATCCTGGTTTTCTCTGACCAACTCGTGCGCTCGCTGTAGCTGGTGCTTTTGCACTTTATTGAGATCATCAGCATTGTATACAGGCGCACATTTGCGCTTCAGATTTGCTGGCATGTTGAAATCAAACCCGTAAAGTGTTCTAAACGTAGTTTGCTTCGTTGATACATGCACAGTATTATTGTGTACATGCATTGCAGTGGTCAACCATTGATCCCAATTCGAGCCGTCTTCCTTGGCAAAACTGCGCAAGTACTCGGCCAGAGGTCGATGACTACGCTCCAATCCATTCTCCTGGGGATGATGTGGTGTTATATGCAACTTCTTGATTTCCAGCATTTTACACGTTTGTGAGAATAGTTTCGATACAAACTTTGAACCATTGTCGGTTATCAAGACCTTACGTATGTTGTACCGTGCTATAATTTCATCAAAGAAATCTTTGGCCACCGTACTTGCTTCAGCATCGGGTATAGCCACGCACGCCATATACTTTGAGAAATCGTCTTGGAAGGTCAATATGTATTTATTTCCCGAAACTGTCTCAGGTAAAATACCTACAATATCCATATGAACTTTGTCAAATGGCTGTTTTGGTGTGTCAGTTAACACCATTGCCATCTTTGTTAGCCTTGAACTCTTATTGGCCTGTCATTTCGGACAACTCTTTTTATATTTTTCTTTTTGTCTCGGAGCATACCTTTCCATCCGTATACTCGCCTAATTCTGTCATGGGTTTTCCAGAATCCCTGATGTCCACCTAAAGGTGAATCATGGAAACCCTGTGTTACCTGGAAAGGCAGTGTTACCTGGATATCCTTTTTAGCCTCCAGCCATTCCACACTACTGGCTTTTTGTTCATTGGCATCGTCACCCGCATTGCTAACATTTCTTGTTGCATCAATTTTATTTTCTCGGCCTTCTCCTTATCTGACTAGGCTTTGGCCCTCGTTTGCACTACTGATACCTTCTGTGCCTACGATACTCTGCTGAGTGCGTCCGCATTCAGATTCTCCTTCCCAGGCTTGTATAAGAATTCAAAATCATACTCAGACAATTTGTGTCTGAACCTGGCTAGCCTAGACGTTTGGTCTTTCAAATTGGCTATGCCTCTCAACTGCTGGTGATCAGTGTATATTTTAAAGGGGCGCCCTAGCAGATATGCCCTAAAATTCTTTGTATCCCATACTGTGGCTAGAAATTCATTCTCTATCGTCGAGTATCTTTTCTCCGTGTCGCTAAGCGCCCTGCTTGCGAATGCAATTGGTCGTTCATTACCGACTTCCCCTTGTGACAATACTGCCTCTAATGCTTCATTGCTGGCATCAGTGGTCAACAAAAAATGTTGCTCAAAGTCGGGGTACGCCAAAATCGGTGGCGAGCTAATTATTTCCTTTAGCCTCTCGAATGCTTGCTGACATCTCTCTGTCCATTCGAACTTTGCTTCTTTTCGCAGCAACTTATTCACTCGCAACGCAATTCCGGCGAGACCTTCTACGAACTTCCTATAATAGTTCACTAGTCCTAGGAATGCTTGCACTTCCTTTCTATTTCTAGGAATCGCTAAATTTTTATCGCATTCCACCCTCTGCGGGTCAAGCAGTGCTCCTGCCGCTGAGTAACGATGGCCTAAATAAACCACCTCTCTTCGCAAAAATTGACACTTCTCCGTGTTCAATTTCAAACTTTGTTCTCGTAATTTCTGCAGCACTTTCCACAAGCGTTGCTAATGCAGCTGCAAGTTCTTCCCATAAACTACAATATAATCGAGATACACAAAACAATCTAATCTAATTTGTGCAAGCCTATTATCAAATGGTTCATAAGCCATTGGAAGGTAGCCGGTGCTCCTGTTAATCCAAACGGCATTCTGTTAGACTCACAATGCCCTAAGCCGGTGCTGAACACGGTTTTCTGCTTATCTTGGGTATCCACCAGAACTTGGTGGTAGCCACTAGCTAAATCAAGTGTAGAAAAATATCTACTGTGTCCCAATTGATCCAGAATCTTTTCTATCCTTGGTATCGGCAACACCTGCTTGATAGTGGCGTCGTTCAATTTCCTAAAATCGACGACCATTCTCCACTTCTTTTGACCCTGAGCACCACCCTTCTTTGGCACCAAAATTATTGGTGAGTTCCAAGGCGAGATACACGGTGAAATTATGTTATCCTTTAACATTCCTTCTACTTGACAATTTGCCTCATCTTTGTGAGCTTGTGTATCTGTACTGTTTCTGGTTAATTGGTGCTTGATCCACCCTAGTAAGTATTTCAGGCTCTACTTCTGGTGTATACGTCAACTGGTCTCCTTCCAGCAAAAATATGTTACAGAATCACGTACAAATGGCTTCTATTGATGCATTATCTTTAAATTTACGCTTGGGTCTAACTTCAGTGATTCTAGCACCCCCTCCATTCTTTTCATTATATCTACCTGCTTAATCTGATTAACCCATCTATAATTCGGTTCTTTAAAATTATCATAGCTAGTGAACTTCGGCCTAAAATCCTCATCCATCATGTAGTCCTTTTCTGAGGCGTTGAGTACGCAAGCGCACACATTACCCTTGTCAACGTGCGTTATGGTTTCTCCCATATATACGCCCTCCGCTAGCTGCTGCTTGTGTCAAAGAACAGTCCTAAGTTTCGTGTTTACATGCATAGTAACTACTCTGGTTGACCTTGCATTCACTACCTCCATACAATTCTTAACCTTATTCACGGTTCCGTCCTGCCATGACTTTAATGGAAGAGTGAGGATTCTATTCTTATTATTATCATAAACTGATAACTGCTTGTCGAGCGCATCCAGTATGGTGCGGCCCCAAAGATTATCGCGGCCAATTATCCCGTCAGCCGGGATACCCTTCCTATCCACTTCCACTGCGTGCACTCTAAAACTCATGCCCTAAACTCCCCTGTGCCCTATTCTGAGCGACCCAAATGTCCTAATTCACCCTCCAACCGCTTCGTTAAGCGTTCTTACGTCTATTTGATTAATGTCTAGCCCCTTCCGTAAAACACTAGATTTTGCGAGGCTATTGTCCGCCCCTGAATCTACTAATAGCACTAGCTTTCTACTCGCTGCTTCCTCGCAGGGTATCTCGATGAAGGTATCACCTATCCTGCTCATAGGGAAGCCACCCTAGTAGGTATTTCAGGCTCTACTTCTGGTGTTTCATCTTACTTAATGATAAATACAAATTTATTAAAAAACATTCCACCGGAAATTCTATTTTAATATTCTTTCTTTACTTATCCTCCATCACAAGTTCCATAACCGCTGTCTACCGGCGTCCATTAAGTCCTTCCATCAGGGCAAATTGGTTCTTGACTTCCTCACAGATACTCCTTGATTTATTCTCACCATTTTTAATACTCCCAAAAATCCATAGAAAAGGCCATATGTTTGTAAAAACCCAAATTGGATTTACAGGCAAAAATGTCTTGATTCATTCCCGGAAATTTGAATCCATATTTAATAATAAACTCGTAACGTATGCGCCACGTAAAAATAGCATTTAAATGTTTTCTTGAATATTGCTACGCAAATCGTAGTTTCCGAACTACAAAAACTTTGATGCAACAACACGTGTTGTCTGCATCTCTTGAAATATTTTCACCTAATACCCTAAGCTCAAAATGCCAAATATTAAAATCAAATTTTGTATGTTTGTTTTCAAACAACATAAATTAAAACCATATGTATTTAAACAATATAAAATCAATTTAATGTCTCCAATATAAATTACATGACTTTATTAACAATATAAATAAATGTCCCTAACAACAAACAAATGCACAGCCCCTACACAAAAAATCCTCACAGCTAGGATGAACATACATAGACCTTCCGCTCATATTGACGGTTTATGGTTGTCATCCAAAGCTGCGTGCAACAGCGCGAACGCGCCTATAGGTTGCGACTTCTTTGACCAGCGCTACGGCGCCTTCAGGGTCGCAGAAGTATCTACTTAAATTACGCTACTATACACTCTACTCACCATTATATTGTATGATGACATCTTCGCCCTGGTTAATACTTCTAGTGTGTTGCAGGATGCTTCCCTGCTACAGGGTTCCTTGCCCTGGGATTCCTCCTGTACGTCCTTAAGACCGGTTGCGCCAAAATGTTGGGGTCCGTGTTTGTTGTCCTCGTTAGCGCCCTTTTCGCTACTTGTCCTGGGCCGTGTTCCTGAAAACCCTAAATCACTCTTTTGAAATTACACTACATTACACTTTTCGTTTTTAAATAACAAGCCGCTTTATTTTTACAAATACTAATTCTTATATACTATTTCTCAACAGTCATCTCAGTCTGTGAACTGACCTTTCTGGTTTTCCAGTTCCGCACCTGCTAATTGGTGTCAGTCGGTCAAGCCAACTGACCTACTGTAAAAGTATCGACGATGGATTCTAAATTACAATGCCCTTCGTCGATACAACTGCGGAACTGTAACACCCTAAAAGTTTACATATTAAACATTGCATAAATGCTATTAATTTACAATAATTAGACCCTAAAAGTATGTGCTCCTCTTAAACAACTTTAGCACATACTAATCCCACATGAAGTGTGGCATCTTTTAGGAGTCGATGCTGTGAGTCAACTGCTCGTAGGTAGCTTGATTCTAATTCACAACAGGACTGAAAAAATAAAGAATGCTTAGAAAGTGATTCTGATCATATCTGTATATGCATGTCCATATCTACCAAACATATTCAAGAAAACAAGAAGTCCAATGCCGTCACCTGGAAGCAAAAGGAGGAAGAATGGATGGACATCTCAATCGCTTTTGCTGGAAAAACGGGAATGCAGTGCCCTTGGAAGATATTGCGATTCATGTACGATAATTTACAATGAAAATGTATGGTGGAGATAGCTGCTGACTCCTTCGGAAACAAACTTCGATTCGAATATGTCAGAAAAGATTCTTGCACTAATTGGGACACAAGCCACCGGTTTCTGCTACATATTTGACAGTGAAGGTGGGAATGTACATTTAATTTTCATATCCACATTTTTTCTTCGCAACGCAGGAATAATGCTTTTTGATTTCTAGCTAATAGCAATAATACTCCACAAGAACAAACCCACGTTTATAAAGATAAACAGTTGCAAGATGTAAATTAAATCACTTATTTCATTCACTTTCGTTACGAATATTTGCAATTTTTTTCAGGAAAATTTAGACGATTCATTACATTCGTTGCCTCAAGATGTCAATGCCCATATGGAAGTGGAGACATGACTCCAAAAATTTTGGTCTAAAATGAGTCCCGCTCAGCTGTAAGAAGAAACTTACCGAAAGGCTGCCTCAGGTAGTAACGGTGGCCTTGCTGTTGTGCGGGGCGCTGCCACAGTTGACCAACCCCTTCCCCTGTCATATTTTTGGTTGCCTTAGCTAGATTAATCTAGCGGGTGGTATGAACAAAAACCAACAAAAAAAAAACTGACGTCCGGTCTATAAACTCTAATTCGGATGGGAATCCAAAATCCTCTGCGCACTCTGCGGCGGGTATTGTATCTAAGGACGACGAGCCTGGCACATGTAAAGCCACGTGCTGCGTTAGTGTTGCTAACTAGAGAACCAAAAGGTTCTGCAGGGAGAGAAGGACTGCTATCCGGACGGTGGAACTCTTGTCGCGGATCCCAGCGAAGGAGAGGACGGTGAAGCAGAAGCCTTCCATCGAGTGGGCGACGAAAGTCGTGAAGGAGTCTCAAGCTCCAAGACAACAGGCTACAAAACGTCAACGGTCCTACCAGCAAGAGGGGATTACAAGTCAATAACCCTTGTGGTGAACGCAGAATATCTGGCGACTCTAGCTGAATCCAATTGGGTTGTGGGCTATGGCTTCTCATCCACAAGCCTTAAGGTCGACAAAAAGGACGGACAACCGTCTTACACGGATCAAGCGGTATTGAATCCCTCAGGGTTAATTGCTCATCCTGCTGAGGACCCCGCCATGCACCCGAAACGCAGTGACTCTATGTCAACTGTGGGGGGTTTGGATAGTATCCTAGGGACAACCACACTCAGTGAGGAGGAAGTCCTTCTGGAGTCAGACTGGGAGCCTGAGGCTGATGTCACGGCGGTGGAGGTGACCAACGCTACAAGTATCAGAGATGCTACGAATAGTGCAGATTAACCTCCATTATTCGAAGGCTGCGTCTGCTAGGTTGCAGCTCCGTCTAGCAAAAGGTGAAGTAGACGTTGTCCTGATCCAAGAACCCTGGACACACGTTGACTTGGTCTGTGGTCTCAGGACTGAGAATTACAGATTGCTGTATACCGTAAGTGAAGGAATACCTATTTCTTGTATCCTCATTAGGAGTAATGTTAGCTCATTTATTCTCCCCAATTTCAGCAACAAGGATTTAACGGCCGTCTGCCTGGAAACTGGCAAAGGACTGTACTGGCTGGTCTCGGCGTATACGGCACATGACCATGAGATCCTCCAAGAAACCAACCTACAGAAGCCTGTTGTGGATGCAAAGCCTCAATGGGTGGCTGTTATTATTGGATGCGATGCCAATGCGCACCACGATTTCTGGGGAAGCACGGATGTCAATGAACGAGGTGAGTCATATGAATATATTGTAACGACTAACCTTTCTGTATGCAATAAGTGGTCAGAACCCACTTTCGTTACTGCTAATAGGCAAGAATTTCTTGACTTAACCCTTGCCTCCGAATCAATTTTTGATCGGATCTCAAATTGGAGAGTTCTAGAGGAACATACCTTTTCGGATCATAGGTTAATTCAATTTGATCTTCTAGATAGTCACCTAGCCCTAAGGCTTTTAGAAATGACAGGAAAGCAAACTGGGACCTCTACAAGGTGACTGTAGCTAGACTACTACCTCAGAATCCTATAAGCACAAGCACCTGTGACGAAATTGATAGGTCTGTGGAGGTTATAATGGTTGCTCTTAATAAGGCTCTGTTGGTATCTTACCCCATCAGTAGACCCAGGGGGAAACAAAATCCCACATGGTGGGGGGAGGTAATTAGGGTCCTCAGACAAAACTGTAGGAGACTTTTCAACAGCGCAAAGAAGTCTAGAGATAGTGCAGACTGGGTTTTATATAAGGCAGCACTCAGAGCTTTCAAATGGTAGGCACAAAGAGAATCGTGGAGAAACTTTTGCGGTGACGTAGAAGATATCTCTGAGTCGTCCAGGTTGAGGCTCAACTGCTCCAATGGTACCTGGTTACCTGAGGAGGGAGGATGGATTTTGGACTTCAAATGGAAATGAGACTCTAGAGCTTCTTCTGGAGACTCACTTTCCTGGTTGCTCGAGCACCATTCTGCGGTGAATGAAGCCCAGCGGGAATGTAGTTGAAGTCAACTCAGACAAAGTCACGAAGCCAAAATTGCAATGGGCTATCCATGGCTTCAAACCATTTAAAGCATCTGGCACAGATGGTGTAGCTCCAATTAAAATTCAGCAGTCAGAGAATCTTATAATAGAGTTGCTGCTAAATATCTACAAAACTTGCCTTGAATTAACAAATTTTCCAGACTTATGGAAGCATGTGAGGGTAATTTTTATACCCAAGGCCGGCAAAAGCTCGCACAGAGCTCCAGGGGACTTAAAGCCCATCAGTCTGTCCTCCTTCTGTCTAAAAATCCTGGAAAGGTTGTTAGAAATTCATCTAAGGTTCACTATAGACAGACAGAAGCTGTCAGTCTCTCAGCATGCCTGCTTCAGTATTGAGTGCTCCCTGGACAACAAGGAGTTCTCACTAGTGGCTTTGATGCACATTGAGGGAGCTTTTAACAACATCAAATCAGACGCAATAATCGGTGCGATGCGAGACTTGGAGGTGGAACCCGCCATTAGCAGACGGATTGAAAACATGCTTAGTAGCTTGTTCGACTGGAGAGGGAAGGGTGCATGGTGCTTGCGTATGTGGATAATGTTGCTATTAGTATCTCGGGAAAATACATATCTACTTTGAGGGACTTGATGCAAAACATGTGGAACATTCTTTAAATGGTCTACTGACTGTGTGTTGGGGGCTAATCTGACCAAGACTAAGCTGGTGCTCTTCATTAGGAAGTATAAAATTCCTCAATTTATTGCTCCAAAACTAATGGGTGTAGATGCATTAGGAAGGCTCAGGTAGCTCATTACTCTTGCAAAAGAGTTATAGGCAAAAAATGGGGAATACCAGGTACGACCAGTCTTTTCTATGGGGTGCTTGCTTGGTGGACAGCCCTACGTAAGTCCACATACAATAGGCTGATAGCAAATGTCTAAAGAACGGCAGAGGTATTCATAAGTAGTGCCATTAGAACGATTCCAACGGCAGCATTGTACATTAAGCTCAATCTGCCGCCTGTTAGGCTTTTTGGCCAAAAAAATTGCTGCAAACTCAGCTAAAAGCTACGCATCGATGGGTTGCTAGCAATGTAGGTCATGTGTCCATTTTAAGAGATTTTGAGGGTATTCCTGACTCTTTCGACTACATCACACCAATGTACGCCTTCAATGGTATGTGTAACATCTCCATTTCCTCCAGGGACGAATGGAAGGATGGCATCCCCCCTCATGTAGAAGGGGTTCACATCTACACAGATGGATCCTACTACAGAAGATTTGGACATTAACATGTACTTTAGGATGCCCGACCACTACAGTGTTTTTCAGGCAAAGGTCGAGGCTATAGAGACATCACTGTCTTGGCTAAGGAAGAAGAAGGTATCTGGACTTAATATTTGCATTCTGTCCGACAGCCAAGCTGCTTTGCGCTAACTGGATTCGGTAATTATCACTTCAAATATCGTCAAGAGCTGACGCAAATCTTTAGACGAGATAGCTAAGCAGACCCGTATGCATCTGTGCTGGGTTCCCGGTCACAGAGATATTCCAGGGAACTGCAAGGCGGATGAACTTGCCCGTAACGGTACTACCGTACCGATTGAACAAGGTAGGTCGAACTTCGGTATTGCTATTGCCACATGTAAGCTCTTAGTAAATACAATATCCTTAGGAACAGCGAGCAGGCGCTTGTCTGAATTTTTAGGATGTAAAATAGCTTGACAAACCTGGCAAATGACCTACTGGCTCTAAATAAACAAAGCATATGTCCCGTGATGAATGATTGAATGAACTATTATTTGCCATCTGGTGGATCTTAATGGTTTGGAGCTAATGTAGGTTAGCAATATATTGTTTAAATTACTTTCTTTCCTGTCTATTAATGAAAACGACACGCTGTCCAGGCTGCGCTATAATTAATAAAAAGTGTATGGCTGAAAATTTTCAAGATTAAAACTTTTGTATTAACAAATTTATAAGTGAACTAGTTTGTATACACAAATCCAAAAACAATTTTGAAATCGGAGTGCAATTAACAAGAGGAAAAATCAACCACAGATTCAGCAACAGCAGTGCTAGTATTAAAAGCTTCAACAGCAGCAGCATCAACAGCAACTCGTAGCACAAAGATTTATATATAAAGTATTATAAAAAAATTAGTTTAAAAAAAATGTATATATTGTTAAGTAAGGCCACGAAAAAAAATCGTGCTATTAATGTTGTATATGAAAGAAAAATTAAATGCATGAGAATGAGGTCGCGATTCACCACTGAAAAGGGGACACTCCGGCTTTAGAAAATTGCTTGCCTGATGTAGTCAATTGCCTAACAGAATTCTCTGGCCGTCCAGGAGAATTTAGTTCATGGAAGAAAAGTGTGGACCGTATAATAAGCATATGAGTTATTGAAAGAAACTGCTAAATATTATGGAATCCTTTGTGTAATCAGAAAAAAGATAATAGTTATTGCCGACACGCCATTAGAATCTTATAATATACCGCTTCACTGGTTGGCAGTAACGAAATGTCTGGCCATGCATTATGTCGACATGACGTATCTACGTTAGAATATCAAATGATGACTTTAGTACAGGGTAATAAAACAGTCACTGAATTCTACCAGCAAGTATTTAGGCACCTTCCATTAATTATAAACAACGAGTCCCTATGAATGTTAACACAGTCTTACAGGGACAAAGCCTTAGAAACTCTTATACGAGGGCTAAATGGCGATCTTCCAAGGTTGCTCAGAATAAGGGAAGCTGGTGACTTACTTCTGGCCCTTCATAGTATATGTTTATAATGTGACACAAGCATACCAAAATCCCCAACTCCCACCGAGAAGACACATGGAGAACCTTTTTTCCCCCAATTAGCGCACTTGCAACAACCAAATCAAACAGACTAGCGAGCTAGGCAGCAATCGTCCAACCTTGTCCAAAATATAGCTGTTGCACACAGGTCAGACTGGCGATCGTCCAACTAGGCTTACAATATAACTGTTCCACAGGTCACAAAAGCCACAAACCCCGGCCGGAGCCCATGGAAGTTGACCAGCACTGTAAGGAGCAAATTTTAGGCTTAAAATTTGCCCCTACATATTTAGTTTTGCCATAACGCCCCAAACGTGTATATTTAAAATAGGGGCCAAGTGCTTAAACAACCAACCCTAAAATATACACGTTAATAGTCCTAAGACTTTGGCTCCTCCCACCTGTATTGCTAAAAAGCACATACACAACCGCCATCATATTTAGTGCAGCAGCCATCATACAAGTGAGTCTAAGACACCTCCCACCATAGTAATGCTGCCAACAACAAGTGTTATACTCTGCATTGGGAGGACAGAAGACACAGCCACAATTAAGTCAGACAGTGGAACCCTGTGATAAGCGACGAAAAACATACAACGAAGTCAACAACGCAAGATAACACAGGAGAATATCACACAAACAATTGTGCAACCGGTTGACCACAGTTAAAATAATATGAATTTACAACAACAGTGCCTAACGCAATGTTAGAAACTTACAAGAGATCGCGACAGAAGTTGCCGACTGCATTAGTTCGGAAAATTAACCCACTAACAACACCCAAACACGAAGGCCAAGCACAAAGTGGAACACGACAGACCGATCGCTAAGCACACCAACAGGCCGGACAAAGCATAAAGAGGAGAAGCAAAAATAAAATATCCAATGTTTTAATATTTTTAACTATTTTAAGCCATCAATAAAAAATATCAACAAAGTGCTGAAGGTGCCCGAAGGACAAATAGCAACAACAACAAACAACACAAGGAACAACAACAAGATAAATCATCACAACAACAACACAATATTGAAGGTGGCCCAGGGGCAAAAACTTACAAGAACAACAGCGAGAAAAAAACAACAATGTGCTGAAGGTGGCCCAAGGTCAAATTCAAACAAGAAGAACAATGCGGGAAACTGTAGCAACATGCCACAACAAACTACAGTTCCCGCACAACAACAACTATTGGATGATCTACACTAAACCTGGAGCATAAAAGCAGGAGCAACTGGCAACCCAGTCTCTTTCTTTCATTCGGCATCAGGCAGACAAGACACACTCCGATCCAGCAGCAGCAAAACTCCAGCACCAGTAGCACCAAGGTAAAGTATACTTTTACACAAGACTAGACTTACTCCAACGCTAAGACCGCCCCACGAGTTTATGGTTCTACCGATTCTCGTGGTGACTTATACTAACGCTAAGACCGCCCCTTGAGTTTATGGTTCTACCGATTCTCGTGGTGACTTATACTAACGCTAAGACCGCCCCACGAGTTTATGGTTCTACCGATTCTCGTGGTGACTTATACTAACGCTAAGACCGCCTCACGAGTTTATGGTTCTACCGATTCTCGTGGTGACTTATACTAACGCTAAGACCGCCCCACGGGTTTATGGTTCTACCGATTCTCGTGGTGACTTATACTAACGCTAAGACCGACCCACGAGTTTATGGTTCTACCGATTCTCGTGGAGACTAATACGTACGTACAGAACCGCGAGTTTATGGTCCTACCGATTCTCGCGGAGACTAGCACTGCCAACAGCGACCACACAGACGAGGCCCCAAGCGACTAGCAAGTCTAATTATTTAAGTAATTTAAATTAGAACAAAACCAAATTTGAATAAGTTAAGCAAAATAAAACTATTTAAACTAATTTAATTAAACAAGTTATTTAAGTTAATTAGCAGAGTAAAATCATTTTCAAACTAATAAATTAATATAAATCAAATTATAAATTAAATAAATGAATTAAATAAACCACATGTAAGTACACACCGGCTTTTAACATTAATTTCTGTATACGACCCCTGGAACCCGCTGAGTTTTACCCCAGCCGAAATAGAGTCGTTACAGCACATACACTCACGCCGAATTAATAACGCGATATAGCACCCCAAAATTAGTTCAAAGGGAAAAGACCTCCATCAGTCACTAACCAACAGCAAAGAAAATCTCAAAGGACCTTCCATATTGCGGAAATACCTGAGGAAGAAGGCACTGAATATATAGAGCCAGCTAAAGTTCATTTTTTAGCTTAATGAGTTCTTCGCTATCCTATTTTCTACCCAGAGCGGAGAGCGGGAGGAATCTAGTAAAACTTATATCCAACCACACTTAGTTAATAAGCGCATATACAATAAAATGCCATTAATGCAAAATCAATAGTATGCGACATTAGAATTGACGAAAAAATTATTTAAACTCTACAATGAAATAAATTTTTCCTTTGATGGAATTTTGGCAAATGATACTTTAAGGAACCTCGAAGCGATAGTCGACACAAAAGAAAATTATTTCATAGTAAAAAATTAAATAAAAATAATGCTTAAACAGCTTCCCTCAAAGGCATTAAATGCCATACACATAAAGGACGAACACTTATCGTCCCAACAACATTTTTCCATGAGTCAAGTAGTACATGCATTTCCAAAATTGTTCTCAGAACCAGATGAGAAACTAGGGTATACAGCAAAAGTTGTTGGAGAGATTAGAACTATAAGGTACTCTGCAGTTTACTCGAAATTTTATACATACCGGGAAACTCTCAAACTATAAGTGGAGAGACAGGTGGAAAAACTGTAAGCTGATAAAAGTATAAGACCATCTAGGTCACCTTACAATTCACCGGTGTGGATTTTACCGAAGAAACCAGATTCTACGGGGAACAAACAATATCGCTTGGTCATAGATTATCGGAAATTAAATTCTGTTACAACAGCGGGTAGATATCCAAACGAAGCAATTTCGAATCCCGGAGAAAGTAAATTTTCTCAGTACTATACTTTAAAAGTGGGTTTCACCATATTGAAAAGACAGCCTTTTCAATAAACAACGGTAAATATGAGCTCACTCGTTTACTGTTTGGCTTGAAAAATCCACCTTCGAGCTTGAAAAATACACCATCAGCGAACTCTCGATGAGATCTGGCAGGTGCATTTAGGCAAATAATATGTGTACATTGACGATATGATTATCTTCAGCAAATCAGAGAAAGAATATCTTGCGCACATCAGAAAAATTGTCCTTGTTTAGAAAGTGCAGTTAGATAAGTGTCACTTTTTCAGAAGGAAGTTGAATTTTTGGGATATGTTCTATCCCCAAATGACGAGAAAGCCAACCCTGCTAAAGTTGAGGGGATTACCAATTTTCCGCAACCCAAAAGCCTAAAAGAGCTCCGCAGCTGCCTCGGTATGTCCGGATACTACCGAAAATTTATAAAGGACTAGCGGACCCCGATGCACTTTGTTGCAACCAACCAAAAAAAGAAACGAAATATTCTAGACTTTTTTTTATGAGATGAATGCATTGTATTTCCAAATTATTAATGTCAATCCAGAACATTTGGATACACAATATTTTTCGTGTGCCCATTTGAAGCGAGCACAAACAAACAATTTGGAGTTCCAACTCTTGAGCAGGCCACGTATAGCTGTCCATGTGAAAAGCACGGCTCCTCCAAATTTACTCCTCCAAATTTGCGCCTTATTGATGGACATGGCAAATGATAGATGCACTGGGAATTGGAAACGCTTAAGTTCAAATGGCATGTCTGTTGGAATCAGTGGAATACGTGGTATGAGCACAATTTCACCTTTCGCTGTTCTAGTCAATATAGTGGCTTCAATTAAATACGGCATACACTTTTTTACTGCCAATCTTGTGCCATTGCACAATTTTGGTGCATTTAAATTCCGAAGTAAAATAATTGATGACCCAATCTTTAAATTCAAACAATGTGGTGGCATACCTGGTGGTTCCAATGAATTCAAAAATTAAATTGGATAATTCACTGCATCATCTGCATTCATTGCGCTATCAACAGATTTATATGATGTTTCTGCACCTGGCAATTTTTCTTGAATATGATAATTGATTGCGTTGACATGTACATTTTTTGGTGCCAGTATTGCGCGTTCTCTAAACCAATTGTGATTCCTGTAATTTTGAACAATATTTGGAAACACACTTTCAATTAACTCTTCTGTTGATTGGAGAAAGGTACAAGAATTGTGCGGCAATGTAATCAATGCATTTGTTTTATCGACTCCAACTTTGCCATTTCCAATATCTAACAATTGCTTCGAGAACCGATCTACAGATTGGTCGTTGTGCAATTGAACGCGCATATTTATGTTCAATGTCAATTTTTGCACATGTCGCCACAGAAGAGAAGACTTTAAACATGCGTTGTTCTCATCCACCGGTGTTGATCGTGGAACCACAGGCAATATTTGATGAAAATCGAATCGAACTTTGCCATTTCGAATATCTAACAATTGCTTCGAGAACCGATCTACAGATTGGTCGTAGTGCAACTGACACATAAGTCGTTGTGCAATACATTTCCAATGAAATTAACAAATCAGCGTTTCTTATGTGATGATGCATTCGAAGCAAATAGACTTCTGCCATAAAATCTTTGGATTTATTCCACAATTCAAGTGGATTTGATGGAAATCATGGTGATATGATTATGGTATATAACATACGTATTTGATGTAGAGAAGCAGCAATCGATACATCGTGAAGCGTTAAATCCCAATGCATATCATTTTCAAGCAAACCTAATTGCTCACATGCTTTACGATACGTCACACATAAATGACCATATACTCTTCTCAAATATTGAAATGAATGTGGTCCAACAACCGCAAATAATAACATTCTGCATTCTTTGGAAGAACTGTGTATAATCTTCCCATGATATCTGCAAAAAAAACACCCGGATGGCCATCAGCAGCTGTTCCATGTTTACGTCGTTGCCATTTCTTTGCAGTCCAAGTGAAACAATGCGTTAGATCTGAATACAGCAACGTTCTGGCAATTTCATCGCTTTCGCACAATTGAAAGAATGCAGTTAATATTGTTGCTGGTGGCTGTGCTGCTCTTTACTGTACATTTGCATAGGTAAAATACATACGCTGGCCATTTTCAAGATGAACAGCCAAATGAACAACAGGATATCGCTCATGAATTGGAAATGAATAAATTCTCCAAAGAGCTTCATTATTGCTAATGTTGCGCCCCATTTGATATTGAGCGATTTCATCATTGCTAATGTCACCAGCTACTCCAAAAACAGCCATATCACTGCCTTTATTCACATATTTGCGAATGTTTTTAATCGACTTCATAGAATTACAGTACTCAACATTTATGTGAGCCTGAAATACTTTTGACAATAGTGGAGAATAAGGTACAATCCAAAGATTATCAACTTCAATGTCTTGATTGCGTATTTCAATTGTTGTTGTATGGCCATTATCCTCCGGGGACCGACGTGGGTACAAAGGTATCATCACCTGTAATTGTATCCGAAGTTAATGCTCTTGGATACCGCTTTGAATATTTTCCATCGATCATGCATGTAAAATTCATATTTATTTGACCGCTAGGGCAATGGATCACATTTTTTTTTACAATCTAATAGAAGTTTTAAAGAATTGTGAAAGGAGGTTTCACAATTCCGAGTCCGCGCTCGACAAGTTTTTAAAAGAAGGGCGATTTTCAAATGAGTTATATTTTATTCATAAAGTTAAAGTACATTACATACTTATTGATATAAATTAAACAAGGTTTTAATCCGTTTTTGCCTCGACTTTAAAAATTCTTGTTTTTCCCTCAATTTCCAAACGCGAACTGAGTGTACTCTTCCAAGTCTCTAAGTGTAAGCTATTTTTTTTAAAACGTTATTCTTTGACATTTCCTCCAAATATAAATGCGTATAAGAGAATGTACTCGTACAGACAAAAGGGGGGAAAAATCTATATACATATGTAATGAGAAACATATAAAAAATTCTATGATAAGCAAAGCACACTGTAGGAAAAAATAGAAATCATATAATTTAAAATACTCCGTTCTCGGCGGTAACAAATAGGTTGATTCACTAGGGCCGGTTGTATAGAGAAAGGATAATCGGTCATTTTATATTCTCCAGTAGAGTAGTTGCACAAAATAATCAACAAAAAGATTACAGATACTCAAATCATCACTGGAGACATTGTCATTATATTTTATCGAAAACCGAAGCGAGCTAGTCTTACATTTTGAATTTATAAAGAATGATTTTGGGAATATTTTTAAGTTGAATTTAACTCTAGTCAAATTAGTATTATAAGCGGATTTGCAAAGATTTTGGTCCTTATATCTAATGGATATATATGACTTAAATTCGGCTACTTTATCTGAAAATTTATATCTACGATAACATTTAACTTTTAAGTTACGTAGCCTGCGCAGCAACAGCATCCAGACGTTTAGGAAAACATTACTCGAATGCATCTAACAATGTCCGGTTAAACAAAACTACTGAACTAGTAATCTCGCTTGGGGACTGAGGAGAGGATATCTCCAAGAGAGCAGACCAGTATCTACGATTGAAGAACTCCTTCAATTTATTCAAATCTGTCCGCTTATAAAAAGATTCGATACGTAACTGATCTACACAACTTGACCTTAATAGAGATAATCTAGCAGACTGTTCCAACGTTGGATGCTGACGGTCTTTAGGAAACACCAAAGCTTCAATAGAGGAAAGTAAAACAAATTCATTTATTGTGTGAATATTCCTTGTAAATTCAAAGAAATCAATTTGTATGGTGAAATTGTGCCATTTAAGGCTTGATGTGGCCAACTGTTTGAAGTAATTAAGGTCTTCAAAATACATCATATATATACATATGTGGTCATTGAGAACCCTGTTTTGTAAAAACTAATATTATTTTGGTAATCACAATAAATTCAGTTAAACTGTTCAGAAATCAGTGCCGTGTATTCAATATGTATGAAAAAGTATGTGAAATTTTAATGAAATAGTGTCAAGGAAAGCTTCAATACGCCTTGTTATCTGAAGGAATTAAGATATTGTGTTGTGAGTTAGAATCAAGCTACCTACGAGTAGTTGACTCACAGCACCGACTCCTAACAGATGCCTCATATTCTGTGTGATTAGCATGGTTAAAGTAATTTAAGAGCAGTACATACTTTTAGGGTCGGTCTAAGTATTTTAAATTGTTATTATCTGTGTAATATTTATTATGTAAACTTTTAGGGTGCTACAGTTCCGCAGTCAAGTTCACGAAGAGCATTGTAATTTAGAATGCACCGTCGATACTTTTACAGTAGGCAGTTAAGAACTAGTATTTTAAGAATAAAGCTTGTTGTTGTTTTAAACCAAAAGTGGTGCAGTGCTTATTGAAGAAAGTGATTTAGGTCTACAGGTACACGCGCAGAACAAGCAGCAAAATGACGTTCCCGACAACAAGCAGATAAGGACCCCAACATTTTGGCGCAGCCGGTAGGATCGCATCGGCTGGATTTACACAGACGGTATTGACATTGCCTCCGGAAGTTCGCTGGCCGTAATATTTGACACCAGAAGGGATAAGCCGCATAGTAAAGCCAAGATTAGTTTTTATTGAAAAAAGGGAAGCGGAATTTTTGTTGGTGCATCTGAGATCGGTGTCGAGCCTGTTTCGCCGGGAAGTCTGATAGGACAGGTATATCCGCCAAAGGAGCCAGAAGCAGTAACAGTGCACCAAAGTCTCGAGATAGTGGACAGTATTTCGCCTGTAAGAGCAAACAGACGAAGATTAATAAGTTTGAGTCCGTCACTAGTTAAGTACATCTCAGATCCGGGAGAAGTGCATTTAGAAGCCACCCAAAAAGACAACGCTCAAGTTTTACCGGCCATAAGTAAAACAAGAATAAGTAAAATAGGTATCGAGGATATCTCCAAGACAGTTTCCAGGCTAGTACCAGTATTTACTGGTGCTGAGTCTGTGGATTTAAGATCGGAGCTTCATCGATTTATCCAGGGGTGTGAACTAGCTAAGAGGAGTATTCGTCCTGACAAATTGCAAGACTTTTTCGATTGTGTGAAACAGAGGTTGTTTGGAGATGCGTACAATCTAGTTTTGCCAAAAAGCTTTAGTAGCGTGGAAGAATTATATACGTTAATAAAGAAAACGTACCTGAAAACGAGAACGTTGGAAGAAGTCACTCAGGAAATCAGGGTGGCTCTGCAGTTGGCAGGCGCAGAGATACGAGCCTTTGCTAGGCGATTGAGCATATTCCTGGGGTGTGCGACGGAATTCGTTCGTGGCAAGTACAACGGTGTGGATGACAAGGCGCTGCTATATGAAGTTGACAAGTCAGTACTGACAGCTTTTGAAGTGGGACTGAGGGAGCCTGCGTTAAGGGTACACATGCTGGGTATTCGGCCCGGGACTCTGGAAGAGTTGGCAGATGAAGCCATCAGGGCGTAGTTTCTGGTGGAAAAAGTCAACCTAGTGCCGTATTTAACAGGCAGGACGGACTTGTAGCTGTAGCAAGAGCCGGAGAAGCGTACGTGACATACTCACGCACACATGAAGGAACTTACGACATCGGTACGAGGTGCAAAGCGGGACGGCAGACGAACAGAAGGGGAGTTGCATCAGGCAATACCGGTCTGTTCATTCTGCAATAAGTGGGGCATACAAGGGATGAGTGCATTACACGCAAAAGCACGACCTACTGTATGGAATGCCCAACATATGGTCGTGAGACAAGTAGACAGTGCCAACGAGACACTTAATGGGATCAAAGTGTAACGGAGCCAGGTGTGATGCGCCCGGATCCACCCTTGAGGGACGGCAGGAATAGTAGTCCTCAAGTTAACCCAGCGGAAGGAAATAAACCAAGGAAGAAATCCTTTTAACACTAGGAGTGGCCAGCAGCGACCAAATTGGAATTCCAGAAGTAAACCAAGGATAGGCAACACCCAACAGGGGTTGAATTGCTTCTCATGTGGACGAATGGGACATCGGACATCGGAATGCAGGGATAGACAATTCCAACAAAGGAACCAGGGAAACTTCCAGCGGCCCAGTCGAGGCCAGTAGACTGGAAAGCCAAAAGAAAAGAAGTAATAGTTAGGCCGGAAGTACGTGTGACTGGTAATGTAGAAATTACAGTCCAGGAAAAGGAGGAGCAGGAGGCTCTCCAATACCACGTACCGAGTAATGTAAGAACAATGGTTCAAGATACGGTTGATTCGGGTAACTGTGATGATTCTAGTACTTAGATTAGGTTTTAATAAGCTTAGAGAATATAGGCCAATCGCCGCGTACGTGGTACGAGGATGTATAGTTAAGATATTCACGGTAATTTTGAGGGAGTATAGGATCTTAAAGAATAACTGTGGTGCATGGAGGAAATAAACTGAAGAGTTAGGAAGTAGATACGCGTCCATTTTGGAATCAAAAAAGGGAGTTGTTTCGTTGTGAGCAGGATAGGTGATGCTTTTATCGAGATACCTTGCAAGGAGGCAGCTAGTGGAAAGCTAGTGCTTTTGGTAGACTCAGGGGCGGACACCAGCATCGTAAAATCTAGGACTAGTTGTTAACCCTAAGGAATAGCTTTAACCCAAAAGATGTAAGAACACTTAATGGAGCGTTTGGAGAAAGCATCAGGACACTGGGTCGCTCAGATTAGGGCACAGTGAAGTTAAGGGCAGTGGATAGGGAAGTGGAATTGGATAGGGAAGTTATCCCGGCCGATGGGATAATTGGCCGCGGTAATCTTTGGGGCCGCACCACACTGGATGCGCTAGAAAAGCAGTTATCATTTTATGATGATAATAAGAGAGAATCCTTACTGTTCCATTAAAGTCATTGCAGGAAGGAACCGTGAATAGGGTTAATAATTGTATGGAGGTAGTGAATGCAAGGTCAACCAGAGTAGTTACTATGCAGGTAAACACGAAACTTAGGACTGCTGTTTTGCACAAGCAGCAGTTAGCGGAGGGCGTATATATGGGAGAAACCATAATGCACGTTGACAAGGGTAAGGTGTACGCTAGCGCACAAAACGCATCAGAAAAGGACTACCTGATGGATGCGGATTTTAGGCCGAAGTTCACAAGTTACGATAATTTTAAGGAACGGAATTATAGATCGGTTAAACAAGTAGATATAAGAAAAAGGATGGAGAGAGTATTAGAATCACTGAAGTTAGACGCAAGCGCGAATTCAGAAGAGAAGGCATCAATAGAAGCCATTTGGACGTCATTCCATGATATATTTTTTCTGGAAGGAGACCAGCTGACGTATACATCAGAGGTAGAGCATGAAATACCTACTAGAGTGGATCAACCACCAATTAACCAGAAACAATGCAGATTGCCACAAGCTCACAAGGACGCGGTAAACAGGCAAGTGGAAGGAATGTTAAAGGCTAACATAATTTCACCGAATATCTCTCCTGGGTACTCACCAAAGAATGGAGGTGCTCAGGGTCAAAAGAAGTGGAAAATGGTCGTTGATTTTAGGAAATTGAACGACGCCACAATCAAGCAGGTGTTGCCGATACCAAGGATAGAAGAAATTCTGGATCAATTGGGACACAGTAGCTATTTTTCTATACTAGATTTAGCTAGTGGCTACTAACAAGTTCTGGTGGATACCCAAGATAAACAGAAAACCGCGTTCAGCACCGAGTTTAACAGAATGCCGTTTGGATTAACAGGACCACCGGTTACATTCCAACGGCTGCTGAACCAAGTGTTAACAGGCTTGCAAGGGTTAGATTGTTTTGTGTATCTCGATGATATTGTAATTTATGGCAAGAACTTTCAGCAGCATTCGCATCTTTTGTGCAAAGTGCTCCAGAAATTACGAGTACACAATTTGAAATTGAACACGGAGAAGTGTCAATTTTTGCGAATAGCGGTGGTTTATTTACGCCATCGTTGCTCAGAGGCAGGAGCACTGCTGGGCTTATCTGCTAGGACACCCATTTCAGGTATATATTGATCACCAGCCGTTGAGAGGCATAGTCAATTTGAAAGACCAAACGTCTAGGCTAGCCCTGTTCAGACACAAATTGTCTGAGTATGACTTTGAAATTATATACAAACCTGGGAAGAAGAATCTAAATGCGGATGCGCTCACTACAGTAAAGCGGTAGTGCAAACTAGGGCCAAAGCAAGGAGAAGGCCGGAAGAATTCCTAGGTGGACACCAGGGATTCTGGAAAACCCATGACAGAATTAGTCGAGTATACGGATGGAAAGGTATGCTCCGAGACATAAAAAAGTATAAAAAGAGTTGTCCAAAATGTCAAGCCAACAAGAGTTCAAGGCTTACAAAAATTCTAATGGTGTTAACTCACACACAAAAACAGCCAGTTGATAAAGTTCATATGGATGTTGTAGGTATTTTACCTGAGACAGTTTCGGGAAATAAATACATATTGACGTTCCAAGACGATTTTTCAAAGTATATGGCGTGCGTGGCTTTACCCGATGCTGAAGCAAGTACGGTGGCCAAGGAATTCTTTGACGAAATTACAGCACGGTACAACATACCTAAGGTCTTGATAACCGACATTGGGTCAAATTTTGTGACAAAACTATTCTCAGACACATTTTACACGTTTGGAATTAAAAAATTGCATATAACACCATATCATCCACAGGCGAATGGCTCATTGGAACGTAGTCATCGACCTCTGGCGAAGTACTTGCTGAGTTTTGCCAATGAAGACGGCTCGAATTGGGATCAATGGTTGACGACTGCAATGCATGTACACAATAATACTGTGCATGTATCAACGAACCAAACTCCGTTTAGAACACTTTACCGGTTTGATTTCAACATCCCAGAAAACCTGAAGCGCAAATGTGCGCCAGTATACAATGCTGATGACCCGAATAAAATGCAAAAGTATCAGTTACAGCGAGGGCACTAGTTGGTTAGAGAAAACCAGGATTGTGCTAAACGAGTAGCCATGGAAGCCTACAACAAGGTACTAAACCCAGTGGTTTTTCATGTGGGTGATCAAGTATTAATGAATAAAAAGGCTGCGAGAAACAAATTCTCACCTGTTTGGATAGGTCCGTATTCAGTAGCAGAAATCCGCAACCCAGTTTAGAAAGCTACATAATAATTTGTTGAAATTATTCCATACCAGGCCACACAAATAGAGGCATGTGTTGGCAGTGTTTTACAAGTGGAAACACGAAATAACAACGTAAATATAACAACGTAAACAAACTGATACCGCGTTTAGTATTTCATATAGCACGGTTCTGACGTTCAAAATCAATGCCAACAGAAATGTGCCAATTAAAGTCGGGAGAGTATAATTGACGTAAGGAAAATATGCATATCAAGCACTATGGCCGAACAAAGCACAGTAGTGGAAAATATATTAAATAATAAGAAACGGGTTCATTGGACACAATTTAAAAAATAAAATTATAAGACAGTCGTGGGTAAGTAATTTAAACTAAACGTGGAATATATACACTCATACATACGGCAGTTAATGAAATGAAATACGATGCGTAAGCAGTAGCGCCGGCACCGTTGGTGAAGTCAGTGTAAATGTATGTAGTTGTATAATGTAGAAAATGAATGTACGAAGGTATAATTAAATAAGTAAATATTTTTATATGGGCATATAAGTGAGTATATAGGGTTATAAATCCAAATCGCAAAGTGGCTGCTCTATGTCCTCGATAGCCTCAAGAATTCTATCTTTGAGGTCTTGAATCGATGCTGGGCTGTTGGCGTAGACCTTATCTTTCACGTGGCCCCAAAGGAAGAACTCGCAAGGTGTTAAATCACAAGATCTCGGTGGCCAATTGTGATCACCTCTTCGAGAGATAACACGGTTCGGAAACTTTTCCCGTAAAAGAGCAATGGTTTCGTTGCTTGTGTGGCACGTAGCGCCGACTTGTTGAAATTAAACGTTGTCCAGATCAATACCATCAAACTCCGACCATAAAAAATCCTTAATCATCTCTCGATAGCGCAATCCATTCACCGTTGGACAATTTTTTTCACATTAGCGGGTTTATCTTTTCTGTTCTTCGGAATAGTCTAAGTGCCGCACTAGATTCTGCAGTTCGACCACAAACTGCTTGAACACTTCTCTGGGTCTCTGGTGACGATGGCGGATCTGGTCTTTGAGTTTCTCTATGTATCATGCTGGCAAGAAGAACTGTAGAAAATCTCTCCTATATGGACGCCAATCGCGCCACGCTCGATTATTGTTCCTGTACCACATAAGTGCGCTCTCTCCCAAAAGCTCGGGCATGGTACGCGGGAGAAAATCTTTATTTATGCCGTAAACTTCTGCCAGTTCCTCGACTCGCTCTATAAACGCTAGCGGGTGACGCCCTCCGTCAAAAGTTAAGGGACCACATTCGCACCTGGTCAATCACAACGGCGTACTGTGCAACCCCGTTGTGCTGTTGATTCATTGTTGCAGGTGACATGGAGTGATGCTGCAGTGTTCTCCGTAGTTAGTGTTCTCTGCCGTTAGTGTTGCACCTGCGTATGCCTCTGGTGTGTCCGCTGCCAGCGTTTCTATAACTATGGACACAGCCGGCCTTGGGGATGTGCTCCTAACGTACTTGGATTGTAGCTTCTGCAAAAGGTTTTCCTGATCCTGAGTCAGCTTTGTTTCAGTGAAGAAGTCGGAAGGCCGTTTACGGTCTTCATCTACGGTGCCTGTAGCCTCTACACCGAATTCATCAGCCCAGATCACCAGCTCATACTTGCGTAACAAGTACATCCAGCTTGTTTTCACCATCCTGTGAAAGCCTTAGGTGACGATGAAGACAATCTATGTGTGTTTTATAAGCTGGCGCTAATTCGGCCGCATTCTGCGTGACTGCGAAGATGTAAAGATTTGTATTTTTTGCCTCAGAGTCTGCGGCGCTTATTTTCCTTGCGATATAGTTTCTTTTAACAGAGTCTGTTGCGATGCGTTTCCTTGTGATATAGATTTATTTTCCTCCGAGTCTGATACGCTGCGTTTCCTTGTGATATAGTTTCTTTTTACTCTAAGGACATGCTCGGGCGCCACTGCAACGACTCTCTTTCTATAGCTTGGGTATACTCAGCGGCTTCCAGGGGTCGTGTACAGAAAATTTATGTTTTGAATTTATATATTGAGCAGGGTTATTATAGTTTAAATTTATTTATTTATTTAAAATATTTCAAAGTTACTATTACGGACTTAGTTAGTCCTTACAATAATAGTCAATTGATCTTATCAATTGGTCTATCACTTGGGGTATTACTCTTCGCGTGCCTAAGGTTTTATTTTGTTGTCCTTGTCCCCAATAGGTGAACTGTCACGTTGCAGATCTATGTGTCTCAGTGAGAAAACGATTGAAAACCAGATGTTCTCACTGAGGCTCTAAGTTCTGGTAGCGTATGGGTCTTAGCGCGAAAACGATTGAAAACCAGATGTTCTCGCTAAGTCCTCAAGTTCTCGTAGCGTATGTTACTTAGTGAGAAAACGATTGGAAACCAGATGTTCTGACTGAGTTCGTAGCGTATGTGTCTAGTAGAATAGGTCTTGTCCAGTCGGAGATATGTAGAAAAATAGATCTAATCTCGTCGGCGGTATGTAGCAAAAGAAGCTGTGATCTATTGGGCGGTTTGGAGTACACGAGAGGTCTGAACTCGTCGGCGGTATGCAGCAAAAGAGCAGGTCTGATGTCGTCGGCGGTATGCTGCAAAAGAGACCTACTCCTTGAACGACACGGCTTATATAGTATTAAACGATCACCACTGCCAGTGTATAGTGTTGTTGGCGGGCCGCTGTTTAACGTTCCACTCCCGTTGGTCGGCTTCGCTTGTTGCTAAGCCATGCTCGTTGCTCTTATAGTGGTTTGTCCTTTGATAACCTTCGCCACTTTGTTGTTGTTCTTCTGTTTGTTGTTGTCCTAAGCAGTTGTCCTTTGGCGACCTTCAATAGTGTTTTGTTATTGAGGACATTTGCACTTCGTTCACCTTTGCAGCTTTGTCGATTTCTTCCATTACTCAATTATTTTATGTATAATTTTATTCTTTTTCTCTTTGTGTTTGGTCCGTACTGGTGGCATGCGTTGCGATCGTTCTGTCGTGCTACTTTTGTGTTTTGTATTCGTTTCTACATGTCGTTGATATATTCTTTAGTGAACGAACGTATTCGGCAAGCTGGGTTCCAACTTCTGGGCTTTGCTTGTATTTGTTGTAATAAACCATATGTGGGTGTCTCTTTGAGTTGGAATTAATTCAATGTTGCGTTGCATTAGTCGTGTAGGCTTTTGCTATTTTCTTAAATGCCATACTAGGGTTTGTTACTCATGGCCTGTGGTTCCTAAACTGCGCTCGTTGGTTTTGTTGTGAGGCAAAATTTATGTTTGTAAATTTTATTCCTCACAATTTATGAAGCAAATTGTTGTAATTTGTATATATTTGAGAAGGATTCAAAGTTGTAATGCCGCTAACAATTAAAAAAAAATGTATTATAGTTAATTAAAAGTATTTGTAAAGGAAATAGTTTTTGTTACTTATTTATAATTTGTTTGTTAAGACGTAGTAGATAAGCGATATATAGATTAAATTCAATTTACTGTTTACGTTAGGAAAAATATGAAAAATTTAATGAATGTAAAAGCTAGTGAGAATAATTAAAAATCGGCAAGTCCGATACATGTATAAGCGTATTGTTTTTAGATATTCAGGCGTTGGTGAACAAACAAGGACATCTGGATGGTTCAATATGGTGCAGCATGAACCTGGAAGGGACTTCCTGCAGCGTCGAAGATAGAGTAAGATGTTAACCAACATCCAGGAGACTGGCAGATGAAATATACGAGCAGCGAACAAAGATCTGACAGAATAAGAAGAAGTGAGAAGACATGGAAGAAGGGAAATCAGTAAGCCACAAAGGAATAAAGACGAGATTGGCAACGATGATGTGCAGAGATAATTTTTGGTTGGAAGAAAATGAGAACGAAATGAGTCAGAATTCATTTTTATATGAAAGAGTGGAAGAGCTTCCAACTTCCGAGAGGACTACGATTTAGCTTTTGAAAAAATGGAAAAACGGCTGAATACAATAGTCTCTATCTGACAAGAAAAAGTTTAATAATACTTGAGGTTTATTGCATAACTGATGAAATGGCATGAAAAACATTAATATGTACGTTGTCCGTATAAAAAATCCAACGTGTCATTATTACATATGTCAGTATGTATATTGTATTATGGTCTAGAAAGAGGAAGAGATAATTTTAGTCACAACCCGAGGTTACTCCGTAATTTTAGAGAGAAACGGCTATAATAACAATAACAGCAACAACTACCATCGTTCAATTAGCTTCGCAGAATAATCTCCTGGCGCGAAAAATCGTTTTAACCACGAAAAGATCGAGCATAACATAGCCAAGCTTTTCGGCTAACTTCATAACGATTTCCACAACTAATTAAATATACTCTACACTGTCACTTACTAAGCGAATAATGATTTTGACTTCGTCAGAAGCGCATCTAGTCGTACAAGCTTGCATCATCTCTTTACTTACCGGTAAAGAAAGAAGGGAGGGGTATGCAGAGTTCATGGAGGGAGTCCACTCCGACAACGACGGCCGTCAACTGGACCAGCACGTAATAGAGGCCGCAGTATTATATAAGATTTTACGTATAGAATAGAATTGTGTTATTGTATAGATGTATTGTACAGATGTGTGAAATAAGGCGATTTTAAGGAATAAATAAAACAAATTATATATATTTACTATAGAGTTAAATAGATGCACATAATTGTTTACCGTGCAAGAAAAATATTGTAGAGATTTATTAGAAGTTAGTCGAACTAACTTCTTTTAGAAAGAGGGAAGGGATGTTGTGAGTTAGAATCAAGCTACCTACGAGTAGTTGACTCACAGCACCGACTCCTAACAGATGCCACACATTCTGTGTGATTAGCATGGTTAAAGTAATTTAAGAGCAATGCATACTTTTAGGGTCGGTCTAAGTATTTTAAATTGATATTATCTTCGTAATATGTTGTTCCGCAGTCAAGTCGACGAAGGGCATTGTAATTTAGAATTAACCGTCGATACTTTTTCGGTAGGTCAGTTGGCTTGACCAACTGACACCAAACAACAATTGCGTAACTGGAACACCAGGAAAGTCAAGACGTAGACTGTAATGTTTGTTTGTAAATAGTATATAAGAACTAGTATTTTAAGAATAAAGCTTCGTGTTGTTTTAAGCCAAAAGTGGTGAAGTGCTTATTGAAGAAAGTGATTTAGGTTTACAGGTAAACGCGCAGAACAAGCAGCAATATGACGTTCCGGCCAACAAGCAGATAAGGACCCCAACAATTGTGGTGTTACACGTTGATTTTGTGGATCGTCAGGCAGGGGAGTCTTCAGATGACATCTAAATGTGGGGGCAAAATAGAAATGTTTTATCAAGCCCCATGAATTCGACAAGAATATATTATTTTTATGGCTGTGATTACATGCGCGGCCCGCTTGGACATTCGACAATGTTGGTTTGTGGTGTTTTGCGTACTTTATACCTCTACCGTTTTTGTTCTCCTAATGCTATCTTTTTAAGTTTATATTGTGAAAAATTTTTTCTTTATTTTTAATGATAATGGTGGAATTTACTCCGTCACAGTTTTCAATTTTATATGGACCGTCATAAGGCCTGCCTCCTTTATATCTACAATTATTTCTTGGCAATTTATATTTTTGTCATATGTTTCTTTTCTTATTATCATAGCATTAATTAAGCCGTAGTTGATCGTGAAAGATAACATATTCTCATTGAGTACCGTGTGGTTACATTGCTCCTAGTGTTTTATGATGGTAATATGTTGATAGCTCGTGGGTAATGCGTAGAATTTTACAGATAATTGCATCAACTCGTTATTGTATTCAGATTTTCTGTCTGTCTTGAGTTTTAAAAATTCCATACCATAGAATTATATTGTTTACTCGCGCTACTTCTAATGCTTCTTTTGTAGTCAGTGGAACTACTTCTAAGAATTTTGTTAGTTCACACTCTGCAGTCAGTATGTACATGAATCCAATCGATATCCTTAGTGGACCTTTTGCGGCAACTTGTATCGTCTCAATTCTTGATGTTTGTGTATCTGTATAGTTAAGTTTTTCTTAGCATGCTTTCTTGTTTCATATCTGAGGCATATTGTATATTTTCCTTTACCATTTGACTCTTTTTCCGCCAGATGCATATTTGTTTTAGTCTCTGTTTATACTAAAATCATCAACGGTTCTTGTAACGAGTTAATGATAAAGTTGACAACAGGCACGTAAACTTTGGTGTCGCTATAGATAGACCTAATGTGAACAATGGTGCTTCTTCCTAGTTGATGGTGGGTTTGACAACAAGCACATAAACATTGGTTTCGGAGAATCAATTAATATTTAGTTAAAATAAAAACACTCACAGTTAACCCTTACTGATTGACTAACTTTTGGCTTTGCCAATCGTTGGTTTTTATTCATTTTTTCTCTATACATATATTTTGATTTTATTGATTTTAAAGTATAACCATGAACGATTCATTATTGACAACTTTGCAAGGTGGCCTTGACTTAAGTTGTTCCGAACATTGCACTAGATATCATATTCCATCCAGTGCAATGCCTGCGCTGCTATTGTAAATAATTGGAGTTTCTGTCAACAATGCAAGTTTCATCGTTATGCTGGCAAAGTTTGCTTAAAACAAACAATATTATTTGCAAAAGGAAATTTTATCCATTCAAAGTTTGAATGTTTAATAACTTCCCAATGAGGTTTGCACATCAACTGTTGATGTAATTAACATTCTCTTTATAGTTCTTTTTATTCCTTTATCCTCTGAAGCGTCGTTTTGCCGTTTGTCCTGGGCGCTTTGTGTATCTGAAAACCTAAACTCACTCTTTATAAATAAGCACTACATCACTTTAGTTTAACACAACAAGAAAATTTATTCTTAAAATACTAGTTCTTATATACGATTTCTAAATTCCAATGCCCTTCGTCGACTCGACTGCGGAACTGTAACTCCCTAAAATTTTACGTAATCTTTACTACATAAATTCTAGTTACTTATAATACTTGCACCCAAAAATATGTGCTTTCTTCCTTAACTTAATTGACGATGAGGTACGTCCTCCATCTCCACTATATGTGCAAGCTATTGGAACAGCACATACGAGATGGATTTTCATACAATCACATTTCGAAGAATCAGAGTCGCAGTTAACAACTGGAGGCGCCAGAAAGCGTTTTCAATAGAGATACAATGAACTCTTAACCAATTATATATAAGTTACTAGTTAAGACAAAACTAATTACATACATTTGCAACATTAAATAATTTGTAGTTGTACAAATTTTACTGGCGTAGAGGGCTCTAAAACTAACCTACATTGCTTCACCGACGCTTCAGAGATTCCTTACGCTGGGGTAATGTACGCAAGTTATCCCTGGTAATTGCTAAAACTAAAATTTAACCATTTCGACCGGTTTCTATTCCGAAACTATAACTATGCGCTGCTGTTCTAGTCGCTAATTACGTGAATGTATTAAGCAATCAGTTGGCAAACTTGTTTGAAAAGATTACGGCTGGAGTGATTCGAAAAACCCGCTTGCATAGTTGCTCAGTCATCCTACCAAATGGACTGTGATAAGAATTTCGGCGATTTTCGCAAACTAATTCAGCATGAACTTATCAAAGTCGAAAAAATCTGGATTAAAAGCACTCATGTAGTAATATTTCCTGAGGAGATTAATTGCTGCATGCAATCTAAAGCTATTCCGCTTCGCAGCCTGCTTTCGAGATTGAATATATTCTTAGATGATAAGGGTATATTGAGAGTTGGTGGAGGAATACGTCGTTCGTCTATATCTTTAGACGGTCAATTACCGCTTTTACCCCACAGCAAATCGCGTGTCGTTAATTTGATTTTAAATGACCTTTCAATTTGAACTTTTCAAAAGGCCTTGGTTTTAAAGCCGTGAAAGGTTAAGTTGGTGTTTTTTTTTATTTTGCTACGGGCGATCTGTCTGCTGTAACTTTCATGGTTTCAAAGAAATTTGGAAGTTGGTGATCCTCCCTTCAATGTGGGAAATGGTATCATTAAAACTAGGCAAAGTACGCATTGTGGAACTGAAGACTGGCAGTGGCACCCTGGTTTGGCCCAGAGTTAAACTTGTGTCTCTATTACCTAATACCTACTAATGTAATTAACTATGTCTATATTCAGTTGTTAAATTTAAATGACAACGAACAGACGTGTGTTTTATCTCTCTTGATTTTTCTTTGAAAAAATGTCTTGAACCGTATAATTTCAGCTAATAGCGATTTGCTTTAACTATCAGTTATACTTGCAGTGTTCTGGATTTATGATCGCCAATAAAATAAACAATTAAACAAAAAGTGAAAACCAAATTGCACTTTGACCAGAGAGCGAAGTGGAACACAGTGTTCTCTCCATATATGAGTTGGTCTTTTTATTCTTGCACTTAATTGTTACGACTGTTGTAACTGGGCTGCGGATTTCTGCTACTACATACGGACCTATCCAAACAGATGAGAACTTGTTTCTCCTAGCCTGATTCTTCATTAATACTTGGTCACACATATGAAAAACTACTGGGTTTAGTACCTTGTTATAAGCTTCCCTGGCTACTCGTTTAGCACAATTATCGTTTTCTCTGACCAACTCGTGCGCTCGCTGTAGCTGGTACTTTTGCACATTATTGGGATCATCAGCATTGTACACTGGCGCACATTTGCGCTTCAGATTTGCTGGCATATGGAAATCAAACCCGTAAAGTGTTCTAAACCTAGTTTGCGTCGTTGATACATGCACAGTATTATTCTGTACATGCATTGCAGTGGTCAACCATTGACCCCAATTCGAGCCGTCTTCCTTGGCAAAACTGCGCAAGTACTCGGCCAGAGGTCGATGACTGCGCCCCAATGGTCCATTCTCCTGGGGATGATATGGTGTTATATGCAATTTCTTGATTCCCAGCATTTTACACGTTTCTGAGAATAGCTTCGATACAAAATTTGAACCATTGTCGGTTATCAGAACCTTAGGAATGTTGTATCGTGCTATACTTTCATCAAATAATGCTTTGGCTACCGTACTTGCTTCAGCATCGGGTATAGCCACGCACGCCATATACTTTGAGAAATCGTCGTGGAACGTCAATATGTATTTATTTCCCGAAACTGTCTCAGGTAAAATACCTACAATATCCATATGAACTTTATCAAATGGGTGTTTTGGTATCTCAGTTAACACCATTGGCATCTTCGTTAGCCTTGAACTCTTATTGGCCTGACATTTCGGACAACTCTTTTTCTATTTTTCCCTGGTGTCCACCTAAAGGTGAATCATGGAAACCCTTTAACACTGCCTGGATATCCTATTTAGCCTACTGGCTCTTTGTTCATTGGCATCGTCACCCGCATTGCTAACATTTCTTGTTGCATCAATTTTATCCGCTTGAATTCTCTCCCTCTCTTCGCAAAAATTGACACTTCTCCGTGTTTAATTTCTGCAGCACTTTGCACAAGCGTTGCTAATGCTGCTGCAAGTTCTTCCCATAAATTACAATATAATCGAGATACACAAAACAATCTAATCTAATCTGTGCAAGCCAATTAGCAAATGGTTCATTAGCCGTTGGAAGGTAGCTGGCGCTAATGTTAATCCAAATGGCATTCTGTTAAACTAATAATGCCCTAAACCGGTGCTGAACGCGGTTTTCTGCTTATCTTGGGTATCCACCAAAACTTGGTGGTAGCCACTAGCTAAATCAAGTGTAGAAAAATATCCACTGTATCCCAATTGATCCAGAATCTCTTCTATCCTTGGTATCGGGAACACATGCTTGATAGTGGCGTCGTTCAATTTCCTAAAATCGACGACCATTCTCCACTTCTTTTGACCCTGAGCACCTCCCTTCTTTGGTACCAAAATTATTGGTGAATTCCAAGGCGAGATACACGGTGAAATTATGTGATCCTTTAACATTCCTTCTACTTGCCTATTTACCTCATCTTTGTGAGCTTGTGGCAATCTGTACTGTTTGTGGTTAATTGGTGCTTGATCCACCCTAGTAGGTATTTCAGGCTCTACTTCTGGTGTATACGTCAACTGGTCTCCTTCCAGCAAAAATATGTCACGGAATCACGTACAAATGGCTTCTATTGATGCCTTCTCTTTTAAATTTACGCTTGGGTCTAACTTCAGTGATTCTAGCACCCCCTCCAATCTTTTCCTTATACCTGCTTAATCTGATTAACCGATCTATAATTCGGTTCTTTAAAATGATCATAGCTAGTGAACTTCGGCCTAAATTCCTCATCCATCAGGTAGTCCTTTTCTGAGGCGTTGAGTACGCCTTGTCAACGTGCGTTATGGTTTCTCCCATATATACGCCCTCCGCTAGCTGCTGCTTGTGTCAAAGAACAGTCTTAATTTTCGTGTTTACATGCATAGTAACTACTCTGGTTGGTGAACCTTACTCACGCTTCCTGCCTGCCATGACTTTAATGGAAGAGTGAGGATTCTATTCTTATTATTATCATAAAATGATAACTGCTTGTCGAGCGCATCCAGTATGGTGCGGCCCCAAAGATTATAGCGGCCAATTATCCCATCAGCCGGGATACCTTTCCTATCCACTTCCACTGCGTGCACTCGATAACTGATGCCCTTAACTCCCCTGTGCCCTATTCTGAGCGACCCCAATGTCACAATTCACCCTCCAACCGCTTCGTTAAGCGTTCTTACGTCTATTTAATTAATGTCTAGCCCCTTCCGTAAAACACTAGATTTTGCGAGGCTAGTGTCCGCCCCTGAATCTACCAATAGCACTAGCTTTCCACTCGCTGCTTCCTCGCAGGGTATCTCGATGAAGGTATCACCTATCCTGTTCATAGCGAAGCACTGTCCTCCTATTCCCAATATGGACGCGTATCCACTTCCTAACTCTTCGTGATATTGGAGAGCTTCTTGCTCCTCCTTCTCCTGGACTGTAGTTCCTACATTACTAGTCCCACGTACTTCCGGCCTAATTATTATATTCTTTCTTTTGGCTTTCCAGTCTACTGGCCTCGACTGGGCCGCTGGAAATTTCCCTGGTTCTTTTATTGGGATTGTCTTTCCCTGCATTCCACTTCCGCCCGATGCCCCAATCGTCCACATGCGAAGCATCTCAACCCCTGTATGTTATTGCCTAGCCTTGGTTCACTTTTGGGATTGCATTTTGGTCGCTGCTGACCACTCCCACTTTTGAAAGGATTTCTTCCTTGGTTAATTCCTTCCGGTGAATTAACTCGGGGACTACTAAAGTTACCCCTGTTGTCCCTCAAGGATGGATCCGGGCGCCTCGTAGCTGGCTGCCTTCTACTCTGATTCCATTCTCTGTCTCCTTGGTACTGTCTACTTGCCTCATGACCATTTGTTTGGCACTCCATACAGAAGGGCGTGTTTTTGCGTGTAATGCACTCATCCCTTGTATAACCTTGCTTACGGCTGAACGAACACCTAACCCAGCCGTACTCCGTCCACGAGAACTTGTGCTCTAATCGCTTCTTCTACTGATTCTTCCTGAGATCCTGTTCTGCTATTCAGCATATGAATTTTTAGAACGGAGTTGCGGAGCCCACCATAAAAGTTGTCAACACCGACTCGTCAACTTCGTGTAATAACGCTGTATCTCCAATACCATTGTACTTATTCCTGATTATTTCCTGGGCCATCATCTGGAGTGACCCTAAACGCCTGGCAAAGGCACGTATGTCTTCACTTGCCAGCTGCTTCCCGATTCTTATTTCTTGGGTTATGTCCTCCAAAGTTCTCTCCTTCAAATAAGTTCTCCTTTTAAGACCGTAAAGCTCGTCCACACTGGCGAACTGCTTTGGCAATACAAGGTTGTACCCGCCTCCAAATAACCTTTGCTTAACACGGTCGAAGAAGTCCTGCAACTTATTACGGCTTATGCTTCGCTTTGCAAGCTCACAGCCTTGAATGAATCTGTTAACTTCTGGCCGAAGATCTTCTGAAGCTGCACCAGTAAACACAGGTACTAGCCTGGCCACTGTCTTTGAAATCTGCTCTATACCCATTTTACGTGTTTTACTTATGACCGATAAAACTTGAGCGCTATCTTTAACCTAACTCACAAATTGTTCTCCTAGTCCCTCTAATTCAGAACTAAATGTATCTGCCCATTCGTTGATCAGACTATTTATGTAGTCTGCATAATTTTCCGCAAAATATTTTCCTTTGCCGTACTCAAGTGCGTGAGGCAACAACAGCCCGTGATTATTGTTGAACTCTCTCTCCAGATTTTGCAACTGTGTTATTCGCTTGCGGTAATACACGTTGTCCTTACGTAACCTGCCGTCTTTCTTAAAGTTACGGACCAGTTTTTCAATCGCTTCGCCAATTTGCTCCTGTATCAACAGTAATCCTTGCGCTTCCTTGGCCATATCCCAAATGCCAGAATAGCTGGCGTATCCCCATTACCAAAACAATTTATAAATAAAACCCAGTAATTGTTAAAACTTGTTATTAACTTATCCCATTTTTTTTTTCTTTCATCTTACTTAATGATAAATACAAATTTATTAAAAAACATTCCACCGGAAATTCTATCTTAATATTCTTTCTTTACTTATCTTCCATCACAAGTTCCATAACCGCTGTCTACCGGCGTCCATTAAGTCCTTCCATCAGAGCAAATTGGTTCTTGACTTCCTCACAGATACTCCTCGATTTATTCTCACCATTTTTAATACTCCCAAAAATCCATAGAAAAGGCCATATGTTTGTAAAAACCGAAATTGGATTTACAGGCAAAAATGTCTTGATTCATTCCCGGAAATTTGAATCAATATTTAATAATAAACTCGTAACGTATGCGCCACGTAAAAATAGCATTTAAATGTTTTCTTGAATATTGCCACGCAAATCGTAGTTTCCGAACTACAAAAACTTTGATGCAACAACACGTGTTGTCTGCATCTCTTGAAATATTTTCACCTAATACCCTAAGCTCAAAATGCCAAATATTAAAATCAAATTTTGTATGTTTGTTTTCAAACAACATAAATGAAAACCATATGTATTTAAACAATATAAAAACAATTTAATGTCTCCAATATAAATTACATGACTTTATAAACAATATAAATAAATGTCCCTAACAACAAACAAATGCAAAGCCCCTACACAAAAAATCCTCACAGCTAGGATGAACATACATAGACCCTCCGATCATACTGACGGTGTATGGTTGTCATCCAAAGCAGCGTGCAACAGCACGAACGCGCCTATAGGTTGCGACTTCTTTGACCAGCGCTACGGCGCCTTCAGGGTCGCAGAAGTATCTACTTAAATTACGCTACTATACACTCTACTCACCATTATATTGTATGATGACATCTTCGCCCTGGTTAATACTTCTAGTGTGTTGCAGGATGTTTCCCTGCTACAGGGTTCCTTGCCTTGGGATTCCTCCTGTAGATCCTTAAGACCGGCTGCGCCAAAATGTTGGGGTCCGTGTTTGTTGTCCTCGGGAGCGTCCTTCTCGCTACTTGTCCTGGGCGCGCGTAGTCCTGAAAACCCTAAATCACTCTTTTGAAATCACACTATATTACACTTTTCGTTTTTAAATCACAAGCCGCTTTATTCTTACAAATACTAATTCTTATATACTATTTCTCAACAGTCATCTAAGTCTGTGAACTGACCTTTCTGGTTTTCCAGTTCCGCACCTGCTAATTGGTGTCAGTCGGTCAAGCCAACTGACCTACTGTAAAAGTATCGACGATGGATTCTAAATTACAATGCCCTTCGTCGATACAACTGCGGAACTGTAACACCCTAAAAGTTTACATATTAAATATTGCATAAATGCTATTAATTTACAATAATTAGACCCTAAAAGTATGTGCTCCTCTTAAACAACTTTAGCACATACTAATCCCACATGAAGTGTGGCATCTTTTAGGAGTCGATGCTGTGAGTCAACTGCTCGTAGGTAGCTTGATTCTAATTCACAACAGGACTGAAAAAATAAAGAATGCTTAGAAAGTGATTCTGATCATATCTGTATATGCATGTCCATATCTACCAAACATATTCAAGAAAACAAGAAGTCCAATGCCGTCACCTGGAAGCAAAAGGAGGAAGAATGGATGGACATCTCAATCGCTTTTGCTGGAAAAACGGGAATGCAGTGCCCTTGGAAGATATTGCGGTTCATGTACGATAATTTACAATGAAAATGTATGGTGGAGATAGCTGCTGACTCCTTCGGAAACAAACTTCGATTCGAATATGTCAGAAAAGGTTCTTGCACTAATTGGGACACAAGCCACCGGTTTCTGCTACATATTTGACAGTGAAGGTGGGAATGTACATTTAATTTTCATATCCACATTTTTTCTTCGCAACGCAGGAATAATGCTTTTTGATTTCTAGCTAATAGCAATAATACTCCACAAGAACATACCCACGTTTATAAAGATAAACAGTTGCAAGATGTAAATTAAATCACATATTTCATTCACTTTCGTTACGAATTTTTGCAATTTTTTTCAGGAAAATTTAGACGATTCATTACATTCGTTGCCTCAAGATGTCAATGCCCATATGGAAGTGGAGACATGACTCCAAAAATTTTGGTCTAAAATGAGTCCAGCTCAGCTGTAAGAAGAAACTTACCGAAAGGCTGCCTCAGGTAGTAACGGTGGCCTTGCAGTTGTGCGGGGCGCTGCCACAGTTGACCAACCCCTTCCCCTGTCATATTTTTGGTTGCCTTAGCTAGATTAATCTAGCGGGTGGTATGAACAAAAACCAACAAAAAAAAAACTGACGTCCGGTCTATAAACTCTAATTCGGATGGGAATCCCAAATCCTCTGCGCACTCTGCGGCGGGTATTGTATCTAAGGACGACGAGCCTGGCACATGTGAAGCCACGTGCTGCGTTAGTGTTCCTAACTAGAGAACCAAAAGGTTCTGCAGGGAGAGAAGGGCTGCTATCCGGACGGTGGAACTCTTGTCGCGGATCCCAGCGAAGGAGAGGACGGTGAAGCAGAAGCCTTCCATCGAGTGGGCGACGAAAGTCGTGAAGGAGTCTCAAGCTCCAAGACAACAGGCTACAAAACGTCAACGGTCCTACCAGCAAGAGGGGATTACAAGTCAATAACCCTTGTGGTGAACGCAGAATATCTGGCGACTCTAGCTGAATCCAATTGGGTTGTGGGCTATGGCTTCTCATCCACAAGCCTTAAGGTCGACAAAAAGGACGGACAACCGTCTTACACGGATCAAGCGGTATTGAATCCCTCAGGGTTAATTGCTCGTCCTGCTGCTGCTGAGGACCCCGCCATGCACCCGAAACACAGTGACTCTATGTCAACTGTGGGGGGTTTGGATAGTATCCTAGGGACAACCACACTCAGTGAGGAGGAAGTCCTTCTGGAGTCAGACTGGGAGTCTGAGGCTGATGTCACGGCGGTGGAGGTGACCAACGCTACAAGTAGCAGAGATGCTAAGAATAGTGCAGATTAACCTCCATTATTCGAAGGCTGCGTCTGCTAGGTTGCAGCTCCGTCTAGCAAAAGGTGGAGTAGACGTTGTCCTGATCCAAGAACCCTGGACACACGGGGACTTCGTCTGTGGTCTCAGGACTGAGAATTACAGATTGCTGTATACCGTAAGTGAAGGAATACCTATTTCTTGTATCCTCATTAGGAGTAATGTTAGCTCATTTATTCTCCCCAATTTCAGCAACAAGGATTTAACGGCCGTCTGCCTGGAAACTGGCAAAGGACTGTACTGGCTGGTCTCGGCGTATACGGCACATGACCATGAGATCCTTCCAGAAACCAACCTACAGAAGCCTGTTGTGGATGCAAAGCCTCAATGGGTGGCTGTTATTATTGGATGCGATGCCAATGCGCACCACGATTTCTGGGGAAGCACGGATGTCAATGAACGAGGTGAGTCATATGAATATATTGTAACGACTAACCTTTCTGTATGCAATAAGTGGTCAGAACCCACTTTCGTTACTGCTAATAGGCAAGAATTTCTTGACTTAACCCTTGCCTCCGAATCAATTTTTGATCGGATCTCAAATTGGAGAGTTCTAGAGGAACATACCTTTTCGGATCATAGGTTAATTCAATTTGATCTTCTAGATAGTCACCTAGCCCTAAGGCTTTTAGAAATGACAGGAAAGCAAACTGGGACCTCTACAAGGTGACTGTAGCTAGACTACTACCTCAGAATCCTATAAGCACAAGCACCTGTGACGAAATTGATAGGTCTGTGGAGGTTATAATGGTTGCTCTTAATAAGGCTCTGTTGGTATCTGACCCCATCAGTAGACCCAGGGGGAAACAAAATCCCACATGGTGGGGGGAGGTAATTAGGGTCCTCAGACAAAACTGTAGGAGACTTTTCAACAGCGCAAAGAAGTCTAGAGATAGTGCAGACTGGGTTTTATATAAGGCAGCACTCAGAGCTTTCAAATGGTAGGCACAAAGAGAAACGTGGAGAAACTTTTGCGGTGACGTAGAAGATATCTCTGAGTCGTCCAGGTTGAGGCTCAACTGCTCCAATGGTACCTGGTTACCTGAGGAGGGAGGATGGATTTTGGACTTCAAATGGAAATGAGACTCTAGAGCTTCTTCTGGAGACTCACTTTCCTGGTTGCTCGAGCACCATTCCGCGGTGAATGAAGCCCAGCGGGAATGTAGTTGAAGTCAACTCAGACAAAGTCACGAAGCCAAAATTGCAATGGGCTATCCATGGCTTCAAACCATTTAAAGCATCTGGCACAGATGGTGTAGCTCCAATTCAAATTCAGCAGTCAGAGAATCTTATAATAGAGTTGCTGCTAAATATCTACAAAACTTGTCTTGAATTAACAAATTTTCCAGACTTATGGAAGCATGTGAGGGTAATTTTTATACCCAAGGCCGGCAAAAGCTCGCACAGAGCTCCAGGGGACTTAAAACCCATCAGTCTCTCCTCCTTCTGTCTAAAAATCCTGGAAAGGTTGTTAGACATTCATCTAAGGTTCACTATAGACAGACAGAAGCTGTCATACGCAACCACCATGCACCCTTCCCTCTCCAGTCGAACAAGCTACTAAGCATGTTTTCAATCCGTCTGATAATGGCGGGATCCACCTCCAAGTCTCGCATCGTACCGATTATTGCGTCTGATTTGATGTTGTTAAAAGCTCCCTCAATGTCCATCAAAGCCACTAGTGAGAACTCCTTGTTGTCCAGGGAGCACTCAATACTGAAGCAGGCATGCTGAGAGACTGACATTTGAGATCCGATCAAAAATTGATTCGGAGGCAAGGGTTAAGTCAAGGACTTCTTGCCTATTAGCAGTAATGAAAGTGGGTTCTGACCCCTTATTGCATACAGAAAGGTTAGTCGTTACAATATATTCATATAATGACTCACCGCGTTCATTGACATCCGTGCTTCCCCAGAAATCGTGGTGCGCTTTGGCATCGCATCCAATAATAACAGCCATCCATTGAGCCTTTGCATCCACAACAGGCTAGACCAGCCAGTACAGTCCTTTGCCAGTTTCCAGGCAGACGGCCGTTAAATCCTTGTTGCTGAAATTGGGGAGAATAAATGAGCTAACATTACTCCTAATGAGGATACAAGAAATAGGTATTCCTTCACTTACGGTATACAGCAATCTGTAATTCTCAGTCCTGAGACCACAGACGAAGTCCCCGTGTGTCCAGGGTTCTTGGATCAGGACAACGTCTACTCCACCTTTTGCAAGACGGAGCTGCAACCTAGCAGACGCAGCCTTCGAATAATGGAGGTTAATCGGCACTATTCGTAGCATCTCTGATACTTGTAGCGTTGGTCACCTCCACCGCCGTGACATCAGCCTCAGGCTCCCAGTCTGACTCCAGAAGGACTTCCTCCTCACTGAGTGTGGTTGTCCCTAGGATACTATCCAAACCCCCCACAGTTGACATAGAGTCACTGCGTTTCGGGTGCATGGCGGGGTCCTCAGCAGGATGAGCAATTAACCCTGAGGGATTCAATACCGCTTGATCCGTGTAAGACGGTTGTCCGTCCTTTTTGTCGACCTTAAGGCTTGTGGATGAGAAGCCATAGCCCACAACCCAATTGGATTCAGCTAGAGTCGCCAGATATTCTGCGTTCACCACAAGGGTTATTGACTTGTAATCCCCTCTTGCTGGTAGGACCGTTGACGTTTTGTAGCCTGTTGTCTTGGAGCTTGAGACTCCTTCACGACTTTCGTCGCCCACTCGATGGAAGGCTTCTGCTTCACCGTCCTCTCCTTCGCTGGGATCCGCGACAAGAGTTCCACCGTCCGGATAGCAGCCCTTCTCTCCCTGCAGAACCTTTTGGTTCTCTAGTTAGGAACACTAACGCAGCACGTGGCTTCACATGTGCCAGGCTCGTCGTCCTTAGATACAATACCCGCCGCAGAGTGCGCAGAGGATTTGGGATTCCCATCCGAATTAGAGTTTATAGACCGGACGTCAGTTTTTTTTTTGTTGGTTTTTGTTCATACCACCCGCTAGATTAATCTAGCTAAGGCAACCAAAAATATGACAGGGGAAGGGGTTGGTCAACTGTGGCAGCGCCCCGCACAACTGCAAGGCCACCGTTACTACCTGAGGCAGCCTTTCGGTAAGTTTCTTCTTACAGCTGAGCTGGACTCATTTTAGACCAAAATTTTTGGAGTCATGTCTCCACTTCCATATGGGCATTGACATCTTGAGGCAACGAATGTAATGAATCGTCTAAATTTTCCTGAAAAAAATTGCAAAAATTCGTAACGAAAGTGAATGAAATATGTGATTTAATTTACATCTTGCAACTGTTTATCTTTATAAACGTGGGTATGTTCTTGTGGAGTATTATTGCTATTAGCTAGAAATCAAAAAGCATTATTCCTGCGTTGCGAAGAAAAAATGTGGATATGAAAATTAAATGTACATTCCCACCTTCACTGTCAAATATGTAGCAGAAACCGGTGGCTTGTGTCCCAATTAGTGCAAGAACCTTTTCTGACATATTCGAATCGAAGTTTGTTTCCGAAGGAGTCAGCAGCTATCTCCACCATACATTTTCATTGTAAATTATCGTACATGAACCGCAATATCTTCCAAGGGCACTGCATTCCCGTTTTTCCAGCAAAAGCGATTGAGATGTCCATCCATTCTTCCTCCTTTTGCTTCCAGGTGACGGCATTGGACTTCTTGTTTTCTTGAATATGTTTGGTAGATATGGACATG
This sequence comes from Clusia tigrina, assembly GCA_920105625.2. Taxonomy (NCBI): domain Eukaryota; kingdom Metazoa; phylum Arthropoda; class Insecta; order Diptera; family Clusiidae; genus Clusia; species Clusia tigrina. The sequence continues at coordinate 139,023 of CAKKTE020000572.1, forward strand.
CATATACAGATATGATCAGAATCACTTTCTAAGCATTCTTTATTTTTTCAGTCCTGTTGTGAATTAGAATCAAGCTACCTACGAGCAGTTGACTCACAGCATCGACTCCTAAAAGATGCCACACTTCATGTGGGATTAGTATGTGCTAAAGTTGTTTAAGAGGAGCACATACTTTTAGGGTCTAATTATTGTAAATTAATAGCATTTATGCAATATTTAATATGTAAACTTTTAGGGTGTTACAGTTCCGCAGTTGTATCGACGAAGGGCATTGTAATTTAGAATCCATCGTCGATACTTTTACAGTAGGTCAGTTGGCTTGACCGACTGACACCAATTAGCAGGTGCGGAACTGGAAAACCAGAAAGGTCAGTTCACAGACTGAGATGACTGTTGAGAAATAGTATATAAGAATTAGTATTTGTAAAAATAAAGCGGCTTGTTATTTAAAAACGAAAAGTGTAATGTAGTGTAATTTCAAAAGAGTGATTTAGGGTTTCCAGGAACACGCGCGTCTAGAGCAAGTAGCGAAAAGAACGCTCCCGAGGACAACAAACACGGACCCCAACATTTTGGCGCAGCCGGTCTTAGGGAACTACAGGAGGAATCCCAGGGCAAGGAACCCTGTAGCAGGGAAGCATCCTGCAACACACTAGAAGTATTAACCAGGGCGAAGATGTCATCATACAATATAATGGTGAGTAGACTGTATAGTAGCGTAATTTAAGTATATACTTCTGCGATATTTGGCATTTTGAGCTTAGGGTATTAGGTGAAAATATTTCAAGAGATGCAGACAACACGTGTTGTTGCATCAAAGTTTTTGTAGTTCGGAAACTACGATTTCCGTAGCAATGTTCAAGAAAACATTTAAATGCTATTTTTACGTGACGCATACGTTACGAGTTTATTATTAAATATTGATTCAAATTTCCGGGAATGAATCAAGACATTTTTGCCTGTAAATCCAATTTCGGTTTTTACAAACATATGGCCTTTTCTATGGATTTTTGGGAGTATTGAAAATGGTGAGAATAAATCAAGGAGTATCTGTGAGGAAGTCAAGAGCCAATTTTCTCTGATGGAAGGACTTAATGGACGCCGGTAGACAGCGGTTATGGAACTTGTGATGGAAGATAAGTAAAGAAAGAATATTAAGATAGAATTTCCGGTGGAATGTTTTTTAATAAATTTGTATTTATCATTAAGTAAGATGAAATAAAAAAAAAATGGGATAAGTTAATAACAAGTTTAACAATTATTGGTTTTTATTTGTAAATTGTTTTGGTAATGGGGATTCGCCAGCTGTTCTGGCATTTGGGAAATGACCAAGGAAGCGCAAGGATTACTGCTGATGCAGCAGCAATTTGGCGAAGCGATTGAAAAACTGGTCAGTAACTTTAAGAAAGACGGCAGGTTACGTAAGGACATCGTGTATTACCGCAAGCGAATAACACAGTTGCAAAATCTGGAGAGAGAGTTCAACAATAATCACGGGCTGTTGTTGCCTCACGCACTTGAGTACGGCAAAGGAAAATATTTTGCGGAAAATTATGCAGACTACATAAATAGTCTGATCAACGAATGGGCAGATACATTTAGTTCTGAATTAGAGGGACTAGGAGAACAGATTGTCAGTTTGGTTAAAGATAGCGCTCAAGCTTTACCGGAGTGCCAAACAAATGGTCATGAGGCAAGTAGACAGTACCAAGGAGACAGAGAATGGAATCAGAGTAGAAGGCAGCCAGCTACGAGGCGCCCGGATCCATCCTTGAGGGACAACAGGGGTAACTTTAGTAGTCCCCGAGTTAATTCACCGGAAGGAATTAACCAAGGAAGAAATCCTTTCAAAAGTGGGAGTGGTCAGCAGCGACCAAAATGCAATTCCAAAAGTGAACCAAGGCTAGGCAATAACATACAGGGGTTGAGATGCTTCGCATGGGGACGAATGGGGCATCGGGCGGAAGTGGAATGCAGGGAACGACAATCCCAACAAAAGAACCAGGGAAATTCCAGCGGCCCTGTCGAGGCCAGTAGACTGGAAAGCCAAAAGAAAGGATTTAATAATTAGGCCGGAAGTACGTGGGACTAGTAATGTAGGAACTAAGGTCCAGGAGAAGGAGGAGCAAGAGGCTCTCCAATATCACGAAGAGTTAGGAAGTGGATACGCGTCCATATTGGGAACAGGAGGACAGTGCTTCGCTATGAGCAGGATAGGTGATACCTTCATCGAGATACCCTGCGAGGAAGCAGCGAGTGGAAAGCTAGTGCTATTGGTAGATTCAGGGGCGGACACTGGCCTCGCAAAATCTAGTGTTTTACGGAAGGGGCAAGACATTAATTAAATAGACGTAAGAACGCTTAACGAAGCGGTTGGAGGGTGAATTATGACATTGGGGTCGCTCAGAATAGGGCACAGGGGAGTTAAGGGCATCAGTTATCGAGTGCACGCAGTGGAAGTGGATAGGAAAGGTATCCCGGCTGATGGGATAATTGGCCGCGATAATCTTTGGGGCCTCACCATACTAGATGCGCTCGACAAGCAGTTATCAGTTTATGATAATAATAAGAATAGAATCCTCACTCTTCCATTAAAGTCATGGCAGGACGGAACCGTGAATAAGGTTAAGAATTGTATGGAGGTAGTGAATGCAAGGTCAACCAGAGTAGTTACTATGCATGTAAACACGAAACTTAGGACTGTTCTTTGGCACAAGCAGCAGCTAGCGGAGGGCGTATATATGGGAGAAACCATAACGCACGTTGACAAGGGTAATGTGTACGCTTGCGTACTCAACGCCTCAGAAAAGGACTAACTGATGGATGAGGATTTTAGGCCGAAGTTCACTAGCTATGATAATTTTAAAGAACCGAATTATAGATCGGTTAATCATATTAAGCAGGTAGATATAAGGAAGAGAATGGAGGGGGTGCTAGAATCACTGAGGTTAGACCCAAGCGTAAATTTAGAAGAAAAGGCATCAATAGGGGCCATTTGTACGTCATTCCATGACATATTTTTGCTGGAAGGAGACCAGTTGACGTATACACCAGAAGCAGAGCCTGAAATACTTACTAGGGTGGATCAAGCACCAATTAACCAGAAACAGTACAGATTGCCACAAGCTCACAAAGATGAGGTAAATACGCCTTGGAATTCACCAATAATTTTGGTACCAAAGAAGGGAGGTGCTCAGGGTCAAAAGAAGTGGAGAATGGTCGTCGATTTTAGGAAATTGAACGACGCCACTATCAAGCAGGTGTTCCCGACACCAAGGATAGAAGAGATTCTGGATCAATTGGGACACAGTAGATATTTTTCTACACTTGATTTAGCTAGTGGATACCACCTAGTTTTGGTGGATACCGAAGATAAACAGAAAACCGCGTTCAGCACCGGTTTAGGGCATTATGAGTTTAACAGAATGCCGTTTGGATTAACAGGAGCACCGGCTACCTTCCAACGGCTAATGAACCATTTGCTTAAAGGCTTGCACAGATTAGATTAGATTGTTCTGTGTATCTCGATTATATTATTATTTATGGGAAGTACTTGCACCAGCAATAGCAATGCTTGTGCAAAGTGCTGCAGAAATTAAACACGGAGAAGTGTCAATTTTTGCGAAGAGAGGTCGTATATTTTGGCCATCGCAGAGGGTGGAATGCGATAAAAATTTAGCGATTCCTAGAAATACAAAGCAAGTGCAAGCATTCCTATTACTAACGAACTATTACAGGAAGTTCGTAGAAGGACAAGCCGAAATTGCGCTGCCAGTGAATAAGTTGCTGCGAAAAGACGCAAAGTTCGAATGGACAGAGAGATGTCAGCAAGCATTCGAGAGGCTAAAGGAAACAATTAGCTCGCCACCGATTTTGGCGTACCCCGACTTTGAGCAACCTTTTTTGTTGACCACTGATGCTAGCAATGAAGCATTAGGGGCAGTATTGTCACAAGGGGAAGTCGGTAATGACCGACCAATTGCATTCGCAAGCAGGGCGCTTAGCGACACGGAGAAAAGCTACTCGACGATAGAGAAGGAATTTCTAGCCACAGTATGGGATACAAAGAATTTTAGGGCATATCTGCTTAAAATATACACTGATCACCAGCCGTTGAGAGGCATAGCCAATTTGAAAGACCAAACGTCTAGGCTAGCCAGGTTCAGACACAAATTGTCTGAGTATGATTTTGAATTCATATACAAACCTGGGAAGGAGAATCTGAATGCGGACGCACTCAGCAGAGTATCGTAGGCACAGAAGGTATCAGTAGTGCAAACGGGTCCAAAGCCCGGTCAGATAAGGAGAAGGCCGAGAGAATGCAAGAAAATAAAATTGATGCAACAAGAAATGTTAGCAATGCGGGTGACGATGCCAATGAACAAAGAGCCAGTAGGCTAAAAAGGATATCCAGGCAGTGTTAAAGGGTTTTCATGATTCACCTTTAGGTGGACACCAGGGATTCTGGAAAACCCATGACAGAATTACGCGAGTATACGGATGGAAAGGTATGCTCCGCGGCATAAAAAAATACAAAAAGAGTTGTCCGAAATGTCAGGCCAATAAGAGTTCAAGGCTAACAAAGATGCCAATGGTGTTAACTGAGACACCAAAACACCCATTTGATAAAGTTCATATGGATATTGTAGGTATTTTACCTGAGACAGTTTTGGGAAATAAATACATATTGACGTTCCAAGACGATTTCTCAAAGTATATGGCGTGCGTGGCTATACCCGATGCTGAAGCAAGTACGGTAGCCAAAGCATTCTTTGATGAAATTATAGCACGATACAACATTCCTAAGGTTCTGATAACCGACAATGGTTCAAATTTTGTATCGAAACTATTCTCAGAAACGTGTAAAATGCTGGGAATCAAGAAATATAACACCATATCATCCCCAGGAGAATGGATCAGTGGAGCGTAGTCATCGACCTCTGGCCCAGTACTTGCGCAGTTTTGCCAAGGAAGACGGCTCGAATTGGGATCAATGGTTGACCACTGCAATGCATGTACACAATAATACTGTGCATGTATCAACGACGCAAACTAGGTTTAGAACACTTTACGGGTTTGATTTCAATATGCCAGCAAATCTGAAGCGCAAATGTGCGCTAGTGTACAATGCTGATGATTTCAATAATGTGCAAAAGTACCAGCTACAGCGAGCGCACGAGTTGGTCAGAGAAAACGAGGATTGTGCTAAACGAGTAGCCAGGGAAGCTTATAACAAGGTACTAAACCCAGTAGTTTTTCATATGTGTGACCAAGTATTAATGAAGAATCAGGCTAGGAGAACAAGTTCTCATCTGTTTGGATAGGTCCGTATGTAGTAGCAGAAATCCGCAGCCCAGTTACAACAGTCGTAACAATTAAGTGCAAGAATAAAAAGACCAACTCATATATGGAGAGAACACTGTGTTCCACTTCGCTCTCTGGTCAAAGTGCAATTTGGTTTTCACTTTTTGTTTAATTGTTTATTTTATTGGCGATCATAAATCCAGAACACTGCAAGTATAACTGATTGTTAAAGCGTGCAAATCGCTATTAGCTGAAATTATACGGTTCTAGACATTTTTTCAAAGAAAAATCAAGAGAGATAAAACACACGTCTGTTCGTTGTCATTTAAATTTAACAACTGAATATAGACATAGTTAATTACATTAGTAGGTATTAGGTAATAGAGACACAAGTTTAACTCTGGGCCAAACCAGAGTGCCACTGCCAGTATTCAGTTCCACAATGCGTACTTTGCCTAGTTTTAATGATACCATTTCCCACATTGAAGGGAGGATCACCAACTTCCAAATTTCTTTGAAACCATGAAAGTTACAGCAGACAGATCGCCCGTAGCAAAATAAAAAAAAACACCAACTTAACCTTTCACGGCTTTAAAACCAAGGCCTTTTGAAAAGTTCAAATTGAAAGGTCATTTAAAATCAAATTAACGACACGCGATTTGCTGTGGGGTAAAAGCGGTAATTGACCGTCTAAAGATATAGACGAACGACGTATTCCTCCACCAACTCTCAATATACCCTTATCATCTAAGAATATATTCAATCTCGAAAGCAGGCTGCGAAGCGGAATAGCTTTAGATTGCATGCAGCAATTAATCTCCTCAGGAAATATTACTACATGAGTGCTTTTAATCCAGATTTTATCGACTTTGATAAGTTCATGCTGAATTAGTTTGCGAAAATCGCCGAAATTCTTATCACAGTCCATTTGGTAGGATGACTGAGCAACTATGCAAGCGGGTTTTTCGAATCACTCCAGCCGTAATCTTTTCAAACAAGTTTGCCAACTGATTGCTTAATACATTCACGTAATTAGCGACTAGAACAGCAGCGCATAGTTATAGTTTCGGAATAGAAACCGGTCGAAATGGTTAAATTTTAGTTTTAGCAATTACCAGGGATAACTTGCGTACATTACCCCAGCGTAAGGAATCTCTGAAGCGTCGGCGAAGCAATGTAGGTGAGTCTTAGAGCCCTCTACGCCAGAACCAAGCCAATGGAGAGTAGCAAGAGTCTTTAAATCTTCTCTCTGTTTTAACCAAATAGCAACTACATCATCCGGTACAGGATCATCCCATTAAAAATCCAATTTCCATATGTGGTGAATCAGTGTTTTTGATACTACCTTGCCCGTGCGATCAAATAGCCGACAAGAGTCTGATAATAACGCTCTTTTCGTGAAAGAAGTCGTTGGAGAGCTTAGCTTGTCAACATAATGTAGAAAATCTCTATTTGAATTCCTCATTAATCCTAATGCGTGAACGGTCTCATCTGAAGCCAACAAATGTGATTGGTTTTACGGGTATACGAGATATATCTAATTACTAACTAGAAGCGAATTTGCTTAGTTGAAAATATTCGATTTCTAGTGTTGCTTGGCTCCTCTTCTTATGAGGAGCCTGTGAGTAGATCATCCATATAAAAATCCTTGATTATAATGTTAGAAGATTCCTTTCTGGTTTGTTGCAATGCTCTAATTGCGTGATATGCACTAGATGTAACAACATACGTCACGCGTAACATGCGATGATTTTCTCCACTTGGCGATATATAGCGGCGATATCAGCGATGCGTTGGAAACCTGTTCAAGATGCATACCAAATCTTTCTGTATTTTTGGTCCGATCATAAGCGCATCATTCAAAGATAGTGAATTGGATGTCTTTACAAGGCGTTGAACACCATGCGATTTTTGAACGGCAGTGAGCTTCTAAAAATGTATCCACATCTTCTAGCCCATCCCATTGACGTCGAGTCTCACTTGAAAGCTGATGAATAATTGCATGAATAAGATAATCATCCCAGTACGCAACACCAAAATTGTGAGAAACCTGTCAAAGTTGTGTGAATGTGTGATATAGATTTAATGCTTTTGTATAGTTCCAATAAGTTATTTAATTTAATTATTATTATTTTTTTTTTCTTTAAACTATGTACGAGTATATTGACTAACATAGCATAATAATTTTTAAAACTACAAATTATTTAATGTTGCAAATGTATGTAATTAGTTTTGTCTTAACTAGTAACTTATATATAATTGGTTAAGAGTTCATTGTATCTCTATTGAAAACGCTTTCTGGCGCCTCCAGTTGTTAACTGCGACTCTGATTCTTCGAAATCTGATTGTATGAAAATCCATCTCGTATGTGCTGTTCCAATAGCTTGCACATATAGTGGAGATGGAGGACGTACCTCATCGTCAATTAAGTTCAGGAAGAAAGCACATATTTTTGGGTGCAAGTATTATAAGTAACTAGAATTTATGTAGTAAAGATTACGTAAAATTTTAGGGAGTTACAGTTCCGCAGTCGAGTCGACGAAGGGCATTGGAATTTAGAAATCGTATATAAGAACTAGTATTTTAAGAATAAATTTTCTTGTTGTGTTAAACTAAAGTGATGTAGTGCTTATTTATAAAGAGTGAGTTTAGGTTTTCAGATACACAAAGCGCCCAGGACAAACGGCAAAACGACGCTTCAGAGGATAAAGGAATAAAAAGAACTATAAAGAGAATGTTAATTACATCAACAGTTGATGTGCAAACCTCATTGGGAAGTTATTAAACATTCAAACTTTGAATGGATAAAATCTCCTTTTGCAAATAATATTGTTTGTTTTAAGCAAACTTTGCCAGCATAACGATGAAACTTGCATTGTTGACAGAAACTCCAATTATTTACTATAGCAGCGAAGGCATTGCACTGGATGGAATATGATATCTAGTGCAATGTTCTGAACAACTTAAGTCAAGGCCACCTTGCAAATTTGTCAATAATGAATCTTTCATGGTTATGCTTTAAAATCAATAAAATCAAAATATATGTATAGAGAAATTATATGTAATGTATGTATAAAAAAATGAATAAAAACCAACGATTGGCAAAGCCAAAAGTAAGACAATCAGTAAAGGTTAACTGTGAGTGTTTTTATTTTAACTAAATATTAATTGATTCTCCGAAACCAATGTTTATGTGCTTGTTGTCAAACCCACCATCAACTAGGAAGAAGCACCATTGTTCACATTAGGTCTATCTATAGCGACACCAAAGTTTACGTGCCTGTTGTCAACTTTATCATTAACTCGTTACAAGAATCGTTGATGATTTTAGTATAAACAGAGACTAAAACAAATATGCATCTGGCGGAAAAAGAGTCAAATGGTAAAGGAAAATATACAATATGCCTCAGATATGAAACAAGAAAGCATGCTAAGAAAAACTTAACTATACAGATACACAAACATCAAGAATTGAGACGATACAAGTTGCCGCAAAAGGTCCACTAAGGATATCGATTGGATTCATGTACATACTGACTGCAGAGTGTGAACTAACAAAATTCTTAGAAGTAGTTCCACTGACTACAAAAGAAGCATTAGAAGTAGCGCGAGTAAACAATATAATTCTATGGTATGGAATTTTTAAAACTCAAGACAGACAGAAAATCTGAATACAATAACGAGTTGATGCAATTATCTGTAAAATTCTACGCATTACCCACGAGCTATCAACATATTACCATCATAAAACACTAGGAGCAATGTAACCACACGGTACTCAATGAGAATATGTTATCTTTCACGATCAACTACGGCTTAATTAATGCTATGATAATAAGAAAAGAAACATATGACAAAAATATAAATAAAATATAATATAAAATAGGAGATACAGTATTGCCAAGAAATAATTGTAGATATAAAGGAGGCAGGCCTTATGACGGTCCATATAAAATTGAAAACTGTGACGGAGTAAATTCCACCATTATCATTAAAAATAAAGAAAAAATTTTTCACAATATAAACTTAAAAAGATAGCATTAGGATAACAAAAACGGTAGAGGTATAAAGTACGCAAAACACCACAAACCAACATTGTCGAATGTCCAAGCGGGCGCTCGCATGTAATCACAGCCATAAAAATAATATATTCTTGTCGAATTCATGGGGCTTGATAAAACATTTCTATTTTGCCCCCACATTTAGATGTCATCTGAAGACTCCCCTGCCTGACGATCCACAAAATCAACGTGTAACACCACAATTGTTGGGGTCCTTATCTGCTTGTTGGCCGGAACGTCATATTGCTGCTTGTTCTGCGCGTGTACCTGTAAACCTAAATCACTTTCTTCAATAAGCACTTCACCACTTTTGGCTTAAAACAACACGAAGCTTTATTCTTAAAATACTAGTTCTTATATACTATTTACAAACAAACAGTACAGTCTTGACTTTTCTGGTGTTCCAGTTACGCAATTGTTGTTTGGTGTCAGTTGGTCAAGCCAACTGACCTACTGTAAAAGTATCGACGGTGTATTCTAAATTACAATGCCCTTCGTCGACTTGACTGCGGAACTGTAACACCTTAAAAGTTTACATAATACATATTACGAATATAATATCAATTTAAAATACTTAGACCGACCCTAAAAGTATGCATTACTCTTAAATTACTTTAACCATGCTAATCGCACAGAATGTGTGGCATCTGTTAGGAGTCGGTGCTGTGAGTCAACTACTCGTAGGTAGCTTGATTCTAACTCACAACATCCCTCCCCTCTTTCTAAAAGAAGTTAGTGCGACTAACTTCTAATAAATCTCTACAATATTTTTCTTGCACTGTAAACAGTTATGTGCATCTATTTAACTCTATAGTAAATATATGTAATTTGTTTTATTTATTCCTTAAAATCGCCTTATTTCACACATCTGTACAATACATCTAAACAATAACACAATTCTATTCTATACGTAAAATCTTATATAATACTGCGGCCTCTATTACGTGCTGGTCCAGTTGACGGCCGTCGTTGTCGGAGTGGACTCCCTCCATGAACTCTGCATACCCCTCCCTTCTTTCTTTACCGGTAAGTAAAGAGATGATGCAAGCTTGTACGACTAGATGCGCTTCTGACGAAGTCAAAATCATTATTCGCTTAGTAAGTGACAGTGTAGAGTATATTTAATTAGTTGTGGAAATCGTTATGAAGTTAGCCGAAAAGCTTGGCTATGTTATGCTCGATCTTTTCGTGGTTAAAACGATTTTTCGCGCCAGGAGATTATTCTGCGAAGCTAATTGAACGATGGTAGTTGTTGCTGTTATTGTTATTATAGCCGTTTCTCTCTAAAATTACGGAGTAACCTCGGGTTGTGACTAAAATTATCTCTTCCTCTTTCTAGACCATAATACAATATACATACTGACATATGTAATAATGACACGTTGGATTTTTTATACGGACAACGTACATATTAATGTTTTTCATGCCATTTCATCAGTTATGCAATAAACCTCAAGTATTATTAAACTTTTTCTTGTCAGATAGAGACTATTGTATTCAGCCGTTTTTCCATTTTTTCAAAAGCTAAATCGTAGTCCTCTCGGAAGTTGGAAGCTCTTCCACTCTTTCATATAAAAATGAATTCTGACTCATTTCGTTCTCATTTTCTTCCAACCAAAAATTATCTCTGCACATCATCGTTGCCAATCTCGTCTTTATTCCTTTGTGGCTTACTGATTTCCCTTCTTCCATGTCTTCTCACTTCTTCTTATTCTGTCAGATCTTTGTTCGCTGCTCGTATATTTCATCTGCCAGTCTCCTGGATGTTGGTTAACATCTTACTCTATCTTCGACGCTGCAGGAAGTCCCTTCCAGGTTCATGCTGCACCATATTGAACCATCCAGATGTCCTTGTTTGTTCACCAACGCCTGAATATCTAAAAACAATACGCTTATACATGTATCGGACTTGCCGATTTTTAATTATTCTCACTAGCTTTTACATTCATTAAATTTTTCATATTTTTCCTAACGTAAACAGTAAATTGAATTTAATCTATATATCGCTTATCTACTACGTCTTAACAAACAAATTATAAATAAGTAACAAAAACTATTTCCTTTACAAATACTTTTAATTAACTATAATACATTTTTTTTTAATTGTTAGCGGCATTACAACTTTGAATCCTTCTCAAATATATACAAATTACAACAATTTGCTTCATAAATTGTGAGGAATAAAATTTACAAACATAAATTTTGCCTCACAACAAAACCAACGAGCGCAGTTTAGGAACCACAGGCCATGAGTAACAAACCCTAGTATGGCATTTAAGAAAATAGCAAAAGCCTACACGACTAATGCAACGCAACATTGAATTAATTCCAACTCAAAGAGACACCCACATATGGTTTATTACAACAAATACAAGCAAAGCCCAGAAGTTGGAACCCAGCTTGCCGAATACGTTCGTTCACTAAAGAATATATCAACGACATGTAGAAACGAATACAAAACACAAAAGTAGCACGACAGAACGATCGCAACGCATGCCACCAGTACGGACCAAACACAAAGAGAAAAAGAATAAAATTATACATAAAATAATTGAGTAATGGAAAAAATCGACAAAGCTGCAAAGGTGAATGAAGTGCAAATGTCCTCAATAACAAAACACTATTGAAGGTCGCCAAAGGACAACTGCTTAGGACAACAACAAACAGAAGAACAACAACAAAGCGGCGAAGGTTATCAAAGGACAAACCAGTATAACAGCAACGAGCATGGCTTAGCAACAAGCGAAGCCGACCAACGGGAGTGGAACGTTAAACAGCGGCCCGCCAACAACACTATACACTGGCAGTGGTGATCGTTTAATACTATATAAGCCGTGTCGTTCAAGGAGTAGGTCTCTTTTGCAGCATACCGCCGACGACATCAGACCTGCTCTTTTGCTGCATACCGCCGACGAGTTCAGACCTCTCGTGTACTCCAAACCGCCCAATAGATCACAGCTTCTTTTGCTACATACCGCCGACGAGATTAGATCTATTTTTCTACATATCGCCGACTGGACAAGACCTATTCTACTAGACACATACGCTACGAACTCAGTCAGAACATCTGGTTTTCAATTGTTTTCTCACTAAGTAACATACGCTACGAGAACTTGAGGACTTAGCGAGAACATCTGGTTTTCAATCGTTTTCTCACAGAGACACATAGATCTGCAACGTGACAGTTCGCCTATTGAGACAAGGACAACAAAATAAAACCTTAGGCACGCGAAGAGTAATACCCCAAGTGATAGATCAATTGACTATTATTGTAAGGACTAACTAAGTCCGTAGTAGTAAACTTGAAATATTTTAAATAAATAAAGAAATTTAAACTATAATAACCCTGCTCAATATATAAATTCAATACATAAATTTTCTGTACACGACCCCTGGAAGCCGCTGAGTATACCCAAGCTATAGAAAGAGAGTCGTTGCAGTGGCGCCCGAGCATGTCCTTAGAGTAAAAGGAAACTATATCACAAGGAAACGCAGCGTATCAGACTCGGAGGAAAATAAATCTATATCACAAGGAAACGCATCGCAACAGACTCTGTTAAAAGAAACTATATCGCAAGGAAAATAAGCGCCGCAGACTCTGAGGAAAAAAAATACAAATTTTACATCTTCGCAGTCACGCAGAATGCGGCCGAATTAGCGCCAGCTTATAAAACACACATAGATTGTCTTCATCGTCACCTAAGACTTTCACAGGATGGTGAAAACAAGCTGGGTGTACTTGTTACGCAAGGATGAGCTGGTGATCTGGGCTGATGAATTCGGTGTAGAGGCTACAGGCACCGTAGATGAAGACCGTAAACGGCCTTCCGACTTCTTCACTGAAACAAAGCTGACTCAGAATCAGGAAAACCTTTTGCAGAAGCTACAATCCAAGTACGTTAGGAGCACATCCCCAAGGCCGGCTGTGTCCATAGTTATAGAAACGCTGGCAGCGGACAGACCAGAGGCATACGCAGGTGCAACACTAACGGCAGAGAACACTAAATACGGAGAACACTGCAGCATCACTCCATGTCACCTGCAACAATGAATCAACAGCACAACGGGGTTGCACAGTACGCCGTTGTGATTCACCAGGTTCGAAAGTGGTCCCTTAACTTTTGACGGAGGGCGTGACCCGCTAGCGTTTATAGAGCGAGTCGAGGAACTGGCAGAAGTTTACGGCATAAATAAAGATTTTCTCCCGCGTACCATGCCCGAGCTTTTGGGAGAGAGCGCACTTATGTGGTACAGGAACAATAATCGAGCGTGGCGCGATTGGCGTCCATATAGGAGAGATTTTCTACAGTTCTTCTTGCCAGCATGATACATGGAGAAACTCGAAGACCAGATCCGCCAGCGTCACCAGAGACCCAGAGAAGTGTTCAAGCAGTTTGTGGTCGAACTGCAAAATCTAGTGCGGCACTTAGACTATTCCGAAGAACAGAAAAGATAAACCCGCTAGTGTGAAAAAAATTGTCCAACGGTGAATGGATTGCGCTATCGAGAGATGATTAAGGTTTTTTTATGGTCGGAGTTGTATGGTATTGATCTGGACAACGTTTAATTTCAACAAGACGGCGCTACGTGCCACACAAGCAACGAAACCATTGCTCTTTTACGGGAAAAGTTTCCGAACCGTGTTATCTCTCGAAGCGGAGATCACAATTGGCCACCGAGTTCTTGTGATTTAACACCTTGCGACTTCTTCCTTTGGGACCACGTGAAAGATAAGGTCTACGCCAACAGCCAAGCGTCGATTCAAGACCTCAAAGATAGAATTCGTGAGACTATCGAGGACATAGGGCAGCCACTTTGCGGTTTGGTTTTATAACCCTATATACTCACTTATATGCCCATATAAAAATATTTACTTATTTAAATATAACTTCGTACATTCATTCTCTACATTATACAACTACATACATATACACTGACTTCACCAACGGTGCCGGCGCTACTGCTTACGCATCGTATTTCCTTTCATTAACTGCCGTATGTATGAGTGTATATATTCCACGTTTAGTTTAAATTACTTACCCACGACTGTCTTATAATTTTATTTTTTAAATTGTGTCCAACGAACCCGTTTCTTATTATTTAATATATTTTCCACTACTGTGCTTTGTTCGGCCATAGTGCCTGATATGCATATTTTCCTTACGTCAATTATACTCTCCCGACTTTAATTGGCACATTTCTGTTGGCATTGATTTTGAACGTCTGAACCGTGCTATATGATATACTAAACGCGGTATCAGTTTGTTTACGTTGTTATATTTACGTTGTTATTTCGTGTTTCCACTTGTAAAACACTGCCAACACATGCCTCTATTTGTGTGGCCTTGTATGGAATAATTTCAACAAATTATTATGTAGCTTTCTAAACTGGGTTGCGGATTTCTGCTACTGAATACGGACCTATCCAAACAGGTGAGAATTTGTTTCTCGTAGCCTTTTTATTCATTAATACTTGATCACCCAAATGAAAAACTACTTGGTTTAGTACCTTGTTGTAGGCTTCCATGGCTACTCGTTTAGCACAATCCTGGTTTTCTCTAACCAACTAGTGTCCTCGCTGTAACTGATACTTTTGCATTTTATTCGGGTCATCAGCATTGTATACTGGCGCAAATTTGCGCTTCAGGTTTTCTGGGATGTTGAAATCAAACCCGTAAAGTGTTCTAAACGGAGTTTGATTCGTTGATACATGCACAGTATTATTGTGTACATGCATTGCAGTGGTCAACCATTGATCCCAATTCGAGCCGTCTTCATTGGCAAAACTCTGCAAGTACTTCGCTAGAGGTCGATGACAACGTTCCAATGAGCCATTCGCCTGTGGATGATATGGTGTTATATGCAATTTTTTAATTCCAAACGTGTAAAATGTTTCTGAGAATAGTTTTGTCATAAAATTTGAACCATATATAATTTCAAAGTCATACTCAGACAATTTGTGTCTGAACCGGGCTAGCCTAGACGTTTGGTATTTCAAATTGGCTATGCCTCTCAACGGCTGGTGATCAATATATACCTGAAATGGGTGTCCTAGCGGATAAGCCCAGCAGTGCTCCTGCCTCTGAGCAACGATGGCGCAAATAAACCAGCTCTCTTCGCAAAAATTGACACTTCTCCGTGTTCAATTTCAGCACTGTGTTCAATTTCACTTTGCACAAAAGATGCGAATGCTGCTGCAAGTTCTTGCCATAACATACAATATCATCGAGATACACAAAACAATCTAACCCTTGCAAGCCTGTTAGCACATGGTTCAACAGCCGTTGGAAGGTAGCCGGTGCTCCTGTTAATCCAAACGGCATTCTGTTAAACTCGGTGCTGAACGCGGTTTTCTGCTTATCTTGTTATCTTATTTTCTGATGCGTTGAGTGCGCAAGCGTACACCTTACCCTTGTCAACGTGCATTATGGTTTCTGCCATATATACGCCCTCCGGTAACTGCTGCTTGTGCAAAACTGCAGTCCAAAGTTTCGTGTTTACATGCATAGTAACTACTCTGGTTGACTTTGCATTCACTACCTCCATACAATTCTTAACCCTATTCACGGTTCCTTCCTGCCATGACTTTAATGGAACAGTAAGGATCAATTCTTTCTTATTATCATCATAAAATGATAACTGCTTTTTTAGCGCATCCAGTATGGTGCGGCCCCAAAGATTACCGCGGCCAATTATCCCATCGGCCGGGATAACTTCCCTATCCAATTCCACTTCCCTATCCACTGCCCTTAACTTCACTGTACCCTAATCTGAGCGACCCCAGTGTCCTGATGCTTTCTCCAAACGCTCCATTAAGTGTTCTTACATCTTTTGGGTTAAAACTATTCCTTTGGGTGAACAACTAGTCCTAGATTTTACGATGCTGGTGTCCGCCCCTGAGTCTACCAAAAGCACTAGCTTTCCACTAGCTGCCTCCTTGCAGGGTATCTCGATAAAAGCATCACCTATCCTGCTCACAACGAAACAACTCCCTTTTTTTATTCCAAAATGGTCGCGTATCTACTTCCTAACTCTTCAGTTTTTTTCCTCCATGCACCACAGTTATTCTTTAAGATCCTATACTCCCTCAAAATTACCGTGAATATCTTAACTATACATCCTCGTACCACGTACGCGGCGATTGGCCTACATTCTCTAAGCTTATTAAAACTTAATCTAAGTACTAGAATCATCACAGTTACCCGAATCAACCGTATCTTGAACCATTGTTCTTACATTACTCGGTACGTGGTATTGGAGAGCCTCCTGCTCCTCCTTTGCCTGGACTGTAATTTCTACATTACCAGTCACACGTACTTCCGGCCTAACTATTACTTCTTTTCTTTTGGCTTTCCAGTCTAGTGGCCTCGACTGGGCCGCTGGAAGTTTCCCTGGTTCCTTTGTTGGAATTGTCTATCCCTGCACTCCGATGTCCGATGTCCCATTCGTCCACATGAGAAGCAATTCTACCCCTGTTGGGTGTTGCCTATCCTTGGTTTACTTCTGGAATTCCAATTTGGTCGCTGCTGGCCACTCCTAGTGTTAAAAGGATTTCTTCCTTGGTTTTCTCCTTCCGCTGGGTTAACTTGAGGACTACTACTCCTGCCGTCCCACAAGAGTGGATCCGGGCGCCTCATACCTGGCTCCGTTCTACTTTGATCCCATTTAGTGTCTCGTTGGCACTGTCTACTTGTCTCACGACCATATGTTGGGCATTCCATACAGTAGGTTCCATACAGTTTTGCGTGTAATGCACTCATTCCTTGTATGCCCCCACTTATTGCAGAATGAACAGACCGGTATTGCCTGATGCAACTCCCCTTCTGTTCGTCTGCCGTCCCGCTTTGCACCTCGTACCGGTGTCGTAAGTTCCTTCATGTGTGCGTGAGTCTGTCACGTACGCTTCTCCGGCTCTTGCTACAGCCACAGGTGCGTCCTGCCTGTTAAATACGGCATTTACTTCACTGGCACTAGGTTGACTTCTTTCCACCAGAAACTGCGCCCTTCATCTACCAACTCTTCCAGAGTCACGGGCCGAATACCCAGCATGTGTACCCTTAACGCAGGCTCCCTCAGTCCCACTTCAAAAGCTGTCAGTACTGACTTGTCAACTTCATATAGCAGCGCCTTGTCATCCACACCGTTGTACTTGCCACGAACGAATTCCGTCGCACACCGCAGGAATGTGCACAATCGCCTAGCAAAGGCTCGTATCTCTGCGCCTGCCAACAGCAGAGCCACCCTGATTTCCTGAGTGACTTCTTCCAACGTTCTCGTTTTCAGGTACGTTTTCTTTATTAACGTATACAATTCTTCCACGCTACTAAAGTTTTTGGCAAAACTAGATTGTACGCATCTCCAAACAACCTCTGTTTCACACAATCGAAAAAGTCGTGCAATTCGTCAGGACGAATACTCCTCTTTGCTAGTTCACACCCCTGGATAAATCGATGAAGCTCCGATCTTAAATCCACAGACTCAGTGTAAACCTAAATCACTTTCTACAATAAGCACTGCACCACTTTTGGTTTAAAACAACAACAAGCTTTATTCTTAAAATACTAGTTCTTAACTGCCTTCTGTAAAAGTATCGACGGTGCACTCTAAATTACAATGCTCTTCGTGAACTTGACTGCGGAACTGTAGCACCCTAAAAGTTTACATAATAAATATTACACAGATAATATCAATTTAAAATACTTAGACCGACCCTAAAAGTATGTATTGCTCTTAAATTACTTTAACCATGCTAATCACACAGAATGTGAGGCATCTGTTAGGAGTCGGTGCTGTGAGTCAACTACTCGTAGGTAGCTTGATTCTAACTCACAACACAATATCTTAATTCCTTCAGATAACAAGGCGTATCCAAGCTTTCCTTGACACTCTATGATTATTAATTTTGATTTCATTAAAATTTCACATAATTTTTCATACATATTGAATACACGGCACTGGTTTCTGAACAGTTTAACTGAATTTATTGTGATTATCAAAATAATATTAGTTTGTACAAAACAGGGTTCTCTATGACCACATATGTATATATATGATGTATTTTGAAAACCTTAATTACTTCAAACAGTTGGCCACATCAAGCCTTAAATGGCACAATTTCACCATACAAATTGATTTCTTTGAATTTACAGGGAATATTCACACAATAAATTAATTTATTTTACTTTCCTCTATTGATCCTTTGGTGTTTCCTAAAGACCGTCACCATCCAACGTTGGAACAGTCTGCTAGATTATCACTATTAAGGTCAAGTTGTGTATATCAGTTACGTATGGAATCTTTTTATAAACGGGCATATTTGAATAAATTGAAGGAGTTCTTCAATCGTACAGACTGGTCTGCTCTCTTGGAGATATCCTCTCCTCAGTCCCCAAGCGAGATTACTAGTTCAGTAGTTTTGTTTAACCGGACATTGTTAGATGCATTCGAGTAATGTTTTCCTAAACGTCTGGATGCTGTTGCTGCGCAGGCTACGTAACTTAAAAGTTAAATGTTATCGTAGATATAAATTTTCAGATAAAGTAACCGAATTTAAGTCCTATATATCCATTAGATATAAGGACGAAAATCTTTCCAAATCCGCTTATAATACTAATTTGACTAGAGTTAAATTCAACTTAAAAATATTCCCAAAATCATTCTTTATAAATTCAAAATGTAAGACTAGCTCGCTTCGGTTTTCGATAAAATATAATGACAATGTCTCCAGTGATGATTTGAGTATCTGTAATCTTTTTGTTGATTATTTTGTGCAACTACTCTACTGGAGAATATAAAATGACCGATTATCCTTTCTGTATACAACCGGCCCTAGTGAATCAACCTATTTGTTACCGCCGAGAACGGAGTATTTTAAACTATATGATTTCTATTTTTTCCTACAGTGTGCTTTGCTTATCATAGAATTTTTGATATGTTTCTCATTACATATGTATATAGATTTTTCCCCCCTTTTGTCTGTACGAGTACATTCTCTTATACGCATTTATATTTGGAGGAATTGTCAAAGAATAACGTTTTAAAAAAAATAGCTTACGCTTAGAGACTTGGAAGAGTACACTCAGTTCGCGTTTGGAAATTGAGGGAAAAACAAGAATTTTTAAAGTCGAGGCAAAAACGGATTAA
The DNA here is from genome assembly GCA_920105625.2 of Clusia tigrina. NCBI lineage: Eukaryota > Metazoa > Arthropoda > Insecta > Diptera > Clusiidae > Clusia > Clusia tigrina. The sequence continues at coordinate 158,531 of CAKKTE020000572.1, forward strand.
AACCTTGTTTAATTTTTATCAATAAGTATGTAATGTACTTTAACTTTATGAATAAAATATAACTCATTTGAAAATCGCCCTTCTTTTAAAAACTTGTCGAGCGCGGACTCGGAATTGTGGAACCTCCTTTCACAATTCTTTAAAACTTCTATTAGATTGTAAAAAAAAATGTGATCCATTGTCCTTGCGGTCAAATAAATGTGAATTTTACATGCATGATTGATGGAAAATGTTCAAAGCGGTTTCCAAGAGCATTAGCTTCGGATACAATTACAGGTGATGACGGATACCCTTTGTACCCACGTCGGTCCCCGGAGGATAATGGCCATACAACAACAATTGAAATACGCAATCAAGACATTGAAGTTGATAATCTTTGGATTGTACCTTATTCTCCACTATTGTCAAAAGTATTTCAGGCTCACATAAATGTTGAGTACTGTAATTCTATGAAGTCGATTAAAAACATTCGCAAATATGTGAATAAAGGCAGTGATATGGCTGTTTTTGGAGTAGCTGGTGACATTAGCAATGATGAAATCGCTCAATATCAAATGGGGCGCAACATTAGCAATAATGAAGCTCGTTGGAGAATTTATTCATTTCCAATTCATGAGCGATATCCTGTTGTTCATTTGGCTGTTCATCTTGAAAATGGCCAGCGTATGTATTTTACCTATGCAAATGTACAGTAAAGAGCAGCACAGCCACCAGCAACAATATTAACTGCATTCTTTCAATTGTGCGAAAGCGATGAAATTGCCAGAACGTTGCTGTATTCAGATCTAACGCATTGTTTCACTTGGACTGCAAAGAAATGGCAACGACGTAAACATGGAACAGCTGCTGATGGCCATCCGGGTGTTTTTTTTGCAGATATCATGGGAAGATTATACACAGTTCTTCCAAAGAATGCAGAATGTTATTATTTGCGGTTGTTGGACCACATTCATTTCAATATTTGAGAAGAGTAAATGGTCATTTATGTGTGACGTATCGTAAAGCATGTGAGCAATTAGGTTTGCTTGAAAATGATATGCATTGGGATTTAACGCTTCACGATGCATCGATTGCTGCTTCTCTACATCAAATACGTATGTTATATACCATAATCATATCACCATCATTTCCATCAAATCCACTTGAATTGTGGAATAAATACAAAGATTTTATGGCAGAAGTCTATTTGCTTCGAATGCATCATCACATAAGAAACGCTGATTTGTTAATTTCATTGGAAATGTATTGCACAACGACCTATGTGTCAGTTGCACTACGACCAATCTGTAGATCGGTTCTCGAAGCAATTGTTAGATATTCGAAATGGCAAAGTTCGAGGCGATTTTCATCAAATATTGCCAGTGGTTCCACGATCAACACCGGTGGATGAGAACAACGCATGTTTAAAGTCTTCTCTTCTGTGGCGACATGTGCAAACATTGAACATAAATATGCGCGTTCAATTGCACAACGACCAATCTGTAGATCGGTTCTCGAAGCAATTGTTAGATATTGGAAATGGCAAAGTTGGAGTCGATAAAACAAATGCATTGATTACATTGCCAAACAATTCTTGTACCTTTCTCCATTCAACAGAAGAGTTAATTGAAAGTGTGTTTCCAAATATTGTTCAAAATTACAGGAATCACAATTGGTTTAGAGAACGCGCAATACTGGCACCAAAAAATGTACATGTCAATGCAATCAATTATCATATTCAAGAAAAATTGCCAGGTGCAGAAACATCATATAAATCTGTTGATAGCGCAATGAATGCAGATGATGCAGTGAATTATCCAATTGAATTTTTGAATTCATTGGAACCACCAGGTATGCCACCACATTGTTTGAATTTAAAGATTGGGTCATCAATTATTTTACTTCGGAATTTAAATGCACCAAAATTGTGCAATGGCACAAGATTGGCAGTAAAAAAGTGTATGGCGTATTTAATTGAAGCCACTATATTGACTAGAACAGCGAAAGGTGAAATTGTGCTCATACCACGTATTCCACTGATTCCAACAGACATGCCATTTGAATTTAAGCGTTTCCAATTCCCAGTGCATCTATCATTTGCCATGTCCATCAATAAGGCGCAAGGACATACGCTTCAAATATGCGGATTAAATTTGGAGGAGCCGTGCTTTTCACATGGACAGCTGTTGTGAGTTAGAATCAAGCTACTTACGCGTAGTTGACTCACAGCACCGGCTCCTATTAAATTCATTAAGAACGCACATATTTTTAGGGTGCAAATATTGAAAATGAACAGTAATTATTCATTAATTATGATGTAAACTTTTAGGGTGTCACAGTTCCGCAGTCAAGCTGACGAGGGGCATTTAGAATGCACCGACGACACTTTTACTTGCAGTAGGTCAGCGGGCTTGAGCAACTGACACCAAATAACAATTGCGTAACTGGAACACCAGAAAAGTGAAGACGTAGACTGTAATGTTTATTTGTAAATAGTATATAAGAACTAGCATTTTAAGAATAAAGCTCTCTTGTTGTTTTAAACCCAAAATAGTGCAGTGCTCATTTAATAAAGTGGTGTAGGTTTTGCAGGTTCCCGCGACAGGACATTCCAGAGGACGTCTCTCGCCGACAAGCAGATACGGACCCCAACATTTTAGCGCAGCCGGTAGGATCCAACGTCGAGTGCCAGGAAAAGAGCACTCCTACGCGGGAATCCACCAATAGGAAACCATAAGGATAACCATCCCAAAGGAGGGCGATGGAGGGAACGAAAATGGTGAGTATGTCTATGGTAGGACATTCTAGTATCTAAGTGAATTTTGTCGACGATTCTTCGGTGACCGTGTGGGCGCTTTTGCGCCGGTCATGCAGAAGAAGCAGCATTGGGGCTGATTAGCCGCTGCGGTTAGGTGATAATAGGTCGATTCGAAAGGAAAATTTTTACTTACGGTCAGGTTGTATAGGGTTGTTCCACTGAGATTAGGCTCATACTTTTTAATACATTTTGTTTCAGCATTCTCGGGGAATGTGGGACGTGTCTGTTTATTCACGGATTTTGCGTTATTGAATTGCGAACTTGTGTATACCGGTTGGTTTGGTTCGGAAAGAACGTGCCACGGTATAGGGTTCGTACGGTTATGAAAGGGGATTTGTGTTTGTTTGTCGGTAGGGACATTTATATGATTCAATTTATATTGTTTAAAATCAAAATAAGGATTGATTTAAATATTTGGCATTTTGAGTTTAGGGTATTAGGTGAAGAGGTGCAGACAACACGTGTTGTTGCATTAAAGTTTTTTGTAGTTCGGAAACTACGATTTGCGTAGCAATGTTGAAGAAAACATTTAAATGCTATTATTATGTGGCGCATACGTTACGGGTTTATTTTTAAATATGGATTCAAATTTCCGGGAATGAATCAAGACACTTTTGCCGGTAAATTAAATTTCGGTTTTTACAAACATATGGCCTTTTTTATGGATTTTTGGGAGTATTAAGGATGGTGAGAGGAAATCAAGGAGTAATGGACGCCGGTAGACAGCGGAACTTTGTGATGGAAAACAAGTATAGCAGAATATGTATATACATAGAATTTACGGTGGAATGTTTTTTTTTTTTTTAAATAAATTTGTATTTATCAATAAGTAAGATGGAATAAAATATTGGGATAAGTTAATAACAAGTTTTAACAATTATTGGATTTTTATTTGTAATTGGGATACGACATCTGTTCTGGCATTTGGGATATGACGAAGGAAGCGCAAGGATTACTGCTGAGACAGGAACAAATTGGCGAAACGATTGAAAAGCTGGTCCGTAACTTTAAGAAAGACGGCAAGTTACGTAAGGACAACGTGTATTATCGCAAGCGAATAACACAGTTGCAAGATCTGGGGAGAGAGTTCAACAATAATCACGGACTGTTGTTGCCTCACGCAGTTGAGTACGGCAAGGGAAAATATTTTGCGGAAAAATACGCAGACTACATAAATAGTCTGGTCAACGAATGGGCAGATACATTTAGTTCTGAATTAGAAGGACTAGGGCAACAAACAGTGAGTTTGGTTTCGCCAGACGAGGAAGTAAGGAACAGACTAAAATCAATACAGTCAGAGGTGAAACTGTTTACTGGGAAAATAGTTGACCAGTTCGAAGCGAGTACAAGCAGGGAAGAAGCTCAGGAATTGTGGAAGCAGGCGAATGCCGGAGGAGCTGTGTCACCATTAGAAGTAGCGGATCAAGCCTTTACGGCAATCCAAAGAAGAACAGAAGAAAAGTTATTCAGTTTTCATAAGAAAACAGAAGATTTGAGAGCACAAAAAGAGTATCTTGAGAAGAAGGTAAAGGAACTTTCTCAGAGATTGACGGAAACAGAGGAAGCAGCAACGCTGTTGGAAGAGGAGTGTGCAGGATTGAAAAGAGGACGGGCGACCAATAGCAACCCACATAGAAAGGAGAGATCAAAATCAGCATCGGCTGGATTTACACAGACAGTGTTGACATTGCCTCCTGAAGTTCGCTGGCCGGAGTATTTAACTCCGGAAGGGATAGGTCGTGTGGTAAAGCCTAGATTAGTATTGACTGGAGAAAGTGAAGCGGGATTTTTATTTGACGCATCGGAAATCGGTGTCGAGCCATTTACTCCAGAACGTCCGGTAACTAATAAAAATAAGGGATATACGCCAAAAGAGCCAGAAGCAGTAACGGTACAGGACAGGCCGAATACTGTGGACAGTATTTCGCCTGTACGAACAACCGATCGAAGACTAATTAGTTTGAGTCCGTCATTGGTCAATTACCTCTCAGATCCGGGAGAAGTGAATCTAGGAACGACCCACAAAGATAGCGCTCAAGTTTTACCGGTCATAAGTAAAACAAAAATACGTAAAATGGGTATAGAGGAGATTTCAAAGACCGTGTCCAGGCTAGTACCTGTGTTTACTGGTGCTGCTTCAGAAGATTTAAGGTCCGAACTCAGCAGGTTCATTCAAGGTTGTGAACTTGCAAAGCGAAGCATAGGCCCTGATGAGTTGCAGGACTTCTTTGACTGTGTTAAGCAAAGGTTATTTGGAGATGCGTACAACCTTGTGCTGCCAAAACAATTCGCCAGTGTGAATGAACTTTACGGCCTTCTGAAGAGAACTTATCTAAAGGAGAGAACTCTGGAAGACATATCCCAAGAAATTAGAATCGGGAAACAACTGGCAGGTGAAGACATACGCGCCTTTGCCAGGCGTTTGGAGTCACTTCGGATGATGGCCCAAGAAGTAATCAAGAATAAGTACGATGGCGTTGGTGATACCGCGTTATTATACGAAGTTGACAAGTCGGTCTTAACGACTTTCGTAGTGGGGCTCCGCAACTCCGCTCTTAAAATTCATATGCTGAATAGCAAAACAGGAAATCTGGAGGAATTGGTAGAAGAAGCAATTCGAGCGCAAGTCCTTGTGGAACGGAGTACGGCCGGATTGGGGGAGATACATATGTTGGAAAATAGACAGGACAATTTAACTGCCGCTGTCATGGATAGAGAAGGAAATAATTTCGTCCCAAACGTATACAGAGGAGCGTATAATCCCGGTATCTCCGACAGCAGAGCCGCGTATCAGAGAAATCCGCACAGGGGGGTTGTACAGAAGGCTCCCACATGTTCGTTCTGCCATAGGCCAGGCCATACAAGAGATGAATGCATTACACGCAAGAATACGCCCTATTGTATGGAGTGCCAAACATATGGTCATGAGGCAAGTAGACAGTGCCAATTAGACAATAAATGGGATCAAAGTAGAAGGCAGCCAGGTACGCGGCGCCCAGATCCACCCTTAAGGGACAGCAGGGGTAGTGGTCCACGAGTCAACTCAACGGAAGGGATTAACCAAGGAAGAAATCCTTTCAACACGGGGAATGGTCAGCAGCGACCAAATTGGAATTTTAGAGGTGGACAAAGGTTAGGCAACACACAACAGGGGTTGAAATGCTTCTCATGTGGACGGATGGGGCATCGTGCTGCGGAATGCAGGGATAGACAGTTCCAACAAAGGAACCAGGGAAACTTCCAGCGGCCCAGTCGAGGCCAGTAGACTGGAAAGCCAAAAGAAAGAGAGTAATAATAAGGCCGGAAATACGTGGGACTAGTAATGTAGGAACTACAGTCCAGGAGAAGGAGGAGCAGGAGGCTCTCCAGTATCACGAAGAGTTAGGAAGTGGATACGCGTCCATGTTGGGAACAGAAGGACATTGCTTCGCTATGAGCAGGATAGGTGATGCCTTCATCGAGATGCCCTGCGAGGAAGCAGCGAGTGGAAAGCTAGTGCTATTAGTAGATTCAGGAGCGGACACTAGCCTCGTAAAATCTAGTGTTTTACGGAAGGGGCTAGACATTAATCAAATGGACTTAAGAACGCTTAACGGAGCGTTTGGAGGGTGCATTAGGACATTGGGGTCGCTCAGAATAGGGCACAGTGGAGTAAAGGGTATGAGTTTTAGAATGCACGCAGTGGAAGTCGATAGGAAAGGTATCCCGGCTGATGGAATAATTGGCCGTGATAATCTTTGGGGACGCACCATACTGGATGCGCTCGATAAGCAGTTATCATTCTATGATAACAATAAGCATAGAATCCTTACTTTTCCATTAATGTCATGGCAGGAAGGAACCGTGACTGGGGTTAAGAAGTGTGGTATGGAGGTAGTAAACGGAAGGTCAACCAGAGTAGTTACTATGCATGTAAATACGAAACTTAGGACTGTTGTTTTGCACAAGCAGCAGCTAGCGGAGGGCGTATATATGGGGGAAACCATAACGCACGTTGATAAGGGTAAGGTGTACGCTTGCGTACTCAATGCATCGGAAAAGGACTACCTGATGGAGGAGGATTTTAGGCCCAAGTTCACTAGCTATGATAATTTTAAGGAACCGAATTATAGATCGGTGAATCAGATTAAGCAGGTAGATATAAGGAAAAGAATGGAGAGAGTGCTAGAATCACTGAGGTTAGACCCAAGCGTAAATTTAGAAGAAAAGGCATCAATAGAGGCCATTTGTACGTCATTCCATGACATATTTTTGCTGGAAGGAGACCAGTTGACGTATACACCAGAGGTAGAGCATGAAATACCTACTAGGGTGGATCAAGCACCAATAAACCAGAAGCAATACAGATTGCCACAGGCTCACAAAGATGAGGTAAATAGGCAAGTGCAGGGAATGTTAAAAGATAACATAATTTCACCGAGTATTTCGCCTTGGAATTCACCAATAATTTTGGTACCAAAGAAGGGAGGTGCTCAGGGTCAGAAGAAGTGGAGAATGGTCGTCGATTTTAGGAAATTGAACGACGCCACTATCAAGCAGGTGTTCCCGATTCCAAGGATAGAAGAGATTCTGGATCAATTGGGGCATAGTAGATATTTTTCTACGCTTGATTTAGCGAGTGGCTACCACCAAGTTCTGGTGGATACCCAAGATAAGCAGAAAACCGCGTTCAGCACCGGTTTAGGGCATTATGAGTTTAATAGAATGCCGTTTGGATTAACAGGAGCACCGGCTACCTTCCAACGGCTAATGAACCATGTGCTAACAGGCTTGCAAGGGTTAGATTGTTTTGTGTATCTGGATGATATTGTAATTTATGGGAAGAACTTGCAGCAGCATTCGCAACGCTTGTGCAAGGTGCTCCAGAAGTTGCGAGAACACAACTTGAAATTGAACACGGAGAAGTGTCAATTTCTACGAAGAGAGGTGGTTTATTTAGGCCATCGTTGCTCAGAAGCAGGAGCACTGCCTGACCCGCAGAAGGTGGAATGCGTTAGAAATTTAGCGGTTCCAAGAAACAGAAAAGAAGTGCAAGCATTCCTAGGACTAGTGAACTATTATAGAAAGTTCGTGGAAGGACTAGCCGGAATTGCGTTGCCAATTAACAAGTTGCTACGAAAAGAGGCAAAGTTCGAATGGACAGGGAGATGTCAGCAGGCATTCGAGAGGCTAAAAGAAATAATTAGCTCGCCACCAATTTTGGCATACCCCGACTTTGAGCAAACTTTTTTGTTGACCACTGATGCTAGCAATGAAGCATTAGGGGCAGTATTGTCACAAGGGGAAGTCGGGAATGACCGACCAATAGCATTCGCAAGCAGGGCGCTTAGCGACACGGAGAAGAGATACTCCACAATAGAAAGGGAATTTCTAGCCGTAGTATGGGCTACGAAGAATTTTAGAGCATATTTGTTAGGACGCCCATTCAAGATATACACTGATCACCAGCCGTTGAGAGGCATAGCCAACTTGAAAGACCAAACGTCTAGGCTAGCCAGGTTCAGACACAAATTGTCTGAGTATGATTTTGAAATCATATACAAACCTGGGAAGAAGAATCTGAATGCCGATGCACTCAGCAGAGTACCGCAGGCACAGAAAGTATCAGTAGTGCAAACAAGGTCCAAAGCACGGTCGGATAAGGAGAAGGCCGAGAGAATGCAGAAGGATAAAGTTGATGCTACAAGAGATGTTAGCAATGCGGGTTTCGATGCCAATGAGCAAGCAGCCAGTAATGTAGAATGGCTGGAGGATATAAAGGATATCCAGGCTGTATTAAAGGGTTTCCATGATTCACCTCTGGGTGGCCACCAGGGATTCTGGAAAACCCATGACAGAATTAAGCGAGTATACGGATGGAAGGGTATGCTCAAGGACATTAAGAAATATATAAAGAGTTGTCCAAAATGTCAGGCCAACAAAAGTTCAAGGCTGACAAAGATGCCAATGGTGTTAACTGACACACCTAAACAGCCATTTGATAAAGTTCATATGGATATTGTAGGTATTTTACCTGAGACTGTTTCGGGGAATAAATATATTTTGACGTTCCAAGACGATTTCTCAAAGTATATGGCGTGCGTGGCTATGCCCGATGCTGAAGCAAGCACGGTGGCCAAAGCATTCTTTGATGAAATAGTAGCACGATACAACATACGTAAGGTTTTGATAACCGACAATGGTTCAAATTTCGTATCGAAATTATTCTCAGAAACATGTAAAATGCTGGGAATTAAGAAGTTGCATATAACACCATATCATCCGCAGGCGAATGGCTCACTGGAACGTAGTCATCGACCTCTGGCCGAGTACTTGCGCAGTTTCGCCAAGGAAGACGGCTCGAATTGGGATCAATGGTTGACCACTGCAATGCACGTACACAACAATACTGTGCATGTATCAACGAAGCAAACTCCATTTAGAACACTCTACGGGTTTGATTTCAACATGCCAGCGAATTTGAAGCGCAAATGTGCGCCTGTATACAATGCTGATAACCCGAATAAAGTGCAAAAGTATCAGTTACAGCGAGCGCACGAATTGGTTAGAGAAAACCAGGAATGTGCTAAACGAGTGGCCAGGGAAGCCTATAACAAGGTACTAAACCCAGTAGTTTTTCATGTGGGTGATCAAGTACTAATGAAGAATCAGGCTAGGAGAAACAAATTCTCACCTGTGTGGATAGGTCCCTATGTAGTAGCAGAGATCCAAAGCCCAGTTACAACAGTCGTAACGATTAAGGGAAAAAATAAAAAGCTACATAATAATTTATTGAAATTATTCCACTTTAGACCACACAACTAAAGACATGTGTTAGCAGTGTTTTACAAGTGTAAACACAAAAATAACAACGTAAACATGTACGTGTGTATATCGGATAACACACAGCTCCGATTCTCAAAGTCAAGGCCAGTAGAAGTGTGCCACTTAAAATCGAGCGATTAAAGTTGACGTAATAAAAGTGCTTATTATGCACTGTGGCCGAACGAAGCATAGTAGGGAAAAATATTTTTTTTAAATAATGATAAATATTGCACGTAATTAAAAAATAAAATGAAATAATAAGACAGTCGTGGGTAAGTAATATAAAACAAAACTTCGAATATGTACATACATATGTACATACGGCAGTGTATGCACTGAAATTCGATGCATGAGCATTAACGCCAGGCAACGGAACTGCTGGTGAAGTAAGTATATATACGAGTATGTATATATGTGTATAAGATAAAGAATGAATGTACGAATGTATATTTAAAGAAGTAAGTATTCTAGTTAGGAGGAATGGGTATGTGCGTATGTATATTTTTGCAGATACTGCAGTCGGCTATATGTAAATATACTCGTACATAGGTTTTTACTGTTTATTGATTAGGAAATTAGCGTATGGAAATTTAAAAAAATGTATAGTTAATTGGGGAAAATAACTTTAGTAATTAATTCTAGGTAATTTAAAGCGCCTCGAATGTATGTATGTAGCCATATACGAGCTAATTACAGGATGGAAAATAAAATCGTTAATGGATATATACATATCAGGCTAGAAGTAAATTTAAATAAAAAGTAATTGTATGCGATGAAAGATATAGTCATGCAATGGACAATGTTTTCACATAAACGGGTTTATCTTAAATATTCTGGTTTATGTCAGGGGGCAATAGAATTTGCTCAGAATTGAAAAATTTAAAAATATATGTAAAAAGAGAAATGATATGAAAGGAATAATGAATTGTCTAAAGAAAAGAAAAAATAAATAATAAATTTATCTTTTATGTACTCGCTTATGTAAGAGGCACTAGTTTTGCCAAGAATTGATATAAACAAATTTTTTTTGGGCGGCATATAATTTAATTAGAAAATAATTGTTATGTATGAAGCAAATTGTTGTAAAATGTATATATTTGAGAAGGATGTAAAGTTTTAATGCCGCCAACAATTGTACGAAAATGTATCATAGTTAATTAATAGTATTTGTAAAGGAAATAGTTTTTGTTACTTGTTTATAGTTTGTTTGTTGAGACGTAGTAGATAAGCGATATATAGATTTAAATCCAATTTACTCTTTACGTTAGAGAAAATATTAAAAATTGAATGAATGTAATAGCTAGTAAGAATAATTAAAACTCGGCAAGTCCGATAAGCTAAGCGTATTGTTTTTAGATATTCAGGCGTTGGTGAACAACCATCTGGATGGTTCAATATGGTGCAGCATGAACCTGGAAGGGACTTCCTGCAGCGTCGAAGACTGAGTAATATGTTAACCAACATCCAGGAGACCAGTAGATAAAATGCAAGTGCAGCGAACAAAAATCTGACTGAATGAGAAGAAGTAAGAAGACGTAGAAGAAAAGTGATCAGTAAGCCGCAAAGGAAGAAAGACGAGTTTGGCAACGATGATGTCCAGAGATAATTTTTGGGTTGGAAGAAACGAAAACGAAATTAGTGAGAATTCATTTTTATATGAAAGAGTGGAAGAGCTTCCAACTTCCCATCTGCGAGATGACTACGATTTAAGCTTATGAAAAGTCAAATAATACTTGAGTTTTATTGCATAACTGACGAAATGGCATGAAAAACACTAACATGTACGTTGTCCGGATAAAAAAAATTCCAACGTGTCTGCCATTATTACATATGTCAGTATGTATATTGTATTATTGTCTAGAAATAAGAAAAGGTAATTTTAGCCAAAACCCGAGGTTACTCCGTAATTTCACCGAGAAACGGCTACAATAACAATAACAGCCACAACTACTATCGTTCAATTAGCTTCGCAGAATAATCTCCTGGCGCAAAAATCGTTTTAACCACGAAAAGATCGAACATACCTTAGCCAAGCTTTATCGACTAAACTTCGTAACGATTTCTCCAATGAGAAAATATCCATTGTCACTCACTAAGCGAATATCGAATATTTATTTTGATTTCGTCAGAAGCACATCTAGTCGCGCAAGCTTGCATCATCTTTGTACGTACCGATCTAGAAAGAAGGGAGGGGTATGCAGAGTTCATCGAGGGACTTCACTCTGACAACGACGGTCGTCAACTGGACCAGCAGGTAGCAGAGGGCGCAGTATAATATAAGGTTTTATGTATAGAATAGAATTGTGTTATTGTTTAGATATTTTTATATACGCCAATGAGAAAAGAGTCAATGAAAGACCAAATTATAAAAAGGGGAATATAAAAAAAAATAATAATGGATAAAAATAAGATTTAAAAAAAAAAAAAAAAAAAAAAAAACAAACAAACAAAAACAAAAACAAAGTAAAAAAAAAAAAAAATAAAAATAAAAGAAAGAAAACTACAAAAGAAAATAAAAGCTAGAGAAAAAAAAATTATATATAAAAAAGGAAGAAAAAACCGTGATAGAACCCAAACAAGGCGATTTCATGGAAAAAAATAAAACAAATTATATATATGTACTATAGAGTTAAATAAGTGCACATAATTGTTTACAGTGCAAGAAAAATATTGTAGAGATTTTATGGAAGTTAGTTGCACTAACTTCTTTTAGAAAGAGGGGAGGGATGTTGTGAGTTAGAATCAAGCTACTTACGCGTAGTTGACTCACAGCACCGGCTCCTATTAAATTCATTAAGAACGCACATATTTTTAGGGTGCAAATATTGAAAATGAACAGTAATTATTCATTAATTATGATGTAAACTTTTAGGGTGTCACAGTTCCGCAGTCAAGCTGACGAGGGGCATTTAGAATGCACCGACGACACTTTTACTTGCAGTAGGTCAGCGGGCTTGAGCAACTGACACCAAATAACAATTGCGTAACTGGAACACCAGAAAAGTGAAGACGTAGACTGTAATGTTTATTTGTAAATAGTATATAAGAACTAGCATTTTAAGAATAAAGCTCTCTTGTTGTTTTAAACCCAAAATAGTGCAGTGCTCATTTAATAAAGTGGTGTAGGTTTTGCAGGTTCCCGCGACAGGACATTCCAGAGGACGTCTCTCGCCGACAAGCAGATACGGACCCCAACACAGCTATACGTGGCCTGCTCAAGAGTTGGAACTCCAAATTGTTTGTTTGTGCTCGCTTCAAGTGGGCACACGAAAAATATTTTGTATCCAAATGTTCTGGATTGACATTAATAATTTGGAAATACAATGCATTCATCTCATAAAAAAAAATCTAGAATATTTCGTTTCTTTTTTTGGTTGGTTGCAACAAAGTGCATCGGGGTCCGCTAGTCATTTATAAATTTTCGGTAGTATCCGGACATACCGAGGAAGCTGCGGAGCTCTTTTAGGCTTTTGGGTTGCGGAAAATTGGTAATCCCCTCAACTTTAGCAGGGTTGGCTTTCTCGTCATTTGGGGATAGAACATATCCCAAAAATTCAACTTCTTTCTGAAAAAGTGACTCTTATCGAACTGCACTTTCTAAACAAGGACAATTTGAAGATAATTATATCGTCAATGTACACATATTATTTGCCTAAATGCACGCGCCAGATCTCATCGAGAGTTCGCTGATAAATCGAAGGTGCATTTTTCAAGCCAAACGGTAAACGAGTGAGCTCATAATTACCGTTGTTTATTGAAAATGCTGTCTTTTCAATATGGTGAAACCCACTTTTAAAGTATAGTACTGAGAAAATTTAGTTTCTCCGGGATTCGAAATTGCTTCGTTTGGATATCTACCCGCTGTCGTAACAGAATTTAATTTCCAATAATCTATGACCAAGGGATATTGTTTGTTCCCCGTAGAATCTGGTTTCTTCGGTAAAATCCACTCCGGTGAATTGTAAGGTGACCTAGATGGTCTTATAATTTTATCAGCTAACAGTTTTTCCACCTGTCTCTCTACTTATAGTTTGAGAGTTTCCCGATATAACAATATATTGCTAACCTACATTAGCTCCAAACCATTAAGACCAACCAGATGGCAAATAATAGTTCATTCAATCATTCATCACGGGACATATGCTTTGTTTATTTAGAGCCAGTAGGTTATTTGCCAGGTTTGTCTAGCTATTTTACATCCTGAAAATTCAGACCAGCGCCTGCTCGCTGTTCCTAAGGATATTGTATTTACTAAGAGCTTACATGTGGCAATAGCAATACCGAAGTTCGACCTACCTTGTTCAATCGGTATGGTAGTACCGTCCCGGGCAAGTTCATCCGCCTTGCAGTTCCCTGGAATATCTCTGTGACCGGGAACCCAGCACAGATGCATACGGGTCTGCTTAGGTATCTCGTCTAAAATTTGCGTCAGCTCTTGACGGATTTTGAAGTGATAATTACCGAATCCAGTTAGCGCAAAGCAGCTTGGCTGTCGGACAGAATGCAAATATTAAGTCCAGATACCTTCTTCTTCCTTAGCCAAGACAGTGATGTCTCTATAGCCTCGACCTTTGCCTGAAAAACACTGTAGTGGTCGGGCATCCTAAAGTACATGTTAATGTCCAAATCTTCTGTAGTAGGATCCATCTGTGTAGATGTGAACCCCTTCTACATGAGGGGGGATGCCATCCTTCCATTCGTCCCTGGAGGAAATGGAGATGTTACACATACCATTGAAGGCGTACATTGGTGTGATGTAGTCGAAAGAGTCAGGAATACCCTCAAAATCTCTTAAAATGGACACATGACCTACATTGCTAGCAACCCATCGATGCGTAGCTTTTAGCTGAGTTTGCAGCAATTTTTTTGGCCAAAAAGCCTAACAGGCGGCAGATTGAGCTTAATGTACAATGCTGCCGTTGGAATCGTTCTAATGGCACTACTTATGAATACCTCTGCCGTTCTTTAGACATTTGCTATCAGCCTATTGTATGTGGACTTACGTAGGGCTGTCCACCAAGCAAGCACCCCATAGAAAAGACTGGTCGTACCTGGTATTCCCCATTTTTTGCCTATAACTCTTTTGCAAGAGTAATGAGCTACCTGAGCCTTCCTAATGCATCTACACCCATTAGTTTTGGAGCAATAAATTGAGGAATTTTATACTAATTAGTGAAGAGCACCAGCTTAGTCTTGGTCAGATTAACCCCCAACACACAGTCAGTAGTCCATTTAAAGAGAATGTTCAACATGTTTTGCATCAAGTCCCTCAAAGTAGATATGTATTTTCCCGAGATACTAATAGCAACATTATCCGCATACTCAACCACCATGCACCCTTCCCTCTCCAGTCCAACAAGCTACTAAGTATGTTTTCAATCCGCCTGCTAATGGCGGGTTCCTCCTCCAAGTCTCGCATCGCACCGATTATTGCGTCTGATTTGATGCTGTTAAAAGCTCCCTCAATGTCCATCAAAGCCACTAGTGAGAACTCTTTGTTGTCCAGGGAGCACTCAATACTGAAGCAGGCATGTTGAGAGACTGACAGCTTCTGTCTGTCTATAGTGAACCTTAGATGAATGTCTAACAAACTTTCCAGGATTTTTAGACAGAAGGAGGACAGACTAATGGGCTTTAAGTCCCCTGGAGCTCTGTGCGAGCTTTTGCCGGCATTGGGTATAAAAATTACCCTCACATGCTTCCATAAGTCTGGAAAATTCGCTAATTCAAGACAACTTTTGTAGATATTTAGCAGCCACTCTATTATAAGATTCTCTGACTGCTGAATTTCAATTGGAGCTACACCATCTGTGCCAGATGCTTTAAATGGTTTGAAGCCATGGATAGCCCATTGCAATTTTGGCTTCGTGACTTTGTCTGAGTTGACTTCAACTACATTCCCGCTGGGCTTTATTGACCGCGGAATGGTGCTCGAGCAACCAGGGAAGTGAATCTCCAGAAGAAGCTTTAGAGTCTCATTTCTATTTGAAGTCCAAAATTTATCCTCCCTCCTCAGGTAACCAGGTACCATTAGAGCAGTTGAGCCTCAACCTGGACGACTCAGAGATATCTTCTACGTCACCGCAAAAGTTTCTCCACGATTCTCTTTGTGCCTTCCTAACCTTACATTTGAAAGCTCTGAGTGCTGCCTTATATAAGGCCCAGTCTGCACTATCTCTAGACTTCTTTGCGCTGTTGAAAAGTCTCCTACAGTTTTGTCTGAGGACCCTAATTACCTCCCCCCACCATGTGGGATTTTGTTTCCCCCTGGGTCTACTGATGGGGTAAGATACCAACAGAGCCTTATTAAGAGCAACCATTATAACCACAGACCTATCAATTTCGTCACAGGTGCTTGTGCTTATAGGATTCTGAAGTAGTAGTCTAGCTACAGTCACCTTGTAGAGGTCCCAGTTTGCTTTCCTGTCATTTCTAAAAGCCTTAGGGCTGGGTGACTATCTAGAAGATCAAATTGAATTAACCTATGATCCGAAAAGGAATGTTCCTCTAGAAGTCTCCAATTTGAGATCCGATCAAAAATTGATTCGGAGGCAAGGGTTAAGTCAAGGACTTCTTGCCTATTAGCAGTAATGAAAGTGGGTTCTGACCCCTTATTGCATACAGAAAGGTTAGTCGTTACAATATATTCATATAATGACTCACCGCGTTCATTGACATCCGTGCTTCCCCAGAAATCGTGGTGCGCATTGGCATCGCATCCAATAATAACAGCCATCCATTGAGCCTTTGCATCCACAACAGGCTTCTGTAGGTTGGTTTCTGGAAGGTTCTCATGGTCATGTGCCGTATACGCCGAGACCAGCCAGTACAGTCCTTTGCCAGTTTCCAGGCAGACGGCCGTTAAATCCTTGTTGCTGAAATTGGGGAGAATAAATGAGCTAACATCACTCCTAATGAGGATACAAGAAATAGGTATTCACTTACGGTATACAGCAATCTGTAATTCTCAGTCCTGAGACCACAGACGAAGTCCCCGTGTGTCCAGAGTTCTTGGATCAGGACAACGTCTACTCCACCTTTTGCAAGACGGAGCTGAAAGCTAGCAGACGCAGCCTTCGAATAATGGAGGTTAATCTGCACTATTCGTAGCATCTCTGCTACTTGTAGCGTTGGTCACCTCCACCGCCGTCACATCAGCCTCAGACTCCCAGTCTGACTCCAGAAGGACTTCCTCCTAACTGAGTGTGGTTGTCCCTAGGATACTATCCAATCCCCCCACAGTTGACATAGAGTCACTGCATTTCGGGTGCATGGCAGAGTCCTCAGCAGCAGCAGGATGAGCAATTAACCCTGAGGGATTCAATACCGCTTGATCCGTGTAAGACGGTTGTCCGTCCTTTTTGTCGACCTTAAGACTTGTGGATGAGAAGCCATAGCCCACAACCCAATTGGATTCAGCCAGAGTCGCCAGAGATTCTGCGTTCACCACAAGGGTTATTGACTTGTAATCCCCTCTTGCTGGTAGGACCGTTGACGTTTTGTAGCCTGTTGTCTTGGAGCTTGAGACTCCTTCACGACTTTCGTCGCCCACTCGATGGAAGCCTTCTGCTTCACCGTCCTCTCCTTCGCTGGGATCCGCGACAAGAGTTCCACCGTCCGGATAGCAGCCCTTTTCTCCCTGTAGAACCTTTTGGTTCTCTAGTTAGCAACACTAACGCAGAACGTGGATTTACATGTGCCAGGCTCGTCGTCCTTAGATACAATACCCGCCGCAGAGTGCGCAGAGGATTTTGGATTCCCATCCGAATTAGCGTTTATAGACCGGACGTAATTTTTTTTTTGTTGGTTTTTGTTCATACCACCCGCTAGATTAATCTAGCTAAGGCAGCCAAAAATATGACAGGGGAAGGGGTTGGTCAACTGTGGTAGCGCCCCGCACAACAGCAAGGCCACCGTTACTACCTGAGGCAGCCTTTCGGTAAGTTTCTTTTTACAGCTGAGCGGGACTCATTTTAGACCAAAATTTTTGGAGTCATGTCTCCACTTCCATATGGGCATTGACATCTTGAGGCAACGAATGTAATGAATCCTCTAAATTTTCCTGAAAAAAATTGCAAATATTCGTAACGATAGTGAATGAAATAAGTGATTTAATTTACATCTTGCAACTGTTTATCTTTATAAACGTGGGTATGTTCTTGTGGAGTATTATTGTTATTAGCTAGAAATTAAAAAGCATTATTCCTGCATTGCGAAGAAAAAATGTGGATATGATAATTAAATGTACATTCCCATCTTCACTGCAAATATGTAGCAGAAACCGGTGGCTTGTCTCCCAATTAGTGGAAGAACGTTTTCTGACATATTCGAATCGAAGTTTGTTTCCGACGGAGTCAGCAGCTATCTCCACCATACATTTTCATTGTAAATTATCGTACATGAACCGCAATATCTTCCAAGGGCACTGCATTCACGTTTTTCCAGCAAAAGCGGTTGATATGTGCATCCATTCTTCCTCCTTTTGCTTCTAGGTGACGGCATTAGACTTCTTGTTTTCTTGAATATGTTTGGTAGATATGGACATGCATATACAGATATGATCAGAATCACTTTCTAAGCATTCTTTATTTTTTCCGTCCAGTTGTGAATTAGAATCAAGCTACCTACGAGTAGTTGACTGACAGCATCGACTCCTAAAAGATGCCACACTTCATGTGGGATTAGTATGTGCTAAAGTTGTTTAAGAGGAACACATACTTTTAGGGTCTAATTATTGTAAATTAATAGCAATTACGCAATATTTATTATGTAAACTTTGAGGGTGTTACAGTTCCGCAGTCGTATCGACGAAGGGCATTGTAATTTAGAATCCACCGTCGATACTTTTACAGTAGGTCAGTTGGCTTGACCGACTGACACCAATTAGCAGGTGCGGAACTGGAAAACCAGAAAGGTCAGTTCACAGACTGAGATGACTGTTGAGAAATAGAATATAAGAATTAGTATTTGTAAAAATAAAGCGGCTTGTTATTTAAAAACGAAAAGTGTAATGTAGTGTAATTTCAAAAGAGTGATTTAGGGTTTCCAGGAACACGCGCGTCTAGGACAAGTAGCGAAAAGAACGCTCCCGAGGACAACAAACACGGACCCCAACATTTTGGCGCAGCCGGTCTTAAGGAACTACAGGAGGAATCCCAGGGCAAGGAACCCTGTAGCAGGGAAGCATCCTGCAACACACTAGAAGTATTAACCAGGGCGAAGATGTCATCATACAATATAATGGTGAGTAGAGTGTATAGTAGCGTAATTTAAGTAGATACTTCTGCGACCCTGAAGGCGCCGTAGCGCTGGTCAAAGAAGTCGCAACCTATAGGCGCGTTCGCGCTGTTGCACGCAGCTTTGGATGACAACCATAAACCGTCAGTATGATCGGAGGGTCTATGTATGTTCATCCTAGCTGTGAGGATTTTTTTTGTAGGGGCTTTGCATTTGTTTGTTGTTAGGGACATTTATTTATATTGTTTATAAAGTCATGTAATTTATATTGGAGACATTAAATTGTTTTTATATTGTTTAAATTCATATGGTTTTAATTTATGTTGTTTGAAAACAAACATAAAAAATTTGATTTTCATATTTGGCATTTTGAGCTTAGGGTATTAGGTGAAAATATTTCAAGAGATGCAGACAACACGTGTTGTTGCATCAAAGTTTTTGTAGTTCGGAAACTACGATTTGCGTAGCAATATTCAAGAAAACATTTAAATGCTATTTTTACGTGGCGCATACGTTACGAGTTTATTATTAAATATTGATTCAAATTTCCGGGAATGAATCAAGACATTTTTGCCTGTAAATCCAATTTCGGTTTTTACAAACATATGGCCTTTTCTATGGATTTTTGGGAGTATTAAAAATGGTGAGAATAAATCAAGGAGTATCTGTGAGGAAGTCAAGAACCAAATTGCTCTGATGGAAGGACTTAATGGACGCCGGTAGACAGCGGTTATGGAACTTGTGATGGAAGATAAGTAAAGAAAGAATATTAAGATAGAATTTCCGGTGGAATGTTTTTTAATAAATCTGTATTTATCATTAAGTAAGATGAAATAAAAAAAATGGGATAAGTTAATAACAAGTTTTAACAATTATTGGGTTTTATTTATAAATTGTTTTGGTAATGGGGATACGCCAGCTATTCTGGCATTTGGGATATGGCCAAGGAAGCGCAAGGATTACTGCTGATGCAGGAGCAAATTGGCGAAGCGATTGAAAAACTGGTCCGTAACTTTAAGAAAGACGGCAGGTTACGTAAGGACACCGTGTATTACCGCAAGCGAATAACACAGTTGCAAAATCTGGGGAGAGAGTTCAATCACGGGCTGTTGTTGCCTCACGCACTTGAGTACGGCAAAGGAAAATATTTTGCGGAAAATTATGCAGACTACATAAATAGTCTGATCAACGAATCGGCAGATACATTTAGTTCTGAATTAGAGGGACTAGGAGAACAAATTGTGAGTTAGGTTAAAGATAGCGCTCAAGTTTTATCGGTCATAAGTAAAACAACAATACGTAAAATGGGTATAGAGCAGATTTCAAAGACAGTGGCCAGGCTAGTACCTGTGTTTACTGGTGCAGCTTCAGAAGATCTTCGGTCAGAAGTTAACAGATTCATTCAAGGCTGTGAGCTTGCAAAGCGAAGCATAAGCCGTAATAAGTTGCAGGACTTCTTCGACTGTGTTAAGCAAAGGTTATTTGGAGGCGGGTACAACCTTGTATTGCCAAAGCAGTTCGCCAGTGTGGACGAGCTTTACGGTCTTAAAAGGAGAACTTATTTGAAGGAGAGAACTTTGGAGGACATAACCCAAGAAATAAGAATCGGGAAGCAGCTGGCAAGTGAAGACATACGTGCCTTTGCCAGGCGTTTAGGGTCACTCCAGATGATGGCCCAGGAAATAATCAGGAATAAGTACAATGGTATTGGAGATACAGCGTTATTACACGAAGTTGACGAGTCGGTGTTGACAACTTTTATGGTGGGCTCCGCAACTCCGTTCTAAAAATTCATATGCTGAATAGCAGAACAGGATCTCAGGAAGAATCAGTAGAAGAAGCGATTAGAGCACAAGTTCTCGTGGACGGAGTACGGCTGGGTTAGGTGTTCGTTCAGCCGTAAGCAAGGTTATACAAGGGATGAGTGCATTACACGCAAAAACACGCCCTTCTGTATGGAGTGCCAAACAAATGGTCATGAGGCAAGTAGACAGTGCCAAGGAGACAGAGAATGGAATCAGAGTAGAAGGCAGCCAGCTACGAGGCGCCCGGATCCATCCTTGAGGGACAACAGGGGTAACTTTAGTAGTCCCCGAGTTAATTCACCGGAAGGAATTAACCAAGGAAGAAATCCTTTCAAAAGTGGGAGTGGTCAGCAGCGACCAAAATGCAATCCCAAAAGTGAACCAAGGCTAGGCAATAACATACAGGGGTTGAGATGCTTCGCATGTGGACGATTGGGGCATCGGGCGGAAGTGGAATGCAGGGGAAAGACAATCCCAACAAAAGAACCAGGGAAATTTCCAGCGGCCCAGTCGAGGCCAGTAGACTGGAAAGCCAAAAGAAAGAATATAATAATTAGGCCGGAAGTACGTGGGACTAGTAATGTAGGAACTACAGTCCAGGAGAAGGAGGAGCAAGAAGCTCTCCAATATCACGAAGAGTTAGGAAGTGGATACGCGTCCATATTGGGAATAGGAGGACAGTGCTTCGCTATGAGCAGGATAGGTGATACCTTCATCGAGATACCCTGCGAGGAATCAGCGAGTGGAAAGCTAGTGCTATTGGTAGATTCAGGGGCGGACACTAGCCTCGCAAAATCTAGTGTTTTACGGAAGGGGCTAGACATTAATTAAATAGACGTAAGAACGCTTAACGAAGCGGTTGGAGGGTGAATTATGACATTGGGGTCGCTCAGAATAGGGCACAGGGGAGTTAAGGGCATCAGTTATCGAGTGCACGCAGTGGAAGTGGACAGGAAAGGTATCCCGGCTGATGGGATAATTGACCGCTATAATCTTTGGGGCCGCACCATACTGGATGCGCTCGACAAGCAGTTATCATTTTATGATAATAATAAGAATAGAATCCTCACTCTTCCAGTAAAGTCATGGCAGGCAGGAACCGTGAGTAAGGTTAAGAATTGTATGGAGGTAGTGAATGCAAGGGCAACCAGAGTAGTTACTATGCATGTAAACACGAAAATTAGGACTGTTCTTTGACACAAGCAGCAGCTAGCGGAGGGCGTATATATGGGAGAAACCATAACGCACGTTGACAAGGGTAATGTGTACACTTGCGTACTCAACGCCTCAGAAAAGGACTACCTGATGGATGAGGATTTTAGGCCGAAGTTCACTAGCTATGATAATTTTAAAGAACCGAATTATAGATCGATTAATCAGATTAAGCAGGTATAAGGAAAAGATTGGAGGGGGTGCTGGAATCACTGAAGTTAGACCCAAGCGTAAATTTAAAAGAGAAGGCATCAATAGAAGCCATTTGTACGTGATTCTGTGACATATTTTTGCTGGAAGGAGACCAGTTGACGTATACACCAGAAGTAGAGCCTGAAATACCTACTAGGGTGGATCAAGCACCAACAGTACAGATTGCCACAAGCTCACAAAGATGAGGTAAATAGGCAAGTAGAAGGAATGTTAAAGGATCACATAATTTCACCGAGTATCTCGCCTTGGAACTCACCAATAATTTTGGTACCAAAGAAGGGAGGTGCTCAGGGTCAAAATAAGTGGAGAATGGTCGTCGATTTTAGGAAATTGAAGGACGCCACTATCAAGCAGGTGTTTCCGATACCAAGGATAGAAGAGATTCTGGATCAATTGGGACACAGTAGATATTTTTCTACACTTGATTTAGCTAGTGGCTACCACCAAGTTTTGGTGGATACCCAAGATAAGCAGAAACCCGCGTTCAGCACCGGTTAAGGGCATTATTAGTTTAACAGAATGCCATTTGGATTAACATTAGCACCGGCTACCTTCCAACGGCTAATGAACCATTTGCTAATTGGCTTGCACAGATTAGATTAGATTGTTTTTTGTATCTCGATTATATTGTAATTTATGGGAAGAACTTGCAGCAGCATTAGCAACGCTTGTGCAAAGTTCTGCAGAAATTAAGCACGGAGAAGTGTCAATTTTTGCGAAGAGAGGGAGAGAATTCAAGCGGATAAAATTGATGCAACAAGAAATGTTAGCAATGCGGGTGACGATGCCAATGAACAAAGAGCCAGTAGGCTAAATAGGATATCCAGGCAGTGTTAAAGGGTTTCCATGATTCACCTTTAGGTGGACACCAGGGAAAAATATAAAAAGAGTTGTCCGAAATGTCAGGCCAATAAGAGTTCAAGGCTAACAAAGATGCCAATGGTGTTAACTGAGATACCAAAACACCCATTTGATAAAGTTCATATGGATATTGTAGGTATTTTACCTGAGACAGTTTCGGGAAATAAATACATATTGACGTTCCACGACGATTTCTCAAAGTATATGGCGTGCGTGGCTACACCCGATGCTGAAGGGTAGCCAAAGCATTATTTGATGAAAGTATAGCACGATACAACATTCCTAAGGTTCTGATAACCGACAATGGTTCAAATTTTGTATCGAAGCTATTCTCAGAAACGTGTAAAATGCTGGGAATCAAGAAATTGCATATAACACCATATCATCCCCAGGAGAATGGACCATTGGAGCGCAGTCATCGACCTCTGGCCGAGTACTTGCGCAGTTTTGCCAAGGAAGGCGGCTCGAATTGGGATCAATGGTTGTGAGGAGCAAATTTTAGGCGTAAATTTGCCCCTACATATTTAGTTTTGCCATAACGCCCCAAACGTGTATATTTAAAATAGGGGCCAAGTGCTTAAACAACCAACCCTAAAATATATACGTGAATTGTCCTAAGAATTTGGCACCTCCCACTTTCATTGCTAAAACCACACACACAACCGCCATCATATTTAGTGCAGCAGCCATCATGCAAGTGAGTCTAAGACACCTCCCACCATAGTAATGCTACCAACAACAAGTGTTATACTCAGCATCGGGAGGACAGAAGACACAGCCACAATTAAGTCAGACAGTGGAACCCTGTGATAAGCGACGAAAAACATGCAACGAAGTCAACAACGCAAGATAACACAGGAGAATATCACAAAAACAATTGTGCAACCGGCTGACCACAGCTAAAATAATATAAATTTACAACAACAGTGCCTAACGCACTGATATGAATTCACAACAACAGTGCCCAACGCACTGATATGAATTTACAATAACAGTGCCTAACGCAATGCTAGAATTTTACAAGAGATCGCGACAGAAGTTGCCGACTGCATTAGTTCGGAAAATAACCCACTAACAACACCCAAAAACGAAGGCCAAGCACAAAGTGGAACACGACAGACCGATCGCTAAGCACACCAACAGACCGGACAAAGCATAAAGAGGAGAAGCAAAATTAAATATCCAATATTTAATATTTTTAAATATTTTATGCCATCCATATAAAATATCAACAAAGTGCTGAAGGTGGCCGAAGGAGAAATAGCAACAACAACAAACAACACAAGGAACAACAACAAGGTAAATCATCACAACAACAACACAATATTGAAGGTGGCCCAAGGGCAAAAACTTACAAGAACAACAGCGAGAAAGCAACAACAATGTGCTGAAGGTGGCCCAAGGTCACATTCAAACGAGAAGAACAATGCGGGAAACCGTAGCAACATGCCACAACAAACTACAGTTCCCGCACAACAACAACTATTGGATGATCTACGCTAAACCTGGAGCATAAAAGCAGGAGCAACTGGCAACCTAGCCTCTTTCTTTCATTCGGCATCAGGCAGACAGGACGCTCTTTCTTTCATTCAGCATCAGGCAGACAAGACGCTTTTTTCATTTGGCATCAGACAGACCAGACGCATCGTACTAAACAAAGTTATACACACTGACAAACGCAACAGAAGCTAGGGGAATCTAGAGGAGATTATGGTTTATAATCGATTCTCTGCTAGAAACCCACACTTACAAACGCAACAGAAGCTAGGGGAATCTAGAGGAGATTATGGTTTATAATCGATTCTCTGCTAGAAACCCACACTGACAAACGCAACAGAAGCTAGGGGAATCTAGAGGAGATTATGGTTTATAATCGATTCTCTGCTAGAAACCCACACTGACAAACGCAACAGAAGCTAGGGGAATCTAGAGGAGATTATGGTTTATAATCGATTCTCTGCTAGAAACCCACACTGACAAACGCAACAGAAGCTAGGGGAATCTAGAGGAGATTATGGTTTATAATCGATTCTCTGCTAGAAACCCACATTGACAAACGCAACAGAAGCTAGGGGGACATATAGTTCAACTGTGTCCGTATTTAAGATTAGTAAAATAATTGTATCAAGTAGTTAGCCTTTTTTTAAAATTAATAAATAAATAAAATAATTAAATCAACGTAAACAAGCTTTGAATACTTTAGAGATTTTCTGTAAACGACTCCTGGCAATCCGGCGAGCTTACCCCGGCGAAAACGAGTCGTTACAGTGGCGCCCGAGCAGGGACTCTCAGAATAAAGAGAGTAAATACAACAAAGCTATATTATCCAACCCACGTCCCATCACCAGAGTCTGACACAGGATGGGAAAGACGAGTTGGGTGTACACCGTGCGAAAAGACCAACTGGTAGTCTGTTGTGTCGAGTTTGGCCTAGAGGCCACGGGCACAGTGGAAGAGCTACGAAAGAGGCTTGCGGAGTTCATCACCGACACAGAGATGACTCTAGACCAGGAGGTTCGGCTGGCAGAGCTACAGGCCCGACTCACGAGGAGTTTGTCGCCAGGACCCAGTCCACACTTGAGAGCTAGCCCCAGCGCAGAGCGACCTATAAGCCCCGGAGCATCGACAGCCACGAAGAAAGCAGCGGGAATATCTGATACCGCGTTCCAGACAGTAGTCCCTGAAGTCTCGCGAAGCGGGATAGCCATCTACTCGGCAGTCATCGACCACGTTAGGAAATGGTCCTTGAAATATGATGGAGGGCATGACCCGATAGCTTTCATAGAGCGAGTGGAAGAATTATCGGAAGTCTATGGACTAAACAAGCACATGCTGCCTCGAACTATGCCAGAACTCCTAAAGGAGCGTGCTCTGCTCTGGTATAGAAACAACAACCGAGCATGGGTTGATTGGGTTTTATTCAAAAAGGACTTCTTGAAGTTTTTCCTACCCACCAGGTACTTCGAAAAGCTGGAGGATGAAATTCGCCAACGACGGCAAAACCCACGTGAACACTTCAAACAGTACGTGGTAGAACTTCAAAACCTGATGCGTCACGCAGGATACACGGAGGCCCAGAAGTTAGAACGAATCTTTCGCAACAGCCTAGAGGAATACCAGTGGTATGTCCGGCGAAAGGATTTCGATACGCTGGAAGAACTGGTGGAAATGGCGGAAGACCTCGAGGGTATACGTGGTGACAGGGAGACTTCACGAGCAGCACCACCACGACCATCACCACCACGACCAACACCACCACGAGCAACACCACCACGACCACCACCAACACGCCACGAGATACAACCACGGGTCGAGCGCATGTCCCCATGCGAAACCAGAAACCGACAAGTAGCACCGGCCAACTGTACCAACAAGGTGGTACCTATAAATCCACGAACAGCATGCAGAAGATGTGGTCAGTCTGATCACATAGCGCGACACTGCCGCAATGCCCAAGTACTTTTCTGTTGGGAGTGCGGTAGGAGAGGAACTAGAACAGTTGAATGCTGTAGGACGGTAGGGGGAAACGAGCGGGGCTGCCGCCAGCAACGAGGCATGGAGCAGCCCACGGACAACAAGCCTCAAACGCAGTAAGTGCACTACGCTACGATGGACAGCGTATCTGTGCCGCCGTCACCATTGGCACAGAAAACCTCACGGCCACACTAGACACAGGCGCCACAAGGAGTTTCATCAGCGAGCGACTCATTTCCCATTTAGGTGCTACCACCGGTAGAGTAAACTCTACATACACTAGAGCACGGATGGCGGATGGTCGAACAAGAGATATTACTCAAGCGTTTGTGACGTGCGTCAAGCTTGGAGGAAAGGTATGTCAGCTGGAGCTACTTAGCATGCCCGACTCCACCGACGACTTACTGCTCGGCCTGGACTTCATGACACAGCAAGGCCTATCCATGACATGTGGAGGCCAGGAAATCCAGCTAGGCCCCAAGACGGATGGTGTGCAATCACAAGTTATCGCATCGTGCACAACCATACGACATGAAGCCGCTACGGACGAATCAAAGATGAAACTGTTTCTGGCCACAGAGTTGGCTAAATTCACAGACGGGCCAAACGTGACCAATATCACAAGCCACAAAATAGTGATGCGCGATGACCGACCCATCAAACAACGATACTACCCGAGAAATCCAGCGCAGCAAGAAATCATTGGCGCGGAAGTGGACGAATTAATAGCTAAAGGCTGTATCGAACCCTCGCATAGCCCCCACAGCGCACCGATTGTGCTAGTAAGGAAACGAGATGGGAAATGGCGTCTGTGCATCGATTATCGGCAACTCAACGCCAGGTCCATACCCGACGCATACCCACTGCCGCGAATCCAACACATCTTAGACCGACTGCGTGAGGCTAAATACATCAGTAGTCTCGATCTGAAGAACGGGTATTGGCAGATACCAATGGAGGAGCACAGCAAGCAGTATACCGCATTCACGGTACCCGGCAGAGGCCTCTTCCAGTGGCGTGTTATGCCTTTCGGGCTACACTCCGCACCAGCAACGTTTCAAAGAGCACTGGACCAAGTTATTGGCCACGACATGGAGCCACACGCGTTTGCCTACCTCGATGACATTATTGTCACAGGGAGAGACCTAGAAGAACACATGAGAAACCTGCAAGAGGTGTTCCGACGGTTGTGGGAGGCAAATTTGAAACTAAATCTGGAGAAGTGTGCATTCTTTCGGAAGGAGCTAAAATATCTGGGACACGTGGTCAGCGACAAAGGAATACATACTGACCCAGATAAAATCGCTGCCATACGGGAGCTGCAACCACCAGAGAACATACGACAGCTACGTCGCTGCTTGGGCATCGCATCTTGGTACCGCCGTTTTGTACCCGACTTTGCAAAAGCAGTACACCCTTTAACGATGCTGCTAAAGAAAGGAAAACATTTCCGATGGGGTACCGAACAACAGGAGGCTTTTGAATTACTGAAACAACGATTGACGGAAGCTCCGATCCTCGCCTGCCCAGACTTTAGCCAGAAGTTCACGCTCCAGACCGACGCCAGTGACTACGGGTTGGGAGCAGTGCTTACGCAGGAGATCGAGGGGGCGGAGCGAGTAATAGCGTACGCTAGTAGACACCTGAATGGAACTGAGCTAAACTACTCCCCAACTGAGAAGGAGTGTCTAGCCATAATATGGGGCATCCGGAAAATGCGGCCATATCTGGAGGGCTACCACTTTACCGTGATCACCGACCACCTATCGTTGAAGTGGCTAAATTCCATCGAGAGCCCTTCAGGACGCATAGCACGGTGGGCGCTAGAACTTCAGCAGCATTCATTCGAGGTACAATACCGCAAAGGAAAACTAAATGTACTGGCAGACGCACTATCAAGACAACCGGTCGAGGCTGCATGCACTGTCACTGTGCAGGACCAAGCAGAGCAAAATTGCAAGTGGTGGCTCAAGCGAAAAGGAGAAATACTTGCCAACCCGGCTAAATTCTCCGACTACACACTGGAAAACGGGCAGCTGTATCGCCATATACCAAATCGCACGGGTGATGAGGACTGTACACCATGGAAGCTGTGCGTACCTAGGCCTCTGAGGGTACGCATTTTGCAAGAGAACCACGACGCGCCAACCGCAGGACACCTAGGCATCCGGAAAACGATAGCCCGAGTTGCAAATAGGTACTACTGGCCAGGACTGTTCCGGGACACCAGCCGCTACGTTCGTCAGTGCACACTATGCCAGAAGTACAAGCCCAGCCAACAACAACCTGCTGGAGAAATGCTGACGCAAATACCCCTGGAGCCGTGGGCCATATTGTGCGCGGATTTTGTTGGACCTCTATCCCGCTCGAAGCATGGAAACACAATGGTACTAGTTTTCCATGATAAGTTCTCAAAATGGACAGAGATGGCGCCACTTCGGAAGGCCACCACCGAGACTCTACAACGGGCCTTTCGGGAGCGCATCTTAGCCCGTTTCGGAGTTCCTAAGGTCTTAGTGACGGACAACGGATCACAGTTTACAAGCAAGTCCTTTCAGCGCTTTGTAGAAGACTACGGTATCAAGCATCAGTTTACCGCACCGTACACACCACAGGAAAATGCTGCCGAACGCGCCAACCGCACAGTCAAGACCATGATCGCCCAATACGCCGGTAAACAGCAACAAAAGTGGGATGACCTACTGCCGGAGTTAACCCTGGCGATCAATACCAGCGTATCCGAGACAACTGGCTATAGCCCCGCGTTCCTAATACAAGGACGGGAGCCACGACGCCCAGGAGCGTTGTACGATGAAACCACCCCAGGAACAGGACAAAGGAAACAAACACCCAACGAAAGAGCCGAACTACTAAAGGAAGCATACACATTAGTGACAAGGAATCTGGAGCGAGCGGCTCAAGATCAACGGCGTCATTATAACCTACGACGAAGGCCCTGGAAACCAGAAGTTGGACAATTGGTGTTAGCAAAACAGCACCATTTGTCCAAAGCCATCGACCACTTCTCCGCCAAGTTGGCCCCACGCTACGATGGGCCATACCGGATAGACACCTTCACCTCCCCAGTCATTGTCAAGATGAAACGTGAAGGAACCAAGGAGACAAAGACAGCGCATATTAGCGAGCTGAAACCATTCTGCGCGCCAGGTGGCATCACAGCATACGCTAACTAACAAACGCATCTGACGAGAACAGTGTACACAACGGAAAGGAATCCGATTCCAGCGAGGATCATGCAAAATCATCACCCTCTGGCAGGGTAAGGTGACCATTTTCCATCGGCCGCAAAGTAGGGAGGACATGTGAGGAGCAAATTTTAGGCGTAAATTTGCCCCTACATATTTAGTTTTGCCATAACGCCCCAAACGTGTATATTTAAAATAGGGGCCAAGTGCTTAAACAACCAACCCTAAAATATATACGTGAATTGTCCTAAGAATTTGGCACCTCCCACTTTCATTGCTAAAACCACACACACAACCGCCATCATATTTAGTGCAGCAGCCATCATGCAAGTGAGTCTAAGACACCTCCCACCATAGTAATGCTACCAACAACAAGTGTTATACTCAGCATCGGGAGGACAGAAGACACAGCCACAATTAAGTCAGACAGTGGAACCCTGTGATAAGCGACGAAAAACATGCAACGAAGTCAACAACGCAAGATAACACAGGAGAATATCACAAAAACAATTGTGCAACCGGCTGACCACAGCTAAAATAATATAAATTTACAACAACAGTGCCTAACGCACTGATATGAATTCACAACAACAGTGCCCAACGCACTGATATGAATTTACAATAACAGTGCCTAACGCAATGCTAGAATTTTACAAGAGATCGCGACAGAAGTTGCCGACTGCATTAGTTCGGAAAATAACCCACTAACAACACCCAAAAACGAAGGCCAAGCACAAAATGGAACACGACAGACCGATCGCTAAGCACACCAACAGACCGGACAAAGCATAAAGAGGAGAAGCAAAATTAAATATCCAATATTTAATATTTTTAAATATTTTATGCCATCCATATAAAATATCAACAAAGTGCTGAAGGTGGCCGAAGGAGAAATAGCAACAACAACAAACAACACAAGGAACAACAACAAGGTAAATCATCACAACAACAACACAATATTGAAGGTGGCCCAAGGGCAAAAACTTACAAGAACAACAGCGAGAAAGCAACAACAATGTGCTGAAGGTGGCCCAAGGTCACATTCAAACGAGAAGAACAATGCGGGAAACCGTAGCAACATGCCACAACAAACTACAGTTCCCGCACAACAACAACTATTGGATGATCTACGCTAAACCTGGAGCATAAAAGCAGGAGCAACTGGCAACCTAGCCTCTTTCTTTCATTCGGCATCAGGCAGACAGGACGCTCTTTCTTTCATTCAGCATCAGGCAGACAAGACGCTTTTTTTCATTTGGCATCAGACAGACCAGACGCATCGTACTAAACAAAGTTATACACACTGACAAACGCAACAGAAGCTAGGGGAATCTAGAGGAGATTATGGTTTATAATCGATTCTCTGCTAGAAACCCACACTGACAAACGCAACAGAAGCTAGGGGAATCTAGAGGAGATTATGGTTTATAATCGATTCTCTGCTAGAAACCCACACTGACAAACGCAACAGAAGCTAGGGGAATCTAGAGGAGATTATGGTTTATAATCGATTCTCTGCTAGAAACCCACACTGACAAACGCAACAGAAGCTAGGGGAATCTAGAGGAGATTATGGTTTATAATCGATTCTCTGCTAGAAACCCACACTGACAAACGCAACAGAAGCTAGGGGAATCTAGAGGAGATTATGGTTTATAATCGATTCTCTGCTAGAAACCCACACTGACAAACGCAACAGAAGCTAGGGGAATCTAGAGGAGATTATGGTTTATAATCGATTCTCTGCTAGAAACCCACATTGACAAACGCAACAGAAGCTAGGGGGACATATAGTTCAACTGTGTCCGTATTTAAGATTAGTAAAATAATTGTATCAAGTAGTTAGCCTTTTTTTAAAATTAATAAATAAATAAAATAATTAAATCAACGTAAACAAGCTTTGAATACTTTAGAGATTTTCTGTAAACGACTCCTGGCAATCCGGCGAGCTTACCCCGGCGAAAACGAGTCGTTACATGGTTGACCACTGCAATGCATGTACACAATAATACTGTGCATGTATCAACGAAGCAAACTACGTTTAGAACACTTTACGGGTTTGATTTCAACATGCCAGCAAATCTGAAGCGCAAATGTGCGCCAGTATACAATGCTGATGATCCCAATAAAGTGCAAAAGTACCAGCTCCAGCGAGCGCACGAGTTGGTAAGAGAAAACCAGGATAGTGCAAAACGAGTAGCCAGGCAAGCTTAGTACAAGGTACTAAACCCAGTAGTTTTTCGTGTGGGTGACCAAGTATTACTGAAGAATCAGGCTAGGTGAAACAAGTTCTCACCTGTTTGGATAGTAGTTACAACAGTCGTAACAAGTAAGGGCAAGAATAAAAAGCTACATAATAATTTATTGAAATTGTTCCACATTACACCACACAGCTAAAAACATGTGTTAACAGTGTTTTTCAAAGTCAAGGCCGACAGAAATGTGCCAATTAAACTCAGGCGAGTGTAATTGCCGTAAGAAAAATGTGCCTATTCGGCACTATGGCCGAACGAAGCACAGTAGAGGAAAATATATTAAATAATAAGCAACGGGTTCATTGAACAAAATTAAAAAAATAATATTATAAGACAGTCGTGGGTAAGCAATTTAAACTAAACGTAGAAAATATACACACATACATACGGCAGTTACTGAAGTGAAATACGATGCGTAAGCAGGAGCGCCGGCACCGTTGGTGAAGTAAGTATATATGTATGTAGCTGTATAATGTACAGAATGAATGTACGAAGGTATATTTAAGCAAGTAAGTAGTTTTGTTATAATAGGAATGGGTATGGCCATATAAGTAAGTATGTAGGGACTTATGATTAGGAATTGGGAATTTATATGTAAATAAACATAGGTTTTTACTGTTTATTGATTAGGAAATTAGCGTATGGAAAATTGAAGAAATGTATATGTTGAGATATAAAATAATTAATTATAGGTTAATTGGGAAAATAATGTTACCAATTAGTTCTAAGTAACTTAAAGCGCCTCAAATGTATGTATGTAGCCATATACCAGCTAATTACAGGGTGGAAAATACAATTGCTAATGGATATATACATACCAGGCTAGAAGTAAATTTAAATATATAGAATAATTAGATGCAATGAAAAATTGAGCCATGTAATGGGCAATGTTTTCACATTACCGGGTTTATCTTGAATATTCTTGTTTATGTGAAAGAGCAAATGAATTTGCTCAGAATTTGAAAATTTTAAAAGATGCAATATAAGAAAAACAAATTAATATAGATGGAAACTAATGAACTAAAAGAAATTATATTTTCATTCTAACCGATTTTTGGTTCTTACAAATTTCACAAAATAAGTACAGATTATTGCATATTAAATATGAAGAATATACTCGCATTAAGAAAAATTATAAATTAAAAAATTATAAACTGTGTAAGAGTTCTGATTAAAATTAAAGGTAGTTTAGAAAATAATTAATGTTAAAGAAATTAATTATTTAAATTGTAAATTTATAAAGAAATAAATGTAATAATCCAAAGAAAGCACAAATTATACTAAATGAGAAAATTATACCCAAGAGTATTGTTTTTCCTTTTTATTTGTTTAAACTTTTTTATTGTATTTTTAATTTTTTCCTTTTGTTCTGTTCAACTGCACTCCTCGGCGTCGTGTTTTGCACTGACGGCGTTCTCTCCTTCGCTCTCCAAAATAAGCCCACCTCGCAAGAAAGAGCAACATCGCACTCACTCTGTTGCATCTCTTCTGTGCTCCTCGTCCGTCACACATCTCTTTCCCGCGCGAGAACAAGTATATATAGTATATATAGTATATTTGTTTAAATAGTATACTATTTTGAAATTGATTTATTAAATTAACTTATGAAATGTTCGGCTAAAATTAAACATAGAAAAATATCAAATTAAAATGTTAACTAGAAAATTAAGGAACAACGCGAAATCGGAAGACAGTGCAGACTAAGGGACCAACGTAGTATTCGGAAAGATGTGTTTTTGGAAAAACCGACTCGACCGCTGGAGAGGTCAATGATGGAATAGCGGAAGAGGCCGAGGAAATGGAAAAAATTCGGTTTCAAGAGAAAAGGGAAAAAAACATTTAAGGCAGTGGTAGGGAAAAAACGGTCTCTGTTGTTTCCAATTAATTTTGTTTCCGCGCGCGTTCAAAATTTGTGTTTTACTGTGGATGTATGCGGATTAATTGTCGATTGTGTGACTGTGCACTGAAGTTAAAAAAAATAATAAAAATAGAATTTGAGTGTTTTATTATGTAACGACTCGTTTTCGCTGGGGTAAGAACTCAGCGGGTCCCAGGGTCACTTACAGAAATTTACTTCAATCGCGTTAGGTTTTATAAGTGTTTTATTTATTTTCAAACTTACTACTTATACATATATATAATTATATTTAATAATTTTACCCTACTCTGTGTGGTAGTGTCCGTGGTTTGTACGAGTGTCCCAGGGAGAGTCGGTCAAAACCATAAACTCCACTGGCTCTGTCTGCGTTGCGTGTGCGTCCCAGGGAGAGTCGGTCAAAACCATAAACTCCACTGGCTCTGTCTACGTTGCGTGTGTGTCCCAGGGAGAGTCGGTCAAAACCATAAACTCCACTGGCTCTGTCTGCGTTGCGTGTGTGTCCCAGGGAGAGTCGGTCAAAACCATAAACTCCACTGGCTCTGTCTACGTTGTTTTATTGTCAATGGTTAGAGTACCTAGTTTCGATGCTTGGTGCGTCTCTAGGAGCTTGGTGCGTTGTCTACTTACGGAGCGATGCTGGATCACAGAGGCTTGGTGTTTGGTTCACTCCGCTTATATAGCGAAAGCTTGCCAGGGGATCAGTGCTCGTTCTTGTTGTGGCCCAGTTGTCCTTAGGCCACCTTCAACTTCCGCTGGTTGTCCACCTTGTTGTAGTTCCCCTAGTTGTCCATCGTAGTTGTTGCTTGCAGTAGTGTGGCCTGATCGCTGCTGTTAGTTGTCGCTTTGCTGTTGTTGTAGAAACGTTTCTTCGTACTCTGCCTGTTTACAGCTTTGCGTTTACGATCGGTTAGCGTGTGTGTGGCGCGCTCTTGTTTTCGCCTTCGGTCGCTATAGTGTTGTTGTTGTTAAAATATTGGCTCACACTCCGCCTGCTTACGATCGGTGCGCTCTCGTTGTCATCCGTGTTCCGCCTTCGGTCGCTGTACTGTTGTTGTTGTTAAAATAATGGTTCATACTCCGCCTGCTTACAGCTTTGCGCTTGCGATCGGTTCGCGTATGTGTGGTGCGCTCTCGTTGTCATCCGTGCTCCGCCTTCGGTCGCTGTGCTGTTGTTGTTGTTATAAATATTTCTTCTTACTCTGCCTGTTTACAGCTTTGCGCTTGCGATCGGTTGGCGTGTGTGTGATGCTCTTTCGGGTTTCTCTGTGTTCCGCCTTTGGTCGCTGCACTGTTGTAGAAATGTTTGCTTTCTGTTTCTTTTCTCCTTTATAGCCGTACTAGTCCCCCTTGATGTTCTTTGTACTATTAAGCCGTCGTCGCCATCAGTCTAACTCTTTCGGTTTCTGCGCTCCTCACCACCTGTACGTTTATTGGTCCGATCGTCTGTGCGTAAATGTTTTGTGATACTTATCCGTTGTCTTTGTTGTTGCATTTAGCGTGGGAGGTGGTTACCTTTTTAAGCTGCATGATATCGGGGATGGTTGCATGCTTGAATAGTGTTTGTGGTTAAAACAAATAAAATATGGTGGACATCGTTATTTGTTTTTGGACTTAACACGGTCTTTGGTGGTAGCATATAGTTTTGTTGTGTATGCGGAAAATACTTCTGGTATTTTTCCGTCTTTACACTTCCTCCCGACTTTATGGACGAAGGAGGAACGTTGCTTCTCCGTGGTGCACTATGACCCGGTACGGTGGTTGTTCGAACCGTAGGCGTTTTTTTCTAGCTTGGGTTTCTTTTATTATCTTTATCGTTTTTCTTACCAGTGCCGTGGGCAGCCCATTCGCCTTGGGTCCTTGTAGTTCCTGTACACTGTAGAAATGGACGTCTTTCTTGTGGGGTTCCTTTAATGCGGGTAGTATTCCAGGTGAATCTTTGTTGTACTTCTGTCTTTTCCAGGTGGTCTCCGTATCGCTGTCCGAGGTTTCTGATTCTTCCTGTTGGTAGTCTGGTGTCCCATGCGGGTCCAGTGGGGGTGATTCCTTCGCTTGTTTTGAGAGCATTTCCGCAGTTTTTTTCCGTTTTTCGGCCCCAACTAATTGTTTAACTAGGTGATATATTTCTGCTCGTTTGTGGGTGGCGTCCTCAGGGCTGAACCAGGTAGACAAATCAGCCGTGTCCCATGTGTTTCCTGGTATGGATTGTGTTAGGAACTTCTCTGCGTTTTGGAGTAGATAAATGCCACAGTCGGTATTGTTTATCTGTTGCGGCGTTTTAAGTCGATGGGAGGGTACCCTGGTGGCATTTATGGGTATTGGTGGGTCTTCCATAAATTTACTGCGGTATTCCTCGTTCAGGTATCTTCTCAGTATTTCGGCCTCCTCTTCGTGTGAACCTCGGTCCAGGGAGTCGAATATTAATATTGTGGCACCTTTTGTCCCTGTCACCAGAGTTCCGGGGAAACAGACACCGGCCAAATACCAATGATTTGCCTTGTTTATGGGCACCATTATTAAATCGGTGTCGAAAAGGTTCTTCCCCTTTGTCCACCGTTTTACGCCCATGTGCATGTCGGTCGCAGTTCCCTGTTGTCTGGTGAGCCGGGTGAAAAAATGAGTACTAAAAATGTGCACTCTACCCCGCTTTCTGCTGGGTACCAGGTTCTCTCGGAGCCATCTCAAATAGAAATCGATTAGCACATCGTTAAGTAGGCAGTTCGGCCGTAGGCGAGCGATATCCGAACTCCTGATAGCGATGCCTCCGGTAGTTGTCGGGTAAATCGTGATGACTTCGTCGCTGGACGGGGTGTTGTCTTCTTCTACTTGGACGCGTGCGGCCTGGATTATCGTTATTTGAGCCATCGTGGGTTTTTTTGTTTTTTTTTTTTCTTTGGTTTGTTAGTTTCGAGAACGTTGTTTTACTTACGTGCGCTGAAGATCAAAGAGGCTTGTATGGTAGCGTGGAGGCCCTTTTATACCCGCTTTGGTGAGGTAACGGTATTCCACGAGAGCGGCAATCTGGTTCTCTCAGCTCTTAGTTTTCCGCTCTCCTGGTCCTCTCACCGTTTCTCCTTTGTATTAGTGTGGGTCATTGTTGTCTTCCTCGTGGTTACCAGGCGCACAGTATGTTTTAATTTCGCTGAGATGAGCGGTCTTCCTGCGTTTGTCTCCCTTTCGCTGCAGCTCCATGATTACCGGTGAAATGAAGTTTACTATCTGGTAGGGTCCCTCATATCGCGGTGCTAGCTTGGCGGCGAAGTGCTCTGGTGCTTTGGACAAGTGGTGTTGCTTGACTAACACCCATTGTCCACCTTCCGGTTTCCACTCTCGGCGTCGCAGATTATAATGTCTTCTTTGATCCTGTGCTGCTCGTTCCAAGTTTTGCCTCACGATGCGATAAGCTTCTTGTAGTTGATCTACCCGTTCGTTAGCAGTCTGTGGGGTTAGCCCTGTACCCAACGTTGTCTCATCGTACAGCGCCTTTGGTAGTCGCGGTTCACGCCCTTGTATCAGATAAGCCGGACTGTATCCCGTTGTCTCCGATACACTAGTATTAATGGCGAGAGTCAATTCGGGAAGCAAGTCGTCCCACTTCTGCTGCCGTTGACTCGCAAATTGGGCCACCATAGTCTTGATGGTGCGATTGGTGCGTTCCACCGCATTTTCCTGCGGAGTGTAGGGCGCCGTGAACTGATGTTTGATGCCATACCCTTCTGTAAACCGGCGGAACGCTCGACTACTAAATTGAGACCCATTGTCCGTCACTAGGATTTTAGGTACTCCAAAGCGAGACAGGATGTGTTCCCGGAAAGCCCGTTGCAATGTCTCGGTGGTGGCTTTTCGGAGGGGGGCCATCTCGGTCCATTTGGAGAATTTATCGAAGAACACGACTAGCATGGTGTTGCCATGTGTGGAACGGGGTAAGGGCCCGACAAAGTCGGCGCACAAGATAGACCAAGGTTCAGTGGGGATGTGGCTCAACATTTTCCCAGCTGGTTGTTGGTGGCTGCTTTTAAATCGTTGGCAGGAGGAGCATTGACGCACGTATCGACTTGTATCGCGGAATAGCCCCGGCCAGTAATATCGGTTGGCTATCCGTGCTATTGTTTTCCTGATACCTAAGTGTCCTGCCGTGGGTGCATCGTGATTTTCCTGTAGGACCCGGTTCCTGAGCACTCTTGGCACACACAGTTTCCACGGGACGCAATCTTCGTCGCCGCGATAACTCGGGATGTGCCTGTATAACTGTCCACCTTCCAATTGGTAATCAGCATATTTCTCCGGCCTAGCGATGACCTCTGCCTTTCGTTTCTGCCACCAGGGGCAGTCTGGTTCTGTTCGGTCCTCAATGGTAATGGTGCAGGCGGCTTCTGTTGGCTGTCTAGACAAGGCGTCGGCTAACACGTTCAATTTTCCCTTCCGGTATTGCACGTCGAATGTGTACGGTTGCAGTTCAAGGGCCCATCTTGCGATACGACCTGCAGGGCTTTCGATGGAGTTTAACCATTTTAGTGAGAGGTGATCCGTGATGACCGTAAATTGGTATCCCTCGAGGTAGGGTCGCATCTTTCTAATACCCCACACGATCGCTAAGCACTCCTTTTCTGTGGGTGAATAGTTCCGCTCTGCGTTATTTAAGTGGCGGCTGGCGTAGGCTATCACGCGTTCCATCCCGTCGACATCTTGAGTGAGTACCGCGCCTAGTCCGTAGTCGCTTGCGTCGGTTTGGAGCACAAACTTCTTAGTAAAATCCGGGCACGCCAGGACTGGTGCCTCTGTCAATTTCTGCTTCAACTGTTCGAACGCGTGCTGTTGCTCTCCAGCCCACTTGAAGTGCTTGCCTTTTTTTAGCAATAGTGTTAACGGGTGTACTGTCTTGGCGAAGTCTGGAACAAAACGACGGTACCATGACGCTACACCCAGGCAGCGTCGCACCTCTCGTATGTTTTGGGGTGGTTCGAGTTCTCTGATGGCCGCGATTTTATCTGGATCAGTGTGGATTCCTTGGTCACTGACCACGTGACCCAAATACTTTAATTTCCTCTGGAAGAACGCGCATTTGTCTTTATTCAATTTAAGGTTGGCCTTTCGCAGGCGTCGGAATACTTCGGTTATGTTCTGTTGGTGTTCCTCTAGTGTTCGCCCTGTGACGATGATATCATCCAGGTATGCGAACGCGTGCGGCTCCATCTCAGGGCCTATTACCTGGTCTAAAGCTCGTTGAAAGGTCGCAGGTGCTGAATGTAGCCCGAATGGCATTACTTTCCACTGGAAGAGTCCACGGCCTGGCACCGTGAATGCGGTGTACTCTTTGCTGTGGGCATCCATGGGAATTTGCCAGTACCCGTTCTTTAAGTCTAGGGTGCTAATGTATTTCGCCTCCCGTAAGCGGTCCAATATATGCTGTATCCTGGGCAACGGATATGCATCCGGTATGGATCTGGCATTCAGTTGCCTGTAGTCTATGCACAGTCTCCACCTCCCGTCTTTTTTTCGCACGAGGACAATTGGGGCGCTATGTGGGCTATGTGAAGGCTCTATACATCCCTTTTTCAGCAATTCTTCCACTTCGGCGTTGATTACTTCCTGCTGTGCGGGATTCCTGGGGTAATATCGTTGCTTTATTGGCCTGTCGTCACGCATCACAATTTTGTGACTCATGATGTTGGCTACTCCAGGCTTGTCCTCAAACTTAGCCAGCTCGGTCTTCAGAAATCCTTCGATAGTCTCCTTTTCCGTAATGGTCTCTTCTTGGAATGGACGTGCACCGTGTAATGTCGCTGTTTTGCACGCCCCCAATCTGAGGTCCTAGTACGATTTCTTGGTCCCCGCATTCGATTTTTGTTCCCATAGTCGACATGAAATCGAGTCCCAGAAGGAGGTCGTCTGTTGAGTCGGGCATGGTGAGTAGCTCTAGTTCGCAGCTTCGGCCCCCTAATTTTATGTTCACTCGCAGTACCTCCGTGATCTCTCGTGTGCGTCCGTCAGCCATACGTGCACGTATGTGTGTAGGAATTACCCTACCGGTGGTTGCACGTAACTGACGGCTAAGGCTTTCGCTGATGAAACTCCGAGTGGCTCCGGTATCAACAGTGGCCGTCACTTCGTTGGTGTCGATGGTGACTGCAGCACAGATACGCTGCCCATCGCAACGTAAAGCGTTTAGTGTTGTTGAGGGCTGTTGCTGATGGGCTGCGCCCCGCCTCGCTCTTGACGGCAGCCCCGCTCGTTTCCCCCTTGCGCTCTGCAGCACTCCACTGTTCTTATGTTCCTTTGGCCGCACTCCCAACAGAATAGAACCTGAGCATTTCGGCAGTGTCGCGCCAAATGCCCCGTCTGTCCGCAGCGTCTGCAAGCTGTGCGCACATCGATGCGTGCCTCTGCTCCAGTGTGACTAATCGGCGCTACCTGTCGATTGCGGGCCTCACGTGGTGGTGTACGCTCGACTCGTGATTGTACAGAGGGTATTCGGTGTGGGTCCCGGTCGCCACGGAAGCCTTCCAAGTCTTCGGCCATCTCCACTAGTTCTTCCAGCGTTCCAAAATCCTTCCGGCGCACGTACCATTGGTACTCTTCCAAGCTATTCCGGAAAATGCGCTCTAGCTTCTGTGATTCTGTGTACCCTGCTTGCCGCATCAGATTTTGCATCTCCAACACATACTCTTTGAATTTCTCACGTGGTTTTTGCCGCCTCTGTCGGATCTCATCCTCCAACTCCTCCAGGTATCTGGCAGGCAAGAAGAATTTAAGAAAATCCTTCCGGAATAAATTCCATGCTGTCCAGGAACGATTGTTATTGCGATACCATAGAAGCGCACGATCTTTTAACAGTTCCGGCATGGTACGTGGGAGCATATCCTTGTTGAGCCCATATACTTCCGAGAGCTCCTCCACTCGTTCAAGGAATGCCAGCGGGTCACGGCCACCGTCGTATTTAATAGACCATTTCCTCACATGATCGATGACTCCGGCGTACTGTGCCTGGTGTGGCTGGTCAATGGCCGTTGGTGACACAGCGCGATGCAGTGATGTCCTCCGAAACTCTGCCTCACATGCCGCTGGTATTTCACCTGTGAATATATGGCCTGGTCTGTCCACGCTCAGCGTATTGCGGGTACCTATGGGCGTAGCCAGCTTGGGTGACGTACTCCTGACGTACCTGGATTTTAGTTTTTCTAAGCGGTTTCGTTGTTCTTCAGTCAATTCAGTCTCCGTGAAGAACTCAGATAGTTGCTTACGGAGATCTTCCACGGTTCCTGCAGCTTCTATGCCGAATTCCACAGCGAAAATCACCAGCTCCTCTTTGCGCAGCGTGTACAACCAACTTGTTTTCACCATCCTGTGTTCGTCTTAGATGATGATGAAAACAATGGGTGTTTATGTGTATAACCTGGTGCTGATTCGGCACTCCTCTGAGTGACTGCGTAGATCGACGTAGTTGTTTATCACTCTGTTTTTTTTTTAAAATCCGATGCGTTGAATTTCTTTTGAAGGTCCCTGCTCGGGCGCCACTGTAACGACTCGTTTTCGCTGGGGTAAGAACTCAGCGGGTCCCAGGGTCACTTATAGAAATTTACTTCAATCGCGTTAGGTTTTATAAGTGTTTTATTTATTTTCAAACTTACTACTTATACATATATATAATTATATTTAATAATTTTACCCTACTCTGTGTGGTAGTGTCCGTGGTTTGTACGAGTGTCCCAGGGAGAGTCGGTCAAAACCATAAACTCCACTGGCTCTGTCTGCGTTGCGTGTGTGTCCCAGGGAGAGTCGGTCAAAACCATAAACTCCACTGGCTCTGTCTACGTTGCGTGTGTGTCCCAGGGAGAGTCGGTCAAAACCATAAACTCCACTGGCTCTGTCTGCGTTGCGTGTGTGTCCCAGGGAGAGTCGGTCAAAACCATAAACTCCACTGGCTCTGTCTACGTTGTTTTATTGTCAATGGTTAGAGTACCTAGTTTCGATGCTTGGTGCGTCTCTAGGAGCTTGGTGCGTTGTCTACTTACGGAGCGATGCTGGATCACAGAGGCTTGGTGTTTGGTTCACTCCGCTTATATAGCGAAAGCTTGCCAGGGGATCAGTGCTCGTTCTTGTTGTGGCCCAGTTGTCCTTAGGCCACCTTCAACTTCCGCTGGTTGTCCACCTTGTTGTAGTTCCCCTAGTTGTCCATCGTAGCTGTTGCTTGCAGTAGTGTGGCCTGATCGCTGTTGTTAGTTGTCGCTTTGCTGTTGTTGTAGAAACGTTTCTTCGTACTCTGCCTGTTTACAGCTTTGCGTTTACGATCGGTTAGCGTGTGTGTGGCGCGCTCTTGTTTTCGCCTTCGGTCGCTATAGTGTTGTTGTTGTTAAAATATTGGTTCACACTCCGCCTGCTTACGATCGGTGCGCTCTCGTTGTCATCCGTGTTCCGCCTTCGGTCGCTGTACTGTTGTTGTTGTTAAAATAATGGTTCATACTCCGCCTGCTTACAGCTTTGCGCTTGCGATCGGTTCGCGTATGTGTGGTGCGCTCTCGTTGTCATCCGTGCTCCGCCTTCGGTCGCTGTGCTGTTGTTGTTGTTATAAATATTTCTTCTTACTCTGCCTGTTTACAGCTTTGCGCTTGCGATCGGTTGGCGTGTGTGTGATGCTCTTTCGGGTTTCTCTGTGTTCCGCCTTTGGTCGCTGCACTGTTGTAGAAATGTTTGCTTTCTGTTTCTTTTCTCCTTTATAGCCGTACTAGTCCCCCTTGATGTTCTTTGTACTATTAAGCCGTCGTCGCCATCAGTCTAACTCTTTCGGTTTCTGCGCTCCTCACCACCTGTACGTTTATTGGTCCGATCGTCTGTGCGTAAATGTTTTGTGATACTTATCCGTTGTCTTTGTTGTTGCATTTAGCGTGGGAGGTGGTTACCTTTTTAAGCTGCATGATATCGGGGATGGTTGCATGCTTGAATAGTGTTTGTGGTTAAAACAAATAAAATATGGTGGACATCGTTATTTGTTTTTGGACTTAACACGGTCTTTGGTGGTAGCATATAGTTTTGTTGTGTATGCGGAAAATACTTCTGGTATTTTTCCGTCTTTACAATTAGAACAACGTATGTAATTATATTTGTAATTATTTGTTAACAAGATTAAAAATTATTAATTCACATTTCAATTATATTTGTGGTGTGGTTGGTTTAAATTTCAGTGCCAGCTTCTTGGTTGTTTAAAATTTGCTGCTTTCTTCTCGGCTGCTCTTCTGCTACTCCCTCGTTCGTTCAAAAATTACCGGACGAGTTTGTACTTCGGCGAGACATTTTACGGCGAAGACAGAGCTTTTAGTGCGACATCCCACCT
This sequence comes from Clusia tigrina, assembly GCA_920105625.2. NCBI lineage: Eukaryota > Metazoa > Arthropoda > Insecta > Diptera > Clusiidae > Clusia > Clusia tigrina. The sequence goes on from CAKKTE020000572.1 coordinate 201,599, forward strand.
CCCGGTGGATTCATACTGGGATCCACGAAACTTAAAGCGGCTAGCTTAGATGCAGGTCGACGGATAATACCGCGGCTGGTGCGTACCGCGGCACTCCGGACTTGGCCGTCCTTGGCAGTGAAGACTTCAATTATTCGCCCTTTGACCCATTGGCTTCTAGGTAAGACAGGATCGCATACAACAACCAGTTGGTCTACTCTTAGTGGTGAGGCTGTACTCCTCCATTTTTGTCGATGCAAAAGTTGTGGCAAGTACTCCACAATCCACCTTTTCCACAGACGATCCTTCAGGTTCTGCGCAATTCTCCATTGTTTGCGCAGACAGATTTTCTCATCTTCCGGTGCAGGTGTTTGAGTGGAATTGAGGCAGCCACTCAAGAAGTGGTTCGGAGTAAGTGGTTCCTCTTCTTCATGGGTTATAGGAAGTTCTGTAAGTGGACGGCTGTTTATTATATTTTCCGCCTCAATCAGTGCGCTGGGGAAGGTTTCCAAGCGTGGTGCCTCATCCTTCAGGGTTCTCTGTAGCAGGCGTTTCACGCATTGGACAAGCCGCTACCAACAACCTCCAGCGCTAGGATTGGCTGGGCAATTAAAAATCCACTCTATGTTTTCCTTTGACATTGCCCGTCGAACCCGATCTACGTCAAATAAGCGGTTCTCCTGGCGAAACTCCTTTTGCGCACCTATAAAGTTGGTGCCATTGTCGCTGCGAATTCTAATCGGCACACCGCGACGGTTCACAAAATTCCTGAAACAAATTAAAAATGCATCGGTGGGCAGATCTTCTGCCACCTCCAAATGTAGGGCTCGAGTGGTGAGGCAAGTGAATAAAGCCACCCAACGTTTCTCTCGTCTGCGGCCGATAGCAACGCAGAATGGTCCACAGTAGTCCACCCCTGAGTAGGTAAAAGGTCGGACGTACGGTGTTAGGCGGTCTGTGGGTAACTGTCCCATAAGTGGCACAGATGGCTTGGCTCGAGCGGTAATACAAATGACACAATCCCTCTTGATACTTTTTAATAATGTGCGAGCATGAGGCACCCAGCACTTTTGCCGCATTTCATTTATTGTTAGGCAGTCGTTCTGGTGATGTCTCTTTTGGTGGTAATGCTTCATTATCAGCTGCGACACGCGATGTTTCTGCGGTAATATTATCGGGCGTCGGGCTGATTCAGGAATGTAATTAGCGGCGTCGATTCTTCCGTTGACTCTTAGCAGACCATCAGGATACAGCATCGGCGTGAGCTTAAATATGGCACTGGTGTTTGAAATTCCTGTACTTGCGCGTAGGGCTGACATTTCATCTGCAAATGACTCGTATTGTACGCGACAGCATACAAATTTTTCAGCATCAGAAACTTCAGCTGCTGTGAGCTCTCCAAACTGACGGGATCTAGATTTGGCGTTGCGAATGAACCGAAATATCCATGCTGTCACCCTCAACGTCTTCATGTAGGATGAAAACTTGATCAAACTATCAAGAATATTGTCTGTGTTTATTATGTGTAACACCTGATTAACAGCTTCTTCAGATACACAGTGCTCTGAAAGAAGCATCCCAGCTTCTCGAGGCCAGTGTATTTCTTCTTGGCACAAGAAATCTGGACCCAATATCCAACGGCTGTGTTGCTCTACATACTGTGGCAACTTGGCTCTAGTTGCATCGTCGGCGACGTTCATCGATGTTGGTATCCAGCGCCATTGCATCGGCGTGGAAGTGGCAAGTATCTCAGCAATACGGTAGGCAACGAATTGCTTATACTTACGGGCTGTGGAACGAAGCCAAAGCAGAATTGTCTTGGAATCGCTCCAAAATGTCGTAGCGTTGATCTTGAAATCATGACAGTCTTCAATCGAAGTCTTCAGTCAGCTTCCTAGTACGGCCGCTTGCAATTCCAGGCGTGGTACGGTCATACCCTTTGCAGGTGCACATCTCGTTTTGGCAGCAACGAATGCGACTTCTACCTCGTTTGCTTTGCAAACACGCAAAAAGGCGACTGCTGTAAATGCACTTTCACTAGCATCAACGAATATGTGCAGCTGTATATCATCGGCATTCGGCAACAAATACGACAAGCAACGCGGGACTGAAAAGTTTTTCACGCCCTGAAAAACGTTCCACCATGCAAACCACTGTTTCTCCAAATCTGATGGCAGCTGCTCATCCCACTGGATTTTCCGCTTCCACAGCGACTGCAGAAGTAGCTTGGCGAAAATAGTGATGTTGGCTAGGAGGCCAAAGGGGTCGTAAATAGCCATAACGATTCCCAGCAACTCTCTCTTAGTCGGTGTTCTCCTGTACTACAGCACCTGGCGTGGAATTCTATGGAACTTAAAGTGGAATTCAAACCTGTCGACTCCAGAGTTCCAAAACATACCCAGCACCTTCTCTGTTGTTGGCTGCAGTTCAGTGTTGACAACTTCTTGTTGCTTGACTTGGCTACCATTCAGTTTGACCTGCAGCTTCTTGCAGTTTGGTGCGAAATTCCTGAGCGTGAATCCTGCGGCAGCGTTTATCTTCCGGGCCTCAAACATTACCTTCTCGGCCTCCTGTACGTCATCAAAACTTATGACCAGGTCATCCACATAGGTGTTGTCAATTATAGCTTTTGCGCCACCTGGCATGTGAGGCAAAAACTGTGCTGCGTTCACGTTTTTTATGTATTCTGCACAACACGGCGAACAAATCGCTCCGAAGATCATCGACATCATTGAGTAGACACGGATTGGCTCGGCTGAATTTCCGTCTCTCCAAAGAAAGCGCTGTGAGTCCTGGTCTTCAGCTCGTATGCGGACTTGTGAGAACATTTCTTGAATATCTCCTGCAACAGCAATACCTCCTTGTCGAAATTTGTGCATGATGGCCAAAAGTGGCTGCGCATGCTCAGGACCCTTTAATAATACTGAGTTGAGCGATACGTTAGAAATAGCAGCTGCAGCATCAAAGACGATACGAAGCTTATCCGGCTTATGCGGGTTCACTACACCAAAGTGAGGAAGGTACCAGGTTGTAGGACTATGTCTCTCAGCAGCCTCTGGTGACAACAATTTGGCGTACCCCTTGGCAATGTATTTGGCGACTTCCGTTTTATATCTGGCTGCAAATGCGGCATCCCGGGACATCTTCCCCTCAATATTTAACAGGCACTGCTTGGCCATAACATAGCTCTGCGGCAGCTTAGTGGCATCGCTGCGCCATAATAGACCAACTTCATAGTGTTGGCCGATGTTTTGTGTGGTCTCAATCAATATTTTTCTTGCTCTGGCGTTCTCATCTGACTCCAGGACTGTGCTGGTGCTGCGGACTCCAAAACTTTCTACAGAAAAGTACTCTTCGACAAATCTGTTCAGTTGTGTTAAAGTAGATGCTTCTTTGACGTGCAACACCCTTGACATTGAGGTGGTGCCTGAGTGAAGTGGCCCATATGCCACCCAACCCAACATAGTTGCCGCAGCGATAGGTTGATCTGGACCGGCGGCGACAGTTTTCTCTGATATGCCTAAAGAACTATTATCCAATCCCAGCAGCAGGACTGGCTTGGCGGCTTGGTAGCTGGCGATTGGCACATCTGTGAAGTGCCCATGCTATTGCTTGATGAATGTCTGCATTGGTAAGTTAAGCTGCTTCACGGTGCGTACGTTTCTGAGTGGGTACTCCTGGCCACCACACTCTGCACGTACGTTCAAGCTTACTTTTTTCGATGGCTCCGTGGTTTGCTTCTCTCCATACCACTGAAGCATCAGCTGTGCAGTAGGGCCTTTGAGACCAAGTTGATTTGCGATGGTCTCTTCAAGAAGTGAGACCGAAGAACCTTCATCAAACATCGCAAATACAGGTATGCTACCACGTGGACCAAACAGCACCACGGGTAGTATCTTAAATAAGCTTGACTGCTGGTGTTGACGGCAGTTAAGCACATGCTCGACATCCTCTGGTTTCAGCTCTGCTAGCGGCTTAGTTGTCTGGTGCAGTAAGTTGTGATGCATACGGGTGCATCCATTTATACCACATGCATGCCTTGCCTGGCAACTCAGCACGTTATGCCCTCTATGCAAGCAGGCAAAACAAAGGCGGTGACGCTTTACCAAAGTCCATTTGTCATTTGTATTAAGCGCCTTAAATTGACGAAATGCGCTCAGTTTGTGGCTCAAATTGCATTGCACACAACTGAGTTGTTGCTGTTCCACTTGAGGTTCGGTGCTATGCAAAACGCGACGTGGAATAGCACCTCGTGATATGGTCTGACGGTTCTGAAGGTTACCTTGTTGCACCCCTTGGTGCGGCTGCGGGGGTTGATGTTGGCGCAAAGCTGTACTAGCTATGGCTGGCATCAAGCTCACTACCTTTGCGAGTTCACTAACCCAGTCGGCAAAGGCTTCAACGGTGGCATAAGGCGTTATATTGGATGCGTGTGGACTCCATTCATATTGCTTGGTGGGCGGAAGCTTTCCAATAAGCTGCTCAAGAAGAGAAGGGTTGGCCAAATGGTGATCGCATTTTGCTGACTTAAAAAAAGCGACAATATTTCGGACGCGGTTTGAGAATTCCAACACTTGCTCAAGTCGATTCTCATAAATCGGTGGGAACTGCTGCACCTTTTGCAGCTGCGAGCGGATCAATAAGTCAGAGCGTCCAAAATTGAACTCTAACTCCTGCATGACTTTGGTCACGTCGTCAGGATATATGAGTAGTGACGTCACAGCGCGCTTCGCATTCCCTTGAAGTGCCTTATGCAAACGCATAAGGTTCTGGCGATTATTATAACCAAATTCATTGGTCGTGTCTCTGAAGTTGGCTAAAAACAGGGGCCAATCTTCAGGGTTTACATCGAAAGATGGCAGTGGATATAACTTACCGCCGGGGCTATCGATAAAAGTCATGACACCATTATACGGCGTCGATGTACTTGGTGGCTGCGATTGCGCCATCTGCTGTGGTTGCTGCGTCGACGTTTGTGGCAGCGGTGATTGCACACTTTCATGAAAGGAGGATTCATTACCCCCAACAACGGATGCACCCCTATCCACTCGAGTGCGAAGTTGTTGAATCTCTATTTGGCCACGATGCGTCTCTTTACGTAGTTCGTCAACAGATTCGCGCAGTATATTTACACTGCTGAGAAGCTGCGCCAGTTGTTCACTAGTTACAACTGCTTGCGGCTGCGCTTGGCCCTGTGTTCCCTCGTTGGCCATTTCTATTACTCTGCTGTCCAATGAATCCGAACTTTCCTCTCTGTCGTCTACTTTTGCTGATTCTAATTTTTTTGATTTCGTTCGAGTCAACATATATTTTTCTTTTATATAAGGTCTGTTCAATTTCAACAGCTGCTTGGTTCGGCACTGCAATACCGATCGAAAATTATTTGCAGCAGTTTGTTCTGGTAGAATCGATTAATTTTGAAATTAACAGATGTCGGTAGTGTTGTTCGTATTTTTGAAGAAATGGCTGTTGCAAATTATCAACCCTTGTTGATGACGTCACAAAATGCTCTCGGAAGCACTAGCGCTCCGAAGGCGAAGTACGGCACTATTTGTTTTGCGATGGCTTTGACGATGCAAACAAATCTTGAAACAGCTCGGCGGTGGCTATTCAAGTCTAGCGATCTAGGTGATTTCTTCTTTGATCCTGTAAGTATAATTACCTGAAGCAGTACGGCGGTGACTGCACGGAGTATATAATTCCTAATAATTATCACAATGGCGGTGAAAATGCTGTGTTGGCAGCGGAAGAAAGCAAATTCTAAAACTTTGTAATTATATTTGTAATTATTCTAAAACTTTTGTAATTATATTTGTAATTATTTGTTAACAAGATTAAAAATTACTAATTCACATTTCAATTATATTTGTGGTGTGGTTGGTTTAAATTTCAGTGCCAGCTTCTTGGTTGTTTAGAATTTGCTGCTTTCTTCTCGGCTGCTCTTCTGCTACTCCCTCGTTCGTTCAAAAATTACCGGACGAGTTTGTACTTCGGCGAGACATTTTACGGCGAAGACAGAGCTTTTAGTGCGACAACGTATTTCAATTAGGCTCATTTGAGAGAGAAAAATAACCTTATTCACATTCGTGTACTGAAAATATTCAAATTACCACAAAGTCAGGATTTGCTGTTTAGAAACGTCTATAGAAAAAGTCTAGCGCGGATATATGTTGGTGCAGGTTCTGTGAGGATAGTCTCTCGTCTCGTCGGTTGTTCCTGTTATTTGTTCTGATACAGTAAAATGATTGTGTTGAATAGAGTGATATCTGCTTGTTTCCGGCCCATCCCATTCGAGAATCGGAGTTGAGTTGTGATACCGGAGGAGGAAGGAGGCTGCCACCCGCCCCGTAGAGATAAGGATAAAGATAAGTATATATGGTATTTATTTAAGTTATTAAGTATATATGTATGTTATTTATTTAAGTGTAAAGTAGGATGTTTAGTTATGTGTAAATTTATGTTGAAAATGTTAGGCTAAGGCGACAAATATGGGGCGGGCTCGCTTGTCGTCGTGGAGGAGGATGCCCGGCAAAATGGTGAGTTAAAGTTTTGTTTTTGTAGTGTTGTCCCACCCGATGCAGTGTATTGTCCCACCCGGGCGGGTTAAGGACCACGACCATTGCTGTGCGCTAGCCGCGGCCACCACACTGCATCATTCTAGTGGTGCGGTAACATTAATGGTACCCAATTAAAAATAAAAGATATGTAAATTAAAATTTTCCTTGTGATGTATTGTGATTTTGTAGTGAAGCATTTTGTGGTTAGTTTTGTGTTTAGTTAATGTGCTCCACTCTTGCCGCTGACTTGACGTGCCAATGCGTAACGCCAACTGCAGCGACAAGAGGGGGAGGCTAAATGTGAGATGAAGCCTGCTATCTCATCGTGGCCGTGGTCTGTTGAACAGATGAGATAACTGAGAGCCGGAGTCTCAGTGAACGTAAGAAAAATTTTTCTGAAGAATGACAACTCGCCTATTAGACGAAACAGTCCTTCGACAGATTGAAGACAAGGGAGCCCCACCCCATATATTCGAAAATTTTTTTGTATTACAAAATATTATATTTATAATTTGTAAATTACTTTAATAGTGAATATAAGGATTATTTAGAGAAATATATTTATGTTATATGTAGGAATATATATTGGATTGCAATATATTTGTTTTGTCAATATTTACAAAGGTAAAATTAGTAATAATTTTTTTTTATATTGATTATTTTTTTTGTATATACGAGTATATGTATTATTCTTTTGGGGTATAGGGTGGCAGGTGTAGATCTCCAGACATAGTTACCGGTATAAAGTTTTTTTTGTCAGAAATTATTTCGGTTATTTATCAATTTGGGTTCTTCTGATAAGTCAGATGCACTTAAGAAGTGGTCCAAGAAAAAATCGAAGAAGTGCCGAATTTGATAGAAACAGTGATATTCCAAGAAGTCAAGGAAACAGGGCAACTATGCCGGTGGAACACTCGCCCCAAGGGGGAAGTGAAGAGGGTAAGGCATCTGGGGAACCACTAGGTTGAAGCGGCACGGGGGCGGTTCCGAAGGATAGAGGCAGTGAGGATAGCTGGTTAGCCACAGCAGCGTACGAAACCAGGCCAGAACGGGAAATGAGGCCAGAACTCCCAAGCGAATACCGATCGGCAATTAATTTGATGTTGGTCGGAAGCCATAATAGCTATCGAGTAGCATTAAGTGTTGAGATGAAAAAAATAAAAGAAGCGGCAAGGGCGAATCACTTTGAGTTGATGAAAATGGTTAATGACGCAGTGCGACCAATACGGCAACAGTTATCGGAGCGGGGGGCGATACCCGCGGCATCGCAGTCGGGTTATGAACCCCTAAGTAGAGCAGAGGAAGGTCGCGAAAGTATCAGATGGAGGAGCCAGCTTGACCCAACGAGTGGCCGCGAACCACCAATCCGGACGGAGGCGGAAGAGGGTGGTCCGGAGACTCTAACCAGGGAGCAAGCGAGTAGAAGTAATATAGGGCGAAGGAACGGAAGAGAGTTTCCGAGAGAAGAGAGTCATATGGTAGTGAGACTAGAGAAATGGGGTTTATTTTTCGATGGAAAAGTCGAGAATCTGCCCGTAGAAGAATTTATATTCCGGTTGGAGCATTTGCAGGCGCAGTATGAGGTTCCTTGGCCAGCAGTAATGAAGGAATTTCATGTACTGTTGCGTGGGGCAGCAATAGAGTGGTACTGCCTACGCGTACGGACAACCGACGTCAGGGCGTGGCCAGCGCTTCGGAACGCTATGCTAAGGAAGTTTCGCTCAAACCAGAGTGAATTTGAGTTATTGAGGGAATTGTCAGAAAGGAGGCAACTGCCAGGCGAGAGATTGGACTCTTTCTTTTTTGAAGTGATGAAGCTCCTTGCACGAATGACTTACCCTGTGTCGGAATTTGACCTAATCAAAATAATAAAGAGAAACCTAAGGGAGGGATTAGGGAAGATAGTGAATCCCATCGCTTGCTATAGCGTGCAGCAGCTAAAATATGAATGCCAAGAGGCGGAGAGATTCTTTCAAAAGAGGGAAGTTAGGATGCTGCAGTCGCTTTTTAAATATGGCTCGGGTCGAGTAGTAAGTGAGGTGAGCAACACGGTAATTGAAGAGGTAGGGGAAAATCGTCAGGAAGTAGTAAAAGGGAGAAGTGCGTTAGAGGAGAGGAACCAAGTAAGGGAACCGGCAAGTAGGAGTCAAGTGGTATGCTGGAATTGTAAACAGCTTGGGCATACATTTAGAGAGTGTAATACGAGGCAAAGGAAAATATTTTGCTATAGGTGTGGAAGGGAGAATGTGGTGACTCCAGAGTGTCCTAATTTCAGGAAGGGAAACTCCGGGAGGAACGTGGCACAAGAGGGACCGCCACGTTCCGGACAAGTCCCTGCGGATAACCCATTTCGAGTGAGGAAGACTTAGAGCGGAAAGAAGGAGGTTACAGGCTGCGGAGTAGCGCACCGGTGAATGGGGTGGGGAGCCTAATTGTCTCAAATCGAGTAAGGAAAGCCCGGCAGCGATACCGGAGGAAAAGGATGGAAAGGAAGAGAGTAGCAGAAACGGTGGAAAGAAGTGATAGGGAGGAAAAAAGGCCGTTTGCGGAAATAGCAATTAAGGGGAAAAGCATCAGAGGTCTGCTAGACACTGGGGCTTCTGTGAGTATACTAGGAAGAAATTGTAAGAAACTGGTAAGTGACTTGGGGCTGAAAGTGCGGAGCTATGTGACCATAGTAAATACAGCTAGTGGACAGAAACAGTATGTGGTGGGGAGAGTAACCGTGCCCGTGCATTTTAACGGGGAGAGTAAAGCTATAACAATTTTTTTGTGGCCTACACTACAACAAGAAGTTTATTTAGGAGTCTTCTTTTGCCGGGTGTTTAGCCTAGCACCGGGGATAGTTGGAGTAGATGAAATAGTCGCGAAGTCTGATACCAAGGATATCGGTAGAAAGAACGGCGCCGCAAACATGTATGATTTGTCAGAGACCCAGCTGGAGCAACTATAGTTAGAGTAAAGAAGGAATTTAGGGCATAGAGTACGGACTAGGTAGAGCACCGGCAGAAAGATACAGCATACAGTTGATACAGGGAGCGGAAGCAGTAAAGCACCGTTACTACCCAGTATCTCCGGCGATACAGAAATTATTGTATGCTGAAGTAGATCAGATGCTATCGCTAGGGGTGATCGAAGAAAGTGAGAGCCCTTGGAGCAGTCGGGTCACGTTAGTCAGAAAACCGGGTAAGAATCGGTTGTGCTTGGATGCCCGCAAGTTGAATGAGCGGACCGTGAAAGATGCATACCCCATTCAGCATATAGAAAGCATCCTAAGTCGCATAGACGAGGCAGTGTTCATCAGCAGCATAGATCTCAAGTTCGTACTTTGGCAGATTGAACTGGAACCGGGGAGTAAAGCATTTACAGCCTTTACCATACCAGGAAGACCCCTGTACCAGTTTAGGGTAATGCCCTTTGGGCTATGCAATGCGGCACAGAGATTATGCTGGCTGATGGACAAAGTAATTCCGCAACATCTCCGGGGTAATGTATATCTGATGGGAAGATATATAAAAGTACTGTGGCTAATGAGGAAGAGGGCAGGGGTCCCTGTTGGAAGCTATGGGTGCCCGAGCATTAACGTCGACAGTTGTATCAAAAGCCCATGAGCCTTAGTTGTCAGCTCACGGGGGAGTCGCTAAGACATTGTACCGGGTAAGACAGTTTTACTCTTGGCCTGGTATGGCGGTGCAGGTTCGGAATTACGTGAGAGATTGCAGGATCTGCAAGGAAACGAAGCATAGCACTCAGGTTTCTAGACCGTTTATGGGAAAGGAAGTCAGCACCGAACGGCCATTCCAACGGCTTTATATAGATTTTTTAAGAAAATATCCACTCTCCAGGGCGGGCCACGCATACGTGTTGGTGGTAATGGATCATTTTACGAGATTCGTGTTCTTAAAAGGTATGGGTAAGGCCACGGCAATGAATGTAGTAAGGTTTTTGATTGAAGAAATTTTTCATAAATTCGGTATACCAGAAACGATACATTCAGATAATGGAAAACAGTTTGTGAGTCAGGAATTTAAAAAAGTGATGGAGTCCTATGTGACTAAGCATGTGAAAACGGGGTTTTATGCGCCACAATCTAATGCAGCAGAACGCGTGAATCCGTCAGTTCTGACAGCTATAAGGGCTTACCTGAAGGAGCACCACCGTGATTGGGATTTATTCCTGAGTGAGATCGAGTGTGCGTTGAGAAGTTCTCTACACTCAGCGACAGGAATGTCACCTTATTTGCCTTATTTGGACAGAATATGTTCACCAGCGGCCTTGACTATGAGTTGGCGAGGAAGTTAGGAGCGTTAGAGGAAGGAGAAGTGAGTGGCTTACCACGAGAAGACCGAAGACGGTTAATTCGCACTAAGGTGCAAAAAAGGTTGCATTTAGCGTACGAAAAGGGAGCGCGACAGTACAATAAGAGAGCTAGGCGAACTAATTTTACTCCGGGCCAGGAAGTCTTTCGACGTAATTTTACCTTCAGTGATTTTTCACGGAATGTGAATGCAAAATTTTGCAGAAAATTTGTCAAGTTTCGAGTGGTGAAGTCCCGGGGAATTGTCTATACCTATTAGAAGATTTGCGAGGGAAACCGGTAGGAGTGTTCCATGCCAAGGACATAAAACAATAGTAAGAATTTAAACCGGTAAGAGCACGCGACTCTTAATCTCGGGGTTGTGGGCGTAGCTCACGTTGGCGCCTGTAGTACGTGAAGTAGCAATAGTTAGTAAGGAGGTGGAGGAAATTTAATCATAGGGAACTTATGGATTATATGATACATATAATAGAACTTACTCCCAAAATCAGCTTCGTTGGTGTAGAGGTAATCTGAGTTAGAAATCTGAAAATAGAATAGATTAATATGTGTTTTGTAAGGTAAGCTAAATAAAAATGTTCCTGTTTATACGACAGAGTGTAGGTGTGCAGGTTAGCGTTTATTAGTTAAGTAGAGTGGTGAAGGTATTTCTTCGAGTCGAATGGCTGGGAAGACAATATAAATATTGGGTTAAATTAAGAAATTTTGTTTTGTGAATAATTACCGTGCAATTAGGTGTTAGGATCCGTAATCATCATCAGTGTGGTGGTTCTGAAAAGGAAGTATTGTTAGTTTATATGTTTAGGTATATGTAGGTATAGTTGCCCGGCTAGCTCAGCGTAGAGCATTAAATGCTGTTCGACGCTTCCATCCGTGTTCCGGCGGAGCTTTTAGTGCTCCTGGCAACCTGTGTGTTTTGTTGCGATCGTGGTTTTTGGCGTCTACCGTCTGTATGTTTGTTTTGCTTCTCACCTTCTCTTCTTCCTTCCACTTGTCCGCTTTTCTATTGAATGCGGCCAGTCTAAAACCTACCAGACGATTCTGAAGTAGAGATGGCGCTGCCTCAGAATAGTAAAAATTCGAAAGAAAGCTAACTGACCGACTCGACCGCTGGAGCGGTCAATGATGGAATAGCGGAAGAGGCCGAGGAAATGGAAAAAATACTGTTTCAAGAGAAAAGGGAAAAAACATTTAAGGCAGTGGTAGGGAAAAAACGGTCTATGTGCAGTTTTAAGTGTTTGGGAAGAAAGTTGTTTCCAATTAATTTTGTTGCCACGCGAGTAACGTATTATAATAGTCAACCAAACAGAACTACTTAAAGAGACTAAATGTACCGTTCGGTCTGACGTGTCGATCGCAAGCTCTTTGAGTAGTTCAGTAGTGGCGTGATTACAGTAGAGGTTAGAAGTGGGGAATATATATATATATATATAATGTAATTAATGCTGAATATAAACAAACATGAAAACATAAAAACATAACTCGCGCGTTCAAAATTTGTGTTTTACTGTGGATGTATGCGGATTAATTGTCGATTGTGTGACTGTGCATTGAAGTTAAAAAAATAATAAAAATTTAATTTGGGTGTTTTATTAGAACAACGTATTTCAATTAGGCTCATTTGAGAGAGAAAAATAACTTTATTCACATTCGTGTACTGAAAATATTCAAATTACCACAAAGTCCGGATTTTACTGTTTAGAAACGTGTATAGAAAAAGTCTAGTGCGGATATTCGTTGGTGCAGGTCTGATTCTGTGAGGATAGTCTCTCGTCTCGTCGGTTATTCCTGTTATTTGTTCTGATACAGTAAAATGATTGTGCTGAATAGAGTGATAATTGCTTGTTTCCGGCCCATCCCATTCGAGAATTGGAGTTGAGTTTTGATACCGGAGGAGGAAGGAGGCTTCCGCCCGCCCCCTAGAGATAAGGATAAACTTAAGAATATATGGTATTTATTTAAGTTATTAAGTATATATGTATGTTATTTATTTAAGTGTAAAGTAGCACGTTTAGTTGTGAGTAAATTTATGTTGAAACTGTTAGGCTAAGGCGGCAAATATAGGGCGGGCTCGCTTTTCGTCGTGGAGGAGGATGCCCGCAAAATGGTGAGTTGAAGTTTCTTTTTGTAGTGTAGTCCCACCCAATGCAGTGTGGCGGGTTAAGGACCACGACCATTGCTGAGAGCTAGCCGCGGCCACCACACTGCATCATTCTAGTGGTGCGGTAACACAGTATATGAAATTGTTTATACGCCAGTGAGAAAAGAGTCAATAAAAGACCAAATATAAAAAAGGGGAATATAAAAAAGAGAAAATTAGAACTAAAAGAACAAAACAAAGAAAAAAAACTATAAAAGAAATAGTAAGAGAAAAAAAAAACCAAAACCAAAAGAACACAAAATTAAGAAAGAAAAGAATACAATAATAGAACCCAAGTAAGGCGATTTAAAAAAAAAATAAAAACTATACGTATGTACTATAGGTTTAAGAAAATGCATAGATTGTTTCAAGTGCAGAAAGGAGAAAAAAATATTGTAAATATTCATTAGAAGTTAGTTGCACTAACTTCTTTTAGAAAGAGGGGAGGGATGTTGTAAGTTAGAATCAAGTTACCTACAAGTAGTTGACTCACAGCATCGACTCCTAAAAGATGCCACACTTTATGTGGGATTAGTATGTGCTAAAGTTGTTTAAGAGTAGCACATACTTTTAAGGTCTAATTATTGTAAATTAATAGTATTTATGCAATATTTATTATGTAAACTTTTAGGGTGTTACAGTTCCGCAGTCGTATCGACAAAGGGCATTGTCATTTAGAATGCACCGTCGATACTTTTACAGTAGGTCAGTTGGCTTGACCGACTGACACCAATTAGCAGGTGCGAAACTGGAAACCCCAGAAAGGTCAGTTCACAGACTGAGATGACTGTTGAAAAATAGTATATAGGAATTAGTATTTGTAAGAATAAAGCGGCTTGTGATTTAAAAACGAAAAGTGTAATGTAGAGTGACTTCAAAAGAGTGATTTAGGGTTTTCAGGAACACGCGCGCCCAGGACAAGTAGCGAAAAGGACGATCCCGAGGACAACAAAGACGGACCCCAACAGTCCGTCTGTCCGCCTGCCAGTCTCTCCGTCTGTCTGCCTGTGGCAACTTTTTTTCTACACCGTTACAACTATCTTAATGAAATTTTGCAAAAATATAGTTTTGATAAAGATACAGAACCAGATTGCTATATGGACCGATTTGGACAAAGACCACGGCTACCTCCCATATAAGGAAGTTTTTTCACCTTTTTTAAAATATAACTTCGGTCCGATTGATGCAATCGTGACGCAATTTGGTAGTTATGGAGACGTTGGGTCCTACTAAAGACTGTGTAAGAAGTGGGCGGCATATATTAACTGCCACGCCCACTATTAACAAATATAATTAACTTAAGATCTGGTAGAAATTTACTGACGAACTTTTACTTGAACACACATGTGGGCATTATAAAGCTCTCTGCAAAAAATGAGACTGATCAGAGAAAAGCCACGTCCACTTTTGATATAAGGAAATTTCGGCTCTAAAATTAAAATTAGCCTACCTATGCTCGTATTGATGCCAGCGGAATAAAAATTTGCAGAAATATACATGGGGTCCATAATAGTGTGTGTGCACACTCTCATGATCGACCCCATTCTTGCATATAGCGGGCGTGGCTGTATAAATAACACGCCCATTTTTTGTGTGCTGTTTAATGTTAGTACCTACAACATTCCTCTGAAATTTCGTTGATAAATCTTTAATAGGAACAGAGTAATGATTTTTGGCTAATGGTGGGCGTGGCAGTAGTAATAATCTACCCATGTTTGGAATACATGCTAGTACAGACCCAGTGTACCAATTGGTTTTCATATATCATCACTAGAAGCATAGATAGGGTAATTGTCTTTAAGCGGGGTCCCCAAAGTTCATTATATGGGAGGGAGGCGTATCCTTTCTCTGATCGACCCCAAATATTGTATATGGGTTTGTATATGGGTTTTCGTCCAAAAATATTATATAGGTCGTAAGTTATAATAATATGTGAATAGTAGGCGTGGCTATGGAAATAACACGCCCATTTTTTGTGTGGTGTTTAATGTTATTACCCGCAACCTTCCTGTGAAATTTCGTTGATAAATCTTGAATAGGAACACAGTAATGATTTTTGGCTAATTGTGGGCGTGGCAGTTCTATTATGATCTCCATATTCTGCACACACACTATTATGGACCCCATGCATATTTCTGCAAATTTTTATTCCGCTGGCATCAATACGAGTATAGGTAGGCTAATTTTAATTTTAGACCCGAAACTTCCTTATATCAAAAGTGGACGTGTCTTTTCTCTGATCAGTCCCATTTTTTGCAGATAGCTTTATAATGCCCACAAGTGTGTTCAAGTAACATTTCGTCCGTAAATCTCTACCAGATCTTAAGTTATTAATATTTGTTAAAAGTGGGCGTGGCAGTTAATATATACCGCCCATTTTTTGGACGGTGTTTAGTGGGAGCCACATCTCCATAACTGGGAGCCACATCTCCATAACATAACGTCACGATTCCGTCAATTGGGCCAAAGTTATAGTCATTTTAAAAAAGGTGAAAAAAGTTCCTTATATGGGAAGTAGGCGTGGTGTAGCATGGCGGGCTGAGAGAGGCTGCGGATGGACGAAAATTATGCTACCTGCTATCTCTGACCGATGGTCACGGTTCCTTCTATCTTTAGGTAGGAGGGACTGCAGGCTGTTGGTTGGCGTGATGACAGGGCACTTTCTATGGGCTAGGCAAATGGAAAGGATTGGCATATCAGACAGTGCGCTGTGCCCAGCCTGTGGAGAGGAAGACGAGACGGCGGACCATTTTCTTTGCGTCTGCCCTGCCTATGCTCGAATCAGGTTCGGGATTTTTGGCACTGATGTGCTGAGGAGTAACCAACTTGGCTCCTTGGCACCACAGGATCTACTTCTACTTCTTCGGAGGTCGGGTAGATTTAAAACAGAGTAAAAGGGAACCTTAAGTGCAGTACAATGGATATATACTTTGTATGAGTGCTGCGCTTACTAGATTGTTCCGACAAAAAAAAAAAAAAAAAAAGGCGTGGTGTTTGTCCAAATCGGCCCATATAGCAATCTGGTTCTGTATCTTTGTCCAGACTATACTTTTGCAAAGTTTCATAAAGATAGCTTTAACGGTGTAGAAAAAAGAGGCCACAGACGGACAGAGGGACAGACGGACGGACAAAATGAAAATTGCTTAGAAAGTGATTCTGATCATATCTGTATATATATGTCCATACCTACCACGCCTCCTTCTCGAAATTGCAACCCCTCTCAAAAGCACAAATTTAGTATACCCTATTTACCTTTCTTAAATGTAAAGGGTATAAAAAGTTTATTGACTTTATAAAGTCATAGAAAAGAAATGGGGTGGTCCAGATAAAAGACGGTTTTTCTGTTTTTTTTAAAATAATTTTTTAAGCACGCGTCAATTATTCTTATAAGAGATTCCTATTAGAGATATTTCAACGAAATTTCAAAGGAAGGTTGCGGTTGGTAATATTAAACACTACACAATGTTATTTTTACAGCCACACCCACTATTGATATATTATTATAACTTTCGACCTCTGCAATATTTTTTGACAAAATTTTATATTAGTGGTTACATTGACACTAGAAAGCAATACACAAGAAATGGGGTCGATATAATGATTTCAAGGTACCCTACCAAAAATTACCCTGAATATGCCCTTAATGATGATTTATGAACAAAACATTCTCATTGTTGAACTCGCATGCACAAGGAAAAATAAAGGGTATTTCGAAGTCGGCCTAACCCGACTTCAGACTTCTGTACTCGTTTTTAAATATTTTTTTAAGCACGAGTCAATTATTCTTATGAATAATCTTCAGATGGCATTCAACGTATAGTGAAGGTGGTAATGTTTACAAAATGGCGGATTATAACATAAAATCAGTAGCAAAACCTTCAGTTTTTTTTTAAATTTGTTTAACCATGCGACCTTTAATCTTATGAACAATCGTCCGATGTCATTCAAAGTATAGTGAAGTTGGTGTTGAATAATCGTCCGATGTCATTCAAAGTATATTGATGTTGGTGTTGTTTGCAAAATGGCGGATTATAGCGAGAAAACATTAGCAAAATATTTAGTTTTTTTTTTAATTTTTGGAACCAAGAGTCCTGTATTCTTATGAATAATCTTCTGATGGCATTCAAACGGTTTTATTATATATGTCAAAATTGAGCTAGCAGATTCAGTTCAGTATTTATACAGCAAGAAATTACATGAAGGTAAATTCACTTTTGAAATCATTGTATATAAATATAGAGATATCCATTAAATAGTAATTTATAGAAATAAATCTTTTCCGTCAGGATGACTAAAAATAGAACCACAAAATATGTTAAGTACCGATTGTTCTGTCAATAAGACAATTGTTCTATTAGGAGATTTTAATATATGTCGTGGCAGTGACTGTGACCAAGTAGAAAACATCCTAACGGAAAACGGCTTAATATCTCTTCTATGTAGAGATAAGAGTACCATTTCAGGAAATACTCACATAGACTGGGGTTTCTCTAATATGGACAGTAATTCAAGGCGAAAACTTACGAAAAGATTTACAGTTACCTAGATGCAGTTTGTGTTACAATATCATCATAATACGGTTTTTTTATGTTTGCTGCATTCTTTATTTATTTAATGCATCCAACTTAATTGATTTAGGTGTAGTAATAGGTACAATTACCTAGAGGACGCGTCCCCAGGTAGCGGATAGCCTCTCATATATTGGAAGTAGGAGCTGTATGAACTACCTCCCGCGGACCAACAAGTAGTAGTATTCATACCTTCAAACCTTTACTATCAAAAATGTTAAACTAATTTAGTGCCGTAGAGCTTTTTTTATAAATACCATAATGGCCGTAGCAGGTACGTATTATGTACATATGGAAATGTGAAGTCCAATTACAGTACCAAGTTATCTATATTTATAACTCGAAATGTCTACAAAATATATCAACAAATGTGTCTATAGCACTATAGAATTCAATTATGAAACTTAGTGATCATTATAGATGTAACATTTCAACCGAGATGGAAAAAAAATTGTGTTGATCCCATATCGCCATGGTCTAACTCTCACGTACATTTTATTTGTATAAGCGTGGTTCTATAAACTATAAAGGTAAAGGGTATTTCATAGTCGGTCTAACCCGACTTCAGACTTCTTTACTCGTTTTATTTTGTTTTCATCCAGTTTTATTTTTTTAATTTTTCAGCAAGATATTGACAATATCCAAATATTCACAATTTCAAAATGTCAAATTTCTA
The DNA here is from genome assembly GCA_920105625.2 of Clusia tigrina. Classification (NCBI taxonomy): domain Eukaryota; kingdom Metazoa; phylum Arthropoda; class Insecta; order Diptera; family Clusiidae; genus Clusia; species Clusia tigrina. The sequence goes on from CAKKTE020000572.1 coordinate 219,837, forward strand.
TTTTGACAGGTATGTCGCAGTTCACTAAAAAAGTGATTGAGCAAACGAATTTTTTTAACAAGCACTTTAACTAATAGTTAAAATACAGTGAACGTAAGTTAACAAACACTTTAACTAGAAATTGAGCAAATTAGCCTGTGGCGTTAGTTGCGGATTAGCTAATAATGCGTTGCGTTTGCTGGGTCAAAGGTCATAAGAAGAAAATGAATACAAGAAAACAATGAACATAATTGACATGAACATTCCGCCGCCCTGGAGCTCATAAGTTCAACATAAGAGCTTCTTAAACATAGATTAAATAATTCAGAAGCAGAACACAAGCACAGAAAATATATTGTTTGGTTGTCTATTGGCTGAGGAAAAAATGGGGAAACGGGGAATTATGATGGAGTTTATGTTTAAAGAACTTCCGGACATTAGTAAGGACAATACTTAAGGAACAGCTTGACAATAAAATGTGACTTGAGCCGTGTTTACATAAATTGTAGAATTGTGGAATTTGTGCCAAAGGCAGTGAGAATTATATTGCTGAGAAGCACCACATTTTAATAGTTTATATAATTGTCTCGATTTATATTTCGTGCCTATTCTTTTAAAGTAATATTTTTGTTACCGGGAATTATTGCGATGCCAAACGTAAAGACACTTTCTTGATAGCTGGGGTAGAACTTGGCGTTTACCGGGGTTCGGCACTCAGTAAATTCTTTCGTTTCGGTTCGTGCACTCAGCTTGATTACCATGCTTGTATTTGTTGAAATATTTTCTTAATCGCTATTTTTGATTTCTCGGGTGCGTGGCATTAGTTGGCCAAAATTTAGTGTCATTTGGTCCATTGTTTCTGCAGAAATAGAGGGTTTGCTTTCTACCGACCCCACCGCCAATCTGCTCGTACGGCGGGTTCCATCAAAAACAGAAACCTGCTTGCAGCCAAGACCAACATATTTTCAAAATGTGGCGATATTTGGATTCGTAGTTACTGAGATTGGATTCGTAGATACCGCACATGCCAATGTTTTTAAACAGACCGACCGATGAGTAACGAAAAACGATGTACCAAGTGTGCGTCTGTTTTCCATGTTAGGGGCGGCACACAACGACGTCTGTTTTCTCCATGTTAGGAGCGGTCGAATTTTCTGAGTCTGAAAAGAAATGTATACCTTTCTATTGACACTAAAAAATAATTTTTAACAGTTAGGAAATAGAGGTAATCTTAAACCAATATCTAAAACTCTAGCTTAATTTGAAAATTTGAGCATAATTACAAGCTAGATATATAAGTATATATTTACTAGTTCTGTGCAACGTTTCAGTCTCGTTGGTTGTGAAGTTTCTAATGCAGAAATTTCCATCAGATCTGGATTTGTGTGTGTTAACTAGCGGTGCATGCTTCAACAAAGTCAATGTAGCGATCACGGTGGATAAATGTCGTGGTGCGAAGAATTTTGGACGATATTTTTTGAATTATTCTGATTTTCGATTTTGCTTCAGAGCCCCACATTTCGATACCGTATCTCCAGATAGGCATGAGTATTGATTTATATATCTACAGGTGATTTGTAACTGAGAGCTTGGATTGTCTTCTCAAAAGCCAATAAAGTTGTCTGAAACGATAATTCAATTCTTGTCTTTTTTGTGTGATATGCTCTTTCCAGAGTAGTTTCGCTTTAATAGTCACTCCCAAGTAGTTTGCCTTTGTGTCAATTTTAATTGGTTCATTGCAAGTGACATATGTTATGCCTTCTATTTATATAATTAAATTGATCTGTCTGTTACAATTAATTTCGATACCCCACTTCTTGAACCATATCAATGTGGTATCCAGAAGTGTCTGCAGTTTTGTTAAGGCTACTTCAATGTTGTTGTTTGGCGATTATAAAACGGTGTCATCAGCGAATGTAGCTATCATGTTGTATCCTGAGGATGGGGTTAAGCAAAGGTCCCAAGATACCGCCTTGGGGTACTCTGTTTCTTTTTTTTTTATTTCAGAGCATTCATTTTTCTGTTCAACGTAAAAGTGCCTTCACTGATACGTATCAGTTTATAGAACCTTTTCGGGAGTTAGTGGCTTATATAGTAACCCTTTATGACAGACGCTCTCGAATTCCTTTGCAACATCTAAGTATACAGACACACAAAGGTGTTTTTTTTTGTATAAGACGTAGCTTCGGTCAGATCTTTGCTTTCTCGGATAGTTCCCCAAATATTTTTCTACCTATTCGGTCATAGCCATGTGATTTCTTAAAAGTGTTTCTAAAATGTATAGAGGGAACTTCTTCCTTCTCGATTTGATTTCTATGTTTTTGAGAGGTGGTTGTGATGTGCAATCAAATTGTTGATATTCTTCGTACCTCATTGCATATGATTGGTGCAGAATATCTGAAACTTTGGAATTTTTATGAAGCTCTTATCTGAAAAATTAGTCTTTGATATTAAAACTATCTCAATGGAGTTGACATATATGAATGATGTTAGATAAACCGAATGTTGGCTTAGTCCGTTCGGGTTCCATAGAAAAATTTTTTATTATTTTTTTTTTTAAACAGTTCATTTATTTATTAAATTCACTCATTTCGAGCTTAACAATAAGTAATTAAATCTTAAGAGCTAAATTAACTATATTTATCCCGCACCAGTGTTTGGGCTTAGTATTAAATTTCACTACATTTTTGCATTTTAGTTTTAATTTAATTTAAATTCATTTAATTTTAGTATCTTATATAGTAGTAATTTAATATTCAGTATATTGAATATATAGGTAAGTCCAATCTTCTATGGCGTGTTGCTGTTTTAATTCTAGCAAAATTGTTTACCAATTTATTTGAGTGCTCTTGTTGTTTTTTTTGTGTTTGAGCATAATCTCTGTGAGCTCACTTTTAACAAGAGGAATGTTGAGGTCCTTATGAATGTCAGCATTTCTAACGAACGAACCGTGATTGCACGCAAGAATTTCGATTGCACTCGTTGTATCAGCTCGACGTTCGATGAACTAGCATTCCCCCAAAGCTCAGCTCCGTATGCCCAAATTAATTTGATCACTGCCTTGTACAATAAAAGTTTATGTTGTAAACGAAGTCTTGACTTGGAGTTGAGTAGCCAATTTATTTTATGGGCCTTTAGCTTTATATGCGTTCTTTTTGCCTCAATGTGGTTCCGCCAAGTTAGTCGTCTGTCTAGATGGACTCCTAGTTATGTTACAGTATTCGACTGAGGAATAGCAACATTGTTTAGTGTAATCACTGGGCATGTTTCTTTCCTAAGTGTAAACGTAACATGAATGCTCTAGGTCTCATTTACCTTAATACGCCAACTTGCCAGCCACACTTCCATTTTCTTCAAATGCTCCTCAAGGCGATTCGAAGCCACTATTGGATTGCTATGTATACTAAAAATAGCAGTGTCGTCTGCGAATGTTGAAGTGACTAGATGATCATCAGGAGGGAGGTCTGCAGTGAATAATATATATAGTACAGGACCTAGTACACTGCCTTGTGCAACCCCAGCATGAATATCAAAGTCGTTTGTGGTGTATTCTCCATATTTTACTCTGACCTTTCGGTTATCCAAATACGATTCGAGTAGCATGTGCACATTAACTGGTAAGAGTTTCGAATTTTATATATTAATCCTGCATGCCAAACTCTGTCAAACGCCTGTGCAATATCTAAGAATATAGCAGAACAGTATTTTTTGTCTTCAAAAGTATTTCAAATTGCACTAGTAATGCGGTTAATTGCTCTATGGTTCTGTGATTCTTACGAAATCCAAATTGATGCTGGGGCATAATATTGACTTTGTATAGATGCGGCTGCAGTTTCTCAAATAATTTAGAAATCACTGCGAGCAAGCTTATGGTCCGATAATATGACGGTTGAGTTGCGTCTTTTCCGGGTTTTGGTATCATTGTAATTTGTGATATTTTCCAGGGTTGTGGAAAATGCCCAATCCTATATATTGCATATTAAATAACTGCGTCACTATTTTGATGGCTATTTCACGCAATTCCACAATCATTTTTGCGGTAATTAATTCATTGCTTTTTTAGCTGAGTTTTTATTGCAAGTTGCACTTCCTTCACTTTAACCTTCATCGGGATTAGTGGTATTTTAGGGGCCAGAAATGGGATTTCAAAACAGTTGGTTGGTTGCTTAAGTTGGCATACGGATTTGTGATGCTTTGCGAACGCTGAGGCTTTCTCTTCGTCACTTCTTGCCCAAGTTCCATTATTTTGCCTGAGTGGTGGATGACAGTCTTTCGGAGTCTCTATATTTGTGTAGGCTTTCAATAGAGAGTAGTTAGTATTTTGTGTTGGAGTTAGCGTCTCAGTATACTCTTTTAAACTGTTCTCTAGCTCGCAGTTCAGTACTTCTCAGAGATGTTTTTTTGCTAATGCTAATTTCTGCTTCACGTAGGGTGATCTATTTTGTTGCCACTCTCTTCTTAAGCGCGTTTTCTCCTTAACGAGACTATCGATAACTGCAGATGTTGTGCGAGTTGTTGCGGAGCGGGATAATGAGGCTGCAGATGAGTGTGTGGCTGCAGACGTAAGAACTGAGTTGATGGCCAAAAGTGACGAGCCAATATCGCTTGCACTCTTTAGTCGAGGACCAATGTTTATATGACTACTCACATATTGACGGTACCTGAGCCAGTTTATTCTTTTGTCGTTTCGGTGACCTGTTTTCTTACCCAGTTGAGGCTGTGTATGTAGACATATATTAACTGATGAATGATCAGAAGCGAGCTCTAAACACGATTCTGCAGAAAACAAGTTATGATCAATACCACTGGTTATCCCAAAATCGATGAGGTCGGACACTTTTTGAGGGCTAGTATGTCGGTTACCCTGAAGACACGAAGTCTAGGTTAGAACACCTATTTAGTAGTGCAGAGAACAGTGGTTTGCCTTTGGGATTTATTAAACTGGAGCCCCAACAGGTATGTTTCGCATTATAATCACCTGCTGCCAAAAACTTGGTCCCCAATGATGTGAAGAATTGTGTGAATTGTAATTCAGTCACTGAGTATCTTGGAGGACAGTAGACTTCGCTTAGTACAATTTTTTCCTTCCAGCATTGAAGACATATTGATGTTGCCTGCAGATAGTCCTTTGCGTACTCTTCTAGTGGATGATGCGTAAATCTATCTCTTATTAATATACCCGTACCGCCATGTGCTTTATTGTCAGGATGGTTTGTCTTGTAGAATTTATATCCTGATATAACAAAAAAATTTTTGTTTGTCAAGTGCGTTTCTGATAAAAGCATAATATCAATTTGCCTAGTATGCAGGAAGTGTTGAATTTTAAGTTTATGTTGGCTAATGCCGTTTGCATTCCAATGACATATCTTAACATAGTTCATTTTTTAGATATCAACCATTGCATCAACAACTCGTGCAATATGCCTTGCATTGAGGTCATAAATTCTGTCATACAATTTGTTAATTTTGATATCGTGGATTCTACATTTTGCATAGGATTTGCAAGGCTAGGAATTTCTTCAGATCCAGACTTTCTACATTGGCATATCATCTTGTTGTAGATGCGTTGTCACTGGTCAGTTCCTTATGGGGTTCGATTGATTTCGCAATCTCTGCGTAATGAAAAGCTGGTTGCTGTTTCTGGTCTAATTTATTTTTGAGTGCTAAATACACTGGGCAGGCTCTGTAGTTTGCCGTGTGGTTTTCCCCACAATTGCTGCATTTTTTTGCATTTATGTTGGATTTGTCAGACAAAAACTTGGAAGAATGGTGACGGTCACCACAGGCAACACAAACAGTGCATAAGGTTCAGTACGATTTTATGTGCCCGTATTCTTGGCAGTTGAAGCACTGGACAGGGCCTTTTCTTTTGTGTGGTTCTACAACGGTTATTCGCCTATGTAATAAGTATGGTATATTGGGTGTGTTTCGCTACTTTTTAATTTTCTTCCATTTGGTTCAAGTTCTACTTGAAATAGTGGTTGTGGTACTTTGTCTCTGTTTTTAATGTTGAATACCGTTTTTACTTTAAATCCGGCGATTTCGAGAGAATCTTTGATTTCATTAGTACTTACACTATTCTCAATACCTTTAATAACAACTACTAGACCTTTACTGCTCTTCAGTTGATATGTATAGTAGTTTTTACCATTTTTTTCAAGATAGGATGATATTTTGCGGTAATTGCTTTCATTGTATGTCTGTAGTTTCGTTTCCTTTATATTCCTGTTTATTATGGACGTTACGTGGAAATTGTTATTCCTTACAGCTACAGTTGCAACTAAATCATTTGGGCATCTCTCTCGCAAGTAGAATGGTGGTGGCTTCGGAGTTTTGGCCATGGAACCATTTTTGAATTATTTTTGTTCATTTAATTTAATATCTAGTAAAGTAATAATCCTCATAATTTGTGATATTAGTTGTTTCATACCGTTAAGTTCTGCTTAAACACCGCCCTTGTTTTCAATATCTGATATATTTTTATTGGCTGTTGGTTGAGCATAAGTTAGGAGTTGTATAATTATTTCTGCGGGCAGGCTGTTTTTTGTTTTGGTTGTACTCGGAGTTGATCGTTTGTGCTTCGCAGAGTTTCTTTTTCCCTTAGAGTGGGGAAGCGTTTCATTTTTAAAGATTTGTAAACCATGCAACCTTTGTAACTGGCGGTATGGTTTTCTCCAAATAATGCGTATTTAATATTTTGTTTTTATGCTGTTTTGGGGGATTATGAAGCTTGTAGCTTTGTGACTACCAGCACATTTTATACATACTGGGTTCTTGGTACAGAAATATTTAGTGTGGCCACATTTTTGGCAATTTGTGCATTGGGGTAGCGATCTTTTCTGTATTGAGTATCTTTCTTTTAGCAACATTATTATCTCTGTATTGTGAATTCATTCAGCAGGTTGAAACTTAACTTCATTGTTGTTCAGTGCTTTCATAACACTATTGCATTTGGGGAGTGAGTTTAGCGCTTTTGTTAAAATATGTTATGCATTGTACATTTTGCACATACATATTGGTGGTGGTTTAGGAGCATATTTTTTTATTGGTTGTTTTCCCAGTTCTGTTTCACTGTTCTTATTTGTTTCAACAGCCTCATCAGCAAGAAAGAGCTTTAACCCTGTTTGAAGTAACATGTTCGTCTGGCGTATCATGTTTATTTGTTGTAGAGGGGTTACTTAACCAATAAGACTTGAGAGTTTGTTGGTTCCCTTTTCTTTTAAATTTCTTGTATATATTTGGCCCTAATCCAGCTTTGTTAATGCTGTTGTTGGTGACGATCTTCCGCAAGCGCCTGTAGGTAGAAGGTAGACATTGGTGGCAGAAGTGAAGAACTTGTAGATATTGTTGTTGTATTAGTGATTGCACATGCTATTGTCGTCGCAGCATTACTTGTTGTTCCACTATTGAAAACAATTGCGCCAATTGCATTTGTTTTGTGGGATGGTGCGGCGGAAGTAGTATTTGCTGATGATGTTGTTCGAGTTGGGCATTGTTGACTCCATGACAGCATCGGGACCAACTCATATATGGAGAGAACACTGTGCTCCACTTCGCTCTCTGGTCAAAGTGCAATTTGGTTTTCACTTTTTGTTTAATTGTTTATTTTATTGGCGATCATAAATACAGAACACTGCAAGTATAACTGATAGTTAAAGCATGCAAATCGCTATTAGCTGAAATTACACGGTTCAAGACATTTTTTCAAAGAAAAATCAAGAGAGATAAAACACACGTCTTTTCGTTTTCACGTAAATTGAACAACTCAATATAGACATAATTAATTACATTAGTAGTATTTAGGTAATAGAGACACAAGTTTAACTGTGGGCCAAACCAGAGTGCCACTGCTAGTCTGCAGTTCCACAATGCGTACTTTGCCAACAACTTCCAAATTTCGTTGAAGCCATGAAAGTTACAGCAGACAGATCTCCCGTAGCCAAATAAATAAAAACACCAACGTAACCTTTCACGGCTTTAGAACCAAGGACTTTTGAAAAGTTTAAATTGAAAGGTCCAGCCATATCAACGCCAGTGGAGAAGAATTGACGAGTGATATTCAATCGAAAGCTAGGTACATGATTTGTTGAGTTTGATCAGTATTTTGAAGGCGGCTAGCTACACATTCGCTATAGATTTTACCGACAGCATTCCTTGTTTCTAAAACCCAAAACTTACATTGCAATGCAGTTCGCATTAATAATGGGCCACCATGATGAAAGTCATTTAAAATCAAATTAAAGACACGCGATTTGCTGTGGGGTAAAAGCGGAAATTTACCGTCTAAAGATATAGACGAACGACGTATTCCTCCACCAACTCTCAATATACCCTTAGCATCTTAGAATATATTCAATCTCGAAAGCAGGTTGCGAAGCGCAATAGCTTTAGATTTCATGCAGCAATTAATCTCCTCAGGAAATATTACTACATGAGTGCTTTTAATCCAGATTTTTTCGACTTTGATAAGTCCATGCTGAATTAGTTTGCGAAAATCGCCGAAAATCTTATCACAGGCAATTTGGTAGGATGACTGAGCAACTAGGCAAGCGGATTTTTCGAATCACTACAGCCGTAATCATTTCAAACAAGTTTGCCAACTGATTGCTTAATACATTCACGTAATTAGCGACTAGAACAGCAGCGCATAGTTCTAGTTTCGGAATAGAAACCGGTCGAAATGGTTAAATTTTAGTTTTAGCAATTACCAGGGATAACTTGTGTAGATTACCCCAGCGTAAGGAATCTCTGAAGCGTCGGCGAAGCAATGTAGGTTAGTCTTAGAGCCCTCTACGCCAGTACCAAGCCTATGGAGAGTAGCAAGAGTCTTTAAATCCTCTCTCTCTTTTAACCAAATAGCAACTACATCATCCGGTACAGGATCATCCCATCCAATTTCCATATGTGATGAATCAGTGTTTTTGGTACTACCTTGCCCGTGCGATCAAATAGGCGACAAGAGTCTGATAATAACGCTCTTTTCGTGAAAGAAGTGGAGAGTTTAGCTTGTCAACATAATGTAGAAAATCTCTATTTGAATTCCTCATTAATCCTAAAGCGTGAACGGTCTCATCTTAAGCCAACAAATGTGATTGGTTGCACGGGTATACGAGATATACCTAATTTCTAATTTGAAGCGAATTTTCTTAGTTTAAAATATTCGATTTCTAGTGGTGTTTGGCTCCTCTTCTGATGAGAAGCCTGTGAGTAGATTATCCATATAAAAATCCTTGATTATAATGTTAGAAGATTCCTTTCTGGTTTGTTGCAATGCTCTAATTGCGTGATATGCACTAGATGTAACAACATACGTCACGCGTAACATGCGGTGATTTCCTCCATATTAGGCGCTGATAATTATCAGTATGCTCCTAGACAAGCTTCACTTGGCGATATATAGCGGCGATATCAGCGATGCGTTTGAAACCTGTTCAAGATGCATACCAAATCTTTCTGTAATTTTGGCCCGATCATAAGCGCATCATTCAAAGATAGTGAATTGGATGTCTTTGCAAGGCGTTGAACACCATGCGAGTTTTGGTGGTATCACTACTTCCTTTGACCACTACATGACCTAGCTTTCGTAACTAACGATTGAGACCTAGTGCAAAAATTTAAAATATTTATATTATTCATGCAACATATCAGTACATATCGAAATTTAGCCCTTAGACTAATGAATTCGCATTAAAATTTTAAGGATAAACAAGAAAATATTAAATTAATACATTTTTACATTATGCTTAATTTAAATTTTCATTTGATTATGGCATTATTATGCAATTGTAACCTTGTGCAAAAATTTTAAATATTGATATTATTCAAGTAATTCAACGATACATAATGAAATTTAATGTTTGGATTAATGAAATCGTATAAAATTTTAAAAGATAGACAAGAAATTATGAAGTTAATACGTTATTATGTTGTACTTACAAATATATTTTCTTTGATTCTCGTAAATGTATATAATCTTTAATTATGTATTATGATTTGCTGCAAATATTATCAACCTCTGCATTTATTACTTTACCTGAACTTAATATGAAATTATACGTATGCGGTTTGGATGTGATAAAATGATGATTGTAAACGTAGGAACAGTAAGCATACCTAAAAATAAATTACTTAATATATTGATTTGCAACGATTTTAGCACATGCTGAACATCAACTCGCGTCGCTGGACCCATCGTAGTTGGTGCACGGAGTGAATTTTCAGAATTTATAAAAACGTCAGTATAAGTCACAATTTTACAATACCTTCTAAATTCGATATACCGACTTATATTATTGAAACTAATAAATTTTATATGAGTATCTACATAACTTTACGATTAGTTAACTTTAATTTGGCAGATTACCGTACACATTCAATAAATCAAATTTCATATTAAAATGTACAATAACAACCTTTTTTTCCTCTGAATATATATATAAAAGTGATAATGTGATTGTGAAAATTAACATTTGAGGGAGCTAACAACATCTAGCTACTCACAATATGGCTGTTGTTTGTCGAACCTAAACTGCCCGTAAAGGTCCATCCGCGTTTAGTTCGTGCGGAATTTTTTTTTTCTTCTCAGCCGCTTTGCGGCATCAGTGTATGTCAAATGGGCTGGTTTGATATATTTCCTCCTCATAGTACCATGCATACATTTATATTATGTACTACCTTCGCTGTACGAGATGGATGCAAGCCCACTGCCATTTTCTCTGAACTAGACCGAAGCATAGCTAGGTATGCAGATCCGCATCCGACTCTTCAATCTACCGTCACTTCCCAAGATTTCTTTTCCTCCTTCTCTCTCTCTCTCTTCCGATATGGAAAACTTGTATTACTTAGATAGAAGGTTTGTTAGAAATTTTGGCCCGATCATAAGCGTATCATTCATTAATTTTGAATTGGAATTCTTTTCGAGGCGTTGAACGCAATGGGAGTTAAGGTAATTTCGCTAGTTCCTTTGATCACTACATGATGCGGCATATAATAACTGTTATATGAATCAAGGTTGTCAACCAATTCCAAATGTCCTTGATTCAACATGGTTTGTAGAAAATCCTGATAACTGCGTCTTACATTAAAGTTATGTGAAAGTCGCCTTTCAATTCTTAACCATGACTGGATAGCAATATTTCGAGATTCTCCAAACAGAGCATCACCTTTGAATGGTAGAGGGACCACGAATCCGCCATTAGACATTATAATCCCTTTTGTGGTCTGTGGGGAACAATTATTCTCACCGGACTTCTTTTGGAGTATAAATCTTTTTCTTTAGTACCTCCTCAGCAATAGGAGTGTCATATGGTTGGTATCCAAAAGATCAGGCATCGCGTTTGCTCTAATACTCAAAACTATACAAGGTGGTGTACGCAAGTTTGGATCAGCCAGTTTTAATCAGTTAATAAGAGGCCAACTGGCATAAGCGACTTTGTTTGGAGGTAAATACCTAGTTAATTTGGGTAGTACCAAAAGCATGAGGGTGACAGATACTTCCCTTTTCACAGCGCTTTTCGCCCCACCAATTCCACTCATAATGACCTCACTCCGTTGCCTCTCTAAGCTTAATTTCTAAACGCACGATTCTGAAATGAATGATGAGTGTGAACCATTATCGAACAAAGCAGGAAAGATATATATTTTTCCCATTGTGATCTGTCATTCGTACTAAAGCAGTAGCCAAAAGTGCGGGTCTATTTACTAAAGCTGATTATGCGGTTCCATCCACAGTGTTTGTTATAGCAGGAGAGAAGCTAGTGTTGTTGTCCCTTTCAGAATTTTCAATAATGGACACAAAATTGTGCAATAGATTATGATGGCGTTTGTGGTAGTCCCTGCAGGAGGATGAAGTTCAATAAACGGTACTTTTAGGCATCCTACTTAATTGAAACACAATCCCTCTCTTTAGCGACTATGGATCTTGCATGCAGAGATAAACTACGAAAATCTGTACATTCATAGATCAATTTCTTACCAGAAGAATAACACTCTTTTCCTTCGGCGATTGTTTACTTGTGTAGAGTGGCAAGCTATATTGCCCTTAATTGCACTTAGCGTTGTTGTTTTTATTAGGTATGAACCAGCTTATTTGATGACCTCTAATGAACGGCAGTGAGCTTCTAAAAATTTATGCACATCTTCTAGCACATCCCATTGACGTCGAGTCTCACTTGAAAGCTGATGAATAATTGCATGAATAAGCTTAAGAGCGTGTATATTTTGCATGTTCGGATCGAGCACACTTTTGATGGCACAGCCAAAAACCGAGCTTACCTTTGAAAAAAAATTGCCCTTAAATTGTGATCTTTTATTATCCGAATTATCTGGAATCTATCCCGCAACAATTTCCATGCTTCAACAAAATTCTCATCTTGTAATTGAAAGCATGAGATTCATTGCGGCGGTTCGCCCATTAGGCAACAGCATGAAAGAATCCGTGTTTATTATTATAGCATTAAAACTGTCAAAAAACGATCACCTGAAAAATGCTGCAACTCGAAAATCAGTAGTTTTATGTTAGCACAAATATTGTTTCCGCGCTCTGTAACAGCTGCCTTTGATTGCGATATTCTAACCTCAATTTGATCGTCTAGCATTTCTTTAAAATTCGCCGCTGCGTTGATATAGTATTCTTCGGCTTGCACTCTCGCTGCGTCTTCAGACGTTTGTGTCTCTCTCCGCACGATGCCTCCACCCTCTCCTGCACATCACACAATTTTTCCCACTCTTTACCAAACTATTTTACATACGCTTCTAGTTGGCGCTTGCTCAATACTGTTCTGCTGTCTCTGTCAAAGTTGTGGTCGCGCTGTGATTTGAGTTCGTTTCACACATTTTTGTCTGTGTTTCCTTTCACTATGCAGCAATATTTAAAAATTGCGAAGCCTGTACCTTCCGCTTCTTATATCGGTAATTCGAATTGAGGAAAAATAGCTTTTTTTACCATATGAATAATTATACAAACAGTAAGTATCTAAAATAGTTTAGGAAAAAGTTTTTTTATAATTTTTATTATATATATACTTTTAAATCATGCATTTGCTAGCAAATCACGGACGGAAATAATATTTTTCGTACCCTTCCTTGTACAGTACTGCGCCACACCGTCCAAATTGTTTGTCTTTCAACAATTGAAAGGAAATGATATGTCGTATTTGCTTCTACGGTTTTGCAATATGTTGTTTACCTGCAAATAATAAATGCATTTATCTTTTTATTTATTTCTTTTTTATATATAATTAATTTATTTTTTAATGATAAATAATAATGATAGTTCATTATTAAACTGATTGAAATACGAAGCTGTCTCACAGGGTTTAGGTAGACTTTCACGTGTGTGTCCTCCATATTACCTCGGTTCTTTCATTCAATTTCCCTGCGCAATGCAAAGACTTCATTTGTAAGAGCACTTACTAATGATGTCAGACTATCGATCTTCTCATGAAGCTGCTGTAAACTGTTCACTTCACTATTGCCTAAAATTTTGCCAAATTACTTTGTAAATATGTGCATTTATTGCAAAAACTTCACCTTTATCATTATCTACACTTTCAGAAGAAATAATTCTCTTTCTGCTAATTTTTCACCTTTAAAAAGTTTTCTTTTTACGATTCCCTATTAATTGAAGGCACTGAACGGCTTTGTCATCATGTCAACATGTGACTCTTGTGACGACTAGGGTTATCATCCTATTAAAACTCAAGCAGTTTATGCTGCTAGGTCTCAAACATCACTATCTTTATTGTTTAATGCAAACTAAAGCTAAATGTAATAAGTAATACATTATAGAGAGGGAGAGTAGAGTATATAAATAATACAGGATGATGTGCATTATACAACACACGGTTTCTTCTTTTCTTAGATCTACTTTGTATTTTACAGACTTTTTGCGATGTAATTATTTTGTTGCTGATAAGGTCGTGGTTAAAACATAGAAAACAAAGCTACTCTTAAATTAATAATCTTAACATTTTGCTACTAAACATACGTCCTCAAGTTCCGCATGAGTTTCAAAGAAAGCCGAGATCTTCTGATCATTGATTGTTTTTAGCATCGGAGTACATTATCTGTTAACAAAAATACCAAGAAACTACTACGAACCTAATAATTAATTAGAGAAACTTGTTCGTAAGCTTCCTATCCGATATAACAAACCAATTTTGACGTACAACGTACATTGCTGAACTCATCCAAGTGAAGATGTCAAAAAACTTGTTTCCATAGAAAAATTCAGTGCTTTCAAATAAGAAAACTTTTTACAAAAACTGAGAAATAAACTGAAAAGAAAAAAAATTAATGTACTCAATTATAGAATAGAAATGTGGAATGAAGTTTTATAAATTTATGTCACCGTAAATTCCAATTCGTTTAGGTTTACATTCGAGTGGCTGCAAAAATAGCACACTTATAATAATAACGTATGTGACGTTCGCACTGTCCTCATCAGTCCTCATCAGTTATGGGGTCATGTCGGTCAAAGAAATGCCTACCCAATTCTGAATTGGAGAAGTCGGTATCTCCGCCAACGGTGACGCTTGTTTTATCAGCGGGGCCGACGGTATCTCCGTCGTCAGAGGTTGCGTTGGTCTCATTGGTGTTCATGGGGACAGGTTTACCATCTGCATCTCCCTGATGGTGACGCCCTACACTTTTCCTGTCACCTTTGAATACTCGGAGAGTGATCACTCCCTTACGAGCTGCAAGAGGAGCTAACGATTGCTCATTAAGGATGATGGTGACCTGCCTACCACTGCCTTTGTGTTCAAAAATTTTGGCGAAAAGGAGGTGATGTGTCACAGAACTTAGTAGCTGAAAGTTGTGTAGATAGCCAAAGGGGCTCAGCAAAAACGGGCACGAAGACGAATACGATTTAGGCGAAACACATACCGAGTGACCCTCTAACGTGACGCTGTCATGGTTTTTCAATGTCGGTAAAGTGGGGAGGATGTGTGAGGGCCAAAATTTGACGCATAAAATGTGACACACAACATTGCCTACGAACTTACCCAACGCAATTATATACACACAAACACGGAAACAAATTCCAAATGTGTAAAAATTCACAAGAAACCAATTATTTACAACTGAGGAGAAAAGCAACGCCCACACAATCAATGCGACGCATACAACAAAGGAGCTGCATCGGAAACTTGAGGAAAAGTCTTAACCAATCAACACCGCAAAGGCTAACCATCAGCATATTAGACCAGTTGTAATAATTAACATAGAACTACGATCTCAACAGAACGACCACACGCACAGCCAACGATCTTAGCAACCAGTGCCACGCATGCCAAAAGAGCAACACCCAGCGACTAATATTACAACAAATCAACACACAGCAAAGACGGTGAGTGGACGAACTCAAGCGGAGTAATTTGCCGAGTACGCGCGCTCGGTAAATTTAACACCTACAACACGTAGAAACGAGAGCAAAGCACAAGAGGGACAACGAGAGAATAACCACCACGCCAACTGCTAATAAGTACATAGCAGAAGGAGGCAATGAGAACGAATATTGTAGCTCTCTGTTAAATTGAAATATTTAAATTTAATAACAATAACACTACAGGAACCAAATATTATTTCGGACAGCGAGGCTTGCAGCCAACTTGCGTAGCTGGTGCTGAATGCGTCGAAATTTCCAACATGCCTGCAGCAATAGGTTCCAAAAATATCAGTTAATCTATATGTACTCGTATATACTCGTAGTCTAGATAAACATTCTTAGGTGATTTTTTACAAGAAGTCGTCGAGGAATTGGAGGTTTTCAAAATACCACATTCCTTCTCCTCTTCTGCAGCACTGCCACTCGACTGTTCTTTTCGCAGACATAGCGTTCGCGCAAGCTCCGCCACCGCTGTTCACATTCGCCAGATATAAAAAATAACAAAGTTGTTATGTCCCCATTTTAACGACCGCATCAAGGTCACCACGGCTAGCTCAAGCTTCATGGGAACGGATCTTACCCGGCCTTGGTACGAGAGAGGACTGAGCAAATAAAATGTCTAACTCCTCGCTACACCATCCGTAACTTCATTCACCTTCTCGTATCGCAGCATGCCAACTTCTATCCATTTGGCCAGGCGAGCCCGTCCCATCTCCTGCACCTTAGCCTAATATATTACAATCTTACCTATGCTATTGTTTCCACAAATAAGTAAGTCTACTTATGTACACTATTCTTATTTACGTTAAACCTAAATTTGTAACCAATGATAATCTTAATCTTAATAAATTTATATATTTGTTTATTTTTTTTTTTACTGACAATAATTCTTAAGTCATGGTTTCAATGGTCCTAATAAATATCACAGTGTTGTGCCGTTTTTCTCTGATTTGTCATTGCGTATAATTGACTATGACTATTATATTGTTTGTGGGGATTTTAATGTAAATCTGATCTCTGCTGATGCTGTTTCGGATAAACTTCGTGACTTTGTTAGTGCGTCTGGCCTCTCTGTTATGAACTCCATCATGCCTACTAGATTTGCAAGTAATGCTGGTTCTAGCTTACTTGACCTCTTTACTATATATCTGACATATCAATGCTACTTATCTTTGATCAGCTCACTTTTATTTCTGATCATGACTTGATACACTAAATGTTAATATTGATCGAAAAATGAATACTAACTCTATTTTGTACCGTGATTATAAGTCCATTGACTTGACTTCTTTGTTCAGGGAGCTTTCTTATTGATCAGATTCAGCATTGATCAGAAGTTGAATGGTTTTGTGAGTCGGATCTGTGATGTTTTCAACACATATGCCCCGATTCGCAGTATTCAAGTAAAAAATAAAGCGTGTCCTTGGTTTGACGCGCTGGTGAAGCAGCATCTTAAGAAAAGTAACAGGTTGCATGTTAGATGGAGAAAATTTCCAACCGATCAAAATTGGGATTCTTACAGGCTGGCTCGTAACGATACTGTATCTGCTGTGAGGCTAGAAAAGAAAAATTATTTCTCCTCTAAGCTTGAGGCATCTCTTCCATTTAAGCAATTATGGAAGAATCTAAAACGGTTTGGTGTTCATGGCAAGGAATAGTACTGATTGTGTAGTGGAACTGAGTGAATTAAATAATCATCCCCAGAATGGGTTTCCCCCGGAGAATTCTAGTGAGTGTGAGCTGTCTGTTGTTGATGGACTTGTCTGTTAAAAATCATTTCAGTTTCATGTAGTTGGTGAGTGTGATGTACACAGAAGGATTATGCGGATAAAATCTAACGCTGTAAGTCCTGTTGGAGTCTTTATTAGGTTTATAAAATAATTATTCCGTTTGTCTTGAGTCCATTAACTCACATTATAAATCACTGCTTTACCACTTCGTGCTTCCCATCTATAGAAATTAGCAACTGTTGTGCCGGTTGCAAAAAAGGCATCTGCCGCTGTTCCTGGTGATTTTCGGCCCATTACTTTGCTCTCATGTCTTTCTAAGTTGTGTGAGTCGCTTATGGCTGATCAGATATCTCGACACCTGAATGAGTTTAAGCTGGTGTCAGCACTACAGTCTGGTTTTCGTAAGGGTCATAGCTGCTCGACTGGTGTGCTGAAAGTTGTTGATGATATTCGGATATCATTTGATGATGACCAAGTAACTCTGCTCTGTTTATTGGACTTTTCCAAGGCTTTCGATAGTGTCAACCATAGACTATTATGTTTTAAGGTAAAGACTTATTGTCGTTTTTCTGGCAATGCCTTGTTGCTTCTGACGAGCTATTTGAGTGGTAGATCTCAGCGATTGAAGATTGGAGATATCGTCTCTTATTGCAGGCCCGTTTTTTTCTGGGGTTCCACAGGGTTCAATGCTTGGATCACTGCTTTTCAGTATGTTCATCATTGACAATGTTTCACTTGATTGTAATGGAGTGATGCATACCGATGACATTCAATTATATCTATCAGTCAGGGTAGGCCGTATGAATGAGCTGGTTTGTAGACTTAATGAGGACCTTGATATTCTTAGTGGTTGGGCTGGTAGCAATGATCTGTGGCTAAACCTGCCGAAATCTTTTGTTCTACCTCTTTACAAACCCAATATACTTTTTACTGAGATCCCTCCGATGTTTATTGCTGGTTGCCGCCTTACACTTGTTAACAAGACTGTTGTGTTTCATTTGAACTCGTCATTGACTTGCTCGTCAACAGCAGAATTTCTGCGCTGTCTGAGGATGTCTGCTCGATTTAATCCCGTTGAAACCAGGCGCAGGTTGGTTTTGCAATTGCTTGTGCATTTTATTACCTACTCTGAGGTGGTTTTATAGTGGTTTGGACTCTCGGTCTTAACATAAGCTGCCTTGTCATTCAATAATGCTACTCGTTATTTATATGGCTTGCGCAAATTTGACTATATCTCATCTTGGAGTAGAATAGTTCTGCGTTGCGATATTGAGAGCTATTTAAAGGCAGGAAATTGTACATTTATGCATAAATTAATATATTCTAAGGCTCCACTATACCTTTATAACAAGTTGCGCTTCAACCTGTCGAATCGTTGCATCAATCTCATTTTGCCGAGGTTTACGTTCCGAATCGGCTAGAATGTTTTTCGTTGGCACAACTAGACTATGGAACTCTTTACCTAATGATTTAAGAAATGTTGTGAGTCACAACAACTTCAAGGATCTTATCTAACTTTATTTTCGTAGTAACACTTGACTTGACTTTATTTCTTCTCTTTTCTTTCCAAGTTATACTACCCTCTTTCATTTTTATTTTTTATCTTTTCTTTTTTGTTTTTTTTGTTATATTTGTTTCTTGATTTCTAATGATTGTCAATAGGATTAATTTTAGCTTCTATTTTTAATTTAAGATAGAATTCTGGCTAAGTTCAATGTACAGCATAAGTTTATAACTTGTTGTAGGATTAAATAAATTAAGTATAAGTATAAATATAAGTAAAATCCCAGAAGAGCCAATGGCAGTGCTATTTTTCGTTGCGATCGTATTGTTGTTAGTAGCAAAGAAATCAATTATATTTTACCAGTTCCTCCAGGCGCATCCAAAAAATGCATTCCACCACTTTCATTGTTAACAACATGCATAATCGTGACGTATGGATGCATTTGATCATTGTTTTATTTTAGAATTTTTCAATCAGCAAATCGATCCAATACGTTGCAATCGTTACCTCGTTTATGCTGCATATCTCGGTTAAACAGATCATGCATTGATCGATTTGGTGACACCATGCCAACTTGTGCTAATGATTTCTTTGCAATTGGTAAGCAAATGTCTTCAATCATGATCAATGCTTCATTATGCATTTCCAGAGTGTACAGCAGTATGGATTTGATGTACTACGGCGAAGTCTGTTCAAAATATCTTCCGTCATGAAATCTTGATAATTTCTCCATAGTTCAAATGTATTTGATGGGAAACATGATGATACAATTATTGCAAACAGTTTTCTTATTTGGTGAGGAGTAAATGACAATGCAGCAAGGGTTATTCGGTTATTGTTCCGAATGGTGGTGTCGCTGCCCTTTGCTGTGCGTTTTCAGCGAAAAAATAAACGCGTTGACAATTTTCAAGAGGGACAGCTAAATAAAATACCGTTGGATGTCTCTCATGAATTGAGAATGTAAAAATCCTCCATATGGCCTCATTAGTGCTGCATAACGGCCTAATTGAAATTGAGTGATTTCGCCGTTTCTATTTGGATCAGGTGAACCAAACACACCCAAGTCGCTAGCCACTGTTGGTTGTTCTCCTAAGATAGCGCTCAAGCTGTTTCTGCTCTCGTTAAATCACGGGCAATGAAAATTTATATGTCTTCCTGCTCTCCCGGGCAACTTGGACAAAACGGGTCATCATCGTATTTGTATTTGTGCAAGTATTCCTTGAGATCCCGTGGCCACTAAGCTTCTGCGTTAAATAGAAGTTAAGTTCGCCGTGTGTCCGCGAGTACCATTCGTTGATATTATGGAATTTCCATCAGTTGGAATTTCCATCGGCCTTTACTGGATTGCTCCCATCTTTGCTGCCATTGTTGCATGGTTTTCTGTCTTATTTCAAGCTTATCTGCAGCCGTTGGTCTTGTCGCTCTCCTGTACAAATCCTGCATTTCATGTGCAAGCAGGTCGATTGGTGGTTTACTTGATAACACACAAATGTCATCATCCGAAACTGTCTGAAAGGCGCTAGCAACCCTTAGGGCGCTGTGCCTGTGTACAAATCGGATTCCTTTTGAGACACTCTCTGCACGCGAGTTACGATGTTTAAATAAAAGAACCTTTCCACTTCACAATCAATTTTATTATGAATAAATTATTTTAAAGAACATGTATTTATATAAAAAAAATATGCTTATTCTAAAGAAATTAATTTAATGAATTTACATTGAATTTTAGTTGGATGATTATTGCGAATTTTACAAAGAATTTTATGCTGGATGATGTTATAAAGAATTTTATGCTGGATGATTTTAAAGTAAATTTGATGTTTTTCATGGGAATATGAATTGGATGATTTTGCAAAGACTTTGATGCTGCATGATTTTAAAGTGAATTTTAATCTAATGTTTTTAATGGGAATATGAATTGGATGATTTTACAGAGAATTTGATGTAGCTGGTGCTGTTGGTATTGATATTGCTGTTGTTGTTAGTGCGAATGTATCTCCTCCACCCTTAGAGTAGCGCTATGGCCAGAGAGAGCTTGATGTAGTCGGAGCGACACTAGGTTCTGGTTGGAATATTGTTTCGATTCTGCCCATGTCGTTGGAGGTGCATCTCCTAGTGTCTTCATTTGAGAGTAAGCTGCTGATTCATGTTGATTGTTTTGGTTTCTTCTTGTTTTATGGAAATCGTGCAGTAATCCGTGTTTTCTACTCTGGATTCAAATAAATTTGGATATACCCAGAATTTTATATGTTTTTTCTTGCAGACAATTATGAATTATGGACCTCTTATTCCTAGTAATTTTAATTAATATATTGTGAATAATTATGAATTTATATAATTCCTTTTTATATCAGTATATATACATTCCTTTAACAGATTTTGTTTTTTTATTTTTTATAATTTTTTTTTTGTTTCGTATATATTTGAGCGAATATTTAATTATTTTCAGCGTTATAACCTCTATAGTGAATTGTCTTCTGGCTGTGTCGCTGTACCAATATTCTGTCGGTACTCCTGTTTATAGGATGGGCTTAACTGAAGTACAATTTTTTATAATTTCATTTAGTTTTAGCGCACTTGCTATATATATTTTTTTTAACGAGCTTATGAATAGGGGCGTTCTAGCGCGGTCACCAATTAAGTACGTTTCTCATGAATGTGCTTTTAATATTATTTATATGCTCTTTTAGTTGGTATGGACCAAGAGGACTCACGAAGTTGAGTTCAAGTATAGGAGACTAGGGTGTTCTGGAACGGTCACTAGTCGAAGTAATGTTATTATTTATTTTCATTTATAAATGTACTTTCCCGCTACCGGCTAGTTATAGCGCTGTAGACTGATTATTAAAATCACTATGCAGATATTCTGTCTGCAGTCTTAGTAAAGAAGGGCTCAATTAAGATGCAATTGATACTCGAAACAAGTTTTAGGCACAGTTAAAGATTTGTAGTATGTTTTGTTTATATAACTCTGTATTAATTTTTATTGTAAAAAGGAGTATATATTTCACGGAATTTATATTTTTCATTACTCTTCACTTTGTTTAAAGCTTTTAAATATATATTTAGTCTACCGTTTTAGCTTTATTGAATTTATTTCGCTGACACACACCTAATAAGAGCTATCCAATACTTACTTACCTTGGGCCCATTAGTATTAGTTTATCAGCAGATCCCTTTAATGATGATATAGCTGCTTCCAGGATATGAGGATGTACCTAAGCTCTGATCTCAGGATATGATGTCAGGATGTGATGTCAGGATCGAATGTCTGGTTTTGATTTCAGGATCTGTTTTCGGATTTTAATTTCAGGATCTGATGACAGGATGTGATGTCAGGATCTGTTGTCGGTTTTTTATCTCAGGATCTGTTGACAGGATGTGATGTCAGGATCTGTTGTGGGTTTTTGATCTCGGGATCTGTTGTCAGGATATATTTTTAATGAGAGAGCTGTGGGAGGGATTGATTCACAACTGTTAAAAGAGCTGAAACTCTAGGATTCAAGGATACTTTGAACCACAGTTGACCGAAGACTGCGCAAGTTACGTTGTTTAAATAAAAGAACCTTTCATTTTCACAATCAATTTTATAAAGAACAAATTATTTTAAAGTACAAGTATTTTAAGTATGCTTATTCTAAAGAAATTAATTTCATGAATTTACATTGAAGTTTAGTTGGACGATTATTGCGAATTTAAATTGGAGTTTTTACAAAGAGTTTTATGCAGGATGATGTTACAAAGAATTTGATGCTGGAGGATTTTAAAGTGAATTTGAATCTGATGTTTTTAATGGGAATATGAATTGTATGATTTTACAAAGAATTTGATGTTGGATGATTTTATAGTGATTTTGAATCTAATGTTTTTAATGTTAATATGAATTGGATGATTTTGTAGGGAATTTGATGTAGCTGCTGCTATTGGTATTTATATTGTTGTTGTTGTTTGTGCGAATGTAACTCGCGTGACTTCTGCCGAAATTGGAGTTGCATATAGGATGATCGAGGTAGTTTCCCTCGATAGTAGCTTCCTTCGACTTGATCTGGGCCCTCCCAAGTTTGGTATCATCTTTGTGAGCGCACCGTTGACGCGAACAGCTCTTCGCATGCTGTCCTCAGGTGTTCCTTGGAGGTCATTTTCGCGACTATGAGCACTCCCAAGTACCGCAGATAGGGCTGCGATGTAATTTCGTGTTCGCCCACCGTTATTTTTATATGCTCTCGCACTTTTCGGGAGCTCAGCAGGACCACCTCTGTTTTCTGGGCCGCCAATTCCAGTTTTGAGTCATTAAGCCAGCTTCTTATTCTGACGATCGCATCATTGCATATCGTTTGGAGCATTTTGCTACAGCAATGTCATCCGCATAGCCTACCACCGTAGTATCTTCAGTTAGCTCCAGTTGGAGTATGTCATTGTACATACCAACCAATAATGAAGGGCCGAGCACAGAACCCTGAGGTACTCCCCCCGTGATCTTATAATGCTTTGCCGCTTCGTCCGTATCGTACAGTAGTACTCGGTTGTCAAATAACTAGCTAAAATTCGCAACAAGTACTCCAGGGCGCTTATGATTAATGGCCAACTCGCCGAGTTGAAACGTTCTTCACATCTAATGTGATTACTGCGCAGTATTTTTTGCTTCCATTTACCCATCTCTTCCCGCTGAGTGCTTCTCTTGCAATATCCATCACTGCTTGAACTGCATACACGGTGGATCGCATTCTCCGAAATCCAAATTGAGTTGCGGCCTATCCTTCTGGCTTTTCAAGTGATTCTTGCATTCTATCGTAGATAATTATCTCTAAGATTTTACCCAACGTATCGAGCATGCAAATTGGTCTGTATGAGGATGGGTGGTCTGGTTGTTTTTCGGGCTTGAGCAGTAATACCAGCCTCTACCTTTTCCAAATATCTGGTTATATTTCCTCGTTTAAGCACGCATTCTACACCTGCGTGAAGATTTCAGGTTTTGCCTTGACCGCCGCTTTTAACGCAATATTGGCCAAACCGTCTAGCCCGGGTGCTTTACCGTCAGCGATTTTCTGCAGAGTGAACACTACGTCATCAGTGGGAATATCGGAATCTTTTTTTACTACCGTGGTTTACAAGGACTACCGATAATGGGGCTAGGCATTCTAGCAGAATTCTTCCTCGCTGATCTGTGCGTGTACCTCCCCATGCTGTGGACCAGGCGTTGAAGTCTCCTCCTACTACAACCGGACTTTTACCTCGCGCTTCTGTCATCAAGGCCATCAACATCCGCTCGAAGTAATCTAGAGTCATACTGGGGGGAGCATAGCACGAAAAAAGTACACATTTTTTATTTTCGCCCCTGTGAAACCATTTTCCGCCATTGTCTGCTTATTGTTACCGTTATTTATGGTTTTTTAACTATGTACATAATAATTGTTACTTAGCTTTATGTCTGATGACACGGATCTTTCCTGCTTCCTTTTTCTGTTTTCTGGGGATAACGCCTTCTTTTCCCTTCGTATATTGTAAGATGAGACTTCTGATGCTTACAGCCACTCAGAATATACGTCTCTCTTTATATATCGTTTCGTTTAAAAACCCTTTTCAATTTATACTGTATAACGTTAACTTTAGCGCATTCGCCCGAATAATGCCTATTATGGGTATCTTTCAGGAGAACTAGTCTTTAAAAATTAAAAAATCTTTCTTCGGATACGTTTCCTTTATTTCGAATGCAAATCTTGACTGTTTGTTAAAGCGTTTGTTTGGGTAAATGTGACTGACATGATTGACATGAGCTGGAAGTGAATTGGATCTATGGGATACTTTTAGATGGTCAGTAATTTGGGTAATCCCGAACATGTTAATTTGGTATTTTATGTTTCCCAATCTATAGGTATTCTGTAAGTGGTCTCATTTATCGGAAGTGTCGGTATAGTCGATATGACACGCGTGTCTCAAACTTCTTTCTTATTTTGGTCGAAACTCCTCGGTTAAAACTTACGTAAATGGTCTCACACCCAACTTGAATTCAAACGAGTATAGAAGTCTGAAGTCGGGTTAGACCGACTTCGAAATACCATTTACCTTTTCTTGTGCGTGCGAGTTCAACAATGAGGAAGTTTTCTTCATAAATCATCATTAGGAGCATGTTCACGGTAATTTTTGGTAGGGTCCCTTGAAATGATTATATCGACCCCATTTCTTGTGTATGGCTTTCTAGTGACAATATAACCACTAATATAAATTTCGTCCAAAAATATTATATAGGCCGTAAGTTATAATAATATGTCAATAGTGGGCGGAGCTGTAGAAATAACACGTCCATTTTTTGTGTGGTGTTTAATGTTAGTACCCGCAACATTCTTGTGAAATTTCGTTGATAAATCTTTCATAGGAACAGAGTAATAATTTTTAGTTAATTGTGGGCGTGGCAATAGTAATAATCTGCCCATATTTGGAATGCATGCTAGTACAGACCCAGTGTATACCTCTACGAATTTGTTTTCATATGTCATCACTAGAAGCATAGGTAGGGTAGTTGTCTTTAAGTGGGGTCCCCAAAGTTCATTATATGGGAAGGAGGCGTATCCTTTATCTGATCGAACCCGAATCTTGTATATGGCTTTGTAGGATCCATATACATACAATTATAAAATTTCGTCCAAAAATATTGGATAGGTCGTAATTTATAATAATATGTCAATAGTGGGCGTGGCTGTAGAAATAACAAGCCCATTTTTTTGAGGAGTGTTTAATGTTAGTACCCGCAACCTTCCTGTGAAATTTCATTGTTAAATCTTTAATAGGAACACAATAATGATTTTTGGCTTATTGTCGGCGTGGCAGTTGTATTATGATCTCCATATCCTGTACACACATTATTATGGACCCCATGTATGTTTCTACCAATTTCAATACGAGCATAGCTAGGCTAATTTTCATTTTAGACCCGAAAGTTCCCTATATCAAAACTGGGCGTTTTGTTGCAGATAGCTTTATAATCTCCACATGTTCCTTCCCGTAAAATTTTGTCCGTAAAACTCTATCAGATGTTAAGTTATTAATATTTGCAAATAATGGGCGTGACATTTAATATATACCGCCCACTTTTTGCATAGTGTTTAGTAGGACCCACATCTCCATAACTGCTAAATAATGTCCCGTTTCCGTCAATTGGACCGAAGTTATAGGCATTTTAAAAAAGGTGAAAAAGTTCCTTATATAGGAGGTAGGCGTGGTCTATGTCCAAATCGGCCCATATAGCAATCTGGTTCTGTATCTTTGTGCAGTCTACACTTTTGCAAAATTTCATTAAGGTATCTCTAACTGTGTAGAAAAAAGGCGGCCACAGACTGACATACGGACAAACGGACTGTCAAAATAAAAATTGCTTAGAAAGTGATTCTGATCATATCTGTATATATATGTTCATACCTACCACGCCTCCTTGTTGAAATTGCAACGCCTCTCAAAAGCACAATGTTAGTATACCCTATTTACCTTTTTTAAAGGTAAAGGGTATAAAAACTTCGACGTTACATTTTTAACATTGTGAGGACCAAAATTTAACACAGAAATTTTGACCTACAACATAGCCTACCAACTTACCCAACGCAATTATACACACACAAACACGGGAAAAAATTCCAAATGTGTAAAATTCACAACAACCAATTACATACAACTGACGAGAAAAGCAACGCACACACAATCAATGCAACGCATACAACAAAGGAGCTGCATCGGAAACTTGACGAAAAGTCTTATGATCTAATCAATCAACACCGCAGTGGCGGGAGCACCAAGTTAAATTGAAATATTTAAATTTAACAACAATAACACTACAGGAACCAAATATGATTTCGGACAGCGCTGCTTGCACCCAACAATACTGCATGCCAACCAGAAACTGTTGGAGTGAGGTGGCTGACCATCAGAAATTGAAGGTGGCCCAAGGGCAAAATACTTCAGCAACAACAAGCGTGGAGATTAGCAGAAAGCGAGGATGGCCAACGGAAGTGAAATCACACAACGGTGGCCCACCAACAACAAAATGCACCAGCCGATTGGACCAATTGGGCATATAACTCTTGTAGCCCAAGCAGCAGGGGTCTCCTTCGATCACCGACATCCTGACCAGCGACAGCTCTACGCAACACAATGTACGTTACTCAGTGAGAACATCTGGTTCTTTTATCGTTTTCTCACTGGGACACATACCTACGAGACATAGATACATAAGGAGTATAATCTTATTTTCGTAGCAATAGAATTAAGAAAGTAGATTTTGAAGGACTTTTTTTTCTGAGGAGGGGAAACATTTAAAGTCAATGGCCGACGCCGTAGTGTGGGACTTTAGCCCGAACCAAACTTCCCTTGTCCGACGGTTATTCCTCCCGGAACTTCAGCATTAAGTAGTGCGTTGGGAGGCCGTTATGAGTATATTTTCGCGGTTGATGTCTGACACTGAACTGAATCCAACCATTACTCACTCCAGCCTTCGCTCTCTCGCTCTATGCTTGACGTGTGAGGTGAACATGCACATAAAGATTGCCGTGAGCCGACGGCCCCTTTGGAGGAACCCAGAGAGTGGGCAATCTCTCCACACTGGGCCACGCTCAAATGGTAAGGTGGACAGCATGGTGCTGCTACATCGGGACACGACTATCCACGAAAGAGGGGACACCGACGCGTACAAACATAAATAAAAAAGCTCTGGCTCGAGTAAGACTACTGATTAAATTTAGACTTTTGGTAGTATGCAATCAAAATATTGATGAATTGCTACGCATACAGGAAATATTTAATATGACAGAGACAATTTCATGCCGACGTTTAAGGTTATTACTTCATGCGGAATATCATATGAAAAATGCGATCTGAGCAGCAATTTTTTTATGTGTTCAAAAATTCTGACTTTTCACAAATATTACAGATTCAGGTCAGATTTATCATCGAGCTGGTTCCTTTTTTCGAAATCCTGATGCTGATCATCAATTTTTGCAAATCTATTTTATCGGAGATGCAAATTGTGAATTGGATCGGCGTTGTACAATTGCTGCGCGTTCAAGGCAACAAATGGGTTCTGAACTTCAAACATTCTTACATCAGCACAATGAATTAATTCGATTGTTTAAAACCGCTCTCGGTCGTATGCCATCTGATGATCACAGAATCGTTATCAGGGCTGACAAAACGCCCTTTGGAGAGCATGCGAGACGATTTAATGCACCAACAATTGATGAAGTGCCCATTGTAATTGTTGTAGACCAGTTTCAGCGTGTTTCAGAGCATCACCGTAGCTATGATGCATTACAATATACATTATTGTACTGGAAAGGTGACGACGGCTATAATATCAATATACGAAAGATAGATCCACGAACCGGTAACATATATATGAATTCAATTTAATATGTATTTCTTTCAAAACAAGAAGACATGATTTTAATTTTCATAGGTCATGACGTAGAAAAAAAAAGTTAGTGGGATGAATTATCATGCGTATAGATTCATGATTCGCCCACAAGAAGACAACTTTATTACGCGATGTGGCAAAGTTTTCCACCAATACGCTGTTGACATGTATGCAAAAATTGAAGCAGTCCGCGCCACATGCACGAATATACGCAAGATGCACTATCATACGTTCACAAATATGGTCGTCCCGACCCATTCATAACATTCACATGCAATCCACAGTGGGCTGACATAAAAAACAATTTATTTGATGGTCAGAATCCGACAGATCGACAAGATATAATAGCACCTGTATTGCAACAGAAAGTAAAATCACTGATAAATTTTATTATCAAATTGCGAATTTTTGGGGAGGTGCGTTGCTGGATGTATGCCATTGAATGGCAAAAGAGAGGGCTGCCGCACGCGCACATCTTGATATGGCTGGTTCGTAAAATAACACCCGATCAAATTGATAACATTATGTCAGCTGAAATTTCAGATGAAATCAGCGATCCAGAATTATCTGAATTTGTCACGAAACATTTGATCCAAGGCCCTTGCGGTCAAATAAATATGAATTTTCCATGCATGATCGATGAAAAAGGTTCAAACCGGTATCCAAGAGCATTAGCTTCGGATACAATTACATTTGATGACGGATACCCGTTGTACCGACGTCGGTCAACGGAGGATAATGGCCATACAACAACAATTAAAGCACGCAATCAAGACATTGAAGTTGATAATCGTTGGATTTTACCTTATTCTCCACTATTGTCAAAAGTATGTCAAAAGTATGTCAGACTCACATAAATGTTGAGTACTGTAATTCTGTGAAGTCGATTAAATACATTTGCAAATATGTGAATAAAGGCAGTGATATGGCTGTTTTTGGAGTAGCTGGTGACAATAGCAATGATGAAATCGCTCAATATCAAATGGGGCGCAACATTAGCACTAATGAAGCTCTTTGGAGAATTTATTCATTTCCAATTCATGAGCGATATCCTGCTGTTGTTCATTTGGCTGTTCATCTTGAAAATGGTTAGCGTCTGTACTTTACCGATGCAAATGTACAGCAGAGAGCAGCACAGCCACCAGCAACTACATTAGCTCCATTATTTCAATTGTGCGAAAGCGATGAATTTGCCAGAACGTTGCTGTATTCAGATGTAACACATTATTTCACTTGGACTGCAAAGAAATGGCAACGACGTAAACAAGGAGCGTCTGGTGATGGCCATCCGGGTGTTTTTTTTTTTTGTTTGCAGATACCATGGGAAGATTATACACAGTTCATCCAAAGAATACAGAATGTTATTATTAGCGGTTGTTGTTAGTAAATGTTGTTGGACCACATTCATTTCATCATTTGCGAAGAGTAAATGGTCATTTATGTGTTACGTATCGTGAAGCACGTGGGCAATTAGGTTTGCTTGAATATGTTACGCATTGGGATTTAACGCTTCACGATGCATCGATTGCTTCTTCTCCACATCAAATACGTCTGTTTTTTTATTTTTATTATATTATTTAAAAAAGGACATTTCTCATACTCGAATAAATGCCCAATCAAATATTGCCAATATTGCCATAGAAATTAACATAGACTTTAAAGTTACCATATTATCCCTATACATTCCACCACAACAATATTTTAGTTTGAAAGAATTACTGGACATAACTAGCCAATTTTCAACACCAATAATCATTATTGGAGATTTTAACGCCTGGAGCCGACTTTGGGGTTCCCACACAACTAACCACAGGGGAAAAATATTAGAAGATCTGATTTTATCTGAAAATTGCTCATCTGAATGATGGCTCTCCTACACATTTTATCTGAATGATGGCTCACCTACACATTTTTCAACACACCAAACATTTACCCACATAGATTTGACCATTTGTACCGACAATATTGCCTTACACCTATCAAGCTCCACTATCCCGTATTTACATGGTAGTGATCACTTCCCTATTATAACAAATTTAATAAAACCCCTGTTGAGAGTGAGAATTCTTTTATTCCACCTTACTTTTGGTGGGTCCTGATGGTTACACCAGACCTTTGTTTTGTGGTTATGAAATAGCCTAGGTGCAAAACCAAGACTATTATTGAATGAAGATACTGGTGCTTATAACCAGATCTTCGATAATTATGTGTAGCCTAGGTACAATACCAAGACTATTGTTGAGTGATGGTACTAGTGCATATAACCAGACCTCCGGAATGACCAATTAAATAAAACACTCGTTGATAGGTTTCAAAGAACTGATACACATTTAATAATTTCACTTAATTTATACTATTACAATTGAACCATTATTGCTTACTTAGATATTTTACATATAAAATAAAACATAAACAAGTAAGAAAAAGTTAATGCAAAAAAAATTACAATTAATGTGCACAAAGTGCTGATGCATGTGAAAATTCGTTGTCAGCGATTTGCGCTGTCGTTATCCGCAGTCAAGAGCGTGCATTGCAGCGGTTGTTGACTTCGCTTAGAATGCAACAACCCCTATTACATAAAGGTAAACCCAAGCCAAAATTTTTAACAGACCAAGCTAACTGGAATAAATACGAAATGCTTGCTAAACAACTTACCACAAATACTATACCATCTAATAACATAAATAAGGAAACTGTCTCCATTGTAAAATTCATAAGAACTGCTGCTAATTATGCAATTTCCCCAAACTAAAAATAATCATAGTCATGCGAGCTGACAAACTTGCGAAAGGAAAAACATAAAATATGGATCGAATATAGGAGAATGCGTTCAAGCATAAACTTATTGAAGTATAAGAAATCTAACGCTATATTTAGGAAAAAACTTAAGGAAGATAAAGAAAAAGTCTTGAGACTTTAGCAGCTTCAATAACTCCCCAAACCAATCCAGAAAAACTTTGGTCTGACTTGAAAATGCTTGCAGGGTCACATTCTCAATCCTCAATCAAGTTTATTGAAACACCATGGTCCTCTTTACAATGCAAAAGATATTTGCGAGTTTTTTGCTTCCACGTGGTCTTTGTATTCCCGTAATTCAAACTTCCATAGATCTTTCATTACTAATAAAACCTAATTCTAAATCATGATTACGACTGTCCACAAGCTAAAATAATTTAAACTAAAATAACATGTTACGAATTTAATACCACTATTGGCTTACCAAGTATTGATGAAATGGTCACACGCAATACCTTAAAACTTATTCCTAAGCTCTTCTGCTTCAATAATATAATTTTGCACAAAACAGTGAAGAGAGCTTTACAGTACAAACGCAGCCTTAGAAGAAACTCCACCATCATAAAGTGTATTAAGTATGTGAAAGAAATGGAATTTTCCACGCTACATATAATGAAAAAACATGATAATTCATCACCTTGGCGACACTTGAAATCCTCGTTCCTTCTCGACCTAAAACCATATTCGAAAAGCAATACAAGCACTCAAACGTATCAATGCTTATTCCGAGAATTAACTCAACCCTTTCTAGAAAAATATTGGAAATGCCTCTTCACAGATGCCTCCTCTATGGATAGCAACACCTCCTTTGCTGTAGTGGACGATCTCGGAAACACCGTTAGTACTGACCTTCTACAACCACATTGTTCTGTATATACAGCTGATTCTATAGCAATCCTTCAAGCAGCTCTTCACTCTTCCAAATCAAACTGTAAATACTTGATTTGCACTGATAGCCTATCGACAATATCTGCTCTGATGAACTATTCGAACAAAAGTAACCTTATAATATACATTCGCAACATTTTACATCAATATAGAACTAAAATCAAAATTATGTGTGTTGCCAGGTCATGCGGGTGTCATTGGTAATGAAATTGCTGACGAAAGGGCGAAATTAGCTCCAAAAAAGCCTCTACAGCTCATTTATTCTACAGAAAAGAAAGATTCACTCAGAGCAATTAATTATTATCTAAATATATTAAGAATGGAAAAATGGCGAAACATTACCCACCACTATGCCAATATGAATGTAGATGGTACGAAGGCAATGTACCCTCCGAAAACTCGTTGCGACCACTTACATGCTTTCACCCCCCTTCGAATCGGACACACAAACCGCACACATATCCACTTACTAAAAGGATATAGAATACAATCATGTCCATATTGCAATTCAACTCCTTTGACAGTAACTCTTATTCTCGAGGAATGCACACAATTTTCCGTAATACAACTTAAGATTTTTCAAGATCAAACTTTTTAAAAACAATAAATAATGTGAACATATT
The DNA here is from genome assembly GCA_920105625.2 of Clusia tigrina. Classification (NCBI taxonomy): domain Eukaryota; kingdom Metazoa; phylum Arthropoda; class Insecta; order Diptera; family Clusiidae; genus Clusia; species Clusia tigrina. Next base: position 252,142 of record CAKKTE020000572.1, read on the forward strand.
AAAAATTGACAATTTCTTAATTCAATCAAACATAAAACATTTAATATAATTATTTATAACTTTAGCTTTGCTCCATTTTTAAATTTTATGTAAGTATTTTATATTTAGTAAAATAACTTATCATAATGCCTATATGTACCAGCGAGCCAAAAGCCTTGGCAGCTATTGCTCATTTCTTAGGTATTCTAATTATGAATAATTATTGTACATATAATAATAAAAATAAATAAATACGTATGTTATATGCCATAATCATATCAACATGTTTTCCATCAAATCCACTTGAATTGTGGAATAAATACAAAGATTTTATGGCAGAAGCCTATTTGATTCGAAAGCGTCATCACATAAGAAACGGTGATTTGCTAATTTCATTGGAAATGTATAATGAGGCATTGATAGCGATTGAAGATATGTGCCTTACGATTGCAAATAAACCATTAGGGCAATTAGATTTGTCACCACCCAATCGTCCAATGCATGATTTATTTGATGGAGAATTGCAGCGTGAACAACAGTGTGTTCCCAAAGAATTGCAAACATTTGTGAATTTAAATGTTCCAAATTAGATGACCATCAAAAACATGTCTATGATCTCATGCAAGCTGTACAAAATGAAGTCGGTGGATAACATTTTTTGGATGCGCCTGGTGGTATGGGAGAAACATTTGTGATATCACTGATTTTGGCAGCCATTCGATCGCAACGAAAAATTGCATTGGCACTTGCTTCGTCGGGAATCACTGCTACTCTATTGCATGGTGGACGAACAGCGCATTCTGCATTAAAATTCCCATTGAATGTGCAGGTGTGCTTATATTTATTGATTGATCACTTTAAAATTTAATCGATATTAATTAAAATGTCATTATTCAATGTAATTGAATTGAATTATCAGAGAAGATATATGCTTGAAAATGCATATTGCATATGCATTCTGAATATTTGGCACGTTCACGCATATTTTGCACGTTCTTGCATATAAAAGCATATATTTGGCTTCTCCCGAAAATAAAAAAAAATTGTCTAAATTTTCCACAAAAATTGGCCTAATTTTAAAAAAAATTCTGGCAACGATTTTTAGCACCCATTTTTCATATACATCTGGCAACATTGTAAACAAGTTTTGATTTGCGCGTCCTTTTCTGTATTCATGTTTTTTTGTACTATTGATAGAATGCCAAAAGAAAAAGAGTCTGCGGGAGAGTTCAAGTCGCGTGTTATCCAACAGTTTCCTGGTGTTTTTCGTGCGGATCGTATGGTTCTTTTTTGCGTTTACTGCAATTGTTCGGTGGCCGCGACCAAAATTTTCAATGTTAAGCAGCATTTGGAAACGGCAAAGCATAAAGAAGCTGCCGAAAACCGAAATCCGAAGCAAACACAGACTTTGGTGACGGAATACCAAGCAAAAGAGCAAAACACTTTTGCTATGGACTTGTGCGAAGCGTTCGTAGAAGCAAATATTCCTTTAAAAAAATTAGCCATCCAAGCCTAAAGAAGTTTTTGGGCAAGTACACCAATGAGCCGCTGCCTTGCGAATCAACCCTTCGCCAGAGATACGTGCCTTGTCTCTACGAAAAGGTTCTAAAAGATCTAAAGGAAAAGGCCAAAAGCGAATATATATGGATTTATGTGGACGAAACGACGGATTCAGAACAAAGGCTGGTGATAAATTTAATTTTTGAAGTATTAACGTGTGACCCTAATGAACGCGCGAACAGCTACTTTTTCAACGCAGCAACAGTAGAAGCTGCCAATGACACCACTGTGGCCGCCTTCGTGAACGACACTTTGCTTTGGCCAAATGGTTAGTTGAAATTTAGCGGTTTAATATGTTCAAATATTAACTTTGACTGTATCCAGTACATTAAGGTACTTCTCATTGTCACGGACGCTGCTGCATATATGATGGCTGCTGCTGGTGCTCTGCAGGTGTTGTTCCCAAAATTGATGCACTTGACGTGCTGTTACCATGGACTCCACAGGTTAGCAGAGTTTGTTCGCGCTCTATTTCCGCTGGTGAACAACTTAATTTCAAGTACAAAGTCTGTATTCCTAAAGGTAAAGTTTTATTTTATTATATTGAAGAACATTTTACTAACTACTAAGTTTTTAAGGCCCCATCGCGACGCAATGAATTCCAACGAATGCTGCCACGTATACCTCTGCCCCCAAGACCATGTATAACGTGTTGGTGTACGTGGCTGAATGCTGCTTTTTATTATTGCAATGAGGTTAAAAGTGTTGTAGATTCGTTAAACAGCGACGATGCTGAAGCCATTCGTGTTTCTCAAGAGTTGTTCGGTTCACGCTGTTTGGTTTCTGATCTCGCTTATATAAAGCTAAATTTTTCTAGCCTGACGGGCTCGATTGTAAAATTTGAAACTCGAGGATTAGAGCTTAAAGAATCTATTCGCATTATAGAAGAAATTCGAGCTTCTGTATCTTCTTTAGAAAACAAAGATTACTCTTTAAAACTCGATGCCATTCTCCGAAGAAATAAGGGGTACCAACCTCTTAAAGAAATTAATCAAATTTTACGTTTAGGTATAGATGCCAAAGATCCATATATCAAAAAACTTTCGCCAACAGAGCTGACAATCTTTTCATACTGCCCCGTGTCGTCTGCAGATGTTGAAAGAAGTTTTTCAGCATATGGGAGTATATTGACAGAAAAAAGGAAAAAAATTTCTTTTGAGAACTTGAAGCACCATCTGATAATTTATTGTAAAAACGATGAGAATTTGAATTAAATAACAAAACTCTCTATTACACGTATTTGAAAAACTTTTATGTTGCATATTTTAGATGCATATTTTTCAGTTTTAAGGGCATATTTCAAGCGCTTATTTTGGCTTTTTTCGTGCTTGAAAATATCTTCTTTGCTAATTATGCATAAAAAATCGTTAGAAGCATTACACCGTACAATGCAAGATCTACGTCAGAATCAAGAATTTTTGGTGGTACATTGATATTATTGTCAGGCGATTTTTATCAAATATTGCCTCTGGTCCCACGATCAACACCGGTGGATGAGATCAACGCATGTTTAAAGTCTTCTATTCTGTGGCGACATGTGCAAAAATTGACATTGAACATAAATATGCGCGTTCAATTGCACAACGACCAATTTGTAGAAAGGATCTCGAAGCAATTGTTAGATATTGGAAATGGCAAAGTTCGAGTCAATAAAACAAATGGATTGATTACATTGCCGAACAATTCTTGTACCATTCTCCAATCAACATAAATATGCGCGTTCAATTGCACAACGACCAATTTGTAGAACGGTTCTCGAAGCAATTGTTAGATATTGGAAACGGCAAAGTTCGAGTCAATAAAACAAATGGATTGATTACATTGCCGAACAATTCTTGTGCCATTCTCCAATCAACAGAAGCGGTGATTGAAAGTGTGTTTCCAAATATTGTTCAAAATTACAGGAATCACAATTGGTTGAGAGAACGCGCAATACTGGCACCAAAAAATGTACACGTCAATGCAATGAATTATCAGATTCAAGAAAGATTACCAGGTGCAGTGACATCATGTAAATCTATTGATAGCGCAATGAATGCAGATGATGCAGTGAATTATCCAATTGAATTTTTGAATTCATTGGAACCACCAGGTATGCGACCGCATTGTTTGAATTTAAGGGTTGGCTCATCAATACTGCGGAATTTAAATGCACCAAAATTGTACAATGGCACAAGATTGGCAGCAAAAAAAAATTTATGCCGCATTTAATTGAAGTCACTATATTGACCGGAACAGCGAAAGGTGAATTTGTGCTCCTGTGATCCCAACAGACATGTCATTTGAATTTAAGCGTTTGCAATTCATAGTGCATCTATTATTTGCCATGTCCAACAATAAGGCGCAAGGACAAATGCTTTAAATTTGCGGATTAAATTTGGAAGAGCCGTGCTTTTCACATGGATAGCTATACGTGGCCTGCTCAAGAGTTGGAACTCCAAATTGTTTGTTTCCGCTCGCTGCAAATGGGCAAACGAAAACTATTCTGTATCCAAATATTTTGGATTGACATTAATAATTTGGAAATACAATGCATTCATCTCATAAAAAAAACTAGAATATTTATTTTCTTTTTTTGGTTGGTTGCAACGAAGTGTATCGGGGTCCGCTACTATATACGAATATATATATATATATATATATATATATATATATATATATATATATATATATATATGTATATATATATATATATATATATATATATATATATATATATATATATATATATATATATATACGAGTATATACTCGTATATATATGATCAGAATCACTTTCTATCGATATCTTCATTTCGTTAATAGTACTTGAAATATATTGTCTGTACTATTTAATCCGCTAACAAAAGCTACAACAAATGGTGACATAAAATTCAATGGTTCAGTAAAATTAATTCTAGCATCAGAAAATATTTATCCAACAATAAACTCTACCCCGTCCGAATTTTTGAAAAACAACAGTAACAGTCAGACGAATCATCCCTTAAGAAAAACTCATGAAATGAATAGTTAGCATATAATGGTGATCCCGAGTATGTCGTGTTTGGACATATAGTACTTTCGTCTAAATGCTGTTTCGTTTCGAAGGCCTGATTTGTTTCATTTACGAGGGCGGATTGATATTGAAGCTACCTAGCGCTAGATGGCAGCACAAACACAAAAACTTTTTTTTTTTAGAAATTGTGATCTGCCAAACGTCTGCTGTTACAATTTCACCCAAATTCATCGATTAGTTTATTTGTTGTAGTTTGAAGTAAGCAACTTTTGTGTTTCGTGAAAAATGGAAAAAAGCGAATTTCGTGCAGTGACTAAAGACTATTATTTGGAAGGGAAAACGGCGGAAGAGACAAAACAAAAGCTCGATAAACATTACGATGAGTCTCCTCCGTCAGATTACATGGTAGAATATTGGATTGCTGAATTTAAACGCGGCCGAACAAGCACTGCAACAATACCACCAACAGGAACGCCAAAAGAGGTGGTTACTGAAGAAAATATCAAGAAAATAGTTGTTGATGAATAAATAAATACTTTGTTTTTTGATCACACAATAACGGTTATTTTTTGATCACATTTTGTATACAGATATGATCAGAACCACTTTCTAAGCAATTTTTATTTTGTCCGTCCGTCTCTCCTTCTGTGGCCACTTTTTTTCTACACCGTTAGTGCTATCTGTATGAAACTTTGCAAAAGTATAGTCTGGACAAAGATACAGAACCAGATTGCTATATGGGCCGATTTGGACAAAGCCCACGCCTACCTCCCATATAAGGAACTTTTTTCACCTTTTTTAAAATGACTATAACTTTGGTCCAATTGACGGAATTGTGACGTCATTTGACAGTTATGGAGATGTGTGTCCCCCTAGACACTGTGCAAAAAGTGGGCGGTATATATTAACTACCACACCCACTATTAAAAAATATTAATAACTTAAGATCTGGTAGAGATTTACGGACGAAATTTTACGGGAAGGAACATGTGGACATTACAAAGCAATCTGCAACAAATGGGGCTCATCAGAGAAAAGGGTATAAAATTAAAATTAGCCTACCTATACTCGTATTGATGCCAGCGGAATAAAAATTTGCAGAAATATACATGGGGTCCATAATAGTGTGTGTGCAGAATATGGAGATCATAATAGAACTGCCACGACCACAATTAGCCAAAAATCATTACTGTGTTTTTATCAAAGATTTATGAACAAAATTTCACAGTAAGGTTGCGGGTACTGACATTAAACACCACAGCCACGCCCACTATTCACATATTATTATAACTTACGACCTACACAATATTTTTGGACGAAATTATATATTATTGGCTTAATATTGACACTACAAAGCCACACACAGGAAAGGGGTCGATATAATTATTTCAAGGTACCCTACCAAAAATTACCGTTAGTATGCTCCTAATGCTGATTTATGAAGAAAACATCCCAATTGTTGAACTCGCACGCACAAGAAAAGGTAAAGGGTATTTCGTAGTCGGTCGAACCCGACTTCAGACTTCTTTACTCGTTTAAAGTTTAGTTTTATTTGATTTTTGTCTGTAGTAAATATAGAATTTATTTCTATGAAGATAGATAAATGATTGCTGTCGTACGACCAATTAGTGAGAAGCATATACTGATATCTATGTGGAAAACTCCACTTCTTAAGACTTTAAATTTTCAATTAAATAAGAGTGTCCATAATTTTTTCCCGTTGATTAGAATATTTTGAGAGGTCTCCATGAATTACAATTTGTTATTATAATGTTGGAAATTTCTATTGATTTCAATGATGTGTGTTGCTAGAAGAAAATTTATGTGCACCAGTTTGTCAGGGATATGTTTCTATAGGCAAACCTATGCATTGTTTAGATGTATGGTTGACCATACTTGCTGCTTTGGTATTCTACTATTACTTGATTGAAAGGGAATGTATGACTCTAGAATCCAGATCAAAGACAATATACTGGGAGTGAAAATCAACATAATCAAATGTTTGGAAACAGCATGCGAAAATCATTCAGCAACAGAGCAGTCATGAATATGCATCAAAAACAATATCCATACGCATGCATAGCTTCTTGTTTACACAATCGTATGAATAATGCTTACGTTTCAATGTGTGTATATATTGCATTGTGTTCACATGAATAAAAACATACGAATCTTTATTTTATTTATGAAAGTAATAGCATGAATTGAATATTGGTTTTGGTCAAATGTTCTTGAAGTATCCAGCGGCAGTGCTTTCTAAGTAATACCACTATCAGTCTAGACAGTCGTGATTCATCTTACCCAACGTAACATACTTAACTGAATCGTCGCTAAACAAATCATTACAGAGTGTTCGCATACCGCATAGGGTGTAGTATAACCCGTCAAAGCAATATACTGTAACATGGAACAGCACTTACAAACTCTGGATAAACTCAATAAAACTATTAAGTTTATCCAGTTGCCCATTAGTTATGGAGACTACCCATTTATTGGAGTTGCGTCGCATATATCGAGCCAGCATTGTACTCCTTAATGAAGCGCCAAGTTGCTTCTGTATTCCGATTATTTTGTTCACTTTGGAATAGATTAGTTTCAGCGCACAATTTGACTAGACTTTGTGGGTAAAAGCTTGTGAAGCAAGAGACCCGCCAGTTTTCAAATAATTCGGGATTTATATGTGCACGGGTCAACTTTGGTGGCTGTCTTACTGTTGTGCACTTTGTGTCTAAATTTAAAAAATAGTTCAGAGCGCCCCATCTTGCTACGCCACTCGATGTTTGAATATCTTATTTCATTAGGGTGTTCTGAAGGCTTTTCAAAAGGTGGCAGTAATCATTTAATAAGAAAAATTTCTTTGGGATTTGCCTTAAGTATCCCTTAAGGTTATGTTCGCCCTGATCACATACTACAGCTCGGTTATTGAGCCCGTTTTCCACCAGTAAGGTCGCTAGCATATGGCCATTGTCCCCTTTAGCCCAAAAGTATAAACTCAGGGTGTAATTTCAGGACTTGACCATTCCCGAAACATAAAGAACAAGAACTTGGAGGCAACTCTTTCAGTCCTTGGTCCAGAACACAACTCCTCAAATCAGCCAACAATAACTTCATCGATTATAATAACACAATCCCTGTGCAGCGGTAGCATTGCTGCAACAACTGCCTTCAGATTATTAAGTTCTCCTCCCAATCGTTTCACAAGACTCCACCTGTATGATGTTACAAGTGAGGTCAAAGTAAATTTTAGAAATACTTACTTACTAAAATCTATATAAAATATGTAGAGTGAAACAACAGTCGATCTTTCAAAATTGAAAACAGTTAGGAGCAATATAAAGTTACCAGTAAACTTTGTAAATTATGTAATTTGACATAATTTCCTTAAAGTTAAATAAGCAAAGAACAACAAGTTTTGTGTTAGTCAGTGAAATACACTGCTAGTAATCAAAGTTAACTTTTCTAACAATTTGTATAAATCGACACTCACCCAAATTCATTGTGGGAATGGCACCAACCTGCAGCTTCGTCTGTCCAACGCTTTCTGGTTTAAAGTGCTATTCACCGATGTTACTGCTATCCGTTAGAAAACATTTGTAATTAATTTCCCAATCTTGCTTTTCTTTCCTAAGAACTTTAAAAAAATTTACTCCAGTACTCGTATGTATCTAGTTTTTACAATTTCTCACTGAACAATTTCGCCACACATTTCCACTTTGCAATTTACAACTTACAATTTTTATTTCTAATAGAGAATGACTCCTTATTCTCTGATAGTAATCGTAGACCACACTCCAAACAAAACTTCCACATAAAAAAGTGAAGTATTATGTCAGTATATATGTATCTATCCCTGTCACCAAGGTGTTTAAGGTGCTTATTTAACAGAATTCCATGTTGATTTTATAGTCTATACACCTGATGGAGTTGTGTGACGTCGTGTATTAACATACAGGAGATGTCCGGCTATAGCTGCTGTTGTTGATGTTGATCCGTTTGGTCCATTGTGTTACTCAAGGATGATCACTCGTGGCGATTCAAGATTGCGTAATACGTCTTTCGAAGTCGGTTTTGATACTGCTCTGTCATTCGTTCTCTCGTTCGTGGCCTGGTGCCAGACGCCAGCATGCAAATAAAGAAGGCCGTGAGACGATGCACCATTTAGCGGGACCCAGAGTAGATAAAACTCTCCGTACTGGGCCGCGCTTAAATGGTAAGGTGGACAGCATGGTGCTGCTACCATTGGGTCACGACCATCTAACAAAGAGAGGACTCCGGCTCGAACAAAATAAATAAAAAACCCTGGCTCGAGTAAGTCTGCTGTTTAAATTTACAGTTTCGGTTGTAAGCAATCAAAATATTGATGAATTGCTACGCATATCCAGCGTGCCATACTTTCGCTATACAGGAAATATTTTTCGCCGGGGTAACCTCATCCGGTTGTCAAGAGTCGTTTACAGAAAATAGAAAGGATTCAACAGCTTGTTTGTGTATATTTTTGCTTTATGATATATTTATTAATTTCAAATCTTAATATTGAATAAGACAGTTTAGTTTTATGGCTCTACTAATTTAACTCCTGTGTTGTCAGTCAAACTCACAATGTTCGCTAAACCCAAGTAGCTGTTAGATTTTATTATTAATAAATTAATAAACTTGCATAGCTCTAAGGCGCACGTGGAATGTAATGAAAATGTTATTAAGTAAAAGTCGTTTGCATGCAATGAACTATCATTCGAGCGCGTTTCTATTCGCGCGGTAAGGAAGAGGTCTCAGGCTGCTACTAAGCGCCTAGTGGATGTCCTGTGAAAAGAAAAGTTTCCAGGCGAGTCACACCTCACAACACCCCAATATAATTGGCGCAGCCGGAATAAGGACCTAGTAGCATTAAGGATTCTTCGAGGTGGGAACGCAGGAATAGCAGAAAAGACAGCATCACAATAAGGCACGAACCGCGAAGGAAAATTAAGGAAACAAAGGGAAAATTGTAAGTAATAATTTTATTGTAGCGTAATATAAGTAGATACTTCTCTGCGACCCTGAAGGCGTCGTAACGCTGGTCAAAGCAGTTGCAACGAACAGGCGCGATTGACCTGTTGCACACAGCTTTGTATGGAGAAACATAAACCGTCAGTATGATTCGACGGTCTATGTATGTCATCTTAGCTGTGAGGATTTTTTTGGTAGGGGAATGTATGTGTGTGTCGGTAGGGACATTTATTTTGTTTTATGACTGCTTTATATATTTAACAGTGTAAGCTTAGAGTATTAGGCAAGAATACTTCAAGAGGTGCATACAATACGGGTTGTTGCATCAAAGTTTAAGTAGTTTCAATAATTTGCCCAAAAATATTTTGCACGGAAAAACCAAACAAAGAAACGGAACATTTTACTGAAATGGAGATGTGTCAGTAGTGGAGTAATTACTCTTTGTTTTTGAGCAACAGTGGGAGCGTTTTAATCAGCTCCACGAGGAGTTAGCATCCCGGGCGAAGCGCGACTACTGCGCCGATCTAGACAGATCGATGGAGCGAGCAGAGTGGCGGTACTTCGAAGCGAGCGGTTCTCTCAAGGATAAAACTGAGCAAGTGGGCACAGCAAGGAGCGCAGAGCAGAGTGTAAAGGAGCCGATCTCAGTGCAGCTGACCATGTCGTTCCAGCAGCATAACCTCCAGAACACTTATGGGGAATTTGACGGCAGCGTGACCAAGTGGCACGGTTTTCGCGATTGGTTCGTCGCTGCGGTGCATAGCAATGAGCAAATAGCGACAAATTCTCATATTTGAAGAAGTCACTCACCCATAAGGCAGCGCACACGTTGGGTATTTGGGAGCTCACTGACAGCGGGTATAATGAAGCGTGGGAGCGGCTCAACCAAATATATGACCGCAAGTACCCGGTATGAATTCCTGGAGGAGCAGGCCTCTGCTCTACCAGCACAGGAAGCGAGGCGAGCGCATCAATTGGAGCACGGGCGCGATCGAGCAACGGGCACAGTACCCAAGAGCAGGGAGACAATGGGCCACGGTGTGAGTGCAACAGGGGCAGCACCGATACGAGCAAGGGCGCAGTACCCAAGAGCAGGGAGAGAATGGGCCACGGTGTGAGTGCAACAGGGGCAGCACCGATACGAGCAAGCCAAGACAAGCTTTGCGAGATATGCAGCGCAGATCACGCAGTGTCCAGACTTCATGTCACTCAATTTGAGAGCTAGGAAAGAGCAAGTTGGCAAATGCAACCTACGCCACAACTGCCTGAAGAAGGGGCATAAGGCGTTGGAGCGGTTTGCGGGGCCATTTTTACGGTGCCCAGGGGCGCAGAAGCACAATAGCGTGCTATTTGCAAAAAGGGAGCCACAGCAGCAGGTGTTGGTGGCCCAGCAGCCAAAGCGGGGAGCCGCCGCGACAACAATGCTGAAGGTTAAGAGCGATTGACGGTACAGCAACCTTGCAAAGCGCGCAAGGGTAGCAGAGCCGGGGCGAAGTGCCAGCTTTAAGAGCTTTTTAAACTTTAAATTAAAAAAAAACATAGTAGAGCGTTAAAAAAAGAGCGAGGAATTTTGGGTGCTACCAAGAGAATGTACTGGTGCCCAGTTTTGCCAGCAAGAGATTTAGTGGAGATACCCATGCATTTTAAGAATGAGGGTTTATTGGCGGATCCTGATTTTTGGAAGGCGAGACCAGTCGAGCTACTGTTAGGAGCAAATATGGTGGCCAGAGCCATTAGGGCGATAATGCCAAATGAGGTGCAAGGCATTGCCATATATGAGAGCATGTTTGGGCTAGTCATTTTCGGGGCACAACCCTGTGAGAAAGATGAGGAGCAGGAAGTGGAGCAAAATTTTATGGAGACTTATACTAGAGATGAAACAGGGCGTTTTATTGTGACAATTGCAGTGAAAGAGACGGTGCAAGGTTTAGGCACTTCAAAGGCAATACGCAGGTTCAAAGGCATTGCGCAGGTTTATGTACTTGGAGCGGAAATTAGAGAAAGACTCAGAGCTGAGAGAGCAATATGTAGAATTCATGAGAGAGTATGAGAGATTAGGGCATATGAAGTGCGCTATACAACCACCAAGAGTGGACGAGCCAGTTTATTATATCCCACATCACTGTGTTTCCAAAAAATTTCTGGTGGTCTTTGAGCTGCCAAACGAATCGTGGCATATCTCTGAATGAAGTGCAATGTTTAAGCGATAAGTTACAAAAGGATATTTACGAAATTGTCGTGAGATTTAGGCGTCATAAGATTGCGATATGTGCAATCATCAAGAAGATGTTCCGACAAGTACGTGTTGCCAAAAGGCAATGAAATTTGCAAAGAATCTTTTGGCGAGAGCATAGTGGTGAGCCATTACGAGAATAATGTTAAACGGTTGTAACGTATAGAATGACTTCCTCCGCTTATAATGCTGTGCGATCTTTAATACAATGTGCTAGGGAGGCGAAAGATGAATACCCAAGAGCAGCGGACATCATAGAGAGTGACTTCTATTTGATGACTGTGCTACAGGCGCACGATCTGAGCAATAAGCAATAGTGCTCGCGAAAGAGACAGACACTGTCCTTAAAGGCGGCGGTTTCGAGCTGTACAAATGGAAGTCGAACTCAAAAGACTACTCAGGACAATGAGAGCGGGGAGAGAAGAAGATATGTAATTCCGAGAGGAGACGAGATGTCAGTGCTAGGGCTGAAATGGCTGAGAGAAAAAGACAAAAATTCCTCTTGTGTTGAAGACTCCTACATTGCGAGAGAGCTAGTTTGTAATATGCTCTGGTTATATGGACCGGAGTCGTTACGTAATTCAGAAATCAGTTGACCAGCCAACATTTTTGAGCCGGAAAACCAACTTAAAGGCTTAACGAGCTGGGAGCGTATCACGTGAAATATTCACGCGAGTTTTTGCAAATATTTATACCGAGCAGGGGCAAGAGCATGGCGCTGATTGACTATGCGCGAAGTCTAGACAAGAGCATCAACATATTGAGCTACATCACCAGATTTGTGCGAAGGGCCAGGCATAGAAAGAGGAGGCGGAGAACTCGGCACAACAACCGAGTAGTGCAAGCGCCAACAGTGGAAGAGAAATGTGAATCAACGGAATTCCTGCTTAATCAGGCACAGGAGAGCGATTACAGACAAGAGATAGACAAACTAAAAGAGATTGGGTAGGTGCAAGAAGGGAGCAAAATTAGTGTGTTGAATCCAATAATGGACAGCAAGGGCCTATTGAGGGTGGGCGGGCGATTGGGGAGATCAGAAGATGATGCATCCGGTGATAGTGCAGGATGGTTCTCGAACAGCATGGCTGATAATGGACCACGCTCATCGTATGACTAAGCATGGTGCTGTGCAAGTGATGATGCAATTCATCAGACAAAAGTTTTGGATTCCAAATCTACGGAGCCAATTAAGAGCTTTTCTCCACAAGTGGGTGGTGTGCGCGCGCTATAATCACAGATTTGAGTAACAGCTGATGTCTGAATTGCCAGGCGACAGGGTGCAAGTGAGCAAGCCTTTTCTATATACAGGTATTGATTGCGCAGGTCCTTTTAGAGCAAAGGGAGTGCAAAGAGCAGGAGAGCGAATGAGGGAGCGAGGGTGCTGGGTGGCTATATTTGTTTGCCAAAAACAAAGACCATTTATATTGAAATTGTTTTGGATTTAACCTCTATAGACTTTATTGCTAGTTATGAGCGCTTTATTTGCAGAAGAGGGAGATGTGAGCGAATATACAGTGACAATGTTACATCATTTGTAGGGGCGGCAAGGGAGCTGAGAAGAGCACGAGAGAGCTGGCAAGTAAGAGATGTTTTTGAGCATTTGAGCAACAAGGGGACAGAATGGATATTCATGACGCCAGCAGCACCGCATCATGGCGGAATATATGAAGCTGCTGTGAAGTCCATGAAGTACCACTTCACGCGCATTGCTGAGCAAAAGATTTTAACACAAGAGTAGTTATCTACCCTCCTAGTAGAGATCGAAGCAATTTTGAACTCAAGGTCTTTGACACCTTGAGTGATGAGGCGGAAGATATTCAGGCCTTGACGCCAGGGCATTTTTTGATAGGGGAGCCAGTGATCATTCCCTTACTATTCGTGAGCGAGGAGCAGTCAAACATGAAAGGACAAGTTTATGGAGAGCACGTCAGAAAATGATTGAGCATTTCTGGAAGAGGTGGAAAGAGGAATATTTGACGGCGCTGCAAGAGCGTAAAAAATTGCGCAGAGAACAAGAGCCAATGAGCCTGGATCAATTAGTGCTGATCAAGAGTGAACTTTTTCCACCAGCGCAATGGGCTTTTGGCACAATTAGTGAGCTAATAAGGAGACAAGATGGTCTAATACGTTCAGTCATTGTGCAGACGGTCACAAACCGTCTGACAAGGCCTGTTCAGAAGATATGTGTGCTTCCAATTGCACCGACCGAATAGAGGGCGGCTTTATGAAATCAAAGGCAAGAGGTCCTTCTCTTGCTCGCGGGGACTGTATCAAATGCAACGATGCGTTTGAGTTTCGCACATAGCGAAAATAGGTTCAGCGAGTATTTTAAAGGTTAGTTCGTTTCTGACGATGGAGCTGTGCGGTTGTGCCAATGTGGCAGTGCGTGAGAGCGCAAGGAGCAGTGCGGTGCAATCTATGTGCAGGGAGTTGAGCCAGGAGAGAGTGCAATCTATGTGCAGGGAGCTGAGCCAGGAGAGCGGTGCAGAGCAGGATCTTAGAGCAGGAGCCTACACAGAGCCTATACACAGGAGCAGGTATGAGCGGTGCCACAGGTATTCGAGAGCACAGTCACGTTAGATTATGTACGCTGACAATATTTATGTTCACAATGCATTATGCATTATATATATACATAAACGTACCTATCTACACATACATATGCAAGTCCGTTCATGCATATGAGAGCAATTGGGCTAAACGCGCTAGAGCTTGTGTACATATGGTCATGTATCGCATACATGCCGATTTATTGTTGATCTACATATGTATGTGCATGGGGCAGGGTTCACCAGACCTATTGAACCAAAAAAACACACTAAATTCACGGTGGAACAGCTATGCCAGTGAGCTTGCTTGACGGGGTAGAGTCAAGTTTAATAGCGAACTCCGTACGAGGTCCGGCGAACCTACGGTTTTAATTAGCCTTACCACGGGGGCTCCCGTGGGTGACCAAAACGCAAAAGAAAATTAAAGAAATATATATGGAAAACATAAGCATATATCAAAAAAATGGACTGCACACCTTAAAATGTGCATAGTGTGGCTACAATGAGCCAACAGCCATCATTGGCCGAGGGGGCATCTGGTCCCATCGACAATGAAAGCATGGAGCACGACCTATTGGGGGGGCACCCGATCCCTTAACCGACAGGCCGGATGAGATGGACATCCCACTTAGCCAGGAATCGGCTGGGGTGTCTATCTCCTCGGAACAGGAGAGAAATCTTCTTGAACCTGCTCCAGAGAAGATTCCAAAACTTAGGGTGAAGCTGTCCGGCGCTGGACGTAAACATTTTAAGGCTTTGCTTGCCAGGGGCATATCGCTGGAAACAGCTCGGTCCTTGGCGGCAAATCCAGCCAACGTGTCTGCGCGAAGGACCTCTAAAAGATCCCGTTCAGATGGCTCCACGCCGACATCGAACTCCAGGCCGACAAAGCGGTTTGCACAAGAGTGCAACAAAAACATTGATAAAATGTCAATAGTGCCTCCAGCGGACCCGCCGGTGTGTGGTGAGATGAAGGAGGTGGACACCTTACTTGGGGGCGAACCTGGTCCCAGAAAGAAGGTGGCGAGTGTCTCTGAAAGAGATGGCATGCAGGGCGCCTCCTGGGGGGTCCCCTGCTCAAAGCCTACTTTAGCGGAGACAGTCTGCTCCAAAAAGATAGGGGTTATACATAGCAATTTCCCGGAGGACATATGGTCCACTGAAGAAATTGGGAAGGTACAACGGTGTATTCTTGACAAGATGTTCGAGATTCGTGGGGGCCCAGTGAAGCCACACTTTGCAGGCTGTAGTTTCAAGCCTGGATGGTTGACGATCAACTGTCTGGACGACGAAACCGTAGCCTGGGCTGAAGAAAGGATACCAGCCATGAAGCCATGGGAGGGGGCTGAGTTGAAGGTGGTGGACAAGGCAAAAGTGCCAAAGGCCAAGATCTTCGTTGGCTACTTTCCCGGCTCGGTATCTTGGCAAAATGACCGAATTTTGGGGCAAGTGGAGTCGCAGAATTCGGGCATTAGTGTCAGCGAGTGGCTTGTGCTCCATCGCCTACAAAAAGGTGACCAGGTCGAGCTGGCAATTGCTCTGGACCCCATCTCGTCTGAAAGGGTTGACACACTGGGTAACAAGGTCTACTATGGCTTTGGCAGTGCCCAGCTCCGACCTAGACTGAAGGGGAACAGGGCAAAATCTGCTGTTAGCGTTGAAGAGCAACCAACAACATATGTTGCAGCGCGGGCAAAGCAGGAAATGGGAGAGAAAAGACCCGGAGGTTGCGGAAACTTTGCGGAGCACAAAGGGTGGTAAGATCCGCAAGGATCGGTCTGGGAAATAATGTCCCAGGCCCCATCACGAACGCAAAACTCTCGGAAGCAGCTTCACTGTCTCCAAATAAATCTCCACAGGACTATAGCAGCCTCTTACAGGCTCAATGCCTTGGTGGAACACCAGTGTCTGGACATCGTAGCCATTCAAGAACCATGGGCCACAAATGGACGCATAAATTGTGTGCAGACAAAAACATGTAAGTTGATCTATGATAATAAAGTTGACCAACCGAGGGCAGCGATCATGATCAACAAAAATATTAAATTCCTCCCAATTTCAGAGCTTCTACAACGCGATCTGGTGGCAGTACAGGCAGAAGTGCCCAGTGCCAAAGGGAGGAGAACGTTAGTCCGGGCCTCCATGTAGTTACCTGGCGACACAGAGGACGCGGTATCGCGCGAGCTCCAGCAGTTTACGGAGTACTGTCGCACTCGCAGTCTACAGTGGGTGGTGTGCTGCGACGCAAACGCGCACCACACGGTATGGGGAAGCACGGACACGAACGGGCGAGGTGAGTCACTTCTTGATTTTATTAGGCCAACAATCTGGTGGTGGTGAATAGGGGTGACGAGCCTACCTTTATGAATGCGATAAGGGGGAAGGTGTTAGATCTCACCCTAACTAATGCATTCATATCAAATAACATTTATAATTGGAGGGTGCTTAATGAGGTGTCCTTGTCGGACCATAGGTACATTTGCTTGGATCTGGAGGGGGAGATTGAAGGCACCTTCGAAATGAGAAATGTTAGGAAGACCAACTGGTCGATATATAACTTTTACTTAGAGCAAAATATTGCGTGCCTTAGTGAAAAAATAAGTAACTCTCAGGAACTAGATCTTGAAGTTAACAAATTAAATAATATAATAATCGAGGCTTTTGAAAGTAGTTACAATTTAGTTGTGAAGAAACGTTCTAGGAACGTACCCTGGTGGAGCGGGGAGCTAAATGTTTTGCGCAAAAAAGCCTGTCAACTCCTTAATAGAGCCAAGCCTAATGGTGACTGGGCATCTTATAGAAGTGCCTTAACGGCCTATAATAATGAGTTGAGAAGATCTAAGAGAGACTCATGGAAAAAGTACTGTGAGGAGATTGAAATCCTCCCAGCAGCTACCCGACTCCAGAAATCACTCAATAAAGATCACTCAAACGGCCTTTCTACACTCAAGAAGCCTGACGGCAATTTTACGGAGAGCCTGGAAGAGACGGGACAGCTTTTGTTGGACACTCACTTTCCAGGCTGTGCCACTAGCGGAGAGGATAGTGAAATCATCGAGAATACTCGTTTCTTGATGCCTACACGGAGGGAACTCTCACTGGCTCGCAGAATCTTCACCGTCAATAAAACCAAATGGGCTATCTCCACTTTTAGACCATTCAAATCGCCAGGTGTCGATAATATACAACCGTACCTACTTCGGCAAGGTGTTGATGTATTAGCACCTGTGCTAACTAACATTTTCAGGATAAGCCTGGAACTAGGCATAGTGCCTAAACCTTGGACGAAGGCTAGGGTGGCTTTCATACCGAAAGCAGGCAAAAAGGCGGACCACACGCCAAAAGCCTATCGGCACATTAGCCTAACATCATTCCTGCTAAAAGTTATGGAAAAAATTCTCGACCAATATATCAGGGAAACTTATCTTAAAGATTATTCTCTTCATATTGAACAATACGCTTACCAATCAGGCAAATCGACTGAGACAGCCATACATAGCTTAACGAGCAACATTGAAAAGGCGTTGAGGGTAAAGAAATAGCTCTCTGTACATCGGTTGACATTACGGGGGCTTTTGACAATGCTACTTTCAGATCAATTGAGGAGGGGATGAACAGGAAAGGTATACAAAGACTGATCATAACATGGGTTCTCAATAAGCTGAAAAACAGAACGACAATCTTTGAAATAGGGACAGCAAAGCAAATTGTCAGGTCAACTAAAGGATGTCCGCAGGGGTGCGTCCTATTGCCACTCCTATGGTTATTGGTTATCGACGAGCTCTTACAAACTCTCAATGACCTCGGATACGAAGTTCAGGGCTTTGCGGATGATTTGGTAATTATGGTTAGAGGCAAGTTTGACTCTACTATAACAGATCGCATGCAACTACCTCTTGACATCACTCAAAACTGGTGTCAAGAGAAAGGCCTATCGATAAATCCGAATAAAACAAACGTGGTACCCTTCACCAAAAGAAGGAAACTGAATCTGGGGACCTTAAGTTTAGGGACCACAAACTTAACAATATACAATGAAATGAAATAACTGGGAGTAACTCTGGACAAAACTCTAACTTGGAAAAACCACTTATCATACAGTAAAGCCTTAAGAGCAACCTATAAAGCCTTAAGAGCAACCCATGCTTGCCAGAGGTTGTACGGTAAAGCACGGGGACTGCAGCCAAAAATGATGGCGTGGTCATATAAAACAATAATATTACCAATGATTACTTACGCGTCGTATGTATGGTGGCCAAAAGTAAACCAAACAAGAGCTCAGATGACTCTTAACAAGATTCACCGTATAGCCTGTTTGAGTGTGACGGGAGCAATGAGAACGTGCCCCACACTAGCTTTGGGAGTGATCACTGGACTGACTCCTCTACACTTTGTAGTTAAAAGGATGGCGGCCAGCGCGGCCCTAAGGCTACCTAATCTAGCCCATCTTAAAGAAGGCTACCTTTCGGGGCACGCAAAGATTCTGGAATGGACAGAAAATTAGACTTCTCAAAGCAATTCAAAGTGGTCATCAGTGACCGTTCAGCTTGGAGAAACAAGGAAATAATAATAAAACAGGACTCACAGTTGTGGTATACAGATGAGTCCAAAATGGAAGATAGCAGTACAGGAGCTGGAATTGTAGGGCCAAATTTCCAAAAAGCAATTGCAATGGGAAAAACAGCTTCCATGTTTCAGGCGGAGGTCCACGCTTTAGAGTTATGTGCTAGAAAGTGTCTACGCAGGGGTACACGCAACACCAAAATATGCATACTCTCAGATAGCCAGGCAGCTCTAAAGTCATTAATAAAATTCTTATTCCAATCAAAGCTGGTCTGGGAATGCTGTAAACTTCTCAATACCCTAGCAGCGAGAAACTCTGTTACGCTAATGTGGATACCGGGACACGAGGGACATGAGGGCAACGAAATGGCAGATTCTTTAGCAAAAAAGGGTGCAGACACTGCCTTTATAGGCCCAGAACCCTTCTGTGGGGTAAACAGTAGCTTCAGAAATAACTTGTTGTGCGAACAGGAAAAACGAGGTCTGATAAACTATTGGAGAGCCCAAAAAGGCATGCGGCAGTCGAGACTACTCATTGATCCTGAACACATCAGGGTAGATGCTTCTTTAAACCTCAGCAGAAATGACATCAAACTCTACACTGAACTTTTAACAGGACACTGTAGACTAAATTACCATCTGAAAAAAATAGGCGTGGTAGAAGACGAATCCTGTCGAATCTGTCAAGAGGAGCAGGAAACGGCAGAACACATTCTATGCACTTGCCCAGCGGTGGCAAGACGCAGACATAATTACCTAGGCAGGGGGTTCATATCTCCAAATCACCTAGTTAAAATTAAGCCCACAGCAGTTACGAGATTTATAAGCAGTCTAGGACTGTTTTAGTTGGGTACGAGGCTGCACAATAGTTCTTTTGGGTCGCGGTGTTCTTTTAGCCTGTTAAGAATAATAATAAATAATGTATGTGCATAATTATAAGAGCAATAAAAAGTGGTTTTTCGTATGCTTTTCCACTTAAAACAATTGTGTTTTTATTTAAGTCGGATTGCAGTAAGTATTGCCATAGTTTCATTGTCGATTCGATACAAGCACGTTACAATATATCGAAAGTGTTGGTGACCGACAACGGTTCGAATTTCGTGTCAAAATTATTTTCTGAGACGTGTAAAATGCTAGGGATTAAGAAATTACACATTACTCCATATCATCGGTAAGCGAACGTTTTGCTAGGAGGAAGTCAGAGACCTCTGGCAGAATACTTGCGTAGTTTCAAAGAGAATGGCTCTAACTGGAATCAATGGTTAACTACGGAAATACATGTATACAACAATACTGTACATTTATCAACGAACCAAACTCCGTTTAGAACACTCTACGGTTTTGATTTCAACATACCAGCAAAATTAAATTCCAAATGTGCGCCAGTATACAATGCTGATGACACAAATAAAGAGCGGAAATATCAGCTACAGCGAGCGTACGAGTTGGTTAGAGAAAACCAAAATCGCGAATAGCCAGAGAAGCCTACAAGAAGATACTAAACCGAGTAGTATTTCATGTGGGTGACCAAGTACTAATGAAGAACCAAACTAGGAAAAATAAATTTTGTCCTGTGGTTAGTGGCGGAAATCCACAGCCCAGTTACTACGGTGGTAACTATTACAGGTAAACCCAAAAACCTCCACAATAACTTACTAATTTATTCCATTTGCGAACTCACAACTAAACAGCATGTGTGTGTAGTATACTACACTCGTAGACACTCATATTCCTCATTTGATGAGCAACTAAAATCAGCATGTTATTAACAAGCATTAAAGAGCATCAGTATTTTCAAAGTCAAGGCCAGCGTGAAATCAAACCATGTTGACATAGGTCGTGAATAAATATCATAATGTGAATATGCAAGCAAACACTGCAGCTAAAATACAGTAAGAACAAAAATAAGAAGAATGTGAACGGTTCAAAAATATTAAGTACGGTAATAATTAGTGATGAAAAAATGAGAGATAGAAAAAACACCGATACGAGAATCAAATTGACCGGAAGAAAAAATATCAATAATATATTTATTTAACCCGCAAGTGCATTCAGTAACCCAATTGTGCAAAGCGCAAAGTGAAGCGCATGCAGGGCGGAAATGTTAGCAGTGCACGTATGCTTGGGCATTCGTACAAACTTTACATATATCGTAAGAAGATGGAGTGCATATATGATTCTAGACGTACATTCGCACAAGCATGGCACATGATATGAAGGTGCACAAAATCTGTCCCAATAGAAAATATTGGAATGGATGTATTCTAATAAGAAAGTATGATAGTAAGTATATATATTTTTTATTGGTTTGGGTCGAATATACTTTAGCAAGAATAGACTTTAGAAAGAAAAGGAAAGATAAGTTTCGGTGTAGATAAGTTTAGGTAAAAAATGGAATCAATATAATTAGAATCAATCAGTAAGACAGAATAAAAATTACATGTACTATTTCCATAAATAAAACTATTTAATATACATAAAATTGAAACGTGAATAGATTTTGTGGGAATATATTGGATTAATAGCTAGGTAGAATTTAGAATACGCAAGATAAACCAAAATTTAAGGCGAGAGATAGTGTGGGACAACGTAACCTCCGACGGTTGAGTCAAAGTACAAGGTCCACAGGGACCTTCTATTTGTATGGAATTTGATATGGGAACGCATTTTTTTTACATTTTTTTTGTTTTGATTTATTATTATTTACTTATTATACATGTATAATGAATGTTAGAAAAAAAAATTTTTTTTTATATATAACATTATTCATTTTTTATGAGTTTTATATGAAAAAAGCCTAAAAAACTATTGTTGTGTAGATTGTCCCTCGTCCAACATATTTTCTGTGCAGGTGTAGCATCGATGCATAAGTGTTGAATGCTCTGCACAAACTGGATTGTTACAGGAATGGCAATAGGTCCTTGTTTTCCGCTGCCATCCGTACTCAGAACGGCATAGGCGACATGACGGTATGTTAGTTCTAGACGCAAACGACGGTGTAGCTCCTTCTGCCGGTCTTGATAATATCTAAAAAGAACAAAATTATGTAGTTATTCTGCTTTTTAACATTAGAATTGTTTTTTCTTACCTTTACATCAAATGCTTCCATTGCGATCCGTATCCTTGGATATGCGGTTATGCGGTTGTTCAGCGCTCGATCCTCTATGTTTGGTAGTGCCAATTGTTTTGTCAGCATCACTAGGAATGACCGTCGTCTGTCACTTCTTTTTATTGGCTTCATCTCATTGTATGAAATAAATGCAGCTAATGCAGCAATGTCCACCATATTATAAAAGATGACCACGTTGAGCGCTTGCATGTATACGAGGTGTGATAAAAAAGAACCGTTATTGTGTGATCAAAAAATAAAGTATTTATTTATTCATCAACAACTATCTTGTCCCCTTGAAAGTAATTCCCCTCAGATATAATACACTTATGCCAGCGTTTTTTCCAATCCTCGAAACACTTCTGAAACGCTTTTTTTGGTATCGCCAACAGCTCCTATTTCGATTTTTCTTATATCTCCTCAATCGTAGCAAAACGCTTTCCTTTCATTTGTGTCTTCAGTTTTGGAAAGAGGAAAAAGTCAGCGGGGGCCAACTCCGTTGAATACGGTGGTTGAGGCATGATAACGGTTTGGTTTTTGGCCAAAAACAACTCCTGAGCGATGTCCATGCGACGTTGTTTTTGCTCAAAATTTAGCAATTTTGGAACAATCTTCGCTGCCACACGTTTCATGCCTAAAACATCCGTAAATATTGCTTGGCATGAGCCGAACGATATGCCAACATCATCAGCAACCTCTCTGATAGTGATTCGACGATTATCCAAAATCATTTTCTTCACTGCGTCAATGTCTTCATTCAATGTTCAATGTTGCCAACATATATAACAGACATGTGTACCAACATTAAAAAAAAAATGCGAACATCGAACATACGTAACTCACGAAAAGATGAAAATAACGGTTATCTTTTGATCACATCTGGTATGTGCTAAGCAACTGGTCCATTGTATCAACGCCCGATTTGTTGGCGTTGTAATCCAAAATAGAAAACGGCTTCTTCTTTTCAGTTTGCATGTCCACACAGTGTTGTGTCGAGAGCAAAATTACCGCTTTGTTCTTCTTGGGCACATATGAACATAGTGCTATATCGCCTTCGTTGAAGCCGAACAATGTGCTGTTGACAGGACGCGTATGATTTTTTTGGAATTCCCGAGGCACACATGTTTTATTCGAGCGCGCTGTTCCAACATATGCGGTTTTCTTCCTGATCAAAGTACGCGCCAAATCCAAAGTTGTGAACAAATTGCCGGCATAAATTGTGCGGCCTGTATTCAAATATCTCTCCGAAAGGTGAAGTACAACATTCTGCCCTTGATTCACCTCTCGTGCCTGGTCAGGCAATTTCCCAGAGTAAATCATTCCTTTGACAGGATAAAATGGTTTTGAGTCGCACAACCACCATATCTTTATACCGTACTTGGAAGGCTTCGATGGAATGTATTGCTTTTCACACGTTCCTGTACTAAGCACATTTAAATCTCAATAGAAACTAAACTATTGGTCGGCTCGCTTTGAAATTTTTTTAAACGATTCTAGATAAAATTTCCTTGGAATACATGTGGGGGTCGGGTATACTTCCCATGGATCATCAAGGAGTAATTTCAGTTTGGAAATGAAAAAGGGACCCCAGGGACCTTCTCACCCGCCGGAGGTGGTAATCTATGGTTAATGCAGTCACGGAGTAAGAAGACTTTTGCAGAAGTGCAGGAGACCGCAGGGGAAGTATGGTTCGCGAAGGATGAGTGGGGACTGTAACGGAGTTGCCAAGGACGGTATTGGAAATTATTTTGAAGCCGAGGATTAAACCTTCTGGCAAACAATCTGCGGCCAGTGGTACTGAGCTGAAGCGTAAGCGCGGAGCATCAGTACATAAGTAACGGTGGTTGACGACCTATTACATACTAAATTGCATCTATTGTTTATAACTTTGAAGAAGTTACCCGAGGCAGCGCCATCATTGAGAGGCATCTCTTGGTACAATAAGGCTCTGGAATGGTTCTAAGAACTATTCGAAGTGCGAACCACGTAGACAGAAAATCCAACAGTGGTTATCATAGTTCCACTGTAATGATTGACAATCTACAAAATGTACGCTATTCCAAAGCTATTGAATGCATATTAGAGTTTATCACCAAAGACCAGGTGTGAGTATATAACCGAACGCCAATATCAAGAGCATTGCATTGATCAATGCACAAAGAAAGTGCCAAATTGCCCGGGTAGGGATCTAGCTAAACGATTACGATATCACTCGGGAGAGTTGCTCACCCGAATACTATATAATTTAGAGCATGAACGGTGTAAACACGTGGCCATTATAGCATCGGCTGAAGTTCTGGTAGCCAACAAATCTATAAACATATGACCCTATCGTTTTAACGAACCACGGCGGTGTGCTCAAGCAAAGCAGCACGTATGTCACTAATGGGCACAGGCTATAATACGATTGGTACAGAATACAAAGCACGAGATGAGTCACGGTACAATTTATCGACTTCCTTCATCAGAACAGGCGAAGTATCATCAAAACTCCAGGAGTTACTGAATAATTTCCTACAAACGCACTCAAAACGCTACTCCACCCTCACTCTCACTACTCCAGAAGCATTTTCGGTAATACACCATCAGGATATGTGGAAATCGATGAATAACAACAGAAGCAGTCAACGACTCTGTTAAGGAGGCTAAAGCCGATGAGAAAGTAGCGTGCCTCACCAAGACTTACGAGGGAATTCACATTTAGAAAGAGGGGACGTGTCGGTACAACCGGACACTTCCGAGTAATGATAATAACGATGGTATTCTTGACGAAAATGACGCCAATCAGGATTTTTTGCCGGGACGTCGTACCAGCCTTTTCGACAAATGAATGCCGAATTCACCGAGGGAATGCAGCACAGGAGGAGATGGAGGACGCAGTTTTAGTGTAAGAATAAATGATCGAAATAAATTGTAATATGAAAATAAGAACAAAAAACCAAAATAAATAAAACGAGTACAGAAGTCGGGTCAGGCCGGCTTCGAAATACCCTTTAATTTTTTGACGAAATTTTATATTAGTGGTTATATTGACACTAGAAAGCCATACACAAGAAATGGGGTCTATATAATCATTTCAAGGTACCCTAACAAAAACTACCGTGAATGACTTATGAAGAAAACATCCTCATTGTTCAACTCGCACGCACAAGAAAAGGTAAAGGGTATTTCGAAGTTAGTCTAACCCAACTTCAGATTTCTGTACTCGTTTATTTATCTATTAGAATTACTATACATTTTTTTATTTAAATATTTTTTATATGTATTGGACACTTTTAGTTTTTCTTCTTATTGTTTTTATACCCTTTACCTTTAAAAAAGGTTTATAGGATATACAAATTTTGTGCTTTTGAGAGGGGTTGCAATTTCGAGAAGGAGGCGTTGTAGGTACGGACATACGAGGTGTGATCAAAAAATAACCGTTATTTTCATCTTTTCGTGAGTTACGTATGTTCGATGTTCGCATTTTTTTCGTATATCTACATATATGATCAGAATCACATTCTGTCCGGCTGTGGCCACTTTGTTTCACACGATATTCCAACTTTTTTATACCATCTGAATAACACGATTTCGGGAACCCCTCAAAATACGCGTTAGTTTCGGTAATCACTTCTTCGTTTGAGATGAATCTTTTTCCTGCGAGCCATTTTTGAAGTTTGGGAACACGACAACCTCACTAGGAGCTAAATCTAGACTATGAGGTGGATGATTAACCAATTCAAAATGTATTTAACGTAATTTTAGCATCGTATCTAATGCTGTGTGAACCGGTACGTTGTCTTGAAGATAGAGCATTTTCTTCTTCTTTAAATGTGGTCGTTTTTCTTGATTGCATCAATCAATGGATGTAATAATGCACGATAATACTTTCCTGTGATTGCGAATCCTTTTTCAAGATAATCGTTGAGCAATATTCCGTGTGCATCCCAAAATACAGTGGCCATAACCTTGCCAGCCGATTTCACTGCCTTCGCCTTCATCGGAGCACTTCCACCAGCTTCCACCCATTGTTTCGATTGATTTTTGGTTTCAGGTGTGTTATCGTGGACCCACGTTTCATCAACAGTTATTAATCGACGCTAAAAATCAACAGGATTACGCTTTATCATGTCCAAACACCGCTGTGAAGTGGTGTGTCGAACTCGTTTTTGTTCGACACTGAGCAAACACGGTACCTATCTTGCCAATAGTTTTTCATATGCAAATGTTCATGCAAAATGTTGAACACACGTTCATATGATATGTTTACCATTTCAACAATCTCAAGTAATTTGACTTGGCGATCATTCATAACGATATCGAGGATTTTCTTGATATTTTCTTCAGTAACCACCTCTTTTGGCCTTCCTGTTGATGGTATTGTTGCAGTGCTTGTTCGGCCGCGTTTAAATTCAGCAATCCAATACTTTACCATGTAATCTGACGGAGCAGACTCACCGTAAAGTTTATCGAGCTTTTCTTTTGTCTCTTCCGACGTTTTCCCTTCCAAATAATAGTATTTAGTCACTGCACGAAATTCGCTTTTTTCCATTTTTCAAGAAACAAAAAAGTAGCTTACTTCAAACGACTACAACAAATAAAATAAACATACATGGGGTCCATAATAGTGTCTGTGCAGAATATGGAAATCATAATACAGCTGCCACGCCCACAATTAGCCAAAACTCATTACTGTGTTAAAGAGTTATCAATGAAATTTCACAGGAAGGTTGCGATTTCTAATATTAGACACCACACAAAAAGTAATGTATGTGGCTTTGTAGGGTCCATATACGTACTAATATAAAATTTAGTCCAAAAATTTTGTATAGGTCGTAAGTTATAATAACAAGACAATAGTGGGCGTGGCTGTAGAAATAACACGCCCTTTTTTTTAGTTTTTAATGTTACTAGCCGCAACCTCCTGTGAAATTCCGTTGAAAAATCTTTAATAGGAACCTAGTAATAATTTTTGGTTAATTGTGGGCGTGGCATTAGCAATAATCTGCCCATATTTGGAATGGATGCTAGTACAGACCCAGTGTTTACATATACCAATTTGTTTTCATATCTCATCACTAGAGGCATGGATAGGATAATTGTCTGTAGGTGGGGTCCCCAAAGTCTCTTTCATTATTACAACTCAGTATTGGTATTGGTTTTATTTGATATTGTTTCCCCGGCTGCTGACCAATGCTCGCGTAAACAGAAAAACACGCAGCAACCGCATAGCGGCGAACTTCTACATAGGAGATTTTAATGGTACATATACGAACAGGGGATAAAGCAAATATAATAATAAAGAAGGGCACAAATAAAAAAATCAGGTGTAGTAAGTGAGCGTTCTGTAACATCCCCACCCACGTACATCAACCCGATTCAATAACATCTAAATCCAGAACGGCCAGCTCGGACGCCGCACGACGCTTGATTCCAGAAGTCGTTCGCACGTCAACCTGTCGAATCTCAGAATCTCGACCGGGGTACAACTCGTCTCCTTTTCCTCGGCTCCACTCCTTTCGTGGCATGTTAGGGTCGCAGTCAAATACCAAGTCGCCTTTCCGGAACGGTTTCGTTCGTTGGCACCATATTTCGCGACGCGTCAATGTCGGCAGGTACTCCGCTATCCAGCGTTTCCAGAAATGGTCCCTGAGCTGGCGAGCTGGCATATATACCGGACGTATGCGCGGTATTGGCTGACCCAAAATAAAGTCGTTCGGCGTTAACGGCTGCTCCTGGTTTACGCTGATCGGCAAGTGAGTAAGCGGGCGGGAATTTACCATGTTCTCCGCCTCGATTAAAAAACAGTTCAGTATATGCTCCTTTGGAGCGACCTCTTTGAGAGTTTGGCGCAGGACTCGCTTGACGCAGTGGACCATGCGCTCCCATGCTCCGCCTTCGGCTGGATTAAACGGTGAGTTGAAGACCCAGTCAATGCCCCTTTTTGACAGTTCGCCTTGGATTCGCACACATTTGTAAACCTCGTCGACCCGCTTCGCGTCGTTGTTGACGCCTACAAAGTTTTTCCGTTGTCAGACCTCAGTCGGGTAGGCAAACCGCGACGATTTACAAAGTTTCGAATAGCTCTTATGCAGGCATCGGTGCTGAGGTAGCGCGGTATTTCTAGGTGAATTGTTCGTATAGTGAGGCACGTAAAAACGGCCACCCATCTTTTCTCGGTACTTCTTCGCTCTGTCACATTCAAAGGGCCGAAATAATCTAAGCCCTTATATGTGAACGGCCTAACGTATGGCGTGAGTCAGTCGACTGGAAGTGGCCCCATCATTGGAGGTATCGGAAATGTCTTGCGAAGGCGACAACGCTGCGTAGAAGAGTTCTCAGGTACGGCACCCAATAACGATGTCGTATGGAGCATGTTGTTGCTTTATTATGGATTATGGGGTCCCGCACTTCCATCGGCAGCCAACTGGCAGCATCAATGCGTTCGTGTACAGGTAGAATACCTTCGTCATCGAGATATGGCGAAAGTTGCCTTAATGGACTATGGAGGGATACTATTTGGCGATTGCGGATTCGCTGAAAGTCCTTACCGAACACTTCGCTTTGCACGATTCGGCACAGAAGATGTTCTGACATTTCAAGGACACTGGCCGTCAGTCCATATGGCTTTAGAACCTGAATTCGGCGGCGGCATATATTGGTGAATAAAATATCCCAGGCTGTGGTTCCTACCTACCTGTTAAATGAGGAGAAGCGATTAAATCGTATAGAATCACAACTTACGATCTTTGAAGCATATTTTGAGCGAAGTTCATCATAGGGCTCATCCCGATCTACAACCCTGTCGACTTCGGATGGCCAGTCATGTTCCGTCTCTCGTAGAAACAGCGGACCATATGTCCAATGGGTGGTCGGACGAAGCTTGATTTTTTTATTAAACCGTGTGGCTTCATCCGCGACGTTTTCCGTTCTGGGTATCTATCTCCAATTGGATACGTTCGTGGCGGCCAATATTTCCGCACGCCTGTGCTGCACAAACTGCTTGTACCTCCTATGTTCGTTTCGGATCACTTTATGACAGTCACAGTAAGGGGTTTCAATGGTGCGCACTTGCACTTCGCGCAGATGAGTGTGATTCTCCGTAGCGGTTCTTGACTCCCCAATACGCGACGGCGGCAAAGGCGTTCTCGCTGGTATCCGCGAATATATGAAGCTGCAATTCTTCCGGCTTACCATTGCAGAAGTAAAGTCTGAGAACGGCAAATTCAGTTAAGTTCGGCAATTGTTTTCGCCATTTTCCCCATAGCTCGGCGATGTTGCCACACAATGGTCCCTCCCAAGTTGCCTCATGACGCTAAACCTCACGCATCAGTATTTTAGCACCTATGATGAAATCAGCCAGAAATCCTAGTGGGTCGAATATCGACATGACAACACCAAGCAGCTCTCTCTTGGTGGTCTCCTCTCAATACTGCTTCGCTGAAGTTGTTGAACCTAAGTTGAAAGTTGAAGCAATCTGGGATGGCAAAATAGACCCGTCACCCATTCCACCGACACGCCTTCCCCCTAATTAAGAAACTTTTTGACATCGATTCTACCCAACGCTGCAATCACCTCTGATGAATTCGATGTAAAATGGCGAATCTCGTACCCCGCATCCTTATGAATCGCCCTTACTTGTGATGCTATGGCGATAGCTTCCTTCGGTGTGTCGAAAATATCCGCAAAATCGTCGACGTGAGTGAAGTCCACAATAGTTTTTATAGCACGGGCAGTGCTGCGATTGTCTCCGCTATGTTGCAAAGCGTTCTGTTTTTTGACATCATGCGCTGCGCAGGGCGACCAAGCAGCTCCAAACGTAATTTTTATTATTATTATTATTATTTATTAATATACAAATTTTGTATGGCAATCTGTTGCATTCCCCACACATTCAGCAATATTTAATAACTTAAGACTAATTTTTGTATTTACTCTCTTCTTTGGAGTACACCCTGTAACGACTCGTTTTCGCCGAGGTAAGCTCGCCGGATTGCCAGGAGTCGTTTACAGAGAATTTCTAAATTATTCAAAGCTTGTTTACGTGGATTTATTATTAATTTATTAATTTAAAAAAAGGCTCAACTACGTGTAACAATTATTTTTACTAAACTTAAATACGGACACAGTTGAACTCTATGTCCCCCTAAATTCAGTGTGGGTTTCTAGCAGAGAATCGATTATAAACCATAATCTCCTCTAGATTGCCATAGCTTCTGTAGCGTTTGTCAGTGTGGGTTTCTAGCAGAGAATCGATTATAAACCATAATCTTCTCTAGATTCCCCTAGCTTCTGTAGCGTTTGTCAGTTGGTATAACTCTGTCTAGTACGATGCGTCTGGTCTGCCTGATGCTGAAAGAAAGAACCGTCTTGTCTGACTGATGCCGAAACAAAAAAAGAGCGTCTCGTCTGCCTGATGGCGAATGAAAGAAAGAGCGTCTCGTCTGCCTGATGCCGAATGAAAGAAAGAGGCTGGGTTGCCAGTTGCTCCTGCTTTTATGCTCCAGGTTTAGTGTAGATCATCCAATAGTTGTTGTTGTGCGGGAACTGTAGTGTGTTGCGGCATGTTGCTACGGTATCCCGCATTGTTCTTCTCGTTTGAATTTGACCTTGGGCCACCTTCAGTATTGTGTTATTGTTGTGATGATTTACCTTGTTGTTGTTCTTTGTGTTGTTTGTTGTTGTTGCTATTTGTCCTTCGGCCATCTTCAGCACTTTGTTGATATTTTATATCGATGGCATAAAATATTTAAATATAAATTTTGTAACAATTTAAGGTCACACAAAATACCGCCCTCACCATATACCGACACCATGCGAGCACATGTAGCCAAACCACGCCACACGTGGTTATGCTCGAACTTGCCACAACGCCGAAATACGGGAATTCCGTATGCGCGAACACGACACAGTGCCGAAATACGTGACTTGTCGATGCTCGCATGATAAAATATATAAAAGGCCGGTGCACAGAGGAACCGGTCTCTTGTGATTTCAACAGCGGCGGCGACAACAGCGGACGAGCACGCGCTCTTGTGATTTCAACAGCGGCGGCGACAACAGCGGACGAGCAGGCTCGCTCTTGCGATTTCAACAGTAGGCGCGACAACAGCGAACGAGCAGGCGCTCGCTTGTGATTTCAACAGCGGCGGCGACAACAGCGGACGAGCAGGCTCTCTCTCTTACGATTTCGACAGTAGCGGCGACAACAGCGAACGAGCATATAGTAAGTGGGTATAGTATTCGCGGACAGTGGCGACCAGGGCAGACAGTTCCTGAATTTTGAGAGTGATTGGTGGTGTAAGGTTTGAACCGACATCACTACCACGTAAGAGAGTGCTCCACCCTAGGCGAAGTAAACGCGAGGTTTTAACCGGCGTTTAACTTCAAAGCAGCTATTGCTTCAATTTAGACTTTTGAGACTTCTTACGTTATTGGTGGTGTGAGGTTTTAACCGACATCACTACCACGTAAGAGATGCCTGATGCCGAAAGAAAGAGAGAGTCTTGTCTGCCTGATGTCGAAAGAAAGAAAGAGGCTGAGCTGCCAGTTGCTCCTGCTTTTATGTTCCAGCTTCAGTGTAGATCATCTAATAGTTGTTGTTGTGCAGGAACTGTAGTTTGTTGTGGCAACTGTCTGCCATCTCGTGCTGTTGCATGTTGCTACTGTGTCCCGCATTGTTCTTCTGGTTAGAATTTGACTTTGGGCCCCCTTGAGTACATTGTTGTTGTTTTCCCGCTGTTGTTCTTGTAAGTTTTTGCCATTGGGCCACATTCAATGTTGTGTTGTTGTTGTGATGATTTACCTTGTTGTTGTTGCTATTTGACCTTCGGCCACCTTCAGCACTTTGTTGATATTTTATATCGATGGCATAAGATATTTAAAAATATTAAATATTGGATATTTAATTCTGCCTCTCCTCTTTGTGCTTTGTCCGCCCTGTTGGTGTGCTTAGCGATCGGTCTGTCGTGTTCCACTTTGTGCTTGGCGTTCGTTTTTGGGTGTTGTTAGTGGGTTATTTTCCGAAGTGATGCAGTCGGCAACTTCTGCCGCGATCTCTTGAGCATTCATATTATTGCGTTACGCACTGTGGTTGTAAATTCATATCAGTGCTTTAGGCACTGTTGTTGTGAATTCATATTATTTTAACTGTGGTCAGCCGGTTGCACAATTGTTTGTGTAGTATTCTCCTGTGTTATCTTGCGTTGTTGACTTCGTTGCATGTTATTCGTCGCTTATCGCAGGGTTTCACTGTCTGACTTAATTGTGGCTGTGTCTTCTGTCCGCCCAACGCATAGTATAATACTTGTTGTTGGTAGCATTCCTGTGGTGGGAGGTGTGGTCACTTGTATGATGGCTGCTGCACTAAATATGATGGCGGTTGTGTGTGTGGTTTTAGCAATGAGTGTCAACAGCTAAGACAGCAGTGTCATCCACAAAGGTACCTATGGTGACTCCTTCAGCTGATGGGAAGTTGTACGTGTGAAGTAGATAAAGTATTGGGCCCATTCACACTTTCTTGGGGTACGCCTGTGTAAGATAGGACTATGTGTAAGATAGGACTTGATTAACACATAGTAGTTAATGGGGAATGTAGTTTTTATTTTGTAAAGCAAGCCATCGTTCCAAACGCGATCAAATGCTTGCGAGATGTCAAGAAACGCCGCAGTACAATATTTTTTCTGTTCGAATGCAGTGTGTATATACTCAACAATCCTATTAACCTGTTCGATTGTGCAGTGTTTTTTCCTGAATCCAAATTGATGAGTTGCAATTAGCTTTCGCTCTTCTATAATTGGGAGTAGTCTTTTCCGGAAAAGGGTTTCCATGAGCTTAGAAGTAGTCGGTAACAAGCTAATTGAGCGTTACGATTCAACTTTATCAGCGCTTTTTCCGGGTTTGAGAATCATTTTTACTTGTGACACTTTCCATTGGGGAGGTATAAAGCCAGACGTTAGTACCGCATTAAATAAATAGGTTAGATATGTCACTCCTTCTGCGGGTTGTTTTACTATTTTTCCAGTGATAAGGTCGTACCCAGGGGCTTTATTAATATATAGCTTATCAATAGTTGCTTTCACTTCAGATTTGGAACATTTACGTATGGGTAGGTCCATCTGATGGGTATTACTCAGAACACTTTTCACTTCTTCTGTTACACATTCTGGGGGCTCGATTTCGTGTGGGGTAAATACTCTTTTTAAGTGTCGGGCAAATGTGACTGCTCTTTCAAGGTCGCTTTTAGCCCATTCGTTATTTTCCATTCGTAAAGCGGATTGGAACATTGTGGGTCTCTTAAGATTCCTAGTTGCTTTCCAGAGATAGTATTCTGTAGCGGCTGTTGCATCCAGATTACTGAGGTAATGATGGAGTTGGGTGTTTCGTTCATTATTAAGGATCTCTTTAAGTCCTTTTGTAAGCGCATTTAATTTCTTCTTGTCCTCAGGATGTCTAGTTTGTTGCCACTTTTTTCTTGCATATCGCTTATCTATGTTTTTCTTTTATAGGTTTGGAGATGTTCGTTTATTTTCGTTCATTCAGTGGTGGGGTGGAGTCCCACGCAGCTTGTTGCAGGCAGTTGTTGAAGTGTTCAACAGCCGCAATGATATGTTCTTCAGATTTCAGTGATAGATTTAAATCAATTGTGGAAGCGATTCCAATCAGTTTTGTGATTATATAAGGTACATTGACTGGGAAGAAGGGCAAGATTGTTATTAAGCTCGTCGAGAACTGTAGAGTGGTCAGAAGACAGCTCAAAACATGAGCTACACTTATGATCACTAAGCATGATACCTTTCGTCACACAGAAGTTAATCAAGTCGGGAATTTTTCTTACATCTGTCGGCCAGTATGTTGGTGTACCTGAAGAGACAGGGAGAAAATTTAATTTTGCAATGGCCGCTTAAATCTGTCGACCTTTTGATGTAGTGAGACGGGAACCCCAGTATGTGTGTTTTGCGTATAAGTCTCCTTCAGCTAGGATTTTATTGCCAAGGGTCTTAAAGAATTTCTCATACTCCTCCATTTTTAGTGTGTGTTTAGGTGGGCTGTAGACAGGGGAAATTTTAATTGGCCTTTTCCAGTCATCAACACTTATATTCATGGCTTGTATAGCTTCTGTGCGATAAGATGTGCTCTCACAGTGTTTTATATTATTGCGTATTAATATTGCTGAACCTGCATGAGCCTTATTATCTGGGTGCAGGGTGTGATAAAACTTAAAGTTCGGAATCTGAAATGGCTTTTGTTGGTGAAATCATAAACAATTTTTGTATGAAGCAGGTATTGAAATATCATTATTGGTTGAGTTTGTTTGAAGTTCAATGATAAACACTGGCAGAGGTTTTTTTGTGTGTCTTCGCTTTATGTTCCAAATATTCGTGACAGAGTGACCGAGGTTTTGTAGGGCTTGGGTTATTTCATCTGTGCCTATAGATGGGTGCATATTTTTGAGTACTACTTTGAAGCATCTTTCTTGTTTTGTCTTATAGGTGAAACATTTGGTATTTTTTAGCTCAAGCTGGTTAACTATTGTCTTGTAGGTTTCTGAAGAAAATTCCTGGATTTTAACTTGTTCATTGTTTACGAGCTTTAATTCGTATGAATTTGGAGCAGCTTCAGACATTAGTTTCATTAAAGGAGCTATATTTGTAACTCTGTCAACAAATATTGGTGGGGGCTTAGAGACTTTTTCTTTACGTTCTGTGTTTTGGTCACATTTTTCAACTTCTTCTAGGGACGAAAATCGATTTCCGGTTCCTTTCGGATCTCCTAGCCAGTATTTTTTCGCTTGTTTTTGAGTGGTCTTTGTCTTAGCTGGACTCTATCTCTGCCTTTTCTTGCCGTTTAACAGTTCTCGTCTGAACTGGGAGTGTGCACTTACTGTGACTTGGGGAGAGGCAACTGGTTGCTGTTGTTTGTATAGCAGCTGAAGGACAGTTTGTTGAGAGCTGTTTTTATTTTGAAAAGACGAGCTTGATTGGGGATAGGGGCATTGAAGACTCCAGGAATTTTGGAGCGGATTCTGAAGAAGATGTTTCTTTTGTGTTTGTAGTTGTTGATGCTGCCGGTGTTGTTCCTGATGTTGTGTTTCTCGGTGTTGCTGCTGTTGTTGTTGCTGTTGTTGTTGCTGTTGTTGTTGTTGCTGTTGTTGTTGCTGCTGCTGTTGTTGATGTTGTTGTTGTTGTTGCTCTTCCTGTTGTTAACCTTCCCCTCTAGGTGGGGATCGTCTACACCCATTTTTTTCTTTATTATTTATTTTTCTTTAAAATTAACCTTGGCAACACTAGATACTTGCTAAGCCGCTTTTAATTTAACGTATTTGTGTACATACATAACCGTATAATAGCAGTACTATTTTGCGGTTGTCTCACTTTGTGATTATTTGATGTTTCTCACTTTATACTTTTGTTGTTTTTATTTTTGTATATTTAGTTTTTGTTTTTAAACTTTATTTAAAAATTAAAGAATTTTAAGTTGGTTGTTCTCAGAATCACTGCACTCGGCACTCTTCCGACGCAGAAAATTTTGAACTTGGACGCTGGTCCGAAATTGTTATTATTTTCTCATTTAATACATCGCTTTTTGTTAAATTTTATTATCACTATCGGATTAGTTTGTCACTTTTTAAGAGTTGCCAACAATCGTCATGACACACATTTCGTATATGTCCGGCTGTCTTTTCGCATCTCCATCTCGTCGCAGAAATCGCTGGGCGCATCTATCCTCTGGCCAATAAGTACCGGGTGAAACATCTCCTTAATGTCAGCGCACACACCAACCGCTCCTTCGCGGAAGTGGAGAAGAATGGACGGCAATGGTCTGTATTATTGGGGGCCCTACAGTAGGTGGCGATTAAGGGTGCTTCGTGGAATCTTGTGGGACACGTCGGTTCTTTGCCCTTGGTCTACATGCGTCTGTGTTTCAGGCGGAGGTGTATGCGATACTTGAGGCAATGGACTTTGTTGTGGAAAACAGGTGGAAAGGCAAATCTATTTGTGTCTGCAGCGACAGCCATGTTGCGCTCATGGCCTTGGATAGTCCGACCACCAGTTCCCCGATAGTCAGGTCCTGCAAATCCAGGCTAAATTATGTTGGAAAATATAACAGTCTGACGCTGACTTGGGTCCCGGGACACGCATTGCGGGTAACGAGACCTCTGACTCTTTGGCCAGGATGGGCTCCGAGGCTGTTTTTATTGGACCTGAGCCTGTTCTGCCAGTCCCTTCTGCTGCCATCAAAGCCACTGCAAACAAGTGGGTTGTTTCGACCCACAAGCGAGCATGGTGGGCTAAGAGAGGCTGCGGATGGACGAAAATTATGCTACCTGCTATCTCTGACCGATGGTCACGGTTCCATCTATCTTTAGGTAGGATGGACTGCAGGCTGTTGGTTGGCGTGATGACAGGGCACTTTCTATGGGCTAGGCGCTTGTAAAGGATTGGCATATCAGACAGTGCGCTGTGCCCAGCCTGTGGAGAAGAAGACGAGACGGCGGATCATTTTCTTTGCGTCTGCCCTGCCTTTGCTCGAATCAGGTTTGGGATTTTTGGCACTGATGTGCTGAGGAGTAACCAACTTGGCTCCTTGGCACCACAGGATCTACTTCTATTTCTTCGGAGGTCGGGTAGATTTAAAGCAGAGTAAAAGGGAACCTTAAGTGCAGTACAATGGATTTTGTTCTAACAAAAAAAAAAAAAAAAAAGGAACACGCCATAAGCCTCGGAACACGATCCGGAATTGGCCGGTTTGTTCGGGTTAACCACGGTGAGATGTGGAAGATACCAAGTACGTGGCGTTGTCGTAACAGCCTCTGACTATGATAGCTTACGCGCATAACCCTTCTCAACGTAAGGGTCTAGCATGCGCTTATAGCTGGATGAAAAGCTTACTTCACGACTCATACGCGTCTCCACGTTCATTAGTCTCTTGAGCGCCATACCGTAGCTGTCGGGTAATTGAACGTCGTCTCGTTCCCATAAAAGACCGTTCTGGAACCTTGCACCAACACGAACAGTCGCAGACTTTAGGACTGCTCTTGCGCGCACGTCATCATTGCTTTTGGGTGGTGGTGCGGGTCTCACACCAAAGCTTTCGGTCTCGGACCATATTGTGAAGTGTCTCGGTACCGCGCCAGATTATGGTTGCACTGGCAATTAAAGCACGCTTTTTCATCGCAAAGTCAATATTTCAGCAAACCTATGCTACACAAACGGCTTGTACCTCCTATGTTCGCTTCGGATCCACTTAATGACAGTCTTTGAATCGCTCCAGAGGAAACATTCATTAATTTTGGCTCCGTGCCCTTCAAGTGTGGTCTGCAGCAGACGTGATGCCAATACAGCTGCTTCCAACGCCAATCGTGGCAAAGTAAGGGGTTTCAATGGTGCGCCTGGTTAAGGCTTTGTGATGGTAACTCAAGACTCCTTACAGCGTATACGTTTTCCATCTTGTGATTCCTTTTCATACCCACACCGCTCATAAATAGGTCGACTAAGATTGCTGGCTCTTGTACGGTATGTCCACCGAACCACTGGATTTTGAGGTGGTGTGGTTGTCCGCGCAAGTCCAGCTCTTCGGCGAGCATGGTAATGGACGAGCCCACGTCCAGTAGAGCGTACGTGGCGTTGTCTTCCATATACCGTGACTGGAAGGATGCGTAATAGAAGTTTACTCACTTTCAAGTTGGCGGCGCAGCTTTATACTGCAGCTCCTGCATGGCTAGACTGGCGACTGTCTATTTGTGGCGGCGATGATGGCTGAGTTGAGGTAGCTTGAGTGTTGTTCTTCGACGCCGATGATGATGGTACTTGTTGGGCTTCATGCAGTAGTTTGTTATGGATTCGACTGCATCCACCGATAGCACAAACCCTTACTTACCTGCAGTCACGTGCAATATGACCAGTTTTCAGACACGCAAAACATAGGCGGCGAGATTTTACTTCAGCCCATCTTTCGGCCACTGAAGCTTCAAGAAGCACTCGTATGGTTTATGCTGACCCTGACATATCGTGCACTTCCGCTGCCACTCTCTTTCATCTAAATGGAGTAGTACTCGGCGTTTTGGCTCACGGGTGGCAACTTGACTTTCATCGTGAATCGTGCACACAAAGTTGGCAAGCAAAGTAATCCACTCACTAAAATCCGCCACTGTGGCACGCGGTGGCACAGTGGCGGCGTATCGACCCCTCTCCATGCGTCTACTCATAGGCAGTTTCGATACAAACTCGTCTAGCAACATCGGGATCGACGGATTCGGCCGACTGCATAAACGCAAAAATAATTTTAAGTTTGATGTCGAAGGGTATCAACTTGCTTAATGCACTTTCCAGTTTCGGAGTGATTTCTTACACTTGTAGGAGCTGGCTACGTATGAGCTGTTCCGGTCGACCGTATCTGAACTTGAGTTGTTCAATAATGCATGATGGCATATGTAACGGCAGAACTACCAGTTCTGTGCCGCGGTAACATGAGGGATTCATTCTGTAGGTCACGCTCTCTTAACTGTGCCTGTGTGGCACATGGCCTCCGTTTCTCCATGGCCTGGAGATCGATGCCTTGATTGGTTGACGTACCTTGTTTGAGGTTACTAGGAGCTCCGGTTGTGCTGGAATAATTTGCTGGTATGACTCCATCGGCAGACGATGTAAAAGATTTGGCGGTTAGGACGGGTGTAGTGTCCCTGGGTGGTAAGGTGTCTTCGAACATACCTAGTGGCTCCTCGGCAGTTGTGGTTAACGCAATGACATTATCGTTCAGATTGGAATCGGCAGGAACTTCTCCTGAAAAGTTTAAGCGGGGACTCCTGCGAGGTGGAGTACGATGCATCTAGACAATGGTTGCTGGCAGTGGCAATTTCGATTCAAAACAAAATAAGCGGCAGGGAAATTAAATCGAAATTTAAACAATCACATAAAAGTTGTAGTCGTTGGCCTGGACTCAAATTTTAGCGCATACGTTATACTGATATAAGAAAATGAAACACGATTCTTTAATTATTACAACTCAGTATTTTATTTGATATTGTTTCCTAGGCTGCTGACCAACGACTCGTTAGGCTCGCTTAAACAGAAAAACACGCTGCAACCGCATAACGGCGAACTTCTACATAGAAGATTTTAATGGTACATATACGAACAAGTGACAAAGCAAATATAATAATAAAGAAGGGCACAAATAAACAAATCAGGTGTAGTAATTATAGTGTAAGTGAGCATTCTGTAACATCCGCACCCACGTAAATCAACCCGATTCAATAACATCTAAATCCAGGACGGCCAGCTCGGACGCCGCACGACGCTTGATTCCAGAAGTCGTTCGCACGTCAACCTGTCGAATCTCAGCATCTCGACCGGGGTACAACTCGTCTCCTTTTCCTCGACTCCACTCCTTTCGTGGCATGTTAGTGTCGCAGTCAAATACCAAGTCGCCTTTCCGGAACGGTTTCGTTCGTTGGCACCATATTTCGCGACGCGTCAATGTCGGCAGGTACTCCGCTATCCAGCGTTTCCAGAAATGGTCCCTGAGCTGGCGAGCTGGCATATATACCGGACGTATGCGCGGTATTGGCTGACCCAAAATAAAGTCGTTCGGCGTTAACGGCTGCTCCTGGTTTACGCTGATCGGCAAGTGAGTAAGCGGGCGGGAATTTACCATGTTCTCCGCCTCGATTAAAAAACAGTTCAGTGTATGCTCCTTTGGAGCGACCTCTTTGAGAGTTTGGCGCAGGACTCGCTTGACGCAGTGGAGCATGCGCTCTCATGCTCCGCCTTCGGCTGGATTAAACGGTGAGTTGAAGACCCAGTCAATGCCCCTTTTTGACAGTTCGCCTTGGATTCGCACACATTTGTAAACCTCGTCGACCCGCTTCGCTTCGTTGTTGACGCCTACAAAGTTTTTCCGTTGTCAGACCTCAGTCGGGTAGGCAAACCGCGACGATTTACAAAGTTTCGAATAGCTCTTATGCAGGCATCGGTGCTGAGGTAGCGCGGTATCTCTATGTGAATTGTTCGTATAGTGAGGCACGTAAAAACGGCCACCCATCTTTTCTCGGTACTTCTTCGCTCTGTCACATTCAAAGGGCCGAAATAGTCTAAGCCCGGCCTAACGTATGGCGTGAGTCTGTCGACTGGAAGTGGCCCCATCATTGGAGGTATCGGAAATGTCTTGCGAAGGCGACAACGCTGCGTAGAAGAGTTCCCCGGCGCGGCACCCAATAACGATGTCGTATGGAGCATATTGTTTCTTCTTCTTTATTTTGATAACCCATACGTATGTGATGGTGTGCAGTTACCAGCTTCAAAAAGACGTGAGCTGACGACGCAATTATGGGGTGCCTCACTTCCACCGGTAGCCAACTGGCAGCGTCAATGCGTCCGGGTACAGGTAGAATACCTTCTTCATCGAGTTATGGCGAAAGTTGCCTCAATGGACTATGGAGGGATACTTCTTGGCGATTGCGGATTCGCTGAAAGTCCATACCGAAAACTTAGCTTTGCACGACTCGGCACAGAAGATGTTCCGACATTTCAAGGACACTGGCCGTCAGTCCATATGGCTTTAGAACCTGCATTCGGCGGCGGAATATATTGGTGAATAAAATAACCCAGGCGAAGTCACAAAGCAAATATAATAATAAGAAGGGCGCAAAGAAACAAATCAGGTGTAATAATTATAGGGTAAGTGGGCGTTGTGTAACATGGATTGAGGCGTATCCTTCCTCTGATCGACCCCGAATCTTGTATATGGCTTTGTAAGGTCCATATACGTACTAATATAATTTTTTCCAAAAATATAGTATACCAAAAATATTGTATTTCCAAAAATATTGCGGACCATAAACCGCACCAAACAGTCACACGTTGAGGATGGAGAGGCTTCTCAACAATAACTCTTGGCTTTTTCTGGGCCCCTTCAGTCAAGATGATATTTCGAAGGATTCCGTATCATTTTGATACATTTCAAGGACGCAATCAGCAAAGACACGACGTTGTTGATGATCGGCCGGCTTGATTTCTTGTGTTAACTGAACATTATAATCCTTAAGACCGAATCTTCCCCAAGATCTTCACGTAAAATGCGATGTAATGACGTTTGTGGAATACCCAATTCCAAAGAACGACGAGGAATGGACAAACCTGGGTTTTCTTTAACACTTTCTGCTACAGCAGCAATATTCTCAGTTGTTCTTGAGCGACGTGCACGGGTTCTATTCTTCACATCCGTAATTTTTCCCAACAGCTCCAATTTTTCCACCAATTTCTATATTGCGGTCCGACAAGGTGCTTCGCAACGACCCAAAAATGCTTTAGTTTTGCGAACTGTGACTGCAACATTTTCGCCATTTTTGTAGTGAATTTTAATAATTTCAATACGTTGTTGAAGCGTGTTTCGTCCCATTTTTAGCAATGGCGTCATCTCTACCTGTCAAATATCAAAGAATAAAAGCTTCAAAAGTGACAGCTACCGAAATACTGGGTGATTCAAAATAACACCTCTTGTTGGAGATCCCTTTTTTAGATAGAACTTAATTCAACTTGAACTAGTTAATAACTTTTTTTTATTTAATTCAACATGGATCTATTTATTGCATCTTTTCAATCGAAACCAACAATAATTTTACAAAGCTTAGTGCTTAGAGCAATTTTAGTTCAAGTATTATGTAATTATGTAGAAAAATTAAAAATATAAATATAAAGAAACTCTATTTCTAAAAAAGTGGCCTTTTAAGACGAGATGTATTCATCCTGTGAAGCAGATTCCTTGCTAGTTCGTTAGGATGACACTGGAGTTTGGATTGGTATTTTGTTTTTAAAACTCCTAGTTCTTCTTCAACGGGTGCTATATTAAGGTAGCGGTGAATTTTTTCGTTTCTGACGAACTATGGAGCGCCGCTGGTAGTTCTCAGAATTTTCGATTGAGCCCTTTGAATTACTTGCAAGTTTGATGCACTAGTATTGCCCCATCTGTATACCATAAGTCCAAATTGGTCTAATTACAGCCTTGTATTGCTTTATACTCTAATCGCAGTTTTGATTTTCGGTTGGCAAGCCAATACAAGGAACTTGCCTTCAGTTTCATTTGCATTTTCTTGGCTTCTATATGGTTTTTCCAGGTGAGCCGTCGGTCAAAATGCACTCCTAAGTATTTAACCTCTGT
Source organism: Clusia tigrina (assembly GCA_920105625.2). Classification (NCBI taxonomy): domain Eukaryota; kingdom Metazoa; phylum Arthropoda; class Insecta; order Diptera; family Clusiidae; genus Clusia; species Clusia tigrina. The sequence continues at coordinate 294,255 of CAKKTE020000572.1, forward strand.
TGCTTACGTGATTACAATGCTATTTAAGGAGACTGCCGGACAAGAACTGGGCTTAAGAGTAAATGTCACATGTACACTTCTTTGCTCATTTACTTTGATGCGCCAATCTGCTAGCCAACTTTCCATTTTTTTATGGTGTTCCTCTAAATCGCGGGAGGCTATCCGTGGATTTAGTAAAAAAAAAAAGTATTTAAATAGTGTGTGAGATGTATCAGAGCTATTTGCGGCAATTCACTTAGCATTTTATTGGTAATTAGGTCACAACCAGGTGCCTTTTTTGGGTTTAGACTCGTTGTACATAGGCGTATAACTTCCTTTGGTGTGATATGAATTGGTACTGGTGACTTCGTAATTGAAAAGTTATGTATGCTAGTGTTATTGTAGGTCGGCGGATTAGGTTGAAATACTGACCTCAGATGTGCTGCAAAGAAGTTGCCTTTTTCTTCTTCTGTTTTTGCCCAAGTTCCATCGCTTTGTCTTAGAGGCGATTCATAATCCTTAACCTTCTTGATCGGAATAATTCGGCATACTTTGGACGCATGTATCGTTTCGAGTTGAAAAATTAACATTATTTTATGTGTAGTACCAGCCCAAGAACATAACCTGCCAAACCACCACATGCTTATGGCGCCGCACCCGACAACTAGATGGCGGTAGCGAGGTGGCCACATATATACTCGTACACATTTCATTGAAATAAATATAATTCTTACTTATCATTGGCAATATCACGTTTTCTTCTAGCCAATTATTTAAATTTTATATCAACCTCATATATTATTTAATTTTTTGCGGGTGTTCAGTAGATCTGCCAATAATATCTTCAGGTGGCGTTTCAAAGAAGCAGCCGATATACTATATTCTTTGGGCGTTGAAAAGAAATGCCGATATTTTATATTTTAGCTCGAGGCGTACCAAGAACTCCCGCCTGAGAATTCAAATAATAGACTACTTTTATGTTAAAGAATTAGAGGTCGTTACCTTTCCTTCTCTACTATGAGTCTATATTCTCTTTGAACGGAAATTACTCACTCCAACGCGTGAAAGCGGCGAACAATATAAATTCTTGTCTCGTTGTCCCAATCCTCCATTATCGTTAAATTTAAAGATCAATCTATAAGAATGGAACAGTATAAGAAGAAGTTATGAGGTCTTCTTTACGTAGCACCTTTCATAGCAAAATAAACGTTTTCACACATTTAACATTAATCACGTTTATTCAAGTCTATTCAATATGAATGCTTCCAAGCTACTGAATTATTAATACATTAAGGTAAAGAAAATGAGTCCCTTGGATCCTCCAATGCAAATCGCTGGGAAGAACAGTACTATAAACTACAAGGCGAAGTGGAGCAACACAATTGAAAGGGCGATGGGAGTATTGACGTAACGATTCCGATGTCTATCCAGACAACGCATCCGCATTATAGTCATAAGAGAGCTGCCAACACAATTTATGCATGTGTGCATATATTGCACAACCTTCTTATGAAAAGAGGTGCAGCTGCAGAAGCCGACGAATAGGAGGAAATGGAAATTGGAGGAGGATCAGCGCAAGTCGCAGAAAGATCCCAGTACAACACTGATGATCAGCGAATTAGGGCACAATACATATCCAGTCTTCATTAAATAAAGAGTTCACAAAAATGTTGTGCAATATTACATACATACATTTTGCAATCGATATTTTAAGAAATCCGGAAATCTAGTCTCGTGCTTTGGCATAGAGCCGCTTCGAGATTGGTTGCGTTATAACATGACTGCGGTGATGCAATTGTATCATCACTTGATACACTTCGCAATTCCATAATTGGTGGAATTTCTGCATTTTGCTCAGCGCAGCTGGCGTTGGCAGCTGCCAGACAAAATAGGAAACTATTAATGGAGTCTGCTACAAAACGAAAATGTGGACGAAGTAATAACTGACTACACTGATATGGAATTCCATTAAAAAAACACAATTCCACTTCTCCAAATACACAGATGGCAACGCCTACAAATAAACATGCTTACCTGGTATCTCAAAATAATCAAATCTCCTGTTCCGTCCAGAACCGCAGAACCTAACTTGTCAATAGCAAATTCCTCAAAGTCCGTAAGAATGCCTGTACTCGGAAGACCTCTACCAGTGACAAGTTGTTCTGTCCACTACTTCGACCACGGCAGCGCAGCTGGTTTTTCCAGAGACTTAACGACTGTGAAACGATAAATAATATTGTAAACACTTTTACACTCCATGATCGCATCTCCACTATATTTCTATCCTTTTAAAAAGAAAAAATTTTAGCTGACATACATCCTTCCACTTTTCTGCGTGTGTTGGCCCCCTAATGGCATTTAATTCCAAGGCGCATTACTGCCACAGTTCATGATCAGCCGTGGCGCCTTTCAGATTTTTTGCCGCCAACACGGAGACTAATGCTATGTTCCCACCAACAGGGTTAGCTCTCATTTTTGTGTTTAACCGAGTTAGATAGTTAACCTTATGTAAACCACGGTTTACGCCACTTTTTTTGTATGAAATTTCCTGCTCTCAGTGAAAATAAACCATAGTTAAACCCGAAATTGAGACCGAGTTTATTTGTGGTTAAGAAAGCTCTTTTACTATTTGATGAGAGAGCTTTTTTTGTTTACATTTTAATCGTTGCCAGGTCGATAAATTTTTAATCTATCTATACGAGTATATATAAAACAGGATGTGTGTATGTATGTAACGTATGGACTCCAAAACGGCTGGGCCGATTTTGATGAAATTTTCAGGGAATCATCAGAATATTCAGCCGGGTGACACTGTGAAGTCAATTTTCATATTGTACCACCAATGACATATACATATTGTATGAGAGTTTCTGTTTCTTTTAATAAAAAGTCATTTTTTTATTAATTAATTTTATCTTTTTTTTTCTTCAGTTCAGTTATTATTTTTTTTAAATAATTTTACACGGAATTTTTAGTAACTATTAACTATTTTATTGTTCTCGAGGAGCTCTTCATTGTTCAACACTATTTTTTCTACTCATTTAAAATCTTCTTCAACTTCTTCTCGAAGTTAATGGTAAAAAACTCTCCAGCAGAAACTGCATTCTCTTTACACCGCTAACAATACCCCCTCAAGTTGGACCTACACATTAAGCAACAGTTAGAGTTTTTTGTCTCTGTTGCACAAATCATGAGAAAACGACAACCGTACAACCTTGACTCATTTGCCTTAGTTAATATGTTGATATTGGTATCCAGGGATACCAGATGTGGATTTGCATGGTAATTAAGGTTGTTTGGGTATAAAACTCCCAAACATTCTCCCCGCCAAGAACCTCTGTTCTTAATTAGGACTGTTGCTTGATGATTCCGTATCTTCTGTTGACGTGATGTCATTTGTTGGTAATCGACACAGTTTGGCAATTGGACGTTTAATATATTTCTTGTTGCAGTAGAGAGTAACAACTCGAACCAAGCCATCATTACCAGGATGTAATTCTTCAACTTTTGCGAGAGGCCACTGACCAGGAACACTTTTTTCATTGACTAAGAGTACGATGTCGCCAACTTTAATGTTATCGATTATTTTATTCCATTTGGGGCGTGATTGTAGTCGACACATGTACTCTCTTTTCCATCTTTCCCAGAAGTGTTGCTTAAGAAGTACAATCTGTTTCCAACGACAGAGTCGATCAACGTTTGCATCCAATAAATCTTCATCCGGAATGCAAACTGTAGGTTCACCGATTAAAAAGTGCGCAGGTGTAAGCGCGTTGTGATCTTGGGGATCAGTTGACAGGGGACATAGAGGTCTGGAGTTTAGAATGCTTTCAATCTGTGCGAGAAGCGTGCTTAGTTCTTCGTAATTGAGGAGACGATCATTGACTATTCGACGTAAATGATGTTTTGTGGATTTTACTCCTGCTTCCCAGAGTCCACCAAAATGAGGCGAAGCAGGAGGAATGAAGTGCCATTTCGTACCTTGATTGGCCAGTGTTTCAGCGAGATGCTCGGGAAGGGATAATTTATTGCGCTGATAAATGACTCGCAGCTCTTTATTCGCACCAACGAAATTTGTACCACAATCGGAGTATAAGTCCGTACAAATTCCTCGACGAGCAATAAAACGGCGATAAGCTGCTAAGAATGCATCTACATTAAGGCTGGTGACGGCTTCCAAATGTATTGCCTTGGTGCACATACATATGAAAAGGCAAATGTATCCCTTCGAAGTAGATGCCGTTCTTAAGGATGATGTTTTTATATTGATGGGGCCGGCATAGTCGAGCCCACTATGCTTGAAGGGGCGGGCTGGCTGAAGGCGGACAGCTGGCAGGTTACCCATTAATTGTTGACAAGTCTTAGTTTTGTATTTGAAGCACACGATGCAATTGCGTTGCACCTTTTTTGCTAAGTCACGTGCAGAGACTACCCAATAATGCCGTGAAACATAGGCCTGCATTAGCAGAAGACTACCGTGGCAAGTCTTTTTATGTGCTTCTGAAAAGATAAGAAGGGAAATAGGATTTTGTTTGGTCAAAAGTATAGGATGCTTCGTGTGGAATGGAATCTCGGCCTGAGATATGCGACCACCAACTCTGACAATATCCAATTCATCTAAAAATGGTGATAACTTCAGAATTCGGCTATTATTAGGCAGAGGTTTACTTGATTTTAAGCATTGTACTTCTTCCCGAAATGTTACAGCTTGTGTTATTCGAATTAGATGATTCCTTGCTCTTGTAAGTTCCCATGTTTTTAAAAAGCTTGTATCTATTTCGATATTCTGTATTTTGCATTTTAAATTTTCGAAATAACGAAAAAGGTATGCCATCACACGTATTAACGTAGTGAAACTGGAATATTTCGACAGGAGTTTAGGGAATGCTGTTGCTGTTTCTGTATTGGTTGAGTGACAGACAATAACATTGTTGTTGTAAATTTTTTCTTCTGTAGCAGCGTTTACAGTAGATTTATCAATATATGAATTTGCCGGGGAGGAAGGCCAATCATTTGAATCAGTTTTCAGCCATGATGGACCAGTCCACCATAATGAATGCTTGATAAGTTCTTCAGGAAATAATCCGCGAGAAGCACAATCTGCAGGGTTATCAGCTGATGGAACATATCTCCAATCGGTGACGCCGCAAAGCTTATGAATTTGTGCAACTCTGTTTGCCACGTAGACTTCCAACCGTCTGTTGTAATTTTTTAGCCACGCAAGAACGATGGTACTATCCGTCCAGTATACGATGCGCCCAATGTTGAAATCGTTGTTTGATTTAATTTTAGCGATCAATTTTGCTAAAAGCATAGCTGCACTTAATTCCAGTCTCGGAATTGTTTCATTTTTTAAAGGGGCTACCTTTGTTTTTGCCTGTAATAAATTAATAATTATCTCACCAGATTCAGCTACAATTCGAGCGTAGACAACAGCAGCGTAGGCAGTTAGTGATGCGTCACTAAAGCCGTGAAGGTCAATTGTAGATTGTTTAGATGTATACCCAAGCCATCGAGGAATTCGTATTTTCTCAAAAGACTTCAGCGTTGATCGAAAATTTATCCATTCGTTTTGAATCTGTTCTGGTAGTGTATCATCCCAATCGCGTTTTAGTTTCCATAGTAGCTGGAACATAATTTTCGCTTTTATAGTTGTGGGAGATAACCAGCCTAGGGGATCAAATAACTTAGCTGCATCTGAAAGCAAGGTGCGTTTAGTAACAGTTTGAGCAAATGTAAAATTTATTGTAAAGCAAAAAGAATCGGTTGTAATGTCCCAATAAAGACCAAGAGCTTTCGCCATGTTTGGTTCATTGAGTGTAAATAGCTCTTTCTTTTCACGATCTTCCTCTGGAATGTGATTAATTAATCGTGAAGAATTAGAGTTCCATTTTCGAAGGTGAAATCCACCAGATTTCACTAAAGAGCAAAGTTGTTGCTGTAATTTTAGAGCGTCATCAAAACTATCAGCGCCAGATATGACGTCATCGACATATGTGTCTGAGCGAAGTATTTGGCTCGCTTGTGGGAATTGTTTCTCTTCATCTTCGGCAAGCTGTTGTAGTACTCTGATTGCCAAATATGGAGCTGACGTAGTACCATACGTTACTGTAAGTAAACTGTAAATGTTAATTTTATTTGTAGTTTCATCTCTCCAAAGTATACATTGTGAAGGCTGATGTTCTTTACAGACATTGATTTGTCTGAACATTTTTTCTATATCAGCTGTGAAAGCTATTCGATATCTCCTCCATCGAGATATAATAGTAGACAAATCATTTTGCAGTGCAGGCCCGACTGATAGTTCCTCATTTATAGAAGTCTGAAGGGGTCTGTGATTTCGACCATCAAAAACCACACGTAATTTTGTTGTTGTACTACTCTCTCTGAGTACACCATGATGGGGAAAGAAATAAGCATTTTTCGGTATTGCATGAGGGTACTCACCAAGTTTTACCATATGGTTAAGCGTTTCATACTCCATCATGAATTTCTTATATTCCTCAGCAAATTTAGGTTTATTTTTGAAAGTAGATTCCAGCTGTTTTAACCGTTTAAGCGCATTGTAGTCCGTGTGGGAAAAAGTTGGAGGGGGTTGACCTTGAAGTATACTCTTGAAGGGTAAATGGACAGTATAGCGTCCGGTATCATCTCTAGTATGCGTTTCATTAAACAATTTTTCACATATCATCTCTTCGGGTGTGAATTGGTTCTCGTCTACAAATTCTTCCTGTTCCCAAAATAGGCGTAGCTGATTTTCTAGCGAACACAAATTAGCAGAAATTGTTGCTGCGGACAAATTTGATCTTGGAGACCCAGAAACCATGTATCCAAAATGAGTTTTTTGTAAAAATAGACCATTTTCTAATTTTTTCGTCTGAGCTAGTAATAGATCCCCATAGACGTCATTTCCGAGAAGGAGATCAATTTTTTCTGCTAACAAGAAATTATTATCGGCAAGATGATTTTCTGGTAAATCTGGAATTGTGATCAAATTTAATTTGGGAGGAATATATGATGAAACTGATGGTACAACAAGTGCAGTTATCGGCAATTCAAATTGTTGATCATATGTGGAGTAGAGATTTAAATTTACGGACTTCTTCACCGTGACGGATTTGTTTCCTCCAATCCCACAGACATCGACATGCGTTTTTAATTTCGGTATGGACAATAGTTGGGCTAATTCCTCAGATATAAATGAGACCTGAGATCCTTGGTCTACAAGGGCTTTTACACTATAAGCAGACTTATTAATTTTTATAATTACCTTTACTGTGGCAAGTAAGGCAGGATTTATATGGCATGTATTCATATTGGAGTGAAGCGTACTTACAGATGCAGTTGTAGGAGTAGAAGTAGTAGGAGGTTGAGCAAAAGTCTGGTTTGCTGTAGCATTTGGTGTCGTAGCAGTTGTCAACGAGGTGTTTCCAGAATAGTATTCGTTGTGGACAACAGTGTGATGTGGCTCACTACAGTTTTGACAAACTGACTTCAACTTACATGCGGCTTGTAAATGTCCGGTACGAAGACAGTTTCGACACAGCCGATGTTGATTGACGATGTTTTTCTAATCTGCTGAAGATATCGTTGCAAATTTAAAACATTTGTATAACGGATGACGTTTGTTGCAGCACGGGCAGTTTTCATCCAACATAGTAGAAGTAGCTGTGTGGGCTCGAACAATTTTCGTTGGCTTACGACGATTTTCAAATTTGCTGTCCCCATAACTTTTGTTTGAACTGCTTGGAATATTTGCATCTTCAACGCATTCCAAAGCTCTAAAAGTTGTTTCCAAAAAACCAAGCATTTCAGTCATAGGAGGTACCGTTGTACTGGCCTTGAGCGACTGCTCCCATTCTTTGCGGGTTTGAACGTCTAGCTTCTGAGACGTCAAATAAATCAAAATCGAATCCCAGGTGGTAGTATCGATTTTTAATGCTTTTAGTTGAGCTAAACAATTTCTGGTGGTATCGAGAAGTTCTTTAATAGAATAAACGTTTCCCTTGGTGGGCGGTATGGAAAATAATCGCTTTAAGATTTGATCGACAAGCTTTCTTTCATTGTGAAATCTCCTCTCGAGAGCTTCCCATGCAAGTGCATAGCTAGAACCGGCAACTGGATATTCGTTGATCATAGAAAGGGGAGTACCTGTGCACGAACTTTTCAAATATAAAAATTTCTGGATATCAGTGAGTGACGCTGGTTCATGAACTAGTGACAAAAACGTATCGCGATAAGAGACCCAATCGAGATAATCTCCAGAAAATGTTGGAAGTTGTATTTTTGGCAGTCGTACTCCGGCGACAAATGTTTCGTTGCGGCAACTTGCGGCGAATGTACTTGCGTGGACGGTTGGAGTCTGTGGAGAATCAAATTCAAACATTAAATCAAGAATATTAGTTTTAAATGAGATATATGTATCACAACAAGTGTAATACATATTGGTACTTAGGTAGGGTACATCCTTCTCCGCGAGGGACTGTTCTCGAACTATGCTCATAACCAATTCGTGGCCATCTTTAAATAATTTGAAATTCTGCTCCAAGTCTTCGAGCACAGCTTGAGCATAACCTTTGGACTTACGCTCCTTTGGTTTAGCATTAAAAGATTGCTGCATACGAGCGATATAGTTGATTATATTATGTTGATCTTCAATAACTGTCTCCATTTTGTAGTGAATTTAGCTCGAAATTCGTGGCAACAAAATGAGGTTATTTTATCCGTAGCACGACGGCAGTAACTTTTTATGTAAAATATGAGGGATTTGTGTCAGCACATGGACAGTTCCCGGGTTTCGGCACCACTTTTATGTATGAGAGTTTCTGTTTCTTTTAATAAAAAGTCATTTTTTTATTAATTAATTTTATCTTTTTTTTTCTTCAGTTCAGTTATTATTTTTTTAAAATAATTTTACACGGAATTTTTAGTAACTATTAATTATTTTATTGTTCTCGAGGAGCTCTTCATTGTTCAACACTATTTTTTCTACTCATTTAAAATCTTCTTCAACTTCTTCTCGAAGTTAATGGTAAAAAACTCTCCAGCAGAAACTGCATTCTCTTTACACCGCTAACAATACCCCCTCAAGTTGGACCTACACATTAAGCAACAGTTAGAGTTTTTTGTCTCTGTTGCACAAATCATGAGAAAATGACAACCGTACAACCTTGACTCATTTGCCTTAGTTAATATGTTGATATTGGTATCCAGGGATACCAGATGTGGATTTGCATGGTAATTAAGGTTGTTTGGGTATAAAACTCCCAAACACATATATTTATTTTACACTTCCTTCAAAACATCCGAAAGTACATCATTGTTCCTTTTGCACGATTACAGTTTACTAAAATGCCACAAAAAAACCGTTGCTAAGAAAACCACCGCACCACGGAAGCAGGGGGAAAGAAGAGCCGCTGAATCAGCTGAGGAACGCGAATCACGTCTTCAGGAAAATCGCGAAAGGGCGTCTACGAATAGAGCCGCAGAAACGGAAAGAGAATGCGAATCACGGCTTCAGCAAATGCGTGATAGTGCATCTTCATCTATAGCTGCTGAGATACCCCAACAGCATGTCGAAAGACGTGCTGCCAATCGCTCCCGAATGGCTCGATCAAGAGAAAGAATCGATTTAAAGTTGGCGGCATTTCACTACAATAGGGACGATGACTACCGCAATCACAAGGACGTAGTGATTGGCGCAATGCACACCGTGTGCTTAGATTGTGGTACTCTGAAGTTCACGAAGGAATCCCCGGGAATGTGTTGTTCGAACGGTAAAGTTGTTTCGCCAATGATTGAGCCGCCTGAACCCCTACAAAGTTACATTTCTAGAGCCAATCCGATTTCCGAGCACTTCCTTCAAAACATCCGAAAGTCAACTCATGCTTTCAAATGACGTCTTTCGGAGCAACTAATATCATCAACAACGCCGGTTACATGCCCACCTTCAAAGTGCAAGGCCAAATCTACCACAGAATTGGATCATTGTTCCCACTTCCCAATGATGATGCCAAGTTCCTCCAAATTTATTTCACTGGCAATGAAGCTACAGAAGTTGAACAGAGTTGCGTAATCAGTACTGAAGTCAGGCGGGAATTCGTTTCGAGTCTTCAAGCTATGTTACACGAACACAACAGCCTCATCGGTCTATTCAAAACAGCCCTAGACTAGATGCCGTCAGATGATTATACGGTTGTGATAAGAGCTGACAAGACACCGGCTGGTGAGCATGAGCGGCTCCTCAATGCACCGGTGATAGGTGACGTCGCAGTTGTTATGGTCGGCACAGACTTCGAGCGACACGATATCATCATCCATCGCCGGAATGCAAGTGTTCAACGCATTGCGGAAACTCATCGATCGTTTGATGCACTACAATATCCAGTGCTTTTTCCACGGGGTGAGGATGGGTATCATTTCAACGTAATGCAGATGAACCCCAACTCAAATGGAGAGTCGACAAAAAAAGTTTCCTGTATGGACTTTTATGCCTATCGCCTTATGATCAGGCCATATGAATGTAATTATTTGTTGAAATGTCGTGAAGTCTTCCATCAATTCATTGTCGACATGTATGCGAAAATTGAAAGTGAACGTCTGCTCTTCATTCGGTTGACTCACCAACAACTACGCGTCGAAGAACATGTCCACTTGCGTGATGCGATCGCCAATGATGGAAACGCTGCGAATATCGGCCAAATGGTGATCTTGCCAGCGACATACACAGGCAGTCCGCGACACATGCATCAGTACGCTCAAGATGCTATGACATACGTACGCAAGTATGGACGGCAAGACCTCTTCATCACTTTCACATGCAACCCAGCATGGAAAGACATCACCGACCTTTCATTTGCCGGCCAAAGTTCAACACATAGACACGATATCCTCGCCCGAGTATTCAAACAAAAGTTGACAAGGCTGATGGATGTCATCACCAAAAATCACATATTTGGCGAAACTCAGTGCTGGATGTACTCGGTTGAATGGCAGAAGCGAGGCCTGCAACACGCCCATATTTTAATCTGGCTAAAACAAAAAAGCATGCCAACACAAATTGATTACGTGATTTCCGCAGAACTCCCGAATCCCACAGTAGATCCGGTTCTATTTGAATCAATCCGAAAACACATGATCCACGGGCCTTGCGGTGAACTGAACACAAATTCACAATGCATGAAAGAAGACAAGTGTACAAAGCGCTATCCACGCCAGCTGCTCGAAGAAACTCAAACAGGAGGCGATGGATATCCTCTGTATAGGCGAGGAGAAAGGTGGATGACGGTGGATACACAACTACAATTAAAATGCGCAATGTAAATGTTGACGTCGATAACAGATGGATCGTGCCCTACTCACCGCTGCTTTCAAAAATGTTTGATGCCCACGGTGAAGTCGATCAAATATATTTGCAAATACGTCAACAAAGGCAGCGACATGGCAGTATACGGGCTTGCCAATCAAACTGACGAAATCACGCAATTCCAGATGGGGCGTTACATCAGCAGCAATGAAGCAGTTTGGCGTATACTTTCATTGAATATCCACGAGCGATATCCAACAGTTCAACATCTAGCTGTTCATTTGGAAAATGGCCAGCGTGTTTTTTCGCCGAACGAAATGCTGAAAATAGAGCCGAACAGCCGCCACACACCACTCTCACCGCTTTCTTTGAATTGTCTGCAACCAACAATTTCGCCAAGACTTTAATATATCCTGAAAATCCCAAAGATTACACTTGGAACACTTCGTCGAAGAAGTTCGTGAGAAGAAAGCATTATGCGATTGTGCGATGGTGTGCATTCTTCTCATGCTTTGGGACGTGTCTACACCGTACATCCGAATAATGCTTAATGCTATTATTTGCAATTGTTATTGCATACGATCAAAGGTCAAACATCATTCGCCACCTTGAAAACCATCCATGGAACAGAATGTCAGACTTATAGAGAAGCGTGTTTCCGATTGGGCCTGCTTGAAAGGGATCAGCATTGGAACACAACGCTAACAGAGGCGTCACTCACATGTCACCCAAAACAAATACGCACTTTGTTTGCGATAATTTTATCAACATGTTCACCATGTAATCCACGAGAACTTTGGGAAACGCATCGCAAAACCTTAGGCGAAGACATTCTCAGGCAATCACGCGCAACTTATCTTAACCAGGAGTATTCTGACGAGATTTTCAACCAAACTCAACTGCTGATTCAGGACATGTGCATATCCATCAACAACAAAGTCCTTATTCAACTTGGAATGCCAGCTCCGATACGGGACATAAACAGTGTTCAAGACAGGGACCTGGTCCGAGAACAGCACTTCGATGATGATCAAAAAACTGCTTACGCAAAAATCATGCAACGGGTAACAAACGGAAATGGCGGACTTTTTTTCCTCGATGCACCAGGAGGAACAGGCAAAACATTCCTCATCAATTTTATATTGGCTTCGGTTCGAATGCAGTATTGGATTGCACTCGCAGTGGCCTCATCGGGAATTGCATCAATGCTATTGGACGGCGGACGCACTGCACACTCAGCACTGAAACTTCCATTGAATTTGAACCAGGCAGAAACACCAACTTGCAACATCAGCAAAAACTTCGGAATGGCCACAATCCTTAAAACGTGCAAAATTATTATTTGGGACGAATGCACAATGGCCCATAAGAAATTGCTCGAAGCGCTTGTCCGGAATCTACATGATTTTCGAGGAAACAACCAACCGATGGGATTCTTCTTGCTGGTGATTTCCGCCAAACTTTGCACGTTATTCCAAGATCTATGGCCGCAGATGAGCTGAACGCATGCTTGCAAGCTTCATATCTTTGGAACCGAGTCGCGAAAATCACGCTATCGACGAACACGCGTGTGCATTTGTTGCAAGACCCGTCTGCCCAAACATTCTCAAAACAACTTTTGGACATCGGAAATCGAAAAATTCCAATTGATCGCACCACGAGCGAGATTTCGTTCCCGCCTAACTTCTGTCAAATGCAAATGAATATTCAAGCCGTTGTCGACAAGGTATTCCCAAGTCTAACAACCTCTTACAAAAATCCGGATTGGCTGTGCGAACGTGCAATTTTGTCACCAAAAAATGATGATGTCAACAAGCTCAATGAGCAACTTCAATTGAAACTGCCCGGCAAAATAATCAAATACAAATCGATCGACACAGTAACGGATGAAGAACCAGCCGTCAATTATCCCACTGAATTTTTTAATTCATTAGAACAACTCGGAATGCCACCGCATGTACTAACATTAAAAGTTGGATCACCGGTAATTATTATTCTCAACTTAAACGCACGAAAGTTATGCAACGGATCCAGATTGACCATCAAAAACTGTTCACCAAATTTAATCGAGGCAACAATCATCGATGGCAGATTTAAAGGCGAAGACGTACTTATTCCACGAATTCCGATGATTTCCAACGATTCACCATTCCAATTCAAGCGGCTCCAATTCCCTTTGCGTCTTGCCTTTGCTATTTCCATAAACAAAGCACAAGGCCAATCATTGACTATTGCTCGCTGAATTTTGGAAAATTCATGTTTTTCACACGACCAGTTGTATGTGGCTAGCTCCCTAGTTGGCACGCCAAAAAATTTATACGTTTACACCAAATAAAAAAACAAAAAACATTGTTTATCCGCTGGCCTTAAGATGAAGTTATAAATAAATATAATTTCCAATTTGCCTTAAATACATGTTTCTTTTTTGATTGAGCCCATGTAAGTTATTCTGTGAAAAAACTTTATGATAGGTTACCATGGATTTTTATTTAAAGGCCGTAAATTTCGTTAAAAGCTATATTTAAATCGTGTGGTAATACAACACCAATGTTAGCTTAGGGCCAGCAACGCGGATCGGGTCAGCTAGTAAATTATTTTTGGAAATTTGAAAATTTTAAGTTTTTCATATTCAAACCTCTTTGAATAAAATGTATTCAAAATAAGTTAAATTTTAAAATTATAGATTGAAATTATAGAGTCTTTAGTGTAGTTTGAGCAAACTTATTGCACTTTTTAACGGTTCTCTCGAAATTTTTTCCAAGGAAATTCTTGGTGTGTCAACACTGCCCATTTGTTTATATTTTTAAAATTATTTTCATTCTGCGGAAATTAAAAACACCAATTATAGATGGTACTCCAATTAAAAAAGAAAGTGTGGACCGAAGGAAAGGAAGTACTATTCTGAAATCTATGGGAGGAGAAAATCCCATATCTTCGTGGTATGCGCGCAATTAAATTTTATAAAAATATCTTCCTCCGCATCAATTCCACACTTATTTTGTTGATCTGCTCAATTTTCATAAAATTTTCTCTCAAAACTAAATATAGATTAATAAGATTAATAATAAATAAGATTTTTCCGATTTTATTCAAATTTTTGTATCTTGTAATGTGTCGACAGGAAAGATTTTGGCTTACTTAACCACAATTAAACATTTTTTTTCGGTGGGAACGATTGACAGATAGTCACGAATTTCGCTCTCTCAAAAAATAGCTAACCACGGTAGAGCTTTAGTTGGGAACATACCATAGGACACCTCCTTAGCCGGATTAAAATCAAAGACGCTGAAAAATCCCTTTTCAAAGGTTTATTCAGTAAAATTCACCTTTGTACAATTTGATCATATCTCGACAAATTCACTCTTGATCTTTACCCTCCGATTTTAGTTTCGGACCTTTTTTGACTTTAGTCTCACAGCTGGATTACAGTCCTCTTTGTCTTACATTATTATCTCAACGCATTGGCGCATTAAAATTTTGTTTTATAATAATTTTTACAATTATTACGCAGTCATTTATTAATTGCAAATTAACACCAAGCCGATCCCTCAGGCGACAGAAACTAAATATCTAGGAATGCATTTAGATCGCAGACTTACTTGGGAATTCGCCTGAAGTGCAAAAATTACTCAGACTAAACTCAAAATAAACGAGTTAAACTGGCTCTTGAACAGGCAGTCCAAGCTCAAACTGGACTTTAAAGTTCTACTCTACAAAGTCATTATCAAGCCCATATGGACCTACGGTATCCAACTCTGGGGTACTGCTTCACCCTCAAATGTCGAAAAGCTGCAAAAAGCCCAAGTGAAAATCCTTCAAATGATTACCAATGCTCCTTGGTACATCAAAAACGTTAACATCCACAGAGATTTAAATATCCCGTATGTAGCTAAAGAAGTTTCCCGACTCGCTAAATCTTACTTAGAAAAGCTAGACAAGCATTCCAATGCATTAGGGAGGCGCCTACTACAGCATCAACGACACACCCGCCTGAAAAGGATGGACGTGCTGCGCTTAGCAACAAACTAGATTTTAAGCTTATTCATTACGCTATTATTTAAGTATTGCGCTACTTCTTTTCATATACCATAACTCCTCAAAGCACTGGCACTGGGAGGTTGGTTATGATTGATATGAATTTAGAAGTGAAATGTACTATGAAGGTTGTTAGTTCTAAGATATTTTTTAGAAGATTCAATAAAATAAAAAAAAAATATTAAAAAATAATAAAATAATTTATTAATTTACATTAAATATATTGTTGACAATTTATGTTGGAAATATACCTGCTGAACACAAGGTCAAGGCAGGATGTTGATCGTGTTGTTGCCGAAATGTTACTAACGAGCTCCAAATCGAATCTGTCTTTCATAAAAGCGATAAAAGTGTGGTTTTCTTGTTTGGTTAAATCTATATTAAAATCTCCACCAATAATTATTGGAATTTGCCCGTAGCCCGCTTCACTTAATTCTGGACCAATGCTGTGAATGTTGACTATAAGTACATAATAAAATATTCAGCACATTGCTAGTGGCATTCGGCAGTATCGGCTAAGAAGAATAAGAAAATTCATTCAATTCCCAATTCCAATGTTTACAAAAAACACAATAAATTCACATACACAAAAAAAAATGGTCGAAACGGTCAATAAAAATGGAGGGAATTGAATGTCTTTTCTTATTCTTCTTTGATATTGGTGTGAAACACGTGTTGGGCACGAAGTTTCATTTGCATTTTCTTGGCTTCTATATGTTTTTTTCCAGGTTAGCCGTCGGTCAAAATGCACTCCTAAGTATTTAACCTCTGTTGCTTGCGGGATTACAATGCCATTTAAGGAGACTGCCGGCCAAGAACTGGGCTTAAGAGTAAATGTCACATGTACACTTTTTTCCTCATTTACTTTGAAGCGCCAATCTGCTAGCCAACTTTCCATTTTTTTAAGGTGTTCCTCTAAGTCCCGTGTGGCAATACGTGGATTTTTTTTATTTTATATATGAGTCCTTCGTGCCAGACTTTGTCAAAGGCTTGTGCGACGTCTAGAAATATTCCGGAGCAGTACTTCCCCTGTACAAATGCTCGCCTTATTTCAGAGGCAATACGGTGCACCTGCTCAATAGTTCCATGATGTTTGCGGAAACCAAATTGGTGGTGAGGAATGATTAAATTGAGCTTTGGTGCTAATTTTTCCAGCAATAAGCGTTCGAGCATTTTAGAGGGCGTTGGCAGGAGACTTATGGACCGATAAGAAGATACCTGAGTAGGGTCTTTTCCGGGTTTTGGAATCATTATTATTTCCGATGTTTTCCATGTTGTAGGGAAGTAGCCCAGACGGAGTATTGCGTTAAAAATGTTTGTGAGATGTATTAGAGCTAATTGCGGCAATTCACTTACCATTTTATTGGTCATTAAGTCACAACCAGGTGCCTTTTTTTGGGTTTAGACTCGTTGTACATAGGCGTATAACTTCCGTTGGTTTGAAATGAATTGGTACTGCTGACTTCGTAATTGAAAAAGTTTGTAAGCTAGTGTTATTGTAGGTCGGCGGATTAGGTTGAAATACTGACCTCAGATGTGCTGCAAAGAAGTTGCCTTTTCCTTCTTTTGTTTTTGCCCAAGTTCCACCGCTTTGTCTTAGAGGCGATTCACTATCCTTCGGTGTTTTAACCATTCTTGTCGCTCTCCAGAGTGAGTAATTGGTGACTTTGAGAGGAGCCAAATCTGCAAGGTACTTATTAAGGTTTTCTTCCTTTTCCTCCCGTAGAGTGTTTTTCAGCTGATTTTGTAATGACTTTACTTTTACTCTTAGTACTGGCGATCTGTATTTTTGCCATTCACGCCTTAATCTCCTCTTTTCTCTAACGAGGCATTCTACATAGTGCGACGTAGTATGTCTCGCATTAGTTTTGGTTGAGTTTTGTGCGGGCATGGCACTAATAGCAGCTGCTTTTATTATTGATCCAATAGCCTGCGTCGCTGATTCAATGTCCTCTCCACTCTTAAGTTTTGTTTTAACGCACATGTGTGTACTAATATATTTGCGATATTTGAGCCAGGTTTTCCAGATGATACAAAGTCTAGACCATTCCGAGAGTCTATCAGCGCATTAAAGAATTGCTTCCCTTTAGGGTTGATTAACCGTGAGCCCCAGTAGGTATGTTTAGAATTGAAGTCTCCGGCAGAGAGAAATTTGTTACCGAGCGATTTAAAGAAAGAAACAAAATCAGTTGTGGAGAGAGGACACCTAGGAGGACAATAGACTGATAAAATTACTATTGGCTCACCCCAACATTGTAAAGAGATGGAAGCAGAAGGGATGTTTTTTTTTGCATAGGATTTCAGAAAGTAATGCCTTAATCGAGCCATAATTAGAATTCCTGTACCGCCATAACCTTTTCCTTGTGGGTGGTTTGTTGAGTAAAAATTATAGCCTGTTAGTTTGAAGTTATATTTTACAGTTAAAGCGGTCTTTTTCGTGGAGAGGAATGATTTGTCTTTCATGACAATTGTTATATTTGATGTTTTCTCTTCTGAGCCTATATTCAACCATTTGATTTTAAATTACTGTTTTTATATTATAATGTTACACTTTTTTATATTTTTTGTTGTGGATACTATATATGAGTATGTATACTTAAGTAAGTTATTATTGTTCACAGTTGTGCAGAATTCATTGTACCTTTTTAAATGCTCTTGCGGGTTGCTCTTAAGTTCAGATCGTAACCAAACTGTATGTGTTGCCAAATTAATATGAAGGAGAGTATATGATCGTATACTTTCATTGCTAACTCATCGTCGCTACAGTCGTTTCGAATGGTCTAATTAACCTATCAGTGGGTTCCAGAGATAGTAATTATAACCTTATTCGTATTCTTGGTAGATTACAAATGGGAATGAAAATTTGCCATATAAATGCACAAAGCTTAATAAATAAGATGGATGAGTTCAAATATCTATTTGAGGGTTCTGGCGTTGATTTTGTTTGTGTGTCTGAAACATGGTTCATGCCATCAATGCAGAGTAGTTTATTTGGTGTCAATGGATATAGATTGTTTCGTGCGGATAGAGTGACTCATGCCGGCGGGGTGGCAATTTTTGTGAGGGATGGTATTGCGTGCAAAGTCCATAGCAAATCAGTTTCTGAAGGTCAGATTGAGTATTTGTTTTTAAGTGTTGACAATGGAGTTGAAAGACTTCTTGTGGGCTGTGTCTACAGACCTAATCGTACAATTGACATACAATCACTGATAGATCACATTCGGACAATTTCTTTGGACTTTCAAAGTATTGTTATTGCAGGAGACTTCAATAGCAATATTCTAGTTGAGAGCGGACTTGTCACGGAAATGTTGGCATTGGGCTTGGTTTCCGCTAATACAACATCGTCGACACATTTTACGGGGACAAACAGTTCGCTGTTGGACGTGTATTTTATTGATGATTTGAAGAAGATTAAAATTTATGAACAACTCCCTACTCCCTGTTTTTCAAAACATGACCTTATTTTTCTGACGCTTGATTTTACACTTAATATGACAACCAAAGTTTTGAGATACCGAGATTTTAAAAATATTGACTACCAACATTTGTGTTCTAAACTTGACACTGTACAATGGAGCTTGATATATTTTATGCCCTCAGTAAATGACAAAGTGGAATATCTACAATCTAATATTAAATGTCTTTTTGATGAGTTTGTCCCAAAGAAAGTGCGCACCGTTGAGCATAAAGAGCAGCCTTGGTTTACTAATAAAATCAAGAATTTAATTAACATACGTGACACTGCATACAGACGATGGAAGCGATATAAGCTACCTCTTCTATATGAAACTTACAGAAATCTTAGAAGGCAGGTTACTAAAGATGTCAAAGCCGCTAAATACTCCCACTTCGGAAAAACATTTAGCAGTGCAGTAACCAGTAAACAAACATGGAGACATATTCGCAGCATAGGTATAGGGAATATTGCTACTTTTGGGAACATTACCATGGACCTAAATGATTTAAATAGGAAATTTGTCAATCTTCCAATTGAAGCAGTGCAAAATAATGCTTATGCAAACTGTTGTAGTTCTGTGTCCTCTGATATTATGTTTGGCTTTTCTGGTGTTGACGAGTCAGATGTATTGGAGTGCTTTCTGGGTATAAAGTCAAATGCTTGTGGTACTGATGAGATTCATCCTGTTTTTGTTAAGGCCGTACTTCATAAGCTGCTGCCAGTCATAACTCATATTTTTAATACTATTATAACGACATCAACTTTCCCTAATTGTTGGAAGTTAGGGAAAATTATTCCAACCCTAAAGTCTGATAACGATTATAGACCAATAGCAATTTTACCATACTTGTCCAAGGTATTTGAACTAGTAATGGCGAAACAATTAAAAAAGTATTTAGCAGACAATAACATTATAACGGAACGACAGTCTGGGTTCATGCCAAGGAGGAGCTGCGTAACGGCTCTGACTGATGTATTGGAGAGTATTCGCGCATCACTTGACTTAAATAGGATGTCTTTCTTGGCATTATTGGACCATTCAAAGTCATTTGACTGTGTTGACCACAATATTTTATGTACGAAGCTTCTGAGAATGTACAATTTCTCATCCGGCGCAGTGAAATTGATAGAATCATACCTTACAGATAGAACCCAAGCGGTTTACTAACCCAGTCAGTGTGATGATGAGGCATCGGATTTCTTGTCGGTAGTGCGAGGTGTACCTCAGGGGTCCATATTGGGGCCTCTTCTTTTTTGTATATATATAAATGATCTACCGACTGCATTGCATGATTGTGATATTCATCTGTATGCTGATGACGTCCAACTTTACATAAGCTGTAAAAGGGACGAAATT
Organism: Clusia tigrina; assembly: GCA_920105625.2. Classification (NCBI taxonomy): domain Eukaryota; kingdom Metazoa; phylum Arthropoda; class Insecta; order Diptera; family Clusiidae; genus Clusia; species Clusia tigrina. The sequence continues at coordinate 314,391 of CAKKTE020000572.1, forward strand.
ATTAATTGTGTCACTCAAATTAATAATGGCTTATTTAATGTTTATAACTGGACAAAGAAAAATGGGCTTTGCCTTAATCCTGCTAAGTCAAAATGTTTAGTGACTTACAAGAAACACTTTGATACCACAATACTACCCAGTATTATAATGAATGGGTCTGTGATTGAACGTGTAAACACGGCTAAAAACCTGGGAGTTATATTTGATGGCACTCTAACATGGAGTAACCACGTTGCTGCCACGGTTGGCAAAGTTTACGGTATGCTGCGTTCACTGTGGTCAACGCAATATTTCACCCCACAAGGAATCAGAATGCTGTTGGCTAAGGCCAACCTTCTCCCAACATTGCTGTATGGTTGTGAAATTTTTGCGAATTGTGATGCAGCTAGCAAACGAAAGCTTAATGTCCTATTTAATAATATAACAAGGTATATTTATGGCTTGACTAGAACAGATCATGTATCCACTTTATCAAGGCAAGTTTTTGGGATCACATTCGATCAACTCTTGGAGTCTAAGACTATCATCTTTCTTCACAAGATTATTTACACCCGGGAACCTCCATATTTGTTTAGATGTCTCAGGTTCACACGTTCCTGTCGTTGTAACCAACTTGTCCCGTGCAAGCACTCGTCTCTTATGTCTGATCGTCAGTTTTTCGTGTATGCAGTAAGACTCTGGAACTCACTTCCTATACGGCTGCGAAGTATTGGCAGCACTGTACAGTTCAGGAATGAACTTGAGGGCTACTTTCGGGCGCGGTGAATTTCTGGGCAATCTGTATTGCTTTGTTCATAAATTGTGATCTGTATTTATCTTATTGTTTATTGTTTTGTTGTTATATTTTTTAATTTAATATTTAAAGAACGGAGAGTACGTTTAACAATATTTAATTTTAATTGTTTAAATCATCAACTTATATAATTTTATAATTTTAAAACTTTATAATTTTATTTGTGTAAATCAATTTCTTTTATAATTTATATTTCATTTTACCTTGGAATGAATTGTTCCAGTTAAGTTAATTATTGAAAATATATATATACTTCATGTCGTTAGGACATCTTAAAAAGGTTATTACCTTAATGTCCTAAGATCAATTTGTAGAGATAAATAAAATAAAATAAAAAATAAAAATAAATGTGTTTCTGAGATTAGCATGATGTCTATGCTGTTACTGTCTAGCAAATTTTTTAATTCAATTTTGTATTGGTTAATACCGTTAGCATTCCAGTGACATATTTTTAGAACATTCATTTTTGTGAAAGTAGAGTTTTCATAAGTAAGTTTTGGTTATGTACAAGCTCTTGAATCATAGATTGCATCGAGGACATGAAGTTTGTAATACACTGAGACAAGTTAAATATTAACGTTTCTAAATTTTGAGGTTGCATAGGGTGACTCGGTTTATCAGAAATGCCAGTTTTCAGTACATTCGCATAGCTAGCGGATGAAGAGATGTTTTCGGTGGTGCTTCCAATATGGTTTGTGTTGGTAGGTTCATACTGGTTTTTAATTGTGTATATATCGGGCAGCCCCTATAGTTAGCAGTATGATTCCCCCCACAATTGCTGCAATGTTTTTGAATCCTTCTCACTTTTGTTCAGCTTGCATTTCTTTGATGGATGGAAGTCGCCACACGCAAGCATACAGTACGTAGGGTGCAGTACGATTTCGAATGCCCATACTCTTGGCAGTTTGTGCATTGTATTGGACCTTTTCGTTTGTGAGGCTCCTCGACTATTATTCTACGATGCATTAAATATCGTAAGTTGTAATGGGGTGGGTTTCATTTTGTTTTAATCTAATATTGCCTGGTTCTAGTTCTATTTTGAAGAGTGGTTGCGGAATTTTTTTCCTATTCCTTATATTAAATACAGATTTTGCTGTGTGAATCCAGTCTCTTGGTTATCGATGTATATTGGTTACATAATTTTGTTCACATGTTAGCCTGGCGAAAGATAAAGAAAAACCCGTTATTTCAGCAGAGCCAATGGACCAAACGACACTAAATACACATTTTTGTAAATTGATTGGACAAACTAGGCGGCGCTTTTTTAATTCGATAACTTCGATACGGTTATCACACAAAAATTAAAAATAACAAATCCCAATACATTATTTTTCAGACTAATTTTTGATTGAATAATTTTATTTTTTGTTCCTTTCAGAATATTTAAAAAAAAAATTATCGATGAATATCACTAACGACAGATGCGAAAAATCATTACCTATCAAAGTCGGCGATGACATACATGAAATGTACTATATAACGGATTTTCATCTTCCGACTTTCCGGTGGAATATAGTTATGACGCCTCACCCTCTGAGCACCTCTCTTTTGCATACATAGATAATACAAGCTAAGATCAAAAATGTATAATTGTTTTTTAGATGCTCTTTTGATTTGCTTTAGACATAAATACAAAGTTGATGAAGTTAAAACTACTTTGATGCAGAGATTTTCAATGAAATATTTATGTAGAATCGATAGTTACATTGAAATTAAGATTGATTATAATAACGAAAGAAAAAAAATTACATTGATTCAAATAAAATATATTGAATCTCTGGCTACAAAGCATAATCCAGTAAATGCTAGTTTATACGATACTGCCATGGGGAATAAACTAACGATAAATATAAAACAAAAAAGATTGATGAAATAATTAAATATACAAATTTGATTGGTGAAATATTATATATTGGTACACTTCGATCTCTCCTAGTCCTTCAAACTAAGGGGTTCCCAGTGGTATAATACGCGTTTTCGATATTTGTGGGGCATAGACATAGACATAATGCCGCGTTTGCATTGTTGTCAAGCGTTTGAATGTGCGGTATGCTTGGACATATGGCAGTTTAGGTTGAAATACGTGTTTTAGGTACACGTTTTAAAAAAAAAGTTTATGTTTTTCAAGTTTATGTTACAAGTATGTGGTTTTACTTATACTAAGTATGTTTTTTAGTTGTTATTGTGTACAATTTTTTCTTTGTTCTTAATAATAATTGTGGAGTTTATTCCATTAGGATTCATAATCTTATATGGATCGTCATAAGGACTGTCTCCTTTTGTCTACAAACATTTCTTCAGAATTCTGTATCTCCTATTTTATATTCTATTTCATTTGTATTTTTGCCATAAGTCTCTTTGCTTATTATTTTACCATTAATTAACAATTTTATACTAGGACTTTTCTAATTCTTAAATGACCTCCATGTGTTGCATTATTATACTCATCTATCAGTTCATATGCATTTAATTCGTTTAATACTCTCTCTGTCCTTATTTCTAAGTTGAGGATTTACTTTCTTTATTTTTATTCGCGCATTCATTTCTTTAAAGTCTCCTTTGGCACATACTCGTATTTTAAATATTTCATTATTGTTTCCTATATCTATATACTCGTATATAAAAATGGTGTGTAAAATGTATAGAAATTCATCAATTGAGAGCGGCTGGGCCGATTTCTGTAAAATTTTTTGTGAGTTGTTCGTATTTTCGAGGAGAAGCTTTTTACGGAAGAAAATTTTGGAAAATCCCTCCGAAAAAGTCGGAAAATTGGAAAAATCGAAAATCGATTTTTTGTATGAAATTTTGTGTGAAATTATTCCTTAATGGCTTTCCAAATGAAAAAATATAAAGTTCTTAGTATAAAACATGGAAAATTGTGGAAAATGCGAAATGCGGAAAATTGGAAAATCTCTCCGGAAAAGTCGGAAAATTGGAAAAATCGAAAATTGATTTTTTGTATGAAATTTTGACATTATTCCTTAATGGCTTTGCAAATGAAAAAATAGAAAGTTCTTAGTGTAAAGCACGGAAAATTGCGGAAAATGCGCAATGCGGAAAATTGGAAAATCGAAAATTGATTTTTTGTATGAAATTTCGTGTGCAATTATTCATTAATGCCTTTCCAAATGAAAAAATAGAAAGTTCTCAGTGTAACGAAACGGCTTAAAATCAACCGGTGTAATACATCTCATTGACTTCTATGCCAAAATCAAGTAAATGCCGTTATACGTTGACTTAAACTTTGCGAAATTTGACAGGTGTCATTTTGGCATTGTCATTTTCTACAGTAAATATGCTATTTTTCTTGCAGCAATTTATTCGAGTTTTGTGTATTATTAAACTGATTCCAGATTGTCGTAAATTACGCATTATATCCATATACTGTAAAAGCATCAATTGAAATTCATTGCAATATTTATCCAAACTTTCATTCTTAAAGAAAATAATTTTCTGTGAAAAATGTGAGTTTATCTAATTGGATTGCGAGCATTCATACAGAAACATTTATTCCCAAAGTTTGTACCTTAAACATAACTTTGTTTTGAGTAGGATTAGCCAAAAACGACTTTGTTGTTTTTTAGAGAGAGTTATTTGCTTGACTAATGCCTCCTACGAGACGATCCAACCTAGGACGACGTACACGTCGTGCAATAATTAGTCAGAATGTCCATGATAATCAAACAGAAGAGGAACATGCAGAACAAAATGAATAGAGACGAGCCCATATTACACAGCTATTCAACGCTAAAATGTAAACGTAATTTTACTTTCTTGGAGTTGTGTGACGTGGAAACGATTTATTTGAATATGCTTGCGACCAATTTGTTGTGCTACTCGGCGCGTTAAATCGTTCAAAACGTACCTTTTTTTGAAAATGTTGTCGTTGGCAGATATTTCAAACTAATATCCCTTTTGTCAGCGGAAAATGTAGAGACACATTTCCCAGTCTAATGGTGTTTGTAGTGGTGGTTTGTAGGATTCTAATGCAATGTCAGTGGCAAAATATTTTGGAGTGCTTATTAACGGTTCATAAATTATGGCAATTTTATCTACGCTTTTTTTATGAAGAACATTCAGAAGGGTTACCTGCGAATTGTCTAAGTGTTTTTGAAGCTTGTTACGATGGGGATGCTAAATTTTCACTGCAGCTGCCACTATGCATTCCTCGTGATCTTTTGCACTTTTACCCAACTTATGCAGGTATTCATTACTAGCAGTTGTACAACCTCCATTGCCAAAGGTGTCAAAACAATTTGGTTGTACACAACTCCACCAGAGGTTTTTTCATTATTAAAGATTTGTAGTCTGACCAAACCTAAATTAAATTGAGCATTAATTGAAAACTGACTTAGTTAATTAATTTATTTGTAATCCTATCTCCTTCCACTTAAAAGTGCTCTTCATTGGTCGCCTATCAGTTCAATTCTGCCTTTAAAGAGTCACAGAATTGCGACACAACCTTCGGATATTTATATTTACCTTTTACCTTTAAAAATGGTAAAGAGTGTATACTAATTTTGCGCTTTTGAGAGGGGTTGCAATTTGAAGAACTAGGCGTGGTAGGTATGGACATATATATATATATATATAAATATATATCTATATATATATATATATATATATATATATATATATATATATATCTACATATATTAAAAGAAGTGTACATTTTGATTGATCCATAACTCGAGAACGGCTCCACCGATTGCCATAAAATTTTTAGTGAAGGTGCGGGGAGGAATGCTGATGGTTAGTTGATCGGTCCAGCCATTCTATAGTTATGATTTTTTTCCTGAAAAAATTTAACAATTGAAAAAAAAAGTTTAAATTTCGGTCGGGCCTAACGAAAAAAATCGATCCAACCTAATACACAAACTCATAGATACACAAATTAATTTGATTGACAGCATACAAATGACCCTGTCAAAATGCACATGTTTGCCAATCACTTTCTTACACTCTTGGATTCTGATACAGCCGATCATACATTCGCTGCTATCCAATTGGAATTTTATTACAAGTAATTTTTTTTTTTAGTTTCATAAATATTGGTAAGTAGTAATAATTTAAAAAGTGATTTTAAGTGTGTTCAGTGCAAAAATGTGTTTGGATTCAAGAAAGATTTATTGTTAGTTCTAAGATATTTTTTAGAAGATTCAATAAAATATATATATTAAAAAAAAAAAAAAAAAACAAAGTGAAAAGTGAAAAGTGTTTTTTTCCACAATTTCATCATATTGCATCATCCATTTAGCGTGACCTCAATATTGAAGTCGTTCGTAATGTGTACATTGTTGTTGCTGTGTACGGTGCTTTTTTTACATCCCATTTCAATAATGGATGATCCAAAATGATGAAATTATAGAAAAACGCATGCAACGCATAACAGCACTCACACAACAACAATAATTTTTTGAATTATTCTTAAATAAACTATCCTTAATTCATATTGAAATATTTTCATTGATTTAGAAAGAATGGCACCAACAAGACGATCAACTATAGGTCGACGTACGCGTAATTCTACCTATAGATTTAATCAAAGGAGAGCGCAAAGAATAGAGGAACATTCACAACAAAATCAAGTACAGCAATTACGAAACGCATGTCGTCATAGATCGGCAGATCCAAATCCATTAAATCCAGCATCGAGACGAACGACGCGACTTTCACGTCGTGCTGTGCAAGAGATGGAATATGCTGCTTTCGCTTACAATAGCGAAAATGATTATAGTGAATAGGCAAATATTCACGGTGATTTCAACGTGAAACGTCTGGCAGGTGTTGTGCTAATGGCAAAGTGAGACTGCCAGCATTTGAATCTCCCCCCGATCCACTTCATTCATTCATTTTTGGAACGTCGCAAACTAAGCATTTTTTGTCTCACATTCAAGAATACAATGCAGCATTTCAAATGACTTCTTTTGATGCTGATCATCAATTTTTGCAAATCTATTTTATCGGAGATGCAAATTGTGAATTGGATCGGCGTCGTACAATTGCTGCGCATGCAAGGCGACAATTCGTTTCTGAACTTCAAACATTCTCACATCAGCACAATGAATTAATTCGATTGTTTAAAACCGCTCTCGGTCGTATGCCATCTGATGATCACATAATCGTTATCAGGGCTGACAAAACGGCATTTGGAGAGCATGTCAGACGATTTAATGCACCAGCAATTGATGAAGTGGCAATTGTAATTGTTGTAGACCACATTCAATCTCGCGATATTGTGCTAAATCGAATAAATGAAGAATTACGGCATGTTTCAGAGCATCACCGCAGCTATGATGCATTACAATATACATTATTGCACTGCAAAGGTGAAGACGGCTATCATATCAATATACGAATGGTAGATTCACGACGCGGTAAAATATATATGAATTCAATTTAATATGTATTTATTTCAAAACAAGAAGACATGATTTTAATTTTCTGATAATGTATTCATCATAGGTCGTGACGTAGAAATAAAAAGTTTGTGGGATGAATTATTATTCGTACAGATTCATGATTCGCCCACAAGAAGACAACTTGCGATGTTGCAAACTTTTCCACCAATACGCTGTTGAGATGTACAGGGTGGCTGATGAATATTGCTACATTAAGAACCTCAAATAACTTTTTTTTCAGTGTTTGGAGCTTAATTAGGTTTAAAAATAATGGCATTTAAATGCCCCCACTGCTCGTTGATGCATGTGCGGCATCTTATCAAAAAGTTATTCATTACTGCTTGGAGAGTTTAGACAGGAATAGCCGCAATTGTTTCTCGAATGGATTGCTTTAGTTCGTTCAAATTTGTTGGTTTTGCTTTGAAGACTTCCTGTTTGCAATAACCCCACAAGAAAAAGTCAGGTGCAGCCAACGGAATGTGGAGTTTCTGGATATCAGCTTATTGGGAAATTTTCGTCGCAATTCTGTCATAACAGGCCGGGCTATGTGAGGAGTTGCACCATCTTGCTGAAACCACACTGAGTTGCGTAATTCGGGATAGAAAAAGTCTCTTAACATGGCCAAGTAACGGTCTCCAGTAACCCAAGTGGTGTGACCGTTTTCTTCGAAGAAGTAGGGCCCCACAATGCAGCGTGATGAAACTGCACACCACACTGTAACACGAAGTGGATGTAATTCCGTCTCATGGAGAATCTGTGTGTTGGAAGCACTCCATATCCGACAATTTTGTTTATTTATGTTGCCGTTTAAATCGAAATAGGCCTCGTCACACATAAAAAGACAGTTGATCATGTTTCCGTCCTCTTCCACCATTTGAAGCATCTTCTGGCAAAATTCCAAGCGAATCGGGAAGTCTGCTGCGTTCAATTTGTTGGCCATTTGAATTTTATATGGGAATAAGTCCAAATCTTTATGCATAATTGACTGCAATGACTGTCTGCTTATACCCATTTGAGCAGATAAGCTTCTTGTCGAAGCTCTAGGATTATTTTGTATGGCAGCAGCTACTGCAGCGATTGTTTCCTCCGTCCGAACTGAAGGGTTTCGATGGTAAGGTCTTCTGTTGACTGTCCCATGCTCGGCAAAATTGTTTACAAGTCTCATTATGGTCCATCTGCTCGGTGGATTACCGCCAAACGTGCCCCTATACTCCCTTTGAACCGGAACTACGGACTCCAGTGCGTGATAGCGGCGGACAATCCAAATTCTTGTTTCAGTGTCCCAGTTATCCATTTTTGATAAATCTAACAATCAATCTGCAAAATAAAAAAAACCAGATTCATTAAATAGAAAAAAAATTACATTTTTTTTTTGGTAGCGGCTTTCATCAGCCACCTTGTATGAGAAAATTGAAGCAGAACGGCTTAATTACCTTCGATTCAAACAAGCCAAATTACGATCGGAAGAATACATACACTTGCGAAATGCAATAGTGAATGATGCCAATATTAATTATATCGTACGTTTAACAATATTACCATAGACATATGTTGGCAGTCCGCGCCACATGCAAGAATATACGCAAGATGCAATGTCATACGTTCGCAAATATGAGCGTCCCGACCTATTCATAACATTCACATGCAATCCACAGTGGGCTGACATAACAAACAATTGATTTGATGGTCAGAATCCAACAGAACGACACGATATAATAGCACGTGTATTTCCACAGAAAGTAAAAGCACTGATGGATTTGATTATCAAATTGCGAATTTTTGGAGAGGTGCGTTGCTGGATGTATTCCATTGAATTGCAAAAAAAAGGGCTGCCGCACGCGTACATCTTGATATGGCTTGTTCGTAAAATAACACCCGATCAAATTGATAACATTATATCAGCTGAAATTTTAGATGAAATCAGCGATCCAGAATTATTTGAATTTGTCACGAAAAATATGATCCATGGCCCTTGCGGTCAAATAAATATGAATTTTCGATGCATGATCGATGGAAAATGTTCAAAGCTGTAGCCAAAAACATTATCTTCGGATAAAATTACAGGTGACGACGAATACCCGTTGTACCGACGTTGGTCACCGGAGGATAATTGCAACAACAACAATTAAAATACGCAATCAAGACATTGAAGTTGATAATCGTTGGATTGTACATTATTCTCCACTATTGTCAAAAGTATTTCAGGCTCACATAAATGTTGAGTACTGTAATTCTGTGAATTCGATTAAGTACATTTGCAAATATGTGAATAAAGGCAGTGATATGGCTGTTTTTGGAGTAGCTGGTGACAATAGTAATGATGAAAACGCTCAATAATAAAAGGGGCGCAACATTAGCACTAATGAAGCTCTTTGGAGAATCTATTCATTTCCAATTCATGAGCGACATCCTGCTGTTGTACATTTGGCTATTCATCTTGAAAATGGCCAGCGTGTGTACTTTACAAATGCAAATGTAAAGCAGAGAGCAGCACAGCCACCTGCAACAACATTAACTGCATTCTTTCAATTGTGCGAAAGCGATGAATTTGCCAGAACGTTGCTGTATTCAGATGTAATGCATTATTTCACTTGGACTGCAAAGAAATGGCAACGACGTAAACATGGAACACCTGCTGATGGCCATCCGGGTGTTTTTTTTGCAGATATATGGGAAGATTATACACAGTTCATCCAAACAATGCAGAATGTTGTTATTTGCGGTTGTTGTTAGTAAATGTTGTTGGACCACATTCATTTCAACATTGGCGAAGAGTAAATGGTCATTTTTGTGTGACGTATCGTGAAGCATGTGAGCAATTAGGTTTGCTTGAAAATGATGCGCATTGAGATTTAACGCTTCACGATGCATTGATTGCTTCTTCTCCACAACAAATACGTATGTTATATGCCGTAATCATATCAACATGTTTTCCATCAAATCACATGAATTCTGGAATAAATACAAAGATTTTATGGCAGAAGTCTATTTGATTCGAATGCGTCATCACACAAGAACGCTGATTTGCTAATTTCATTAGAAATGTATAATGAGGCATTGATAGCGATTGAAGATATGTGCCTTACGATTGCAAATAAAGCATTAGGGCAATTAGGTTTGTCACCACCCAATCGTCCATGCATGATTTATTTGATCGAGAATTGGAATGTGAAGAATAGTATGATCCCAATGAATTGCAAACATTTGTGAATTTAAATGTTCCAAAATTAAATGACCATCTAAAACATGTCTATGATACTGTTGAGACCAAGGAATTATAATAGTCTGAGCCGCAAATTGTTACGTATTTGAAATTGATTGGAAGTTATAACAGCACCTGAAAATGTGTGAGGCAAAATGATTAAATGATCAAATTAGTTCGCTTAGAGTCTGGATTGGAAAAAGTAAGACAATATAAGAGTAGAAGAGAGTTTAGATATTATGTATGGTCAGCAAGTAGGTATGTATGCACAGAGACAATTCAATGGTAAATGGCATTACTGATAATTAGGCAAATAGAGCCAGATAGTCAGAAATAGATGATTGAATGCATGAAGGTTGGAAATAGATGTTAAATAGCACTAAAGAAATGCAAAGAGTACTATAATACTGAAGAGAAATAAATTCCACCCAACATCCCGGCCCCCCATGAAAATACAATTTTCAAGTAGGCAGCAAAGCAATTTTGAGTATGGGACGTCTTATGGTGCCTTTAGATGTGAGGCTGTCCACCACCCTGGTTTTCTGATCTTTGCCAGGGATACAGTCGATCACTCTGCCCATCGCCCATTTAAGAGGGGGTAGTTTGTCCTCGATCCATGTAACAAATCTCTTGGGGAATAGTTGGCCGTTTTCAGTGGGCACCCATAAAGAAGGTCAGCTGGAGTGAGGGCGCGTAAATCACTAGGATCCGAGGAGTATGGTGATATAGGCCTCGAATTTAAGACAGCTTCTATCTCCACTAGTGCAGTGTAAAGCTCTTCAAATGTAAGGCGAGTGTTCATCATGGTGCGATTGAGGTGGGTTTTTGCTGCTTTCACCGCGGCTTCCCACAAGCCGCCAAAATGTGGGGCTCTAGGGGGAATAAAATGAAAGTTATTAAATTCATTACAACAATAATTATATATGTAATTTTGTGTTTCTTTCTTAAAGAGAAACATTTTAAGCTCAGGCAGTTTGTTTCTGGCGCCAACGAGGTTTGTGGCATTGTCACAATAAATGTCATCTGGTGGGCCTCTTCTGGCAATCAGTCGTTTCAATGCTGCAAGAAACGCATCAGTGGAGAAGTCTGACACTACCTCAATGTGTACTGCCTTTGTGACCATGCATACAAAAACTGCCACATATGTTTTGTATGGCACCTTTCCTCGTATGCGCAAATAAGTGTTGATAGGGCCACAGAAATCGACAGCAGAGCTTTGGACTGGTCGACATTCATTAACGCGTGCAGGAGGCAGATGACCCATTATTTGTTGCATCAATCTGGGTTTGTATCGTACACAATGTACGCAGGATTGATCGATGCGTCTGCAAGTTTCACGTGCGTTGATTATCCAGAAATTATTGCGAATTAAGGCTAGCAAAGTCTTCGCTCCAGCATGATAGTTGGACAAGTGGAGATGTCGGACATAGCAATTCACAATAATGCACTTATTTGGCAAAATTGAAGGATGTTTTTGTGATGATGGAATGTTATCGAATTCTAAACGACCACCAACTTTAAGTATTGAAAACCCAAATGTTTCTACCAAGAATGGATTGAGGCATTTTACTGAACCCTCTGGTAGCAGATTCTTCTTTAGACGTCGAATGTCTTGTGTGAAGTATTGTTGCTGAATGTTGTATACAATGCACCACAATGCCTTCTGGAGATCATATGGAGTCAAATGTGACGATCTTTTCTGAACATGAGGAGGTTGTCTGAAACGAAACAGCCATGCAACAACTCTCAAGATTTTTGTAAAAGAGCTGATTGTTTCCAAACAATCTAAGAGATAATTTAGCTTAATGTTGGCATGAAATGTTGATTTGCGCTTATCTTTGTTGATATTTTTAATAGGTGGATTGCCAAAGTCCTTTTCAGGCCATTGTTCGACAGTAAATTTCAAAAATGATGGTCCAGAAAACCAAATGGATGATGAAAGTTCTGCGACCTTGCAACCACGGGATACAATGTCCGCAGGATTGCACTTGGTTGGCAAATGCCGCCAGTGGCATGTTGGAGTGCTCTCCTGAATGTCAGAGACTCTGTTACCTACAAAGGCTGACAATGTTGCAGAATGTTGTTTGAGCCAAAATAAGACAATTTTAGAATCAATCCACAGAAATACATCAATTGCGAGATGGCCATATATGTAGATTCGTATACAGAGGCCAGTAACTTGGCACCACAAAGTTCAAGCTTAGGCAGTGACTTCTTCTTGGTTGGTGCTACCTTGGACTTAGCTGTGAGCAATTTCACAGAGATGTTACCCATTGTATCCACAACACGCATATAAAGGTAGCAGCCATGTCCTCGGATTGAGGAATCACAAAAACCATGCAGCTGTATGTTGTGCGCATTTGGATTCGAACAATATCTGGGCTCCGATAATGCTGTTAGTGAATTTAAATCCGCTACAAAGTATTCCCAAGCGGTATGAATGAATTGTGGACTGACTCATCCCAGCTGATTTTCAAGAGCCATAACTCCTGCATTATGATCTTGGACCTGATGATCAGAGGTGATAATAGCCCAAGCGGATTAAATACGAATGATGCTATGGAGAGGATGCTGCGCTTGTTGGTTGTGCCATCGATTTTTGATGGAGGTTTAAAAGCAAACAAAAACTCATCGCCCTTTTGATCCCAAATAATGCCCAACGCACTGGAATTTGTGAGCATCATCTATACTAATATTTTTGACGGTATCGTCATTAACAAATTCGGGGTGATTGGAGTGCCATTTTGCCAGTTCGAAGCAACCTATTCGCAGGATTGCAGTGACCTCTGTTTTGATGCGAGCCAGTTCAGCCAGTGTATCTGCGCCACAAATAAAATCATCACCGTAAAATAGATTTTTTATTACCTGTGCTCCGATTGGCATCTCAGCAGCATAAGTATCGGCCAGAAAATGCAGAGCCCTTACTGCGACGTAGATGGCGGAGGCTGTACCATATGCCACAGTATTGATATGGTACGTTGAGATTTCGTCTTGGGTCTTGTTTCGCCAAAGTATGGACTGAAATAAGCGATCATCTTCATGGATAAGCACTTGTCGAAACATCTTGACTATATCTGCTGAGATAGCGAACTGATATAGCCGAAATTTGAGCAGCAAAATGTATAAGTCCTCTTGGATGGTTGGGCCAACAAGCAGTACGTCATTGATGGTGGGCTTTAAGACGCAATGATGTGGGATGTAGTAGTGAGGCTTGAGACGATTTGGGTTCTGTGACAAGACTCATATGTTTCAAATTTTGAAACTCTTCCATAAAATCCACATATTGTGCCTTTAAAGCAGGTTGATGACTTAATCTCTTCTCTTGTGATAGGAATCTTCTCATTGCAACTTCAAAGGATTGACCAAGGGATGAAATGTTGTCTTTGAAAGACAAACGAACTACTAGTTTAGCATCAACAGCTTGCTCAAAAGTCATGAGGCATTTTTGGGGTGTGACAATTTTGTAACCATGGTTATATCTACCAGAAACAACCCAACCGAGGAGAGTTTTCTGAAGAGTGGGCTTATCTGGACCAAGTTTAATCTGATCAACTGAAAGTAAATCGAAAAAGCCTTCGGTGCCAATAAGTAAATCCATATGTTTAGATTTATGGAAATTCTCATCAGCCAACGAGATATTTTGAGGCAACTTCCATGATGAAATGTCAATTTCAGGCTCAGGCTGATATGAGATATGTGCAGTTACACAAAAATCAAGAGGCATCTCAAAATCTGTGAATCTAGATTTAATGGAGGAGCAAATTGTATGCTTAATGCCATAAATCTTGACGTTTTGCTTCTTCCTGGTGGATTTAAGAGCCTGCGAAAATCTGTCCGTGATAAAATTCACCTGTGAGCATGAATCCAGGAGTGCTCTTCCAGGATGATATGTTCCATCTGCACCTCGAACCAAAACTATGGCAATAACGAGTATGACTCAAATGATGATTTTTGGAAATGAGAGCGTGAAATGCCATAGGATTGAGCAGCGGGAGCAGGAGGAGATTGTTTTTGTTGAACTGCAGGAGCAAATTGTTGTGTTTGTGGTGCCTGAGATTGCACTTGTTGGCGGTGCAATAAGCTATGATGATATTTGGAGCGAATTCTGCATTTAAAATTGGAGGTGCATTGAGCCACTTGATGTTTATTTGAAAGGCAATTCATGCAGAGGCGTAACTGCTTTACCTTATCAAAGCTTTTAGAAATCCCCATGCCTCTAAATTTATTACAATTAGTCACATAATGATTACAGGCGTTGCATATTGAACAACAGCGCTTGGCAACAGCAAAACTAGATACCCTTTTTGGTTTTTGTGGCTTACCAGGGGCTGGTTTAAGTTCAGAAGAGCATGGTACATCTATTGACTGTAGATATTGACAGCGTCTATCTAATAATTTGGTAAAATTATCCCATGTTGGCAATTTGGAGTAATCGAGAGAATCTTTCCATTTGTTTCGTGAATCTTCATAAATTTTACTCATAGTAATATGTATTAGAAGTGCATCAGATATTTCACGATCAGTTCCCAATGATGAGAGAGATGAATATAGAGCCGATGCATTATCCACAATGCTTCTTTACTGATTGCCATCTGGTTGCCAAGTTGCGGGCAAATCAAAAAGAGACGTAATTTTTTCAAGAAATATTAAAGTGTTGTTGTCATATCTAGCTTCAAGTCTGTCGAGAGCCTTGGTGTAATTTTCGTTGATGATTTGAAAGGCATTTATTGTTTCCAATGCGTGACCTTCGAGACAATTACGAAGGTGGTTGAATTTCTCTATGTTCGAGAGCCCAATCTCTCTGTCAATCAATTGCTTGAATGAAGTAATAAAGTTTTTGTACTCAGAGTTCTTTCCAGAAAATGTAGGCATTTGGAGAGACGGCAATTTGCTGTGGTTGCGATTGGCCGAAGGTAAAGTACTCTCAGCAACTGTTGAATCATGCATTTCACCACCAATTTGTTCTTGCACCGATAATTGAATGGCAATTATGATGTCTTCTAATTCGGCACGAGAGTTGTCTTCTAGATCCAAGCATTCGATCTTGTATTGATATGTGAGGATTTGCTTGAAATAGGCTTCGGCAATAGAGAGCCGACATTTGAGTTCGCTTGCCGAGAGAGTTTTACCTTCACCACGACCATTGGCCTCTATAAGGTTTTTGATCCGTGACATGCTTTTCTTTGTGTTGGCGCGCTGCTGCTTTACTTCTTCGAGAGACATGCTGCTAAAAAAAACTCGAGATGAAGAGCGAAATATGAGCAGCGACAAAGTCCAAGGGCAATGACTATAAACCGTAATAGCGGCTTCCTATGTGCCAACCAGCTATTGTCGATGATTTTACTAGTTGCGCCGTGCAGCGAGTCCAAACGATGACGTGATATGCAGTACAAGGGCACCCTGTGAGCCAGAACTTCCTTCTCCTTTGTCTTTTTTCTTTTTCAGCAAAAGCTTGCTAACAAAGATTTTCGAGCAGATAAAAGTAAGTTCCAAAGCATCAGTAGAATTGAAGCCCAGAATTATGTGTAAAATAGTGTTGCACACGCTGCCCCAAGAATGAATATGCCAATTCATTTAATGTAGCGCACCCACTACCGCTAGTGTTGTGTTGTTTGTTGTTGTTAAACATAAGAACTTATTCCTTTGTTGTTGTTGTTACAATGTGTTTTATATTTTAAAATTGTTCGAACGTTGCTAATATGCTTTTGCTCATAAATGTTTTTGAACATTTATGTATATTTTGCCTTTATATTTAGTAGTTTTTCGTTCATTTTCGAGCGTTAATTTATTTAATTATCTATATTTAATCGAGCCCCACGTTGGGCACCAAAATGTTGAGACCAAGGATTTATAATGGTCTGAGCCGCAAACTGTTATGTATTTGAAATTGATTCGAAGTTGTAACAGCAGCTGAAATGTGTGAGGCTGTGATAAGGGCAAAATGAGTAAATAAACTAATGCACTAGCGCGAGGGCAAATCAAACAACACGTTCGTTCTGTGGTTATGCTTCAACTGTTTTATTTATAATTCAAATTGGTTCGCTTAGATTCAGGATTGGAATAAGTAAGACAATGTAAGCGTAGAAGAGAGTTTAGACATTATGTATGGTCAGCAAGTAGGTATGTATGCACAGAGACAATTCAATGGTCAATGGCATTACTGATACTGTAACGACTCGTTTTCGCTGGGGTAAGAACTCAGCGGGTCCCAGGGTCACTTACAGAAATTTACTTCAATCGCGTTAGGTTTTATAAGTGTTTTATTTATTTTCAAACTTACTACTTATACATATATATAATTATATTTAATAATTTTACCCTACTCTGTGTGGTAGTGTCCGTGGTTTGTACGAGTGTCCCAGGGAGAGTCGGTCAAAACCATAAACTCCACTGGCTCTGTCTGCGTTGCGTGTGTGTCCCAGGGAGAGTCGGTCAAAACCATAAACTCCACTGGCTCTGTCTACGTTGTTTTATTGTCAATGGTTAGAGTACCTAGTTTCGATGCTTGGTGCGTCTCTAGGAGCTTGGTGCGTTGTCTACTTACGGAGCGATGCTGGATCACAGAGGCTTGGTGTTTGGTTCACTCCGCTTATATAGCGAAAGCTTGCCAGGGATCAGTGCTCGTTCTTGTTGTGGCCCAGTTGTCCTTAGGCCACCTTCAACTTCCGCTGGTTGTCCACCTTGTTGTAGTTCCCCTAGTTGTCCATCGTAGTTGTTGCTTGCAGTAGTGTGGCCTGATCGCTGCTGTTAGTTGTCGCTTTGCTGTTGTTGTAGAAACGTTTCTTCGTACTCTGCCTGTTTACAGCTTTGCGCTTGCGATCGGTTGGCGTGTGTGTGATGCTCTTTCGGGTTTCTCTGTGTTCCGCCTTTGGTCGCTGCACTGTTGTAGAAATGTTTGCTTTCTGTTTCTTTTCTCCTTTATAGCCGTACTAGTCCCCCTTGATGTTCTTTGTACTATTAAGCCGTCGTCGCCATCAGTCTAACTCTTTCGGTTTCTGCGCTCCTCACCACCTGTACGTTTATTGGTCCGATCGTCTGTGCGTAAATGTTTTGTGATACTTATCCGTTGTCTTTGTTGTTGCATTTAGCGTGGGAGGTGGTTACCTTTTTAAGCTGCATGATATCGGGGATGGTTGCATGCTTGAATAGTGTTTGTGGTTAAAACAAATAAAATATGGTGGACATCGTTATTTGTTTTTGGACTTAACACGGTCTTTGGTGGTAGCATATAGTTTTGTTGTGTATGCGGAAAATACTTCTGGTATTTTTCCGTCTTTACAATACTTAGGCCAATAGGGCCAGATAGTTAGAAATAGATTATTGAATGCATGATGGTTGGAAATAGATGTTAAAGAGCACTAAAGAAATGCAAAGAGTACTATACAGAAGAGAAATAAATTCTGTTAATAGTCGGTGACCCAACAGATACCATCATGCAAGTTGTACAAAATCAAGTCGGTGGATTATATTTTTTGGATGCGCCTGATGGTACGGGAAAAACATTTGTGATATCACTGATTTTGGCAGCCATTCGATCGCAACGAAAAATTGCATTGGCACTTCGTCGCGAATTGCTGCTACTCTTTTGGATGGTGGACGAACAGCGCGCTCTGCATTAAAATTGTCATTGAATGTGCAGGTGTGCTTATATTTATTGATTGATCACTTTAAAATTTAATCGATATTAATTAAAATGTAATTATTCTCAAATTAACAGGTTATTGAGTGCAATATTTCAAGAAATTCTGCGATGGCAAAAGTTTTGCAACAAGCAGCAATTATTCTATTGGATGAATGTACGCATTAAAAATCGCTGGAAGCAATACACCGTACAATGCAAAATCTCCGTCAGAATCAAGAAATGTTTGGTGGTGCATTGATAATATTGTTAGGCGATTTTCGTCAAATATTGCCTGTGGTTCCACGATCAACACCGGTGGATGAGATCAACGCATGTTTAAGGTCTTATCTTCTGTGGCGACATGTGCAAAAATTGACATTGAACATAAATATGCGCGTTCAATTGCACAACGACCAATCTGTAGATCGGTTCTCGAGGCAATTGTTAGATATTGGAAATGGCAAAGTTCGAGTCAATTAAACAAATGGATTGATTACATTGCCGAACAATTCTTGTACCATTCTCCAATCAACAGATGAGTTGATTGAAAGTGTGTTTCCAAATATTAACTATCAGATTCAAGAAAAAATTGCCAGGTGTAGTGACATCATATAAATCTGTTCATAGCGCAATGAATGCAGATGATGCAGTGAATTATCCAATTGAAATTTTGAATTCATTGGAACCACCAGGTATGCCACCGCATTGTTTGAATTTAAAGGTTGGCTCAAAACTTATTTTACTGCGGAATTTGAATGCACCAAAATTGTGCAATGGCACAAGATTGGCAGTAAAAAAATGTATGCCGTATTTAATTGAAGTCACTACATTGACCGGAACAGCGAAAGGTGAAATTGTGCTCATGTGATTCCAACAGACATGCCATTTGAATTTAAGCGTTTCCAATTCCCAGTGCATCTATTATTTGCCATGTCCATCAATAAGGCGCAAGGACAAACGCTTAAAATATGCGGATTAAATTTGGAGGAGCCGTGCTTTTCACATGGATAGCTATACGTGGCGTGCTCAAGAGTTGGAAAGAGTTGGCGTGCTCCAAATTGTTTGTTTGCGCTCGCTTCAAATGGGCAAACGAAAAATATTCTGTATCCAAATGTTTTGGATTGACATTAATAATTTAGAAATACAATGAATTCATCTCATAAAAAAAATCTAGAATATTTATTTTCTTTTTTTGGTTGGTTGCAACGAAGTGTATCGGGGTCCCCTACTATATATATATATATATATATATATATATATATATATATATATATATATATATATATATATATATATATATATATATACATATATATATATATATATATATATATATATATATGTAAGAGTATATATATATATATATATATATATAAAAATCAATGTTTGTTTGTTAGTGACTTATACTTTTCTTGAAGAAACGTCGGAAAAATTAAAAATTCCAAAAAGGACTTTTTTCCATTCAAAATTTTTCTTTCAAATTCTTTTTCCAATTGTTTCTTGCAAATCTATCGATCTCAAAACATTTGAAAAAGTCGGAAAATTCGGAATATTCGAAAGTTAGAAAAACCTAATCTTACTTTTTGTTCTCATTTTGTTTTGTATGTGCGTGGTGTTACACGCGCACATTTAGTTTCATATTGGTGTTGAGGGCACTGACTGATACTACAATAACTCAACAGATGGAGCTGTAGACGTTTATTTATTTTGACAGCTGTTGTTTGTTCTTTCTGATTTGGTTATTCGAACACTGCGGACACGGTCATTTGACTTTCTGACATTTTTCCAAATTTTAATTGATTTCTCGAGTTAAATTCATTACATTAAATTGCTAAATTGTTTACATTCACGAAATATTTGATTTTAAATCCGTGGATCATCAGTTTTTGAGTGAAATTGACATTGCAAACAAAAAAATTGAGTTCATTATTTTCGTTTGTTGGTGAATACCTAACCTCATTTCCATTTGAATTTATTTGTGTTATTTCTTCAGCTGATTTGTAAATTATTTGAATCATTCAATTTCGGTCGTTTGCTTTCTTTATTTCGGCTATGCGAAAGGTAAATTATTGAAAATTATTCCGAGAAAACTTTGTGTGTTTTATACAAAGTGATCAATTACAGATTGAAATTTGTTACGATGCCACAAAGAGGTCGCGCTAATATCGATCGGCGTTCCCGACGTACAACGGACCAACGTAATTATACAGCAAGTCGTACGGAAGAGGAAAATGCTACTGCAAGGGAATCTGCTCGAATCGGAATGATTGAACATCGTGCGCGACAATCACAAGAGGCTCACGAAGCTTGCAATGAGCAACAACGATTGAGAAGAAGACAAGTTTGTGCTCAGGAAACTCATGAAGCAAGGGAACAACGTTTGGCTGCTCATCGACAACGCCAGCAACAACAACGATTGCCTAATTCGAATATCGAACGTGCAGCCTCTCGATATGAGCCGGACATTGAATACGGTGCGCACGCTTCAGTTCGATGTCTGTCGTTTGCCCGCATTGCGATCCACTGAAATTTCGAAAAGAACCGGCCGGATTCTCTTGTGCAAGCGGAAAAGTGAAATTACTAGAGTTACTTTCTCCACCGGAGCCATTGCGGTCGTTGCTTTACGGCGAATCACCAAATTCGAATCATTTTTTACAAAATTCCAAGATGTGTAACGATTGTTGACAAATCACGTCGTTTGGTGGGGAAATGCTGAATGAACATAATTACAATCCCACATTCAAGGTGAGTTCACCAACAATCTAACACTTATTATCTCGCCAATAAAATACAGAAATTAAAATATTTGTCTGCAACTATACAGATTCACGGGCAAATTTATCATCTTGCTGGATCGCTGTTGCCGAATCCGGATCAAGATCACAAATATCTCCAAATATATTTCCTTGGAGATTCAAATGAAGAAGTGAATCGACGTTGTGCAATTTTCAATGCGACGAAAAGAGAAATTGTGCAGCAATTGCACGGAATGTTGCATGAGCACAACGAACTAATTCGATTATTCAAAACTTCGTTAGAAAGGATGCCATCTGATGATCACACAATCGTCATAAAAGCGGACAAACGACCAGCAGGCACTCATGAATGGCAATATAATGCACCGACGGCCGATGAAATATCAATTTTTGCTGATGGCGATAATTTAGAATCCCGTGATATTGTTATTAAACGTCGAGCTGGAGATGCATTAGAGCTAATCAGTGAAACTCATCGATCGTATGACTCACTACAATATCCGCTTATGTTCTGCCGTGGTGAAGATGGATATCACTTGAGATACAAAATGATCAATCCTGCCAATGGTTAGTAAAAGAAAAACAAACACTCTTGATTGTAACTTCATTTTTTGTTCACTTTTAGGTGTCGATACAAATAAGAAGATCAGTGCAATGAACTTTTACGCGTATCGATTGATGATTCGCGAAGGAATTGACAACCATCTCTTGAGATATCGCCGATTATTTCAACAGTATGAAGTTGATGTGTACGTGACGATGGAGACAGAACGACTCAATTTTATGCTCTTCAATCAGACCAAGCTTCGATCTGAAGAGTATATTCACTTGCGAGATGCGGTCAATAGCGATGAAGATTTGACAGGCCTTGGCCGACTCACGATTTTGCCATCCACATACATTGGCAGCCCAAGGCACATGCACGAGTACTCGCAGGATGCGATGACATACGTACGGAATTATGGACGGCCGGATTTGTTTGTTACATTCACTTGCAATCCAAAATGCCCACAGATAACGGAACTATTGAATCGCGGTCAATCAGCAAGCGATCGTCACGATGTCACAGCACGAGTTTTCAAACAACAGCTACGATATTTGATGGACTTTATCGTGATGCAACGTATACGAGTATATGGTGCAGTTAGATGCTGGATGTACTCTGTTGAGTGGCAAAAAAGAGGTTTGCGTACGCACACATTCTTCTTTGGATGGTGGAAAAGATTATACCAGATCAAATTGATGACATCATTTCTGCGGAAATTCCTGATCCAGAGATAGATCTAGAATTATACGAAGTTGTGAAAACCAATATGGTTCATGGACCTTGCGGACACTACACTCCCACTTCGGTTTGTATGTCTGAAATTAAATGCACGAAACGCTATCCACGTGCTTTTCTTTCGGAAACGCAAACTTGATATGATGGATATCCACTCTCTCGGCGTCGCTCATCAGACAACAATGGCAGAACATTCAGTATTCAATTTAGAGGAGTGAATATCGAAGTTGACAACACATGGATGGTACCATATTCGCCAATATTTTCTAAGACATTCAAAACTCATATCAATGTTGAGTATTGCAGTTCTGTGAAATCTATAAAATACGTTTGCAAGTACGTCACCTAAGGAAGCGACATGACGGTTATTGGCCTTGCACGAGATGAGATCAGCAAGTACCAAATGGGTCCATACGTGAACTGTAATGAAGCGCTTTGGAGAATATTTTCTTTTGTAATTCATGAGCGTATTCCAACTGTTGTGCATCTCGCAGTTCATTTGGAGAATGGCCAAAGGGTGTATT
Source organism: Clusia tigrina (assembly GCA_920105625.2). Taxonomy (NCBI): domain Eukaryota; kingdom Metazoa; phylum Arthropoda; class Insecta; order Diptera; family Clusiidae; genus Clusia; species Clusia tigrina. The sequence continues at coordinate 336,970 of CAKKTE020000572.1, forward strand.
TCAACCCAAAGAATGCAGTACAGCGAGCGGAAACACCACCAGCAACAATATTGACGAGTTTTTTCTCAACTTGCGCCAGTGATCCGTTTGCGAGAACATTGCTTTATTCGGCAATGCCTCGATATTATATATGGAATGCATCGTCGAAGAAATGGTTATGCAGAAAGCAAGGCCAACCAGTAGATAGACATCCAGGTGTGTTCTCAACTTATGCATTAGGACGAATTTACACAATCCACCCGAAAAACGACGATTGCTTCTACCTTAGGTTGCTATTGATTAATGTAGGCGGTGCAACTTCATTTGAGTCTTGCGTACTGTGAATGGTACGGTGTGTGCAACTTTTCGAGAAGCATGCCAGCAATTACAATTTCTGGAACATGATAATCACTGGAATCAAACGATGAACGATGCGATAGCTACTTCGCATGCCACTGAAGTTCGCACACTTTTCGCGATGATCATTTTGACATTTCAGCCTTCAAATCCGCGTCAATTATGGGATACGTACAAAAATTACATTGCCGAAGACATTTTACATCGTATTCGAGTGGAAACATGCAATTCAGAATTGCAAATGAACGATGACATCTACAATGTACATTGGTGTTGATTGAAGATTTGTGTTTGCTTATGAGTGGCAAACTATTGACTGAAATTCATATGCAAGCGCCAAATCGTCAAATCAGAGATGTACTCAATCGTTAATTGGAACGTGAGCGTGCATACGACAGAATAACTTTGGAACAACAAACACAAAGAAATGTTCCATTACTAAATTAGCAGCAAAAGAGTGCGTATGATGAATTGATGAAGGCAACGGTGGAATGAACGGTGGATGGAAACGGTGGACTATTTTTCTTGATGCGCCCGGCGGAACTGGGAAAACGTTCCTGATATCATTGATTTTGGCAACAATACGATCTCAAAATGGCATTACTTTGGCTCTCGCATCTACTGGGATTCCTGCAACTCTACTAGAAGGTAGAAGAACGGCACATGCGGCACTCAAGCTTCCGTTAAACATGCAAATCAATGAAACACCTGTTTGCAACATTTCAAAGCAATCAGCTATGGCAAAAGTGTTGAAGAATTGTCAACTGATAGTATGGGATGAGTGCACAATGGCTCACAAACGGTCTCTAGAAGCAGTTGACAGAACAATGAAAGATCTGCGGAATAATATTCGTCGCTTTAGTGGCGCAATGATACTGTTAGCAGGCGATTTTCGACAAACACTTCCTGTTATTCCGAAATCAACAGCGGCGGATGAATTGAACGCATGTTTCAAGTCATCGTATTTGTGGCTTCAACGAAAGCTGAACTCATCACGAATGTTTATCCGAACATTGGCCAAAATTATCGTAACTACGATTGGTTGAGTGCACGCGCAATTTTAGCTGCCAAAATACCGATGTTTATGACTTAAACTGGATTATTCAAAGTCAAATTCCGGGAGATTTGCGCTCATACAAATCGATCGATCGTGTTGACGAAGCCGTGAATTATCCAGTGGTATTTCTAAATTCTTTGGATTTGCCTGGCATGCCGCCGCATCATTTGCGTCTAAAATGTGGATCTGTTATTATTATGCTTCGCAATCTTCATGCGCCGAAACTATGTAATGGAACCCTACTGATTGTGACGCAGCTATCGAATAATGTGATAATTGCAAGAATTTTGAAAGGGTCTTACAAGGGGGCAGAATGCTTGATTCCACGAATTCCTTTGAGTTCCAGCGATTTGCCTATCAGTTCAAACGTATTCAGTTTCCAGTGAAATTTGCATTTGCGATGACAATCAACAGGTCACAAGGACAGTCGCTGGAAGTGTGTGCCATAAACCTGGAAATGCCATGTTTTTCACACGGCCAGCTATACGTGGCGTGTTCACGAGTTGGAAAACCATCTTGTCTGTACATTTACGCACCGGAACAGAAAACAAAAAATGTTGTTTACCACGCTGCGTTACATTGAAAAAATGTAGAAAAATCGCAAATAAATTATTTTCAACACAATATAAATCAAATATATATTCAACTTTCTTTTCTTTTCAAAACACATAATTTCACGCAGGGCAACGCCTGCGGGGTCAGCTAGTCTCTACATACATACTCGTATATAAAAATTACGTGTATGTTCGTGATCGCTAAATTCAAAAACTACTGGACCGATTTTGACCAAATTTTATATGCATGCTCTATGGGCCGTGAGTAGTGTTACTGTCTAGTTTGAAATTCGTCCGACAGATGGCGCAATATTTGGTTTTTTGTGTTTTTGCACCGTAACTCAAAAACTACTGGACCGATTTTGACCAAATTTAATATGCATGCTCTATTGGCCATGAGTAGTGTTTCTGTGTAGTTTGAAGTTCGTCTGACAGATGGCGCAATATTTAGTTTTTTTGTGCTTTTGCACCGTAACTCAAAAACTACTGGACTGATTTTGACCAAATTTTATATGCATGCTCTATTGGCCATGAGTAGCGTTTCTGTGTAGTTTGAAGTTCGGCCGACAGATGGTTCAATATTTAGTTTTTTTGTGTTTTTACACCGTAACTCAAAAACTAATGGACCGATTTTGACCAAATTGTATATGCATGCTCTATGGGGCGTAAGGAGTGTTTCTGTGTAGTTTGAAGTTCGTCCGACAGATGGCGCAATATTTAGTTTTTTGTGCTTTGCCCGATAGAGATTAGCGCGATAAGCCTATGCTGTGTTTCGCTGAAGGCGTTGGGTCCTTAATCAGCGTCTAGTGGCATTAATTAGCCCAATACCGACTCAAACCTAACATCTTTTCGTGAATAAAATATATATCACTATTTTTTAAACTCTATTTGCGCGATAAGCCTATGTTATATTTCGCTGAAGGCGTTGGGTGCTTAATCGGCGTGTGGCATTGGGATTTAACGCTTCACGATGCACCGTTTGATTCTTCCCCACATCAAATACGTATGTTATATGCCATAATCATATCAACATGTTTTCCATCAAATCCACTTGAATTGTGGAGTAAATACAAAGATTTTATGGCAGAAGTCTATTTGGTTCGAATGCGTCATCACATAAGAAACGCTGATTTGCTAATTTCATTGGAAATGTATAATGAGGCATTGATAGCGATTGAAGAAATGTGCCTTACGATTGCAAATAAAGCATTAGGTTTGTCACCACTCAATCTTCCAATGCATGATGTATTTGATCTAACAACAGTATGATTCCATTGAATTGCAAACATTTGTGAATTTAAGTGTTCCTAAATTAAATGACCATCAAAAACATGTCTATGATACCATCATGCAAGCTGTACAAAATGAAGTCGGTGCATTTAATTTTTGGATGCGCCTGGTGGTACGGGAAAAACATTTGTGATATCACTGATTTTGGCAGCCATTCGATCGCAACGAAAAATTGCATTGGCACTTGCTTCGTCGGGAATCGCTGCTACTCTATTGGATGGTGGACGAACAGCGCACTCTGCATTAAAATTGCTATTGAATTTGCAGGTGTGCTTATATATATTGATTGATTACTTTAAAATTAAATCGATTTAATTAAAATGTAATTATACTCAAATTAGCAGGTGATTGAACAACCCACGTACAATATTTCAAGAAATTCTACGATGGCAAAAGTTTTGCAACAAGCAGCAATTATTCTATTGGATGAATGTACAATCACGCATAAAAAATTGCTGGAAGCATTACACCGTACAATGCAAGATCTACGTCAGAATGAAGAAAATTTTGGTGGTGCATTAATATTATTGTTAGGAGATTTTCGTCAAATATTGCCTCTGGTTCCACGATCAACACCGGTGGATGAGATCAACGCATGTCTCTTCTGTGGCGACAGGTGCATAAATTGACATTTACATAAATATGTGCGTTCAATTGCACAACGACCAATCTGTAGATCGGTTCTCGAAGCAATTGTTAGATATTGGAAATGGCAAAGTTCGAGTCGATAAAACAAATGGATTGATTACATTGCCGAACAATTCTTGTAGCATTCTCCAAGCAACAGAAGAGGTGATTGAAAGTGGGTTTCCAAATATTGTTCAAAATTACAGGAATCACAATTGGTTGACAGAACGCGCAATACTGGCACCAAAAAATGTACACGTCAATGCAATCAATTATCAGATTCAAGGAAAATTGCCAGGTGCAGTGACATCATATAAATCTGTTGATAGCGCAATGAATGCAGATGATGCAGTGAATTATCCAATTGAAATTTTGAATTCATTGGAACCACCAGGTATGCCACCGCATTGTTTGAATTTAAAGGTTGGCTCATCAATTATTTTACTGCGGAATTTAAATGCACCAAAAATGTGCAATGGCACAAGATTGGGAGTAAAAAAATGTATGCCGTATTTAATTGAAGCCACTATATTGACCGGAACAGCGAAAGGTGCAATTGTGTTCATACCACGTATGCCACTGATTCTAACAGACATTCCATTTGAATTTACGCGTTTGCAATTCCCAGTACATCTATTATTTGCCATGTCCATCAATAAGGCGCAAGGACAAACGCTTCAAATATGCGGATTAAATTTGGAGGAGCCGTACTAGTCACATGGACAGCTATACGTGGCCTGCTCAAGAGTTGGAACTCCAAATTGTTTGTTTGTGCTCGCTTCAAATGGGCAAACGAAAAATATTCTGTATCCAAATTTTTGGGATTGACATTAATAATTTGGAAATTCAATATGAATGCATTGAATTGAATAGCACATAAAAAAAATATAGAATATTTCTTTTTTTTTTTGTTGGTTGCAACGAAGTGCATCGGGGTCCGCTAGTATATATATAAAATCAAGAAACAATCTAAGAATTATATATTATTAAAGCTATCAATACTTCATCAAATTATTCAATATTTAGTCTATGTTAATTTATATTAATATAAATCAAATTGAATAACCTTAAATTAAATAATTTTATGATAAATTTTTGATCATATGCTAAAAGATTAAAATGTACTTATTAAAAAAAATGCACACCATTACTATAATATTTTTAACATATTATTGTTATAATGAAGAATTTTCCATAATGTATATTCAGTTTCATCGGGCTTAACCACTAAGCAGTCTCACGTACTATTTAACTCTCTATTTAGAGTTCTCTTCAACTTTCCCTCACAGTACTTATTTACAATCGGTTTCATGCTTATACTTAGTTTTACATAGAGTTTAGCACCTACTTAGTGCTGCACTATCAAGCAACACGACTCTTTGGAAACACCTTCCAGTAATCATTAACGTTATAGTGGCCTGGCAACTTCCGAACCGGTCGGAGAATTCTTCGACAACATGGACACGGATGCGGCTGGTGGATACATCTCTCCAATGTCCGAAGAGGAAGAGTTGAATTCAACAATAGCCTCTCTTCCAGGCAATGTTGAAGGTACTGCAGATTAGCATTCAGCATTCGAAAACTGCCTCGGCAGCCCTGCTTCTCCGCCTCTCGGATATAGGGGACGAGCTCATTCTCGTCCAAAAAACCTTGGGTCGTAAATGACCGGGTTTCTGGACTCAATGCATACGGATATCGTATGGTATATATCGAGGATCAAGGTAAACCAAGATCCTGCATTCTGGTAAAAAACAGCGTTAACGCTCTTTTACTCCCTAGATTCAGTGACAAAGATAATGTTGCCATTGTCATTGAAATGGGTCCACGGACATTCTGGATCTCCTCGAACTACATGGCTCATGACTATGGCGACTCCCCGCCACCAGACATACTGAAGCAAATGGTTGCTGTAGCCCACCATAAAGAGATTCCGGTAATTATCGACGCCGATGCCAATGCCCATCACGAAATATGGGGCAGCTCCGACACAAATAAATAATCGTGAGTGTCTTTTCGACTTTATCATTTCAAATAACTTAGGCATTGTTAACCGGGGAAATGAGCCGACCTTCCTTACATCCGTCAGGAAGGAAGTGCTTGACATCACCCTCGTCAGCGATAACTACTCCAACATAATAAGCAATTGGTTCGTCTCACAGGAATGCTCCTTTTCGGACCACTGCTATATCACCTTTGACATTGACTCGAGGGAGACTACAGGCAATACAGAATCTCTTAAACCAGTCAATAGAAAAAACACGAACTGGCCCCTTTTCCGGCTCAAACTGGGCTCATGCTTAGCAACGACTCCCCCCATTATCCACAACTGTCCCGACATTGATCCGGCGGTCGACGATCTGACCACAGCTTTTAAAAAACCCATTCATATTTCTTGCATCACTCCCGAACCACGGGGCAAACGTAAACCTCCGTGGTGGAACTCGGAAATTGCAAGTCTTCGCAAAACTTGTAGAATGCTTTTCAACAAAGCTAAAGTTACAGCTGATTGGGCCCCTTTCAAATATAAACAAAAAGAGTTTAAATATGCCATTAGGCGAGGGAAACGAGCGTCATGGAGGGAATTTTGCAAAAGCATTGCATCGACGTCCGAGGCTAGCCGTCTTCGTAAAATTCTCCACTCCTCTAACAAAGCCCTTGACTGTATCCAAAAACCAGATGGCACCTGGACTCACTCAAGCGCCGAAACACTTGATATCCTGCTAGACACCCACTTCCCAGGGAGTTTAGCCTCAGCGGATCAAGCACTCTACCAGGTGGAGCAGGTTTCCCATGATAGCCTCCCCACATTCCAAGTGACAAAAAGTCACCTTGAGTGGTCAATTCAAACCTTTAAGCCATACAAGTCCCCCGGACCGGACGGCATCATTCCTGCCGATATCCAAAATGGGGAAGAGATTATCCTTCCATGGCTGCTACAAATATATAATGCAAGCCTCAGATTGCAATATATTCCCTTACGCTGGCGCACGGCTCGGGTCGTCTTCATACCAAAAGTTGGGAAGGCCTCACACACCACACCTTAGGATTACAGACCCATAAGTCTAACATCCTTTCTTCTTAAGGTTCTAGAAAGAGCTCTTGACCTACATATCAGGACATCGATCAACCCTTCTCTTCTCTCTGTATCTCAACACGCTTACTCTAAAGGCAAATCGGTTGAAACAGCACTTCATTCTCTCATTTCTCAAGTTAACAAATCCTTGGCGTACAAGGAATTAACACTTGCCATATTTCTGGACATCGAGGGAGCATTCAACAATGTATGCCCCAACGCTGTCATTTCCGCACTCTATAACCTTACCCTGAATTCAGGCCTTCTTAAATTTATAGAGCTTCTACTAAAAGCTAGAATCATCACTTCCACGATCGGCAGTGGCCAATCCAGGAGGGTGGAGCACGCCACAAAGGAGTGTTTTATCACCCCTCCTCTGGAACCTAGCAGTTAACACACTACTGGTGAGATTGGAATCTACTGGATGCAAAGTGATAGCCTATGCGGACGACATAGCAATCGCGGCATCCGGCAAATTCCCCCAAACACTTTCCGAAAAACTTAACTATTCACTCTCTATTGTGTCGAACTGGTGTCGGGAATTCGAACTTGGGGTTAACCCATCCAAAACCGAGACTATGCTTTTCACTAGGAAGTACAAAATTCCAAAGTTTCCAATGCCTAGTCTAAACGGCAGTCCGGTCTCTTTGAGCACACACGTTAAGTAATTAGGCCTGATTCTCGACTCAAAGCTTAATTGGAAAGCCAATCTAGCTGAGAGGGCACGTTAGGCAACATGCGCTATATACTGCTATAAAAGAGCAGTTGGTGCACGATGGGGACTTCGTCCTCGCGTAGTGCTGTGGCTCTACACGGCCATCATTGAACCAAACCTGTTATACGGGTCGGTCTTCTGGTGGCAAGCTCTCGAAAAAGCTTGTAATATCAAACCCCTCGATAAAATCAGAAGATCGCTTGCTCTACTGATCACTGGCGCTCTTCGTAGCACACCTACGAAAGCCCCTTTTTGCCTTGCTGCTCCCCTCGGGGATCCTGTTTAAGCAACAAGCCAAGCTGACAGCGATTATACTTAACGCTCTTTCGCACTGGCGCATAACCCTGACAGGCCATGCTTCAATTCTGAATCAGGACCCACCTGTCCCCAACTTTATCGATTATATGTCGGTCTATCCCGATTTGAACAGGGAATTCGACCTCACTACTCCAAGTCGAAGCGACTGGACCTCAGAAAACAGAATCGTCTTTGAAACAGTCGAAATCTACACCGATGGTTCCAAGCTTGGAGGTAGAGTCGGCAGCGGTATTTATTCCGACAAGCAGGACTTAAACGTCTCCCTACGTCTCCCAGACCATTGCAGCGTTTTTCAAGCTGAGGTCATGGCCATTTCTCACGCAGTCAAATGGATGCTGAGTAGTGATATCGGCGCAGCCGACGTATCTATTTTCTCAGACAGCCATCTTTAAATGATCTCGCAATTTACTCTCGGGTGCACCTAGTCTGGGTTCCCGGACATAGCAAAATCCCGGGAAAATATGAGGCGGACGAGCTTGCCAAGGCAGGCACGCTAATGCACGACATCCACCCCTCCGTAAACATCGGCATTCCACTGGCAACAGCCAAGCTCGAAATCAAACGGAAATGTCTGGCTGACGCCTACAAATCCTGGGCTAACGAGGAATCCTGCCACACGGCTAGACTAACTTGGGCAAGAATGGACAAAAACAGAACCAATCAACTTCTTCGACTTGATTTCGTATCACTGTCGACGACTGTGTCGGTTTTGACTGGCCACTGCACACTGGGACAGCACGCAGAAAGACTGGGCCTACCCTCAGATTACTTTTGCCAAGGCTGTGGCTTCAAGGAGGAGGACGAGACGGTTTTCCACCTCTTATGCCACTGCCCATCCTTGATCAGTAGAAAAATGTGCACCTTTGGTGCCCCATTTCTTGCAAACCTGACAGAGCTGTCATCTATTAATACTAGGGACATAGTGTTGGGGTCCTTATCTGCTTGTCGGCGCGAGACGTCCTCTGGAATGTCCTGTCGCGGGAACCTGTAAACCTACAACACTTTTGTTGAATAAAACTCACAGACACTTTACGTTTTTAAGTCAAAATCACAAGAGAGCTTTATTCGTAAAAATACTAGTTCTTATATACTATTTACAAATAAACATTACAGTCTACGTCTTGACTTTTCTGGTGTTCCAGTTACGCAATTGTTGATTGGTGTCAGTGGCTCAAGCCAACTGACCTACTGAGTGTAAAAGTGTCGTCGGTGCATTATAAATGCCCTTCGTCAGCTTGACTGCAGAACTGTGACACCCTAAAAGTTTACATCATAATTAATGCATAACTACTATTCATTTACAATATTTGCACCCTAAAAATATGTGCATTCTTAATCAGTTTAATAGGAGTCGGTGCTGTGAGTCAACAACGCGTAGGTAGCTTGATTCTAACTCACAACATCCCTCCCCTCTTTCTAAAAGAAGTTAGTGCAACTAACTTCCATGAAAAATTTACAATATTTTTCTTGCACTACAAACAATTATGTGCATCGATTTAACTCTATATTACATACATATAATTTGTTTTATTTTTTCCATGAAATCGCCTTGTTTGGGTTCTATCACGTTTTTTTCTTCCTTTTTTATTCTTTTCTTTTCCATATATTTCTTTTTCTTCTCTAGTTTTTAGTTTCTTTTGTAGTTTTCTTTCTTTTATTTTTATTTTTTCTTTACTTTGTTTTTGTTTTTTTTTCTTATTTTTATCCATCATTATTTTTTTTATATTCCCCTTTTTATAATTTGGCCTTTAATTGACTCTTTTCTCATTGGCGTATATACAAATATCTAAACAATAACACAATTCTATTCTATACCTAAAACCTTATATTATACTGCGCCCTCTGCTACCTGCTGGTCCAGTTGACGACCGTGGTTGTCGGAGTGAAGTCCCTCGATGAACTCTGCATACCCCTCCCTTCTTTCTGGACCGGTACGTAAAAAGATGATGCAAGCTTGCGCGACTAGATGCGCTTCTGACGAAGTCAAAATAAATATTCGATATTCGCTTAGTGAGTGACAATGGATATTTTCTCATTGGAGAAATCGTTACGAAGTTTAGCCGATAAAGCTTGGCTATGTTATGTTCGATCTTTTCGTGGATAAAACGATTTTTTTGCGCCAGGAGATTATTCTGCGAAGCTAATTGAACGATGGTAGTTGTGGCTGTTATAGTTATTGTTACTGTACCTTTTCTTCTTTCTAGACAATAATACAATATACATACTGACATATGTAATAATGGCAGACACGTTGGATTCTTTATACGGACAACGTACATGTTAGTGTTTTTCATGTCATTTAGTCAGTTATGCAATAAAACTCAAGTATTATTAGACTTTTACTAGTCAGATAGAGACTATTGTATTCAGCCGATACCATCTCCATTTTTTCATAAGCTTAAATCGTAGTCATCTCGCACATGGGAAGTTGAAAGCTCTTTCACTCTTTCATATAAAAATGAATTCTCACTAATTTCGTTTTCATTTTTTTTTTCAACCAAAAATTATCTCTGGATATCATCGTTGCAAATTTCGTATTATCATTTTGTGGCTTACTGATTACCCTTCTTCTACGTCTTCTCACTTCTTCTTATACAGTCAGATTTTTGTTCGCTACTCTTGCATTTCATCTACTGGTCTCCTGGATGTTGGTTAACATCTTACTCAGTCTTTGACGCTGCAGGAAGTCCCTTCCAAGTTCATGCTGCACCATATTGAACCAACCAGATGTCTTTGTTTGTTCACCAACGCCTGAATATCTAAAAACAATACGGTTAACTTATCGGACTTGCCGAGTTTTAATTATTCTTACTGGCTATTACATTTATTTCATTTTTAATATTCTTGCTAACGAAAATAGTAAATTTTATGTGTTATTTAAATTTATATATCGTATATCTAATACGTCTTAATAACCAAACTATAAATAAGCAAGAAAAACAGTTTTCTTTACAAATATTATTAATTAATTATGATACAATTTTCTTTAAATTGTTAGGGGCATTAAAACTTTAAATCCTTCTCAAATATTTACAACAATTTACTTCATACATAACAATTATTTTCTAATTAAATTATATGCAGCCCAAAAAAAAATTGTATATCAATTCTTGCCAGAACTAGTTGCCCATCTTTCATAAGGGAGTAAAAAAGGATAAATATATTATTTCTTTTTTCTTTTCTTTAGACAATTCATAATTCCTTTCATATCATTTCTTTCTTACATATCTTTTTAAACTTTTCAATTCTGAGCAAATTCTATTGCCCCCTGACATAAACCAGAATAATTAAGATAAACCTGTTTATGTGAAAACATTGTCCATTGCATGACTATATCTTTCATCGCATACAATTGACTTTTTATTTAAATTTACTTCTAGCCTGATATGTATATATCCATTAACGATTCTATTTTCCATCCTGTAATTAGCTCGTATATGGCTACATACATACATTTGAGGTGCTTTAAATTACCTAGAATTAATTACTAACGTTATTTTCCCAATTAACAATACATTTTTTTTTTATATCCCAACATATACATTTATTCAAATTTCCATATGCTAATTTCCTAATCAATAAACCGTAAAAACCTATGTATGTACGAGTATATTTACATATAGCCGACTGCAGTATCTGCAAAAATATACATACGCACATACCCATTCCTCCTAACTAGAATACTTACTTCTTTAAATATACATTCGTACATTCATTCTTTATCTTATACACATATATACTTACTTCACCAGCAGTTCCGTTGCCTGGCGTTAACGCTCATGCATCGAATTTCAGTGCATACACTCCCGTATGTATGTATGTACATATTCAAAGTTTTATATTACTTACCCACGACTGTCTTACTATCTTATTTAATTTTTTAATTACGTGCAATATTTATCATTTAATATTTAAAAAATATATTTTTCCCTACTGTGCTTCGTTCGGCCATAGTGCCTAATAAGCACATTTTTATTACGTCAACTTTACTTGGTCGAGTTTAATTGGCACACTTCTGCTGGTCTTGACTTTGAAACTCGGAGCTGTGTGTGTTATTTGATACACACACGTACATGTTTACGTTGTTATTCTTGTGTTTACACTTGTAAAACACTGCTAGCACATGTCTTTAGTTGTGTGGTCTAATGTGGAATAATTTCAACAAATTATTATGTAGCTTTTTATTTTTTTTCTTAATCGTTACGACTGTTGTAACTGGGCTTCGGATCTCTGCTACTACATACGGACCTATCCACACAGGTGAGAATTTGTTTCTCCTAGCCTGATTCTTCATTAGTACCTGGTCACCCACATGAAAAACTACTGGGTTTAGTACCTTGTTATAGTCTTCCCTGGCCACTCGTTTAGCACAATCCGGGTTTTCTCTGACCAATTCGTGCGCTCGTTGTAACTGATACTTTTGCACTTTATTCGCGTCATCAGCATTGTATACAGGCGCACATTTGCGCTTCAAATTCGTGGCATGTTGAAATCAAACCCGTAGAGTGTTCTCAACGGGTTTGCTTCGTTGATACATGTACCGTATTATTGTGTACATGCATTGCAGTGGTCAACCATTGATCCCAATTCGAGCCGTCTTCTTTGGCAAAACTGCGCAAGTACTCCTCCAAAGGTCGATGACTACGTTCCAATGATCCATTCGCTTGTGGATGATATGGTGTTATGTGCAACTTCTTGATTCCCAGCATTTTACACGTTTCTGAGAATAGTTTTGATACGAAATTTGAACCATTGTCGGTTATCAAAACCTTAGGTATGTTGTATCGTGCTATAATTTCATCAAAGAATGCTTTGGCTACCGTACCTGCTTCCGCATCAGGTATAGCCACGTACGCCATATACTTTGAGAAATCATCTTGGAACGTCAAGATGTATTTATTGCCCGAAACAGTCTCAGGTAAAATACCTACAATATCCATATGAACCTTATCAAATGGTTGTTTTGTTGTGTCCGTTAACACCATGGGCATCTTTGTTAGCCTTGAACTTTTGTTGGCCTGGCACTTTGGGCAACTTCTTACATATTTTTTTATGTCTTTGAGCATACGTTTCCATCCGTATACTCGCCTAATTCTGTCATGGTTTTCCAGAATCCCTGGTGTCCACCTAGAGGTGAATCATGGAAACCCTTTAACACAGCCTGGATATCCTTTATATCCTTCAGCCATTCCACACTACTGGCTCTTCGTTCATTAGCAGCGTCACCCGCATTGCTAACATTTCTTGTTGCATCAATTTTATCCCCTTGAATTCTCTCGGTCTTCTCCTTATCTGACCGTGCTTTGGACCTCGTTTGCACTACTGATACTTTCTGTGCCTGCGGTACTCTGCTGAGTGCATCGGCATTCAGATTCTTTTTCCCAGGTTTGTATATGATTTCAAAATCATACTCAGACAATTTGTGTCTGAACTTGGCTAGCCTAGACGTTTGGTCTTTCAAATTGGCTATGCCTCTCAACGGCTGGTGATCAGTGTATATCTTAAATGGGCGTCCTAGCAGATATGCCCTAAAATTCTTCGTAGCCCATACAATGGCTAGAAATTCCTTCTCTATTGTGGAGTATCTCTTCTCCGTTTCGCTAAGCGCTCTGCTTGCGAATGCTATTGGTCGGTCATTACCGACTTCCCCTTGTGACAATACTGCCCCTAATGCTTCATTGCTAGCATCAGTGGTCAACAAAAAAGTTTGCTCAAAGTCGGGGTATGCCAAAATCGGTGGCGAGCTAATTATTTCTTTTAGCCTCTCGAATGCTGCTTACAGCTCTCTGTCCATTCGAACTTTGCTTCTTTTCGTAGCAACTTATTCACTATAATAGTTCACTAGTCCTAGGAATGCTTGCACTTCTTTTCTCTTTCTTGGAACTGCTAAATTCTTAACGCATTCCACCTTCTGCGGGTCAGGCAGTGCTCCTGCCTCTGAGCAACGATGGCCTAAATAAACCACCTCTCTTCGCAAAAATTGACACTTCTCCGTGTTCAATTTTAAATTGTGTTCTCGTAATTTCTGGAGCACCTTGCGCAAGCGTTGCGAATGCTGCTGCAAATTCTTCCCATAAATTACAATATCATCGAGATACACAAAACAATCCAACCCTTGTAAGCCTGTTAGCACATGGTTCGTTAGCCGTTTGAAGGTAGCCGGTGCTCCTATTAATCCAAACGGTATTTTATTGAACTCATAATGGCCTAAACCGGTGCTGAACGCGGTTTTCTGCTTATCTTGGGTATCCACCGGAACTTGGTGGTAGCCACGCGCTAAATCAAGCGTAGAAAAATATCTACTATGCCCCAATTGATCCAGAATCTCATCTATCCTTGGTATCGGGAACACCTGCTTGATAGTGGCGTCGTTCAATTTCCTAAAATCGACGACCATTCTCCACTTCTTCTGACCCTGAGCACCACCCTTCTTTGGTAGGAAAATTATTGGTGAGTTCCAAGGCGAGATACTCGGTGAAATTATGTTATCTTTTAACATTCCCTGCACTTGCCTATTTACCTCATCTTTGTCAGCTTGTGGCAATCTGTATTGCTTCTGGTTTATTGTGTTGTGAGTTAGAATCAAGCTACTTACGCGTAGTTGACTCACAGCACCGGCTCCTATTAAATTCATTAAGAACGCACATATTTTTAGGGTGCAAATATTGAAAATGAACAGTAATTATTCATTAATTATGATGTAAACTTTTAGGGTGTCACAGTTCCGCAGTCAAGCTGACGAGGGGCATTTAGAATGCACCGACGACACTTTTACTTGCAGTAGGTCAGCGGGCTTGAGCAACTGACACCAAATAACAATTGCGTAACTGGAACACCAGAAAAGTGAAGACGTAGACTGTAATGTTTATTTGTAAATAGTATATAAGAACTAGCATTTTAAGAATAAAGCTCTTGTTGTTTTAAACCCAAAATAGTGCAGTGCTCATTTAATAAAGTGGTGTAGGTTTTACAGGTTCCCGCGACAGGACATTCCAGAGGACGTCTCTCGCCGACAAGCAGATACGGACCCCAACATTTTGGCGCAGCCGGTAGGATCCAACGTCGAGTGCCAGGAAAAGAGCACTCCTACGCGGGAATCCACCAACAGGAAACCATCAGGATAACCATCCCAAAGGAGTTCAATGGAGGGTAAAAAAAATAGTGAGTATGCTTATAGTAGGACATTCTAGTATCTAAGTGAAATTTGTCGACGATTCTTCGGTGACCGTGTGGGCGCTTTTGCGCCGGTCATGCAGAAGAAGCAGCATTGGGGCTGATTAGCCGCTGCGGTTAGGTGACAATAGGTCGATCCAAAAGAAAAATTTTTACTTACGGTCAGGTTGTATAGGGTTGTTCCACTGAGATTAGGCTCATGCTTTTTAATACATTTGATTTCAGCATTCTCGGGGAATGTGGGACGTGTCTGTTTCACGGATTTTGCGTTATTGAATTACGAACTTGTGTTTACCGGTTGGTTTGGTTCGGAAAGAACGTGCCACGGTATAGGGTTCGTACGGTTATGATAGGGGATTTGTGTTTGTTTGTCGGTAGGGACATTTATACGATTCAATTTATATTGTTTTGAAATCAAAATAAAGATTGATTTAAATATTTGGCATTTTGAGTTTAGGGTATTAGGTGAAGAGGTGCAGACAACACGTGTTTTTGCATCAAAGTTTTTGAAGTTCGGAAACTACGATTTGCGTAGCAATGTTGAAGATAACAGCTAAATGCTGCTATTATGTGGCGCATACGTTACGGGTTTATTTTTAAACATGGATTCAAATTTCCGGGAATGAATCAAGACACTTTTGCCGGTAAAGCAAATTTCGGTTTTTACAAACATATGGCCTTTTTTATGGATTTTTGGGAGTTTTAAAGATGGTGAGTGGAAAACAAGGAGTATTTGTGAAGAAGTCAAGGACCAATTTGCACTGATGGAAGGACTTAATGGACGCCGTTAGACAGCGGATTTGAAACTTGAGATGGAGGATAAGTAAAGAAAGAATATAAACATAGAATTTACGGTGGAATGTTTTTTTTTTTAATAAATTTGTATTTATCAATAAGTAAGATCGAATAATATATTGTAACAAGTTTTAACAATTATTGGGTTTTTATTTGTAATTGGGATACGCCATCTGTTCTGGCATTTGGGATATGACGAAGGAAGCGCAAGGATTACTGCTGATGCAGGAGCAAATTGGCGATACGGTTGAAAAATTGGTCCGCAATTTTAAGAAAGACGGCAGTTTACGTAAGGACAACGTGTATTACCGCAAGCGAATATCACAGTTGCAAAATCTAGGGAGAGAGTTCAACAATAATCACGGACTGTTGTTGCCTCACGCAGTTGAGTACGTCAAGGGAAAATATTTTGCGGAAAATTACGCAGACTACATAAATAGTCTGGTCAACGAATGGGCAGATACATTTAGTTCTGATTTAGAGGGACTAGGGCAAGAGATTGTGAGTTTGGTTTCGCCAGACGAGGAAATAAGGAACAGATTGAAATCAATACAGTCAGAGGTGAAACTGTTTACTGGGAAAATAGTTGACCAGTTCGAAGCGAGTACGAGCAGGGAAGAAGCTCAGGAATTGTGGAGGCAGGCGAACGCCGGAGGCGCTGTGTCACCGTTAGAGGTAGCGGATCAAGCCTTGACGGCAATCCAAAAAAGAACAGAGGAAAAGTTGTTCAGTTTTCATAAGAAAGCAGAAGATTGGAGAGCACAAAAAGAGTATCTGGAGAAGAAGGTAAAGGAACTTTCTCAGAGGTTGACGGAAACAGAGGAAGCAGCAACACTGTTGGAAAAGGAGTGTCCGGAATTGAAAAGAGGACGGGCGACCAATAGGACCTCACTGAATAGGGAGAGATCAAAATCAGCATCAGCTGGATTTACGCAGACAGTATTGACATTGCCTCCGGAAGTACGCTGGCCGGAATATTTAACACCAGAAGGGATAAGCCGCATGATGAAGCCAAAATTAGTACTTAATGAAGAAAAGCAAGCGGAATTTTTGTTTGGCGCATCTGAAATCGGTGTCGAGCCTTTTTCTCCGGGAGGCCCGATAAATAATAAAAATCACGGATATCCGTTAAAGGAGCCGGAAGCAGTACCCGTGCAGCAAAGTTCCGATACTGTGGGCAGTATTTCGCCTGCACGAACAAACGATCGAAGACTAATTGGTTTGAGTCCGTCACTGGCCAATTACCTCTCAGATCCGGGAGAAGAGAATTTGGAAACTCCCAAAGAGATTAATAAAGCTAAGGTTTTACCAGCAATTGAGAAAACACAAAGGAATAAAATGGGCATTCTGGAAGTTGCTCATGCGGTGGAGAAGTTGGTGCCCATGTTCTCAGGAGTCGAGTTGTATGATCTGAGAACTGAGATCCGGCGCTTCAAAGAAGGTTGTGAGCTAGCACAGCAGAGTATTCCGGAAGCGGACGGGGAACACTTAATAAAGTGTATTAGGCAAAGAACCACAGGTGATGCGTTTGATTTACTAGCGCATAGCTCAGTAAGCGCCCTGCCGGAGTTATACGCACTTTTGGATCGGACATATTTGAAACAAAAGTCATACGACTGTCTCGTTCGGGAAATTCAGGAATCAACTCAGACACCGGGGGAGGATTTGAGAGCCTGGGGACGAAGGCTCCAGTCTCTGGGGAACGCTGCTGAGACGGAAGCCAACAGGCAGTTTCCAGGAAATGTTGCAGCTTACAAGGCTCAAGTAGAACGGACTATGATTTCTGTGTTCAAGGCAGGCCTGATAAATAGGGATTTAGCTAATTATACTCTTACTCTCACGCCGAGGAGTATGGCAGAGCTAGTGGAAGCGGTCTCGTCCGCTGAAGCAGCAACACAACAACGAACGACAACAGGTGGAATCTGCTGGACTGATGCTCCTGCAGAGGTAGGAACAGTACAGCAGCAAAACAGATGTGGAGTCGGTAGATTGATAGGCCAATTTCCGCAACAAAGAGACCAAGAATTCTTGGTTGAGAGGTTCCAGCCGAGGAAACCCATTTGCTCATTCTGTCATAAGCCAGGGCATACAAGGGATGAATGCGTTACACGCAAAAACACGCCCTATTGTATGGAGTGCCAAACATATGGTCATGAGGCAGGTAGACAGTGTCAATTAGACAATAAATGGGATCAAAGTAGAAGGCAGCCAGCTACGAGGCGCCCAGATCCACCCTTAAGGGACAGCAGGGGTAGTGGTCCTCGAGTCAACTCAACGGAAGGGATTAACTAAGGAAGAAATCCTTTCAACACGGGGAATGGTCAGCAGCGACCAAATTGGAATTCTAGAGGTGGACAAAGGTTAGGCAACACCCAACAGGGGTTGAAATGCTTCTCATGTGGACGGATGGGGCATCGTGCTGCGGAATGCAGGGATAGACAGTTCCAACAAAGGAACCAGGGAAACTTCCAGTGGCCCAGTCGAGGCCAGTAGACTGGAAAGCCAAAAGAAAGAGAGTAATAATAAGACCGGAAATACGTGGGACTAGTAATGTAGGAACTACAGTCCAGGAGAAGGAGGAGCAGGAGGCTCTCCAGTATCACGAAGAGTTAGGAAGTGGATACGCGTCCATGTTGGGAACAGAAGGACATTGCTTCGCTATGAGCAGGATAGGTGATGCCTTCATCGAGATGCCCTGCGAGGAAGCAGCGAGTGGAAAACTAGTGCTATTAGTAGATTCAGGGGCGGACACTAGCCTCGTAAAATCTAGTGTTTTACGGAAGGGGCTAGACATTAATCAAATGGACTTAAGAACCCTTAACGGAGCGTTTGGAGGGTGCATTAGGACATTGGGGTCGCTCAGAATAGGGCACAGTGGAGTTAAGGGTATGAGTTTTAGAGTGCACGCAGTGGAAGTGGATAGGAAAGGTATCCCGGCTGATGGAATAATTGGCCGTGATAATCTTTGGGGACGCACCATACTGGATGCGCTCGATAAGCAGTTATCATTCTATGATAACAATAAGCATAGAATCCTTACTTTTCCATTAATGTCATGGCAGGAAGGAACCGTGACTGGGGTTAAGAAGTGTGGTATGGAGGTAGTAAACGGAAGGTCAACCAGAGTAGTTACTATGCATGTAAATACGAAACTTAGGACTGTTGTTTTGCACAAGCAGCAGCGAGCGGAGGGCGTATATATGGTGGAAACCATAACGCACGTTGACAAGGGTAAGGTGTACGCTTGCGTACTCAATGCATCGGAAAAGGACTACCTGATGGAGGAGGATTTTAGGCCCAAGTTCACTAGCTATGATAATTTTAAGGAACCGAATTATAGATCGGTGAATCAGATTAAGCAGGTAGATATAAGAAAAAGAATGGAGAGGGTGCTAGAATCCTTGAAGTTAGACCCAAGCGTGAATTCAGAAGAGAAGGCATCAATAGAAGCCATTTGTGCGTCATTCCATGACATATTTTTGCTGGAAGGAGACCAGTTAACATATACACCAGAGGTAGAGCATGAAATACCTACTAGAGTGGATCAAGCACCAATTAACCAGAAACAGTACAGATTGCCACAGGCTCACAAAGATGAGGTAAACAGGCAAGTGGAAGGGATGTTAAAAGATAACATAATTTCACCGAGTATCTCGCCTTGGAACTCACTAATAATTTTGGTACCAAAGAAGGGAGGTGCTCAGGGTCGGAAGAAGTGGAGAATGGTCGTCGATTTTAGGAAATTGAACGACGCCACTATCAAGCAGGTGTTCCCGATACCAAGGATAGAAGAAATTCTGGATCAATTGGGACACAGTAGATATTTTTCTACACTTGATTTAGCGAGTGGCTACCACCAAGTTCTGGTGGATACCCAAGATAAGCAGAAAACCGCGTTCAGCACCGGTTTGGGGCATTATGATTTTAATAGAATGCCGTTTGGATTAACAGGAGCACCGGCTACCTTCCAAAGGCTAATGAACAATGTGCTAACAGGCTTACAAGGGTTAGATTGTTTTGTGTACCTCGATGATATTGTAATTTATGGGAAGAACTTGCAGCAGCATTCGCAACGCTTCTGCAAGGTGCTCCAGAAATTACGAGAACACAATTTGAAATTGAACACGGAGAAGTGTCAATTTTTGCGGAGAGAGGTGGTTTATTTAGGCCATCGTTGCTCAGAGGCAGGAGCACTGCCTGACCCGCAGAAGGTGGAATGCGTTAGAAATTTAGCGGTTCCAAGAAACAGAAAAGAAGTGCAAGCATTCCTAGGACTAGTGAACTATTATAGAAAGTTCGTGGAAGGACTAGCCGGAATTGCTTTGCCCATTAATAAGTTGCTACATAAAGAAGCAAAGTTCGAATGGACAGAGAGATGTCAGCAAGCATTCGAGAGGCTAAAAGAAATAATTAGCTCGCCACCAATTTTGGCATACCCCGACTTTGAACAAACCTTTTTGTTGACCACTGATGCTAGCAATGAAGCGTTAGGGGCAGTATTGTCACAAGGGGAAGTCGGTAATGACCGACCAATAGCATTCGCAAGCAGAGCGCTTAGCGATACGGAGAAAAGATACTCCACAATAGAAAAGGAATTTCTAGCCATAGTGTGGGCTACAAAGAATTTTAGGGCATATCTGCTAGGACGCCCATTTAATATATACACTGATCACCAGCCGTTGAGAGGCATAGCCAATTTGAAAGACCAAACGTCTAGGCTAGCCAGGTTCAGACACAAATTGTCTGAGTATGATTTTGGAATCATATACAAACCTGGGAAAAAGAATCTGAATGCCGATGCACTCAGCAGAGTACCGCAGGCACAGAAAGTATCAGTAGTGCAAACAAGGTCCAAAGCACGGTCGGATAAGGAGAAGGCCGAGAGGATGCAGAAGGACAAAGTTGATGCTACAAGAGATGTTAGCAATGCATGTTTCGATGCCAATGAGCAAGCAGCCAGTAATGTAGAATGGCTGGAGGATATAAAGGATATCCAGGCTGTGTTAAAGGGTTTCCATGATTCACCAGGTGGACACCAGGGATTCTGGAAAACCCATGACAGAATTAGGCGAGTATACGGATGGAAAGGTATGCTCAAGGACATAAAAAAATATGTAAGAAGTTGCCCAAAGTGCCAGGCCAACAAAAGTTCAAGGCTAACAAAGATGCCCATGGTGTTAACGGACACACCAAAGCAACCATTTGATAAGGTTCATATGGAAATTGTAGGTATTTTACCTGAGACTGTTTCGGGCAATAAATACATCTTGACGTTCCAAGACGATTTCTCAAAGTATATGGCGTGCGTGGCTATACCCGATGCTGAAGCAAGTACGGTGGCCAAAGCATTCTTTGATGAAATTATAGCAAGATACAACATACCTAAGATTTTGATAACCGACAATGGTTCAAATTTCGTATCAAAACTATTCTCAGAAACGTGTAAAATGCTGGGAATCAAGAAGTTGCACATAACACCATATCATCCACAGGCGAATGGCTCACTGGAACGTAGTCATCGACCTCTGGCCGAGTACTTGCGCAGTTTTGCCAAGGAAGACGGCTCGAATTGGGATCAATGGTTAACCACTGCGATGCATGTACACAACAATACTGTGCATGTATCAACAAAGCAAACTCCGTTTAGAACACTCTACGGGTTTGACTTCAACATGCCAGCGAATTTGAAGCGCAAATGTGCGCCTGTATACAATGCTGATGACCCCAATAAAGTACAAAAATACCAGTTGCAGCGAGCGCACGAATTGGTTAGAGAAAACCAGGAATGTGCTAAACGAGTGGCCAGGGAAGCCTATAACAAGGTACTAAACCCAGTAGTTTTTCATGTGGGTGATCAAGTACTAATGAAGAATCAGGCTAGGAGAAAGAAATTCTCACCTGTGTGGATAGGTCCGTATGTAGTAGCAGAGATCCGAAGCCCAGTTACAACAGTCGTAACGATTAAGGGAAAAAATAAAAAGCTACATAATAATTTATTGAAATTATTCCACTTTAGACCACACAAATAAAGACATGTGTTAGCAGTGTTTTACAAGTGTAAACACAAAAATAACAACGTAAACATGTACGTGTGTGTATCAAATAACACACAAAGCTCCGATTTTCAAAGTCAAGGCCAGTAGAAGTGTGCCACTTAAAATCGAGCGATTAAAGTTGACGTAATAAAAGTGCTTATTATGCACTGTGGCCGAACGAAGCATAGTAGGGAAAAATATTTTTTTTTAAAATAATGATAAATATTGCACGTAATTAAAAAATAAAATA
The DNA here is from genome assembly GCA_920105625.2 of Clusia tigrina. Lineage (NCBI taxonomy): Eukaryota > Metazoa > Arthropoda > Insecta > Diptera > Clusiidae > Clusia > Clusia tigrina. Next base: position 359,193 of record CAKKTE020000572.1, read on the forward strand.
AGATAGTAAGACAGTCGTGGGTAAGTAATATAAAACTTCGAATATGTACATACACACATACGGCAGTGTATGCACTGAAATTCGATGCATGAGCATTAACGCCAGGCAACGGAACTGCTGGTGAAGTAAGTACATATACGAGTATGTATATATGTGTATAAGATAAAGAATGAATGTACGAATGTATATTTTAAGAAGTAAGTATTCTAGTTAGGAGGAATGGGTATGTGCGTATGTATATTTTTGCAGATACTCGTACATAGGTTTTAACTGTTTATTGTTTAGGAAATTAGCGTATGGAAATTCGAAAAAATGTATAGTTAATTGGGGAAAATAACGTTAGTAATTAATTCTAGGTAAATTAAAGCGCCTTGAATGTATGTATGTATTCATATACGGGCTAATTACAGGATGGAAAATAGAATCGATAATGGATATATACATATCAGGCTAGAAGTAAATTTAAATAAAACGTAATTGTATGCGATGAAAGGTATAGTAATGCAATGGACAAAGTTTTGACACAAACGGGATTATTTTGTATAATCTGGTTTTTGTCGGAGGGCCAATGAATTGGTTCAAAGTTGAAATGAGTGATAACTCACGTGTTGAAGAAGAGCACGGAAAATTAATCAGAGCAAAACTGATGCCCTATATGTGAATGAAAACGCATAGTCCAGTCCTCTTTTCCTCCAGGATACGGTAGCGAATCCGATAATGTAAGGGGAGAAGACGAGTGGATGGCAAATTGAATGATATAGCATTCAATTATAAAAAAAAGGATGTTGTAGAAATATTGTTTTTTATTTATATATTCAGGAATAGCGAATGTTTAAGAAAAGTTACAGATTAAAAAATTATAATCTGAGTAAAATTAAAGATTAAAATTAAAGGTAGTTTAGAAAAAAAAAAAAATTAGAGTTAAAAAATTAATTGTTTAAAATAAAACTTTATAATAAAATAAGTGTTATAATAAAAAGAAAAAGAAATTATACCCAAGAGTATATATAGTACTTATAGTGTATTTATTTAAATATTATATAATTTTGAAATTCATTTATTAAATTGACCTATGAAATGTTTGACAAAAATTAAACATATAAGAAATATCAAACTAAAATGTATATTAGAAAATTAAGAAAATTATTATAGGTGTTCTCTAAATAGCTCTGATGATGTGAAGCGAAGCAGGAAGTTCCGGGAACAGCGGATATCGGAAGACGGTGCGGACTAAAGGAGCAACATAGTATTCGGAAAGATGCGTTTTTGAAAAACACAGAGCAGTTATCTAAGGTTTGTGACCCCAAAGATGCCAACATATTAGCTTGGGGATGAATCGCGACGGATGTAATTTTAATTTTGCGAAACGGCATATGGCCGCAGCATTTGAACGCGTGTGGATGAGTTAGTGACAAGCAACGAAAAATAAACAAGTTTCCTTGAGGAGTCATTTTTTGAATTGGACAATTTTATAGTACAATGTCCACCCAGTGTATCACAATCTCAACAGAATCGATTTTGGATAAGTTGAAGATGGGTAAAAGCTTAAGGAGGGTGACTGAAACCACCACCAAATATAATAAGCAGAAGAAATTTGGCTCACGGAGGTTAATTGCTTCATTGAAGTGTATGTCCAAGCTAAAGTATGAACATATGAAACGTTATTTACATACATATGAAATATGATTTAATACAAGAGGACACAGAGACTGGTAACCGAACACAGTACACAGATTACATAATTGAACGTGTATCTCAGAAAAATACCGATTGTCTCCATATCAAAGCCAAACGATGTCAAATACCATTATGAGGAAGCTCAAGAGAAACACTTCCACCATAAAACGCATTGCTGCAAAGTAAGAAGGTGTATTGTAAGCTCTCATGTATTCCAAATGATTTTTACTGGTTGAATACTACTAGCAGAGGCAGTACCACCTACAGCCATGGGGCACACTATAAAGGGAAAGAAGAAGGATACTAAAAGCAAAGTTTTAATGGCAAACCAGATCGCCAACCTATAACATCTTTGTACGTACCGATCCAGAAAGAAGGGAGGGGTATGCAGAGTTCATCGAGGGACTTCACTCTGACAACGACGGTCGTCAACTGGACCAGCAGGTAGCAGAGGGCGCAGTATAATATAAGGTTTTATGTATAGAATAGAATTGTGTTATTGTTTAGATATTTGTATATACGCCAATGAGAAAAGAGTCAATGAAAGACCAAATTATAAAAAGGGGAATATAAAAAAAAAAAATAATGATGGATAAAAATAAAAAAAAAACAAACAAACAAACAAAAACAAAAACAAAGTAAAGAAAAAAATAAAAAATAAAAGAAAGAAAACTACAAAAGAAAATAAAAGCTAGAGAAAAAAAAATATATATATGAAAAAGAAAAGAATAAAAAAGGAAGAAAAAACCGTGATAGAACCCAAACAAGGCGATTTCATGGAAAAAAATAAAACAAATTATATATATGTACTATAGAGTTAAATAAATGCACATAATTGTTTACAGTGCAAGAAAAATATTGTAGAGATTTTATGGAAGTTAGTTGCACTAACTTCTTTTAGAAAGAGGGGAGGGATGTTGTGAGTTAGAATCAAGCTACTTACGCGTAGTTGACTCACAGCACCGGCTCCTATTAAATTCATTAAGAACGCACATATTTTTAGGGTGCAAATATTGAAAATGAACAGTAATTATTCATTAATTATGATGTAAACTTTTAGGGTGTCACAGTTCCGCAGTCAAGCTGACGAGGGGCATTTAGAATGTACCGACGACACTTTTACTTGCAGTAGGTCAGCGGGCTTGAGCAACTGACACCAAATAACAATTGCGTAACTGGAACACCAGAAAAGTGAAGACGTAGACTGTAATGTTTATTTGTAAATAGTATATAAGAACAAGCATTTTAAGAATAAAGCTCTTGTTGTTTTAAACCCAAAATAGTGCAGTGCTCATTTAATAAAGTGGTGTAGGTTTTACAGGTTCCCGCGACAGGACATTCCAGAGGACGTCTCCCGCCGACAAGCAGATACGGACCCCAACAATTGGTGGTTGATCCATTCTAGTAGGTATTTCATGCTCTACCTCTGATGTATACGTCAACTGGTCTCCTTCCAGCAAAAATATGTCATGGAATGGCGTATAAATGGCCTCTATTGATGCCTCTTCTTCAAAATTTACGCCTGGGTCTAACCTCAGTGATTCTAGCACTCTCTCCATTCTTTTCCTTATATCTACCTGCTTAATCCGATAAACCGTCCCATAATTCGGTTCCTTAAAATTATCGTAACTAGTTAACTTAGGTCTAAAATCTCTTTCATCAGGTAGTCCTTTTCTGATGCGTTGAGTAGGCAAGCGTACACCTTACCCTTGTCAACGTGCGTTATAGTCTCTCCCATATATACACCCTCCGCTAGCTGCTGCTTGTGCAAAACAACAGTCCTGAGTTTCGTGCTTACACGCATAGTAACTACTCTGGTTGACCTTGCGTTCACTACCTCTATACAATTCTTAACCCTATTCACGGTTCCTTCCTGCCATGACTTTAATGGGAGAGTAAGGATTCTATTCTTATTATCATCATAAAATGATAACTGTTTTTCTAGCGCATCCAGTATGGTGCGGCCCCAGAGATTATCGCGGCCAATTATCCCATCGGCCGGGATACCTTCCCTATCCAATTCAACTGCGTGCACTCTAAAACTCATTTTCTGAACTTTACTGTGCCCTATTTTAAGTGACCCCAGTGTTCTGATGCAACCTCCGAACGCTCCATTAAGCGTTCGTACATCTTTTGGGTTAACAACTTGTCCTTTTCATAAAACACTATATTTTACGAGGCTAGTATCCGCCCCTGAATCTACCAAAAGCATTAGCTTTCCACTAGCTGCCTCCTTGCAGGGTATCTCGATGAAGGCATCACCTAACCTGCTCATAGCGAAGCAACCTCCTTTTGTTCCCAATATGGACACGTATCCATTCCCTAACTCTTCGTGATACTGGAGAGCCCCTTGCTCCTCCTTCTCCTGGACTGTAGTTCCAACATTACTAGTCCCACGTACTTCCGGCCTTATTATTACTTCCTTTCTTTTGGCTTTCCAGTTTATTGGCCTCGACTGGGCCGCTGGAAGTTTCCCTGGTTCCTTTGTTGGGATTGTCTATCCCTGCATTCCGCTGCCCGATGTCCCATTCGTCCACATGAGAAACATTTCAACCCCTGTTCACCTCTAGAATTCCAATTTGGTCGCTGCTGACCATTCCCAGTGTTGAAAGGATTTCTTCCTTGGTCAATTCCTTCCGTTGAATTAACTCGGGGACTACTGAAGTTACCCCTGCTGTCCCTGAAGTGTGGAACCGGGCGCATTGTAGCTGGCTGCCTTCTACTTTGATCCCATTTTGTGTCTGCTTGGCACTGTCTACTTGCCTCATGACCGTATGTTTGGCACTCCAAACAGTAGGGCGTGTTTTTACGTGTAACGCATTCATCCCTTGTATGCCCTGGCTCACGGCAGAACGAACATGTGGGTGCCCTCTGTGCAAACCCCCTGTACGGATTTCTCGGATTCGCGGCTCTGCTGTCGGAGACACCGGGATTATATGCTCCTCTGTATATGTTTGGGACGTAATTACTTCCATCTCTGTTCAAGACAGCGGCGGTGAACATGTCCTGTCTATTTTCCAACATGTGTACCTCGCCTAACCCAGCCGTACTCCGTTCCACGAGAACTTGTGCTGTAATCGCTTCCACTACTAATTCATCCAGAGATCCTGTTCTGCTATTCTGCATATGAATCTTTAGAACGGAGTTGCGGAGCCCCACCACGAAAGTTGTCAACACCGACTCGTCAACTTCGTGTAATACAGCTGTATCTCCAATGCCGTTGTACTTATCCCTGATTATTTACTGGGCCATCATCTGAAGTGACTCTAAACGCCTGGCAAAGGCACGTATGTCTTCACTTGCCAGCTGCTTCCCGATTCTTATTTCTTGGGTTATGTCCTCCAAAGTTCTCTCCTTCAAATAAGTTCTCCTTATAAGACTGTAAAGCTCGTCCACACTGGCGAATTGCTTTGGCAACACAAGGTTGTACGCGTCTCCAAATAATCTTTGCTTAACACAGTCGAAGAAATCCTGCAACTCATCAGGGCTTATGCTTCGCTTTGCAAGCTCACAACCTTGAATGAATCTGTTAACTTCTGACCGTAAATCTTCTGAAGCTGCACCAGTAAACACAGGTACTAGCCTGGCCACTGTCTTTGAAATCTCCTCTATACCCATTTTGCGTATTTTTGTTTTACTTATGACCGGTAAAACTTGAGCGCTATCTTTGTGGGTGGTTCCTAGATTCACTTCTCCCGGATCTGAGAGGTAATTGACCAATGACGGACTCAAACTAAGTAGTCTTCGATCGTTTGTTCGTACAGGCGAAATACTGTCCACAGTATTGGGCCTGTCCTGTACCGTTACTGCTTCTGGCTCTTTTGGCGGATATCCCTTATTTTTATTAGTTACCGGACGTTCTGTAGAAAAAGGCTGGACCCCGAATTCAGAGGCGCCAAACAAAAATTCCGCTTGCCTTTCTTCATTAAGTACTAATTTCGGCTTTACCATGCGGCTTATCCCTTCTTGTGTTAAATACTCCGGCCAACTTACTTCCGGAGGCAATGTCAATACTGTCTGCGTAAATCCAGCTGATGCTGATTTTGATCTCTCCCTATTCAGTGAGGTCCTATTGGTCACCCGTCCTCTTTTTAATTCCGCACACTCCTTTTCCAACAGCGATGCTGCTTCCTCTGTCTCCGTCAATCTCCGAGAAAGTTCCTTTATCCTATTCTCGAGATACTCTTTTTGTGCTCTCAAATCTTCTGTTTTCGCATGAAATTTGAACAACTTTTCTTCTGTCCTTTTTTGGATTGCCGTCAAGGCTTGATCCGCTACTTCTAATGGTGACACAGCTCCTCCGGCCTTCGCCTGCCTCCACAATTCCTGAGCTTCTTCCCTGCTCGTACTCGCTTCGAACTGGTCAACTATTTTCCCAGTAAACAATTTCACCTCTGACTGTATTGATTTCAATCTGTTCCTTATTTCCTCATCTGGCGAAACCAAACTCACAACCTCTTGTCCTAGTCCCTCTAATTCAGAACTAAATGTATCTGCCAATTCGTTGACCAGACTATTTATGTAGTCTGCGTAATTTTCCGCAAAATATTTTCCCTTGACGTACTCAACTGCGTGAGGCTACAACAGTCCGTGATTATTGTTGAACTCTCTCCCCAGATCTTGCAACTGTGTTATTCGCTTGCGATAATACACGTTGTCCTTACGTAACCTGCCGTCTTTCTTAAAGTTACGGACCAGCTTTTCAATCGTTTCGCCAATTTGCTCCTGCCTCAGCAGTAATCCTTGCGCTTCCTTCGTCATTTCCCAAATGCCAGAACAGATGGCGTATCCCAATTACAAATAAAAATCCAATAGTTGTTAAAACTTGTTATTAACTTATCCCAATATTTTATTCCATCTTACTTATTGATAAATACAAATTTATTTAAAAAAAAAACATTCCGCCGTAAATTCTATATTTATATACATATTCTGCTATACTTGTTTTCCATCACAAAGTTCCACTGGTCCTTGGCTTCCTCACAGATACTCCTTGATTTCCTCTCACCATCTTTAATACTCCCAAAAATACATAGGAAAGGACATATGTTTGTAAAAACCGAAATTTGATTTACCGGAAGAAGTGTCTTGATTCATTCCCGGAATTTGAATCCATATTTAAAAATAAACCCGTAACGTATGCGCCACATAATAATAGCATTTAAATGTTTTCTTCAACATTGCTACGCAAATCGTAGTTTCCGAACTACAAAAAACTTTGATGCAACAAGACGTGTTGTCTGCACCTCTTCACCTAATACCCTAAACTCAGAATGCCAAATATTTAAATCAATCTTTATTTCGATTTCAAAAGAATATAAATTGAATCGTATAAAAGTCCCTACCGACAAACAAACACAAATCCTCTATCATAACCGTACGAACCCTATACCGTGGCACGTTCTTTCCGAACCAAACCAACCGGTATACAAATTCGCAATTCAATAACGCAAAATCCGTGAATAAACAGACACGTTCCACATCCCCCGAGAATGCTGAAATAAACGGTTATTATAAAAAGAATGAACCTGATTTCAGTAAACAACCCTATGCAACCTGACCGTAAGTAGAAAGTTTTCTTTTCAGATCGACCTATTGTCACCTAACCGCAGCGGCTAATCAGCCCCAATGCTGCTTCTTCTGCATGACCGGCGCAAAAGCGCCCAGACGGTCACCGAAGAATCGTCGGCAAAATTTTCTTAAATACTAAGATGTACTACTATAGACATACTCACCATTTTTTTTTCCTCCATTGCCCTCCTTTGGGATGGTTATCCTGGTGGATTCCCGCGTAGGAGTGCTCTTTTCCTGGCACTCGACGTTGGATCCTACCGGCTGCGCCAAAAATGTTGGGGTCCTTATCTGCTTGTCGGCGAGAGACGTCCTCTGGAATGTCCTGTCGCGGGAACCTGTAAACCTACACCACTTTTGTTGAATAAAACTCACAGACACTTTACGTTTTTAAGTCAAAATCACAAGAGAGCTTTATTCTTAAAAATACTAGTTCTTATATACTATTTACAAATAAACATTACAGTCTACGTCTTGACTTTTCTGGTGTTCCAGTTACGCAATTGTTATTTGGTGTCAGTGGCTCAAGCCCACTGACCTACTGCAAGTAAAAGTATCGTCGGTGCATTCTAAATGCCCCTCGTCAGCTTGACTGCAGAACTGTGACACCCTAAAAGTTTACATCATAATTAATGCATAAATACTATTCATTTACAATATTTGCACCCTAAAAATATGTGCATTCTTAATGAGTTTAATAGGAGTCGGTGCTGTGAGTCAACTAGGCGTAGGTATCTTGATTCTAACTCACAACAAGAGCCAGGTTCATCAAAGTATCAGGATGGTTTCCTGAAACATGACGGGGGCGTCGTGCCTTTCCAGGCGCTGTCCTTGCGCTGACTATCACCATCCCAAGTATGGGAACTTTTTAGTCAGTGCTTGAACGGCGCCACACCGTGGTATCACAATGGGCCATTATGTGTGCTCATGTGTGCTTTTTGGCAAACTGGGCGGGCACTTCTACCTACCTACCTACCTAACAACTGAATATAGATAACATTAATTACATTAGCAGTGTAACGAAGTTACTTACGCTTACCCACTGTTCTGTCTGCGTTAGTTATTGTCCCAGTGGAATCGGTAAAAACTTTAAACCAGTGTTCTGTCTGCGTTAGTTAATGTCCCAGTGGAGTTGGTAAAAACCTTAAACCACTGTTCTGTCTGCGGTAGTTAATGTCCCAGTAGAATCGGTAAAAACCTTAAACCACTGTTCTGTCTTTATTCTCTAGTGTCCCAGTGGAGTCGGTAAAAACGTTAAACCACTGTTCTGTCTGCGTTAGTTAATGTCCCAGTGAAATCGGTAAAAACCTTAAACCACTGTTTTGTCTTTGTTCTCTAGTGTCCCAGTGGAGTCGGTTAAAACCTTAAAACACTGTTCTGTCAGCGTTGAGTTCCCTAAGTGTTCTCTGGAGCTAAGGTATTCGCTGGTGTTGTGTCGAGGTGTCGGTATCGGTTGCTCCTGCTTTTATAGCCCAGCTTCAGTAGCAAAGCTTCCAGACAGTTCTGTTGTTTTACCAATTCGATTTAAACGCAACCGTGACTACCGCTGCAGAATTCCGCTTGTTGTCAAGCACGTGGCATTGTTCGTTGTTGCACGCTCTGTAGTTGTTGTTGATGATGTCATGCGCGTCAATCATACTGTTTATTAGGGGTGGGTTTTGCCTATTGCTTCTGATAGTGTAATAAATTACATTCTTCTAGAACAATCGACGTCGTGTGAGGTCCGTGACTTCGATTGAAAAAATGATAGTGTGGCAGAAGAATTATGTTGCATTTCTTTTGTTTAACTTATTCAAGTTTGTTTTTGTTGTTGGCGACGCAGTCAATGTGGGAGCGTAAATATGACGGGTTTGAGAATTTACGTTCTCACAGCAGGCATAAGATAATATACACACAAGTTTAACTATGGGGCGAACCAGAGTGCCACTGCCAGTCTTCAGTTCCACTATCCGAACTTTGCCTAGTTTTAATGATAGGAGCCATTTTACATCTGGAAGGAGGTAACTTCTCTTCTCGTATTGCTACTAAACCACCAACTTCAAAATTTCGTTGGGGTCGAAACCATTTGGAACTTTTTTGCGATGACGTGAGGACTTCGATATGCCATCGACGGCAAAAATGCTACCGTACCTGTAATATCGGCTGCGATCATTTCATGCAGCTTATCTTTAATTTCTATAGCATCAGACTCAGGAATTACCTTTAACTGGTTGTATCCAGCGCGCATTTCATATGAAATTTAATCCGTTTAACAGCTGCTTCCCATTAACCGCCCATTTGACGAGCAGAAGTTGGATTGAATTTCCACTGATTGCTATAATCTGTTAGATAGAGGTGGAATTCCTAATTTTTCAGTATTTTCTCATAAACAATATGCAGCTCTTTTTCAGCTCCTACGAAATTAGTCCCATTATCAGAATAATAATGAAAACAGTATCCGCGATGTGCAACGAACCTTTTTAAAACCTCTATGAAAGTTTCAACAGAAAAATCGGCCACAAACTCCAAGTGCATCGCGCCCGTAGTCATATAAATAAAAACAGCAACGTATCCCTTCACGGCCTTAGAACCATGGCATTTTGAAAGCATTCAAATTGAATGATCCTGCCATACCATCTCTAGTGGAGAAGAATGGACATGTGATATTCACTCGAATACTAGGAAGATCTGCCATGATTTGTTGAGTTTGATCAGTACTTTGATGGCGGCAAGCCACACATTCTCAATAGATTTTACGGAGAGCATTTCTTGTATCTAAAACCCACAATTTAGTTTGCAACTCAGTTTGACTTAATAAGGGGCCACCATGATACAAAATTTTATGAAATTTATTTAAAATCAAAATAATCCCACGCGATTTGTTATGGGGAAAAATGGGAAATTTAGCTTCTAACGAACGACTTATTCTTCCTCCAACTCTCAATATACTCTTAGCATATAAGAATATATTCAATCTCGAATGCGGACTGCGAAGCGGAATTGCTTTAGATTGTATGCAGCATTTAATTTCCTCAGGGAATATAACAACTTTCTTAATCCAGATTTTTTCGGCATTGATCAGTTCATGCTGAATTAATTTGCCAAAATCACGGCAATTCCTATTCCATATGTAGGCGATGAATCGAATCCAACAAGTGGTGATGCAATTTAAATGACTAAAGGGATTGTAGTTCATCAATAGCTCACAAAAGGAGTTATGCTCGACGGCAAGTGCACTCAATTTCTTTGTGCGGGCATCCAGTCGTAGAAGTATTTTCATTTCTTTAGACAGGACATTGCGTAGTTGGCTGGACTCTTCCACCACAACTCATGGATAGCTAATTTAGAAGCTGACAAATCCCTAGACGCACAGTCCGCAGGGTTTTCATACGTGGAGACATAAAAACAGTTTTCGAACGGTATGATATCCTGCACCTTAGCGACGCGATTTGGTACAAATACTGTCCATTTGAGTAACCATATTATTTTTGGAATCACTCCAGCCATAATCATTTGAAACAAGATTGCCAAATGATTGCTTAATACATTCACGCAAATTAGTGACTAGAACTGCAGCGCATATTTAGGAATAGAAATCGGTCGTAATGGTGAAGATTTAGTTCTGGGATACATTAGGTGCGTGCGTAAATTACCCCAGCATAAGCAATCTCTGAAGCGTCGGCGAAGCAATTTAGGGCAATCTGAGAGCCCTCTATGCCAGTACCAAGACATCGTGGAATGTCGAGAGTAGCAAGAGTCTTTAAATCTTCTCTATGTTGTAACCAAATTGCCACTCTATCATCCCGTACAGGATCAACTCCCACTCCCATCAAATATCCAATATCCATATGTGCTGAAATAGTGTTTTTGGTACTACCGTAACTGCAGCCATATTGCGCGTAGGATCAAATAGCCGACAAGAGTCTGATAATATCTCACTTTTTGTGGAGAGCTTAGCTTGACAACATAGTGTAGAAAATCCATTTTAGATCCACATTAACCCCAATGCGTGAACGGTCTCATCTTAAGCCACCAAATGTGATTGGATTTGTTCAGTTTTGTTGCCATTACTTTCGCTTAGCGTTCTTGTTTTTATTAGCGTATGAACCAGTTGATTTGATGACCTCGCTTCTGTTTCTGATCCGCACGATGCCTCTACCCTCTGTCGTTAGTTTAAGAGTAGATTTCTTAAAATAATAATGCGTTACGTTTGCTGCTTAAATTGCTATTACTTTACTGTACTGTACATTACATCCATCAAAAATAAAGCAAAGGTTAAAAAAAACAAAGGTTATAAGAATAAAATGAACACAAGAAAATAATGAACATAATTGGCGTGAATAGGGCCTAAGTCCATAAAAATAAGAAACATTTTTTTTAGTTTACGTTGTTCAGCTTATATATTTATTTGTTATTATTATTAAACCAGAACTTCCCGCTTCTTACATCAGTCTTTCGCGTTACGGAAAAATTGCTTTGTTTTCTCTTCAAAGACTATATTGGAGGCCTCCTCTTACTTAGTGTGAAAAGCCTCTGGAAAAAGAAAAAGGAGCCATATGAATAATTATACAAACAGCATCTCTAAGTCTGTTAAATAGTTTAGGAATGTGTTTTTTTTCGGTTTTCAAGTTAATATATACTTTTAATTGCTGAAGTTGACGGACGGAAATTTTGTTGTTCGTACCCTTCCATATACAGCACGACGCCGCATGCCTTCCAACAATTGAAAACAAACGATTTGTCGTATTTGCCGCTACGGTTTCGGACCAAGTTGTTTACCTGCAAATAATAAATGCATTTATGTTTTTATTTATTTCTTTTTATATATATAATTGATATCCTTTTCAATGATAAATAATCATAGTAATGCATCAAATTTTACCAGAGCTGTGAGTTCAACCTCGCATGGTTTAGGTGTTGGTCTTTCGAATTACCACGGTTCTTTCTTTCAATTTCCCTGCGCAATGCAAAGGCTTCATTTGTAAGAGCACTTATTCAAATTCTCATGAAACTGCTGTAAACTGTTCACTACACAGCCAAATTACTTTGTAACAATGTAGATTTATTGCAAAAACTTCACCTTTATCATCGTCTACACTTTCAGAAAAAATAATTCTCTTTCTGCTAATTTTACACCTTTAAAAGGTTTCTTTTTATGATTCCCTATTAAATGCAAACCTTTACTTGTCGACACTGAACGGCTTTGTCATCATGTCAACATGTGACTCATGTGACGACTAGGGTTACCATCCTATTAAAACTCAAAATGTTAATGCTGCTAAGTCTCAAACATCACTGTCTTTATTGTATAAGTTACATTATAGACAGGGAGAGTTTAGTATATAAATAATAGAGGGTGATGTGTATTATACATCACACCCATTCTTCTTTTCTTACGCCAACTTTGGTAAATATTGAAGGTACAAATCCCGTCATTTTAGTCGGACTGTACGAAGGCAAAACAAAAATTTAAAAATTGTAATACATACCTACAATTTGTTAAAGAATTATTAGATATAGTAGAATTGTTTATAAGGATTTTTGTTTTCTTGTAACCATACCCAATTTTATTTATGATGCTCCGCCAAGAACTATGTTACTGGGTACTTCTGAATGTACTGTACGAGGTGAGAGATATGAGAACAAAACAATATTGCCACTAAAAGAGACAGAGTTATGAACAAATTATAGCTTTCATAACAGAATTCAACCAAGACATCATAGCAATTTACATTAGATAATATGCACCTGGTATGTCTCCCTGTTGCAAAATTGTTTCTAAGGTCGTGGTTAAAGCATAGAAAACATTAAACATTCAATTTATTTATTAATTATATTTATTTATTTATCTCTACAAATTGATCTTAGGACATTAAGGTAATAACCTTTTTAAGATGTCCTAACGACATGAAGTATATATATATTTTCAATAATTAACTTAACTGGAACAATTCATTCCAAGGTAAAATGAAATATAAATTATAAAAGAAATTGATTTACACAAATAAAATTATAAAGTTTTAAAATTTTAAAATTATATAAGTGGATGATTTAAACAATTAAAATTAAATATTGTTAAACGTACTCTCCGTTCTTTAAATATTAAATTAAAAAATATAACAACAAAACAATAAACAATAAGATAAATACAGATCACAATTTATGAACAAAGCAATACAGATTGCCCGCCCTCAAGTTCATTCCTGAACTGTACAGTGCTGCCAATACTTCGCAGCCGTATAGGAAGTGAGTTCCAGAGTCTTACTGCATACACGAAAAACTGACGATCAGACATAAGAGACGAGTGCTTGCACGGGACAAGTTGGTTACAACGACAGGAACGTGTGAACCTGAGACATCTAAACAAATATGGAGGTTCCCGGGTGTAAATAATCTTGTGAAGAAAGATGATAGTCTTAGACTCCAAGAGTTGATCGAATGTGATCCCAAAAACTTGCCTTGATAAAGTGGATACATGATCTGTTCTAGTCAAGCCATAAATATACCTTGTTATATTATTAAATAGGACATTAAGCTTTCGTTTGCTAGCTGCATCACAATTCGCAAAAATTTCGCAACCATACAGCAATGTTGGGAGAAGGTTGGCCTTACCCAACAACATTCTGATTCCTTGTGGGGTGAAATATTGCGTTGACCACAGTGAACGCAGCATACCGTAAACTTTGCCAACCGTGGCAGCAACGTGGTTACTCCATGTTAGAGTGCCTTCAAATATAACTCCCAGGTTTTTAGCCGTGTTTACACGTTCAATCACAGACCCATTCATTATAATACTGGGTAGTATTGTGGTATCAAAGTGTTTCTTGTAAGTCACTAAACATTTTGACTTAGCAGGATTAAGGCAAAACCCATTTTTCCTTGCCCAGTTATAAACATTAAATAAGCCATTATTAATTTGAGTGACACAATTAATAATTTCGTCCCTTTTACAGCTTATTAAATTTGGACGTCATCAGCATACAGATGAATATCACAATCATGCAATGCAGTCGGTAGATCATTTATATATATACAAAAAAGAAGAGGCCCCAATATGGACCCCTGAGGTACACCTCGCACTACCGACAAGAAATCCGATGCCTCATCATCACACTGACTGGGTTGGTAAACCGCTTGGGTTCTATCTGTAAGGTATGATTCTATCAATTTCACTGCGCCGGATGAGAAATTGTACATTCTCAGAAGCTTCGTACATAAAATATTGTGGTCAACACAGTCAAATGCCTTTGAATGCTCCAATAATACCAAGAAAGACACCCTATTTAAGTCAAGTGATGCGCGAATACTCTCCACTACATCAGTCAGAGCCGTTACGCAGCTCCTCCTTGGGATGAACCCAGACTGTCGTTCCGTTATAATGTTATTGTCTGCTAAATACTTTTTTAATTGTTTCGCCATTACTAGTTCAAATACCTTGGACAAGTATGGTAAAATTGCTATTGTTCTATAATCGTTATCAGACTTTAGGGTTGGAATAATTTTCCCTAACTTCCAACAATTAGGGAAAGTTGATGTCGTTATAATAGTATTAAAAATATGAGTTATGACTGGCAGCAGCTTATGAAGTACGGCCTTAACAAAAACAGGATGAATCTCATCAGTACCACAAGCATTTGACTTTATACCCAGAAAGCACTCCAATACATCTGACTCGTGAACACCAGAAAACCCAAACATAATATCAGAGGACACAGAACTACAACAGTCAAAATCAATTAATAATTTTAACGCTTTGCTACTAAACATACGTCCTCAAGTTCCGCATGACTTTCAAAGAAAGCCGAGATCTTCTGATTATTTCTTGTTTTGAGCATGGGAGTACATTTGCTGTTAACAAAAATCCCAAGAAACTACGACGAAGCTAATAATTAATTAGAGAAGTTTAGTCGTAAGCTTCCTATTCTATATAACAAGCCAATTTTGACGTACAGCGTACATTGCTGAACTCATCCAGTGAAGATGCCATAGAAAAATTCATTCAATACATTTGTACAAAAACTGAAAAATAAACTGAAAAGCAAAAAAAAAATCAATGTGCTCAATTATAGACTAGAACTGTAGAATGCAGTTTTATAAAGTTATGTCAGAGTCAATTTCAATAAGTTTAGGTTTACGTTGGAGTGGCTGCAAAAATAGCACACTTATAGTAATAACGTATGTGACGTTCGCACTGTCCTCATCAGTCCTCATCAGTTGTGGGGTCATGTCGGTCAAAGAAATGCCTACCCAATTCTGAGTTGGGGAAGTCGCTATCTCCGCCAACGGAGGCGCTTCTTATATCAGCGTGGCCGAAGCTATCTCCGTCGTCAGAGGTAGCGTTGATCTCATTGGTGTTCATGGGGACAGGTTTACCATCGGCATCTCCCTGATGGTGACGCCATACACTTTACCTGTTACCCTTGTATACTCGGAGAGTGATCACTCCCTTACGGGCTGCAAAAGGAGCTAATGATTGCTCATTAAGGATGATGGTGACCTGCCTACCACTGCCTTTGTGTTCACAAATTTTGGCGACTTTCCAGCGAAACCGTGGCTATCCATGTTACTTTTATTCAGGATCCCCACAATCTGAACTGCCGTAGAAGGTTCTGAAGGAACCCAAGCCTTAGATCTCGAACATAGTTGGATTTTATGAATGGGGAGAGCCCTGAGCTTGGCATCCTATCAGAATTCTCCCAGTTTGTAGATTGGGAGCTTGTATAGATCCGCTTAGCGTTGATCCCAACAGAAGATTAATATAGTGCTAATCGGGCGTCAATCTCAACCGAACCTACACCACCATCTTAATGATGACGAACATCGAACGTATTTTGAAGCCTGCCAAAATGTTAATCGAACGGGGCACTTACTATCTTAAACAGTAGCCGAGTAGGTCCTGAAACCGTAACCACCACCCCATAGCAATCTAGACATAAAGAGACGGTTGAGAGAGGGATCCTAAGACAATATCCGGTCGTGCCGTTTGGTGCTTTAATTTAATAAGTTAATACAGATTTTAATCATGAAAATAGCAACATTTTTTCATACCTAAATCATGTACAAAAATGTAAATCTTTTAAAGGAAACCATCGATTAATCTATCTAATCAAAAATTGACTGGTTTTTGCCTTAAAGTAAATATTAAGGCAATTTAGGTGTGTCGTTTAGTTGGCTAGAAGTGCCATATCAATGTTAAATTCTTGAGATTTTATATCGTCTAAAATGCTAATATGTTTTAATTTTATAAATTCAACAATTTCATTTCGCAATTCAAAAATAGTCCAACATGTTTTCCTCTACATAACCATCTAACCTCAGTAAACATAAGTAGATCCCCATATTGAGTTCCTCAAGAAATTTTGTCAACTTGCGATGAGTTATTGAATTTTATCCACCACTGACTTTATTCACTATTTTGATCAGAACATTCATTGTTTGAACTATTCGTCGATTTGGCACAAAACGACTCTTGATATTAAACAGTGGAATGGACGAACCTATAATCCATATCTGATCAACTGCCCAATAAAGCTATCGTTTTTTCCCAAGCATTGCTGGCGCACCATCTGTGTATATGGATGTAGATTTGGCTTTTATTTCCAACACCGTTTACCGCTTCAAATATATCTTTGCCTCTTGTATTACGAAATAGAGGGATCAGTGCATGAATCTCTTATTTTAAATTAAAATTACCGTCAACCATTCCGACTCCCAATATTAGTTGACTTATGTCAGAAATATCACATGAATCATCCAATGCAAGAGTAAAGTATTGTAGTGCACGATACTAGTGTATTATAAATCATTATAAATCAATAAATATAAGCACACCTGGACATGGAATGGCAATTTTAATGCAGCATGCGCTGTTCGTCCACCATCCAATAGAGTACCAGCGATTCCCAAAGAAGCAGGTGCCAATGTAATTTTTCGTTGCGATAGAATGGCTGCCAAAATCAAATCATGCGTTGGACGATTGGGTGGTGACAAACCTAATTGCCCTAATGCTTTATTTGCAATCGTAAGGCACATTGCTTCAATCGCTATCAATGCCTCATTATACATTTTCAATGAAATTAGCAAATCAGCGTTTCTAGTGTAATGACTATTGTCACCAGCTACTCCAAAGCCAGCCATATCACTGCCTTTATTCACATATTTGTAAATATATTTAATCGACTTCACAGAATTACAGTATTCAACATTTATGTGAGCCTGAAATACTTTTGACAATAGTGGAGAATAAGGTACAATCCAACGATTATCAACTTCAATGTCTTGATTGCGTTTTTTAATTGTTGTTGTATGCCATTGACCTCCGGTGACCGACGTCCGTACAACGGATATTCGTCGTCACCTGTAATTGTATCTGAAGTTAATGCTCTTGGCTACAGCTTTGAACATTTTCCATCGATTATGCATGGAATATTCATATTACTTCAAATAATTCTGGATCGCTGATTTCATCTGAAATTTTAGCTGATATAATGTCATTAATTTGATCGGGTGTTAATTTATGAACCAGCCATATCAAGATTTGCGCGTACGGTAGCCCTCTCTTTTGCCATTGAATGGAATACATCCAGCATCGCACCTCTCCAATAATTCGCAATTTGATAATCAAATCCATCAGTGCTTTTACTTTCTGTTGAAATACACGTGCTGTTATATCGTGTCGATCTGTTGGATTCTGATAATCAAATAAATTGTTTTTTATGTCAGCCCACTGTGGATTGCATGTGAATGTTATGAATAGGTGGGGACGACCATATTTGCGAACGTATAACATTGCATCTTGCGTATATTCGTGCATGTGGCGCGGAATGCCAACATATATCTATGGTAATATTGTTAAACGTCCGATATAATTAATATTGGCATCATTCACTATTGCATTTCGCAAGTGTATGTATTCTTCCGATCGCAATTTGGCTTGATAGAATCGAAGGTAATTAAGGCGTTCTGCTTCAATTTTCTCAGACATGTCAACAGCGTATGGGTGAAAAAGTTTGCCACATCGCATAATAAAGTTGTCTTCTTGTGGGCGAATCATGAATCTATACGAATAATAATTCATCCCACTAACTTTTTTTTTCTACGTCACGACCTATGATGAATACATTATCAGAAAATTAATATCATGTCTTCTTGTTTTGAAATAAATACATATTAAATTGAATTCATATATATATTACCGGTTCGTGGATCTACCATTCGTATATTGATATGATAGCCGTCTTCACCTTTGCAGTACAATAATGGATATTGTAATGCATCATAGCTGCGGTGATGCTCTGAAACACGCCGTAATTCTTCATTTCTTCGATTTAGCACAATATCGCGAGATTGAAACTGGTCTACAACAATTACAATTGCCACTTCATCAATTGCTGGTGCATTGTACAACGCCGATCTAATTCACAATTTGCATCTCCGATAAAATAGATTTGCAAAAATTGATGATCAGCATCAGGATATGGTAATAAGGAACCAGCTCGATGATAAATCTGACCTTGAATCTGTAATATTTGTGAAATGTAATTAGATGTTGGGTCAGAATTCTTGAACACATCAAAAAAATTGCTGCTCAGATCGCATTTTTCATATGACATTCCGCATGAAGTAACCTTAAAATTCGGCATGAAATTGTCTCTTACAATTTTGGCCGCACCAAAAGAATTCATTTGAAATCTTGCATTGTATTCTTGAATGTGAGATAACAAATGCTTAGATGCTTGCGGCGTTCCAAAAATGAATGAATGAAGTGCATCGGGGGGAAATTCAAATGCTGGCAGTCTCACTTTGCCACTAGCACAACACCTGCCAGACGTTTCTCCTTGAAATTTGGCTGCATCACAATGTGGACATCTCATCGTCATTTCACCAATATTGGCATGTTCACTATAAACATTTTCGCTATTGTAAGCGAAAGCAGCTTATTCCATCTCTTGCACAGCACGACGTGAATGTCGTATCGTTCGTCTCGATACTGGAGTTAATGGATTTGGATCTGCCGATCTATGACGACGTGCGTTTCGTAATTGTTATACTTGATTTTGTTGTGACTGTTCCTCTACACTTTGCGCTCTCCTTTGATTAAATCTAAAGGTAGAATTACGAGTACGTCGACCTATAATTGATCGTCTTGTTGGTGGCATTTTTTCTAAATCAATGAAAATATTTCAATATGAATTAAGGATTGTTTATTCAAGAATAATTCAAAAAGTATTGTTGTTGTGTAAGTGCGTTGCATTCAATTAAACTTTCAGAAAAAATAATTAAAGTAATACAAATTTGTTTTGTTTATTTGGAAAATATGTAAAAAAAACATGGTTTTTATTTAATAAATATGGTGTGTTTGAATGATTAATTGAAATGAGTCAATTTGAATAGCTTAAGATCATTAGAAATATTTATTTGGTTTCGCGTATTCATTTATTTATTTGTTGTAAAAAAATGAATAAATAGTGTTCTCCAAAATTTAATGATGTTCTATTTTTTTCCATAATTTCATCGTATTGGATCATCCATTATTGAAATGGGATGTAAAAAAAGCACCGTACACAGCAACAACAATGTACACATTACGAATGACTTCAATATTGAGTTCATGCTAATTGGATGATGCAATATGATGAAATTATGGAAAAAAATCAATTTTCACTCTGTTTTTTTATTTATTTTATATATATATTTTATTGAATCTTCTAAAAAATATCTTAGAACTAATTATAAATCTTTCTTGAATCCAAACACATTTTTGCACTGAACACACTTAAAATCACTTTTTAAATTATTACTACTTACCAATATTTATGAAACTAAAAAAAAAATGACTTGTAATAAAATTCCAATTGGAAAGCAGCGAATGTATGACCGGCTGTATCAGAATCCAAAACTGAAAGAAAGTGATTGGCAAACATGTACATTTTGACAGGTTCATCTGTTTAACATTTGTATGCTGTCAATCAAATTAATGTGTGTTTATTAATGTGTTTTTTTCGTTAGGTCGGACCAAGATTTAAACTTTTTTTTCAAATGTTAAATTTTTTCAGGAAAAAATCATAACTATAGAATGGCTGGACCGATCAACTAAGCATCATCACTCCTCTCTGCACCTTCCCTAAAAATTTTAGGGGCAATTGGTCTCGAGTTATGTAGTGACAATCAAAATGTACACTTCTTTTTATATATAGATAAAAAAGCCAGCGAGCCACTAAATAAACTAGAATTAATCTGAACATCTAATACTGCAATCCTGCATTAGACTTCTTATTCTTTCTCTCGGTGCTCTTGACTAACTTTGGTTAAGAACAGCACCAAACAATAGCGTAACCAACGGCAAACTGTGACGGTTACATAGTTTGCTGAGGGTGATTTACCGCTTCGCACTAGGTTTCTTTTATACTACAGCACATCATTGCATTCATACACTGTATGAAACCTGCAACCGATATGTAAGCCGATCTTGCTAGGCCAACGTTATCGACATTGATTCAACCCTCATCATCAATCCAACCCTACATGGCGATCCTGCGAACAACCTGAAAACTGAAAAGCGACCAAAAAAATAAAATAATCCAGCAACCGATCCAGCAAACAACGTGAAAAGCAGCCAAATATTGCAACAAATCCAGCAACAGATCCTGTAAACAACTTGAAAAGCAGCTAAATATCCAGCAACCAATCAAATGTAAGAATACGTGCCGGAATACTTAACATAACCAACCTAATGGAAGAATACGTGCCGGAATACTTAACATAACCAACCGTTCCTGCTCCAGCATATAGAGCAAAACCACCACTAAAAGTCGGACCAATGCCACTAACAATTGAAGACTACAAAAAACTGCAGGGGAAGCAAAAAGAATTGCATCTAACTGCAATCCCACGGTGCGAAAACAACAAACTAAAGAAACGAGGATGTCTTTTACCCAAACAAAAACGCCCACTGGCCCACATATTAGCAATAGTAAGTGACGATAAACCACCTCCGTGGAATGAAGCCACCCGCAAAAGTCATGTTCATAACTATAAGAAAGACGCTAATACCTAGTTACCTAGTTACCGCTATTACAGCAGTTTAATTAAGTAAATAAACAAATAAAACAAAAAATAATTTTTAATCTATATCTAAAGAAAAATGATCAAATTTACTGTTTGCTAAAATAATTAAATGTCTTATCCATGTCCATGTTATCAAAACTTGAATCCTAAATGGAAACAACACTGAATGCATAAAAAGATATAGTTACAACACTAAGAAACGAGTAAAGACGTCTGAAGTCGGGTTAGACCGACTACGAAATACCCTTTACCTTTTCTTGTGAGTGCGAGTTCATCAATTGGGATGTTTTCTTCATAAATATCATTAGGAGTATATCTACGTTAAATTGCGGTACGGTACCTTGAATCGATTATAGCGACCCCATTTCTTGTGTATGGCTTTGTAGGGTCCATATACGTACTGTTTGGGAGTTTTTATACCCAAACAACATTTTTATGGGTATTCGCATTTATTCCCATTTAACTCAAAAATCCCCACTCTGGTCAGCACTGCAGCCTCATCATCATCTTCACATAGTTACATATGTTTCAAAACATACATATTTACATTACTTCTTGTCATTTAAATGCATTTATCAGTCTAATTCTGAATAAATAATAACTGTTATAGTTTTGCTGCCTCCGTCTGTCGAACTGACGGTCATCGTCTTATAAGCTTGCATTAGTAACAGCACTAACGGCTTCCTGGCTGCTGTTTTGTTATTGTTGCATTTGCCTTACAAATTGTTGTTACTTTTCTTCTCGAAGAAGATTTCAATACTTTTTGCATGGTTTGCTTTAAATAAAATACCTGAAAGTTTTTGTTGCTACTTTTTTTATAGAAGGTTCGTGAAGAATTTTGACAGAAAAAAAGAGCAGTTGGTGACAAGAATGTGATGTCAATAGTAACTGAATAAATATTTGAAATAGCAAATATTAAAATTAAGAATGTAACTGAAATACATACAAAGAAAAAATATTAATTAAATACACTAATCTACAAAATTTTAGACTAAAAACTACAAAAAAAATAAAATATGAGAAATTGTTCAAGCTCACTTCTTAAGAACCCCTCGTCTAGGTTTTCGAGAAGAAAACTCTCCTACATTAAAAGTGGTGCCGAAACCTGGGATCTGTCCTCGTGCTGACACAAATCCCTTAAATTCTTCACCTAAAATTACTGCCGTCGTGCGACGGTTAACATAACCTATTTTGTTGCATCGAATTTCGACAAAATAGAGTCAATTTATGCTGCAATTGAAGAACAAAAAGGTATACACAAACATATTCAACGTTTAAAAACCTCTTTTGCAACTAAACCGAATGAAGCCAAAACTAAGGGGTATGTACAAATCGTTTTGGAGGATTTGGAACAAAACTTTCGTTTGTTCAAAGATGGCCACGACCAAGTTATGTTCAACGTGCGGGAAAACTCGATTGCTGAAAAGGATGTGCCATACCTAAGTACCGATGTGTATTATACATGTTATGATACATATATTTTATTAAAAACAACTTTACTTGATCTAATGTTTGAATTTGATACTCCACAGACTCCAACCGTCCGTTCCAGTAATTTCGCCACAAGCAGCCGAAATGACACGTTCATCGCTGGAGCCAGAATGCCAAAAATTAAGCTGCCGACATTTTCTGGAGATTATCTCGAGTGGATTTCTTATCGAGACACATTTTTATCGCTTGTTCATCACAGCCCCTCGCTTACGAATATTCAAAAATTTGTATATCTACAAAGCTCGTGCACTGGTACAACTCTTTCGATTGTCACCGACTATCCAACTGCTGATTCTAGCTACGATATTGCGTGGGAAGCACTCGAGAGGAGATTTCTTAACGAAAGGAAGCTTGTCGATCAAATTCTTAACCGCCTGTTTTCAATCCCGCCTTTGTCAGGTAATGTGCAATCAGTAAAACAGTTACTTGATACCACCAGAAGTGGCTTAGCTCAACTTAAAGCACTTAAAATTGATACCACTACTTGTGATTCGATCGTAGTCTACATGACGTCACAAAAGCTTGATGTTCAAACTCCTAAGGAGTGGGAGCTGTACCTGAAGCCTAATACAATGATACCAACCATCAAAGAAATGCTTGCCTTTTTAGAAACAACTTTTCAGGCTCTTGAATGTGTTCAAGATGAAAGCCATTTCAACCCACACAAAAGTAATAAAGACAAAAATTATGAGAATCGTCGTTAGCCAACGAAAACTATACGAGCCCACACAGCTACTTCTACAATCTTGGATGAAAACTGCCCGTCATCCATTATACAAATGTTTTAAATTTGCAACGATATCTTCATCAGAGAAGAAAAACATCGTTAATCAACATCGGTTTTGCAGAAATTGCCTTCGATCTGGACATCTACAGGCTACTTGTATGTTAAAATCAGTATGCCAAACTTGTAATGAGCCAAATCACACGGTAGTATACAACGAATACTTTTCCGGAAACAACTCGTAGAGAAAAAAGTCAGCGGGGGCCAGGTCCGGTGATTACGGTGGTTGAGGCATGATAACGGTTTTGTTTTTGGCCAAAAATAGCTCTTGAGCGATGTCCATGCCACGTTGTTTTTGCTCAAAATTTAGCAATTTTGGAACAATCTTCGCTGCCGCACGTTTCATGCCTAAAACATCCGTAAAAATTGCTTGGCATGAGCCGAACGATATGCCAACATCATCAGCAACCTCTCTGATAGTGATTCGACGATTATCCAAAATAATTTTCTTCACTGCGTCAATGTTTTCATCGGTTGTTGACGTGCTCGGGCGACCAGGACGAGCATCGTTATTGACATCTTCTCGGCCTTCCTTAAACCGGTTATACCACAATTGAACTTGTGTTCTACTCATAGTAGACTCGCCAAAGGCCACAGTCATCATTTCAAATGTCCTTGTGCATTTAATTTCATTTTTTACACAAAACTGAATACAGTTTCTTTGATCCATTTTTTCGAATAGTAGATCGAAGAGCACACCAAAACACGACTAACCTCTTTTCTGTCAAAAACAAACTGACAATCCAAAATGGTTCATATTGCCAACATATATAGCAGACATGTGTACCAGCATTAAAAAAAAAAATGCGAACATCGAACATACGTAACTCACGAAAAGATGAAAACAACGATTATCTTTTGATCACACCTCGTATGTTGATGACGTCATATCAGGAGCGGATAATTTTGAGGACGCTCTACAATTACAGCAACAACTTTGCTCACTTTTGAAATCTGGTGGATTTCACCTTCGGGAATGGAATTCCAACTCTTGACGATTACTTAATCATATTCCAGAAGAATATCGTGAAAAGGAAGACCTATTTACACTAAACCAACCAAACATGGCGAAAGCTCTTGGTCTTTATTGGACATTACGAATGATTCGTTTTGTTTTACAATAAATTTTACTTTTTCTAATACTGTCACTAAACGTACTTTGCTTTCAGATGCAGCAAAATTATTTGATCCCCTAGGATGGTTATCTCCCACAACTATCAAAGCAAAAATTATGTTCCAGCAGCTGTGGAAATTAAAACACGATTGGGATGATACACTACCACAGGAAATCCAATCTGACTGGGTAAACTTTCGAGCAACTCTGAAGTGGCTTGAAAAAATCGAAATTCCTAGATGGCTAGGATACATATCTACAAAATCAACAATTGACCTTCACGGATTTAGTGATGCATCACAAACTGCCAACGCTGCTGTGGTATACGCACGAAGTATAACCGAATCTGGTGAGGCAATTACAAATTTATTACAGGCAAAAACAAAGGATGCACCTTTAAAACTGAAACAATTCCCAGGCTGAAATTATGTGCTGCTACACTTTTAGCAAAATTCCTTGCTAAAATTAAATTAAACAACGACTTCAATATTGGGCGAATCGTGTACTGGACGGATAGCACCATCGTTCTTGCGTGGATCAAAAATTATCGCAGACGGTTGGAAGACTACGTAGCAAATAGGGTGGCACATATTCATAAAATTTCCGACGTCACCGAATGGAGATATGTTCCATCAGCTGATAACCCAGCAGATTGCGCTGCTCGCGGTATACTTCCAGAAGAACTCAGTAAACATTTACTATGGTGGAATGGTCCATATTGGCTAAAGTCAAATTCGGATAACTGTCGTACTTCCCGTACAAATATTGTTATCGATAAATCACCGGTCAACGCTACTACAGAAGAAAAAATTTACAACAATGGTATTGCAGTTCACTCAGCTAATGTAGAAACAACAACAGAGTGTCTAAATTTTATATCGAAATATTCCTGCTTCACTACATTGACGCGTGTAATGGCACACATTCTTCGTAATTTCGACAACTTAAAAAGCAAAATAAGAAAGTTAGAAATAAATTTAAGCTTTTTAAAAACATGGGAGCTTACAAGAGCAAGGAATCATTTAATTCGACTTACACAAGCTATAACATTTCGTGAGGAAATATGCTGCTTAAAATCGAATAAGCCTCTTCCTAATAACAGCCAAATTCTAAAGTTATCACCATTTTTATATGAATTGGATATTTTGAGAGTTGGTGGTCGCATATCTCAGGCTGAGATTCCATTCCACATGAAGCATCCTATACTTTTAACTGAAAAGAATCCTATTTCCATTCTTATCTTTTCAGAAGCACATAAAAAGACTTGTCATGGTAGTCTTTTGTTAATGCAGTCTTATGTTTCACGACATTATTGGATAGTCTCTGCTCGTGACTTAGCAAAACAGGCCCAGCGAAATTGCATCGTGTGCTTCCAGTACAAAACTCAAACTTGTCAGCAGTTAATGGGTAACCTGCCAGCAGTACGACTTCAACCAACACGTGCCTTCAGGCATAGTGGACTAGACTATGCCGGTCCCATCATCATTAAAACATCATCTTTGAGAACGGCATCTACCTCTAAGGGATATATTTGTCTCTTTATATGTATGTGCACCAAGGCAATACACTTGGAAGCCGTTACCAGCCTTACTGTAGATGCATTTCTGTCAGCCTACCGCCGTTTTATTGCTCGTCGTGGAATTTGTACCGACTTGTACTCTGACTGTGGTACAAATTTTGTTGGCGCGAATAAAGAACTGCAAGTCATCTACCAGCAAAATAAACTTTCTCTTTCTGAGCATCTCGCTGAAACACTGGCCAATCAAGGTACGAATTGGCACTTCATCCCTCCTGCTTCGCCTGATTTTGGTGGACTATGGGAAGCAGGGGTAAAATCTACAAAACATCATTTACGCCGAGTAATTAAAGATCGCCTCCTCACGTATGAAGAATTAGGTACGCTTCTCGCGCAAATTGAAAACATACTTAACTCTAGGCCTCTTTGTCCACTGTCAACTGATCCCAAGATCACAACGCGCTCACACCTCCGCACTTTTTGATCGGGGAACCAACAGTTTGCGTCCCAGATGAAGATTTAATTGATGCAAACATCGATCGACTTCACCTTTGGAAACAAATCGAACACCCCAAACAACACTTTTGGGTAAGATGGCAAAAGGAGTACATGTGTCGACTACAATCACGCCCCGAATGGAGTAAAATCATCGACAACATTAAAGTTGGTGATGTAGTACTTTTACTCCATGAAAAAAAGGTTCCTGGTCAATGGCCTCTCAACGGAAAATACATCAAACGTCCAATAGCAAAATTATGTCGTTTACAAATAAATGAAGTCACATCATCAGAAGTTATAGAATCATATATCAACTTGCATATTAAAAACCGAAGGTTTTTGGCCGGGTGAATGGTTGGGAGTTTTTATACCCAAACAACATTTTTATGGGTATTCGCATTTATCCCCATTTAATTCCAAAATCCCCACTCTGGTCAGCACTGCAGCCTCATCATCATCTTCACATAATTACATATGTTTCTTGTCATTTAAATGCATTTATCAGTCTAATTCTGAATAAATAATAACTGTTATAGTTTTGCTGCCTCCGGCTGTCGAACTGGCGGTCATGGCCTTATATGCTTGCATTAGCAACAGCACTAACGGCTTCCTGGCTGCTGTATTGTTATTCTTTCATTTGCCTTACAAATTGTTGTTACTTTTCTTCGCGAAGAAGTTTTAAATACTTTTTGCATGTTTTGCTTTAAATAAAATAACTGAAAGTTTTGTTGCTATTTTTTTATAGAAGGTTCGTGAAGAATTTTGACAGAAATAAAAAAGAACAGTTGGTTAAAAGAATGCGATGTGAATGTGTGTAAAATTTTTAGCTCTCGCAGCAAATAAAATAAATTAAAGTAACTGAATAAATACTTGAAATAGCAGATATTAAAATTAAGAATGTAACTGAAATATATACAAAGAAAAAATATTGATTAAATACACTAGTCTACAAAATTTTAGACTAAAAACTAAAAAAAAAAAAAATATGAGTAATCTTTGAAGCTCACTTCTTATGAACCCCTCGTCTAAGTTTTCGAGAAGAAAACTCTCCTACACATACTAATATAAAATTTCGTCCAAAAATATTGTATAAGTCGTAAGTAATAATAATATGCCCATTTTTTGTGTGGTATTTAATGTTAGTACCCGCAAGATTCCTGTGAAATTTCGTTGAAAAATCTTTAGAAGGTACCTAGTAATGATTTAAGTTAATTGTGGGCACTAGTAATAATCTGCCCATATTTGGAATGCATGCTAGTACAGACCCAGTGTATACATCTACCAATTTGTTTTCATATATCAGCACTAGAACCATAGATAGGGTAACTGTCTGTAAGCGGGGTCCCCAAGGTTCATTATATGGGAGGGAGGCGTATCCTTTATCTGATCGACCCCAATTCTTGTATGTGGCTTTGTAGGGGCCATATACGTACTACTATACTATTTCGTCCAAAAATATTATATAGGTCGTAAGTTATAATAATATGTTAATAGTGGGCGTGGCTGTAGAAATAACACGGCCATTTTTGTGTGGTGTTTAATGTTAGTACCTGCAACCTTCCTGTGAAATTTCGTTGATAAATCTTTAATAGGAACACAGTAATGATTTTCTGCTAATTGTGGGCGTGGCAGTTCTATTATTATCTCCATATTCTGCACATACACTATTATGGACCCCATGTATATTTCTGCAAATTTTTATTCCGCTGGCATCAATACGAGCATAGGGAGGCTAATGTTAATTTTACACCCGAAAGTTCCCTATATCAAAAGTGGGCGTGTAAATTCTCTTATTAGCCCCATTTGTTGCAGATAGCTTTGTAATGTCCACATGTTCTTTCCCGTAAAATTTCGTCCGTAAACCTCTACCAGATCTTCAGTTATTAATATTTGTTAATAGTGTGTGTGGTAGTTAATATATACCGCCCCCTTTTTGCACAGTGTTTAGGGGAACCCACATCTCCATAACTGCCAAATAACGTCACGATTCCGTGAATTAGACCGAAGTTATAGTCATTTCAAAAAAGGTGACAAAAGTTCCTTATATGGGAGGTAGGCGTCGTCTTTGTCCAAATCGGCCCATATAGCAATCTGGTTCTGGACCTTTGTTCAGACTATACTTTTGCAAAATTTCATTAAGATAGCTCTTACGATGTCGAACAAAGTGGCCACAGACGCACAGACGGACAGACGGACGGACAAAATAAAAATTGCTTAGAAAGTGATCATGATCATATCTGTATAGATATGTCCATATCTACCACGCCTGCTTCTTGAAATTGCAACCCCTCTCAAAAGCACAAAGTTAGTATACCCTATTTACCTTTTTTAAGGTTAAAGGGTATATTCTAAATCACAAAGTTAGTATACCCTATTTACCTTTTTTAAATGTAATGGGTATAAAAATCCGAGCCGAACACATACAAAAAAAACAATTACAGCAAAGCTAAAACTAATATGCACAATTAGAGACGAATTCAATAATTTTCTAGACACCGACACCGGCAACAAAAACTGAACTGGTATAAAAATTAGCTTCACCAATACGTATTCAACAATAAAAACCATTTTTTAAATCAAGTCATAGAAGAAAGCGATTTAACAGACAACATGGCATCCTTCAGAATAGAAACAGCATCAAAATCTCTACCCACATTTATGGGCGACTTCAGAGAATTAGATAGCTTTATAATTACCGTTGAGCTGATTAACAAATCACTCAACGAAACAGGACAGACAGATTTATTAGAATATATCTACCATTCCAAATTAAATGCCAACGTAAGAACAGCAATAGGAAGTTATACTAAACCAGAAAACTTAAAAACAATTTCCACTCTACTAAAATCTAGGTAAAAGGACGCGACAACAATACCACAGTTACAAGCTAGACTATCTAATTTACAATTGGGAAATTCAAGAATTAACTCTTACAAAGAAAAAATACTGATAATAATAGAAAGTTTAAACAGACGTAACATATACGAGAGACAGTTACATAACAAAAACAAACAATAAGGTAGCATTGGACACTTTCAAGAAAGGACTGAATGAGAATTACAAAGCGACAATTTTTGCTGCAAGACCGAAAGGTCTAGCTGAAGCAACAGAATTGGCACTTGAACTTGAGAGCGAATCTAGAATAATGCCCAACACATCACATAATTCATTCAACTCGCAAGGTACAATGTCTAATTTCAACGCTCCACGCAAATATCATTCATTCAACCCTTCTCCACACTACACAAACAACACACGACAAAATTTCAGCACACGCTATGACCAAAGTAACAAAAATAACTACAACAACACTAACTATGCAAACAACAGAAACAACAACCGTACCAAATTTCAATCACAGAAACAATAACTACAACAACACATATCCAACTCAAAAATAATATCAAAATCTTCTCTATCATTCTTGTATCCAACTAATCAAAATAACAATAACTTCAGACACAACAACAGTTAGGCAGACAGCAGAACAACAACAACATTTATAACTCAAAACATAAAAAATGAAATTTTAACGCACAGACGAAATGAAAAAAACCCAACTCATAAACATCCTAAGGCAATACCAAGAAGTTTTTCATCTTGAAAAAGAACAATGTTTATACAAAACATAACGACACATGACAACACACCCGGTTACATTAAAAACTACAGACTGCCACACACACACAGAAATTGTGAACAGGTACAGAAAATACTACAAGGGAATATCAGTGAACCTTCAGTCAGCCCATACAATGCTCCACTCCTTTTGGTTCGTAAAAAGAATACTATACAAAAGAAATGTAGACTTGTAGTGGCTTTTAGAAAACTGAATGACAAAATAGTAAATGATAAATTCCCGCTAGCTCGACTAGAAGATATTCTAGACAAGTTAGGCAGATCAAAATGGTGTTCAACCTTAAATATAACCAGTTCATTTCATCAAATAAAACTAGATAAACAATCACGACCATTAACAGCTTTTCCACATCCAATGGGCACAACCAATTTAAAAGACTACCTTTCGGACTCAAAATTTCATCCAACAGCTTTCAGAGAATGTTAACAATAGCACTATCAGGACTTGATCCAGAAACATTTCTTTATGTAGCTGACACAATTATTTATGGATGCAGTCTCAGCCACCATAAACAAAACCTAATCAAGGTACTAGACAGACTAAAACAACACAATTTAACATTAAACGCAGCAAAATGCAACCTTCTGAGACCAGAAGTCGGATATTTAGGACATTTGATTACACAAGACGGAGTTAAAACTGACCCAGTAAAATAAGAGACTGTTAAAAATTATCCACAACCGAAAAACGCAGACGAAGTAAGAAGATTCGTTGCATTATGCAGCTACTATAGAAAATTCATACCAGAATTTGCAGATATTGCAAAATGTTTAAATTCCTTACTAAAGAAATCAGCCAAATTTGTATGGACAGATAAATGCCAAACAGCTTTTGAAACTCTAAAACAAAAATTAATAAACCCACCAACATTGCCAATGTCGAAAATGTAAATGGACTTTAAAGTCCAGTTTGAGCTTGGACTGCCTGTTCAAAAGCCAGTTTTGATCATTTATTTTCTACGATCTAAATGCATTCCTAGATATTTAGTTTCTGTCGCCTGAGGGATCGGCTTGGTGTTAATTTGCACAGGGGGCAAGTACTCCTGCATAGAGTGAATGTGACATGAACGCATTTCGACTCATTGACTTTGATTCTCCAGTAGTCAAGCCATTCCTGAACCATGTTGACGTGTACTTGGAGAAGTTTTGACGCCTCTTTCGGATTTGTGTGAGTACACAATATGGCTGTGTCATCGGCAAAAGTATAGGTGATAGTATTGCCGTTTGTTGGCATATCTGCAGTGAACAACGTATAGAGCAGGGGGCCTAATACGCTGCCTTGCGGTACTCCAGCTTGTATAGGGTATTCATCTGAAATTAAGCTTTTTTGTTTCACCACAAAGCGTCTACCTGATAGATAGCTTTAGAGCAATGTGTAGATGTTAAGAGGTAACATGCATTTCAGTTTGTGCAAGATTCCTTCGTGCCAGACCTTATCAAATGCCTGAGTGATGTCGAGAAAAACTGCGGAACAGTATTGCTTCTTTTCGATCGTTTCTTGTATAGTGTTTACAATGCGATGAACTTGTTCGATAGTACTGTGTTTTTCTCTAAACCCAAACTGGTGGTTTGGTATAACATTAGACTGTTTGACAACATCTTTAATACGCTTTATTAACAAACTTTCAAAGAGTTTTGAAAAAATTGATAGCAGACTAATTGGTCTGTACGCTTGTTGGGTCCTTTCCAGCTTTGGGAATCATGATAATTTGAGAAATTTTCCATGATTAAGGAAAGAATCCAGTGCGTATTATGGCATTTAATATATGCAAGAGATGCATTGTGGCTATTGCTGGGAGCTCTTTTATCATTTGGCCCGTAATCAGATCACGCCCTGGAGATTTTTTTGGCATTGAGTTCTTTGATAGCGTTTGTCAGCTCCTTTTTGGCAATCGAGATACCATTGACGCTAGGGATAGCATCAACCGCCGTTAGAGAACGGAGGGAACTAGCAAGATTAGGGGTGAAAAGTTGCTCCAAATGATGTGCGAATGCTATTCCCTTTTCTGCATCACTTCTTGCCCAGTTGCCGTTGGGAAGGCGACTCCATTTGAATGGGTTTTTTGGAGTTTTTGGCCGTTCGCCATAGAGAATAGCTTGAGGCTTCTGTAGGACAGAGGGTCTCTACAAACTCGTGAAACTCGGAGGTTTCCTTTTCTTTTAGAAGGTGATGCAGTTTTTTAGTACATTCATTCAGTTTTTTTTCCGAGAAGGTGATCTCTGCAATTGCCATTCTCTCCTAAGAGATCTTTTTTCGGAGAGGAGCTTCAGAATGTCTTGGGGAGTACACTCTTGTCGGGTTTGAGGTTTAGAACGTGGTGTAACAATTTTTACTGTTTGGGATAGCAATTGAGTGGAATTGAAAATAGCGGAGTTTATTTCCTGCTCATACTTTAGGGAAGTCTTTATTTCAAGATGTGAACTTATGAACATCTTATATTTAAGCCAGTCTGTATTCTTGTAGTCGAAACTACCACTCACGTTTTTCTGATAGGAGTTTTCAGAAAAGATAGTTATTATTGTGGGAGTGTGATCAGAGGACAGCTCCAGAGAGGAATGCACAAGAGAGTGTACATTATTTATACCTCTAGTGATGGCGAAGTCAATAAGATCTGGAATCCTCTGTTTGTCGGATGGCCAGTATGTAGGCTTACCATTGGACAAGACATTAAGACCAAGAGCATTTATCGCAGAGAAGAGTTGTTTGCCTTTGGGAGTTACTAAACGTGAGCCCCAATGAGTATGCTTTGCTTTAAAGTCTCCAGCAGCAATGAACTTAGCATCGAGAGTACTAACGAATTGTTTGTACTGCTGCTCATCTATATTAAACCTGGGTGGGCAATAGATGGATGATACTGCCAAGCCTTTGACGTATTCTTCGAGCTGAATAGTAATAGTGAATAGAAATAGTCCCTTGCATTGGAAAATGCTTTATTCTATTCTTGATTAGAATAGCTGTACCACCACGTGCTACCACGTTTTATCCCGCTATCTGGAAACAATTTTTCTGATTAAGGTGAGTTTCAGAAATTAGCATCAAATCGATTGAGTTATCGTTGAGAAATAGTTTGAGCTCATTTTTGTGCTGACTTATGCCATTTGCATTCCAATGACAGATTTTCAGTGCGTTCATGGTTTTGTTAATAGGGATTGCAAAATCATGTTCTGATTACGTACCATGTCTTGCATCATACTTTGCATTGAGTACATAAATTGCGTCATATTTGCGATGAACTCTTGTAAAGTCTTTTCAAGAGTACTCTCATCATTTTTAGGGTTTACTGGTGGGGTGCCTTTGAGAATATTTGCGTAAGAAATACTTGAAGGCTGTGCTTCACGGGCAGAGATTTCGCGCAAAACTGTTACGGGAGGAAAATTTTTAACTTGTTTTGGCTGAGGTGCAAATTTCTTTTTTATATGAGCGTATACAGTGCAGCCTCTGTAGTTTGCAGTGTGATTTTCACCACAGTTGCTGCATTTTTTGACACTGGAGTCGTCTTTGGGCTTTGTGCAGTTTTGTGACATGTGGAGATCACCACAAACGACACATACACTGGGAAGTGTACAGTATTTTCTACTGTGCCCAAATTCTTGGCAGTTCAGGCATTGAACTGGTCCAATTCGCTTGTGGGGTTCTTCTACAGAGATTTTTCTATGTAGAAGATAGCGAAGGTTGTAGACCGGGTGTGATTCGCCTTTTCTGAGGTTCGAGTCGACTGGCTGTAGCTCAACGCGAAAGAGCGGCAGTGGAATCTTATCTTTATTGCGTAGGTTAAACACAGAGTTTGCGGAAAACCCCTCTTGGGATAGGGCTTCTCTTATTTCGTTGACATCTACGTCAGCTTCGATTCCTCTAAGGACAACAACAATGCTGTTGCTACTTTTAAGTTGGTAGGTGTAATAGTTTTTTTTCTCTGTGTCAAAGAGATTGACGACTTTGCGATAGCTTGATTCGATATATAATTGAATTTTTGTTTAATGTATTTTGCCTTTTAGTATTGGAACAACATGAAAGTTTTTAGCACCAATTAGAGTAGTTAGAGTTTTTACGAGAGCGTTAGAGTTGCGCTCCCTTAAATAAATTGGTGGGGGCTTTACCTCTTTTAGCACTTTCTGGGTAGAATTGTCTTCGGCATTTGCAAGAGGTGCAAACCTGTTAGAAGCGAGTGGATTCTTTTCAGGAACAGAATCATTAGATTTAATCTGCTTTGCCGATTTTTGAGACAATTTTTGAGGACTCAACTTGCGCTTAACCACAATATAGCGGTCCATACCAGTCTGTATTGCCGAACCTTTTCCTTGGTTGGCTGTAGCATGCATGTTGAGAGGTTCTAATGGACAGAGAGAGTTACTTAGCATACTCCACGGCAAAGTGTTAACCGACCAAGAACCAACAATAAG
The DNA here is from genome assembly GCA_920105625.2 of Clusia tigrina. Lineage (NCBI taxonomy): Eukaryota > Metazoa > Arthropoda > Insecta > Diptera > Clusiidae > Clusia > Clusia tigrina. The sequence continues at coordinate 393,930 of CAKKTE020000572.1, forward strand.
CATACTTACGTTTTTGCAGCAGTCGTTACTTACTGTAATGTGCTCAAGCTGAGAGCCAGCGTTAGCAGAGCCAGAGAGGGAGAGCTGTTTATGGGAGCAGTCAGACACTGAAAAGCTGCGCTGCCTACCGCTGCTGTCGAATTGCGCTATAAGTGTATTAATTTCACTTTGCGAGAGATCGCAACTGTTTTTATTTATTTTCACGCTGTTGTTATTGTTTTGTTGTGTTTGCGCATCGGTTGTTTCGTTGCCGTTGCTGCACTAGCTGAACGCGCGGGTGGCGACCGCAACATGTAATGTTTACAGGTCAGATTTTCGCGATTTTCTTTTATTTTGTTCCTTGTTGTATGTAGTTATATTTATCAGTACTTTTTTGTTAGCCGGGTAGAGAGTTTTTATTTTTTTTTGTTTTTGATGTTTTATATTTTTTTGTTTTCGTTTTTTTAGTTTTTTTTCGTGGTTAAAGCTTAGAGCCGCGGAGAACACGTCGGCTCGCGACACGTTTTACTCGCTTACTTTCCAGTAAAATGTCAAATGTCGAAAAAACAACCCCAATCGAAAATTCTTCGAATGATTACCAATGCTCCTTGGTACATCAAAAACGTTAACATCCACAGAGATTTACATATCCCGTATGTAACTAAAGAAGTTTCCCGACTTGCTGAATCTTACTTAGCAAAGCTAGACAAGCATCACAATGCATTAGCGAGGCGCCTACTACAGCATCAAGGACACACCCGCCTGAAAAGGATGGACGTGCTGCGCTTAGCAACAAATTAGATTTTAAGCTTATTCATTACGCTATTATTTAACTATTGCGCTACTTCTTTTCATATACCATAACTCCTCAAAGCACTGGCACTGGGAGGTTGGTAATGATTAATATGAATTTAAAAGTGAAATGTTAAATATACTATGAAGATTTATTGTTAGTTCTAAGATATTTTTTTGGAGATTCAATAAAATATATATATAATAAAAAAAATAAAAATTCCCAAATTTTGATAAACCCTTCATATTAACTACAGATGCATCGAAATATGCACTAGGCGCCGTACTATCACAAGGTGAAATAGGACAAGATTTACCCATATCATATGCTAGCAAATCATTACAAAAACATGATTTGAGTAATAGAAAAAGGGCTACTAGCAATACACTGGGGTATTAACTTTTTCAAACCTTATCTATATGGTCAGAAATTCACAGTAGTAACTGACCATCGACCACTAATATAACTATTTTCTCATCAAAATCCGTAATCTGAAATAACCAGGATTAGATTAGACCTGAGTGACAATGATTTCAACATAGTGTATAAAACAGGCAAAATGAATACAAATGCAGATGCATTTTCAAGAATACAAATTGACTCGGACATTCTAAAAGAAATGATACCGAAAGAAATTGATGAAAAAGCCAAAAGAACCCTAGTAATCACGAGAGGGATGGCAAAAAAAAATAAAATAAATGTAGAGGCAAATAAGAATGAAAATCAGAAATTAAGAAATTGCATATCTCAGGAGACTGATCACCTTCAAATATGGGAATAAATGACGTCAAGAATATTAAACAATGTATTAAAAATGTCAACAAGAAAAATCAAAGGTTTGAAAAATGAATATACTCGTATATAATAAAAATGATATTGTGCACATGGCGAAAGCGATAATTCACCAATTCACGATTCGACTCTGAAGAAGCTCCGACCTAGAAATAAACATATAAATGAAAATATAAAGCATGCAGGAATCAATGATAAATCAGCGAGACTAGACTCGATTCTGAGGAAATAGATATCCAAAACAAAGAAAGAAAATATTAAAGAACTAGCAATTGCAATTAATGATGAAATATTTGAGATATATACAAAAGATGAAATTAAAGAAGCGTATGCAAAAATAAAAGTGAATAGCAAAAGTCCTCAGATAAAAATACTAATATATATACCTCCAAAGAGAATAATAGAAGATATTTTAAAATACAAACCAATAGATGAATATCACAAAACAGGACATCTCGGAGGATGGAAAACTCTACTCAAATTAAAACAAAGATACATTTGGAAAAATATGAACCAAATGGTAAATAAATTCGTATCCAACTGTTACACGTGCGTGAAGTGCAAACAAACAAGACACATCAAAGAACTACAGACCATAACAGACACCCCTAACACAAGTTTCGAAGTCATATCAATTGACACCGTAGGACCACTAAAATTTCAAACGAATACCGCCACATACTGACTATGCAGTGTGAGCTGACGAAATTCGTAATCGCACAGCCAATGAGAACAAAAGACGCACACACAACAGCCAAAACACTAGTTGAACAATTTATACTCAACTACGGAAACTTTAAAATTTTTAAATCTGACAACGGTACAGAATTTACAAACGAGCTAATGGCAAACATATGTGCACTGCTCAAAATACAACAAAAAATTTCAACCACCAAACGATAGGCTCACTAGAACGCAACCACAGAGTTTTGAATGAATTCCTACTGACATCGACAAACAATGACGAAAGGGATAATTGGATTCCCTATTTCACTTTCACATACAACACAATGCCACATGTTGACACAAGCTACATTTAATATATGCCTTATGATTTAATATATGGGAAACTCCCAGGTGTACCCATCGAAGTAATAGAAAATAATACAAAAATATACAACTTTGAAAATTACGCCAACGAGTTAAGAGCGAGATTACGATATTCCCACGAAAAGGCAAAACAAATCCTAATGAAAGCAAAACAAAAACGTGTATTAACTTTTTTTGTTGTTGTTGTTTTATTTCTCTTTATTTCATACATCTGGCACCATTATATTGACACCTGGTACATGATTTGACAATTTGTTTGGAAATTAATATTAAAAACACATTTTGGCCAGTGCCAAGAAGTGATACAACAAAAATTATTTACATTAACTATAATAGTTCACTATAATCTACTATACAACTATAATCGTCACAATGTTCGTTCCCGTACTCCTCCGAAACGGCTTGACCGATTCTCATGAAATTTTGTGAGCATATTGAGTAGGTCTGAGAATCGGCCAACATCTATTCATATTTCATACCCCTTAGTGATAAGGGTCCACCCTTAACATTTTTCTTTAATTTTTAGACATTTTTTAAAATTCTTTATATTTTTTATTATGTCGCATTAAAATTCATTTCACATTCATTCTTACACACTTACAATAATTAAGCTATTTTTTGTCTAAACAACGTTCACAGCTCTCCATTCCTATTTCACGCATATAGTAGGGATGAGAACGAAGCCGGTCTCTTGTTTCTCTCACACAATAAGACTTCTCTCACTCTCTGCATAGTTGTCGGCCATCATTATTGTTTATGCATCAAGTGTAGTAGTAACGTTGACAATTATTATTTTGCTATCTCAGTGTAAGTCTCATATTAACTATTAATCATTCCTATTTTATTAATAATAATAAAATTATAAATTTTGAGTGTATTTTGCACGATTAGTTAATCAAGTGACTTCATAACCTCAAAAGTACTCAACACGTGGCACGAGCTTCCACCAACAACGGCTTTTGTGTTGTAAGTATACTTTTTTTTATTTATATCGAAAATGTTGTTGAAAACGGTCAAAAAAGATTCGGTGGAATTTAATTTTTATTAAAATTGGGCAAACTTTTTTTTTGTATTCATTTTTTTTTTACCATTTCTAACCACATATTTCCCTCATCCTTCACAGCGCTCCATGCCTATTTCACGCATATACCACATTCTTACACACTTACAATAAGTAAGCTATTTTTTGTCTACACTAGAAATTACTTAAAAATTATTTATATGGCAAAACAACGTTTGCCGGGTCAGCTGACAATCGTGTATTTTGCACGATTAGTTAATCAAGTGATTTTCATAACCTCAAAAGTACTCAACACGTTCAGAGCGCTCCATGAATATTTCACGGATATTTCACATTCTTACACACTTACAATAATTAAGCTATTTTTTGTCTACACTAGAAATTACTTAAAAATTATTTATATGGCAAAACAACGTTTGCCTATTTCACGCATATACCACATTCTTACACACTTACAATAAGTAAGCTATTTTTTGTCTACACTAGAAATTACTTAAAAATTATTTATATGGCAAAACAACGTTCACAGCGCTCCAATCCTATTTCACGCATATAGTAGGGATGAGAACGAAGCCGGTCTCCTGTTTCTCTCACACAATAAGACTTCTCACACTCACTACACAGTTGTCGGCCATCATTATTGTTTATGCATCAAGTGTAGTAGTAACGTTGACAATTATTATTTTTCTATCTCAGTGTAACTCTCATATTAACTATTAATCATTCCTATTTTATTAATAATAATAAAATTATCAATTTTGAGTGCATTTTGCACGATTGGTTAATCAAGTGATTTTCATAACCTCAAAAGTACTCAGCACGTGGCACGAGCTTCCACCAACAACGGTTTTTGTGTTGTAAATATACTTTTTTTATTTATATCGAAAATGTTGTTGGAAACGGTCAAAAAAGATTCGGTTGAATTTGTTTTTTATTAAATTTGGTCAAACTTTTTTTTTGTATTCATTTTTTTTTACCATTTCTAACCATATATTTCCCTCATCGTTCACAGCGCTCCTTGCCTATTTCACGCATATACCACATTCTTACACACTTACAATAAGTAAGCTATTTTTTGTCTACACTAGAAATTACTTAAAAATTATTTAAATGGCAAAACAACGTTTGCCTACTTCACGCATATACCCCATTCTTACACACTTACAATAAGTAAGCTATTTTTTGTCTACACTAGAAATTACTTAAAAATTATTTATGAGTGCAAACAACAGTTGTCGGCCATCATTATTGTTTATGCATCAAGTGTAGTAGTAACGTTGACAATTATTATTTTGCTATCTCAGTGTAACTCTCATATTAACTATTAATCATTCCTATTTTATTAATAATAATAAAATTATCTATTTTGAGTGTATTTGGCACGATTAGTTAAACAAGTGATTTTCATAACCTCAAAAGTACTCAACACGTGGCACGAGCTTCCACCAACAACGGCTTTTGTGTTGTAAGTATATTTTTTAAAAATTTATATCGAAAATGTTGTTGGAAACGGTCAAAAAAGATTCGGTGGAATTTAATTTTTATTAAAATTGGGCAAACTTTTTTTTTTTATAAATTTTTTTTTTACCATTTCTAACCATATATTTTCGATATGATAATGAAAAATAAAATTTTTCGCTTTTGTAAAACAGTCTAATGTTTACATGAATATGTAAATGAATGTGTGTACAACAAAATATTAAATACATTAAAACTAGGGCCAAGGTTTTTGCCGTGATTTCATTTTAACATTTTACAATTAATGCTCTTAAGTTTTTGACATTACGGCAAATATATTTGATCTTATAAAAAGTAATTTTAATTTAATTTTATAAAAACAAATTTAATTTAACAATTAAGATTTTCATAGTTTCCTAAAATTTGAATCGATCATTATGAATCTTTATTTTGAAATATCGATGGAAATATTGGTTGTATGAGAAAATTATAAGATACAATTTTTTTCGTAAAATTTAATTTTTGACAACTTTTGTCTGAAAAATTTTTTCATAAAACTTATATTTTTGCTATAATTTCATAAATTCAAACTAATCATTTCAAAACTGCGGCAAAAATCCTGGCCCTAATTATACCTTTAACATTTTTCATCATTAAGTAATTTCATTAATTCTATTTATGTGTCTTTTGTACAGTGAGCAATGCCAAGAAAACGCAAAGGGACTGATTTGAGCCGTAATACAAGTAAATCTCGAAGCTTGGGAAATAGAAGATCCGAAAGAACCGAAGAACAAATCCAGCAACAAAAAACTGATGCACGTGTCAGAATGGCGCAATTGCGTCAAGAAGAGTCAGAAGATACACGAGCTGAACGCAATGAAGTAATAAGATTAGAACAACGACAATCACGCCGGTTCACAGTCAATAGACGCAGAACAAATGACCAACAACGACAGCAGGTACATCGAGCATTTACATCTGATTCATTCCTGCGTCTAGCATTCCAGTATGAGCCCGATATTGAATATTATGCTCATTCAAAAGTGGTAATTGGTGCTATGGACAAGGAATGTCCGCATTGTCATGCTCTGAAATTCAAAAATGAGCCAGCTGGGATGTGTTGCGCGTCAGGAAAAGTGCAACTACCTTAAATTGAAACACCACCTGAATCATTGAACGGTTTACTTATCGGCACGGATCCAGATTCTAACGTGTTCCTGAAGTCAATGCGAACTTTCAATTCATGCTTTCAAATGACATCGTTCGGAGCAACAGAAATAGTTCGAAATACTAATGCAAATCGTCAACAATACAATTCTACATTCAAAATCAGAGGCCAAGTTTATCATAAAATGGGCTCACTGCTGCCAATGCCAAACGAACCACATAAATTTTTACAAATCTACTTCATGGGCGGCGAGGATTCCGGAAGCGCACTTGCCAATCGCGTGAATGCACGCTGTGATTATAATAACCTTGATTCATTTTATGCCAGACGCATCGTCAGCGAGCTGGATGCTCTATTGAACGAGCACAACGAATTGTTGAAAATATTCAAATCACACATGCACAAATTACAAAGCGATAATCACGCTATCGTCATGAATCCTGATAAAACACCAGCTGGAGAGCATATTCGTAGATTCAATGCACCCGTTGTTGATGATGTTGCTGGTATCATGGTTGGCGATCGTACAGGTGCACGAAAAATTGTGATTCGTAGAACAAATAACAATCTTCAGTTCACTCCTGATACACATCGTTCATATGACGCTCTCCAATATCCGCGAATATTCTGGAAGGGACAAGACGGATATTGCATAAACATAAAACAACGAGATACCGTATCAGGTACTTCAGTGATTATGAATTTGATCATAAATCATTTAACAAAACAATTAAATTATTGAACGTAATTAATTTAAATTAATTTTTATGAATATATTATTACAGGAGCTGAAACAAACAAGAACGTTAGCTCAAAGGATTTTTATGCGTACCGATTAATGATTAGACGCGGCCTGGACAACGTCATTCTACGATGTCGTGAGCTTTGTCAATAATTCATGGTCGACATGTACGCGAAGATTGAGGGCGAACGACTACGATACTTACGATATAATCAACTAAAGCTGCGTGCGGAAGAGTACATTCATTTGCGAGACGCTATCAACAACAACGCCGACGTCGCCGAAATTGGTAACCATGTCATTTTACCATCATCGTATGTAGGCAGTCCACGTCATATGCAAGAATATATACAGGATGCTCTGACTTTCGTGCGCGAATATGGACGACCATGTTTATTTATCACGTTCACATGTAATCCAAAATGGCCAGATATTGCATATTTGCTATTGCCTGGCCAGAATGCAATACATCGCCATGACATTACAGCACGTGTGTTCAGACAAAAGTTGAAGTCTTTAATAAGTTTCATTACTAAATTACATGTATTCGGTCCCACACGTTGCTGACTGTATTCGGTTGACTGGCAAAAGCGAGGATTACCTCATGCACACATTTTGGTTTGGTTAATCGACAAAATCCGTCCTGAAGAAATCGATAGTATGATTTCTGCGGAAATTCCAAATCCGTCCACTGACCAACTGCTGTTTGATATTGTTACAACAAACATGATCAATGGTCCATGTGGTACTCTTAATAGTTCATCGCCTTGCATGGCAGATGGAAAATGTACTAAAAATTTCCCTAAAGATTTTACTAATGATACGGTCACAAATGTCGAGGGATACCCAATATATCGTCGAAGAAATCCCAATAATGGCGGACAATCATTTATTAAAAATATCAGCATTGATATTGACAATCGTTGGGTGGTGCCATATTCGCCTCTGCTGAGCAAGACATACAATGCTCATATTAATGTTGAGTTCTGCAGTTCTGTGAAGAGCATCAAATACATTTGCAAGTATGTCCATAAAGGCAGTGATATGGCTGTGTTTAGAGTAGAAAATACTAATGTGAATGCTCCTCCAGGGAATAAAAACGATGAAATAACGCTCTACCAAATTGGTCGGTACATCAGCTCCAATGAAGCTGCTTGGCGTATCTTTGGTTTTCCAATTCATGAAGGGGATCCAGCAGTTGTTCAGTTAGCCGTCCATCTTGAAAACGGTCAGCGTGTATTTTTCACGAACGAGACAGAGATTGATCGTGCAATAAATCCACCTAAAACTACACTCACAGAATTTTTTGAATTGTGTAATCGTGCGGATGTTTTGGTGCCTTTGCACGACATTACTTTATTCACAAGTACCACGCTATTTCACATGGACTCAAATAAAAACATGGATGCGCCGCAAGCAAGGCTCACCAGTTGCTGCATGTACCAATTTATTTAAATCAAACGCCTTGGGGCGATTATTTACAGTCAATCCAAGACACACTGAGTGCTTTTATCTTCGACTGTTGTTGGTTAATGTTACTGGCCCATTATCATTTCAAGATATACGTAAAGTGAACGGGCAACACTATCCAACGTATAAAGATGCATGCCTTGCACTCGGCTTGCTGGAAGACGACAACCAGTGGGAATGTATGCTTGCTGAAGCTGCATTGAACTGTACAGCAATACAAATTCGTCTACTATTCGCTATAGTGTTGACTACATGTTTCCCAGCCCGAGCACAGATATTGTGGGATAATCACAAAGATTCAATGACTGATGATATATTGCATCAACATCGTACACGGTGCCACGATCTAACCATAACATTCAACGACGCAATGTACAATGAAGCATTAATTGCTATTGAGGATCTTTGCATTGTCATTGCCAACTTACCACTCAGTCATTTCGGTATGAATTCGCCAAATCGAACTGCATCTGATTTAATGAATACTGAAATGAATCATGAACTGCAGTACAGCACTGTAGAAATGGCAGCGATTGTTGCGCGCAATGTCCCACTAATGAATGAGGAACAAAGAACCATTTATGATCGCATTATGCTCGCAGTTTCAGCTGGACAAGGTGGGTTCTTCTTTTTGGATGCACCGGGTGGAACTGGCAAAACATTCGTTATTTCGCTAATTCTTGCTGAAATACGATCAAATAATGGCATTGCATTGGCCGTTGCATCATCGGGCATTGCAGCAACTTTATTGGATGGAGGCAGAACAGCTCATTCAGTATTTAAGCAGCCACTAAATATTCAAAATAACACTGACGCAGTATGCAACATTAAGAAACAATCGTCCATGGACACCGTGCTGATACAATGTAAAATTATCATCTGGGATGAATGTACTCTGGCACACAATCATTCGCTTAAGGCGTTGAACAGGACATTGAAAGATATTAAAAACAACGACAAACTATTTGGCGGAACTCTGTTGGTCCTTTCAGGTGATTTCAGGCAAACACTTCCAGTCATTCCACGTTCAACATACGCTGATGAGATCAACGCTTGCTTAAAATCATCTCCATTGTGGCGTAATGTTGAAAAAGTACAGCTGAAAGTAAATATGCGCGTTCAAATGCTTCAAGATCCATCCGCTGAAACATTTTCAAAACAACTCTTGGATATCGGTGATGGAAAAGTTGCTATAGATGAAACTGGGTACGTAAAATAACCGACCGATTTCTGCACAATCGCTGATTGGCAAGATACTCTCATTGAACAAATATTTCCCGATGTACACACACAGTACATAAATCATGAGTGGCTTGCAGAAAGAGCAATTTTAGCGGCAAAAAATGTAGAAGTTGACAATTTAAATCTGAAGATACAAATGTTGTTGCCAGGGAACTTGGTATCATATAAATCTATTGATACAGAAACAGTAAATTTTCCCACAGAGTTTTTGAACTCACTGGATTTGCCAGGCATGCCACCGCATAATTTACAATTAAAGGTTGGATCTGCGATTATCTTGCTTCGTAATTTGAACCCGCCCCGGCTGTGCAACGGTACGCGATTAGTCATTCAAAAATTAATGAAAAACGTGATCGAAGCCAGCATTTTAAATGGCAAATTCAGAGGTGAAAATATATTAATACCACGGATTCCTATTATACCTACAGATGTGCCAATACAATTCAAACATATTCAGTTTCCTATTAGATTGGCATTTGCAATCACAATCAACAAATCCCAAGGTAAAACGATGTCTATTTGTGGCTTAGATTTGAGAACACCATGTTTTTCACACGGAAAATTATACGTGGCATGCTCTCGAGTGGGTAAACCATCCAGTTTGTTTCTGTTAGCTAAAGATGGACTAACAAAAAATATTGTTCACGCTATAGCATTAAGAGATTGATATTGTTTGTTAGTGTTACTGTCGTAATTGATTAATTAATGATATATAATTTTAAGGAATAAATTATAATAACTTAAAATTAATGTTTGCATTTTGTTATTTTTATATTCCCTCATCGTTCACAGCGCTCCATGCCTATTTCACGCATATACCACATTCTTACACACTTACAATAAGTAAGCTATTTTTTGTCTACACTAGAAATTACTTAAAAATTATTTATATGGCAAAACAACGTTTTTATGATCAAAATTATGTTCATGATAATTATTTACAATTACATTTATAATACTATTACTAATATGTGTAGTCCGGATTTCCTAGTTCATTAGGTCGTTTGGTCGAGTTCTCTTTAAAGGGCGCATGGTGGTTTCTTCTAGATGTAGCAACTCGTTTATTTCTTCGTTATTATGCTCATGCTGTGTATCGTAGTGTTTTGTGGATATCTTTTTTATTTCTTCGTCAATTCTTGTCATATTTAGTTTGCGGTGTACATCTGCATTTGTTGTGTACCAACCAGAGTTTATGATAACTCTTAATATTCTAGATTGCTGTCTTTGAATTTTTTGTATGTGTTCCGCCGTTCCCCATACTTGGAGTCCGTACGTCCAAATTGGCTTTATAGTACACTTGTATGGCAGAAATTTGTTGTTAATTGTAAGTTTAGATTCCTTACCCATTAACCAATATAGTTGCCTAAATTTTTCTTTTATTTGTTTCGTTTTTTGTTTGATGTGGTAGTGCCAATTTAGCTTTGAGTCCATGTGTATACCAAGGTATTTAGTTGTATACCCTATTTTTATATCTTTATTGTTTATTTTAATAAGTATTAGGCTAAATTTGGTTTTAGTTGTAAAAATTATTTGTACAGTCTTATCCTCATTAATTTTCAAGCACCATTTATCAAACCATTCCATAACATTCTCTGTGTATATCTGCAGATTTGCAGTCGCAGTATTTAGATTTTTGTCAGATGCTAAGAGGATTGTGTCGCAGCAAAGGTAGCAATTGTGGTATTCAGTTCTTTTGGAAGTGGTATATCTGAGCTAAATATTACAAATAGCAGTGGTCCTAAAACACTCCCTTGAGGAACTCCAGCTGTTGTAATATGAATAGACGAACACTCTTCATTATATTTGAGGTAAAAGTAACGATCACTAAGATAACTTTCAACAATCAAATAGTAGTCAAGTGGCAGCATCGTCTGCAATTTATGCAGCAGTCGTTTATTCCATACTTTGTCAAATGCTTTTGCAACGTCTAAGAATACAGCAACGCAGTATCGCTTATATTCTATGTCTGTGTCAATTTTGTTTGTTATACGGTGTATCTGTTGAATTGTGGAATGTCGTCTTCTGAAGCCGAATTGATGATTTGGTATAATGTTTTTATTGTCAAGGATCTGGCTAAGTCTATCATGGAATAGTTTTACAGCAACTTTAGAGATTATAGGAAGTAGGCTAATTCTAAATCTATCCGACGAAGCAGTTGTAGCATCTTTTCCCTGCTTCGGTAGTGCAATAATTTCAGCAACTTTCCATACTTTGCGAAAAAATTGTTGTCGGAACATTGAGTTGATAACATTCCTTAAGTAGTTATAACCTATAGTAGGTAGCTCAGCGAGAGCTTTTCCTGTCAACATATCGTATCCTGGTGATTTTTTGTGGTTTATTCGTTTTTTAATGCAATTAATTATTTCTGTTGTGTTTGTTTTCCTTATTTTGGTTGTAATGTCTATATTTAAGTCATTGCGTGTTTCTATATATTTATCTTCGTCATTTGATAGGACTTTTTCAAAGTATTTAACCAATGCAATTGCTTTTTCTTCATTGGTAGTAGAGTTGTCATATTTCCGTAGTGGTGGCTGATACCTTATCTGAGTTTTTAATTTCTTTGTGCATTTCCATAATAAGTAGTTCGTATGTTGGGTAAGCGTCAAGTTTCTTAGGTAATTTTCAACTTCTATATTTTGTCTTTTAGTTAATATTTTCTTGAGTTTTTTGCAGGCTATATTTAAATTGTGTTTATCCTCAGGCGATCTAGCTGGCTGCCACCTCTTTCTCAGCTTTCTTTTCTCAATAATTTGCTTTCTTATGAAAATCTCCGTTGTAGGTTTATTTCTTCTAAATGTATGCTGTTGGCTTGATTTGATTCCTGCGTCTAGGACCACATCGTTGAAGTGAATAATGGCACGTTCAATATCTAATTGTGTTTTCAGTGTTATAGACATATTCAGTTGATTTTCAATATGCTGTCTATACTCATTCCAGTTTGTTTTGTGGTTAAAAATCTTATCTATTGGTTCTATGGGTTTGATGTCAATTGTGTAGTCAATTATTATCGGAGAGTGCTCTGAAGAAAGTTCAAAACAAGCTTTAATTTTTAATTGGTTACACTTTATATTTTTTGTTATGCTGAAGTCGATGGTATCTTCTTCCTATCTGTTGGCCAGTATGTGGGTTCACCTGAGCTTAAAAATCTACAGTTATTTTTGTTTATAGCATTAATCTGATTTCGTCATTTTTTATTGGTTAGCCTAGATCCCCAGTCAGTGTATCTTACGCCAAGAGTCTTTATGTAGTAATTATATTGATCCGTCGTTATTAGATGTCTGGGGGGCCAGTAAACAGAGGAAATGAGTATTGTCCCACTTTTATCCTCAATTTGCACAGTAATGGATTGAATATGAGGTGTTGCATATGGTTGCCGTTCAGTATGTTTTAATACTGAATTTATTATGATAGCTATCCCACCACGAGCTTTACCATCAGGATGATTTGTCACATAAATTTTATATCCAGGAAATACTCAAAAGCTTTTGTTCGTAAAATGTGTTTCTGAAACTTGAGCTATATCAATTTTCTTGTCAGACAAAAATTCCTTCAACTCAAGAAAATGGTTTGTTAGGCCATTTGCATTCCAGGCTACAATTATTAAACTATTACTTTCGTGCATTTAAGCTTGTTAGTAACTATGAGGACGGAAAGTACTACAAGTATTTTCCGCACACACAACTCATACCCAGCAGGCAACATCCCACAGCCTAACAAAAAGTAACCACCTCCCACGCTAAATGCCACAACAAAACATTTACGCACAGAAGATCTGACCAATAAGCGTAAAGCATTTAATAATCTCAGAAACGTAAAGTGTTATACTGAACACTACAGCGACCAAAGGCGGAACAGGGAGAAAAACGAGAGAAACACACAACATATTCAGCAGGCGGAGTACAAATAAATATTTATAACAACAACAACAACAACAACAACAACAACAGTACAGCGACCGAAGGCGGAACACAGAGAAACACGAAATAGCACCACACACACGCTAACCGATCGCAAACGGCTAGCTGTAAACAGGCAGAGTACGAAGAAATGTTTCTACAACAACAACAACACGACAAATAACAGCAGGGGTCAGGCCACACTACTGCAAGCAACAACTCTACTGGACAACTAGAGGTATTACAACAAGGTGGTTAACCAGCTGAAGTTGAAGGTGGCCTAAGGACAACTGGACCACAATAACAACAAGCACTGATCCCATGGCAAGCTTTCGCTATATAAGCAAAGAGAACCGGACAGTGAGGCACTCTCCGATCCAGCAGCAGTCAGGCAAGACACACCGCAGCAAGACTCCAGCACCAGTAGCACCAAGGTAAAGTATACTCTTTACACAAGACTAGACTTACTCCAACGCTAAGAACGCCCCGGTATGGTTCTACCGATTCTCGTGGTGACTTATACTAACGCTAAGACCGCCCCACGAGTTTATGGTTCTACCGATTCTCGTGGTGACTTATACTAACGCTAAGACCGCCCCACGAGTTTATGGTTCTACCGATTCTCGTGGAGACTAATACGTACGTACAGCACCGCGAGTTTATGGTTCTACCGATTCTCGCGGAGACTAGCACTGCCAACCGCGACCACACAGACGAGGCCCCAAGCGATTAGCAAGTCCAATTATTTAAGTGAATTAAATTAGCAGAGTAAAATCATTTAATTCTAATTAATTTAGCCAAACTAATAAATTAATATAAATTAAATTAGTAATTAAATTATAAACAATTGTAACTAAGTTAAATAAAGTATACCACATATAATTACACGCCCGCTTTTTAACATTAATTTCTGTATACGACCCCTGGAACCCGCTTCGTTTTACCCCAGCAGAAATAGAGTCGTTACATAACATTGTAATGATATTCATCATATTAGTCATTTGAGTGATTAGGGATTTCACTCTGTTGTATTTTGTTCAGTTCTATTTGGATTTGACGACCCTGCAATGTCGGCATAGCTTACGCCTGTTTTAACTGCTGATCTATCCTTATTTTTGGTCTGTAATAATAATGGATCCTTTCGGCGTAAAGATGGAAACCTTTGAATTTTTATGGCTTTGTATATTTCCCAGCCTTTGTAGTTTGCAGTATGATTTCCGCCACATAGGGCACATTCAATTTCAGCTGCGTTGGTTATTTTTTTTTGACATTCACTTGTTAGATGCTTTCCAGCGCATTTCACACTTACTGCATCCCTTGTACAGTAGTTTTTTGTATGTCCGTATTTTTGACATTTAGTGCATTGCGCGACTTCTCTTTTATGATGAGGTGCCTCAAAAACTACTATGCAATGCATTAATTTGTTAATGATATAAATATCTTTAAACCCTTTACCTTTAAAAAAGGTAAATAGGGTATACTAACTTTGTGCTTTTGAGAGGGGTTGCAATTTCAAGAAGAGACAGGCGTGGTAGGTATGGACATATATATACAGATATGATCAGAATCACTTTTTAAGCCATTTTTATTTTGTCCGTCCGTACGTCTGTCTGTCCGTCTGTCCGTCTGTGGCCACTTTTTTCTACACCGTTAGAGCTATCTTTATAAAACTTTGCAAACGTATAGTCTGGACAAAGATACAGAACCAGATTGCTATATTGGCCGATTTGGACAAAGAGTACGCCTACCTCCCATATAAGGAACTTTTTTCACCTTTCTTAAAATGACTATAACTTTGGTCCAATTGACGGAATCGTGACGTTATTTGGCAGTTATGGAGATGTGTGGGCCCACTAAACACTGTGCAAAAAGTGGGCGGTATATATTAACTGCCACTTCCACTATTAACAAATATTAATAACTTAAGATCTGGTAGAGATTTACGGACGAAATTTTACATTAAGAAACATGTGGACATTACAAACCTATCTGCAACAAATGGGGCTTATCAGAGAGAAGACACGCACACTTTTGATATAGGGAACACAATTAGCCAAAAATCATTAATGTTTATCAACGAAATTTCGCAGGAAGGTTGCGAGTACTAACATTAAACACCACGCAAAAAATGGGCGTGTTATTTCCATAGCCACGCCCACTATTCACAAATTATTATAACTTACGACCTATATAATATTTTTAGACGAAATTATATATTAGTACGTATATGGACCTTAGAAAGCCATATACAAAATTTGAGGTCGATCAGAGAAAGGATACGCCTCCCTCCCATATAATGAACTTTGGGGACCCCACTTAAAGACAATTACCCTATCTGTGCTTCTAGTGATGATATATGAAAACAAATTGGTAGATGTATACACTGGGTTTGTACTAGCATGCATTTCAAATATGGGCAGTTTATTACTACTGCCACGCCCACAATGAGCCAAAAATCATTACTCTGTTCCTAATAAAGATTTATCAACGAAATTTCACAGGAATGTTGCAGGTACCAACATTAAACAGCACACAAAAAATGGGCGTGTTATTTATACAGCCACGTCCACTATTGACATATTATTATAACTTGCGACATACACAATATTTTTGGACGAAATTATATATTAGTGGCTTTATATTGACACTACAAAGCCACTCACAGGAAATGGGGTCGATATAATCATTCCAAGGAATCCTACCAAAAATTACCGTTAGTATGCCCCTAATTATGATTTATGAAGAAAACATCCCAATTGTTGAACTCGCACGCACAAGAAAAGGTAAAGGGTATTTCGTAGTCGGTCTAAACCGACTTCAGACTTCTTTACTCGTTGTTAGTATTTGTTTCCAGTTCTATGCTAAACAGTGGTAGCGGTTTTTTTCCGTTGAGTTATGTTAATTATGTTTAAAACTTTGTGACCGTTTTCACCAAGCTCATTATTTTTAATTTCTTCTTGGTCTGCGGAGGGGTGCATATTGCGAAGAATGACTTTGAAACCTCTTGCATTTTTGGGTTTAAATGTGTACAGCTTCATACTTTTTGCTTTAGCATTTGGAACGAGTTCGATTGAACTCGTACTTCATTGTTTGTTAATATTTTAAATCATCATCAACGATCAAAGCAGCAAATCTGTTTTTTCTTTCTGAAGTAGTATCGCTCAACCAGTAGTTTGATAACTTACTTTGGCTTGGGTTTTTTGCTATTTTTTGCTTTTTGTTAGTGTTGGGCGTTCTTTTCGCTTTATCTGTCGTGGGTGAGGCTCGTGTTCTCTTTGGGAGCGATTGCAGTTGACTTACCTGCACGCCTTTTGGTGGTATTTGCACACAGGCAGAAGAACATGTTGATGTCGCAGTTGTAGTCGAGAATGTAGTTGTTGTACTGTACGTAGAGAAGGCAGATGTTGTTGTTGCTGACAAATTTGTTGTAGTTGTCGCACAATCAACTGCTATACTAGAGCAGGACATTATTGGGGGTTTGCCATGTGCACTCCTCGAAGAGTGGAGTGACTCGCTCATAGATCTCGTTCTCTCCCACGGGGAGAGCGCTGCACACTCATGGCGATTACCGACTATACTTTTTTTTTAGTTTTTTAGAAATTTTATTTATTATTATTTTTGCTATATTTTAATCTTATTTATGTCTGAATGTAAAATATCACGAAAAACAAAACTTATGGTGTGGTAACTCTAATCACTTATTATAGCCAGAGTCCACTAGCACCACATACAACCGGGATTATTTTATTTGTTGTCTCTTTCAACTTTTAACTCATATATGTATATAACTGTTCCTTAGTTTGTTTGAATGTTTATTTAACACAATAATAACTAATTTTAATAAATTTCAAATTAGTTATTATAAGTATTTTTATTATCTAAATAGAACTAGACACTTTCTTGAAAATTGCACTTTTGTTTAGCGTCTCTTTCGCGGGTTTTGTAAAATTAGTTATTTGGTTTTAAACAACGATAAATGACACAAAGGCGGTGTATTAACTGCCTTAAAAACTAATACTAATACACTTAAGGTAGAAATAGGAGATTTAGTTCTATTAAAATTGGAAAAAAAGAATATGAATCCATACAACCATACGACCATATAAAATACAAGATAAGTTAGGAGTCAATTCATTAATAGAATATAATGGTACACCTAAGAAAGTACATAATAACCAATTAAAGCCATACAATGTAATCTAAATTTATAAACCACAAAATGTAATTTAAACAATACAATTTATAATTATAACTATCACACAATGTAACCAAAACAATATAATTTGTAATCATAACTATATGTAATTATATCGAAACAAAATAATTTGTAATTTTAACTGTATAATTGAAAACGCTGCCATGTAACTATAACAATAAGAACCAAATTAAAACCAAATTGCATAAATTATTAGACAATAAGAAAATCATGTAATTCTACAATAAGTTCATAACATAAGACAATTGTAAAATCACACAAACCATATTTCCAGAAAAATTATTCGCTAACACCCCTAATTTTTCTCTTAAGGGTGAGGGTGTAGTGTACCACACTAGTGTACACTGACGACCACACCGTAGCAATATGCAAACGAACAAACAATACCGCAACGCATGCACTACACTCAATTCCCAAATACGCTAGAAACGCACATTTGGTGGTGCATTGACATACGCTGCCTATATTGCATCGTCGAATGCATATTGGACAGTGCAGTGACTTTGGCCCTGCACTTGCACTCAAGTATATTAATGTAAACAAACCATATGATTCGTCAATAAATAATATCGGTAATTTGAGACTTGAGAGTATTTTGGAAGTATGATTTGCAATTGGTAAAAATAAGATAGATATATTTTATGTTAGTTAGAATAAGAAAACAACAGAAATTAAATTATAGAAGAGACCCAGTGAGCCACCAAATAAACCAGAGTTAATCTGAAGATAACTAAAACTGCAACTCGCATTAGTCTATTCTTTTTATCTCTCGTGCTATAAGTCAGGAAGGACTTAGAACAGCACAACCAATAGCTTGGCGAACGGCACACTCTGCAGGTCAAAACTTTTGCTGAGGGCGACATTCCGCTTCGTGTTAGGTATCTTTTCATACCACAGCACTTTTTTGCATCTATACTTTGTATGGAATCTGCAATCAATTCATAAGCCAATCCTGCGTGACCAACGTATTGATTCAATCCTACATGGCGATACAGCCCTACATGGCGATTTAACACTAACATCCAACCCTACATCGTAGTGTAGTGCTAGATTATATAAGTTTGAATGCTGTGCCAATATTTTTAATAAATTCAACGAATTGTGAAGGATCTAAGGTTCTATATGCGTCTACGGAGAGTATCGAATCAGATGGAACAAATAGCTGTATGAGTTGTACGCCGACATTGATATAGTTCACCACATTAAAACACAGCGGCTGCGCTTACTGGGACATGTTGTGCGAATGGATGAAAGTGCTCCGGCGAAAAAAGTCTTTGATTCGATGCCGCCGTGTGGCGGATGCAGGGAGGGGGAGACCAGCACTACGTTGGAAGGACCAAGTTCAAGAGGACCTGGCTGCACTTGGTGTTTCCAACTGGCGCTAGCGTGGGCGAAGCAGCGATGTTTGAATTGCTTTATTTTGGTTGACCTAGAATAATATGTTATGCTGAGTCACTATGCTCCGATTACCGTGCTCTAGTAACCTATCCTCAGCGTAGCATACATTATTACATTTTTTCTGATCATTTTTATTTCTACTCAAAAGTGTGATACACTGAATAGGCCTCGTATTCTTTTCTCAAATGAGTGCAACCCTGCTCTGAGGGCCGTGAGTTCTCTTGTGAGAATGTTACCCAGTCCGCAGACAAAACGTAACATTTTCTCTCCTGTTTTTAGCGACAGGGTGGACAATGTGCCATTGTGAATCAGCTGATCGTATGAACGCAATACCACTTTATTTAAGTGTCGTAGACAGAGATGAGCATTGTTTTCAGAGATTGAATTTATGAGTAGAAGTTATAATGAAAAAATAAAGAAGTTGTGACTAAAAGTGGAATCTTTACATAATGCGGTGGTAATTGGGTTGCAGTTAAATTAGAATGAAGGATAACCATTGCATTCAAGAGAGAAGATTTTAAATTATTTTTAAAACCTTTGGCGTTTAAAAGAGGCGTGGTAGATATGGACATATATGATATACGAGTATGTGAGTCCTTCGGCCTGTCAGCCTCTAGGCACCTTTTTAAAAATGAATATGATTTGGTCCATATGACGGTATTCTGACGCAATTTGGCAGTTATGTAGATATGGGTCCTACTAGAGACAATGCAGAAAGCTGTACTTATTTCCTGCCAGGTCCATTATTAATATATATTCATAACTTAAGATCGATCTATTAGGGATTTATGGACGGAATTTTAGGCGAAGCAGTATGTGGATATTATAAAGCCATTTGAAAAACTGGTTGACCAGATAAAGAATACTTTCACTTTACATATAAGGTTGACCAGATAAAGAATACTTTCACTTTACATATAAGGAAATTTCGGAACTGAAATTCCAAGAAGATGGACAACAGCTGCCTTAAATTTGTGGCAATTGAGTGAGTAGGTTACCTCAAATCAATTCCGTTTAAGCACTGTCGACGAAAGTCGAGAAGGAGTCTCAAGCTCCAACGAACGAGGCTACAAAAGGTCAACGGTCCCTAGACGAGACCACCCATTCCCACCCAAAGAAGTGTAAAAAGCGCGGTACTGTCACCACGAAGTCCTTCAGAAAGTGCTGAAAGGACACCAGGTGATGGCGGTCATAGATCGTAAAGACCCGGATGGCAGTATCGGTCCTGAGTGCTGGAAAAAGGTAGAAGTCAGTGTTTCAAGGCTCTACCTCCTGCTTTTGAAGGAAGCTGATTGAATATGGAGATCAAAGGTCAGTCGACCTTTATAGGATTTCAATCTCCAGGATAGGGGAAGCATGGCCAGGCGCAAGGCTCGAATCCGGACCTAAGGAGCTGATCCCTAATAGACCTAGAGCGCGAGTTACGATGTTTAAATAAAATAAACTTTCCACTTCACAATCAGTTTTATAATGAACAAATTATTTTAAAGTACACGTATTTATATTATAAAATATGCTTATTCTAAAGAAATTAATTTCATGAATTTAAATTGAGTTTTAAATTGGAGATTTTACAAATAATTTTATGCTGGATGATGTTACAAAGAATTTGATGCTGGATGATTTTAAAGTGAATTTGAATCTGATGTTTTTAATGGGAATATGAATTGGATGATTTTACAGAGAATTTGATGCTGGATGATTTTAAAGTGAATTTGAATCTAATGTTTTAAATGGGAATATGAATTGGATGATTTTACAGAGAATTTGATGCTGATGTAGCTGCTGCTGTTGGTATTGATATTGTTGTTGTTGTTAGTGCGGATGTAACTCTTCCCCCCTTAGAGTAGCGCTATGGCCAGATAGAGCTTGACGTGGTCGGAGCGATACTAGGTTCTGGTTGGAATATTGTTTCGATTCTACCCATGTCGATGGAGGTGCATCTCCTAGTGTCTTCATTTGAGCGTAAGCTGCTGCTTCATGTTGTTTTTCTTTTGGTTTCTTCTTGTTTTATGGAAATCGTGCAGTAATCGGTGTTTTCTACTCTGGGGCAAGTTTTGTTCGAATATTGGATATATTCTTCATTATATAATATACGAATTTATGGTGTTTTGTGTAATTATTTGATAAATTTTCGTTTCTACTATTGGTATAAATAATTAATAGGCGTTGAGGTTTATTAATTCATAAAAGTTTTTATCTGTCATTAAATGGTTGTCTATCTATTTAATTTAACTCTTTCGGACTTTGTCGCGGTAAAAGCTACCGTAAGATGTCTCGCCGAAATATAAACTCACCCGGTAATTTTTAACGAACGCGTGAGTAGCAGAAGAGCAGCCGAGAAGAAAGCCGCAAATTCTAAACAACCACACCATAAATATAAGGAAGCATATAAATATAAATAAAAGTGAAAATAAATTTTTTATTCAAGTATAGAATTTCGTGTTTATCTGCTACGAACTTTCAGTTACAAAAGTTTTAGAATTTGCTTTCTTCCGCTGCCACCACAGTATTTTCTCCGCCATTTTGATAATTATTAGGAATTAATATACCCCGTGCAGTCACCGCCGTACTGCTTCAGGTAATTATGATTACAGGATCGCTAGACTTGAATAGCTACCGCCGAGCTGTTTCAAGATTTGTTTGCATCGTCAAAGCCATCGCATAACAAATACTGCCATACTTCGCCTTCGGAGCGCTAGTGCTTCCGAGAGCATTTTTGTGACGTCATCAACAAGGGTTGATAGTTTGCAACAGTATTTCTTCAAAATATACGAACAACTTTACCGACATTTGTTAATTTCAAAATTAATCGATTCTACCAGAACAAACTGCTGCAAATAATTTTCAATCGGTATTGCACCGCGGAGCCAAGCAGCTGTTTAAATTGAACAGACCTTCTATAAAAGCAAAATAAATGTTGACTCGAACGAAATCAAAAAAATTAGATTCAGCAAAAGTAGACGACAGAGAGGAAAGTTCGGATTCATTGCACAGCACAGTAATAGAAATGGCCAACAAGGGAACACAGGGACAAGCGCACCGCAAGCAGTTGTAACTAGTCAACAACTGGCGTAGCTTTTCAGCAGTATAAAAAGTACATATACTGCGCGAATCTGTCGACGATCTACGTAAAGAGACGCATCGTGG
Organism: Clusia tigrina; assembly: GCA_920105625.2. Taxonomy (NCBI): domain Eukaryota; kingdom Metazoa; phylum Arthropoda; class Insecta; order Diptera; family Clusiidae; genus Clusia; species Clusia tigrina. The sequence goes on from CAKKTE020000572.1 coordinate 416,305, forward strand.
CCAAATAGAGATTCAACAACTTCGCACTCGAGTGGATAAGGGTGCATCCGGTGTTGGGTGAATCCTCTTTTCATGAAAGTGTACAATCACCGCTGCCACAAACGTCGACGCAGCAACCACAGCAGCTGCCGCAATCGCAGCCACCAAATACATCGACGCCGTATAATGGTGTTATGACTTTTATCGATAGCCCCGGCGGTAAGTTGTATCCACTGCCATCTTTCGATGGAAACCCTGAAGATTGGCCCCTGTTTTTAACCAACTTCAGAGACACGACCAATGAATTTGGTTATAATAATCGCCAGAACCTTATGCGTTTGCACAAGGCACTTCAAGGGAATGCGAAGGGGCGCTGTGACGTCACTGCTCATATATCCTGACGAAGTGACCAAAGTTAGAGTTCAATTTTGGACGCTCTGACTTATTGATCCGCTCGCAGCTGCAAAAGGTGCAGCAGTTCCCACCGATTTATCAGAATCGACTTGAGCAAATTTTGGAATTTTCAAACCGCATCCGAAATATTGTCGCCTTTTTTAAGTCAGCACTTTGCCAACCCTACTCTTCTTCAGCAGCTTATTGGAAAGCTTCCGCCCATCAAGCAATATGAATGGAGTCGACACGCCTCCAATATAACGCCTTATGCCACCGTTGAAGCTTTTGCCGGCTGGGTTACTGAACTCGTAATGGTAGTGAGCTTGATGCCAGCTATAACTAGTACAGCTATGCGCCAACATCAACCCCCGCAGCCGCACCAAGGGGTGCAACAAGGCAACCTTCAGAACCGTCAGACTCAGTTGTGTGCAATGCAATTTGAACCACAAACAGAGCGCAAGTCGCCAATTTAAGGCCCTTAATACAAATGACAAATGGACATTGGTAAATTGCCACCGCCTTTGTTTTGCCTGCTTGCAAAGAGGGCATAACGTGCTGAGTTGCCAGGCAAGGCATGCATGTGGTATAAATGGATGCACCCGTATGCTTCAAAACTTACTACACCAGACAACTAAGCCGCTAGCAGAGCTGAAACAAGAGGATGTCGAGCATGTGCTTAACTACCGTCAACACCAGCAGTCAAGCTTACTTAAGGTACTACCCGTGGTGCTGTTTGTTCCACGTGGTAGCATACCTGTATTTGCGATGTTTGATGAAGGTTCTTCGGTCTCACTTCTTGAAGAGTTATGTTTTGGAGCTCTGGAGTGGACAGGTTTGAATTCCACTTTAAGTTCCATAGAATTCCACGCCAGGTGCTGGAGTACAGGAGAATACCGACTAATAGAGGGTTGCTGGGAATCGTTATGACTATTTTCGACCCCTTTGGCCTCCTACCCAACATCAGTATTTTCGCCAAGCTACTTCTGCAGTCGCTGTGGAAGCGTAAAATCCAGTTGGATGTGCAGCTGCCATCAGATTTGGAGAAACAGTGGTTTGCATGGTGGAACGTTTTTCAGGGCGTGAAAAACTTTTCAGTCCCGCGTTGCTTGTCGTATTTGTTGCCGAATGCCGATGATATAAAGCTGCACATATTCGTTGATGCTAGTGAAAGTGCATTTACAACAGTCGCCTTTTTGCGTGTTTGCAAAGCAAACGAGGTAGAAGTCACATTCGTTGCTGCCAAAATGAGATGTGCACCTGCGAGAGGTATGACAGTACCGCGGCTGGAATTGCAAGCGGCCGTACTAGGCAGCCGACTTCGGCTTCGATTGAAGACTGCCATGATTTCAAGATCAACGCTACGAGATTTTGGAGCGATTCCAAGACAATTCTGCTTTGGCTTCGTTCCACAACCCGTAAGTATAAGCAATTCGTTGCCTACCCTATTGCTGAGATACTTGCCACTTCCACGCCGATGCAATGGCGCTGGATACCAACATCGATAAACGTCGCCGACGATGGAACTAGAGCCAAGTGGCCACAGTATGTAGAGCAAAACAGCCGTTGGATATTGGGTCCAGATTTCTTGTGCCAAGAAGAAATACACTAGCCTCAAGAAGCTGGGATGCTTCACTCAGAGCACTGTGTATCTGCAGAAGCTGTTAATCAGGTGTTACACATAATAAACACAGACAATATTCTTGATAGTTTGATCAAGTTTTCATCCTACATGAAGACGTTGAGGGTGAAAGCATGGATATTTCGGTTCATTCGCAACGCGAAATCTAGATCCCGTCACTTCGGAGAGCTCACAGCAGCTGAAGTTTCTGATGCTGAAAAATTTGTATGCTGTCTCGTACAAGAGGAGTCATTTGCAGATGAAATGTCAGCCCTACGCGCAAGTAAAGGAATTCCAAAGACCGGTGCCATATTTAAGCTCACGCCGATGTTGTATCCTGATGGTCTGCTAAGAGTCAACGGAAGAATCGACACCGCTAAGTACATCCCTGAATCAGCCCGACGCCCGATAATATTACCCCAGAAACATTGCGTGTCGCAGCTGATAATGAAGCATTACCACCAACAGAGACATCACCAGAACGACTGCCTAACAATAAATGAAATACGGCAAAAGTGCTGGGTACCTCATGCTCGCACATTATTAAAAAGGATCAAGAGGGATTGTGTCATTTGTATTACCGCTCGAGCCAATCTTCTGTGCCACTTATGGGACTGTTACCCGAAGACCGCCTTACACCGTACGTCCGACCTTTTATCTACTCAAGGGTGGACTACTGTGGACCATTCTGAGTTGCTATCGGCCGCAGACGAGAGAAACGTTGGGTGGCATTATTCATTTGCCTCACCACTCGAGCCCTACATTTGGAGGTGGCAGAAGATCTGTCCACCGATGCATTTTTAATTTGTTTCAGGAATTTTGTGAACCGTCGCGGTGTGCCGATTAGAATTCGTAGCGACAATGGCACCAACTTTATAGGTGCGCAAAAGGAGTTTTGCCAGGAGAACCGCTTATTTGACGTAGATCGGGTTGAACGGGTAATGTCAAAGGAAAACATAGAGTGGATTTTTAATTGCCCAGCGAATCCTAGCGCTGGAGGTTGTTGGGAGCGGCTTGTCCAATGCGTGAAACGCCTGCTACAGAGAACCCTGAAGGATGAGGCACCACGCTTGGAAACCTTCCGCAGCGCACTGATTGAGGCGGAAAATATAATAAACAGCCGCCCACTTACAGAACTTCCTATAACGCATGAAGAAGAGGAACCACTTACTCCGCACCACTTTTTGAGTGGCTGCCTCAATTCCACTCAAACATCTGGACCGGAAGATGAGAAAATTTGTCTGCGCAAACAATGGAGAATTGCGCAAAACCTGAAGAATCGTCTGTGGAAAAGGTGGATTATGGAGTACTTGCCACAACTTTTGCACCGACAAAAATGGAGGAGTACAGCCTCACCACTAAGAGTAGACCAACTGGTTGTTGTATGCGATCCTGTCTTACCTAGAAAAAAATGGGTCAAAGGGCAAATAATTGAAGTCTTCACTGCCAAGGACGGCCAAGTCCGGAGTGCCGCGGTACGCACCAGCCGCGGTATTATCCGTCGACCTGCATCTGAGCTAGCCGCTTTTCGCGGATCCCAGTATGAATCCACCGGGAGGTGGGATGTCGCGGTAAAAGCTACTGTCTTCGCCGTAAGATGTCTCGCCGAAATATAAACTCGCCCGGTAATTTTTAACGAACGAGTGAGTAGCAGAAGAGCAGCCGAGAAGAAAGCAGCAAGTTCTAAACAACCACACCATAAATATAAGCAAGCATATAAATATAAATATAAATAAAAGTGAAAATAAATTTATTATTAAAGTATAAAATTTCGTGTTTATCTGCTACGAAATGTCAGTTACAGACTTAGTTTTGAATTAAAATTTAGTTCTACTAAGAATATTCCATGTTTCCTATTTTCGAATATTTTTTCTTTTTTTGTATTTTTGCTTTATGTAATTTTTTGTTTGTTGTTGTTATAAGAGTTAGTTTGTTGCTTTGTTTGATTTTATGTTTAGTGAATCTAGGAGTGATTTTGTTTCGTCTGCATTCCTTTCTGAAAACTTCGTCATTGGGTTCAAAATTTTCGGGGTTTGTTCTATTCTTGTTAAATTTGTCTATTCTTTTACAGGTTTCTGTTCCTAACTTTTCTTTCACTATGGGGTATAAAATCTCTTGGTATTCGTTTAGTTTTTCAGATATTCCTATTTGTTATTAAATAGAATCTTTTTAGTGAATTCATCGGTTCTGCCATGGAGAAGTTCGTATGGGGTTAGTTTGTGGAGTGAATAGCGTTGTTATATGTTATCATTGTTTCAAAAGTATTTCTACATGGTCTAATTCTAATTTAGTTTCTTTCCTTTTTGTTAGTATGAGCCTGTATATTTCCGTTAGAGTTGAGTGTAATCTTTCTACTGGTGAATTATTGCTCGATTGTTGGAAAGAGGTTATATGTGATTCAATGTCATATTGTCTACAAACGTCTTTGAAAAGATTACTGGAGAATTCTGAGCCTTGGTCATGAACTATTTTGTTCGTAATTTCGTACTGGCTAAAGAAGTGTTTTAGAGCTTTTAAGGATTGCAATACTGGTTCTATTTGAAAGATTTTGGGCTGATGCAAATTTTGATAATTTATCAACTATTGTTAAATTTGGTGGTTTGGAAGCGGTTCCATGTTTATTGAATTTTAGTTTTGGGGGCTGTCTATCGTATTTGAGGGTTTGGCATTTTTCACAATTATTCAAGGTTTGCGTAATTTTATTTTTCAAAAATGGAAAGTAATATTTTCTTTTTAAATGCAAAAGAGTTTCATTAATTCATCTATGGTTGTTGTTTGTATGGTACTCTCGGATACACTTTCCTTGTTCATCATCTTGCCTTATGTCCATATGTTTTTCTGTGCACTAAATACTCTGGAAAGATTATTGTGTGACAAGTGTGTTCAGTAGGTACCTTGAACTATGCGGAAAATTTCATCATTTGTGTAAATACCAAATACTCTATTGGGTGGACAGAAGGCTTTGAAAATATATTACGGTTTGTTCTTCAAAGTGGGGTCATCTTATTATTCGTGTTGGTTCGTTTTTGAATATTGTTTATAAAGTCATTTAGGCACCATTTAAGCTCTCTTCGAGTACTATTTGTATATAAAATTCATTTAATGGTTTTTCCGATATGAATATTCCGTCGTTGAGATTTTCGTCTGAGGAGTGTACGGTGGTGCCTTGAGTTCCCTGAATCGAAGTTACGTCGTTAATGTATGCTTCGATTCGTTTGTTGCTCATAGTGGCATCTATTTTTATTCTGCTTAATGCATCTGCATTAGTGTTTATTGTGCCTTTTTTGTAATTTATTTCATAATCGTATTCTTCTAGCCTAAGTCTCCATCGAATGAGTTTTGAGTTGAGTTCTTTTAGGTTCATTAGCCAAGTGAGAGGTCTATGGTCTGTGACGTTTTGGAATTTCCGACCGAAAAGCTTTGATCTGAAGTAGGTGGTTGCCCAAATAATAGCTAACAATTCTTTTTCTATGGTACTGTAGTTTGTTTCGTGATTATTAACAGTACGACTGGCGTAACATATCGGTTTGTCACTACCAATTGTTCCTTGTGACAATACAGCCCCTAGTGCTACGTTGCTAGCATCAGTTGTTAGAATAAAAGGTTTGGAAAAATCTGGGTATTGTAGAATAGGATCGTTTATTAAGAGGTCTTTATATGAATCAAATGTTTTTGTGTATGCGGTCGTTAGTTCTACAGTTTTATCTTTTTTCAGGCAGGTTGTGAGTGGCTTGACTATTTTTGCAAAATCTTTTATGAATTTTTTGTAACATCCTAAAGCTATGATGTCTCTTTGTGTCTGTGGGATTGGAAAATTTTTAATGGCATGAATTTTGTCGGGGTTGGGTTTTATACCAGTAGTTGAAACTATGTGTCCCAAGAAAGTAATCTCCTTTAGAAATTCTGATTTGTCGATTTGTATTTTAAAGTTTGCTTTTTCTAACCTATTGAAAATTTGGTTTAGGTTTTGGATGTGTTCTTCGAGAGAGGTCGAATAGATAATAATGTCGTCCAAGTATACCAGGCATGTTTTTCCAACTAGATCTTTAAGGACATTATCCATAACTCTTTGGAATTTTAATGGGGCATTTTTAAGACCAAAAGGTATTCTCACATATTCGTAATGTCCGTTTTCAATTGTGAAGGCTGTTTTCTGAATATCATTCGGGTTCATTTCGATTTGGTGGAATCCACTTGCTAAGTCCAATGTCGAGAAATACATGGATTTACCTAATTTATCTACCATGTCTGCAATATTAGGAATTGGGGATCGATCTGACACAGTTTTCTCATTAAGTTTGCGATAATCAATAACTAAGCGCCACTTTTGTTTACCACAAGCATCTTTCTTTTTTGGTACTATCCAAATCGGTGCACTCTATGGTGAAAAGCATTTTCTCATTATTCCCTGATCTAACATGTATCTTATTTGAGTGTTTACTTCTGTTCTGGGTACAAATGGGTATCTATAAGATTTGGTATGTATGGGTATATTGTCTGTTGTGATAATGTTGCGTTTTATTTTGTTTGGAAATGTTAATGCTTGGTCTTTTTTGAAGAAAATGTTGTCGTATGTTTTTCAACGGTTGATGAGTCGAATGCGTTCTTGTTAATTTTTTATAATTTGTAATAGGGGTCCTTCTATATTCCAATTGTTGATTTCTATAAAGTCTGATTTTATGTATGGGTCTACTTTAATGGGTTGTTCTAAAAAAAAGGGTATGTCCGTTTTCAGTATTGTTTTGTATCTCTCATTCGCTATACCAGTTGTTTGCGATGTATAAGCCGTCCGATATGTGAAGGTAAGGGGTATAATAATTGGTTCGACAATAATATCACCATTTCGGAAATCTACTGGTAGCTTGATCAGTGTTTTGGACTTGGAAGGGATACTATGTGTACCTGATGTGTAATTGGGGTTTAGTTTTAATGGTTTTATTGCATTGGTGGCATTTAAGGTTTGTTCAGGAAGATGGATTTTTGCTTTTGGTTGTGTTAGTAGGTCGAGTCCTGTTAATCCGTCGAAGTAGTTGTGGAATTTAAAAATTAAAAAGGTCATGTTGCCTGAGTCATTAAATTCGGAGAAGATTAGCAAAGTAATTCTTTGTCTATTTGGTAACTGTTCAGAATTGTGGTGATTGTAATTGGTTTGCAATTCTTTTGAAAATGTAACTCAATGAATTCAGGGCTGATAAAAGATGATGCGCCTGTATCTATTAAGAATCTTAGGGGACGCCCAAATGGGGATGAGATGTTAATATATGGTAGGGTCTATCGGTGCGTATTTACGACTAAGTAACCCGTTGATGGTTCTAGGCAGGCATTCAAAAATTTTTACAATCGTCAATGTTGTCATTATTTTCTAATTCCTCTTCTATTTGTACAGTCTTAGTTACAAGGTTTTCCTTGCAATTCACATTGTGTAAATCGATCCTGAAGTCTGGTTTGTATTCCTGAACATTGTTGAGTTTTTCATGCTGGTGTATCCAGTACGAGTATCCATGGGTTCGTATTTCCGTTTTTGACTGAAATTACTGACGCCAGAACTGGTATCCATTAGTTCGTGTTTCATTTGGTAATTTGTATTGAAAGGGTTTGAATTGAAGGGTCTTTGGTTTTTCTTATTATTATTCTGACTTTGCAAATTCGGGTTAAATTGGGGATATTTTTTCCTAGTATAATTTTCGCTGTACCTAATTATATTATGTCGTGGGTATGGTGAATGTTGTGGACTAAAATAGGATCTGCGTGGCACGGTTTTTTGATAGAAAATATTTTGCTCCTTTATACTAAATGCCAGTGCAGTTGCTAGTGTATCTACTCTCATTGCCCTTATACATGATCCTAAAGGTTCTCTTAATCCTGTTAGAAATGCATTCAAACACATCTCTGTATACAGGTCTTTTTTCGCAATGATCACACTGGTATCAGTTTCGTGTATCAAAGTATTGTTGATAAGAGTCGATTGAATTTCGATTACTTCATTATAAAAATTTTCTACCGACAATTTTTTTTCCGTTCTTTTGTTTGAATAGTTAAGTATCAGATTTTTCTTTATTTCATCCCAAATTAAGGGTATTGCGAACATGTTGAGGATTTCATTCGCTTGACCTTCTACTTTATTCCTAATTGCCCTTAAAAGAACTTTGCCCCAAGCAGTGTTGTCTGTTCCCTGGATGTTTAAAAGAATCTCTTCTACATTATTTATGAACTCATAGAAGGCTGCCATCGAATTTTGGCAAATCTTTGATTGCATCGCGAATTCTAAGTGAATTGAAAATATCTACTGGATGCATATCATTTCTGGCTGCGTGCCTGGGTGTCGATTAGTTGTCATTATATTTGTTTGGGCGAGTTCCATTATGTATTCCCAAAGAATTTTTTTTTATAGGGAGGGTTGATGTAGAGTCTTCTGGAATTGAAGTTAGGATTCTGGATTCAAATAAATTTGGGTATACCCAGAATTTTAAATGTTTGTTCTTATAGACAATTTTGAATTATGGACCTCTTATTCCTAGTAATTTGAATTAATATATTGTGAATAACTATGAATTTATATAATTCCTTTTTATACCAGTATATATACATTCCTTTAAAAGATTTTCCTATTTATATTTTTTATTATTATTTTTTTGTTTGTTTTTTCAGCTTTATAAGCTCAATAGTGAATTGTATTCTGGCTATGTCGCTGTACCAATATTCTATCGGTACTCATGTTTATAGGATGGGCTTAACTGAAGTACAATTTCTTATAATTTCATTTAATTTTAGCGCAATTGCTATATGCGAGTATATGTTTTGTTTAATGTGCTTATGAATCGGGGCGTTCTAGCGCGGTCACCAATTAAGTACGTTTTTCATGAATGTATTTTTAATATTATTTATATACTCTTTTAGTTGGTATGGACCAAGAGGACTCGCGAACTTGAGTTGTATTATAGGGGACTAGGGTATGTGGCACGGTCACTAGTCGAAGTATACTTATTATTTATTTAAATTTATAAATGTACTTTCCCGCTACCGGCTAGTTATAACGCTGTAGACTCTTTATGAAAACCACTATGCAGATATTCTGTCTGCATTATTAGTAAAGATGGGCTCAATTAAGATGCAATTGGTACTCGAAACAAGGTTTAGGCACAGTTAAAGATTTGTAGTATGTTTTGTTGGTATAAATCTGTTTTAATTTTTGTTGTAAAAAGGAGTTTATATTTCACAGAATTTCTATTATAGTCTTCACTTTGGTTAAAACTTTTAAAAATATATTTAGTCAAGCGTTTTAACTTTATATAATTTATTTCGCTGACACACACCTAATATAAGAGCTATCCAATACTTACTTACCTTGGCCCCAGGAGTAGTATTAGTTTATCAGCAGTTCCCATTAATGATGATATAGCTGCTTCCAGGATATTAGGATGTACATAAGATTTGATGTCAGGATCTGATGTAAGGATCGAATATCTGCTTTAGATTTCAGGATCTGATGACAGGATTAATTAATTAATATGTGCTTTAGGTTGAGGCATGTTCCTATATATTGGAAATTCGCAGAGGTAATCATGGTACCCAAACCTGGAAAATCACTCAACGACGTATCATCGTATAGGCCAATATCCTTACTGCCAGCATTGTCAAAACTATTGCTTTTAAAGCACTTATTGCCAATAATTGAGAATAAAAAATTGATTCCCGCTCACCAGTTTAGTTTTAGGAAAAATCATTCGACAACTGATCAAATCCACAGAGTGAAGGGAAAAAAGTGTGTTCCGCCGTCTTCCTAGACGTTTCACAAACTTTCGATAAGGTGTGGCATGCAGGTATATTACAAAAGCTGCGGACATTGTTGCCAACGCAATATTGCGAGGTGCTTTCATCATACCTTGATGACAGGTACTTTAGTGTTAAGTACGAAAACGCCCATTCTTCTTTGAAAAAAATTAGTGCTGGTGTACCGCAAGGGGGCATCCTGGGGCCTCTGCTGTACCTCCTGTATACATACGACCTACCAACAGCAAATCAGCAAGTAACCGCAACATTTGCGGACGAGAACGGTGTTCTGGCTACAGGTAACACTATCGAAGACGCGACGGCTAAGCTACAAGAGGCTGTTAATTGTATTGCTTCATGGGCTAAGAAATGGCGCATTAAGTTAAACAAAACCAAATCAGCGCATATAAATTTTTCACTGAAAAATATACCTTACAAACCGATTTTCATGGATGAGTTAATAATCCCACATGTCAACCAAGCCAAATACCTGGGTATTACACTCGACGCCAAATTGCGCTGGAAAGCTCACGTAAAGAAAAAACGAGAGGAGCTTGACCTGAAACTCAACAAATTGTACCACCTTATTGGCAGACACTCTACCCTGTCAATTCACAACAAACTAATGGTGTATAAACAAATACTGAAGCCGGCCTGGACCTATGGCATCCAATTTTGGGGATGTGCTAGTGAAATATACATTGCCACTCTCCAACTTTTTCAAAATAAAGTGCTGCGATGTATTGCTAATGCACCATACTAAATTAGAATTAGCGATCTACATCGTGATCTTGGCATGACAACTGTCACTGACGTGACAAAAAAATTTGCCATTTTTCACAAACAGCGGCTGAAATCGCATGTCAACGTTGCAGCATCCAGTTTACTTCTGATGACTTCGCAGCGTAGGCGGCTAGAACGGAAAACAGTGTCAGACCTAATGGAACTCGAGTAGCCGATATTTTATTTATATGTTATATGTTAGCATGTACATAAAATACTTAACTCTTTGCTTTTAATTTGTTTAATTTATTCGAACAAAATTGCTAGTTAGTATTACCAGTATTTACTAGGTGCAATTATAAAACGTTTCTGTATATGGTATATTTATTTTAAAGTACACCTACTTATATCATAACATATGCTTATTCTAAAGAAATTAATTTCATGAACATTGAATTTTAAATTGGAGATTTTACAAAGAATTTTATGCTGGACGATGTTACAAAGAAATTGATGCTGGATGATTTTAAAGTGAATTTGAATCTGATGTTTTTAATGGGAATATAAATTGGATGATTTTACAGAGAATTTGATGCTGAATGATTTTAAAGGGAATTTGAATCTAATGCTTTTAATGGGAATATGAATTGGATGATTTTACAGATAATTGGATGCTGGATGATTTTAAAGTGAATTTGAATCTAATGTTTTTAATGGGAATATGAATTGGATGATTTTACAGACAATTTGATGCTGATGTAGCTGCTGCTGTTGGTATTGATATTGTTGTTGTTGTTAGTGCGGATGTAACTCGCGCGCGTGGATCCCAGCCGCATCGTCTGACCCTGCGGCTATCTTGGAGATCTTTAGGTTGAGCAAACAGCAGCTCCCGACTAATAATTGGAAGGTGACTAACTTAGTGAAACCCAGAGGATATTACAGCTCAATAACCCTTGTGGTGAATGCCGAATCTCTGGCGACTCTAGCGAAATCCAATTGAGTCGTGGGCTATGGCTTCTCATCCACAAGCCTCAAGGTCTACAAAGAAGACGGGTATCCGTTTTACACGGATCAAGCGGTAGTGAATCCTTCAGGGGTAACTGCTGATCCTGCTGCTTCTGAGGACTCCGCCATGCACCCGAAACGCAGTGACTCTATGTCACTTGTGAGGGGTTTGGAGTGTCTCCTAGGGACAACCACACTCAGTGAGGAGGAAGTCCTTCTGGAGTTAGACTCCGAGTCTGAGGCTGATATCACGGTGGTGGAGGTGACCAGCGCTACAAGAAAAAATCCAAAAAAGTCCTACTGCTTCCGTGCGCTGTAGGACTTTTTGTATTTTATACTATATGAGTCAATCGCCTTCATCGCTGCCGGGCTGTCCACGTATATGTTTATTTTTGAGTCATTTCCTGTTCTGGTGTAGGCCAGCTCTGCGTCTTTCCTGAGAGCAAAGACTTCCGCTTGAAACATACTGCTTTGATCAGGCAGCTTTATAGGCTGCCTAATTCCCAATGCTGAGCAGTAGATGCCTGCTCCCACACAATCCATCATTTTAGAACCGTCCTTATAAACGTTAAACGTCTTTCGGCTGGGCCTCATACCCTTACGCCAACCCTCCTCTTCGATTGTAGTTAATTACCTTCGAAATTTCTGGTAAAGAATATCAAATAACTTATAAATTAGAAAACCACGAATACTTTCCTGACGACAAATGCAAAATATCGGGCATAACAAATGAAGAGGTATATTCTGAAGGCCAAATAGAATTACAATTAGATATTGGAGAAGAGTCTCGAATCCTCCCTTTCCAATTAGTAAGCAAAACATTCCCAATAGAAACAGATGGCAATCTAATGATAAATTTCCGCTAACTCGCCTAGAAGATATTCTAGACAAGTTAGGTAGAGCAAAATGGTTTTCAACCTTAATATGACTAGTTAATTTCATCCACTAAAATTAGAAAAACAATCACGACCATTAAAAGCCTTTTCCCCATCCAATTGGCAATTCCAATTTAAAAGACTACCTTTCGGCCTAAAAATTTCATCCAACAGCTTTCAGAGAATGTTAACAATAGCACTCTCAGCAATTGATTCAGAAGCATTCCTTTATGTAGATGACATAATCATCTATGGATGCAGTCTAAACCACTAATACCAAATTCTGATCAAAGTACTAGAAAGACTAAAACAACATAACTTAAAATTAAACGCAGCAAAATGCAACTTTCTGAGAACAGAAGTCGTATATTTAGGACATTTGATTACAGAAGACTGAGTTAAAACTGACCCAGCAAAATACGAGACTGTTAAAAATTACCCACAGCCGACAAACGCAGACGAAGTAAGAAGATTCGTTGCATTCTGCAACTACTATAGAAAATTCATACCAGAATTTGCAGATATTGCAAAATGTTTAAACTCCTTACTAAAGAAATCAGTCAAATTTGTATGGACAGATGAATGCTGAACATCTTTTGAAACTCTTAAACAAAAATTAATAGACCCACCATTAATGCAATACCCAAATTTTGAAAACCCTTCATATTAACTACAGATGCGCCGTACTATCACAATGCGAAATAGGACAAGATTTACCCATGTCATATGCTAGCAAATCATTACAAAAACACGATTTGAATAAGCCAGTAATAGAAAAAGAGCTACTAGTAATACACTGGGGTATTAACTTCTTCAAACCCTATCTATTTGGTCAAAAATTCACATCAGTAACTGACCATCGACCACTAATATCACAATTTTCTCATAAAAACCCTTCATCTAAAATGACCAGAATTAGATTAGACCTCAGTGACTATGATTTCAAAATAGTATATAAAACAGGAAAAATGAATACAAATGCAGATGCATTTTCAAGAATACAAATTGACTCGGACATTCTAAAAGAAATGATACCGAAAGAAATTGATGAAAAAGCCCAAAGAACCCTAGTAATCACGAGAGGGCTGGCATATAAAAATAAAATAAATGAAGAGGCAAATAAAGTAATTGAAGAGGCAAATAAAAATAAAGTAAATGAAGAGGCAAATAAGAATGAAATGATCTCCTTGAAATATGGGAATGTGCATAAATAATTGACGTCAAAAATATTAAAAAATTAAAATTTAATGTCGACAAGAAAAATCAAAGCTTTGAAAAAATGAATATATATATAATATTGTGCACATAGGCGAAGGCGATAATTCACCGAATCAAGATTCGACTCTGAAGAATCTCCGACCTAAAAATAAAAATATAAATGAAAATATAAAGCATGCAGGAATCAATGATAAATCTGCTAGACTAGACTCGATTCTGAGGAAATTGATATCCTAAACGCAATTGCAATTAATGATGAAGAAGCGTACGCAAAAATAAAATTGAATAGCAAAAGTCCTCAGCAAAAAATACAAATATATATACCTTCAAAGAGAATAACGGAACATATTTTAAAATACAAACCAATAGATGAATGTTACAAAACAGGACATCCCGGAGTAAGACAAACTCTACTCAAATTAAAACAAAGATACATTTGGAAAAATATAAACCAAATGGTAAAGAAATTCGTATCCAACTGTGACACGTGCGTGAAGTTCAAACAAACAAGACACATCAAAGAACTACAGACCATAACAGACACCCCTAACACAAGTTTGGAAGTCATATCAATTGACACCGTACATACTGACCATTCAGTGCGAACTGACGAAATTCCTAATCGCACACCTAATGAGAACAAAAGACGCACACACAACATCCAAAACACTAGTTGAACAATTTATACTCAAATACGGACACTTTAAATACTGACAACGGGACAGAATTTACAAACGAGCTAACGGCAAAAATATGTGCAGTGCTCAAAATACAAAAAAAATTTTCGACACCGTACCACCATCAAACGATAGGCTCACTAGAACGCAACCACAGAGAAAGGGATAATTAGATTCCCTATTTCACTTTCACATACAACACAATGCCACATGTTAACATGGACTATACGCCTTATGCATTAATATATGGGAAGCTCCCAGGTTTACTAAGCGAAGTTATAGTACAAAAATATACAACTTTGAAATTACGCCAACGAGTTAAGAGCGAGATTACGATATACCCACGAAAAGCAAAACAAAAACGTGTATTAACTGACTTAAAAACTAAGCACTTAAGGTAGAAATAGGGGCTTTAGTTCTATTAAAAGTAGAAAATAAAAAATGAATATGAATACATATTGTTACGAAATTGCCCTCTTGACAATTTACTCTGTTACAAAATTGCCCTCCTGACAATTCCTCTAACTCTCTGTACTCGGACTCGTACCACTGGATTGTGTAGTAATCAAACAATCGCTGGTTAAATTAAAATAATTAGCTTTATTTAATTATTGCTATTTACACATTTAATATTAGGCTCAAAGTTTACTTAGTTATTACTTGCACTTTATTTCACAAACCATTAGTCACTTTATTTAATAAGTAATTTCATCACTTTATTTCATAATGAATTTCATCACTTTGCAAAATTACAAAATACTGCTAATACTGCTGCTTCGATTAAAATGCCTGATGTACACACTTTTACGGTATCTGATCTACTGCATTCGACTTTGAACAGTCTTGTCGCTTTTATAGTTTTCGAATAGTTGGTGTAGAAACTTCCATGCTATTCTCGTATTTTCTAGAAGCTTCTATCCTCTTCGACGGAAGTCGAGAATATTCTTTTGATATTACCGACAGATGGTTCTTGAATAAGCTTTTATTCGAATAGTTCGCATCTTGACTCACAGGGGGCACTCATTCTCCAGATGGGATCCTAAAAATATGCAATCCCGTTTCACTGATATGCAATCACGTTTCACTGCCCTCCGCTTAATCTTGTTCGTCCCGAACAAGGATAGTACTGCAACCTTTATAAGGAGATAACCTCTCTAAATGAACGACTTTCATTTTCCTCCTGGCATTTCTCGCCAACTGGATGCGGTATACTACATCGTTGAGCCGCTTTATCACCTTATAAGGGCCTTCCCAGTGTGTTTGCAGTTTTGGCGATAATCCCTTTTTCCTTTGCGGATTATGAAGCATAACTAGCTGCCCTTCCTGAAATCCCTTGGAGTTTGCTCGTAGATCATATCTGGCTTTTATTTTATCACTCATCAGTTATGTGCGCTTTCTGATGGTTCCATGAATTTCATTCAGCTGTCTTCGTTTGTCAGCTACATAACTGCTACATGAAACTTCCGTAGATGAGTAGGCACCGAATTTCAGATCTGCAGGTAATCTTATGTCACAACCGAAAATAGCCTTAGCTGGTGTTGGAGATGTTGTATTGTGCGTTGCCGATCGGTATGCCATTAAGAAGAAGGGTATGTGTTGGTCCCAATCTTTTTGGTTTCTGTCCACGACTTTCCTTAGGTGTTCCTCAAGCGTACGATTAAATCTTTCAACCATTCCATCAGGTTGTGGGTACAAAGGGGTTGTACGAGTTTTGCGTATGCCCATCAATTCACTCATTTCCCTGAATATTGTTGACTCGAAATTTCTGCCTTGATCCGAGTGCAACTCGAGGGGAGCTCCGAATCTGCAGACCCAATTATTGATAAATGCATCTGCAACGGTCTTAGCTTCTTGATCGGGAATGGGGTATACTTCTGGCCATTTACTAAAATAGTGGATTACGACGAGAACATATTTGTTGCCGGAATCACTAATTGGAAACGGACCTGCTATGTCCATTGCAATACGCTCAAATGGCGCTCCCACGTTGTATAAATGCATCTTCCCCTGACTGCGACGGTTCGGTCCCTTGGCAGCTGTACTCTTTTCACAAGCACTAATCCAGTCAACTACCGATTGCTGGCAACCAAAAGCGAGTTTTAATTTTCTCGACTGTATTTGTTATTCCCAAATGCCCTCCGCTTGGCCCACTATGGTATTCCTTGAGAATTTCGCTTATTCTTGCCTTGGGTACCACAATTAAGTTCTTCGTGGTTTTTACATCTTCGCGGAATAGGCATCCATCTTGCAGCTTTAAGCTATTCCATTGAGCCCAATATGCTTTTAGTTATGGGGCTTTCAGTCGAGATTTCGTTCCAATCAGGCCGTTTTCCTTCATTCTTACTTGATACGATATTTGCCCAATCTGGATCATTTCGTTGTTCTTCTTTTATCTTTTCCGCTGTCCATTCATCGTCTGGTAAAACAGCCATTAAGCGCACATCGACTACTCCTTCTTTCCCTTCAGCTTTAGAACAATGCTTACATTCCATACTGCAAGGACGTCGTGATAGTGCATCAGCATTCCCGTGGTTTCCGCCTCTGCGATGTTCTATTGTGAAATCGTAGCTTTGGAGTCTCTCAATCCATATCGCAACCTGACCTTCGGGATTTTTGAACTGTAATAGCCAGCGCAGAGCAGCGTGATCCGTTCTCAACAAGAACTTTTGTCCATACAAGTACTTGTTAAAGTGCTTCACGCACTGCATAACCGCCAAAAGTTCTCTCCGTGTTACACAGTAATTTCGCTCTGGCTTTGATAAGATCTTGCTGCAGTAGGCTATTACTCTTTCATGTCCATCAATAACTTGCGCCACTTGCATCTGTATCCAAAATAAATTTTTCGCCAGGAATTGGATACGGAAGGATCGGAGCCGTACACAATAGCTCTTTCAATCTGTTGAATGCCTTCTCCTGTTCGCTTTTACACTCAAAAGCACAATTTTTCCTCGTTAATGCATGCAGACTACCAGTCACGTCTGCAAAGCCTGAAACAAAGCGTCTGTAATAGGTGCAAAGACCCAAGAAGCTGCGTAGCTCATGCAAACTAGTTGGTCTTGGCCACTCCCTTACTGAGTCTATCTTATCTGGATCTGTGTGCACTCCTTCAGGTGTGACTTTATGTCCAAGGTACTTGACTTCTTTCTTGAAGAACGAGCATTTATTTGCGCTCAGCTTCAACCCTGAAGCTCCTAATCGCATTAATACTTGTTCCAAATTCTTCAAATGGTCCTCGAAGTCCTTTCCCATAACGATGATGTCATCTAGGTACATCAGACACGTTTTCCAGTGGAGACTCTTTAGCACATGTTCCATTAGGCGTTCAAATGTAGCTGGAGCATTACACAGTCCGAATGGCATCACCAAAAATTGCCATAGTCCATCATCGGCGCTGAATGCTGTCTTTTCCTTGTCTTGGTCGTCTACTGTCACTTGCCAATATCCGCTTTGTAAATCCAGCGTTGATAACCAATTTGAACCAGAAAGTGTGTCCAACGTATCGTCGATTCGAGGTAATGGATAACTATCTTTCTTCGTTACCTCATTTAGTTTACGATAATCTACACAGAAACGTGTGTGCCATCCTTCTTCTTGACTAATACCACTGGAGAACTCCAGGGGCTCGTTGATGGCTCTATGACGTTGTTCTGATGCATTTCCTTCAGCAATACATTCACCTCTTCTCTCTTTGCCAGAGGTACTCTTCTTGACGCTTGACGCATCGGTTTGGCATCGCCAGTGTTGATTGTGTGTTTCACCATCTTTGTTCGTTTTTACCCTTTTCAGCAAATACGGACCAATGTCTTGCCAAAATTTGGCTGGCAGTCTTCCTCTGCTCTGTGTCTTTGCTCCATTCTTTCGTGAGATCGTCGAGTACCTTTTAATCAGCTGGTATCTTCATTTTTGTGTCTTGCGGCTGGCTTTCACAGTTAACAATTGTCGAAATTGCCCGGCAATTTCCAATTATCTGTCCTTTCTCTATGGTTTTAGCGGAATTTGCAAGATTGACCACTCTCACTGGCACTATTATGTTCTGCTGTTCTTCTACGAGGGTTTTTCCAATTATTATGTCATCCAGTGCAAATTTTTCATCAGTCTCCACAACCCACAACTTGTTCTTCTCCACATCTCCGTCCATTTTGGCCCATATGACTGCCTCTGACTTTGCTGGGATTTTTATCCGCCGCGATATAATGGCTTGTCGGATACCTCCATACTTATCCTCACCAACGGATAACGGTATTTCGGTGTTCGCATACTTCAACATTCGGCATTTCAAATCTAGGGTGAATCCATTCCGAATCATAAAATCCACACCTAAGATTAATTCGTCCACAATATCCGCAACTACGAACTCGTGCGTCACTATTGTGGTGCCGATAGTGATTTTCCGTGTAACTTTTCCCATTACTGGTACATCATCTCCAGTTGCCGTACGCAATCTTATTCCCTGAAGCCGCTTGATTCCCCGAACGAGATCCCTTCTAATTATGGAATGTGATGCACCCGTATCCAATGTTACCACGATTTTTCTTCCATTTACTAAGCTGTCGACAGTTATGCGGCCCATAGACGATACATCATGATCATACTCATATATAATAGTATGTGTGAAAAAGAGAGAAAATATGCATGTATGTGTCACACAAATATGATCGCGCTGTGATCACTGACTGATCGTCGAAAATCTAATTCATTTAGATTTTGAGGGGAAATTTTATTACGATGTTGATCATGATGTATGGATGATCGTCGTTTGTGGGCAATTTACATGCAAATTTTGCTCATTTGAATTTGACTGCCAACGTGTGAAGATGTGTGCGGATAAAAATAATAAAAATGCGTTTCTGCTGGAGTCCCTTGAATGCTTTTGTACTATTTTTTTTGTGCCTTTCTTTGATCCAAAATCGTTTTTTTATTTTTTTTACCATATTTTCCCTGCACAGTGCAAGCGCTAGCGCACACAAAACTTCGTCATCCGACAGAGACATGACAACCTCACTGAACGACGACTGCGAAAAAATGATGATCTTCGATTTTGATCACTCGTATGAATGAGTATGATCATGATGTATCGTCTATGGGCCGCATTAGGCTGTTGATTTTCCGTGCGGTATGCCTCGTGCTTGTATAGTAGCAAAGGGTCACATTAACAACTTTTTTCTCCCGCAATTAATTAATGGCGATACGGTGGCGGCAAGCATTGAGCTGCAAAATAGTAGTCTCTGGGTAGCCTCTGCATATATGCCACATGACAAGGAGGCTCCATCGAAGGAGGTTCGGGCATTTGTCATGAAGGCAGCCGCAGCCAACAGGAACTTGGTTGTTTCCAGCGAAGTAAACGCAGAGAACACATTGTGGGGAAGCCCGAACACTAACGCAAGAGGTGAACTTCCCAGTAGCTCCAGTTAAAACCTTAAGAGAAACGAAGGTTTCCTTCATATGTAAACCTTAAAGAATTCGGACCAATCAATCTCACGGCTTTCCTACTAAAAACACTGGGGAGATTTAAAGATGCACACTATAAAGGGAAGGTATACCAATTGATAGAATCTCCTCGGGACAATATTCATACACGAAGGCCAATTCGCCAGAGACGGCGTTACACGTACTTATTGGTAAAGTGGAAAAGGCCATCTAGCAAAAGGATTTTCCACTAGCGGCGTTCATTGACAGAGAAGGCGCTTTCAACAACATAAATGGGAACGCCATTACGGGAGCGTTAGAAGCTCTGGGCGTCGATCCTAATATGGTAGCGCTGATAGAGACTACCAGCTTAGGTTCCTACACCTTGAGCAGACAGGTCTGCAGAAGCACTCCACAGGGAGGAGTCTTCTCCCCCCTGTTCTAGAATTTGGTGGTAAATTCATTACTGCTAGCCCCAGAGAGGGAGGGTTGCCATGCCGTCACCTATGCTGATGACTTGGCAATTGTGATTAGAGGGAAATATCAAAACACTCATCGATATTTTGCGCTTTAGCATGGCCACGCTTACTGGTTGGACGAGAAGAAGGGGATTAGGGTTAAACCCCGATAAAATGGAATTAATTAACTTTTCCAAGAAAAATAGATCTCGCAATATCTCCCCGCTAACATACAAAGGTGTTGAAATTCCGATGAAGGAGACAGTTAGATATTCAGGACTAGTACTAGATAGGAAACTTGCCTGGAAAACCAATATTAAAGGAAGAGTCAGAAAGGCTAATATTGCTTTGTACGCATGTAAAAAACGTTCGTAATCAGGTGCGGGCTATCCCCAAGAATTATGCACTGGCTGTACATTTCGGTGGTCAGACCGAATACTGGTATGGTGGCCAGCCACCCAGAAACAAAGCTGTTTGAAGCTTCTGAGCAAGGTCCAAAGACAGGCTTTTTTATACATCTCTGGTGCCTTAAGGACAACGCCGACTGAAGCTTTACAAGTAATACTCAACCTACCTACATTAGAGCTGGTAGGGAAAAAAGTGGCCGCCACATCAGCACTAAGGCTGAAATGTAATGGCATGATTGGCAGATTGGTCACTCGACTATTGCGTATACCTGGAGTAGTTCTATCCAACACATTGACCACTCTATACCTAATTTCAACTTCGATAGGCACTTCCAGACATATATTCCGTATAGAAGAAAGTGGCAAACACCAATGCCATGGAGAAGGGGGAACTGAATTTCTACAATGACGGATCCAATCTTGACGATAGAGTCGGTTTTGGAGTTTTGAAATGAAATGAATCCCTGATATTTTGGATGCGTGAACGTCGAGCAAAGAAAAAGCAATGTGATTTGCTGAGGTCTCTGTCCAAAACGGAAGTCCTTTATTTAAGAAATCAGCGCTCCTTATATAGCAAAATATTACTTCTAATTTTGTACATCTAAACATAATTCTTATTGTTCAATACTTATCCTAATACATATTTTAAATATTAACCCATATGCTGCACACATGCATTGGTCTGCAATTGCATGTGATCAGCATATTTTTGGGGTCAATGCATTTCTGGCCTTCACACCAAATGCCCGCTATACATAGCGTCATTTGATCCGCCGCTTTGGCTTGTGCCATATTTGCATTGTTATCATGCGTTTGCATGTGCGGTACGCTTGGACGTTAGGCCAGTGCTAGGTAGTGTTTTGGGTACACTAAACTGGGACTGGAACTTTCTTTCCGTCTCCCCGACCACTGCAGTGTCTATCAAACAGAGATCCTAGCCATAAATGAAGTAGCCGTCTACTTAAATAGACATGCCGTAACAAAAAATATTATAAATATCTACTCGGCTGGCTAGGCGGCCAACTTGTCAATGAATTCGGTGGCACTGAAATCAAAGGTTTTTTTAAAATTTTTTTTTTTTTAAATTTGTTTTACAAGTTTACGGTTTTACTTATGATAAGTATTTTTTAAGTTATTATTGTGTACAATTTTTTCTTTGTTCTTAATAATAATTGTGGAGTTTACTCCGTTACGATTTACAATTTTATGTGGACCGTCATAAGGACTGTCTCCTTTTTGTCTACAATTATTTCTTAACAATACTATATCTCCTATCTTATATTCTATATTATTTGTATTTTTGACATATGTTTCTTTTTTTATAATTTTTTTATTTAATTAACAATTTTCTAATAGTGCTTTTCTAATTATTAAATGACCTCCATGTGTTGCATTATGATACTCATCTATCAGTTTATTTATCTATTTAATTCGTTTAATACTCTCTCTGGTGTGGCATATTTCATTTTTAATTCGAGGAATTAGGTCCTTTATTTTTATTTGCGCATTCATTTCTTTAAATTATTCTTTGCCATATATTTTAAGTATTTCATCATCGTGTGCTATAGCTTATTAATTATGTCTTCTTTTTTCGTTGTGGCTATCAATTTCATCAGAATCGAGTCTAGTCTCGCTGATTTATCATTGATTCCTGCATGCTTTGTATATTCTTTATTCCGCCTTCTTATCAGTTTCTTCAGTATCGAATCTAGTTTCGCTGATTTCTCACTGTATTTTTTATTCATATTTGATGATAGCTCTTCTGGTTCGAATCTTGATTCGCCGAATTATCGCTACATACCACGTGGATTTCATTACTCTAAATTTTTCTCGTGCACTTTCTTTTATTTATTTTGCCATTTTAAAGTCTTTGATTTCCTATAATATTAACATCATTTATACCATAGATGTGCAATCCCAAATTTGAAGTTGATCAGACTTCTGCTGAGATATACAGTTCTCTGTTTCCTCTCTTAACTTTTCTTCTTTAGACATGCCCTTGCAATTATTAGCGTTTTTCATGAATATTCATTGGTATCATATTCTTGAGTATGCTGGAGTCTAATTGTGCGCTGATTGCCCGTCTGCGTTCGAATTTATTTTAGAATTTTTATTTTATAATCTGTCAAAATCAAAATGGTACTTTTCTCATTGTAAAAGTGATACTAATGTTTAGTGGCAACTGTAAATTTTTGACCATATAAAATAATTCGAAATGTTTGTTTGTTAGTTGTTTTTGCAACATTTTGCAGCTAATTATATAAGTTTCCTTGGTTTTCTAATGATTTTGTTGTAGAACTTTTAATGTAGGACTTTTTTTTTGAGATTTGTTCATTTTGTTCTTTCTGTTAAATAAAATTAAAATGCTATCGCAATCAAGCTTATAAGTTAACAATATAAAATGTAAAAAAAATAATATGAAATTGTTTGCTTAAAATGAGTTGCTGTTTTTTTTTGTTCATAAATTAAGATCTAATATTATTTTTGTAAACTATCCATTCTCTTATATATTTTCTTTTTTTCGTTTGGCAGAGAAACTGAATTTTCATTGATTTAATTTCGTGTTGATAACTTGACAAATTTGCGTTCACCCAAATATTTCGCATGCTAACGATGTACTAAAAATTCACTAATTGATTGGCTCGTATTATAAGCGACCGAAATTATATCAATTAATCAAATATAATTAAATATTTAAATTTAGGATTTTAAAGACAGTTTTGTTTTCCTTTGAACTGTTTTAGTTTCTTTTTTTATACAGGAAGCTTTCTGGTGTGTATTAATATTTTTATCATAACAACATTCATAATATATATGGTTTTAAATTAAATTTAAAGTCACATATATAAAAAATATTAACTAATATTTAAATGTACTAAGTTTCTTCTTACCTATAATATTAAAATAAATTATTTGTCAGAAGTTTCGCTTACTATGTTTCTAAAGATAAAATTATGTGAATTTGAAATCATAAACATTTCCTTTGATATTATTATTTTAATTTATGAACATATACAACTAAAGTCAAAGATATATATATTTTTATTATATTAAATACAAAAGTAGTTTTAAGTGATTACAGTGTTCTAGCACCGTCCAGAAGATCACTGATATCAAAGAGTTTCTGCACTTCATCGTAATGTAGGACTTTTTTTTGTTGAGATTTGCATTTGTTCATTTTGTTCTTTCTGTTAATTAAAATTAAAATGCTATCGCAATCAAGTTTAGAAGTTAACATTATAAAATATAAAAAAATAATATGAAATTGTTGCAGAAGTAGCCAGTATAGGCTTTAACACCAAGTAACATAGGTCTTGCTGGCCCATCATATATAAAATTGCGTATGGGGTCATCAAAACCCTTTCCCTTGTCCCTTGATCTGTCGTGGTGTCTACGTGGTATGTTTCGGTTTTTTCGCACTGGTTCGGACTTTGTGGAATGATTGGCAGATACCCTGAATGATCTGATTGTATTTTGTCATAGATGTGCTGTGTCCGCGTCCTTTTTCCGAGGCCCATATGCTGATTCGTCTGCGGTCCTTCTAAATATGTCTTTGTGGGATTCGCTGTGGGTTTTCACTGGGCATAGTCCGTAGCAGGTGAATTCGTTTCTATGAGTCGTCTTTGTTCTTGGTGGTGTGTGTTTGCGAATTCGTTGGTTGTCTGTGTATTCTCTGTTGTGTCCCTTCACCTCAGAATTTTTGTCGCTGGTATGCCTCTTGGAAGGCGTTGCATGGACATATGGGGCATTCTCAACCCGATTTGTCGTGCACACTGCAATATTGGGGTTGCACGCAATTGTTATGAGTTCCCAATGTGATCTCGTGTTCCCTACACTTCACTGTCGTTCCTTGGCTTACCATGCAGTAGCAAGGAGTAGCTCAGTAATGGGGTCAGGCATAATAAGTAGCTCTTGCTCGCACACCTGCTCTCCAAGCCTTACACTTGTCATCAATGTCCCACTGACTTTCCTAGCACTTCCGGAATGGAAACGATGCCGCAGATTCTTTGTCCGTCACAGTGCAGTAAGTTTGCCAATGGTGAAGTATGCTGCCTCTGCTTTGTGCCATTCTGCGTGTCTGTCGACGGTAGTTATCGATCGGTTGGTGCTTTTGGTTTGCAGCAATTTATAGTCCTCACATCCCAACATCTCAGTCCTCACATGACCACACTCCCAACAGAACAGGACATTGCGAAATATGCGTGCTATATGACCATTTTGGCCACAACGCTGCCAAATGGGTGCTTCTCTGCTCTCTACAGTCAACTGATAGTTCCTCACCTCTCGTGGTGGACTTGGCTCTCTTCGGCATGGTATGGGTCGCCCTGGTAGTTGGTCGCCTTCTGCCCGTATACTCTATAAGTCTTCAGCCAATTCTATCAGCTCTTCTAGCGATCTGAAATCTCTACGGCAAGTGCCGTATTCTGCAGTTCGACCACAAATTGCTTGAACATATTTCTGCGTCTCTGGTGCCGCTGGCGTTTAGAGATTCTCCATGTATCATGTTCAGGCATGTTTCAGGCTCTCTCAAAGATCAGGCATGGTATGCAAGAAGAACTTTCGAAAGTATCTACTTAGTTCAGGCTCTCACAAAAGTTTAGGCATGGTATGCGGGAGAAAATCTTTATTTATGCCGTAAACTTCTGCCAGTTCCTCGACTCGCTCTATAAACGTTAGCCGGTCTCGCCCTCTGTCAAATTAAAGGGACCACTTCCTCACCTGGTCAATGACAACGGCGTACTTTGCAACCCCGTTTTGCTGCTGATTAATTGTTGCAGGTGACACGGAGCGATGATGTAGTCATCTCCGTACCCCTGAGTTCTCTGCCGTTAGTGTTACATCTGCGTATGCCTCTGTCCTGTCCACTTCAAGCGTTTCGCGGGTAATTATGGACACAGCCGGCCTTGGGGATGTGCTCCTAATGTACTTTGGATTGTAGCTTCTGCAAATGGTTTTCCTGATCCTGAGTCAGCTCTGTTTCGGTGAAGAACACGGAAAGCCGTTTACGGGTTCATCCACGGTGCCTGTAAGAATGTTTATCTATACTATATGTATCTAGACTTACTGATATTTTTGGAAACAATTTTTACAGGCATGCTGGATGTTCCGACGAAGTAGCGAGGACTCTCCTACCTCAAACGAGAGTTTAATTTTTTCGCCGCTGCCACCAGAGAATTCTAAGACTTGTTCGAAATCGACACCATCGCTGGAAAGTGGCCGAAAAATCAAGAACATACGATGCACCAGCTGAAGAATTCTTTTTAAAAGTCTCTTCACGCTTACTCAGCGCTTTGTTGCTGCTGCACCGAAGTGTAGTAACGTAATTTTCCGCGAGCTACTGGCGAAAAAATTGGCCCGACTACCGCTGGATAGCCAATTGAGGCTAACAGAAAAAATTTTGTAAGGAAGTGAACGAGGAGATAAAATTAACCTTTGAAAAGCCTTTTTTGGATCACGATGCGCTGCAAATCTGGGAAATAAACCTGCAATGTTTTAATACTCAGTCAAATATTGTTTCTACAGGACTTATAAAGCATATTATGTTGAAACTTGCTCAGAACTTCATATGTATTCTGATGACATTTATAAAAAATTTTGCAAGGGTATGCTGACTTGTTTCGGAGAAAGTGGAAATTGTCTGGCAGACCCAATTGGAACAGTTATTTTGTCACGAAACACTGTGAGACGAAGAATTGAAGAGCTTAAACAGTTCCTTTATTCAGTTATGAAAAAGAAATACAAGTCATATGTATACTGTAGGTTTGGATTGATGATAATGGTTGAATCAATGTGGGCCTTGCAAGATCGGCATACGTATAGGTTGCAGGTTTCATGCAGTGTATGAATGCAATGATATGCTGTAGTAAAAAAGAAACCTAGTGCAAAGCGGAATATCGCCCTCAGCAAAGTTTGTAACGGGCACAGTTTGCCGTTGGTTACGCTATTGTTTGGTGCTGTTCTTAACCAAACCTAGTCAAGACCACCGAGAGAAAGAATAAGAAGACTAGTGCAGGATTGCAGATTTAGATGTTCAGATTAATTCTGGTTTATTTAGTGGCTGTCTGGCTCTTTTATATCATTTAAATTATATTGTTCTCTTATTCTATCTAACATAGAATATACTTATCTTATTTTCACTAATTGCAAATCATACTTCCAAAATCATCTCAAATCTCAAATTACCGATATTATTCATTGACGAATTATATGGTTTGTTTACATTAACAAATTTGAGTGCAAGTGCAGGACCAAATTCACTGCACTGTCCAATATGCATACGAAGCTGGAATATAGGCAGCGCATGTCCATGCACCACCAAATGTGCGTATTTAGCGTATTTGGGAATTGAGTGCTGTGCATGTGTTGCGCTTTTGTATGTTCGTTTGCATAGGCGAATTGCTATGGTGCTTGTAACGATGTGTGGTTGTCAGCGTACACTAGTGTGGTACACTACACCATCACCCTTAAGAGAAAAATTAGGCGTGTTAGCGAATAATTTTTCTGGAAATATGGTCTGTGTGTTTTCACAATTGTCTAATGTTATGAACTTATTGTGCAATTACATGATTTTTTTATTATCTAATAATTTATGTAATTTGTTTTTAATTCTTAGTTGTAATTACAAATTCGATTGTTTTGATTACATAAATATAAATTGTATTGTTTAAATTACATTTTGTGGTTTATAAATTTAGATTTCATTGTATGGCTTTAATTGATTAAAGACATACAATTGATTAATTGATTAAAGCCATACAATTAAAGCAATACAATGTAATCTAAATTTGCAAACCACAAAATGTAATTTAATTCCTTTGTACAAAGGACCATATAAAATACTAGATAAATATATAATAACCAACTAAAGCCATACAATGTAATATAAATTTATAAACCACAAAATTAAACATATTGAAACGTGATTGCATATCAGTGAAACGGGATTGCATAATTTTAGGATCCCATCTGGAGAATGAGTGCCCCCTGTGTGTCAAGATGCGAACTATTCGAATAAAAGCTTATTCAAGAACAATCTGTCGGTAATATCAAAAAGAATATTCTCGACTTCCGTTGAAGAGGATAGAAGCTTCTAGAAAATACGAGTATAGCGTGGAAGTTTCTACACCAACCATTCGAAAACTATAAAAGCGACAAGACTGTTCAAAGTCGAATGCAGTATATCAGAGACCGTAAAAGTGTGTACATCAGGCATTTTAATCGATTTGTAATTTTGCAAAGTGATGAAATTCATTAGTAAATAAAGTGATGAAATTACTTATTAAATAAAGTGACTAATGGTTTGTGAAATAAAGTGCAAGTAATATATAGGCTTAAAGTTTACTTAGTAGCAGTAAAGTAAACTTTAAGCCTAATATTAAATGTGTAAATAGCAATAATTAAATAAAGCTAATTATTTTAATTTAACCAGCGATTGTTTGATTACTACACAATCCAGTGGTACGAGTCCGAGTACAGAGAGTTAGAGGAATTGTCAGGAGGGCAATTTTGTAACAGAGTAAATTGTCAACAGGGCAATTTCGTAACAATTGGTGTCAGAAGTGGGATTGTGTATCTGTAATAAACATGGTTAAATTTGAAAAACTGAGATTGCAGCAGCTTAAGAAGGAGCTTGAACGCTTAAATTTGCAAACACAAGGGCTTAAAGCGGAGCTGCAGGTGAGACTAAGAAGCGCTTTAGAGGAGCAGGGTATAGATGTCGATGAGCATGAATTCCAATGTGAAGAGCCAACGACATCTCGACACGAAGAAACAACGCAAGAAACTAACACGGGTAACTTTGACATGAGTGTACTCATCGGGATAATACAATCCTTCAAACAGGATATGCAGCAGCAGTCACAACAAAATTCTCAAGCAGCCGATGAGAGGATGTAGCAGATAGATGAGAGGATGCAGCAGCAGTTACAACAAAATGCTTAATCCGTCGAAAAGAGTGTTGCATCCGTCGAAAAGAGTGTTGCATCCGTCGAAAAGAGTGCCGCATCCGTCAAACAGACGTTGAAAAGAGTGCTGAATCCCTCAAGCATGCAGTAGATGAGAGGATACAGGAGCGATTACAACAAAATGCTCAAGCTGTCAGAGAGGATGTCAAAGAACAGTTACAGCAGAGTGAAATACGTCTTGCTCTACTAGCGAAACAGAACTCACAGCAGATGAAAGAAATGTCCGAGGTAGTAGACAGGAAGGTTTGTGAAATTGAGACACGGCAAGAATCGTTCGAAAGAACGGTACTACAAAAGCAGAACAAATTTAAGCAACAAATAGAGCAAAGAATTCACCTACTACAGGAAGGTGCTTTGCCTGTGCCTGCTTTATCCTCAATAAAACTGAAGCCTCCTACCTATGATGGAACCACGACATTTAGCGTATTCAGAATGCAGTTTGAGACTACCGCTAGCACAAATGGTTGGAGTGCTCGCGAAAAAGTGGCTGCATTAACCGTTTCGTTGAAAGGAGCTGCCGCTGATGTGCTTCAAACTATCTCAGAAAGTGAGCGAGACTGCTATGAAAGCTTGATGAATGCCGTTCAGCGCAAGTATGGTAATGAACATCGCAAGCAGATGTACCAAGTAGAGCTACGAACACGGGTACAGAAGAGTGGTGAGTCTCTACAACAGTTTGCGGCGGAAATGGAACGGTTGGCTCATCTTGCCTACCCAGGAGAGATCACTGAGAGGTGTATGATGGACACCTTTGTATTTGGCATTCGCGATGCGGAGATAAAGCGTTCTGCAATAACTAATCCGAAAGCTACATATATGGAGACAGTTGCTAGCGCTTTAACTTCAGAGTCAGCAGCTTTAGTGTGCCAGCCAGTATACAGAGCCCGTCAGGTACAAGTTGAAAGCGGCCAAAGTGTCACGGGCAAAAGCTTCACCTGCGGAGAGGTCGGACACATGGCCCGTAATTGCCAATCGAGACGGAAACGTTCTAGATCACGCTCACCGGTAAGACCTCCAAAGCAAGTCAGATTCCAAAATAGGGAATCAGAAAATGTTGAAAAGCCGTCGACAAACTAGATGGAGTCAGTCTCGAGGGGCTTGATCTGACTCCCACAATATGTAGCCCCAGAATCTTCGTTTCTCAGATGGCACACCGATGAAAACATTGACGCAGTGAAGAAAACGATTTTGGATAATCGTCGAATCATTATCAGAGAGGTTGCTGATGATGCTGGCATATCGTTCGGCTCATGCCAAGCAACTTTTACGGATGTTTTAGGCATGAAACGTGCGGCAGCGAAGATTGTTCCAAAATTGCTAAATTTTTTGGCCAAAACCAAAACCGTTATCATGCCTCAACCACCGTATTCACCGGACTTGGCCCCGCTGACTTTTTCCTCTTTCCAAAACTGAAGACACCGATGAAAGGAAAGCGTTTTGCTACGATTGAGGAGATAAAAGAAAAATCGGAACAGGAGTTGTTGGCGATACAAAAAAAAGCGTTTCAGAAGTGTTTCGGGGATTGGAAAAAACGCTGGCATAAGTGTATTATATCTGAGGGGAATTACTTTGAAGGGGACAAGATAGTTGTTGATGAATTAATAAATTCTTTATTTTTTGATCACACAATAACGGTTATTTTTTTATCACACCTCGTATATGTATTTCACTGTTTGTTTGTTTGAATGTTTATTTAACACGATAATAACTAATTTTAATCAATATCAAATTAGTTATTATAAGTATTTAGATTATCTAAACAGAACTAGACCCTTTATTGAAAATTGCACTTTCGTTTAGCGTCTCTTTCGCGGGATTTGTAAAATCAGTTATTTGGTTTTAAACAATGATAAATGTCACAAGGGCGGTGTATTAACTGCCTTAAAAACTAATACTAATACACTTAAGGTAGAAATAGGAGATTTAGTTCTATTAAAATTAGAAAAAAGAATATGAATCCATACAACCATACGACCATATAAAATACTAGATAAGTTAGGAGTAAATTCATTAATAGAATATGGTACACCTAAGAAAGTACATAATAACCAATTAAAGCCATACAATGTAATCTAAATTTATAAACCACAAAATGTAATTTAAACAATACAATTTATAATTATAACTATCACACAATATAACCAAAATAATATAATTTGTAATCATAACTATATGTAATTATATCAAAACAACATAATTTGTAATTTTAACTGTATAATTAAAAACGCTTCCATGTAACTATAACAATAAGAACCAAATTAAAACCAAATTCCATCAATTATTAGACAATAAGAAAATCATGTAATTCTACAATGAATAAGTTCATAACATAAGACAATTGTAAAATCACACAAACCATATTTCCAGAAAAATTATTCGCTAACACCCCTAATTTTTCTCTTAAGGGTGAGGGTGTAGTGTACCACACTAGTGTACACTGACGACCACACCGTAGCAATTCGCCTATGCAAACGATCAGACAATAGCGCAACACATGCACTGCACTCAATTCCCAAATACGCTAGAAACGCGCATTTGTCGTATGCATATTGGACAGTGCAGTGACTTTGGCCCTGCACTTGCACTCAAGTATATTAATGTAAACAAACCATATGATTCGTCAACGAATAATATCGGTAATTTGAGACTTGAGAGTATTTTGGAAGTATGATTTGCAATTGGTAAAAATAAGATAGATATATTTTATGTTAGTTAGAATAAGAAAACAATATAAATTAAATTGTATAAAAGACCCAGCGAGCCACCAAATAAACCAGAGTTAATCTGAAGATAACTAAAACTGCAACTCGCATTAGTCTATTCTTTTTATCTCTCGTGCTATAAGTCAGGAAAGACTTAGAGCAGCACAACCAATAGCTTGGCCAACGGCACACTCTGCCGGTCAAAACTTTTGCTGAGGGCGACATTCCGCTTCGTGTAAGGTATCTTTTCATACCACAGGACTCTTTTGCATCTATACTTTGTATGGAATCTGCAATCGATTCATAAGCCAATCCTGCGTGACCAACGTATTGATTCAATCCTACATGGCGATACAACCCTGCATGGCGATCAAACACTAACATCCAACCCTACATCGTAGTGTAGTGCTAGATTATATAAGTTTGAATGCTGTACCAATATTTTTTATAAATTCAATGAATTGTGAAGGATCTAAGGTTCTATATGCGTCTACGGAGAGTATCGAATCAGATGGAACAAAGAGCTGTATGAGCTGTACGCCGAAATTGATATAGTTCAGCACATTAAAACACAGCGGCTGCGCTTACTGGGACATGTTGTGCGAATGGATGAAAGTGCTCCGGCGAAAAAAGTGTTTGATTCGATGAGGGCGGATGGCGGATGCAGGGAGGGTGAGACCACCACTTCGTTGGAAGGACCAAGTTCAAGAGGACCTGGCTGCACTTGGTGTTTCCAACTGGCGCCAGCGTGGGCGAAGCAGGGACGACGTGCGAAGGCTAATAACGCGGCAATGATCAGAAATGGTTGAACGCCAATTATGATGATGATGATGATGAAATATGAGTCTAATGTCTGCTTATTCGATTTTTTCCTATCCATCCGCACATTAACATATATGTTTGAATTGCTTTATTTTGGTTGACCTAGAATAATATGTTATGCTGAGTCACTATGCTCCGATTGCCGTGCTCTAGTAACCTATCCTCAGCGTAGCATACATTATTACATTTTTTCTGATCATTTTTATTTCTACTCAAAAGTGTGATACACTGAATAGGCCTCGTATTCTTTTCTCAAATGAGTGCAACCCTGCTCTGAGGGCCGTGAGTTCTCTTGTGAGAATGTTACCCAGTCCGCAGACAAAACGTAACATTTTCTCTCCTGTTTTTAGCGACAGGGTGGACCATTGTGAATCAGCTGATCGTATGAACGCAATACCACTTTATTTAAGTGTCGTAGACAGAGATGAGCATTGTTTTCAGAGATTGAATTTATGAGTAGAAGTTATAATGAGGAAAATAAAGAAGTTGTGACTAATAGTGGAATCTTTACATAATGCGGTGGTAATTGGGTTTCAGTTAAATTAGAATGAAGGATAACCATTGCATTCAAGAGAGATTTTAATTTATTTTTAAAACCTTCATGCTTTTAAAAGAGGCGTGGTAGATGTGGACATATATGATATACGAGTATGTGAGTCCTTCGGCCTGTCAGCAATTGAGTGAGTAGGTTACCTCAAATCAATTCCGTTTAAGCACTGTCAGCTTTCGGTTCCACCCACACGTAGGTAGTCCTCTAAGCATATGCTGCATAATTAGTTTTATAATTGCTTAAAATTTATACGAATACTTAGACAATTATGTTTTTCTCTTCTGCTTTCCTAATATACACTTCCACTCTTGAAATTGCGCTGCAGTGGCGTAACTGTTGAAATTGCAAATTAGTTTGCATAGTTGGAGGACGCGCCGAATAGAAGTTAGAGCCATTTGAAGCTCTATCAATGTTTCATTTCAAAAGTAACAAAGATATGATCGCTACATTAATTTGACAAGAGGCACGAATACTTTCTTGTCCCAAAATTTCAAGGTTCTATCATTCTGCAGCCTTCGTGAAGAGCACTCACCTTGTCGGGGTACAAAGGCTTCAATGATTGTAATGACGCAATGGGTTAGGATGGCGGAGTTTCGGCTCTTATGGGATTACCCTAGCCGGACTGACTACTGCGGAGTAATCCAACTAAGAACTCTCTCCCTCCTAAACCAGGGTGTTCTTGGGATCGTGCCATTTGGATGTGGTTTTGCAGCCAGGAGGTTAATTAGGCTGTATCCTAACGGAGCTCCCTTTCTGACACCAGGCCGCCCCAGGTCGTAACGGTGGTCTTGCTGTGGTGGTACGGGGCACTGCCACAGTTGACCAACTCCTTCCCCTTTCAAATTTTTGGTCTCTAAACGCTAATTCGAATGGGAATCCAAAATCCTCCGTACACTCTGCGGCGGCTATTGTAGCTAAGGACGACGAGCCTAGCACAAGCAATGCCACGTGCTGCGATAGTGTTGCCACGTGCTGCAATAGAGTTGTTGGAACCAAAAGGTGCTACAAGGTAAAAAGGGCTGCTTTCCGGACGGTGGAACGCTTGCCGCGGATCCCATAGAAGGAGCGGACGGTGATGCAGAAGGCTTCCCTCGAGTGGGCGACGAAAGTCGTGAAGGAGTCTCAAGCTCCAACGAAAGAAGCTACAAAACGTCAACGGTCCCTAGAAGACACAACCCAATCGCACCCAAAGAAGTATAAAACGCGCGCTACTGTCAGCACGAAGTCCTTCAGAAAGTGGTGAAAGGACACCAAGTCATGGCGGTCATAGATCGTAAAGACCCGGATGGCAGTATCGCTCCTGAGTGCTGGAAAAAGGTAGAAGTCAGTCTTTCAAGGCTCTACCTCCAGCTTTTGAAGGAATTCCCAGATGGTTTTCCCTCTTTTCGCGACAGCGGTTGGCATCAGGGCAACGTGAAGCTGATTGCCTATGGAGATCAAAGGTCAGTCGCCCTTTATAGGATTGCAATCTCCAGGATAGGGGAAGCATGGCCAGGCGCAAGTCTCGAATTCGGACCTAGGGAGCTGATCCCTAATAGACCTAGAGCGCAAGTTACGATGTTTAAATAAAATAAACTTTCAACTCAACTTTCACTTCACAATCAGTTTTATAATGAACAAATTATTTTAAAGTCAAGTCTGCTTGTCCTCGGGAGCGTCATCTGGAATGTCCAGTCGCGGCTTGTCCTGCGCGGGAACCTGTAAACCTACATCACTTTCTTAAATGAGCACTGCACTGTTTTGGGTTTAAGACAACAAGAAGCTTTATTCTTAAAATACTAGTTCTTATATACTATTTACAAAAATTACAGTCTACGTCTTGACTTTTCTGGTGTTCCAGTTACGCAATTGTTATTTGGTGTCAGTGGCTCAAGCCCACTGACCTACTGCAAGTAAAGCTGTCGTCGGTGCATTCTAAATGCCCCTCGTCAGCTTGACTGCGGAACTGTGACACACTAAAAGTTTACATCATAATTAATGAATAAATACTATTCATTTACAATATTTGCACCCTAAAATTATGTGCGTTCTTAATGAATTTTATAGGAGCCGGCGCTGTGAGTCAACTACGCGTAGGTAGCTTGATTCTAACTCACAACATCCCTCCCCTCTTTCTAAAAGAAGTTAGTGCAACTAACTTCCATTAAATCTCTACAATATTTTTCTTGCACTGCAAACAATTATGTGCATCTGCTTAACTCGATATTACATACATATAATTTGTTTTTATTTATTTATTTTTTTTTAAATCGCCTTATTTGGGTTCTATCACGGTTTCTATTTTTTTTATTCTTTTCTTTTCCATATTATTTTTTTTCTAGCTTTTATTTTCTTTTGTATTTTTTTTCTTTACTTTGTTTTTGTTTTTTCTTATTTTTATATATCATTTTTTTTTTATTCCCCTTTTTATAATTTGGTCTTTAATTGACTCTTTTCTCATTGGCGTATATACAAATATCTAAACAATAACACAATTCTATTCTATACCTAAAACCTTATATTATACTGCGCCCTCTGCTACCTGCTGGTCCAGTTGACGACCGTCGTTGTCAGAGTGAAGTCCTTCGATGAACGCTGCATACCCCTCCCTTCTTTCTGGAACGGTACGTAAAAAGATGATGCAAGCTTGCGCGACTACATGCGCTTCTGACGAAGTCAAAATAAATATTCGATATTCGCTTAGTCAGTGACAATGGATATTTTCTCATTGGAGAAATCGTTACGAAGTTTAGCCGATAAAGCTTGGCTATGTATGCTCGATCTTTTCGTGGTTAAAACGATTTTTTGCGCCAGGAGATTATTCTGCAAAGCTAATTGAACGATGGTAGCTGTGGCTGTTATTGTTGTTGTAGCCGTTTCTCGGTAAAATTACGGAGCAACCTCGGGTTTTGGCTAAAATTACCTCTTCTTGTTTCTAGACAATAATACAATATACATACTGACATATGTAATAATGGCAGTCACGTTGGATTTTTTTATCCGGACAACGTACATGTTAGTGTTTTTCATGCCATTTAGTCAATTATGCAATAAAACTCAAGTATTAGTAGACTTTTACTTGTCAGATAGAGACTAATGTATTCAGCCGATACCATCTCCATTTTTTTATAAGCTTAAATCGTAGTCATCTCGCACATGGGAAGTTGAAAGAAAGTTTCATATAAAAATGAATTCTCACTAATTTCGTTTTCATTTTCTTCCAACCAAAAATTATCTCTGGACATCATCGTTGCAAATTTCGTATTATCATTTTGCGGCCCTAGCCTGATTCTTCATTAGTACCTGGTCACCCACATGAAAAACTACTGTGTTTAGTACCTTGTTATAGGCTTCCCTGGCCACTCGTTTAGCACTATCCTGGTTTTCTTTGACCAATTCATGCGCTCGCTGTAACTGATAATTTTGCACTTTATTCGGGTCATCAGCATTGTATACAGGCGCACATTTGCGCTTCAAATTCGCTGGCATGTTGAAATCAAACCCGTAGAGTGTTCTAAACGGAGTTTGCTTCGTTGATACATTGTTGTGTACATGCATTGTAGTGGTCAACCATTGATCCCAATTCGAGCCGTCTTCTCTGGCAAAACTGCGCAAGTACTCGGCCAGAGGTCGATGACTACGTTCCAATGAGCCATTCGCCTGTGGATGATATGGTGTTATGTGCAACTTCTTGATTCCCAGCATTTTACACGTTTCTGAGAATAGTTTTGATACGAAATTTTAACCATTGTCGGTTATCAAGACCTTAGGTATGTTGTATCGTGCTATAATTTCATCAAAAAATACTTTGGACACCGTAGTTGCTTCAGCATCGGGTATAGCCACGCACGCCATATACTTTGAGAAATCGTCTTGGAACGTCAAGATGTATTTATTGCCCGAAACTGTCTCAGGTAAAATACCTACAATATCCATATGAACTTTATCAAATGGTTGTTTTGGTGTGTCAGTTAACACCATTGGCATCTTTGTTAGCCTTGAACTTTTGTTGACCTGGCACTTTGGGCAACTCTTTACATTATTTTTTATGTCTTTGAGCATACCTTTCCACACGTATACTCGCCTAATTCTGTCATGGGTTTTCCAGAATCCGTGGTGTCCACCTAGAGGGGAATCATGGAAACCCTTTAACACAGCCTGGATATCCTTTATATCCTCCAGCCATTCCACACTACTGGCTCTTTGTTCATTGGTATCGTCAGCTGCATTGCTAACTTTTCTTGTTGCATCAATTTTATCTTCTTGCATTCTCTCGGCCGTCTCCTTATCTGACCGTGCTTTAGCCCTCGTTTGCACTACTGATTCCTTCTGTGCCTGCGGTATTCTGCTGAGTGCGTCCGCATTCAGATTCTTTTTCCCAGGTTTGTATATGATTTCAAAATCATACTCAGACAATTTGTGTCTGAACCTGGCTAGCCTAGACGTTTGGTCTTTCAAATTGGCTATGCCTCTCAACGGCTGGTGATCAGCATATATTTTAAATGGGCGTCCTAGCAGATATGCCCTAAAATTCTTCGTAGCCCATACTATGGCTATAAATTCCTTTTCTATTGTGGAGTATCTCTTCTCCGTGTCGCTAAGCGCTCTGTTTGCGAATGCTATTGGTCGGTCATTATCGCCTTCCCCCTGTGACAACACTGCCCCTAATGCTTCATTGCTAGTATCAGTGGTCAACAAAAAAGTTTGTTCAAAGTCGGGGTACGCCAAAATTGGTGGCGAGCTAATTATTTCCTTTAGCCTCTCGAATGCTTGCTGACATCTCTCTGTCCATTCGAACTTTGCATCTTTTCGTAGCAACTTATTAATTGGCAACGCAATTCCGCTAGTCCTTCCACGAACTTTCTATAATAGTTCACTAGTCCTAGGAATGCTTGCACTTCTTTTCTGTTTCTTGGAACCGCTAAATTTCTAACGCATTCCACCTTCTACGGTTGAGGCAGTGCTCCTACCTCTGAGCAACGATAGCCTAAACAAACCACCTCTCTTCGCAAAAATTTCCACTTCTCCGTGTTCAATTTCAAATTGTGTTCTCGTAATTTCTGGAGCACCTTGCACAAGCGTTGCGAATGCTGCAGCAAGTTCTTCCCATAAATTACAATATCATCGATATACAGAAAGCAATCTTACCCTTGTAAGCCTGTTAGCACATGGTTCAATAGCCGTTGGAAGGTAGCCTCCTGTTAATCCAAACGGCATTCTATTAAATTCATAATCCCCAAACAGGTGCTGAACGCAGTTTTCTGCTTATCTTGGGTATCCACCAGAACTTGGTGGTAGCCACTCGCTAAATCAAGTGTAGAAAAATATCGACTGTGTCCAATTGATAAAGAATTTCTTCTATCCTTGGTATCGGGAACACCTGCTTGATAGTGGCGTCGTTCAATTTCCTAAAATCGACGACCATTCTCCACTTCTTCCGGCTGTGAGCATCTCCCTTCTTTGGTACCAAAATTATTGGTGAGTTCCAAGGCGAGATACTCGGTGAAATTATGTTATCTTTTAACATTCCTTGCACTTGCCTATTTACCTCATCTTTGTGAGCTTGTGGCAATCTGTATTGCTTCTGGTTTATTGGTGGTTGATCCACACTAGTAGGTATTTCATGCTCTACCTCTGGTGTATATGTCAACTGGTCTCCTTCCAGCAAAAATATGTCATGGAATGACGTACAAATGGCCTCTATTGATGCCTTTTCTTCTAAATTTACGCTTGGGTCTAACTTCAATGATTCTATCACCCTCTCCATTCTCTTCCTTCTATCTACTTGCTTGATCTGATTAACCGATCTTTTATTTGGTTCTTTAAAATTATCATAACTAGTGAACTTAGGCCTAAAATCTTCATCCATCAGGTAGTCCTTTTCCGAGGCGTTGAGTACGCAAGCGTACAGCTTACCCTTGTCAACGTGCGTTATGGTTTCTCCCATATATACGCCGTCCGCTAACTGTTGCTTGTGCGAAACAAGAGTCCTCAGTTTCGTGTTTACATGCATAGTAACTACTCTAGTTGACCTTGCGTTCACTACCTCCATACAATTTTTAACCCTATTCACGGTTCCTTCCTGCCATGACTTTAATGGGAGAGTAAGGATCCTATTCCTATTATCATCGTAAAATGATAACTGCTTGTCTAGCGCATACAGTCTGGTGCGGCCCCAAAGATTATTTATTTATTTTTTTTTATTATTATATATATATTTTATTGAATTTCCTAAAAAATATCTTAGAACTAACAATAAATCTTCATAGTATATTTAACATTTCATTTTTAAATTCATATTAATCATTACCAACCTCCCAGTGCCAGTGCTTTGAGGAGTTATGGTATATGAAAAGAAGTAGCGCAATACTTAAATAATAGCGTAATGAATAAGCTTAAAATCTAATTTGTTGCTAAGCGCAGCACGTCCATCCTTTTCAGGCGGGTGTGTCCTTGATGCTGTAGTAGGCGCCTCGCTAATGCATTGGGATGCTTGTCTAGCTTTGCTAAGTCAGATTCAGCAAGTCGGGAAACTTCTTTAGTTACATACGGGATATGTAAATCTCTGTGGATGTTAACGTTTTTGATGTACCAAGGAGCATTGGTAATCATTCGAAGAATTTTCGATTGGGCTTTTTGCAGCTTTTCGACATTTGAGGGTGAAGCAGTACCCCAGAGTTGGATACCGCAGGTCCATATGGGCTTGATAATTACTTTATTGAATAGAACATTAAAGTCCAGTTTGAGCTTGGACTGCCTGTTCAAAAGCCAGTTTAGCTCATTTATTTTGAGTTTAATTTGAGTAATTTTTGCACTTATATGCTTTGCCCAAGTAAGTGTACGATGTAAATGCATTCCTAGATATTTAGTTTCTGTCGCCTGAGGGATCGGCTTGGTGTTAATTTGCACAGGGGGGCAAGTACTCCTGCATAGAGTGAATGTGACATGAACGCATTTCGACTCATTGACTTTGATTCTCCAGTGGTCAAGCCATTCCTGAAGCATGTTGACGTGTACTTGGAGCAGTTTTGACGCCTCTTTCGGATTTGTGTGAGTACACAATATGGCTGTGTCATCGGCAAAAGTATAGGTGATAGTCTTGCCGTTTGTTGGCATATCTGCAGTGAACAACGTATAGAGCAGGGGGCGTAATACGCTACCTTGCGGTACTCCAGCTTGTATAGGGTTTTCATCTGAGATGAAGCTTTTTTGTTTCACCACAAAGCGTCTACCTGAGAGATAGCTTTTGAGCAATGTGTAGATGTTAAGAGGTAACATACATTTCAGTTTGTGCAAGATTCCTTCGTGCCAGACCTTATCAAATGCCTGAGTGATGTCGAGAAAAACTGCGGAACAGTATTGCTTCTTTCCGATCGTTTCTTGTATAGTGTTTACAATGCGATGAACTTGTTCGATAGTACTGTGTTTTTCTCTAAACCCAAACTGGTGGTTTGGTATAACATTAGACTGTTTGACAACATCTTTAATACGCTTTATTAACAAACTTTCAAAGAGTTTTGAAAAAAATGATAGCAGACTAATTGGTCTGTACGCTTGTTGGGTCCTTTCCAGCTTTGGGAATCATGATAATTTGAGAAATTTTCCATGAGTAAGGAAAGAATCCAGTGTGTATTATGGCATTTAATATATGCAAGAGATGCATTGTGGCTATTGCTGGGAGCTCTTTTATCATTTGGCCCGTAATCAGATCACGCCCTGGAGATTTTTTGGCATTGAGTTCTTTGATAGCGTTTGTCAGCTCCTTTTTGGCAATCGAGATACCATTGACGCTAGGGATAGCATCAACCGCCGTTAGAGAACGGACGGAACTAGCAAGATTAGGAGTGAATACTTGCTCCAAATGATTTGCGAATGCTATTCCCTTTTCTGCATCACTTCTTGCCCAGTTGCCGTTGGGAAGGCGTATTGGTGACTCCATTTGAATGGGTTTTTTCGAGTTTTTGGGCGCTCGCCATAGAGAATAGCTTGAGGCTTCTGTAGGACAGAGGGTCTCTACAAACTCGTGAAACTCGGAGGTCTCATTTTCTTTTAGAAGGTGATGCAGTTTTTTAGTAAATTCATTCAGTTTCTTCTTCAGAGAAGGTGATCTCTGCAATTGCCATTCTCTCCTAAGAGATCTTTTTTCGGAGAGGAGCTTCAGAATGTCTTGGGGAGTACACTCTTGTCGGGTTTGAGCTTTAGAACGTGGTGTAACAATTTTTACTGTTTGGGATAGCAATTGAGTGAAATTGAAAATAGCGGAGTTTATTTCCTGCTCAGACTTTAGGGAAGTCTTTATTTCAAGATGTGAACTTATGAACATCTTCTATTTAAGCCAGTCTGTATTCTTGTAGTCGCGTTTTTCTGATAGGAGTTTTCAGAAAAGATAGTTATTATTGTGGGAGTGTGATCAGAGGAGAGCTCCAGAGAGGAATGCACAAGAGATTGTACATTATTTATACCTCTAGTGATGGCGAAGTCAATAAGATCTGGAATCTTCTGTTTGTCGGATGGCCAGTATGTAGGCTTACCATTGGACAAGACATTAAGACCAAGAGCATTTATCGCAGAGAAGAGTTTTCTGCCTTTGGGAGTTACTAAACGTGAGCCCCAATGAGTATGCTTTGCATTAAAGTCTCCAGCAGCAATGAACTTAGCATCAAGAGTACTAAAGAATTGTTTGTACTGCTGCTCATCTATATTAAACCTGGGTGGGCAACAGATGGATGATACTGTCAAGCCTTTGACGTATTCTTCGAGCTGAATAGTCGTCGCTTGTAGATAATCGGTACACTATCCTTGCATTGGGAAATGCTTTATTCTATTCTTGATCAGAATAGCTGTACCACCACGTGCTTTGCCACCGGGGTGTTTGGTGTCATAAACTTTGTATCCCGCTATCTGGAAACAGTTTTTCGGAGTAAGGTGAGTTTCAGAAATTAGCATCAAATCTATTGAGTTATCGTTGAGAAATAGTTTGAGCTCATTTTTGTGCTGACTTATGCCATTTGCATTCCAATGACAGATTTTCAGTGCGTTCATGGTTTTGTTAATAGGGATTGCAAAAGCATGTTCTGATTACGTATCATGTCTTGCATCATACTTTGCATTGAGTACATAAATTGTGTCATATTTGCGATGAACTCTTGTAAAGTCTTTTCAAGAGTACTCTCATCATTTTTAGGGTTTAGTGGTGGGGTGCCTTTGAGAATATTTGCGTAAGAAATACTTGAAGGCTGTGCTTCACGGGCAGAGATTTCGCGCAAAACTGTTACGGGAGGAACAGTTTTAACTTGTTTTGGCTGAGGTGCAAATTTCTTTTTTATATGAGCGTATACCATGCAGCCTCTGTAGTTTGCAGTGTGATTTTCACCACAGTTGCTGCATTTTTTGACACTGGAGTCGTCTCTGGTCTTTGTGCAGTTTTGTGACATGTGGAGATCACCACAAACGACACATACACTGGGAAGTGTACAGTATTTTCTAGTGTGCCCAAATTCTTGGAAGTTCAGGCATTGAACTGGTCCAATTCGCTTGTGGGGTTCTTCTACAGAGATTTTTCTATGTAGAAGATAGCGAAGGTTGTAGATCGGGTGTGATTCGCCTTTTCTGAGGTTCGAGTCGACTGGCTGTAGCTCAACGCAAAAGAGCGGCAGCGGAATCTTATCTTTATTGCGTATTTTAAACACAGAGTTTGCGGTAAAACCCTCTTGGAATAGGGCTTCTCTTATTTCGTTGACATCTACGTCAGCTTCGATTCATCTAAGGACAACAACAAAGCCTTTGCTACTTTTAAGTTGGTAGGTGTAATAGTTTTTTTTTCTCTGTGTCAAAGAGATTGACGACTTTGCGATAGCTTGATTCGATATATAATTGAATTTTGGTTTAATGTATTTTCCCTTTTAGTATTGGGACAACATGAAAGTTTTTAGCTCCAATTAGAGTAGTTAGAGTTTTTACGAGAGCGTTAGAGTTGCGCTCCCTTAAATAAATTGGTGGGGGCTTTACCGCTTTTAGCACTTTCTGGGTAGAATTGTCTTCGGAATTTGCAAGAGGTGCAAACCTGTTAGAAGCGAGTGGATTCTTTTCAGGAGCAGAATCATTAGATTTAATCTGCTTTGCCGATTTTTGAGACAATTTTTGAGGACTCAACTTGCGCTTAACCACAATATAGCGGTCCATACCAGTCTGTATTGCCGAACCTTTTCCTTGGTTGGCTGTAGCATGCATGTTGGGAGGTTCTAATGGTGAGAGAGAGTTGCTTTGCATACTCCACGGCAAAGTGTTTACCGACCCAGAGCCAACAATAAGCGTACTTACGTTTTTGCAGCACTCGTTACTTACTGTAATGTGCTCAAGCTGAGAGCCAGCGTTAGCAGAGCCAGAGAGGGAGAGCTGTTTATGGGAGCAGTCAGACACTGAAAAGCTGCGCTGCTTACCGCTGCTGTCGAATTGCGCTATAAGTGTATTAATTTCACTTGGCGAGAGATCGCAACTGTTTTTATTTATTTTCACGCTGTTGTTATTGTTTTGTTGTGTTTGCGCATCGGTTGTATTCGTTGCCGTTGCTGCACTAGCTGAACGCGCGGGTGGCGTCCGCAACATGTAATTTTCGCGATTTTTTTAAATTTTGTTCCTTGTTGTATGTAGTTATATTTATCAGTACTTTTTTGTTAGCCGGGTAGAGAGTTTTTGATTTTTTTTTCTTTCTGATGATGTTTTTAATTTTTTGTTTTCGTTTTTTTAGTTCTTTTTCGTGGTTAAAGCTTAGAGCCGCGGAGAACACGTCTGCTCACGACACGTTTTACTCAGAAAGAAGTCAAAAATTATCGCGGCCAATTATCCCATCGGCCGGGATACCTTCCCTATCCAATTCGACTGCGTGCACTCTAAACCTCATGCCCTTAACTTCACTGTGCCCTATTCTTAATGACCCCAGTGTCCTGATGCATCCTCCGAACGCTCCATAAAGCGTTCTTACATCTTTGGGTTAACAACTAGTCCTTTCCGTAAAACACTCGATTTTACGAGGCTAGTGTCCGCCCCTGAGTCTACCAAAAGCACTATTTTTCCACTAGCTGCCTCATTGCAGGTTATCTCGCTAAAAGCATCTCTTATCCTGCTCACAACGAAACAACGCCCTTTTGATTCCAAAATGGACGCGTGTCTACTTCCTAACTCTTCCAATTTTCTCTTCCATGCACCGCAGTTCTCCCTTACAACCCTATACTCCCTCAAAATTACCGTGAATATCTTAACTATACA
Source organism: Clusia tigrina (assembly GCA_920105625.2). Taxonomy (NCBI): domain Eukaryota; kingdom Metazoa; phylum Arthropoda; class Insecta; order Diptera; family Clusiidae; genus Clusia; species Clusia tigrina. The sequence goes on from CAKKTE020000572.1 coordinate 460,116, forward strand.
TCCTCGTACCACGTACGCGGCGATTGGCCTATACTCTCTAACCTTATTGGAACTTAATCTAAGTACTAGAATCATCACAGTTACCCAAATCAATACGCAATCAAAAATTTTCTCCCGGAGACACTCTTTCTCCTCCGTAACTTGAACCATTGTTCTTACGTTACTTGGTACGTGGTATTGGAGAGCCTCTTGCTCCTCCTTTTCCTGGACTGTAATTCCTACATTACCAGTCACACGCCTAACTAAGACAACATTTCTTTTGACTTTACAGTCTACTGGCCTCGACTGGTCCGCTGGAAGTTTCCCTGGTTCCTTTGTTGGAACTGCCTATCCCTGCATTCCGCAGCCCGATATCCCATCCGTCCACATGAGAAGCATTTCAACCCCTGTTGGGTGTTGCCTATCCTTTGTTCACCTCTAGAATTCCAATTTGGTCGCTGCTAACCATTCCCAGTGTTGAAAGGATTTCTTCCTTGGTTAATCCCTTCCGTTGAATTGACTCGAGGACTACTGCCCCTGCTGTCCCTTAAGGGTGGATCCGGGAGCCTCGTACCTGGCTGCCTTCTACTTTCATCCCATTTATTCTCTATTTGGCACTGTCTACTTGCCTCATAACCATAGGTTTGCCACTCCATACAATAGGGCGTATTTTTCCGTGTAATGCATTCATCCCTTGTATCACCTGGCTTATGGCAGAACGAACATGTGGGAGCCCTCTGTACAAACTCCCTGTGCGGATTTCGTTGATTCGCGGCTCTGCTGTCGGAGGCACCGGGATTATAAGCTCCTCTGTATACGTTTAGGATGCAATTAATTCCTTCTCTATCCATGACAGCGGCAGTTAAACTGTCCTGTCTATTCAGCATTGAAATCTTTAGAGCGGAGTTGCGGAGCCCCACTACGAAAGTCGTTAACACCGACTTGTCAACTTCGTATAATAATGCGGTATCACCAACGCTATCGTACTTATTTTTGATTACTTCTTGGGCCATCATCCGAAGTGACTCCAAACGCCTGGAAAAGGCGCGTATGTCTTCCCCTGCCAGTTTTTTCCCGATTCTAATCTCTTGGCATATGTTTTCCAGAGTTCTCTTCTTTAGATAAGTTCTCTTCAGAAGGCCGTATAGCTCATTCACACTGGCGAATTGTTTTGGCAGCAGAAGATTGTCCGCATCTCCAAATAACCTTTGCTTAATACAGTCGAAGAAATGCTGTAACTCATCAGGGCTTATGCTCCGCTTTGCAAGCTCACAACCTTGAATGAACCTACTGAGTTCTGGCCTTAAATCCTCTGAAGCAGTACTAGTAAACACAGGTACTAGCCTGGACACGGTCTTGGATATATCCTCGATACCCATTTTACTTATTCTTGTCTTTCTTATGACCGATAAAATTTGAGATTTATCCGTTTGGGTGTTTTCCAAATTCACTCCCCTTCGATCTGAAATGTATTTGACTAGCGACGGACTCAAACTTATTAGTCTTCGACCGTTTGCTCGTACAGGCGAAATATCGTCCACGGTATTGGGACTTTGCAGCTCTGCTTCTGGCTCGTTTGATGAATAAACCTGATTCTTATTATCTATTGAACTTCCTGGAGAAAATGGCTCGACACCGACTTCCGATGCGTCAAATAAAAACTCCGCTTCACTCTCTTCACTCAATACTAAACTAGGCTTTACCACACGACCTATCCCTTCTGGAGTTAAATACTCCGGCCAGCGAACTTCTGGTGGCAGAGCTAGTACTCTCCGCGTTTGTATTTGAGAGGTTGAAGCCGATCTCACTCTTGCTGGCTTAGTAGTTGCCCAGATTCTCTTGAGCTCCAAATTTTCCTTCTCCAGATGCGATGCGGCTTCCTCAGTTTCCCGGAGTTGCCTAGAAAGTACTCTAGTTTTATTCACGAGAAATTCCGTATTTATCTTCAATTCTTCTGTATCCTTGGAAAAATTTTTCTTCCGTCCGACTCTGAATAGTCGGTAACGCTTGGTCTGCTGCTTCCAGAGTTGACAAGTTTCCACCGTCTCTCGCTAGTCTCCAGAGTACCTGAGCTTCACTCTAGCTGGTTGCCGCTTCTAATTGTTCGAAAAATTTTTCTGTGAATAATTGAACCTCAGTTTGTAAACACCTAAGCTTGTCTTGAGCCTTGTCCTCCTGCGAACTAGGACTATCCTCCTGTGCTTCCAGCTCTTCTAGACCCAATCTGAATTTGGTCAGCCAGTCCCGTGTCAAACCGTCGCTAACGCTTGGTCTGCTGCTTCCAGAATTGACATGTTTCCACCGTCTCTCGCTAATCTCCAGAGTACCTGAGCTTCACTCTTGCTGGTTGCCGCTTCTAATTGTTCGAACAATTTTTCTGTGAATAATTTAACCTCAGTTTGTAAACACCTAAGCTTGTCTTGAGCCTTGTCCTCCTGTGAACTAGGACTATCCTCCTGTGCTTCCAGCTCTTCTAGATCCAATCTGAATTTGGTCAACCAGTCCCGTGTCAAACCGTTGATATGTAACGGGTAATCCTTGGTGAAGTACTCCTTGTCACCACAACGGTCCTTAAACTTTAACAACTCCTCGTTGTTATTATTGAATGTATTCAACAAGGCTTCTAATTCCGCTATGCGCTTACGGTAGTACGCGCTATTTTTAATTGCCTGTTATCCTTCCTACAATTCCTGATTCTCTTATGGATTGCCTCGCTCTGCAGCTTTTGAGCTTCCAGCAATCTTATAGCTTCTCTTGGCGTTTCCATAGACCGAACAAATTCTTATCTATGACACCGTAATAAATGCTACAAATTCGTTTCCTTACTTTTTATATAAATTTTATTAATCAACAAATCCTTTTTTTTAAACTAGTTGAGATACTTAAACTAACAAATTATGAATAACAATGATACTATTCCTATAGCATTCCACGTCTCTTGCATTGTTGCTCCTCCAATTGGCATACCTCTTGCCACAATCTATTTGCTTGTTCCCACGGCATAGGGACCTCCACAGTTTGTTGCTCCTTCAGTATTTCTCTTAAACACGCCAGTCGCTTCCGTTCCCGCTTTTGCTCTCCTCCTCTTTTCCTAATCCCAAACCGCTTTCCATCCTTCAGGAACAACGTTATATCCTTCAGTTTTCGCTCAGTGCTTCCAGGTTCATCTCCAACATTTGTTTTCTTTAAAATCAAAGAAAAAACAATTGTGATTGCTTAAATTCTCACTCAACACGATTTCGTCTCTATTTTTCCTTAGTGTAATGCCGCGGAAACAAACTATTAGTAAAATTACTAGTATAAAAATTATACTTATACTAGTATAAAAATTATACTTTTACTAGTATAAAAATTATATTTATATTAATATTTTAAAAAATTACACTTAATTTATTACGCAACTACCGTAGGTAATTATTGATCATTTAAAATATTTCTCCTAATTCCGAAGATGCTTTTGGTTTCATAAAATTTTTTCCAAAAATCTTCATACCCAAAGAAAAATTTTACAGCAGAATCATACGCATTTGCATTTCAGCACAATGATATGCTTAGCTGCTTTGTTTTTTCGTGCGACAATTTGCTTATTATATTAATATTATAAAAAATTACACTTAATTTATTACGCAACTACCGTAGGTAAATATTGATCATTTAAAATATTTCTCCTAATTCCGAAGATGCTTTTGGTTTCATAAAATTTTTTCCAAAAATCTTCATACCCAAAGAAAAATTTTACAGCAGAATCATACGCATTTGCATTTCAGCACAATGATATGCTTAGCTGCTTTGTTTTTTCGTGCGAAAATTTGCTTTAACGTTGCTACGCAAATTGTAGTTGCGGAACTACACAAACTTAATGCAACAACACGTTTTGTAAACACTTATTGAAATATTTTTTCCTAATACCCTAAGCTCAAAATGCCAAATATTTAAATCAAACGTTCTATGTTTGTTTTCAAACAACATAAACTTAGAACATCAGAATTTAAACAATACAAAAACAATTTAAATGTCTCAATATAGACTACAGGGCCTTATAAACAATATAAATGTCCCTCACAACAAACAAATTCAAATCCCCTACAAAAAAAATCCTCACTGCTAGGATGAACATACATAGACCGTCCGATCATACTGACGGTTTATGGTTGCCATTCAAAGCTACGTGCAACAGCGCAAACGCGCCTGTATGTTGCAACTTCTTTGACCAGCGCTACGGCGCCTTCAGGGTCGTAGAAGTATCTACTTAGATTACGCTTTTTTTTCGATGACATCTTTTTTCTTAGTGTCCTTAGTTGAGGTCCTTCGAATTCGTTGCAGGATGCCTCTCTGCTTCAGGGTTCCTTGCCCTGGGATTACTCCATTAGGTCCTTTAGATCGGCTGCGCCAAAATCTTGGGGTTTTTATCTGCTTGTCCTCGGGAACGTCCTCTGAGATGTCCTGTCGCGGCTTGTCCTGCGCGGGAACCTGTAAACCTACATCACTTTCTTAAATGAGCACTGCACTATTTTGGGTTTAAGACAACAAGAAGCTTTATTCTTAAAATACTAGTTCTTATATACTATTTACAAATAAACATTACAGTCTACGTCTTGACTTTTCTGGTGTTCCAGTTACGCAATTGTTATTTGGTGTCAGTGGCTCAAGCCCACTGACCTACTGCAAGTAAAGCTGTCGTGGGTGCATTCTAAATGCCCCTCGTCAGCTTGACTGCGGAACTGTGACACCCTAAAAGTTTACATCATAATTAATGCATAAATACTATTCATTTACAATATTTGCACCCTAAAAATATGTGCGTTCTTATGAATTTAATAGGAGCCGGTGCTGTGAGTCAACTAGGCGTAGGTAGCTTGATTCTAACTCACAACAGTATTTATATTATAAAATATGCTTATTCTAAAGAAATTAATTTCATGAATTTAAATTGAGTTTTAAATTGGAGATTTTACAAATAATTTTATTCTGGATGATGTTACAAAGAATTTGATGCTGGATGATTTTAAAGTGAATTTGAATCTGATGTTTTTAATGGGAGTATGAATTGGATGATTTTACAGAGAATTTGATGCTGGATGATTTTAAAGTGAATTTGAATCTAATGTTTTAAATGGGAATATGAATTGGATGATTTTACAGAGAATTTGATGCTGATGTAGCTGCTGCTGTTGGTATTGATATTGTTGTTGTTGTTAGTGCGGATGTAACTCTTCCCCCCTTAGAGTAGCGCTATGGCCAGATAGAGCTTGACGTGGTCGGAGCGATACTAGGTTCTGGTTGGAATATTGTTTCGATTCTACCCATGTCGATGGAGGTGCATCTCCTAGTGTCTTCATTTGAGCGTAAGCTGCTGCTTCATGTTGTTTTTCTTTTGGTTTCTTCTTGTTTTATGGAAATCGTGCAGTAATCGGTGTTTTCTACTCTGGGGCAAGTTTTGTTCGAATATTGGCTATATTCTTCATTATATAATAGACGAGTTTATGGTGTTTTGTTTAATTATTTGATAAATTTTCGTTTCTACTATTGGTATAAATAATTGATAGGCGTTGAGGATTATTAATTCATAAAAGTTTTTGTCTGTCATTAAATGGTTGTCTTCTGGGTTCGATTGTCTATGTATTTAATTTAACTCTTTCGGACTTTGTCGGTAATTTTTAACGAACGAGTGAGTAGCAGAAGAGCAGCCGAGAAGAAAGCAGCAAGTTCTAAACAACCACACCATAAATATAAGCAAGCATATAAATATAAATATAAATAAAAGTGAAAATAAATTTATTATTAAAGTATAAAATTTCGTGTTTATCTGCTACGAAATGTCAGTTACAGACTTAGTTTTGAATTAAAATTTAGTTCTACTAAGAATATTCCATGTTTCCTATTTTCGAATATTTTTTCTTTTTTTGTATTTTTTCTTTATGTAATTTTTTGTTTGTTGTTGTTATAAGAGTTAGTTTGTTGCTTTGTTTGATTTTATGTTTAGTGAATCTAGGAGTGATTTTGTTTCGTCTGCATTCCTTTCTGAAAACTTCGTCATTGGGTTCAAAATTTTCGGGGTTTGTTCTATTCTTGTTAAATTTGTCTATTCTTTTACAGGTTTCTGTTCCTAACTTTTCTTTCACTATGGGGTATAAAATCTCTTGGTATTCGTTTAGTTTTTCAGATATTCCTGTTTGTTATTAAATAGAATCTTTTTAGTGAATTCATCGTTTCTGCCATGGAGAAGTTCGTATGGGGTTAGTTTGTGGAGTGAATAGCGTTGTTATATGTTATCATTGTTTCAAAAGTATTTCTACATGGTCTAATTCTAATTTAGTTTCTTTCCTTTTTGTTAGTATGAGCCTGTATATTTCCGATAGAGTTGAGTGTAATCTTTCTACTGGTGATCGATTGTTGGAAAGAGGTTATATGTGATTCAATGTCATATTGTCTACAAACGTCTTTGAAAAGATTACTGGAGAATTCTGAGCCTTGGTCATGAACTATTTTGTTCGTAATTTCGTATTGGCTAAAGAAGTGTTTTAGAGCTTTTAAGGATTGCAATACTGGTTGTAACGACTCAATTTTCCGCCGGGGTAAGCTCGCCGGATAACCAGGTATCGTATACAGAATTTATACCCAGAAACCTCAAGGATCCTTGAAGTTCTTCGTGGGTCCTTGAAAGTGCTTAATCGCAACAAGTCCTTGGATTATCCTTGGATATTATTTAGTCCTGCACTTGGATTACCCTTGGATATTATTTAGTCCTTATTCGCAACAAGTCCTTGGATTACCCTTGGATATTATTTAGTGCTGCACTTGGATTATCCTTGGATATTATTTAGTCCTGCAACTTTCCAGAGCTGAGGGAAAAACTCAGCAACTTTCAGGGGTCGTATACAAAAATTATTAATATAAAATCCTGTGAGTGAAATTTGCTCGGTGTCTTTGTTTAAAATACCGATTGTGGAGTGTTTTTTTATATTTTCCGCTCTCTATTCTTGCCAATCCCCTCACTACTGCGCGTTTAATCGACTTTATTGCTTTCTTTCGCCTACTAGTGTTTTTACAGGTTTTTGTGTCAGTGAAATTTGTCAGTTGGCAAATTTCATCTTCACACTCCTGCCTTACTTCGCGGTGGGAAAGACACGGTGTAGTAGGGTTTCAATTCACTGATATGGGCTGTCTTCGTCTCCTTGCATCCCTCCCTTTTCATCAGGACAATAACTGGGGAGGTGAAGTTGTCTACACGATACGGTCCATCGTAACGTGGGGCCAACTTGGCGGTGAAGTGGTCGGTGGCCTTGGACAAATAGTGCTGTCTTACTAACACCAATTGTCCGACTTCTGGTTTCCACATTCGGCGTCGCAGATTATAATATCTTCTTTGATCCTGTGTTCCTCGTTCCAAGTTTTGCCTCATGATGCGATAAGCTTCTTGTAGTTGATCTACTCGTTCGTTAGCAGTCTGTGGGGTTAGCCCTGTACCCAACGTTGTCTCATCGGACAGCGCCTTTGGTAGTCGCGGTTCACGCCCCTGTACCAGATAAGCCGGACTGTATCCCGTTGTCTCCGATACACTAGTATTAATGGCAAGAGTCAATTCGGGAAGCAAGTCGTCCCACTTCTGCTGCCGTTGACCACCATAGTCTTGATGGTGCGATTGGTGCGTTCCACCGCATTTTCCTGCGGAGTGTAGGGCGCCGTGAACTGGTGTTTGATGCCATAGCCCTCGGTAAACCGGCGGAACACTCGACTACTGAATTGAGACTCATTGTCCGTCACTAGGATTTTGGGTACTCCAAAACGAGACAGGATGAGTTCCCGGAAAGCCCGTTGCAGTGTTTCGGTAGTGGCTTTTCGGAGGGGGGCCATCTCGGTCCATTTGGAGAATTTATCGAAGAACACGACTAGCATGGTGTTACCATGTGTGGAACGGGGTAAAGGTCCGACAAAATCGGCGCACAAAACAGACCAAGGCTCAGTGGGGATGTGGCTCAACATTTTCCCAGCTGGTTGCTGGTGGCTGCTTTTATAACGTTGGCAGGAGGAGCATTGACGCACGTATCGACTTGTATCGCGGAATAGCCCCGGCCAGTAATATCGGTTGGCTATCCGTGCTATTGTTTTTCTGATGCCTAAGTGTCCTGCCGTAGGTGCATCGTGATTTTCCTGTAGGACCCGGTTCCTGAGCGTTCTTGGTACACACAGTTTCCACGGGATGCAATCTTCGTCGCCACGATAACTCGGGATGTGCCTGTATAACTGTCCACCTTCCAACTGGTAGTCAGCATATTTCTCCGGCCCAGCGATGATCTCTGCTTTACGTTTCTGCCACCATGGGCAGTCTGGTTCTGTTCGGTCCTCAATGGTAATGGTGCAGGCGGCTTCTGTTGGCTGTCTAGACCAGGCGTCGGCTAACACGTTTAATTTTCCCTTCCGGTATTGCACGTCGAATGTGTACTGTTGTAGTTCAAGGCCCCATCTTGCGATACGACCTGCAGGGCTTTCTATGGAATTCAGCCACTTCAGTGACAGGTGATCCGTAATGACCATGAAGTGGTATCCCTCAAGGTAAGGTCGCATCTTTCTGATGCCCCATACGATGGCTAATCACTCTTTTTCTGTGGGTCAATAGTTTCGCTCTGCATTATTTAAGTGACGGCTGGCGTAGGCTATCACGCGCTCCACCCCATAGACTTCTTGGGTGAGCACCGCGCCCTGTCCGTAGTCGCTTGCGTCGGTCTGGAGCACAAACTTCCTAGTGAAATCCGGACACGCCAGGACTGGTGCCTCTGTCAATTTCTGCTTCAACTGTTCGAACGCGTCTTGCTGCTCTCCAGCCCACTTGAAGTGTTTACACTTTTTTAGTAATAGTGTTAACGGGTGTACCGTCTTGGCGAAGTCTGGGACAAAACGCCGATACCATGACGCTACTCCCAGGAAGTGTCGCACCTCTCGTATATTTTGGGGTGGTTTTAGCTCTCTGATGGCCGCGATTTTATCTGGGTCAGTGTGGATGCCTTGGTCACTGACCACGTGTCCCAAATACTTCAATTTCTTCTGGAAGAACACGCATTTGTCCTTATTCAATTTAAGGTTGGCTTTTGGCAGGCGACGGAATACTTCGGCTACATTCTGTTGGTGCTCTTCCAGTGTGCGCCCTGTGATGATGATATCATCCAGGTATGTGAAAGCGTGCGGCTCCATTTCGGGACCTATTACCTGGTCTAACGCTCGTTGAAATGTCGCACGTGCTGAATGTAGCCCGAATGGCATTACCTTCCATTGGAAGAGTCCGCGGCCTGGCACCGTGAATGCGGTATACTCGTTGCTGTGGTCATCCATGGGTATCTGCCAGTACCCATTCTTCAGATCGAGGCTGCTGATGTATTTCACCTCCCGTAAGCAGTCCAGTATGTGCTGTATTCTGGGCAACGGATATGCATCGGGTATAGATCTGGCATTCAGTTGTCTGTAATCTATGCATAATCTCCACGTCCCATCTTTCTTGCGCACCAGGACAATAGGTGCACTATGTGGACTATGTGAAGGCTCTATACATCCCTTTTTCAATAGTTTGTCCACTTTGGCGTTGATTACTTCCTGCTGTGCGGGGTTCCTGGGGCAATAACGTTGCTTTATTGGCCTGTCATCGCGCATCACAATTTTGTGTGTTGTAATGTTGGCTACTCCACGTTTGTCTTCAAATTTATCTAGCTCGGTCTTCAGAAATGCTTCGATAGTCTCTCTCTCCGTGATGGCCTCTTCTTGGATGGTCGTGCACTCTGTAAAGTCGCTGTTTTGCACGCCCCCAACCTGAGGTCCCAGCATGATATCTTGGTCACCGCATTTGATTTGTGTTCCCATTGTCGACATGAAATCGAGTCCCAGAATGAGGTCGTCTGTGGCGTCCGGCATTGTGAGTAGCTCGAGGTCGCAGTTTCGCCCCCTAACTGTATGTTTACTTGAAGCACCTCCGTGACCTCTCGGGTGCGTCCGTCGGCCATACGTGCACGTATGTGTGTAGATGTTACCCTACCAGTGGTTGCACGTAACTGGCGGCTAGGGCTTTCGCTGATGAAACTTCGAGTGGCTCCTGTATCGATGGTGGCGTTGGTGGTGTAGGTGCCAATGGAGACAGTGGCACAGATGCGCTGCCCATCGCAGCGCAACGCACTTATTGTTGGTGAGGCCGGATGCTTGTGGGCTGTGTCAGGCCTCGTTACTGACGACAGCCTTGCCAGTTTCCTGTTTGGGCTCTGCAGCACTCAACAGTCCTGGTTCCCAGCTTGCCACAGTCCCAACAGAATAGAATCTGTGCATTACGGCAGTAGCGCGCGGGTCATGTCGACATCAACGTCACTTGAGAAACCTCAGGTTTCAACCAAACTGCCAGTCAATTGGGCAACATAAATTAATTGTTTCGAAACATACATACAATGGTTTCGAAACAATTAACCGAATAAAGAATCTAAAAACATTTAACTCAAAAACATATTCTCGGATTACAGAACACTTTGTCATGTGCCGCTGTTGCTTAACCCAAAATTCAATAGCGTCGGCAATGTGTAAACAATGTATCGAATATGCACTTGCAATCCAACTGACCCACCTAAGTGTTTTGGGTTTTCATATGTAAACAATTTTAAATATTGGTTGCAACACAAAAAATGCAATCAAAGGCAGGAAATATGTATTTTGTATTTTTGTAGTAATGTATTTCTTTTGTATCTTAAGAGGTTACATTGGATTGTAATATTTTTAAGTAAGTCAGTCTTAATCTGAATTTAAAGAAATAAAGAAACCTTCGGGTTAATAAAAATAAAAACTTATTTTTTTTTTCCTTTACTTCTAAAGAAGTAATGTTAGTTTTTTTTCTTTACTTCTAAAGAAGTAATGTTAGTGGCGCAGTCGAATCAGGAGTATTAATCAAAAGATTGATACTGAACTTTTAACTCTTGAGTAACTAAAGTAACTAAGTGAATTAAAAATTAAATCAAAAGATTTAAATAACTCTAAATTAATTCAAATATTGGTACCCAATAAAGTGAAATCTAGTGAACTAAAAACTTTAAATCAAAAGATTTAAATAAGTCAATAGACTGACCGGAATAAAAAAAAAAGCTTAAGTTAAGAGGCGAATGCCAAAGTACGAGAAAAATAAAACAAGTCTACAGTATAATAAAACAACAAATATTATGGAAAAGCATGAGGCAGCAGCAGCAGCGGCAGCAGAAGCAATGAGGCAACACCAAGCAGCTACGACGGCCCAGCAGATTCCAGCATCGGAAATTATAAAGGAAGCTGCGAGAATTAGGGAATTCCGAGGAAACAAGGACTATGACTTATCATCGTTCATTAGCGAAGTGGAACTGATCCTTCCAATGTTTGATGTTAACCCTGCTCTAAAGGATTTTATTTTCCAACGCCACATCATGACTAAAATACAAGGAACAGCATTACAAGCAGTGAGGACGCTGGGACAGAACCCATCGTGGATGGAAGTTAAAACAGAGCTGGTCAGGAATTTTGGTATAAGAGAAACATATCACAACCTGTTTCACCAATCAATCAACACAAAATGTCTTAATGTAAGTGACTACTTTTATCAGTTAAGAAACATATTAGATAAACTAAACACTAAATATGATTTCGATGAAAATAAACCGGCAGAGTTTTCACCTATTGTAAATGAATCTATAATTTTAAAAACATTCGTTAATGGACTAGATGCCAATCTAGCCAGCATCATCCACAGCAGGAATATTCAAAATCTAAGATTAGCGTTTTATACATTACAAGAAACGGGTATGATAGAACAAGTAGAGAAAAAAGCGTACAAAAATAGAAACACAAACTCGCAAAATTTTAGAAACACAAACTTTACACAGAATTCATTTAGACAAAACTATAACCAAATAGAAAATCAGTTTAGACAAAATAACAACTCTGGACAATTTAGAAACCCGTTCAGACAAAATCCGCAAAATACAGGCGAAAGAAATTCGGACCAAACTAGGACGAGTAGAATGGATGTAGACCATATAGAACAAAATGAGGTAAATTTTCAATTGCCGGGGGAGGACCTAATTTACCGATAGTTGAGCTGACTGTAGGAGATGAAAAAATAAAATGCTTGATTGATACAGGATCGACATAAACACTTATCAACGAGGACAAATTATCAAAATATAAAAGACTAAAATTAAAAAATTATCTACAATTTAATACACTCAGTGGACAAACAAACATAAGCCATGAAATAATAACGGAACTCCCACAAGAATTTAACGAAAAAAAATATTTGAGTTGGAAACTTACAAAGTTCAAAAATAAAAAATTCGACGCACTTCTTGGACAAAATATACTTGCACCAATGCAAGCAATTATTAATCTTAGAGAGGGGTACATTGAAATCAATAAGGTAAAAACTACATTTTTGAGTGAATGTCCGTACAAATTTGACGAAATTTATACAATTAAAAATTCGTTTATTAACCAAAGCGTTATTGAAAAATCAAAAAGAATAGAGATGAACTCTGAAGAGATAGATTATCTAAAATATTTAATAAATAAGCACAAAGACTTATTTTTTCAAGAAGGACAAAAATTGACTCATACACACGAAATTCAGCACGAAATAGTGACTACAAAAAGTAGGCCACTTTACTCAAAAATTTATAGATATCCACAGATACACGAGACCGAAATCAATAAACAAATAAAAGAAATGTTAGAACAGGGAATAATAAAGGAAAGCAACTCACCGTACAAGTCACCGCTTTGGATCGTTCCAAAGAAGGCGGACAATTCCGGTACAAAGAACTGGCGTATAGGCATCGATTACAGGAAATTGAACGAAGAAACTATTAGTGATAATTTTCCCATCCCTAATATTGAAAATATCTTAGAGAAACTAGGAAGGTCCCAATATTTCACAACACTAGACTTAGCGAAAGGGTTTCATCAGGTTTTAATAAAAGAATGCGATAGACAAAAGACAGCATTTTCTACTCCTCTTGGGCACTATGAGTTTACGAGAATGCCATTCGGACTCAAAAATGCCCCAGCCACGTTCCAAAGATTAATCAATTCAGTCCTTAGAGAATTTATTAACAAAATATGTGTTGTCTACCTTGATGACATACTTATTTTTAGCACTTCACTAGAAGAACATTTGGAAAGCCTCGAAAAAATTTTTAATAAATTGAGACAACATAATTTAAAAATTCAGGTAGATAAATGTAAATTTTTTGCTAAAATATTCTACAACAGAGAAAGAACTGTTAGCTATTGTATGGGCGGTTAACTATTTTCGACCATATATCTACGGACGAAATTTTGATTTGATAACTGATCATCAACCATTAGTGTGGTTGAAAATCAAAAACACTGGCAAAGATATCAATCCAAGATTACAACGTTGGTTACTTAAGTTAGGAGAATATGACATTAAAATAAACTATATAAAAGGTAACGAAAATATAGCTGCCGATTTTATGAGTCGTATAAATGCGGATTTAGGACAGATAAATGCAATTGATTCACGTAACCAAGAGACCGAAGTTCAACACGAAGACAACAGAAGCACAGATGCTACAATTCATTCGCAAGAAGAGGAACAAAATGACCATTTTATTTTATTGGACACAATAGTGAATAGATTTAACACACAGCTAATTTTAACTAACAACAAGGTAAGAGAAATTGAAGTAGTTCATGATAAAAGAAAAATTTTTATTAGTCCTGAAGATATTAAAAATAATTTTATGACAGATATATTTAGAAGAAATTTAAAAAAAGGTAAAACAGGCATTTACTCGGAAATAACGGACCATGAATATAACATAGTACAACAGAAACTAGTAGAACTCTTCGGTTCAACTCTTAAATTCTATAGATGCTCATACCATGCCACAGATATGTCAAACGAAGAGGAAACGTAGAAACAAATAGGAAAATATCATAAATTAGAGACAGGACATGGTGGCATACAGGCAAATTACGAGGGATTGAAAAAACTTATCTATTATAAGGACCTAAAGCAATTAATACAGAAGTACGTGAATAATTGCGACATCTGTAGTAGGGCCAAATACGACAGGAAACCAATCAAACCGAAATATTTTTTAACAGAAACCCCAACCGACAAAAATCAGATTATACACGTAGATGTTTATACAAATAAGAAACACAGTTTTATGTCATTTATAGATAAATTTTCTAAATTCGCGGTCATTCTTTACTTAGAAGATAGAAATAGCAACACTTTAATAGAAAAATTTAGACTGTACTTGTCAGTAAACCAGACAAAATTGTTATGGATAACGAGTTCAATTCTGTCAATGTTAGAGAATTTATGAGACAAGAAGAAATATTAGTGCATTTTACAAAACCCAATAGTCACACTGGAAATTCCGACATAGAAAGATTCCATAGCACTATTGCTGAAAAATTCAGAGCACTAGAAGCAGAAAAGTCTAGTTTATCGACGCAAGAACGTATATTTAAATGTGTAGAATGGTATAACAGATCAGTGCATTCAACTCTAAAAGAAAAACCTATTGATGTAGAAGAAGGTAAAATCGATAAAGAAAAAATTAGGCAGTTAATTCAAAGGAAAAAAGAGCAAAATATTGATAAACTTAATAGGAAACGTGAGGATTTTACACACAATAAACAAGAAGGATATGTAAAAAATTATAAAGCACTCAGCCACAAATACGAACCAAGATATAGAAGATTAAAGATAGAAAATATTCATCCAACAAATATTAAAAGACCAACCAAATTTTCAGATCAATTGGACATTACTCGTTTTGACCTTACTAATAATGATAACTAAGGCTTGTGGAACACTTATGATCGACAAAATAGAAACCGACGATGGATTCATTGAAATAAAACTGGAAAACGCACAAATCATTAAGAACTACAACATGATTTTACATACAATTAACCCATCCGAAATAGAAAGTATCATAGACGACTTTACATCGAAATACAACAATTACAGTTATTAGAAAACAAGCAACATTTAAATTCACAACTTAAAACACTTAGACGGAAAATTCAAACCATCCTACCACATAGACAGAAGAGGCGACTTATAAACATTTTTGAAACAGGACTTAAATGGCTTTATGGGACAATGGACGACAATGATAGGACAGAAATAGAAGAACATTTAAAAATTATTGACACAAATAATCATATGGCAATTGAAAATATTAACAAAAATATCCAAATAAATGACCATTTTAATAAAACATTCGAAATGCTAAGGAAAACAATAGAGTCGGACAGAAATAAAATAAATGAAAAATTTAATGACATAGAAGAAACGAATTCAAGAATGTATGCGCAATTTCTTTACTTAGACTTTTTATTAAAAATTAAAATTTTGGAGGATCACATTGAACATATACAAAATAACATCGCTTCAGCAAGACTCGACATAATGACAAGTAACATATTAACGGACGACGAAATAACTCGATACAACATCGACATTGACAAACTTAGAAACATACGACTAGGTGTAGGTGAATATAAAAATAACGAAATTATATTTGTAATAGAAATTCCTAAAAATATGCTTTCTGTACCAAGATCATTAGTAGTACCCGTTTCAAACGCAAAACATGAAGAATTACTTATTAGTATGCAAGAAGTAATAAAAATAAATAATACTTTTTATGATTATAATAGTGATGTAAACATTAAAAACTTAAAAAAATCAAAACTATGTATTTACAAAGATAACTGTCTAAAAGTCAAAAACAATCATTCAGAAATTATTAATATAAAACCTGGTCTAATTTTGTTAAAAAATCAAATAAATTCACAATTAAATAGTACATGTGATTATAGAAAAACTAAACTGAATGGAAACTACTTAATTTCTTTTAATGATTGTAAAATAAAAGTAAATGAAGAACATTTTTCAAATAAAGAATTAATATTTCATGAAAGATTTGCTGTACCATCAATAAAAAAATTAAATAGTTCAAAAACCCAACTAACCTTTGAAGAAATTGTTATTCAACAAATAGAAAACATACAAAAAATAAAAGAATTAAAGTATCACAGAAAGAATTTTACAACTGTCAATCTCATTGCACTTATTTCTTCTCTTATGATATTATCCCTATCAGCAATATTTGTATACATATATTTTGTAAGAAAGAACAGAACACTTAAGATAAGTATCGTCAACCCTCAAACTCAGGAGAGTTCTCAATCCAAGGGGGGAGGGGTCATGTCGACATCAACGTCACTTGAGAAACTTCAGGTTTCAACCAAACTGCCAGTCAATTGGGCAACATAAATTAATTGTTTCGAAACATACATACAATGGTTTCGAAACAATTAACCGAATAAAGAATCTAAAAACATTTAACTCAAAAACATATTCTCGGATTACAGAACACTTTGTCATGTGCCGCTGTTGCTTAACCCAAAATTCAATAGCGTCGGCAATGTGTAAACAATGTATCGAATTGCTCTTGCAATCCAACTGACCCACCTAAGTGTTTTGGGTTTTCATATGTAAACAATTTTAAATATTGGTTGCAACACAAAAAATGCAATCAAAGGCAGGAAATATGTATTTTGTATTTTTGTAGTAATGTATTTCTTTTGTATCTTAAGAGGTTACATTGGATTGTAATATTTTTAAGTAAGTCAGTCTTAATCTGAATTTAAAGAAATAAAGAAACCTTCGGGTTAATAAAAATAAAAACTAATTTTTTTTTCCTTTACTTCTAAAGAAGTAACGTTAGTTTTTTTTCCTTTACTTCTAAAGGAGTAATGTTAGTCGCGACGTGTCCATTCTGTCCGCAACGCCGACAGGCAGTGCGTACGTCTATCATGGTGTTAGCATTGGTTTCGGTCGTTGGCAGGACCTGCCGACTCCGAGTCTCCCTTGGTGTGGTATGCTCGATTCTGATTTGTGGAATAAGTCCTCTTGGTTGTGGTGTAGGTGCTCTTGGTTGTGGCATATGTGTTCTGGGTTGTGGCGCGGGTGTTCTGGGTACATCATGGTCACTCCGTATGCCCTCCAAATCTTCCGCCATGCTCACTAGTTCCTCCAGCGTCGTAAAGTCTTTTCGGCGCACGTACCATTGGTACTCCTCCAGACTGTTCTTAAATATTCGTTCTAGCTTCTGTTCTTCTGAATAACCAGCGTGTCGCATGAGGTCCTGGACTTCTACCTCATATAGTTTGAATTGTTCCCGGGGCTTTTCTCTTCGCTGGCGAATCTCGTCATCGAGTTTTTCAAAGTACCTCGCTGGTAGAAAGAATTTCAAGAAGTCTTTCCTGAACGAGTCCCAGTTGCTCCACGATCTGTTGTTGTTTCTGTACCATAACAACGCACGCTCTTTCAATAATTCTGGCATGGTACGCGGGAGTAGATTCTTGTCGAGTCTGTACACTTCCGACAGCTCCTCTGGATTTTAGTTTCTCTAAACGGTTTTGTTGTTCTTGAATCAATTTTGTCTCCGTGAAGAACTCTGAGAGTCGCTTACGGAGTTCTTCCACGGTACCTGTAGCTTCTACATCGAATTCCACACAGAAAAGCACTAGCTCCTCCGTGCGTAGCGAGTACAGCCAGCTTGTTTTCACCATCCTGTGCTTCACTTAGATGATGATGAAGACAATGGGTATGCGTGTGTGTTGTCAGCAGGTGCTAAATCGGCATTCCTCTGTGTGACTGCGTAGATCGACGTAGTTCTCTGTCACTCTTTGGATTTATTACCTACGAGTTCTATGCGTTGAATTTCTTTTGACAGTCCAATGCGTTGAACTTCTGTTTTTTTTTATTAGTCCCTGCTCGGGCGCCACTGTAACGACTCAATTTTCCGCCGGGGTAAGCTCGCCGGATAACCAGGTATCGTATACAGAATTTATACCCAAAATTCTCAAGGATCCTTGAAGTTCTTCGTGGGTCCTTGAAAGTGCTTAATCGCAACAAGTCCTTGGATTATCCTTGGATATTATTTAGTCCTGCACTTGGATTACCCTTGGATATTATTTAGTCCTTATTCGCAACAAGTCCTTGGATTATCCTTGGATATTATTTAGTCCTGCACTTGGATTATCCTTGGATATTATTTAGTCCTGCAACGCACTTTCCAGAGCTGAGGGAAAAACTCAGCAACTTTCAGGGGTCGTATACAAAAATTATTAATATAAAATCCTGTGAGTTAAATTTGCTCGGTGTCTTTGTTTAAAATACCGATTGTGGAGTGTTTTTTAATATTTTCCGCTCTCTATTCTTGCCAATCCCCTCACTACTGCGTGTTTAATCGAGTTTATAGCTTTCTTTCGCCTACTAGTGTTTTTACAGGTTTTTGTGTGAGTGAAATTTGTCAGTTGGCAAATTTCATCTTCACACAGTTCTATTTGAAAGATTTTGGGTTGATGCAAATTTTGAGAATTTATCAACTATTGATAAATTTGGTGGTTTGGAAGCGGTTCCATGTTTATTGAATTTTAGTTTTGGGGGCTGTCTATCGTATTTGAGGGTTTGGCATTTTTCACAATTATTCAAGGTTTGCGTAATTTTATTTTTCAAAAATGGAAAGTAATATTTTCTTTTTAAATGCAAAAGAGTTTCATTAATTCATCTATGGTTGTTGTTTGTATGGTACTCTCGGATACACTTTCCTTGTTCATCATCTTGCCTTATGTCCATATGTTTTTCTGTGCACTAAATACTCTGAAAAGATTATTGTGTGACAAGTGTGTTCAGTAGGTACCTTGAACTATGCGGAAAATTTCATCATTTGTGTAAATACCAAATACTCTATTGGGTGGACAGAAGGCTTTGAAAATATATTACGGTTTGTTCTTCAAAGTGGGGTCATCTTATTATTCGTGTTGGTTCGTTTTTGAATATTGTTTCTAAAGTCATTGAGGCACCATTTAAGCTCTCTTCGAGTACTATTTGTATATAAAATTCATTTAATGGTTTTTCCGATATGAATATTCCGTCGTTGAGATTTTCGTCTGAGGAGTGTACGGTGGTGCCTTGAGTTCCCTGAATCGAAGTTACGTCGTTAATGTATGCTTCGATTCGTTTGTTGCTCATAGTGGCATCTATTTTTATTCTGCTTAATGCATCTGCATTAGTGTTTATTTTGCCTTTTTTGTAATTTATTTCATAATCGTATTCTTCTAGCCTAAGTCTCCATCGAATGAGTTTTGAGTTGAGTTCTTTTAGGTTCATTAGCCAAGTGAGAGGTCTATGGTCTGTGACGTTTTGGAATTTCCGACCGAAAAGCTTTGATCTGAAGTAGGTGGTTGCCCAAATAATAGCTAACAATTCTTTTTCTATGGTACTGTAGTTTGTTTCGTGATTATTAAGAGTACGACTGGCGTAACATATCGGTTTGTCACTACCAATTGTTCCTTGTGACAATACAGCCCCTAGTGCTACGTTGCTAGCATCAGTTGTTAGAATAAAAGGTTTGGAAAAATCTGGGTATTGTAGAATAGGATCGTTTATTAAGAGGTCTTCACATGTCTCAAATGTTTTTGTGTATGCGGTCGTTAGTTCTACAGTTTTATCTTTTTTCAGGCAGGTTGTGAGTGGCTTGACTATTTTTGCAAAATCTTTTAGGAATTTTTTGTAGCATCCTAATAGACCTAGGAAAGCGTTGATGTCTCTTTGTGTCTGGGGGATTGGAAAATTTTTAATGGCATGAATTTTGTCGGGGTTGCGTTTTATACCAGTAGTTGAGACTATGTGTCCCAAGAAAGTAATCTCCTTTAGAAATTCTGATTTGTCGATTTGTATTTTAAAGTATGCTTTTTCTAACCTATTGAAAATTTGGTTTAGGTTTTGGATGTGTTCTTCGAGAGAGGTCGAATAGATAATAATGTCGTCCAAGTATACCAGGCATGTTTTTCCAACTAGATCTTTAAGGACATTATCCATAACTCTTCGGAATTTTGATGTGTCATTTTTAAGACCAAAAGGCATTCTCACATATTCGTAATGTCCGTTTTCAATTGTGAAGGATGTTTTCTGAATGTCATTCGGGTTCATTTCGATTTGGTGGAATCCACTTTCTAAGTCCAATGTCCAGAAATACATGCATTTACCTAATTTATCTACTATGTCTGCAATATTAGGAATTGGGTATCGATCTGACACAGTTTTCTCATTAAGTTTGCGATAATCAATAACTAAGCGCCACTTTTGTTTACCACTAGCATCCTTCTTTTTTGGTACTATCCAAATCGTTGCACTCTATGGTGAAAAGCATTGTCTCATTATTCCCTTATCTAACATGTCTCTTATTTGTGTGTTTATTTCTGTTCTGGGTACGTATGGGTTTCTATAAGATTTGGTATGTATGGGTATATTGTCTGTTGCGTTTTATGATAATGTTGCGTTTTATTTTGTTTGTAAATGTTAATGCTTGGTCTTTTTTGAAGAAAATGTTGTCGTATGTTTTGCAACGGTTGATGAGTCGAATGCGTTCTTGGTAATTTTTTAGAATTTGCAATTTGGGGTCCATCTATATTCCAATTGTTGATTTCTATAAAGTCTGATTTTATGTATGGGTCTACATTATTGGGTTGTTGTAAAAAAAAGGGTATGTGTGTTTTCAGTTTTGTTTTGTATCTTTAATTCGCTATACCAGTTGTTGGCGATGTATAAGCCGTCCGATATGTGAAGGTAAGGGGTTAGTATAATTGGTTCGACAATAATATCACCATATCGGAAATCTACTGGTAGCTTGATCAGTGTTTTGGACTTGGAAGAGATACTATGTGTACCTGATGTGTAATTGGGGTTTGGTTTTAATGGTTTTATTGCATTGGTAGCATTTAAAGTTTGTTCAGGAAGATGAATTTTTGCTTTTGGTTGTGTTAGTAGGTCGAGTCCTGTTAATCCGTCGAAGTAGTTGTGGAATTTAAAAATTAAAAAGGTCATGTTGCCTGAGTCATTAAATTCGGAGAAGATTAGCAAAGTAATTCTTTGTCTATTTGGTAACTGTTCAGAATTGTGGTGATTGTAATTGGTTTGCAATTCTTTTGAAAATGTAACTCAATGAATTCAGGGCTGATAAAAGATGATGCACCTGTATCTTTTAAGAATCTTAGGGGACGCCCAAATGGGGATGAGATGTTAATATATGGTAGGGTGTATCCGTGCGTATTTACGACTAAGTAACCCGTTGATGGTTCGAGGCAGGCATTCAAAAATTTTTACAATCGTCAATGTTGTATTTATTTTCTAATTCCTCTTCTATTTGTACAGTCTTAGTTACAAGGTTTTCCTTGCAATTCACATTGTGTAAATCGATCCTGAAGTCTGGTTTGTATTCCTGAACATTGTTGAGTTTTTCATGCTGGTGTATCCAGTACGAGTATCCATGGGTTCGTATTTCCGTTTTTGACTGAAATTACTGACGCCAGAACTGGTATCCATTAGTTCGTGTTTCATTTGGTAATTTGTATTGAAAGGGTTTGAATTGAAGGGTCTTTGGTTTTTCTTATTATTATTCTGACTTTGCAAATTCGGGTTAAATTGGGGATATTTTTTCCTAGTATAATTTTCGCTGTACCTAATTATATTATGTCGTGGGTATGGTGAATGTTGTGGACTAAAATAGGATCTGCGTGGCACGGTTTTTTGATAGAAAATATTTTGCTCCTTTATACTAAATGCCAGTGCAGTTGCTAGTGTATCTACTCTCATTGCCCTTATACATGATCCTAAAGGTTCTCTTAATCCTGTTAGAAATGCATTCAAACACATCTCTGTATACAGGTCTTTTTTCGCAATGATCACACTGGTATCAGTTTCGTGTATCAAAGTATTGTTGCTAAGAGTCGATTGAATTTCGATTACTTCATTATGATTCAAGTTATGTAAATTGCGTATAAGTGAGGTTTCCGTTCTTTTGTTTGAATAGTTAAGTATCAGATTTTTCTTTATTTCATTCCAAATTAAAGGTGTGCCGAACATGTTGAGGATTTCATTCGCTTGACCTTCTACTTTATTCCTAATTGCCCTTAAAAGAACTTTGCCCCAAGCAGTGTTGTCTGTTCCCTGGATGTTTAAAAGAATCTCTTCTACATTATTTATGAACTCATAGAAGGCTGCCATCGAATTTTGGCAAATCTTTGATTGCATAGGGAATTCTAAGTGAATTGAAAATATCTACTGGATGCATATCATTTCTGGCTGCGTGCCTGGGTGTCGATTAGTTGTCATTATATTTGTTTGGTGGAGTTCCATTATGTATTCCCAAAGAAGGATTTAGGATTCTGGATTCAAATAAATTTGGGTATACCCAGAATTTTAAATGTTTGTTCTTATAGACAATTTTGAATTATGGACCTCTTATTCCTAGTAATTTGAATTAATATATTGTGAATAACTATGAATCTATATAATTCCTTTTTATACCAGTAATCCTTTAAAAGATGTTGCTATTTTTATTTTTTATTATTATTTTTTTGTTTCTATTTTCAGCTTTATAAGCTCTATAGTGAATTGTCTTCTGGCTATGTCGCTGTACCAATATTCTATCGGTACTCATGTTTATAGGATGGGCTTAACTGAAGTACAATTTCTTATAATTTCATTTAGTTTTAGCGCAATTGCTATATATATGTTTTGTTTAACGTGCTTATGAATCGTGGCGTTCTAGCGCGGTCACCAATTAAGTACGTTTTTCATGAATGTATTTTTAATATTATTTATATACTCTTTCAGTTGGTATGGACCAAGAGGTCTCGCGAACTTGAGTTGTGTTATAGGGGACTAGGGTATTCTGGCACGGTCACTAGTCGAAGTAATGTTATTATTTATTTAAATTTATAAATGTACTTTCCCGCTACCGGATAGTTATAGCGCTGTAGACTCTTTAAGAAAACCACTATGCAGATATTCTGTCTGCATTCTTAATAAAGATGGGCTCAATTAAGATACAATTGGTACTCGAAACAAGTTTTAGGCACAGTTAAAGATTTGTAGTATGTTTTGTTTGTATAAATCTGTTTGAATTTTTGTTGTAAAAAGGAGTATATATTTCACAGAATTTCTATTTTACTCTTCACTTTGTTTAAAACTTTTAAAAATATATTTAGTCAAGCGTTCTATCGTTTTATAATTTATTTCCCTGAGACACACCTAATATAAGAGCTAATACTTACTTACCTTGGCCCCAGGAGTAGTATTAGTTTATTAGCAGTTCCCATTAATGATGATATAGCTGCTTCCAGGATATTAGGATGTACCTAAGATTTGATGTCAGGATCTGATGTCAGGATCGAATATCTGCTTTAGATTTCAGGATCTGATGACAGGATTAATTAATTAATATGTGCTTTAGGTTGAGGCATGTTCCTATATATTGGAAATTCGCAGAGGTAATCATGGTACCCAAACCTGGAAAATCACTCAACGACGTATCATCGTATAGGCCAATATCCTTACTGCCAGCATTGTCAAAACTATTGCTTTTAAAGCACTTATTGCCAATAATTGAGAATAAAAAATTGATTCCCGCTCACCAGTTTGGTTTTAGGAAAAATCATTCGACAACTGATCAAATCCACAGAGTGAAGGGAAAAAAGTGTGTTCCGCCGTCTTCCTAGACGTTTCACAAACTTTCGATAAGGTGTGGCATGCAGGTATATTACAAAAGCTGCGGACATTGTTGCCAACGCAATATTGCGAGGTGCTTTCATCATACCTTGATGACAGGTACTTTAGTGTTAAGTACGAAAACGCCCATTCTTCTTTGAAAAAAATTAGTGCTGGTGTACCGCAAGGGAGCATCCTGGGGCCTCTGCTGTACCTCCTGTATACATACGACCTACCAACAGCAAATCAGCAAGTGACCGCAACATTTGCGGACGATACTGGTGTTCTGGCTACAGGTAATACTATCGAAGACGCGACGGCTAAGCTACAAGAGGCTGTTAATTGTATTGCTTCATGGGCTAAGAAATGGCGCATTAAGTTAAACAAAACCAAATCAGCGCATATAGTTTTTTCACTGAAAAATATACCTTACAAACTGATTTTCATGGATGAGTTAATAATCCCACATGTCAACCAAGCCAAATACATGGGTATTACACTCGACGCCAAATTGCGCTGGAAAGCTCACGTAAAGAAAAAACGAGAGGAGCCTGACCTGAAACTCAACAAATTGTACCACCTTATTGGCAGACACTCTACCCTGTCAATTCACAACAAACTAATGGTGTATAAAGAAATACTGAAGCCGACCTGGACCTATGGCATCCAACTTTTTCAAAATAAAGTGCTGCGATGTATTGCTAATGCACCATACTAAATTAGAATTAGCGATCTACATCGTGATCTTGGCATGACAACTGTCACTGACGTGACAAAAAAATTTGCAATTTCTCAGAAACAGCGACTGAAATCGCATATCAACGTTGCAGCATCCAGTTTACTTCTGATGACTTCGCAGCGTAGGCGGCTAGAACGGAAAACAGTGTCAGACTTAATGGAACTCGAGTAGCCGATATTTTATTTATATGTTATATGTTAGCATGTACATAAAATACTTAACGCTTTGCTTTTAATTTGTTTAATTTATTCGAACAAAATTGCTAGTTAGTATTACCAGTATTTACTAGGTGCAATTATAAAACGTTTCTGTATATAGTATAAGATTTATGAATAAAAAAAAGGATCTGCTGTCAGGATATATTTTTAATGAGTGAGCTGTGGGTGCGATTGATTTACAACTGTTTAAAGAGCTGAAACTCTAGGATTCAAAGATAGTTTGTACCACACATGACCGAGGACTGCGCCAGTTACGATGTTTAAATAAAATAACCTTTCCACTTCACAATCACTTTTATCATGAACAAATTATTTTAAAGTACACCTAATTATATCATAACATATGCTTATTCTAAAGAAATTAATTTCATGAACATTGAATTTTAAATTGGAGATTTTACAAAGAATTTTATGCTGGACGATGTTAGAAAGATGATGGATGATTTTAAAGTGAATTTGAATCTGATGATTTTAATGGGAATATAAATTGGATGATTTTACAGAGAATTTGATGCTGAATGATTTTAAAGTGAATTTAAATCTAATGTTTTTAATGGGAATATGAATTGGATGATTTTACAGATAATTTGATGCTGATGTAGCTGCTGCTGTTGGTATTGATATTGTTGTTGTTGTTAGTGCGGATGTAACTCGCGCGCGTGGATCCCAGCCGCTCCGTCTGATCCTGCGGCTATCTTGGATATCTTTAGGTTGAGCAACCAGCAGCTCCCGACTAATAATTGGAAGGTGACTAAGTTAGTGAAACCCAGAGGATATTACAGCTCAATAACCCTTGTGGTGAATGCCGAATCTCTGGCGACTCTAGCGAAATCCAATTGGGTCGTGGGCTATGGCTTCTCATCCACAAGCCTCCAGGTCTACAAAAAAGACGGGTATCCGTTTTACACGGATCAAGCGGTAGTGAATCCTTCAGGGGTAACTGCTGATCCTGCTGCTGCTGAGGACTCCGCCATGCACCCGAAACGCAGTGACTCTATGTCGCTTGTGAGGGGTTTGGAGAGTCTCCTAGGGACAACCACACTCAGTGAGGAGGAAGTCCATCTGGAGTTAGACTCGGAGTCTGAGGCTGATATCACGGTGGTGGAGGTGACCAGCGCTACAAGAAAAAATCAAAAAAAGTCCTACTGCTTCCGTGCGCTGTAGGACTTTTTTGTATTTTATACTATATGAGTCAATCGCCTTCATCGCTGCCTGGCTGTCCACGTATATGTTTATTTTTGAGTCATTTCCTGTTCTGGTGTAGGCCAGCTCTCCGTCTTTCCTGAGAGCGAAGACTTCCGCCTGAAACATACTGCTTTGGTCAGGCAGCTTTATAGGCTGCCTAATTCCCAATGCTGAGCAGTAGATGCCTGCTCCCACACAATCCATCATTTTATTACCGTCCTTGTAAAAGTTAAACGTCTTTCGGCTGGGCCTCATACCCTTACGCCAACCCTCCTCTTCGATTGTAGTTATTTACCTTCTTCCCCAATTAAAGCGTGGAGTCATGTAATCAGTGTTGCACAACCCCTTCTGCTTATTGAGCTATGCCAGAAGGTTCTTTAAGTGAATTCTTCCGTAGCTGTCAGTCTCCTCGCGGATTTCGCTGGAAGATTCTCTGCCACAAAGACGAGAGACGGCCTGTTGAGTACTGTTTCAAGAGCAGCCGTTGGAGTGATTCTCATTGCGCATGTTATGCAAAGTGCAGCGAGGCGATGGATTATTTCCATTGGCACTCTATATGTAGCTTTCTTTGTTGCAGTCCACCACACTAAAGCACCATGCAGTAAGATTGTTCTAACTATTGTAGTGTAGCACCAGTGCTTCAGCGAGGGAGAATGCCTAGCATTCTTTTACATACATATAGCACATTTCTGGCCTGCTTTCCCTTTTCTTCAACATTCCGCCTCCACATAAGCCTATTGTCCAGAACTACTCCAAGCCTCTTTGTGTGATCTTTGAGAGTAAGTTCACTGTCACCTAGCTTCGGGAAATTACACGCGGGGACCTTGTACTTTCTGGTAAAGAATATCATATCAGTCTTACCTCCAAGCCTGCTCGAGGCGCTCACTGATGGATCGTTTTAAGAGTTTTGTGGATTATCTTATTGACGGTATCTACTATTGCTATGGCATCTGTATATGCCCCTAGTTTAGTTGGCTTCCCATCAAATTCCATCATCCTTGCCGCCTTTTACGGCCAGAAGCGTCAGATCATCTGTGGAGATATTAAGATTAAGATAAGAATTTACACTTTTCTTCACCAGTATCGCTGTTCTTACCTTATTTGTCAAATTTGGCATATAGGCATTGTAATTTTGTGACTTTAAGCCGGAAAAAACGTTACCCGAGGGTATCCATGCTTCCTGGACCAACGTCACATCGTAGCCGACTTCCTCCATATTGAGGAGAAGTTCAGTAGAAACGAGTTTACTTTTGTGGAAATTGATTTGAAGAGCCTTCTGCATGTGGCACAGGCTCCCTCAAGGGGTTGGATGCTTTCTCCAGCTCACCCTTCTCCACATATCCTGGTTCAGAAAGACTTTCAAGACCTCTTTCAGATCAATACCTTTTTGCACCTCCCCAGTTTCAAGAATGTTTTCTTTATCATCCCCCGAGCTCCGTTTTTTGAGGCGAAGGTACACGCTACCAACTCCCCACACCATCTTCCCATACCGTGGCTAAAGTATATCTTCTGCCGCCTTATTGATCTGCAAGATGTAATTTTGGCCTCCCTCAGTATTCGCTGGTTTAGCCACAGTTAGCACCTTCCAATCGCTCGTCTGGACAGCCAAAATTAAATGTGTATAAAATATCAGATAACCACACAAGGTTCGTCACGCTGACACACAGAAAGCAAAAAATGACATTTTTAATAGACACAGGTTCAAACATCTCATTATGCAAAATAATTAATAAATTAGAAAACCACGAATACTTTCCTGACGACAAATGCAAACTATCGGGCATAACAAATAAAGAGGTATATTCTGAAGGCCAAATAGATATACAATTAGATATTGGAGAAGAATCTCGAATCCACCCTTTCCAATTAGTAAGCAAAACATTCCCAATAGAAACAGATGGCATTCTAGGTAGGGATTTCTTTGAAAAATTTATATGCAAAATCGATTATGAATTTCCGCGTACGTAAACAAACAAACAATTATTATACCCATCCGCACTAAATCTCATGATACTAAAAAAATAAAAATACCAGCAAGAACAGAAATAATACAAGCCTTCAAATTGAACATAAATGAAGATAAAATAATTCTAAAGAACTTAAAGAAAACATATTTTTAAGCAATTCCATAGCACCCAAAAGTGGTACAACACATATAAAAATTTTAAATACAACAAACAAAGAGGTAATTTTAGACGGCATACAATTTGAAACTGACTCACTAATATGACAAATTAAAATACAGTACGCAGGATAATTACAATGAAAACAGACTACAGAAAATCATTGAAACCTTAAATTTTATCTGCACAGACGAAATGACAAAAACCCAATTCATAAACATCCTAAGATCACATAATCATCTATGGATGCAGTCTAAATCACCATTACCAAATTCTGATCAAAGTACTAGGCAGACTAAAACAACATAACTTAAGATTAAACGCAGCAAAATGCAACTTTGTGAGACCAGAAGTCGTATATTTAGGACATTTGATTACAGAAGACTGAGTTAAAACTGACCCAGCAAAATACGACACTGTTAAAAATTACCCACAGCCGACAAACGCAGACGAAGTAAGAAGATTCGTTGCATTCTGCAACTACTATAGAAAATTCATACCAGAATTTGCAGATATTGCAAAATGTTTAAACTCCTTACTAAAGAAATCAGTCAAATTTGTATGGACAGATGAATGCTGAACATCTTTTGAAACTCTTAAACAAAAATGAATAGACCCACCATTAATGCAATACCCAAATTTTGAAAACCCTTCATATTAACTACAGATGCGCCGTACTATCACAATGCGAAATAGGACAAGATTTACCCATGTCATATGCTAGCAAATCATTACAAAAACACGATTTGAATAAGCCAGTAATAGAAAAAGAGCTACTAGTAATACACTGGGGTATTAACTTCTTCAAACCCTATCTATTTGGTCAAAAATTCACATCAGTAACTGACCATCGACCACTAATATCACAATTTTCTCATAAAAACCCTTCATCTAAAATGACCAGAATTAGATTAGACCTCAGTGACTATGATTTCAAAATAGTATATAAAACAGGAAAAATGAATACAAATGCAGATGCATTGTCAAGAATATAAATTGACTCGGACATTCCAAAAGAAATGAGACCGAAAGAAATTGATGAAAAAGCCAAAAGAACCCTAGTAATCACGAGAGGGCTGGCATATAAAAATAAAATAAATGAAGAGGCAAATAAAGTAATTGAAGAGGCAAATAAAAATAAAGTAAATGAAGAGGCAAATAAGAATGAAAATGATCACCTTGAAATATGGGAATGTACATAAATAATTGACGTCATAAATATTAAAAAATTAAAATTTAATGTCGACAAGAAAAATCAAAGCTTTGAAAAAATGAATATATATACATATTAAAAATGATATTGTGCACATAGGCGAAGGCGATAATTCACCGAATCAAGATTCGACTTTGAAGAATCTCCGACCTAAAAATAAAAATATAAATGAAAATATAAAGCATGCAGGAATCAATGATAAATCTGCTAGACTAGACTCGATTCTGAGGAAATTGATATCCAAAACGCAATTGCAATTAATGATGAAGAAGCGTACGCAAAAATAAAAATGAATAGCAAAAGTCCTCAGCAAAAAACACAAATATACTGGCTGACCCGGCAAACATTGTTTTGCCATATAAATAATTTTTAAGTAATTTCTAGTGTAGACAAAAAATAGCTTACTTATTGTAAGTGTGTAAGAATGTGGTATATGCGTGAAATAGGCATGGAGCGCTTTGAACGATGAGGGAATATAAAAATAACAAAAGGCAAACATTATTTTTAAGTTATTATAATTTATTCCTTAAAATTATATATCATTAATTAATCAATTATGACAGTAACACTAACAAACAATATCAATCTCTTAATGCTATAGCGTGAACAATATTTTTTGTTAGTCCATCTTTAGCTAACACAAACAAACTGGATGGTTTACCCACTCGAGAGCATGCCAAGTATAAATGTCTGTGTGAAAAACATGGTGTTCTCAAATCTAAGCCACAAATAGACATCGTTTGACCTTGGGATTTGTTGATTGTCATTGCAAATGCCAATCTAATCGAAAACTGAATATGTTTCAATTGAATTGGCACATCTGTAGGTATAATAGGAATGCGTGGTATTAATATATTTTCACCGCTGAACTTGCCATTTAAAATGCTGGCTTCGATCACGTTTTTCATTAATTTTTGAATGACAAATCGCGTACCGTTGCACAGCCGGGACGGGTTCAATTTACGAAGCAAGATAATCGCAGATCCAACCTTTAATTGTAAATTATGCGGTGGCATGCCTGGCAAATCCAGTGAGTTCAAAAACTCTGTGGGAAAATTTACTGCTTCGCTGTCGTCGCAAACTGTATCAATAGATTTATATGATACCAAGTTCCCTGGCAACAACATTTGTATCTTCAGATTTAAATTGTCAACTTCTACATTTTTTGCCGCTAAAATTGCTCTTTCTGCAAGCCCTTCATGATTTATGTACTGTGTGTGTACATCGGGAAATATTTGTTCAATGAGAGTATCTTGCGAATCAGCGATTGTGCAGAAATCGGTCGGTAATTTTACGTATTCAGTTTCATCTATAGCAACTTTTCCATCACCGATATCTAAGAGTTGTTTTGAAAATGTTCCAGCGGATGGATCTTGAAGCATTTGAACGCGCATATTTACTTTCAGCTATACTTTTTCAACATTACGCCACAATGGAGATGATTTTAAGCAAGCGTTGATCTCATCAGCGTATGTTGAACGTGGAATGACTGGAAGTGTTTGCCTGAAATCACCTGTAAGGACCAACAGAGTTCCGCCAAATAGTTTGTCGTTGTTTTTAATATCTTTCAATGTCTTGTTCAATTCCTCAAGCGAATGTTTGTGTGCCATAATACATTCATCCCAGATGATAATTTTACACTGTTTCAGCACGGTGGCCATGGACGATTGTTTCTTAATGTTGCATACTGCGTCAGGGTTATTCCGAATATTTAGTGGCAGCTTAAATACTGAATGAGCTGTTCTGCCTCCATCCAATAAAATTGCTGCAATGCCCGATGATGCAACGGCCAATGCGATGCCATTATTTGATCGTATTTCAGCAAGAATTAGCGAAATAACGAATGTTTGCCAGTTCCACCCGGTGCATCCAAAAAGAAGAACCCACCTTGTCCATCTGAAACTGCGAGCATATTGCGATCATAAATGGTTCTTTGTTCCGCATTCATTAGTGGGACATTGAGGGCAACAATCGCTGCCATTTCTACAGTGCGGTACTGCAGTTCACGATTCATTTCAGTATTCATTAAATCAGATGCAGTTCGATTTGTCGAATTCATACCGAAATGACTGAGTGGTAAGTTGGCAATGAGAATGCAAAGATCCTCAATAGCAATTAATGCTTCATTGTACATTGCATCGCTGAATGTTATGGTTAGATCGTGGCACCGTGTACGATGTTGATGCAATATATCATCAGTCATTGAATCTTTGTGATTATCCCACAATATCTGTGCTCGGGCTGGGAAACATGTAGTCAACACTATAGCGAATAGTAGACGAATTTGTATTGCTGTACAGTTCAATGCAGCTTCAGCAAGCATACATTCCCACTGGTTGTCGTCTTCCAGCAAGCCGAGTGCAAGGCATGCATCTTTATACGTTGGATAGTGTTGCCCATTCACTTTACGTATATCTTGAAATGATAATGGGCCAGTAACATTAACCAACAACAGTCGAAGATAAAAGCACTCAGTGTGTCTTGGATTGCCTGTAAATAATCGCCCCAAGGCGTTTGATTTAAATAAATTGGTACATGCAGCAACTGGTGAGCCTTGCTTGCGGGGCATCCATGTTTTTGTTTGAGTCCATGTGAAAGAGCGTGGTACTTGTGAATAGAGTAATGTTCGTGCAAAGGCACCAAAATCATCCGCACGATTACACAATTCAAAAAATTCAGTGAGTGTAGTGTTAGGTGGATTTATTGCACGATCTATCGCTGTCTCGTTCGTGAAAAATACACGCTGACCGTTTTCTAGATGGACGGCTAACTGAACAACTGCTGGATCCCGTTCATGAATTGGAAAACCAAAGATACGCCAAGCAGCTTCATTGGAGCTGATGTACCGACCAATTTGGTAGAGCGTCATTTCCTCGTTTTTATTCACTGGAGGAGCATTCACATTAGTATTTTCCACTCTAAACACAGCCATATCACTGCATTTATGGACATACTTGCAAATGTATTTGAGCTCTTCACAGAACTGCAGAACTCAACATTAATATGAGCATTGTATGTCTTGCTCAGCAGAGGCGAATATGGCACCACCCAACGATTGTCAATATCAATGTCTGTATTGCTGATATTTTTAATAAATGATTGTCCGCCATTATCGGGATTTCTTCGACGATATATTGGGTATCCGTCGACATTTGTGACCGCATCATTAATAAAATCTTTAGGGAAATTTTTAGTACATTTTCCATCTGCCATGCAAGGCGATGAACTATTAAGAGTACCACATGGACCATGGATCATGTTTGTTGTAACAATATCAAACAGCAGTTGGTCAGTGGATGGATCTGGAATTTCCGCAGAAATGATACTATCGATTTCTTCAGGACGGATTTTGTCGATTAATCAAACCAAAATGTGTGCATGAGGTAATCCTCGGTTTTGCCACTCCACCGAATACAGCCAGCAACGTGTGGGACCGAATACATGTAATTTAGTAATGAAACTTATTAAAGACTTCAACTTTTGTCTGAACACATGTGCTGTAATGTCATGGCGATGTATTGCATTTTGGCCAGGCAATATAAAATAGCAA
Organism: Clusia tigrina; assembly: GCA_920105625.2. Classification (NCBI taxonomy): domain Eukaryota; kingdom Metazoa; phylum Arthropoda; class Insecta; order Diptera; family Clusiidae; genus Clusia; species Clusia tigrina. The sequence continues at coordinate 492,719 of CAKKTE020000572.1, forward strand.
AGATGCAAGCTCTGGCCATTTTGGATTACATGTGAACGTGATAAATAAACATGGTCGTCCATATTCGCGCACGAAAGTCAGAGCATCCTGTATATATTCTTGCATATGACGTGGACGCCTACGTACGATGATGGTAAAATGACATGGTTACCAATTTCGGCGACGTCGGCGTTGTTGTTGATAGCGTCTCGCAAATGAATGTACTCTTCCGCACGCAGCTTTAGTTGATTATATCGTAAGTATCGTAGTCGTTCGCCCTCAATCTTCGCGTACATGTCGACCATGAATTGTTGACAAAGCTCACGACATCGTAGAATGACGTTGTCCAGGCCGCGTCTAATCATTAATCGGTACGCATAATAATCCTTTGAGCTAACGTTCTTGTTTGTGTCAGCTCCTGTAATAATATATTCATAAAAATTAATTTAAATTAATTACGTTCAATAATTTAATTGTTTTGTTAAATGATTTATGATCAAATTCATAATCAATGAACTACCTGATACGGGATCGCGTTGTTTTATGTTTATGCAATATCCGTCTTGTCCCTTCCAGAATATTAGCGGATATTGGAGAGCGTCATATGAACGATGTGTATCAGCAATGAACTGAAGATTATTATTTCTTCTACGAATCACAAGTTCTCGTGCACCTGTACGAGCGCCAACCATGATTCCAGCTACATCATCAATAATGGGTGCATTGAATCTACGAATATGATCTCCAGCTGGTGTTTTATCAGGATTAATGACGATAGCGTGATTATCGCTTTGTAATTTGTGCATGTGTGATTTGAATATTTTCAACAATTCGTTGTGCTCGTTCAATAGAGCATCCAGCTAGCTGACGATGCGTCTGGCATAAAATGCATCAAGGTTATTACAATCACAACGTGCATTAACGCGATTGACAAGTGCGCTTCCGGAATCCTCGCCGCCCATGAAGTAGATTTGTAAAAATTTATGTGGTTCGTTTGGCATTGGCAGCAGTGAGCCCATTTAATGATAAATTTGGCCTCTGATTTTGAATGTAGAATTGTATTGTTGACCATTTGCATTAGTAGTCTAACTATTTCTGTTGCTCCGAACGATGCCATTTGAAAGCATGAATTGAATGTTCGAATTGACTTCAGGAACACGTTAGAATCTGGATCCGTGCCGATAAGTAAACCGTTCAGGTGGTGTTTCAATTTCAGGTAGTTGCACTTTTCCTGACGCGCAACACATCCCAGCTGGCTCATTTTTGAATTTCAGAGCATGACAATGCGGACATTCCTTGTCTATAGCACCAATTACCACTTTTGAATGAGCATAATATTCAATATCGGGCTCATACTGGAATGCTAGACGCAGGAATGAATCAGATGTAAATGTCTATTGACTGTGAAACGGCGTGATTGTCGTTGTTCTAATCTTATTACTTCATTGCGTTCAGCTCGTGTATCTTCTGACTCTTCTTGACGCAATTACGCCATTCTGACACGTGCATCAGTGTTTTGTTGCTGCATTTGTTCTTCGGTTCTTTCGGATCTTCTATTTCCCAAGCTTCGAGATTTACTTGTATTACGGCTCAAATCAGTCCCTTTGCGTTTTCTTGGCATTGCTCACTGTACAAAACACACATAAATAGAATTAATGAAATTACTTAATGATGAAAAATGTTAAAGGTATAATTAGGGCCAGGATTTTTGCCGCAGTTTTGAAATGATTAGTTTGAATTTATGAAATTATAGCAAAAATATAAGTTTTATGAAAAAAATTTTCAGACAAAAGTTGTAAAAAATTAAATTTTACGAAAAAAATTGTCTCTTATAATTTTCTCATACAACCAATATTTCCATCGATATTTCAAAATAAAGATTCATAATGATTGATTCAAATTTTTGGAAACTATGAAAATCTTAATTGTTAAATTAAATTTTTTTTATAAAATTAAATTAAAATTACATTTTTATAAGATCAAATATATTCGCCGTAATGTCAAAAACTTAAGAGTATTAATTGTAAAATGTTAAAATGAAATCACGGCAAAAACCTTGGCCCTAGTTATAATGTATTTAATATTTTGTTGTACACACATTCATTTACATATTCATGTAAACATTAGACTGTTTTACAAAAGCGAAAAATTTTATTTTTCATAATCATATCGAAAATATATGGTTAGAAATGGTAAAAAAAAAATGAATACAAAAAAAAAGTTTGCCCAATTTTAATAAAAATTAAATTCCACCGAATCTTTTTTGACCGTTTCCAACAACATTTTCGATATAAACAAAAAAAAGTATACTTACAACACAAAGGCCGTTGTTGGTGGAAGCTCGTGCCACGTGTTGAGTACTTTTAAGGTTATGAAAATCACTTGATTAACTAATCGTGCAAAATACACTCAAAATTTATCATTTTATTATTATTAATAAAATAGGAATGATTAGTAGTTAATATGAGAGTGACACTGAGATAGCAATATAATAATTGTCAACGTTACTACTACACTTGATGCATAAACAATAATGATGGCCGACAACTGTGTAGGGAGTGAGAGAAGTCTTATTGTGTGAGAGAAAGAGGAGACCGGCTTCGTTCTCATCCCTACTATATGCGTGAAATAGGCATGGAGCGCTGTGAACGTTGTTTTGCCATATAAATAATTCTTAAGTAATTTCTAGTGTAGACAAAAAATAGCTTACTTATTGTAAGTGTGTAAGAATGTGGTATATGCGTGAAATTGGCAAACGTTCTTTTGCCATATAATTAATTTTTAAGAAATTTCTAGTGAAGACAAAAAATAGCTTACTTATTGTAAGTGTGTAAGAATATGGTATATGCCTGAAATAGGCATGGAGCGCTGTGAACCTGTTGAGTACTTTTGAGGTTATGAAAATCACTGGATTAACTAATCGTGCAAAATACACGATTGTCAGCTGACCCGGCAAACGTTGTTTTGCCATATAAATAATTTTTAAGTAATTTCTAGTGTAGACAAAAAATTGCTTACTTATTGTAAGTGTGTAAGAATGTGGTATATGCGTGAAATAGGCATAGAGCGCTGTGAACGATGAGGGAAATATATGGTTAGAAATGGTAAAAAAAAATTAATACAAAAAAAAGTTTGCCCTATTTTAATAAAAATTAAATTCCACCGAATCTTTTTTGACCGTTTCCAACAACATTTTCGATATAAATAAAAAAAAATATACTTACAACACAAAAGCCGTTGTTGGTGGAAGCTCGTGCCACGTGCTGAGTACTTTTGAGGTTATGAAAATCACTTGATTAACTAATCGTGCAAAATACACTCAAAATTGATAATTTTATTATTATTAATAAAATAGGAATGATTAATAGTTAATATGAGAGTTACACTGAGATAGAAAAATAATAATTGTCAACGTTACTACTACACTTGATGCATAAACAACAATGAAGGCCGACAACTGTGTAGGGAGTGAGAGAAGTCTTATTGTGTGAGAGAAACAGGAGACCGGGTTCGTTCTCATCCCTACTATATGCGTGAAATAGGCATGGAGCGCTGTGAACGTTGTTTTGCCATATAAATAATTTTTAAGTAATTTCTAGTGTAGACAAAAAATAGCTTACTTATTGTAAGTGTGTAAGAATGTGGTATATGCGTGAAATAAGCAAAAGTTGTTTTGCCATATAAATAATTTTTAAGTAATTTCTAGTGTAGACAAAAAATAGCTTACTTATTGTAAGTGTGTAAGAATGTGGTACATGCGTGAAATAGGCATGGAGCGCTGTGAACGTGTTGAGTACTTTTGAGGTTATGAAAATCACTTGATTAACTAATCGTGCAAAATACACGATTGTCAGCTGACCCGGCAAACGTTGTTTTGCCATATAAATAATTTTTAAGTAATTTCTAGTGTAGACAAAAAATAGCTTACTTATTGTAAGTGTGTAAGAATGTGGTATATGCGTGAAATAGGCATGGAGCGCTGTGAACGATGAGGGATATATAGGGTTAGAAATGGTAAAAAAAAAAAATGAATACAAAAAAAAAGGTTGCCCAATTTTAATAAAAATTAAATTCTACCGAATCTTTTTTGACCGTTTCCAAAAACATTTTCGATATAAATAATAAAAAGTATACTTACAACACAAAAGCCGTTGTTGGTGGAAGCTCGTGCCACGTGTTGAGTACTTTTGAGGTTATGAAAATCACTTGATTAACTAATCGTGCAAAATACACTAAAAATTGATAATTTTATTATTATTAATAAAATAGGAATGATTAATAGTTAATATGAGAGTTACACTGAGATAGCAAAATAATAATTGTCAACGTTACTACTAGATTTGCATAAACAATAATGATGGCCGACAACTGTGTAGGGAGTGAGAGAAGTCTTATTGTGTGATAGAAACAGGAGACCGGCTTCGTTCTCATCCCTACTATATGCTTGAAATAGGCATGGAGCGTTGTGAACGATGTTTTGCCATATAAATAATTTTTAAGTAATTTCTAGTGTAGACAAAAAATAGCTTACTTATTGTAAGTGTGTAAGAATATGGTATATGCGTGAAATAGGCAAACGTTGTTTTGCCATATAAATAATTTTTAAGTAATTTCTAGTGTAGACAAAAAATAGCTTACTTATTGTAAGTGTGTAGGAATGTGGAATATGCGTGAAATAGGCATGGAGCGCTGTGAACGTGTTGAGTACTTTTGAGGTTATGAAAATCACTTGATTAACTAATCGTGCAAAATACACGATTGTCAGCTGACCCGGCAAACGTTGTTTTGCCATATAAATAATTTTTAAGTAATTTCTAGTGTAGACAAAAAATAGCTTACTTATTGTAAGTGTGTAAGAATATGGTATATGCGTGAAATAGGCATGGAGCGCTGTGAACGATGAGGGAAATATATGGTTAGAAATGGTAAAAAAAAATTGAATACAAAAAAAAAGTTTGCCCAATTTTAATAAAAATTAAATTCCACCGAATCTTTTTTGACCGTTTCCAACAACATTTTCGATATAAATAAAAAAAGTATACTTACAACACAAAAGCCATTGTTGGTGGAAGCTCGTGCTACGTGTTGAGTACTTTTGAGGTTATGAAAATCACTTGATTAACTAATCGTGCAAAATACACTCAAAATTGATAATTTTAATATTATTAATAAAATAGGAATGATTAATAGTTAATATGAGAGTTACACTGAGATAGCAAAATAATAATTGTCAACGTTACTACTACACTTGATGCATAAACAACAATGAAGGCCGACAACTGTGTAGGCAGTGCGAGAAGTCTTATTGTGTCAGAGAAACAGGAGACCGGCTTCGTTCTCATCCCTACTCCGTGCTATTTACTGGGTCAGAAGTGACACCTGTAGACAACTGGCGGGGATAACTAATTAAATGACGATTGATCAGTTATCGACCGGGGATGAAAAATGATTAAATTACTAAAATGGCTATTAAAAAATAGGGGTTGGTGATAAGAGGGTAAAAATTTAGGGTTGTATGTATTTTTTAATGCGACATAATAAAAAATAAAGTAATTAAAAAAATTTCTAAAAATTAAAGAAAAATGTTAAGGGTGGACAACCCTTATCACTAAGGGGTATGAAAAATAGATGTTGGCCGATTCTCACACTTCCTCAATATGCTCACAAAATTTCATGAGAATCGGTCAAGCCGTTTCTGCGGAGTACGGGAACGAACATTATGACACGAGAATTTTATATATAAGATATACCTTCAAAGAGAATAACGGAAGATATTTTAAAATACAAACTAATAGATGAATGTTACAAAACAGGACATCCCGGAGTAACACAAACTCTACTCAAATTAAAACAAAGATACATTTGGAAAAATATGAACCAAATGGTAAAGAAATTCGTATCCAACTGTGACACGTGCGTGAAGTTCAAACAAACAAGACATATCAAAGAACTACAGACCATAACAGATAACCCTAACACAAGCCTTGAAATTATTTCAATTGACACCGTAAGGCCACAACAAATTTCAAACGAATACGAAATTCCTAATCGCACACCCAATGAGAACAAAAGACACACACACAACATCCAAAACACTAGTTGAACAATGTATACTCAAATACGGTCACTTTAAATACTTAAAACTGACAACGCGACAGAATTTACAAACGAGCTAACGGCAAAAATATGTGCACTGCTCAAAATACACCAACAATTTTCGCCACCGTACCACCAGCAAACGATAGGCTCACTAGAACGCAACCACAGAGTTTTGAATGAATTCCTACTGAAATCGACAAACGACGACGAAAGGGATAATTGGATTCCCTATTTCACTTTCACATACAAAACAATGCCACATGTTGACACGGACTACACGACTTATGAATTAATATATGGGAAACTCCCAGGTTTACTAATCGAAGTAATAATAAAAAATATACAACTTTGAAAATTGCGCCAACGAGTTAAGAGCGAGATTACGATATGTCCACGAAAAGCAAAACAAATGCTAATGAAAGCAGAACAAAAACGTGTATTAACTGACTTAAAAACTAATACTAATACACTTAAGGTAGAAATAGGAGCTTTAGTTCTATTAAAAGTAGAAAATAAAAAAAGAATATATATATATATATAAGAATACATATGTTTAAATTACATTTTGTGGTTTATAGATTTAGATTACATTGTATGGCTTTTTGGAGTGTAATGTAGATCGCCTCCTCGTGGTGCACTCTGGATAGCGCTAAATGGTCTATATCCCCCCCCCCACCCGGCATCCGGTGCAACCTCCCTGTGCAGATCATCTGATGTCAGACGGCACGACATTATTCGTCCACGGACTACCCCCCAACAATCTTTTTATTTGATTGCTCCTGGGCTGGCGGGTGTGGCTTCTGGACCAATTACCCCTGGGGTGAAACCCAGTGCGAACGGCTCCAATTTAAGGTCACATCCGTCTCTGTCCCGTTAAAGTCTTGGCAGGCTTCAAAGTACATTCGATGTACGTCGTCATTTGGTTGACGATGTAGGTTTGGTTGAGACTAGCTCCCAATTAGCACTGGTCTGGCTCTGAGCACTCGCACCCATAAGGACTTGTGCCAACCCTCGCATGGCCTCCCTGCATTTGCATAGATAACCATGGGACCAATAAGGTGACTACATATTCGTATTGAGATAGCGGCTTTGAGTGGGGACCCTTTTTGCATGGATACATTCTTAAAAAAATCCAACAAAAAACCAACGGCCAACCCACAAGGGGAGCCATCAACGAGCTCAGTTAGGCAAAAAACAGCCTTGAGCGCAGCAACAACTTCGTCTTGGACATTTGTCGCCAGACCAAGGATGTCGTCGGCTGCTACGGCCAAAAGGCCAGCCCCGCTCCCAGCCACAAGCGCATCCTCACACGGTCACAAAAACCCTGCTTCGGACCACCCCAGCACCAGGGCTGCTAGGCCGGGTGCTAGGGTCGCCCCTCCGTCCGCGCCTCGGACTGGCACAGGGAGAGCTTCGGCAAATAAGCGGACCTCCTCCAGCACGGGCCCCAGCACCAATCTCCCTTCAGGTGCTCGCCCGCATGTGAATGCGTCTACACGGGCGTACAGAACCCGGAGGTCCGCCTTCAGGATTCTGCAAAGGTTGGAATGTGCCGACCTCGCTTCAATGTCTGATAAAGACAAGGGAGCGCTGGCATGGGCTCACCAAAATGTTGGTGCTCATCCGCAGCCACCCCCTGAAGGTGCTCAGAAACGGCAACGGTCGACTGAGCACCCCTCCCAATCAGTCGTGCGGGAAACTAAACGCCCACGACTGGCTTCCAAGCCGAGAATTACTCGGGCATTTTATGAGGTAGCCAAAGAGGGCCTCATCTGGGCAATCGTTGACACTGGAAACAGTGACGGTACCATTTCCCCAGCGAACTGGAAAATGGTGGAGAAGGCCCTTTTCAGGATCTACAGGGACATCCTGAGGGCCAATCCTGGCCCATCACCTGTATGCCGGGACGCGGGATGGTATCACGTGCACGTGAAGCTCATCGCGTGCTCAGATGAGCGCTCGGCTGAGCTTTACAAGATGGCCATCTCAATGGTTGGCGAAATCTGGCCGAGGGCCAAGCTCTTAGCTGTTCCCAGAGACCAGATCCCGAACCGCCCGCGTTCCAGGGCCTGGGTTCCGGCAGAGCATTCCTCGCCGGAAGAAATGCTGGAGTTGCTTAGGCTCAGCAATTACGACCTCCCCATGGATAACTGGAAGGTTGCAAAAATAAGCGAGCCCAAGGGCAACTCTCGAGAGATCATCATTATTCTTAAAAGGGAGAGATCAACTATGGCTTTAGTTCGATCTCACTCAATGTCTATAGGAGCGACAACCAGGGAGCATACAAGCCCCCCATTCATGCCGAACCGGATCTCACCTTCGATGATGGGGAGAGTTACGCTTCGGCCTCAGAATCGGTAGGCAGTTTCTGCGGACGTCCGATAACCAATATCGACGACGTTGGGGATTCTTCGCTGTCAGAAGAGGAGGCAGCCAGCGTGACGATGATGGCCACCTCCGGGAATGGTGAGGGTATTACAGATTAACCTTCACCATTCCATGGCTGCCTCAGCAGCCCTGATCCTCCACCTAACTCAAAAAGGAGAGGAACGCATACTGGTCCAAGAACCTTGGGTCGTAAATGATCAGGTTCGCGGACTCACTACAAGCGGATACCGCACAGTTTTCATTCACGATCGAGGTAAACCCAGAGCCTGTATTCTTGTTAAGAACAATATTAACGCTCTTCTTCTTCACAGGTTCAGCGACAAGGATAATGTAGCCATGGTTATTTCCACCAACACCATGGCTATATGGATCGTCAGCAGCTACATGGCGCACGACCACGGGCTGACGCCGCCTCCGGATGCTTTAAGCCTGCTGGTAGAGGAGGCTAATAGAAAGCGCATCCCGGTAGTCATCGGGGCCGATGCCAATGCCCATCCATGAGGTGTGGGGCAGCACGGACACCAACGAGCGAGGTGAGTCACTCTTTGATTTCATTCTTAGTAACGACCTAGTAATTGGTAACAGGGGGAGAGAGCCAACCTTCATTACCTCAAATAGAAGGGAGGTTCTCGATCTAACTCTTGGCAATAATCACTCGTCTTACCTTATTTCGAGCTGGCGCGTTTTGCAGGAATGCTCCTTCTCGGACCACTGTTACATCTGTTTTAGAATTGCGATCTCAGATACGTTAGACACGGCAGAGTGCAAAAGACACACTAACAGGAAAAGAACTGACTGGACACGATTCCAGACCATTATGGAGTCGGGCCTGCAGTCGACTCCTCCCACGATCAATAATCACCTCGATATAGATCGAGCGGTTGAAACCATTACAGCACTATTTAACTCTGCTGCCAAATCAGCCTGCAACTTCCCGAAACCAAGAGGAAAACCAAAACCCCTTGGTGGAATTCGGAAATTGCTGAGCTACGAAAAGTATGCCGCAAGCTCTTCAACAGAGCCAAAGCTACAAATGACTGGCTTCCTTTCAAAGACAAACAAAGGGAACTCAAGTATATGGTTAGGAGATCCAAACGAGCGTCTTGGCGAGACTTCTGTGGCAACATAGAAAGCTCGTCCGAGACAAGTAGACTCCGGCGGATTCTCAATACCACCCCTCGGGCTCTGGAATGTATTCAGAGATCGGACGGTACCTGGACCGACTCTGAAACCGACACTTTGGACGCCCTAATAGAAACACACTTCCCGGGGAATGAAATCTTTGTGGATTGCAGGTATTTTAACACCAACTACTCTTTAAGTCACTCAACCCAATTCCAAATGACCAACACGCATATTCAGTGGGCCATCAGCAGCTTTAAGCCTTTTAAATCTCCCGGGCCTGATGGTATCATTCCCGCGGACATTCAGCACACTGCAAGTGCGGTTGCGCCTTGGCTACTGCATATTTATAATGCATGCCTAAGATGGTCGTACATTCCCATAAGCTGGAGAGAAGCTCGAGTAGTTTTCATCCTTAAGCGGGAAAGTCGACCCACATCAAGCCTAAGGACTATAGACCAATTAGCCTGTCCTCCTTTCTTTTGAAAACACTGGAAAGAGTCCTTGATATACAAATCAGGAGCTCTATTAATTCCACGTGCCTTTCCAAATCACAACATGCCTACACTAAAGGCAAGTCTATGGAAACAGCGCTTCACGTGCTCATTGAGCAAGTAGAGAAATCTCTTGCCAACAAAGAATATACTCTTGCAATTTTTCTCGATATAGAAGGGGCATTCAACAATATTTGTCCCTCCGCCAACCCGAAATCCTTAGTAAACCTGAACCTGGACCCCAGCTTGGTTAGGTTCATCGAACAGCTACTGAAAACACGCGTCATTAGCTCCTCAATAGGAAACGTACATGCTAAAAGGACTGTCAAGAGAGGTACTCCACAAGGCGGTGTGCTCTCACCCCTCATATGGAATCTGACGGTGAACACACTACTTAGGAGATTAGATCAGACCGGCTGCAATACTATAGCTTATGCGGACGACATTGCTATCTCTGTTTCCGGTAAATATCTGTCAACACTATCAGAAAAGCTAAGCTACACTCTTAGCATTCTGTCCCAATGGTGGCTTGAAGTTGGCCTAGATGTCAACCCTTCCAAAACTGAGGTCATGCTCTTCACCAGGAAGCAGAAAATACCAAGTTTAGACTTACCCAAACTTAATGGCAATACGCTTAGCCTAAGCAATAGCGTCAAGTATCTAGGTCTGATCCTGGACCCTAAGCTCCAGAAAAGAAAGCAAATTTGGCGGAGAGGGTACGGAAAGCCACGTGTGCTCTGTACTGCTGCAAGAGGGCCATGGGAACAACATGAGGCGTCCAACCTCGAACCATGTCCTGGCTCTATGCGGCGGTGGTTGAGCCGTACTTTCTCTACGGTGCTGTCTTCTGGTGGCCCGCAACTGACAAGGCGGCGAACCTAAAACCTCTTGACAAGGTTAGAAGAACAGCAGCGGTTATGATAACAGGGGCTCTGCGTACCACCTCTACCAAAGCTCTATTTGCATTCCTACATTGGTTGCCTACTAGGCTTCTGGTCAGGCAACAAGCAAAATGCTCGGCAACCAGACTCAATTCTATATCGCGCTGGACTAGACTGAACCTGGTCCACGCCAATATTCTGTTGCAGGACACGCCCGTACAGGCGGACGTTGACTATACGTGCTCTATTTGTTGCTTAAATTTGTTCTGCTTTTGTAGTACCGTTCTTTCGAACGATTCTTGCCGTGTCTCAATTTCACAAACCTTCCTGTCTACTACCTCGGACATTTCTTTCATCTGCTGTGAGTTCTGTTTCGCTAGTAGAGCAAGACGTATTTCACTCTGCTGTAACTGTTCTTTGACATCCTCTCTGACAGCTTGAGCATTTTGTTGTAATCGCTCCTGTATCCTCTCATCTACTGCATGCTTGAGGGATTCAGCACTCTTTTCAACGTCTGTTTGACGGATGCGGCACTCTTTTCGACGGATGCAACACTCTTTTCGACGGATGCAACACTCTTTTCGACGGATTAAGCATTTTGTTGTAACTGCTGCTGCATCCTCTCATCTATCTGCTACATCCTCTCATCGGCTGCTTGAGAATTTTGTTGTGACTGCTGCTGCATATCCTGTTTGAAGGATTGTATTATCCCGATGAGTACACTCATGTCAAAGTTACCCGTGTTAGTTTCTTGCGTTGTTTCTGCGTGTCGAGATGTCGTTGGCTCTTCACATTGGAATTCATGCTCATCGACATCTATACCCTGCTCCTCTAAAGCGCTTCTTAGTCTCACCTGCAGCTCCGCTTTAAGCCCTTGTGTTTGCAAATTTAAGTGTTCAAGCTCCTTCTTAAGCTGCTGCAATCTCAGTTTTTCAAATTTAACCATGTTTATTACAGATACACAATCCCACTTCTGACACCAATTGTTACGAAATTGCCCTGTTGACAATTTACTCTGTTACAAAATTGCCCTCCTGACAATTCCTCTAACTCTCTGTACTCGGACTCGTACCACTGGATTGTGTAGTAATCAAACAATCGCTGGTTAAATTAAAATAATTAGCTTTATTTAATTATTGCTATTTACACATTTAATATTAGGCTTAAAGTTTACTTTACTGCTACTAAGTAAACTTTAAGCCTATATATTACTTGCACTTTATTTCACAAACCATTAGTCACTTTATTTAATAAGTAATTTCATCACTTTATTTACTAATGAATTTCATCACTTTGCAAAATTACAAATCGATTAAAATGCCTGATGTACACACTTTTACGGTCTCTGATATACTGCATTCGACTTTGAACAGTCTTGTCGCTTTTATAGTTTTCGAATGGTTGGTGTAGAAACTTCCACGCTATACTCGTATTTTCTAGAAGCTTCTATCCTCTTCAACGGAAGTCGAGAATATTCTTTTTGATATTACCGACAGATTGTTCTTGAATAAGCTTTTATTCGAATAGTTCGCATCTTGACACACAGGGGGCACTCATTCTCCAGATGGGATCCTAAAATTATGCAATCCCGTTTCACTGATATGCAATCACGTTTCAATATGTTTAATTTTGTGGTTTATAAATTTATATTACATTGTATGGCTTTAGTTGGTTATTATATATTTATCTAGTATTTTATATGGTCCTTTGTACAAAGGAATTAAATTACATTTTGTGGTTTACAAATTTAGATTACATTGTATTGCTTTAATTGTATGGCTTTAATCAATTAATCAATTGTATGGCTTTAATCAATTAAAGCCATACAATGAAATCTAAATTTATAAACCACAAAATGTAATTTAAACAATACAATTTATATTTATGTAATCAAAACAATCGAATTTGTAATTACAACTAAGAATTAAAAACAAATTACATAAATTATTAGATAATAAAAAAATCATGTAATTGCACAATAAGTTCATAACATTAGACAATTGTGAAAACACACAGACCATATTTCCAGAAAAATTATTCGCTAACACGCCTAATTTTTCTCTTAAGGGTGATGGTGTAGTGTACCACACTAGTGTACGCTGACAACCACACATCGTTACAAGCACCATAGCAATTCGCCTATGCAAACGAACATACAAAAGCGCAACACATGCACAGCACTCAATTCCCAAATACGCTAAATACGCACATTTGGTGGTGCATGGACATGCGCTGCCTATATTCCAGCTTCGTATGCATATTGGACAGTGCAGTGAATTTGGTCCTGCACTTGCACTCAAATTTGTTAATGTAAACAAACCATATAATTCGTCAATGAATAATATCGGTAATTTGAGATTTGAGATGATTTCGGAAGTATGATTTGCAATTAGTAAAAATAAGATAGATATATTTTATGTTAGATAGAATAAGAGAACAATATAATTTAAATGATATAAAAGAGCCAGCGAGCCAATAAATAAACCAGAATTAATCTGAACATCTAAAACAGCAATCCTGCACTAGTCTTCTTATTCTTTCTCTCGGTGGTATTGACTCAGAACAGCACCAAACAATAGCGTAACCAACGGCAAACTGTGCCGGTTACAAACTTTGCTGAAGGCGATATTCCGCTTTGCACTAGGTTTCTTTTTTACTACAGCATATCTACGGGCAAATTCCAATAATTATTTGTGGAGATTTTAATATAGATTTAACCAAACAAGAAACCGCACTTTTATCGCTTTTATGAAAGACAGATTCGATTTGGATCTCGTTAGTAACATTTCGGAAACAACACGATCAACATCCTGCCTTGACCTTGTGTCCAGCAGGTATATTGTCAACCATATATTACGTACTATTCATACCATAAAGAAATTTTAACAGCTATAAAATATAATGTATAAACTATTTAAAATTTTTTTTAAAACAAGTAAATAAAATTCACTTGAATATAAATGCGTACTGTAATATCTCATTTTAGTCGAAGTTTTATAAAAAAAAAAACGTTATTCAACGTACGACTTTACGATACATCGAAACTGCCCGCTTTTTTATAATGTAGATAATACGATACGAAGGTAATAGGCTATTAAAAAACATATACAACTTTAAAAAAAAACGAAAGAGAACTTAACTAAAATTACGTTCACGCTTATGTATGAGCAAGAGAGAATGTGCGTATCAGAGCATACAGCGACACATAAACATCAAATTTTCAAACACTTAAAAAATAATCTACTCCTCATTACTTGGCAATATGTATGTTTTTTACCATTGGTTTTGAAGAAAATTAGCAACACTACTACAGTTTTGCGCATGTGGTAAGCGTGTGCAAAACGAGAGACGTTTCTCTGCATTCTGCGGTACGTATACAATATATACGATATATATATATATACTCGTATATATATATATATATATATATATATATATATATATATATATATATATATATATATATATATATATATATATATATATATATATATATATATATATATATATATATATATATATATATATATATATATATATATATATATATATATATATATATATATATATATATATATATATATATATATATATATATATATATATATATATATATATATATATATATATATATATATATATATATATATATATATATATATATATATATATATATATATATATATATATGATAGAAAGTTATTTAAATTTAATTTATTTAAACTTCGAATATTTCTAATTCAAAGACTATTTTTTCCAATCACACTTCTGTACACAACCGAACGAATTTCTAGAATGAATCTTATTTTTTTAATCGCCCTCTTTCCTTTCGTTATTTTCTGAGTACAGACCTGCTGTCGCTTTCTTTTACAACAGAAATGAAAGGGACGTCAAACACAAGGAGTACTGAAGTATAAACTACAGGGTTGCCATAAACCAACTTTAATATTAAATCAAGTTTTGCTCTAACACGGCCATCCTGTAATATCATCGCTCTCGATGAATCAAAAGTTCTTATGTGCATAGCACGTACACAATTAATTTCAAAACTTGTATTCAAAATCTTGACACTCAAAACAAACGCCTCTTTCATTAATTTTTAAACAAAGCAGTTAAAATTATTCATTTCTCTTCATCTTCACAGAACAGATATAGTCGTCCTTTGCCATCATCCAATAACATCATCGACATCTGTAACATTAAAACTTTCATAAGATTTTAATATCGCAACTCAGAGGAAATATTAAGCTTGTTTGCACATTAACATTATTAACCTGAATTTATCAAATTAAAGTCGTAAGCTTGCCAACAACAGTGTATTATCCGTACGTTATGGGTCAGAGGCAATCTTAAGCTTGTCCACAACTTCAGTCAAACACTAGCTTTACTTCGATCTTTAATTCTCAGAGGCAATCTTAAGCCTGACAACAACAGTGTATTACCCGAACGTTATGGCTCAGAGGCAATCTTAAGCTTGTCCCTGAATTCGATTCATGTCTAAACACAATTTGAAATTAATCAAAAATTACCTTGATTTATCCTGTAAAATGCTCTTCGTTTGCAATCTCAGAAATATGACGGATAACCTCTCTTGCAGCAGTTAAAATAGTACGACAGCCATATTTTTTTAATTTGTAACGATCATTAGGAAGGACGCCAATTATTTCATATGGCCCCCGATAATATGCTTGCAGTTTCGATTTTCGAATCTGGTTACTGCAGTACACCACTTTTTGACCATTTTTTAATTCAGTTGGCTTACTTTTATTTAAATCAAACCGTATTGATTCATTCATTCATTTCGCGTTTTCCTCTGTTCGCTTATTAACGAGGTTACGTATTTTCTCCACATTATCGTATTGCGGCTCAACATCTAATTCTGTTAGAAGAGCACCAACATCTGGACTACGTCCTGTAATTCCTGTTAATATTTTTAGTGGACAAAATCCGGTAGTTTTATTGACTGTCGTGTTAAGAGCTAACTGTACCCGACTGACATAACGAATCCAATCGAGACTAGGTTGGTTCTTAATAAATTCGCCACAGTATCCACATACCATTCTACTTGTCCATTCGCTCTACTAGTACCCGGTGCTATTAAGTGATGTGAAATACCCATGGATACGTAAAGATTTTTAAAATATGCACTGGTAAAATTCGTACCTCTGTTACTTATGATCTTGGCTGGAGCACCAAACAACATAACGTAATTGTAAAATATTTTTACAGTTTCTGCAGCTGTCAGCGTTTTACAAGGAAACAATATAACGAATTTGGTAAATGCATCAATAATAATGAAAATATATCGATGCTCCTTTCCTTAAAACGGACCCATGAAATCAGCATGTACCACATCAAATGAGATTGGCTTCTTTTCAATTGGATGAAGTTCACACTGCTTTTTGCCCGAAGGTCTTTTAGCTACTAGACAAGATAAATAAGACTCAACAAATTTTCTAACGTTTTTAACATCCTAAAATTTTCTTGAAGTTTCATCAATGTCTTTTCCCATCCAACGTCGCAGTTCTCTTCATGGAATCGTCGTATTATAGTCAGTCGACATTGTTGTGGCACATACATTTTTTTGGTATTTTCCCGATTTGTATATAGCAGCCCCTTTTAATCGAATATTGTGCTATGGTGCTTGTATCTTAATTTTTAATTTGATCAATAATGTCAATTGAAGCCGGATCATTTTGCTGTTCAATATGGAACCACGTCTCGGATAAACTGTTTTTTGATAACAAGTTTTAACTGGTACATTACGACTTAAGTAATCTGCATGAGATAATTTTTTTTCTTTTCTATAAACAATTTAGAACTCAAAGTCTTGTAGAAAAATCCACCATCGAGCTATGCGAGGCTGCAAATTTTTCTTTTCTTCTGTTGCTTTTAGAGCATTGCAGTTAGTGACCAACACAAACTTAATCCCCAGGAGATAGTGCCGAAAATGTTTCACTGCATTAACGACAGCGAGCGTTTCCAGTTCATAACTGTGATATTTAGTTTCATATGTTTTAGTGGCCTGGCTATAATATGCAACAACGTGCAACTTTTCATTTACTCGCTGAAACAAAATAGCGCAATATCCAAGAGCACTGGCATCGGTATGCAGTTCTGTAGGAAGTTCCGGGTTAAACAATACTAGTAATGGTCTAGTAGTTAGTTGTTCAATTATGTAAGCTTTTGCTGCTTAATACTCTTCACTCCACAATAATTGTGTATTTTTTTTGGTTAAAGCTGTTATACAAGTGGTCTTAGCCGCAAATTCCTGTACAAACTTTCGGAAATAGTTTGCCAATCCCATAAATTGGCGTACCTCTCTTACAATACTTGGTGTAGGTGAGTTTACCACAGCGTCAATTTTAAATTTACTAGGTCTAATACCATCTGCTGAAACTTCTCCTCCTAAATGCTCAATAGTATTTTGAAGAAATTTGCATTTGTCCATATTTAAAGAAAATCCACTATTTGTTAATGCTTTTAATACAACATCAAGTTTCTCTAAGCCCTCATCAATAGTTTTTGATGCTGTCAAAACATCCTCCAAATAAACTAAAGCCACGTTTCCTTTCAAATTTGCCAATGCCATATTGATCGCACGCTGAAAAACTGCAGGAGCGTTAGCTAGTCCAAACAGCATACACACGTACGCGTAATGCCCATCGGGTGTTACAAATGCTGTTTTTCTATGGAGTCTTCAGCGAACGGAATTTGGTGGAAACCAGATGCCATGTCCAAAGATGTAAAAAATTATTTCCAGCCAATTCGTCAAGTTGGTCCTCGAATCTTGGTAGCGGATAACGATCTCTTATTGTAACATTATTGAGTGCCCAGATAGTCGACACAAAGACGATTCTTTCCATTTTTTTTTTCTTTACAAGAATCATTAGACTTGCATAAGGTGAATGACTTTCTCTTATTATGCCATTATGTAGCAGGTCTGCAATGATTTCTTTTACCACCTGCCGTTGACGCCATTCGATATGGCCTATAATAAATAGTCGTATCTTTCATTAAGCGAATATTATGAGATCCAGTATTAACCCTTGAGGTATGGAATCCCGTAATAATGTTTGGCGTATACTTTTCTAGAACAATATTCAATTTTTGTGTAACTGACTTTGACCAATTAGAATTTGGCTCAAGCTTTTCTTTCTTACTAGAACACTGATTTACTGTTTGACTGCGGTGTAAAGATGATCCATTAGCATTCACTGTAATCGTTAAGGTTGGATCTTTCAAAACATATGTACCAATTAATATTTCATTTTGTAGATGATTCTTGTGAATCACATGAAAAGTTACTTCAAGAATAAGGTCTTCAGATTCAACAAATAGATCAAGTATCTCAGTAAGTACAACAGGCTCTTTTCCAATTCCCTGAACGGACAAAAAATTAGCTGTTCGTTTTCTGGGTATTTTATCCGCAATGTCAGATCTTACTAACGAGCAATCAGAACCAGTATCAAGAAGGCAATAATAAAATTTTTTATTAATAACCACAGGTGTGTGATTATTTGAAAATGCAGAATTTTTACAGAGCTACACATGTTTACGTTCTATTCTCTGTTAAGCCCAGCAAGTTCCTTCTTCGTGTCCAGCCTTATTACAAAACGAGCATTTAATATTTTTGTCCAAATGATGGTCAGTTATTTTCTTTAATGTAGTTTGTTCGGACAAGTCGTTCATTCTAGATTTTTCAGGGCATATCGATCTAATACGCCCCTTTTTCCCCACAACCAAAGCATCTTTTCTTATCCTGCATTCGTTTTCGCTTTAGTGGATTATTTGGACTAATTTGAACCCCAGCTGTAGTGACTGACCTATAAGGCAAGTGACTTTTTTTGCGTAAGCGACTCAATGAAAAATCTTGTTTTTGATGAGGTTTCTCTCGGATAGAAGCCAAATGATCAATCAAAATTTGAACAGAAAACGGCATTAGAAACGTCAATGAATTTCTCAAACTCCGCTCAGATATACACCCGACCATGAACTTTACAATTTTATCTTCCGGTATTACAAAAGGCAATCTGTTTATTTGTGATACCTTTTCCATGATAAAGTCAGCATACGATGTTAACTCTCCACATTCGGAATTTGCAACTAACCGTAGTTGAGCAACAATATATGTGCCATTTGTAAACGCATGAATTAACGAAGCACGTAAATCTACCCAACTATAATGTTGCTAGCCATATTTTTCGTACCAGGATTTCGCTCTTGCAAGCAGCGAGCTCTGAACTCTGGGTATGATATCGAAATTTTCGAATCCATCACGCTGTACCCTTGCGTCAATATCCATGCACCAATTTTGTACATCAATGCGAGAATGATCTGGATCAAAATTTGGAAAACCTTTTACCTCTTTGACTGTCTGCTTTCGTTCGGCAGCTTCTATAATTTTATTTATAGCATCCGCCGTAATTACGAAGTTTTCATTAGAAGAGCCAACAGCAGCATCTGAACGCGAACCTTCAGACAATTTTTTATAATTTTCTTGTTCCGCCATGATGAATTTAGGTTTAAAATTATTTTAAATTTGCACAAATATAAAACGGCGCAGGCGTAGCAGATCACCCGATTTTTATGATATTATTATTTATTTTTTATTTTTATTTTGCAAGCAGCAAATTTTCTATATAAAACAGGGTTTTTCCGTATTTCCGTTTATTAATTCTACAAAGTTAGGCAGAGACGATCCCACTTCTGATGATAGAAAGTCATTTAAATTTAATTTATTTAAACTTCAAATATTTCTAATTCAAAGACTATTTTATCCAATCACAGTTCTGTAATCAACCGAACGAGTTTCTAGAATGAATCTTCTTTTTTTAATCGCCCCCTTTCCTTCTCGTTATTTTCTGAGTACAGATCTGCTGTCCCTTTCTTTTACAACAGAAATGAAAGGGACGTCAAACCCAAGGAGTACAGAGGTATAAACTACAGCCATAAACCAACTTTGATATTAAATCAAGTTTTGCTCTCACATATATATATATACTCGTATATATACGAGTATATACGAGTATATATACACGTATCTTTATATATAAAAATGGTGTGTAAAATGTATAAAATTCATCAATTGAGAACGGCTGGGCCGATTTCTGTAAAATTTTTTGTGAGTTGTTCGTATTTTCGAGGAGAAGGTTTTTGCGGAAGAAAATTTTGGAAAATCCCTCCGAAAAAGTCGGAATATTGGAAAAATCGAAAATTGATTTTTTGTATGAAATTTTGTATGAAATTATTCCTTAATGGCTTTCCAAATGAAAAAATAGAAAGTTCTTAGTGTAAAACATGGAAAATTGCGGAAAATGCGAAATGCGGAAAATTGGAAAACCTCTCCGGAAAAGTCGGAAAATTTTAAAAAACCGAAAATTGATTTTTTGTATGAAATTTTGTGTGAAATTATTCCTTAATGGCCTTCCAAATGAAAAAATAGAAAGTTCTTAGTGTAAAGCACGGAAAATTGCGGAAAATGCGCAATGCGGAAAATTGGAAATTCGAAAATTAATTTTTTATGAAATTTCGTGTGCAATTATTCATTAATGCCTTTCCAAATGAAAAAATAAGAAGTTCTCAGTGTAACGAAACGTCTTTAAAAAAAACCGGTGTAATACACCTCATTGACTTCAATGCCAAAATCAGATAAATGCCGTTATACGCTGACTTAGACTTTGTGCAATTTGACAGTTGTCATTATGGCATTGTCATTTTCTACAGTAAATGTGCTATTTTTCTTGCCGCAATTTATTCGAGTTTTGTGTATTATTAAACTGATTCCGGATTGTCGTAAATCACGCATTATATCCATATACGGTAAAAGCATTACAATCAATTGAAATTCAGTGCAATATTTATCAAAACATTCATTCTTAAAGAAAATAAATTTGTGTGAAAAAAGAGAGTTTATCTAATTGGATTGCGAGCATTCATACAGAAACATTTATTCCGTAAGTTTGTACCTTAAACATAATTTTGTTTTGAATTGGATTAGTCAAAAAGGACTTTATTGTTTTTTAGGGAGAGTTATTTGCTTGACTAATGCCTCCTATTCGACGATCAAATCTTGGACGACGTACACGTCGTGCAATAATTAGTCAGAATGTCCACGATAATCAAACAGAAGAGGAACATTCAGAACAAAATGAATGGAGACGAGCCCATATTACACAGCTTCGCGCTGTACAATCACCACCTCAAATTCGACAAAATAATAGTAGAAGAAGAGCAGTCGTAAATGTAGACTTGAATCGTGCTGCTTTGGATACGATTCTGCAATCGCCTACAAAGATCTTCGCTGCGTTGATATCGGTTCATTGTCTGTCGTTTGCCAGCATTGCAATGCATTGGAGTTTCAATCGGAAACCCCCGGTTTATGCTGCGCTGGTGGCAAGGTGAAATTGCCTGTTTTGCCCCCTCCGCCAGAGCCAATGTATTCGCTTCTCTATGGAAATACAATCCAATCAAAACATTTCCTAGCGAATACACAAAAATAATGAATGCTTTCAAATGATGTCATTTGGAGCCGAAGTTGTTGATCAACCCGGCTATAATCCGAGTTATAAGGTAATGGCGTCTCATTATTATCAAAATCCACAATTCTTCTCATTCCTTTCGAAATTGATTCCTAATACTCAAATTCAAGGTCAAATTCATCATCGAGCGGGCGCTTTGTTACCACCACCAAAGGAAGATCATAAGTTTCTTTAGATCTATTTCGTTGGTGATTCGGCAATTGAACTAGATCAGCGTTGTGCAATTTTTACCGCAACTAAACGTGAAATTATTGAACAACTGCAAAATCTTCTGCATGAGCATAATGGGTTGGTTAGATTGTACAAAACCGTATTGGAGACAATGCATTCTGACGACCACAAAATTATTATCAGAGCAGACAAAAGACCCGCTGGAGGCCATGGAAGGCAATTCAATACTCCCACTATGCATGAAGTCGCAGTGGTGATTGTTGGAGAGAATGTGGAATCACGCGATATTGTTCTCAAGCGTCGGGATGGTGAACAATTGCAGCGCGTGTACGAGACTCATCGGTCATATGATGCACTTCAATACCCTTTGATGTTCTGCGGTGGAGAGGATGGCTTCAATATAAAAATGGTCAATCCAACGACAGGTTTGTTTACAAATCATTAATTCTTTCTTATTCTACAACTTAGTTACAATTCATATTTCAGGAGAAGAAATGAATAAGAAGGTCAGCTCAATGAATTTTTATGCGTTCCGATTTATGATTCGGGAAGAAAATTGACAATCATCTGTTGAGATATGGCCGGATGTTTCAACAGTTCTCCGTCGACATCTACGTCAAGCAGAGCGTCTCAATTTCCTTCGTTATAATCAGTCAAAGTTACGATCAGACGAGTATATTCACTTGCGTGACGCCATCTCTACTGAAGGAGATGCGACCAACATCGGTAGTTTGACCATTCTCCCAGCTACTTCTGTTGGAAGCCCGCGCCATATGTATGAGTACGCTCAAGACGCAATGACGTACGTGCGGAATTACGGACGACCGGATTTATTCATAACGTTTACTTGCAATCCGAAATGGCCTGAAATTACAAATCTGTTGCTGACAGGACAAACATCCAGCGACCGACACGACATCATTGCACGAGTATTCAAGCAAAAGCTCAGAGTACTCATGGGTTTCATCGTTAAGTAAAAGGTTTTTGGAGTAGTTCGTTGTTGGATGTACTCAGTTGAATGGCAGAAGCGTGGATTACCACATGCACACATTCTGCTCTGGATGTTCGTCAAGATCCGACAAGATCATATTGATTCGATCATTTCTGCTGAAATACCAGATCCATAAACTGATTCAGAGCTTCATTTCGTTGTGACAACGAATATGACCCATGGTCCTTGCAGAGTCCACACCCCAGCTTCACCGTGCATGGTAAACGGAAACTACACAAAGCAGTACCCGTCCCTTGGTATCTGACACAATCAGTGGAATGGACGAATATCCGTTTTATCGGCGTCGTTCTCCAAGTGACAATGGCAGATCAATCGGGATGAAGGTGAAAGGAAACGATGTCGTCGTCGATAACCGCTGGATCGTTCCATATTGTCCGCTTTTGTCGAAAACATTCTCAACGCACTGCAATGTTGAGTACTGCAATTCCATCAAATCCATAAAATACGTTTGCAAATATGTGAACAAAGAGAGCGACATGGCGGTCTTTGGTATTGCCGATCCAAATGCAAACAACGAGGTGACGAAATTTCAACTTGGACGTTACGTGAGTTGCAACGAGGCAAATTTGGCGGCTGTTTTCATTTCCGATACACGAACGTCACCTGACGCTGGCAGTTCACTTGGAGAACGGCCAGCGTGTCTACTTTACGGAAGCAAATGCAGCGCTAAGAGCAGAACGACCACCAGTGACAACATTGACATTTCTTTTCGACATGACAAAGCGATCCATTCGCAAGAACTCTACTCTGTTCTGAAATGCCACGCTATTATACATGGAACGCTGCATACAAGAACTTCCAACGCCGGAAAAAATGTGATACTGTTGCTGGCTTCGCTGATGTCTATTCGACTGATGCCCTCGGACGAATATACACAGTTCATCCACGCCAAAACGAATGCTTATATCTTCGCTTGCTTTAAGTGAATATCAGAGGCCCCACATCCTTCAGTTTCCTTCATACTGTGGATGGTGAGCGGTGCGCCACTTTTCGGGAGGCTTGCCAACGTTTGAATTTGCTCGAAAACGATACATATTGGGACTTAATGCTCGCCGATGCAATTGTATCTGTGACAGCGAATCATATTCGTACATTGTTTGCGATCATCATAGCCACATGTCATCCATCGAACCCAACCGCATATTTATAATGCATGCCTAAGATGGTCGTACATTCCCATAAGCTGGAGAGAAGCTCGAGTAGTTTTCATCCTTAAGCGGGAAAGTCGACCCACATCAAGCCTAAGGACTATAGACCAATTAGCCTGTCCTCCTTTCTTTTGAAAACACTGGAAAGAGTCCTTGATATACAAATCAGGAGCTCTATTAATTCCACGTGCCTTTCCAAATCACAACATGCCTACACTAAAGGCAAGTCTATGGAAACAGCGCTTCACGTGCTCATTGAGCAAGTAGAGAAATCTCTTGCCAACAAAGAATATACTCTTGCAATTTTTCTCGATATAGAAGGGGCATTCAACAATATTTGTCCCTCCGCCAACCCGAAATCCTTAGTAAACCTGAACCTGGACCCCAGCTTGGTTAGGTTCATCGAACAGCTACTGAAAACACGCGTCATTAGCTCCTCAATAGGAAACGTACATGCTAAAAGGACTGTCAAGAGAGGTACTCCACAAGGCGGTGTGCTCTCACCCCTCATATGGAATCTGACGGTGAACACACTACTTAGGAGATTAGATCAGACCGGCTGCAATACTATAGCTTATGCGGACGACATTGCTATCTCTGTTTCCGGTAAATATCTGTCAACACTATCAGAAAAGCTAAGCTACACTCTTAGCATTCTGTCCCAATGGTGGCTTGAAGTTGGCCTAGATGTCAACCCTTCCAAAACTGAGGTCATGCTCTTCACCAGGAAGCAGAAAATACCAAGTTTAGACTTACCCAAACTTAATGGCAATACGCTTAGCCTAAGCAATAGCGTCAAGTATCTAGGTCTGATCCTGGACCCTAAGCTCCAGAAAAGAAAGCAAATTTGGCGGAGAGGGTACGGAAAGCCACGTGTGCTCTGTACTGCTGCAAGAGGGCCATGGGAACAACATGAGGCGTCCAACCTCGAACCATGTCCTGGCTCTATGCGGCGGTGGTTGAGCCGTACTTTCTGTACGGTGCTGTCTTCTGGTGGCCCGCAACTGACAAGGCGGCGAACCTAAAACCTCTTGACAAGGTTAGAAGAACAGCAGCGGTTATGATAACAGGGGCTCTGCGTACCACCTCTACCAAAGCTCTATTTGCATTCCTACATTGGTTGCCTACTAGGCTTCTGGTCAGGCAACAAGCAAAATGCTCGGCAACCAGACTCAATTCTATATCGCGCTGGACTAGACTGAACCTGGGCCACGCCAATATTCTGTTGCAGGACACGCCCGTACAGGCGGACGTTGACTATACGTGCTCTATTTGTTGCTTAAATTTGTTCTGCTTTTGTAGTACCGTTCTTTCGAACGATTCTTGCCGTGTCTCAATTTCACAAACCTTCCTGTCTACTACCTCGGACATTTCTTTCATCTGCTGTGAGTTCTGTTTCGCTAGTAGAGCAAGACGTATTTCACTCTGCTGTAACTGTTCTTTGACATCCTCTCTGACAGCTTGAGCATTTTGTTGTAATCGCTCCTGTATCCTCTCATCTACTGCATGCTTGAGGGATTCAGCACTCTTTTCAACGTCTGTTTGACGGATGCGGCACTCTTTTCGACGGATGCAACACTCTTTTCGACGGATGCAACACTCTTTTCGACGGATTAAGCATTTTGTTGTAACTGCTGCTGCATCCTCTCATCTATCTGCTACATCCTCTCATCGGCTGCTTGAGAATTTTGTTGTGACTGCTGCTGCATATCCTGTTTGAAGGATTGTATTATCCCGATGAGTACACTCATGTCAAAGTTACCCGTGTTAGTTTCTTGCGTTGTTTCTTCGTGTCGAGATGTCGTTGGCTCTTCACATTGGAATTCATGCTCATCGACATCTATACCCTGCTCCTCTAAAGCGCTTCTTAGTCTCACCTGCAGCTCCGCTTTAAGCCCTTGTGTTTGCAAATTTAAGCGTTCAAGCTCCTTCTTAAGCTGCTGCAATCTCAGTTTTTCAAATTTAACCATGTTTATTACAGATACACAATCCCACTTCTGACACCAATTGTTACGAAATTGCCCTGTTGACAATTTACTCTGTTACAAAATTGCCCTCCTGACAATTCCTCTAACTCTCTGTACTCGGACTCGTACCACTGGATTGTGTAGTAATCAAACAATCGCTGGTTAAATTAAAATAATTAGCTTTATTTAATTATTGCTATTTACACATTTAATATTAGGCTTAAAGTTTACTTTACTGCTACTAAGTAAACTTTAAGCCTATATATTACTTGCACTTTATTTCACAAACCATTAGTCACTTTATTTAATAAGTAATTTCATCACTTTATTTACTAATGAATTTCATCACTTTGCAAAATTACAAATCGATTAAAATGCCTGATGTACACACTTTTACGGTCTCTGATATACTGCATTCGACTTTGAACAGTCTTGTCGCTTTTATAGTTTTCGAATGGTTGGTGTAGAAACTTCCACGCTATACTCGTATTTTCTAGAAGCTTCTATCCTCTTCAACGGAAGTCGAGAATATTATTTTTGATATTACCGAGAGATTGTTCTTGAATAAGGTTTTATTCGAATAGTTCGCATCTTGACACACAGGGGGCACTCATTCTCCAGATGGGATCCTAAAATTATGCAATCCCGTTTCACTGATATGCAATCACGTTTCAATATGTTTAATTTTGTGGTTTATAAATTTATATTACATTGTATGGCTTTAGTTGGTTATTATATATTTATCTAGTATTTTATATGGTCCTTTGTACAAAGGAATTAAATTACATTTTGTGGTTTACAAATTTAGATTACATTGTATTGCTTTAATTGTATGGCTTTAATCAATTAATCAATTGTATGGCTTTAATCAATTAAAGCCATACAATGAAATCTAAATTTATAAACCACAAAATGTAATTTAAACAATACAATTTATATTTATGTAATCAAAACAATCGAATTTGTAATTACAACTAAGAATTAAAAACAAATTACATAAATTATTAGATAATAAAAAAATCATGTAATTGCACAATAAGTTCATAACATTAGACAATTGTGAAAACACACAGACCATATTTCCAGAAAAATTATTCGCTAACACGCCTAATTTTTCTCTTAAGGGTGATGGTGTAGTGTACCACACTAGTGTACGCTGACAACCACACATCGTTACAAGCACCATAGCAATTCGCCTATGCAAACGAACATACAAAAGCGCAACACATGCACAGCACTCAATTCCCAAATACGCTAAATACGCACATTTGGTGGTGCATGGACATGCGCTGCCTATATTCCAGCTTCGTATGCATATTGGACAGTGCAGTGAATTTGGTCCTGCACTTGCACTCAAATTTGTTAATGTAAACAAACCATATAATTCGTCAATGAATAATATCGGTAATTTGAGATTTGAGATGATTTCGGAAGTATGATTTGCAATTAGTAAAAATAAGATAGATATATTTTATGTTAGATAGAATAAGAGAACAATATAATTTAAATGATATAAAAGAGCCAGCGAGCCAATAAATAAACCAGAATTAATCTGAACATCTAAAACAGCAATCCTGCACTAGTCTTCTTATTCTTTCTCTCGGTGGTATTGACTCAGAACAGCACCAAACAATAGCGTAACCAACGGCAAACTGTGCCGGTTACAAACTTTGCTGAAGGCGATATTCCGCTTTGCACTAGGTTTCTTTTTTACTACAGCATATCTACGGGCAAATTCCAATAATTATTGGTGGAGATTTTAATATAGATTTAACCAAACAAGAAACCGCACTTTTATCGCTTTTATGAAAGACAGATTCGATTTGGATCTCGTTAGTAACATTTCGGAAACAACACGATCAACATCCTGCCTTGACCTTGTGTCCAGCAGGTATATTGTCAACCATATATTACGTACTATTCATACCATAAAGAAATTTTAACAGCTATAAAATATAATGTATAAACTATTTAAAATTTTTTTTAAAACAAGTAAATAAAATTCACTTGAATATAAATGCGTACTGTAATATCTCATTTTAGTCGAAGTTTTATAAAAAAAAAAACGTTATTCAACGTACGACTTTACGATACATCGAAACTGCCCGCTTTTTTATAATGTAGATAATACGATACGAAGGTAATAGGCTATTAAAAAACATATACAACTTAAAAAAAAAACGAAAGAGAACTTAACTAAAATTACGTTCACGCTTATGTATGAGCAAGAGAGAATGTGCGTATCAGAGCATACAGCGACACATAAACATCAAATTTTCAAACACTTAAAAAATAATTTACTCCTCATTACTTGGCAATATGTATGTTTTTTACCATTGGTTTTGAAGAAAATTAGCAACACTACTACAGTTTTGCGCATGTGGTAAGCGTGTGCAAAACGAGAGACGTTTCTCTGCATTCTGCGGTACGTATACAATATATACGATATATATATATATACTCGTATATATATATATATATATATATATATATATATATATATATATATATATATATATATATATATATATATATATATATATATATATATATATATATATATATATATATATATATATATATATATATGATAGAAAGTTATTTAAATTTAATTTATTTAAACTTCGAATATTTCTAATTCAAAGACTATTTTTTCCAATCACACTTCTGTACACAACCGAACGAATTTCTAGAATGAATCTTATTTTTTTAATCGCCCTCTTTCCTTTCGTTATTTTCTGAGTACAGACCTGCTGTCGCTTTCTTTTACAACAGAAATGAAAGGGACGTCAAACACAAGGAGTACTGAAGTATAAACTACAGGGTTGCCATAAACCAACTTTAATATTAAATCAAGTTTTGCTCTAACACGGCCATCCTGTAATATCATCGCTCTCGATGAATCAAAAGTTCTTATGTGCATAGCACGTACACAATTAATTTCAAAACTTGTATTCAAAATCTTGACACTCAAAACAAACGCCTCTTTCATTAATTTTTAAACAAAGCAGTTAAAATTATTCATTTCTCTTCATCTTCACAGAACAGATATAGTCGTCCTTTGCCATCATCCAATAACATCATCGACATCTGTAACATTAAAACCTTCATAAGATTTTAATATCGCAACTCAGAGGAAATATTAAGCTTGTTTGCACATTAACATTATTAACCTGAATTTATCAAATTAAAGTCGTAAGCTTGACAACAACAGTGTATTATCCGTACGTTATGGGTCAGAGGCAATCTTAAGCTTGTCCACAACTTCAGTCAAACACTAGCTTTACTTCGATCTTTAATTCTCAGAGGCAATCTTAAGCCTGACAACAACAGTGTATTACCCGAACGTTATGGCTCAGAGGCAATCTTAAGCTTGTCCCTGAATTCGATTCATGTCTAAACACAATTTGAAATTAATCAAAAATTACCTTGATTTATCCTGTAAAATGCTCTTCGTTTGCAATCTCAGAAATATGACGGATAACCTCTCTTGCAGCAGTTAAAATAGTACGACAGCCATATTTTTTTAATTTGTAACGATCATTAGGAAGGACGCCAATTATTTCATATGGCCCCCGATAATATGCTTGCAGTTTCGATTTTCGAATCTGGTTACTGCAGTACACCACTTTTTGACCATTTTTTAATTCAGTTGGCTTACTTTTATTTAAATCAAACCGTATTGATTCATTCATTCATTTCGCGTTTTCCTCTGTTCGCTTATTAACGAGGTTACGTATTTTCTCCACATTATCGTATTGCGGCTCAACATCTAATTCTGTTAGAAGAGCACCAACATCTGGACTACGTCCTGTAATTCCTGTTAATATTTTTAGTGGACAAAATCCGGTAGTTTTATTGACTGTCGTGTTAAGAGCTAACTGTACCCGACTGACATAACGAATCCAATCGAGACTAGGTTGGTTCTTAATAAATTCGCCACAGTATCCACATACCATTCTACTTGTCCATTCGCTCTACTAGTACCCGGTGCTATTAAGTGATGTGAAATACCCATGGATACGTAAAGATTTTTAAAATATGCACTGGTAAAATTCGTACCTCTGTTACTTATGATCTTGGCTGGAGCACCAAACAACATAACGTAATTGTAAAATATTTTTACAGTTTCTGCAGCTGTCAGCGTTTTACAAGGAAACAATATAACGAATTTGGTAAATGCATCAATAATAATGAAAATATATCGATGCTCCTTTCCTTAAAACGGACCCATGAAATCAGCATGTACCACATCAAATGAGATTGGCTTCTTTTCAATTGGATGAAGTTCACACTGCTTTTTGCCCGAAGGTCTTTTAGCTACTAGACAAGATAAATAAGACTCAACAAATTTTCTAACGTTTTTAACATCCTAAAATTTTCTTGAAGTTTCATCAATGTCTTTTCCCATCCAACGTCGCAGTTCTCTTCATGGAATCGTCGTATTATAGTCAGTCGACATTGTTGTGGCACATACATTTTTTTGGTATTTTCCCGATTTGTATATAGCAGCCCCTTTTAATCGAATATTGTGCTATGGTGCTTGTATCTTAATTTTTAATTTGATCAATAATGTCAATTGAAGCCGGATCATTTTGCTGTTCAATATGGAACCACGTCTCGGATAAACTGTTTTTTGATAACAAGTTTTAACTGGTATATTACGACTTAAGTAATCTGCATGAGATAATTTTTTTTCTTTTCTATAAACAATTTAGAACTCAAAGTCTTGTAGAAAAATCCACCATCGAGCTATGCGAGGCTGCAAATTTTTCTTTTCTTCTGTTGCTTTTAGAGCATTGCAGTTAGTGACCAACACAAACTTAATCCCCAGGAGATAGTGCCGAAAATGTTTCACTGCATTAACGACAGCGAGCGTTTCCAGTTCATAACTGTGATATTTAGTTTCATATGTTTTAGTGGCCTGGCTATAATATGCAACAACGTGCAACTTTTCATTTACTCGCTGAAACAAAATAGCGCAATATCCAAGAGCACTGGCATCGGTATGCAGTTCTGTAGGAAGTTCCGGGTTAAACAATACTAGTAATGGTCTAGTAGTTAGTTGTTCAATTATGTAAGCTTTTGCTGCTTAATACTCTTCACTCCACAATAATTGTGTATTTTTTTTGGTTAAAGCTGTTATACAAGTGGTCTTAGCCGCAAATTCCTGTACAAACTTTCGGAAATAGTTTGCCAATCCCATAAATTGGCGTACCTCTCTTACAATACTTGGTGTAGGTGAGTTTACCACAGCGTCAATTTTAAATTTACTAGGTCTAATACCATCTGCTGAAACTTCTCCTCCTAAATGCTCAATAGTATTTTGAAGAAATTTGCATTTGTCCATATTTAAAGAAAATCCACTATTTGTTAATGCTTTTAATACAACATCAAGTTTCTCTAAGCCCTCATCAATAGTTTTTGATGCTGTCAAAACATCCTCCAAATAAACTAAAGCCACGTTTCCTTTCAAATTTGCCAATGCCATATTGATCGCACGCTGAAAAACTGCAGGAGCGTTAGCTAGTCCAAACAGCATACACACGTACGCGTAATGCCCATCGGGTGTTACAAATGCTGTTTTTCTATGGAGTCTTCAGCGAACGGAATTTGGTGGAAACCAGATGCCATGTCCAAAGATGTAAAAAATTATTTCCAGCCAATTCGTCAAGTTGGTCCTCGAATCTTGGTAGCGGATAACGATCTCTTATTGTAACATTATTGAGTGCCCAGATAGTCGACACAAAGACGATTCTTTCCATTTTTTTTTTCTTTACAAGAATCATTAGACTTGCATAAGGTGAATGACTTTCTCTTATTATGCCATTATGTAGCAGGTCTGCAATGATTTCTTTTACCACCTGCCGTTGACGCCATTCGATATGGCCTATAATAAATAGTCGTATCTTTCATTAAGCGAATATTATGAGATCCAGTATTAACCCTTGAGGTATGGAATCCCGTAATAATGTTTGGCGTATACTTTTCTAGAACAATATTCAATTTTTGTGTAACTGACTTTGACCAATTAGAATTTGGCTCAAGCTTTTCTTTCTTACTAGAACACTGATTTACTGTTTGACTGCGGTGTAAAGATGATCCATTAGCATTCACTGTAATCGTTAAGGTTGGATCTTTCAAAACATATGTACCAATTAATATTTCATTTTGTAGATGATTCTTGTGAATCACATGAAAAGTTACTTCAAGAATAAGGTCTTCAGATTCAACAAATAGATCAAGTATCTCAGTAAGTACAACAGGCTCTTTTCCAATTCCCTGAACGGACAAAAAATTAGCTGTTCGTTTTCTGGGTATTTTATCCGCAATGTCAGATCTTACTAACGAGCAATCAGAACCAGTATCAAGAAGGCAATAATAAAATTTTTTATTAATAACCACAGGTGTGTGATTATTTGAAAATGCAGAATCTTTACAGAGCTACACATGTTTACGTTCTATTCTCTGTTAAGCCCAGCAAGTTCTTTCTTCGTGTCCAGCCTTATTACAAAACGAGCATTTAATATTTTTGTCCAAATGATGGTCAGTTATTTTCTTTAATGTAGTTTGTTCGGACAAGTCGTTCATTCTAGATTTTTCAGGGCATATCGATCTAATACGCCCCTTTTTCCCCACTACCAAAGCATCTTTTCTTATCCTCCATTCGTTTTCGCTTTAGTGGATTATTTGGACTAATTTGAACCCCAGCTGTAGCGACTGACCTATAAGGCAAGTGACTTTTTTTGCGTAAGCGACTCAATGAAAAATCTTGTTTTTGATGAGGTTTCTCTCGGATAGAAGCCAAATGATCAATCAAAATTTGAACAGAAAACGGCATTAGAAACGTCAATGAATTTTTCAAACTCCGCTCAGATATACACCCGACCATGAACTTTACAATTTTATCTTCCGGTATTACAAAAGGCAATCTGTTTATTTGTGATACCTTTTCCATGACAAAGTCAGCATACGATGTTAACTCTCCACATTCGGAATTTGCAACTAACCGTAGTTGAGCAACAATATATGTGCCATTTGTAAACGCATGAATTAACGAAGCACGTAAATCTACCCAACTATAATGTTGCTAGCCATATTTTTCGTACCAGGATTTCGCTCTTGCAAGCAGCGAGCTCTGAACTCTGGGTATGATATCGAAATTTTCGAATCCATCACGCTGTACCCTTGCGTCAATATCCATGCACCAATTTTGTACATCAATGCGAGAATGATCTGGATCAAAATTTGGAAAACCTTTTACCTCTTTGACTGTCTGCTTTCGTTCGGCAGCTTCTATAATTTTATTTATAGCATCCGCCGTAATTACGAAGTTTTCATTAGAAGAGCCAACAGCAGCATCTGAACGCGAACCTTCAGACAATTTTTTATAATTTTCTTGTTCCGCCATGATGAATTTAGGTTTAAAATTATTTTAAATTTGCACAAATATAAAACGGCGCAGGCGTAGCAGATCACCCGATTTTTATGATATTATTATTTATTTTTTATTTTTATTTTGCTAGCAGGAAATTTTCTATATAAAACAGGGTTTTTCCGTATTTCCGTTTATTAATTCTACAAAGTTAGGCAGAGACGATCCCACTTCTGATGATAGAAAGTCATTTAAATTTAATTTATTTAAACTTCAAATATTTCTAATTCAAAGACTATTTTATCCAATCACAGTTCTGTAATCAACCGAACGAGTTTCTAGAATGAATCTTCTTTTTTTAATCGCCCCCTTTCCTTCTCGTTATTTTCTGAGTACAGATCTGCTGTCCCTTTCTTTTACAACAGAAATGAAAGGGACGTCAAACCCAAGGAGTACAGAGGTATAAACTACAGCCATAAACCAACTTTGATATTAAATCAAGTTTTGCTCTCACATATATATATATACTCGTATATATACGAGTATATACGAGTATATATACACGTATCTTTATATATAAAAATGGTGTGTAAAATGTATAAAATTCATCAATTGAGAACGGCTGGGCCGATTTCTGTAAAATTTTTTGTGAGTTGTTCGTATTTTCGAGGAGAAGGTTTTTGCGGAAGAAAATTTTGGAAAATCCCTCCGAAAAAGTCGGAATATTGGAAAAATCGAAAATTGATTTTTTGTATGAAATTTTGTATGAAATTATTCCTTAATGGCTTTCCAAATGAAAAAATAGAAAGTTCTTAGTGTAAAACATGGAAAATTGCGGAAAATGCGAAATGCGGAAAATTGGAAAACCTCTCCGGAAAAGTCGGAAAATTTTAAAAAACCGAAAATTGATTTTTTGTATGAAATTTTGTGTGAAATTATTCCTTAATGGCCTTCCAAATGAAAAAATAGAAAGTTCTTAGTGTAAAGCACGGAAAATTGCGGAAAATGCGCAATGCGGAAAATTGGAAATTCGAAAATTAATTTTTTATGAAATTTCGTGTGCAATTATTCATTAATGCCTTTCCAAATGAAAAAATAAGAAGTTCTCAGTGTAACGAAACGTCTTTAAAAAAAACCGGTGTAATACACCTCATTGACTTCAATGCCAAAATCAGATAAATGCCGTTATACGCTGACTTAGACTTTGTGCAATTTGACAGTTGTCATTATGGCATTGTCATTTTCTACAGTAAATGTGCTATTTTTCTTGCCGCAATTTATTCGAGTTTTGTGTATTATTAAACTGATTCCGGATTGTCGTAAATCACGCATTATATCCATATACGGTAAAAGCATTACAATCAATTGAAATTCAGTGCAATATTTATCAAAACATTCATTCTTAAAGAAAATAAATTTGTGTGAAAAAAGAGAGTTTATCTAATTGGATTGCGAGCATTCATACAGAAACATTTATTCCGTAAGTTTGTACCTTAAACATAATTTTGTTTTGAATTGGATTAGTCAAAAAGGACTTTATTGTTTTTTAGGGAGAGTTATTTGCTTGACTAATGCCTCCTATTCGACGATCAAATCTTGGACGACGTACACGTCGTGCAATAATTAGTCAGAATGTCCACGATAATCAAACAGAAGAGGAACATTCAGAACAAAATGAATGGAGACGAGCCCATATTACACAGCTTCGCGCTGTACAATCACCACCTCAAATTCGACAAAATAATAGTAGAAGAAGAGCAGTCGTAAATGTAGACTTGAATCGTGCTGCTTTGGATACGATTCTGCAATCGCCTATAAAGATCTTCGCTGCGTTGATATCGGTTCATTGTCTGTCGTTTGCCAGCATTACAATGCATTGGAGTTTCAATCGGAAACCCCCGGTTTATGCTGCGCTGGTGGCAAGGTGAAATTGCCTGTTTTGCCCCCTCCGCCAGAGCCAATGTATTCGCTTTTCTATGGAAATACAATCCAA
Source organism: Clusia tigrina (assembly GCA_920105625.2). Lineage (NCBI taxonomy): Eukaryota > Metazoa > Arthropoda > Insecta > Diptera > Clusiidae > Clusia > Clusia tigrina. The sequence continues at coordinate 527,889 of CAKKTE020000572.1, forward strand.
TCAAAACATTTCCTAGCGAATACACAAAAATAATGAATGCTTTCAAATGATGTCATTTGGAGCCGAAGTTGTTGATCAACCCGGCTATAATCCGAGTTATAAGGTAATGGCGTCTCATTATTATCAAAATCCACAATTCTTCTCATTCCTTTCGAAATTGATTCCTAATACTCAAATTCAAGGTCAAATTCATCATCGAGCGGGCGCTTTGTTACCACCACCAAAGGAAGATCATAAGTTTCTTTAGATCTATTTCGTTGGTGATTCGGCAATTGAACTAGATCAGCGTTGTGCAATTTTTACCGCAACTAAACGTGAAATTATTGAACAACTGCAAAATCTTCTGCATGAGCATAATGGGTTGGTTAGATTGTACAAAACCGTATTGGAGACAATGCATTCTGACGACCACAAAATTATTATCAGAGCAGACAAAAGACCCGCTGGAGGCCATGGAAGGCAATTCAATACTCCCACTATGCATGAAGTCGCAGTGGTGATTGTTGGAGAGAATGTGGAATCACGCGATATTGTTCTCAAGCGTCGGGATGGTGAACAATTGCAGCGCGTGTACGAGACTCATCGGTCATACGATGCACTTCAATACCCTTTGATGTTCTGCGGTGGAGAGGATGGCTTCAATATAAAAATGGTCAATCCAACGACAGGTTTGTTTACAAATCATTAATTCTTTCTTATTCTACAACTTAGTTACAATTCATATTTCAGGAGAAGAAATGAATAAGAAGGTCAGCTCAATGAATTTTTATGCGTTCCGATTTATGATTCGGGAAGAAAATTGACAATCATCTGTTGAGATATGGCCGGATGTTTCAACAGTTCTCCGTCGACATCTACGTCAAGCAGAGCGTCTCAATTTCCTTCGTTATAATCAGTCAAAGTTACGATCAGACGAGTATATTCACTTGCGTGACGCCATCTCTACTGAAGGAGATGCGACCAACATCGGTAGTTTGACCATTCTCCCAGCTACTTCTGTTGGAAGCCCGCGTCATATGTATGAGTACGCTCAAGACGCAATGACGTACGTGCGGAATTACGGACGACCGGATTTATTCATAACGTTTACTTGCAATCCGAAATGGCCTGAAATTACAAATCTGTTGCTGACAGGACAAACATCCAGCGACCGACACGACATCATTGCACGAGTATTCAAGCAAAAGCTCAGAGTACTCATGGGTTTCATCGTTAAGTAAAAGGTTTTTGGAGTAGTTCGTTGTTGGATGTACTCAGTTGAATGGCAGAAGCGTGGATTACCACATGCACACATTCTGCTCTGGATGTTCGTCAAGATCCGACAAGATCATATTGATTCGATCATTTCTGCTGAAATACCAGATCCATAAACTGATTCAGAGCTTCATTTCGTTGTGACAACGAATATGACCCATGGTCCTTGCAGAGTCCACACCCCAGCTTCACCGTGCATGGTAAACGGAAACTACACAAAGCAGTACCCGTCCCTTGGTATCTGACACAATCAGTGGAATGGACGAATATCCGTTTTATCGGCGTCGTTCTCCAAGTGACAATGGCAGATCAATCGGGATGAAGGTGAAAGGAAACGATGTCGTCGTCGATAACCGCTGGATCGTTCCATATTGTCCGCTTTTGTCGAAAACATTCTCAACGCACTGCAATGTTGAGTACTGCAATTCCATCAAATCCATAAAATACGTTTGCAAATATGTGAACAAAGAGAGCGACATGGCGGTCTTTGGTATTGCCGATCCAAATGCAAACAACGAGGTGACGAAATTTCAACTTGGACGTTACGTGAGTTGCAACGAGGCAAATTTGGCGGCTGTTTTCATTTCCGATACACGAACGTCACCTGACGCTGGCAGTTCACTTGGAGAACGGCCAGCGTGTCTACTTTACGGAAGCAAATGCAGCGCTAAGAGCAGAACGACCACCAGTGACAACATTGACATTTCTTTTCGACATGACAAAGCGATCCATTCGCAAGAACTCTACTCTGTTCTGAAATGCCACGCTATTATACATGGAACGCTGCATACAAGAACTTCCAACGCCGGAAAAAATGTGATACTGTTGCTGGCTTCGCTGATGTCTATTCGACTGATGCCCTCGGACGAATATACACAGTTCATCCACGCCAAAACGAATGCTTATATCTTCGCTTGCTTTAACTGAATATCAGAGGCCCCACATCCTTCAGTTTCCTTCATACTGTGGATGGTGAGCGGTGCGCCACTTTTCGGGAGGCTTGCCAACGTTTGAATTTGCTCGAAAACGATACATATTGGGACTTAATGCTCGCCGATGCAATTGTATCTGTGCCAGCGAATCATATTCGTACATTGTTTGCGATCATCATAGCCACATGTCATCCATCGAACCCAACCGCATTGTTTGACAAATACAAGGACGATATGGCTGACGACATTTTGCACAGAGTTCGCACGGCAACTTTGAATTTCGATCTTGAAATTAACGAAGAGATACGCAATGAAGTTTTAGTTCTGGTCGAAGCCATGTGCTTGCTCATGTGCGGCAGTCTGCTGTCGACATTAGGATTGCCAGCGCCAAATCGTTCGATCCACGGTGCATTCAATTCCGAATTGCAAAGGGAGCAAGCCTATGATCGAGATGAGCTGCCCGAAAGAGTCGGAATAGTGTGGCACTATTGAATCCCGAGCAGAAGAACGTGTACGATTCGCTGATGAAAGTTGTTGACGACGGAACGGGAGGCATTTACTTTCTCGATGCTCCCGGTGGGACAGCCAAGACATTCGTCATTTCGTTGATTCTGGCAACAATTCGGTCTAGATCACAAATTGCATTGGCTGTTGCATCTTCTGCAATTGCTGCCTCATTGTTGGAAGGCGGTCGAACTGCACATTCCGCTTTGAAGCTGCCGATTTCAAACAGTTGACAAGCCAACGTGCCCAAAAACCAAGAATTCGGCGACAGGCTGTTGATGCGAGAATGCTAAATCATCATTTGGGATGAATGCACGATGGCGCATAAACGAGCTTTGGAGGCAGTTGACCGAACGATGAAGGATTTACGAGGTGATTTAAGACGATTTGGTGGGGCTTTGATATTGCACTCCGGAGATTTTCGTCAAACACTTCCCGTCATCTCGAAATCTTCTGGTGCCGATGAACTTAACGCGTGCCTGACATCGTCGGCTTTGTGGCGGTATGTCCAGAAGTTGCAATTGACCACAAACATGAGAGTCGCGTTGCAGAACGACCCAGCGGCTGCTGAATTCTCGAGACAACTGCTGTAGCTTGGCAACTGCCAAATTCCTGTTGATGTTTAGACTGGATTGATATCGTTCCCTGAAAATTTTTGTGAATTCACTTCGTCCAAGGAGGAACTCATCAGCAAAGTGTTCCCCGGCATTGCACAAAATTACAAAAAACTCGATTGGATTGGTGAACGGGCAATACTAGCAGCGAAGAATAAGGACGTCAATAGCTTAAACTTAATTATTCAGAGTCAAATTGCAGAACAACTGCATACGTACAAATCTGTTGACTGCGTGACCGACGAAAATGAAGCGACCAACTACCCGACGGAATTTTTAAATTCGCTTGATGTACTAGGAACTGCGCCGCATAATTTACAGCTGAAGGTGGGATCGATTATAATCATGTTGCGGAATCTCATTTCTCCAAAATTGTGCAGCGGGAGGCGGTTGTCCGTCGAAAAGCTAATGAACAATGTGATTCAGTTGACAATCATCAAGGGCAAATTCAAAGGAGAAGCAGTTTTTATCCCACCAATTCCTATTATTCCAACTGACCTTCCATTCCAATTCCCAGCTCGATTAGCATTTGCGATGACAATCAATAAATCGCAAGGCCAATCATTAGAAGTCTGTGGGATTAATATCGAATTTCCGTGTTTTTCGCACGGTCAGCTGTACTTTGCCTGTTCGCGTGTTGGGAAACCGTCTTCCTTGTTTGTTTTTGCGCCGGAAAACAAATCGAAGAACATTTTTCATCAAATCGCTCTCTACTGATTCCATTCAAATAAATCACATTGAAAATTTAAATATTTTTGTGGTATTACTCTAAAGGCTTAAAATTGGGGCGAGGCGAATTTCGCCGGGTCCGCTATGGGTGCAAAATATAATACCCGTAGTACTGCCCTTAGGGAAGAACAATCTGACACCAAATTGTTGTTTTCTGCTTTAATGGAAATTAATGCATATGTGCTTCTGAAAACTAAAGGCTTTTATTTGTGAGTGATGAGGGCGTGACGAAATTATTTTAAAAAGAGATAAGTAATTGTTACATAATGGCCACGAAGAATACAAATTTTAGTATTTGTTGTCAACAGATTGCTGAAGCCTGATATTTCAGTTTGCAGTTTGTGTAAATTTCGAAAAAGGCAAAAATAATTTAAAGATCTACAAGCCCGAACAATTATATATTTGTAATACACATATCGGCAAATAACGCTTTTAATTGGATTTTTGATTTTAAATTCGTGGAGTCTTCGTAAAGTCTTCTTTGGGGCAAGACTGTTAAAAATTGGTACATACCCATTTAAAAATATACTACATAGACAATAACCAATTAGGAAGAACATAAATATTTTATTCTGTGCCTTTGTAGCCAGGACAAAGTCTGCTGGGTCAGCTAGTCTATATATATTTTAGCTTATTCATTATTTTTTCTTTTTTCGTTTTGGATATCAATTTCCTCCAGATCAAGTTCCCTGATTTATCATTGATTCCTACATGTTTTATATTTCCTTTATTCCTATTTGATGTTAGCTTATTCTGGTTCGACTCTTGATTGGACGAATACAACACAAATATTTAAATTTTCAATGTGATTTAGTTGAATGGAATCAGTAGAGAGCGATTTGATGAAAAATGTTCTTCGATTTGTTTTCCGGCGCAAAAACAAACAAGGAAGACGGTTTCCCAACATGCGAACAGGCAACGTACAACTGACCGTGCGAAAAACACGGAAATTCGAGATTAATCCCACAGACTTCTAATGAATGGCCTTGCGATTTATTGATTGTCATCGCAAATGCCAATCGAACGGGGAATTGGAATGGAAGGTCAGTTGGAATAATAGGAATTCGTGGGATAAAGAATGCTTCTCCTCTGAATTCGGCCTTGATGATTGTCGCCTGAATCACATTGTTCATTAGCTTTTCGACGGACAACCGCCTCCCATTGCACAATTTTGGAGTAATGAGATTCCGCAACATGATTATAATCGATCCCACCTTCAGCTGTAAATTATGCGGCGGAGTTCCTAGTACATCAAGCGAGTTCAAAAATTCCGTCGGGTAGTTGGTCGCTTCATTTTCGTCGGTCACGCAGTCAACAGATTTGTACGTATGCAGTTGTTCTGCAATTTGACTCTGAATAATTAAGTTTAAGCTATTGACGTCCTTATTCTTCGCTGCTAGTATTGCCCGTTCACCAATCCAATCGAGATTTTTGTAATTTTGTGCAATGCCGGGGAACACTTTGCTGATGAGTTCCTCCTTGGACGATGTGAATTCACAAAAATTTTCAGGGAACGATATCAATCCAGTCTAAACATCAACAGGAATTTGGCCGTTGCCAAGCTACAGCAGTTGTCTCGAGAATTCAGGAGCCGCTGGGTCGTTCTGCAACGCGACTCTCATGTTTGTTGTTAATTGCAACTTCTGGACATACCGCCACAAAGACGACGATTTCAGGCACGCGCTAAATTCATCGGCAGCAGAAGAATTCGGGATGACGGGAAGTGTTTGACGAAAATCTCCGGAGAGCAAAATCAAAGCCCCACCAGATCGCGACCTCGTAAATCCTTCATTGTTCGGTCAACTGCCTCCAAAGCTCGTTTATGCGCCATCGTGCATTCATCCCAAATGATGATTTTGCATGCTCGCACCAATTTGCCTGTCGTCGAATTGTTGGTTATTGGGCACGTTGGCTTGTCAACTGTGAGAAGATTCATCGTCAGCTTCAAAGCGGAATGTGCAGCTCGACCCCCTTCCAACAATGTGGCAGCAATTCCAGAAGATGCAACAGCCAATGCAATTTGTGATCTAAACCGAATTGTTGCCAGAATCAACGAAATGACGAATGTCTTGGCTGTCCCACCGGGAGCATCGAGAAAGTAAATGCCTCCCGTTCCATCGTCAACAACCGTCATCAGCGAATCGTACACGTTCTCCTGCTCGGGATTCAATAGTGCCACATTTGTTCGGACTCTTTCGGCGAGCTCATCTCGATCATAGGCTTGCTTCCGTTGCAATTCGGAATTGAATGCACCGTGGATCGAACGATTTGGCGCTGGCAATCCTAATGTCGACAGCAGACTGCCGCACATGAGCAAGCACATGGCTTCGACCAGAACTAAAACTTCATTGCGTATCTCTTTGTTAATTTCAAGATCGAAATTCAAAGTTGCCGTGCGAACTCTGTGCAAAATGTCGTCAGCCATATCGTCCTTGTATTTGTCAAACAATGCGGTTGGGTTCGATGGATGACATGTGGCTATGATGATCGCAAACAATGTACGAATATGATTCGCTGGCACAGATACAATTGCATCGGCGAGCATTAAGTCCCAATATGTATCGTTTTCGAGCAAATTCAAACGTTGGCAAGCCTCCCGAAAAGTAGCGCACAGCTCACCATCCATAGTACGAAGGGAATCGAAGGATGTGGGGCCTCTGACATTCACGTAAAGCAAGCGAAGATAGAAGCATTCGTCTTGGCGTGGATGAACTGTGTATATTCGTCCGAGGGCATCAGTGGAATAGACATCAGCGAAGCCAGCAACAGTATCACATTTTTTCCGGCGTTGGAAGTTCTTGTATGCAGCGTTCCATGTATAATAGCGTGGCATTTCAGAATAGAGTACAGTTCTTGCGAATGGATCGCTTTGGCATGTCGAAAAGAAATGTCAATGTTGTCACTGGTGGTCGTTCTGCTCTTAGCACTGCATTTGCTTCCGTAAAGAAGACACGCTGGCCGTTCTCCAAGTGAACTGCCAAATGTACGACAGTCGGGCTACGGTCGTGTATCGGAAATGAAAACAGCCGCCAAATTGCCTCGTTGCAACTCACGTAACGTCCAAGTTGAAATTTCGTCTTTTAAAAATGAAATTGTGCACATAGACGAAGGCGATAATTCACCGAATCAAGATTCGACTCTGAAGAATCTCCGACCTAAAAATAAAAATATAAATGAAAATATAAAGCATGCAGGAATCAATTTAAATTTTCAATGTGATTTATTTGAATGGAATCAGTAGAGAGCGATTTGATGAAAAATGTTCTTCGATTTGTTTTCCGGCGCAAAAACAAACAAGGAAGACGGTTTCCCAACACGCGAACAGGCAACGTACAGCTGACCGTACGAAAAACACGGAAATTCGATATTAATCCCACAGACTTCTAATGATTGGCCTTGCGATTTATTGATTGTCATCGCAAATGCTAATCGAGTTTGGAATTGGAATGGAAGGTCAGTTGGAATAATAGGAATTGGTGGGATAAAAACTGCTTCTCCTTTGAATTTGCCCTTGATGATTGTCAACTGAATCACATTGTTCATTAGCTTTTCGACGGACAACCGCCTCCCGCTGCACAATTTTGGAGAAATGAGATTCCGCAACATGATTATAATCGATCCCACCTTCAGCTGTAAATTATGCGGCGCAGTTCCTAGTACATCAAGCGAGTTTAAAAATTCCGTCGGGTAGTTGGTCGCTTCATTTTCGTCGGTCACGCAGTCAACAGATTTGTACGTATGCAGTTGTTCTGCAATTTGACTCTGAATAATTAAGTTTAAGCTATTGACGTCCTTATTCTTCGCTGCTAGTATTGCCCGTTCACCAATCCAATCGAGATTTTTGTAATTTTGTGCAATGCCGGGGAACACTTTGCTGATGAGTTCCTCCTTGGACGATGTGAATTCACAAAAACTTTCAGTCTAAACATCAACAGGAATTTGGCCATTGCCAAGCTACAGCAGTTGTCTCGAGAATTCAGCAGCCGCTGGGTCGTTCTGCAACGCGACTCTCATGTTTGTGGTCAATTGCAACTTCTGGACATACCGCCACAAAGCCGACGATGTCAGGCACGCGTTAAGTTCATCGGCACCAGAAGATTTCGAGATGACGGGAAGTGTTTGACGAAAATCTCCGGAGTGCAATATCAAAGCCCCACCAAATCGTCTTAAATCACCTCGTAAATCCTTCATCGTGCGGTCAACTGCCTCCAAAGCTCGTTTATGCGCCATCGTGCATTCATCCCAAATGATGATTTAGCATTCTCGCATCAACAGCCTGTCGCCGAATTCTTGGTTTTTGGGCACGTTGGCTTGTCAACTGTTTGAAATCGGCAGCTTCAAAGCGGAATGTGCAGTTCGACCGCCTTCCAACAATGAGGCAGCAATTGCAGAAGATGCAACAGCCAATGCAATTTGTGATCTAGACCGAATTGTTGCCAGAATCAACGAAATGACGAATGTCTTGGCTGTCCCACCGGGAGCATCGAGAAAGTAAATGCCTCCCGTTCCGTCGTCAACAACTTTCATCAGCGAATCGTACACGTTCTTCTGCTCGGGATTCAATAGTGCCACACTATTCCGACTCTTTCGGGCAGCTCATCTCGATCATAGGCTTGCTCCCTTTGCAATTCGGAATTGAATGCACCGTGGATCGAACGATTTGGCGCTGGCAATCCTAATGTCGACAGCAGACTGCAAGCACATGGCTTCGACCAGAACTAAAACTTCATTGCGTATCTCTTCGTTAATTTCAAGATCGAAATTCAAAGTTGCCGTGCGAACTCTGTGCAAAATGTCGTCAGCCATATCGTCCTTGTATTTGTCAAACAATGCGGTTGGGTTCGATGGATGACATGTGGCTATGATGATCGCAAACAATGTACGAATATGATTCGCTGGCACAGATACAATTGCATCGGCGAGCATTAAGTCCCAATATGTATCGTTTTCGAGCAAATTCAAACGTTGGCAAGCCTCCCGAAAAGTGGCGCACCGCTCACCATCCACAGTATGAAGGAAACTGAAGGTTGTGGGGCCTCTGATATTCACTTAAAGCAAGCGAAGATATAAACATTCGTTTTGGCGTGGATGAACTGTGTATATTCGTCCGAGGGCATCAGTCGAATAGACATCAGCGAAGCCAGCAACAGTGTCACATTTTTTCCGGCGTTGGAAGTTCTTGTATGCAGCGTTCCATGTATAATAGCGTGGCATTTCAGAACAGAGTAGAGTTCTTGCGAATGGATCGCTTTGTCATGTCGAAAAGAAATGTCAATGTTGTCACTGGTGGTCGTTCTGCTCTTAGCGCTCCATTTGCTTCCGTAAAGTAGACACGCTGGCCGTTCTCCAAGTGAACTGCCAGCGTCAGGTGACGTTCGTGTATCGGAAATGAAAACAGCCGCCAAATTTGCCTCGTTGCAACTCACGTAACGTCCAAGTTGAAATTTCGTCACCTCGTTGTTTGCATTTGGATCGGCAATACCAAAGACCGCCATGTCGCTCTCTTTGTTCACATATTTGCAAACGTATTTTATGGATTTGATGGAATTGCAGTACGCAACATTGCAGTGCGTTGAGAATGTTTTCGACAAAAGCGGACAATATGGAACGATCCAGCGGTTATCGACGACGACATCGTTTCCTTTCACCTTCATCCCGATTGATCTGCCATTGTCACTTGGAGAACGACGCCGATAAAACGGATATTCGTCCATTCCACTGATTGTGTCAGATACCAAGGGACGGGTACTGCTTTGTGTAGTTTCCGTTTACCATGCACGGTGAAGCTGGGGTGTGGACTCTGCAAGGACCATGGGTCATACTCGTTGTCACAATGAAATGAAGCTCTGAATCAGTTTATGGATCTGGTATTTCAGCAGAAATGATCGAATCAATATGATCTTGTCGGATCTTGACGAACATCCAGAGCAGAATGTGTGCATGTGGTAATCCACGCTTCTGCCATTCAACTGAGTACATCCAACAACGAACTACTCCAAAAACCTTTTACTTAACGATGAAACCCATGAGTACTCTGAGCTTTTGCTTGAATACTCGTGCAATGATGTCGTGTCGGTCGCTGGATGTTTGTCCTGTCAGCAACAGATTTGTAATTTCAGGCCATTTCGGATTGCAAGTAAACGTTATGAATAAATCCGGTCGTCCGTAATTCCGCACGTACGTCATTGCGTCTTGAGCGTACTCATACATATGGCGCGGGCTTCCAACAGAAGTAGCTGGGAGAATGGTCAAACTACCGATGTTGGTCGCATCTCCTTCAGTAGAGATGGCGTCACGCAAGTGAATATACTCGTCTGATCGTAACTTTGACTGATTATAACGAAGGAAATTGAGACGCTCTGCTTGACGTAGATGTCGACGGAGAACTGTTGAAACATCCGGCCATATCTCTACAGATGATTGTCAATTTTCTTCCCGAATCATAAATCGGAACGCATAAAAATTCATTGAGCTGACCTTCTTATTCATTTCTTCTCCTGAAATATGAATTGTAACTAAGTTGTAGAATAAGAAAGAATTAATGATTTGTAAACAAACCTGTCGTTGGATTGACCATTTTTATATTGAAGCCATCCTCTCCACCGCAGAACATCAAAGGGTATTGAAGTGCATCGTATGACCGATGAGTCTCGTACACGCGCTGCAATTGTTCACCATCCCGACGCTTGAGAACAATATCGCGTGATTCCACATTCTCTCCAACAATCACCAATGCGACTTCATGCATAGTGGGAGTATTGAATTGCCTTCCATGGCCTCCAGCGGGTCTTTTGTCTGCTCTGATAATAATTTTGTGGTCGTCAGAATGCATTGTCTCCAATACGGTTTTGTACAATCTAACCAACCCATTATGCTCATGCAGAAGTTTTTTCAATTGTTCAATAATTTCACGTTTAGTTGCGGTAAAAATTGCACAACGCTGATCTAGTTCAATTGCCGAATCACCAACGAAATAGATCTAAATAAACTTATGATCTTCCTTTTGTGGTGGTAACAAAGCGCCCGCTCGATGATGAATTTGACCTTGAATTTGAGTATTAGGAATCAACTTCGAAAGGAATGAGAAGAATTGTGGATTTTGATAATAATGAGACGCCATTACCTTATAACTCGGATTATAGCCGGGTTGATCAACAACTTCGGCTCCAAATGACATCATTTGAAAGCATCCATTATTTTTGTGTATTCGCTAGGAAATGTTTTGATTGGATTGTATTTCCATAGAGAAGCGAATACATTGGCTCTGGCGGAGGGGGCAAAACAGGCAATTTCACCTTGCCACCAGCGCAGCATAAACCGGGGGTTTCCGATTGAAACTCCAATGCATTGCAATGCTGGCAAACAACAGACAATGAACCGCTATCAACGCAGCGAAGATCTTTGTAGGCGATTGCAGAATCGTATCCAAAAGCAGCACGATTCAAGTCTACATTTACGACTGCTCTTCTTCTACTATTATTTTGTCGAATTTGAGGTGGTGATTGTACAGCGCGAAGCTGTGTAATATGGGCTCGTCTCCATTCATTTTGTTCTGCATGTTCCTCTTCTGTTTGATTATCGTGGACATTCTGACTAATTATTGCACGACGTGTACGTCGTCCAAGATTTGATCGTCGAATAGGAGGCATTAGTCAAGCAAATAACTGTCCCTAAAAAACAATAAAGTCCTTTTTGACTAATCCAATTCAAAACAAAATTATGTTTAAGGTACAAACTTACGGAATAAATGTTTCTGTATGAATGCTCGCAATCCAATTAGATAAATTCTCTTTTTTCACACAAATTTATTTTCTTTAAGAATGAATGTTTTGATAAATATTGCACTGAATTTCAATTGATTGTAATGCTTTTACCGTATATGGATATAATGCGTGATTTACGACAATCCGGAATCAGTTTAATAATACACAAAACTCGAATAAATTGCGGCAAGAAAAATAGCACATTTACTGTAGAAAATGACAATGCCAAAATGACAACTGTCAAATTGCACAAAGTCTAAGTCAGCGTATAACGGCATTTATCTGATTTTGGCATTGAAGTCAATGAGGTGTATTACACCGGTTTTTTTTAAAGACGTTTCGTTACACTGAGAACTTCTTATTTTTCGTTTGGAAAGGCATTAATGAATAATTGCACACGAAATTTCATAAAAAGATTAATTTTCGAATTTCCAATTTTCCGCATTGCGCATTTTCCGCAATTTTCCGTGCTTTACACTAAGAACTTTCTATTTTTTCATTTGGAAAGCCATTAAGGAATAATTTCACACAAAATTTCATACAAAAAATCAATTTTCGATTTTTCCAATTTTCCGAATTTTCCGGAGAGATTTTCCAATTTTCCGCATATCGAATTTTCCGCAATTTTCCATGTTTTACACTAAGAACTTTCTATTTTTTCATTTGGAAAGCCATTAAGGAATAATTTCACACAAAATTTCATATAAAAAATCAATTTTCGATTTTTTCCAATTTTCCGACTTTTCCGGAGAGGTTTTCCAATTTTCCGCATTTCGCATTTTCCGCAATTTTCTATGTTTTACACTAAGAACTTTCTATTTTTTCATTTGGAAAGCCATTCAGGAATAATTTCATACAAAATTTCATACAAAAAATCAATTTTCGATTGTTCCAATTTTCCGACTTTTCCGGAGAGATATTCCAATTTTCCGCATTTCGCATTTTCCGCAATTTTCCATGTTTTACACTAAGAACTTTCTATTTTTTCATTTGGAAAGCCATTAAGGAATAATTTCATACAAAATTTCATACAAAAAATCAATTTTCGATTTTTCCAATATTCCGACTTTTTCGGAGGGATTTTCCAAAATTTTCTTCCGCAAAAACCTTCTCCTCGAAAATACGAACAACTCACAAAAAATTTTACAGAAATCGGGCCAGCCGTTCTCAATTGATGAATTTTATACATTTTAGACACCATTTTTATATATAAAGATACGTGTATATATACTCGTATATACTCGTATATATACGAGTATATACATATATATATATGTGAGAGCAAAACTTGATTTAATATCAAAGTTGGTTTATGGCTGTAGTTTATACCTCTGTACTCCTTGGGTTTGACGTCCCTTTCATTTCTGTTGTAAAAGAAAGGGACAGCAGATCTGTACTCAGAAAATAACGAGAAGGAAAGGGGGCGATTAAAAAAAGAAGATTCATTCTAGAAACTCGTTCGGTTGATTACAGAACTGTGATTGGATAAAATAGTCTTTGAATTAGAAATATTTTAAGTTTAAATAAATTAAATTTAAATGACTTTCTATCATCAGAAGTGGGATCGTCTCTGCCTAACTTTGTAGAATTAATAAACGGAAATACGGAAAAACCCTGTTTTATATAGAAAATTTGCTGCTAGCAAAATAAAAATAAAAAATAAATAATAATATCATAAAAATCGGGTGATCTGCTACGCCTGCGCCGTTTTATATTTGTGCAAATTTAAAATAATTTTAAACCTAAATTCATCATGGCGGAACAAGAAAATTATAAAAAATTGTCTGAAGGTTCGCGTTCAGATGCTGCTGTTGGCTCTTCTAATGAAAACTTCGTAATTACGGCGGATGCTATAAATAAAATTATAGAAGCTGCCGAACGAAAGCAGACACTCAAAGAGCTAAAAGGTTTTCCAAATTTTGATCCAGATCATTCTCGCATTGATGTACAAAATTGGTGCATGGATATTGACGCAAGGGTACAGCGTGATGGATTCGAAAATTTCGATATCATACCCAGAGTTCAGAGCTCGCTGCTTGCAAGAGCGAAATCCTGGTACGAAAAATATGGCTAGCAACATTATAGTTGGGTAGATTTACGTGCTTCGTTAATTCATGCGTTTACAAATGGCACATATATTGTTGCTCAACTACGGTTAGTTGCAAATTCCGAATGTGGAGAGTTAACATCGTATGCTGACTTTGTCATGGAAAAGGTATCACAAATAAACAGATTGCCTTTTGTAATACCGGAAGATAAAATTGTAAAGTTCATGGTCGGGTGTATATCTGAGCGGAGTTTGAAAAATTCATTGACGTTTCTAATGCCGTTTTCTGTTCAAATTTTGATTGATCATTTGGCTTCTATCCGAGAGAAACCTCATCAAAAACAAGATTTTTCATTGAGTCGCTTACGCAAAAAAAGTCACTTGCCTTATAGGTCAGTCGCTACAGCTGGGGTTCAAATTAGTCCAAATAATCCACTAAAGCGAAAACGAATGGAGGATAAGAAAAGATGCTTTGGTAGTGGGGAAAAAGGGGCGTATTAGATCGATATGCCCTGAAAAATCTAGAATGAACGACTTGTCCGAACAAACTACATTAAAGAAAATAACTGACCATCATTTGGACAAAAATATTAAATGCTCGTTTTGTAATAAGGCTGGACACGAAGAAAGAACTTGCTGGGCTTAACAGAGAATAGAACGTAAACATGTGTAGCTCTGTAAAGATTCTGCATTTTCAAATAATCACACACCTGTGGTTATTAATAAAAAAATTTATTATTGCCTTCTTGATACTGGTTCTGATTGCTCGTTAGTAAGATCTGACATTGCGGATAAAATACCCAGAAAACGAACAGCTAATTTTTTGTCCGTTCAGGGAATTGGAAAAGAGCCTGTTGTACTTACTGAGATACTTGATCTATTTGTTGAATCTGAAGACCTTATTCTTGAAGTAACTTTTCATGTGATTCACAAGAATCATCTACAAAATGAAATATTAATTGGTACATATGTTTTGAAAGATCCAACCTTAACGATTACAGTGAATGCTAATGGATCATCTTTACACCGCAGTCAAACAGTAAATCAGTGTTCTAGTAAGAAAGAAAAGCTTGAGCCAAATTCTAATTGGTCAAAGTCAGTTACACAAAAATTGAATATTGTTCTAGAAAAGTATACGCCAAACATTATTACGGGATTCCATACCTCAAGGGTTAATACTGGATCTCATAATATTCGCTTAATGAAAGATACGACTATTTATTATAGGCCATATCGAATGGCGTCAACGGCAGGTGGTAAAAGAAATCATTGCAGACCTGCTACATAATGGCATAATAAGAGAAAGTCATTCACCTTATGCAAGTCTAATGATTCTTGTAAAGAAAAAAAAAAATGGAAAGAATCGTCTTTGTGTCGACTATCTGGGCACTCAATAATGTTACAATAAGAGATCGTTATCCGCTACCAAGATTCGAGGACCAACTTGACGAATTGGCTGGAAATAATTGTTTACATCTTTGGACATGGCATCTGGTTTCCACCAAATTCCGTTCGCTGAAGACTCCATAGAAAAACAGCATTTGTAACACCCGATGGGCATTACGCGTACGTGTGTATGCTGTTTGGACTAGCTAACGCTCCTGCAGTTTTTCAGCGTGCGATCAATATGGCATTGGCAGATTTGAAAGGAAACGTGGCTTTAGTTTATTTGGAGGATGTTTTGACAGCATCAAAAACTATTGATGAGGGCTTAGAGAAACTTGATGTTGTATTAAAAGCATTAACAAATAGTGGATTTTCTTTAAATATGGACAAATGCAAATTTCTTCAAAATACTATTGAGCATTTAGGAGGAGAAGTTTCAGCAGATGGTATTAGACCTAGTAAATTTAAAATTGACGCTGTGGTAAACTTACCTACACCAAGTATTGTAAAAGAGGTACGCCAATTTATGGGATTGGCAAACTATTTCCGAAAGTTTGTACCGGAATTTGCGGCTAAGACCACTTGTATAACAGCTTTAACCAAAAAAAATACACAATTCTTGTGGAGTGAAGAGTATTAAGCAGCAAAAGCTTACATAATTGAACAACTAACTACTAGACCATTACTAGTATTGTTTAACCCGGAACTTCCTACAGAACTGCATACCGATGCCAGTGCTCTTGGATATTGCGCTATTTTGTTTCAGCGAGTAAATGAAAAGTTGCACGTTGTTGCATATTATAGCCAGGCCACTAAAACATATGAAACTAAATATCACAGTTATGAACTGGAAACGCTCGCTGTCGTTAATGCAGTGAAACATTTTCGGCACTATCTCCTGGGGATTAAGTTTGTGTTGGTCACTAACTGCAATGCTCTAAAAGCAACAGAAGAAAAGAAAAATTTGCAGCCTCGCATAGCTCGATGGTGGATTTTTCTACAAGACTTTGAGTTCTAAATTGTTTATAGAAAAGAAAAAAAATTATCTCATGCAGATTACTTAAGTCGTAATATACCAGTTAAAACTTGTTATCAAATAAACAGTTTATCCGAGACGTGGTTCCATATTGAACAGCAAAATGATCCGGCTTCAATTGACATTATTGATCAAATTAAAAATTAAGATACAAGCACCATAGCACAATATTCGATTAAAAGGGGGCTGCTATATAAAAATCTGGAAAATACCAAAAAAATGTATGTGCCACAACAATGTCGACTGACTATAATACGACGATTCCATGAAGAGAACTGCCACGTTGGATGGGAAAAGACATTGATCAAACTTCAAGAAAATTTTAGGATGTTAAAAACGTTAGAAAATTTGTTGAGTCTTATTTAATTTGTCTATTAGCTAAAAGACCTTCGGGAAAAAAAGCAGTGTGAACTTCATCCTTGAAAAGAAGCCAATCTTATTTGATGTGGTACATGCTTATTTCATGGGTCCGTTTTAAGGAAAGGAGCATCGATATATTTTCATTATTATTGATGCATTTCCCAAAATCGTTATATTGTTTCCTTGTAAAACGCTGACAGCTGCAGAAACTGTAAAAATATTTTACAATTACGTTATGTTGTTTGGTGCTCCAGGCAAGATCATAAGTAACAGAGGTACGAATTTTACCAGTGCATATTTTAAAAATCTTTGCGTATCCATGGGTATTTCACATCACTTAATAGCACCGGGTACTAGTAGAGCGAATGGACAAGTAGAATGGTATGTGGATACTGTGGCGAATTTATTAAGAACCAACCTTGTCTCGATTGGATTCGTTATGTCAGTCGGGCACAGTTAGCTCTTAACACGACAGTCAATAAAACTACCGGATTTTGTCCACTAAAAATATTAACAGGAATTACAGGACGTAGTTCAGATGCTGGTGCTCTTCTAACAGAATTATATGTTGAGCCGCAATACGATAATGTGGAGAAAATACGTAACCTCGCTAATAAGCGAACAGAGGAAAACGCGAAATGAATGAATGAATCAATACGGTTTGATTTAAATAAAAGTAAGCCAACTGAATTAAAAATTGGTCAAAAAGTGGTGTACTGCAATAACCAGATTCGAAAATCGAAACTGCAAGCATATTATCGGGGGCCATATGAAATAATTGGCGTCCTTTCTAATGATCGTTACAAATTAAAAAAAGATGGCTGTCGTACTATTTTAGCTGCTGCAAGGGAGGTTATCCGTCATATTTCTGAGATTGCAAACGAAGAGCATTTTACAGAATAAATCAAGGTAATTTTTGATTTATTTCAAATTGTGTTTAGACATGAATCGAATTCAGGGACAAGCTTAAGATTGCCTCTGAGCCATAACGTTCGGGTAATACACTGTTGTTGTCAGGCTTAAGATTGCCTCTGAGAATTAAAGATCGAAGTAAAGCTAGTGTTTGACTGAAGTTGTGGACAAGCTTAAGATTGCCTCTGACCCATAACGTACGGATAATACACTGTTGTTGTCCAGCTTACGACTTTAATTTGATAAATTCAGGTTAATAATGTTAATGTGCAAACAAGCTTAATATTTCCTCTGAGTTGCGATATTAAAATCTTATGAAGGTTTTAATGTTACAGATGTCGATGATGTTATTGGATGATGGCAAAGGAGGACTATATCTGTTCTGTGAAGATGAAGAGAAATGAATAATTTTAACTGCTTTGTTTAAAAATAAATGAAAGAGGCGTTTGTTTTGAGTGTCAAGATTTTGAATACAAGTTTTGAAATTAATTGTGTACGTGCTATGCACATAAGAACTTTTGATTCATCGAGAGCGATGATATTACAGGATGGCCGTGTTAGAGCAAAACTTGATTTAATATTAAAGTTGGTTTATGGCAACCCTGTAGTTTATACTTCAGTACTCCTTGTGTTTGACGTCCCTTTCATTTCTGTTGTAAAAGAAAGCGACAGCAGGTCTGTACTCAGAAAATAACGAAAGGAAAGAGGGGGATTAAAAAAATAAGATTCATTCTAGAAATTCGTTCGGTTGTGTACAGAACTGTGATTGGAAAAAATAGTCTTTGAATTAGAAATATTCGAAGTTTAAATAAATTAAATTTAAATAACTTTCTATCATATATATATATATATATATATATATATATATATATATATATATATATATATATATATATATATGTATATATATATATATATACGAGTATATATATATATCGTATATATTGTATACGTACCGCAGAATGCAGAGAAACGTCTCTCGTTTTGCACACGCTTACCACATGCGCAAAACTGTAGTAGTGTTGCTAATTTTCTTCAAAACCAATGGTAAAAAACATACATATTGCCAAGTAATGAGGAGTAAATTATTTTTTAAGTGTTTGAAAATTTGATGTTTATGTGTCGCTGTATGCTCTGATACGCACATTCTCTCTTGCTCATACATAAGCGTGAACGTAATTTTAGTTAAGTTCTCTTTCGTTTTTTTTTAAGTTGTATATGTTTTTTAATAGTCTATTACCTTCGTATCGTATTATCTACATTATAAAAAAGCGGGCAGTTTCGATGTATCGTAAAGTCGTACGTTGAATAACGTTTTTTTTTTTTATAAAACTTCGACTAAAATGAGATATTACAGTACGCATTTATATTCAAGTGAATTTTATTTACTTGTTTTAAAAAAAATTTTAAATAGTTTATACATTATATTTTATAGCTGTTAAAATTTCTTTATGGTATGAATAGCACGTAATATATGGTTGACAATATACCTGCTGGACACAAGGTCAAGGCAGGATGTTGATCGTGTTGTTTCCGAAATGTTACTAACGAGATCCAAATCGAATCTGTCTTTCATAAAAGCGATAAAAGTGCGGTTTCTTGTTTGGTTAAATCTATATTAAAATCTCCACCAATAATTATTGGAATTTGCCCGTAGCCCGGTTCACTTAACTCTGGACTAATGCAGTGAATGTTTGCTATAAGTACATAATAAAATATTCAGCACATTGCTAGTGGCATTCGCCAGTATCCGCAAAGAAGAATAAGAAAATACATTCAATTCCTAATTCCAATGTTTACAAAAAAACGAAACACGATCTTATTCGAGTGGGGCACGAACTATCCGTCGCATTTTTGAGAGTTCCTGACATAAAGTAACTAAAAAGAAATCAGTTAACTCAAATATACCCTTTCCCTCACACATACTCTTGCATTCAATTTCCCATTGATATTGTTGTTGGATTTACGAAGTTATTTGTCTATACTACTCTATGGTATGGGCAAAGAACATGCACTGTATTTTTACCACTACATACATTAATTTTAAAACCTTCTCAGACCAAATACAATATATAACAAACATAATATACATAATAACAGACGAAATATACTCTATAGAGAGTATTTTGCTCAGACTAGAAGAACTCGCACAAATACATTCATATCAACTCTCTATTCTATATGTTCTTTGGTATCGGTGTGAAACACGATCTTATACGCGTGGGGCAAGAACTCGCCGTCGCGTTTTTGAGAATCCCTGATGTAAAGAAAATAAAGAGCAATCAGTTTACTCAAATATACCCCTTGCCACACTGCTCTTTTGGCTATAACTTTTGCTTTGTAACACACCCGCACTCCCCACTTTACCCTATCTTATAATCTATCTAATATTACTCTCTCATTTTGAAATTGAATGAATTCCGTGGCGTAAAGCGTTATTCAACGCTAAAAAAAAACAAAATTGGTAGAAAATTACGGGCGGCAAAGGGAAACGGACACTTTTTGCCAGATATGTTGTTTATACAGGGTGGCCCAAATAAGACCAGCTGATGTGAAACACAAATAACTTATTTATTTTTTAACATAATTTATTTTTCCTTTTTGCAGATTATAACTGAACTCTTGGAAATTTAAAATGAATACGTACAGTCCACAACAACGCATTAAAATTATCGAATTTTATTAATCTTCTCAACGATCAATTGTTCTGACGCAGCGAAATTATCGCCGTTTTTTAAACGTAAGATCAGCGCCCACATCTTCCATGATTACAAGTTTACTTCGCCGTTGTGGGGCTCCGAAAACCCAAGGGCAATATAGCAGCATCAGTCACACCCAATCAGATGCACTGTTTGGTGCGGTGTTATGGCCACAAAAATCATCGGCCCATATTTCTTTGAGAATGAGGATGAAACGCCAGAAACGGTATTCGGGGCTTCTTACAGAACAATGATCGACAACTTTTTGCGGCCAATGGTGGAGCAACATCCTAATTTGTGGTTTCAACAAGATGGAGCCACTGCGAATACTGCTAGGCAAACTATTGACATGCTGCGTGAAATTTTTGGTGAACGCATAATTTCAAGAAATTCAGATTTCCCTTGGCCTCCTCGTTTAGATTCAGATTTACCTGCGCCCGATTTTTTTATATGGGGATATTTAAAAGACAAAGTGGATGTTAACAAACCACAGACACTTGGACAGCTCAAGCAGAATATTCGAGACGAAATACGGCGCCTGCAACCAGAAACATTACGCCGTGTAATGCAAAATGCGAAAAATGAGCCAATGCCTGTATCGAGCAAAATGGTGGTCATTTGTCTGATGTCTTATTTCACACATAGTCACTTTAAATTTCCATAAAATGTATTTAACATATTAAAATAAATCATTTAAAAAAAACCCGTTATTACAAGAGTTACACGTGTTTAACATCACTAGGTCTCATTTGGGCCACCCTGTATATATAGACAATGTAAATAATTACATAATTTATTATTCCAAGATTGCCGTACAATTATGAAACTCCTTTTTTCAATCATTATCAAAACTAACAAATCTTAAAAGTAATTGAGTTGAAGTTTTATACAAAATAAGTTGTTTATTCTTTCGATGTTTGTTGGTTACATAATTTTGTTCACATGTTAGCCTGGCGACAGATAAAGAAAAACCCGTTATTTCTGCAGAGCCAATGGACCAAACGACACTAAATACACATTTTTGTAAATTGATTGGACAAACTAGGCGGCGCTTTTTTAATTCGAGAACTTCGATACGGTTATCACACAAAAATTAAAAATAACAAATACCAATACATTATTTTTCAGACTAATTTTTGATTTAATATTTTTATATTTTGTTTCTTTCAGAATATTAAAAAAAAATTATCGATGAATATCACTAACGACATATGCGAAAAATCATTACCTATCAAAGTCGGCGATGACATACATGAAATGTACTAAATAATGGTTTTTCATTTTCCGACTTTCAGGTGGAATATTCCGAATTTTCTCACCGTATAAAACTGAACTTTTCGAAGATAAATACAACAAAACATAAATCATAGAAATCCGTTAAGGCAATCTCGAGTTATGACGCCTCACCCTCTGAGCCCCTCTCTTTTGCATATATAGATAATTATATATAATTGTTTTTTAGAAGATCTTTTGATTTACTGTAGAGATAAAAACAAAGTTGATGAAGTTAAAACTAATTTGATGCAGAGATTTTCAATGAAATATTTATGTAGAATCGATAGCTACATTGGAATTAAGATTGACTATAATAACGAAAGAAAAAAAATGACATTGATTCAAAAAAAATATATTGAATCTCTGGCTACAAAGCATAATCCAGTAAATGCTAGTTTATACGATACTGCTATGGAGAGTAAACTAAAGATAAATATAAAACAAAAAAGATTGATGAAAGAATTAAATATACAAATTTGATTGGTGAAATATTATATATTGGTACACTTCGATCTCTCTTAGTCCTTCAAACCAAGGGGTTCCCTGTTGTATTATACGCGTTTTCGATATTTGCGGGGCATAGACATAGACATAATATCGCGTTTGCATTGTTGTCAAGTGTTTTAATGTGCGGTATGCTTGGACATATGGCAGTTTAGGTTGAAATACATTGTGGTGTTTCAGGTAGACGTTTTAAAAAAAAAAGTTTATGTTTTTCAAGTTTATGTTACAAGTATGTGGTTTTACTTATACTAAGTATTTTTTTTAGTTGTTATTGTGTACAATTTTTTCTTTGTTCTTAATAATAATTGTGGAGTTTATTCCATTAGGATTTATAATCTTATATGGACTAATAATTTTATACTAGGACTTTTCTAATTCTTAAATGACCTCCATGTGTTGCATTATGATACTCATCTATCAGATCATATGCATTTAATTCGTTTAATACTCTCTCTGTCCTTATTTCTAATTTGAGGATTTACTTTCTTTATTTTTATCCGCGCATTCATTTCTTTAAAGTCTCCTTTGGCACATACTCGTATTTTAAATATTTCATTATTGTTTGCTATATCTATATACTCGTATATAAAAATGGTGTGTAAAATGTATAGAAATTCATCAATTGAGAGCGGCTGGGCCGATTTCTGTAAAATTTTTTGTTAGTTGTTCGTATTTTCGAGGGGAAGGTTTTCACGGAAGAAAATTTTGGAAAATCCCTCCGAAAAAGTCGGAAAATTGGAAAAATCGAAAATTGATTTTTTGCATGAAATTTTGTGTGAAATTATTCCTTAATGGCTTTCCAATTGAAAAAATTTAAAGTTCTTAGTGTAAAACATGAAAAATTGTGGAAAATGCGAAATGCGGAAAATTGGAAACTCTCTCCGAAAAAGTCGGAAAATTGGAAAAATCGAAAATTGATTTTATTTATGAAATTTTGTGTGAAATTATTCCTTAATTACTTTCCAAATGAAAAAATAGAAAGTTCTTAGTGTAAAGCACGGAAAATTGCGGAAAATGCGCAATGCGGAAAATTGGAAAATCGAAAATGGATTTTTTTTATGAAATTTCGTGTGTAATTATTCATTAATGCCTTTCCAAATGAAAAAATAAAAAGTTCTCAGTGTAACGAAACGTCTTAAAAAAACCGGTGTAATACACCTCATTGACTTCAATGCCAAAATCAGATAAATGCCGTTATATGTTGACTTAGACTTTGTGCAATTTGACAGGTGTCATTTTGACATTGTCATTTTCTACAGTAAATGTGCTATTTTTCTTGCCGCAATTTATTCGAGTTTTGTGTATTATTAAACTGATTCCGGATTGTCTTAAGTCACGCATTATATCCATATACGGTAAAAGCATTACAATCAATTGAAATTCAGTGCAATATTTATCAAAACATTCATTCTTAAAGAAAATAAATTTGTGTGAAAAAAGAGAGTTTATCTAATTGGATTGCGAGCATTCATACAGAAACATTTATTCCGTAAGTTTGTACCTTAAACATAATTTTGTTTTGAATTGGATTAGTCAAAAACGACTTTATTGTTTTTTAGGGAGAGTTATTTGCTTGACTAATGCCTCCTATTCGACGATCAAATCTTGGACGACGTACACGTCGTGCAATAATTAGTCAGAATGTTCACGATAATCAAACAGAAGAGGAACATGCAGAACAAAATGAATGGAGACGAGCCCATATTACACAGCTTCGCGCTGTACAATCACCACCTCAAATTCGACAAAATAATAGTAGAAGAAGAGCAGTCGTAAATGTAGACTTGAATCGTGCTGCTTTTGGATACGATTCTGCAATCGCCTACAAAGACTTTCGCTGCGTTGATATCGGTTCATTGTCTGTCGTTTGCCAGCATTGCAATGCATTGGAGTTTCAATCGGAATCCCCCGGTTTATGCTGCGCTGGTGGCAAGGTGAAATTGCCTGTTTTGCCCCCTCCGCCAGAGCCAATGTATTCGCTTCTCTATGGAAATACAATCCAATCAAAACATTTCCTAGCGAATACACAAAAATAATGGATGCTTTCAAATGATGTCATTTGAAGCCGAAGTTGTTGATCAACCCGGCTATAATCCGAGTTATAAGGTAATGGCGTCTCATTATTATCAAAATCCACAATTCTTCTCATTCCTTTCGAAATTGATTCCTAATACTCAAATTCAAGGTCAAATTCATCATCGAGCGGGCGCTTTGTTACCACCACCAAAGGAAGATCATAAGTTTCTTTAGATCTATTTCGTTGGTGATTCGGCAATTGAACTAGATCAGCGTTGTGCAATTTTTACCGCAACTAAACGTGAAATTATTGAACAATTGCAAAATCTTCTGCATGAGCATAATGGGTTGGTTACATTGTACAAAACCGTCTTGGAGACAATGCATTCTGACGACCACAAAATTATTATCAGAGCAGACAAAAGACCCGCTGGAGGCCATGGAAGGCAATTCAATACTCCCACTATGCATGAAGTCGCATTGGTGATTGTTGGAGAGAATGTGGAATCACGCGATATTGTTCTCAAGCGTCGGGATGGTGAACAATTGCAGCGCGTGTACGAGACTCATCGGTCATACGATGCACTTCAATACCCTTTGATGTTCTGCGGTGGAGAGGATGGCTTCAATATAAAAATGGTCAATCCAACGACAGGTTTGTTTACAAATCATTAATTCTTTCTTATTCTACAACTTAGTTACAATTCATATTTCAGGAGAAGAAATGAATAAGAAGGTCAGCTCAATGAATTTTTATGCGTTCCGATTTATGATTCGGGAAGAAAATTGACAATCATCTGTTGAGATATGGCCGGATGTTTCAACAGTTCTCCGTCGACATCTACGTCAAGCAGAGCGTCTCAATTTCCTTCGTTATAATCAGTCAAAGTTACGATCAGACGAGTATATTCACTTGCGTGACGCCATCTCTACTGAAGGAGATGCGACCAACATCGGTAGTTTGACCATTCTCCCAGCTACTTCTGTTGGAAGCCCGCGCCATATGTATGAGTACGCTCAAGACGCAATGACGTACGTGCGGAATTACGGACGACCGGATTTATTCATAACGTTTACTTGCAATCCGAAATGGCCTGAAATTACAAATCTGTTGCTGACAGGACAAACATCCAGCGACCGACACGACATCATTGCACGAGTATTCAAGCAAAAGCTCAGAGTACTCATGGATTTCATCGTTAAGTAAAAGGTTTTTGGAATAGTTCGTTGTTGGATGTACTCAGTTGAATGGCAGAAGCGTGGATTACCACATGCACACATTCTGCTCTGGATGTTCGTCAAGATCCGACAAGATCATATTGATTCGATCATTTCTGCTGAAATACCAGATCCATAAACTGATTCAGAGCTTCATTTCGTTGTGACAACGAATATGACCCATGGTCCTTGCGGAGTCCACACCCCAGCTTCACCGTGCATGGAAAACGGAAACTACACAAAGCAGTACCCGTCCCTTGGTATCTGACACAATCAGTGGAATGGACGAATATCCGTTTTATCGGCGTCGTTCTCCAAGTGACAATGGCAGATCAATCGGGATGAAGGTGAAAGGAAACGATGTCGTCGTCGATAACCGCTGGATCGTTCCATATTGTCCGCTTTTGTCGAAAACATTCTCAACGCACTGCAATGTTGAGTACTGCAATTCCATCAAATCCATAAAATACGTTTGCAAATATGTGAACAAAGAGAGCGACATGGCGGTCTTTGGTATTGCCGATCCAAATGCAAACAACGAGGTGACGAAATTTCAACTTGGACGTTACGTGAGTTGCAATTAGGCAAATTTGGCGGCTGATTTCATTTCCGATACAGGAACGTCACCTGACGCTGGCAGTTCACTTGGAGAACGGCCAGCGTGTCTACTTTACGGAAGCAAATGCAGCGCTAAGAGCAGAACGACCACCAGTGACAACATTGACATTTCTTTTCGACATGACAAAGCGATCCATTCGCAAGAACTCTACTCTGTTCTGAAATGCCACGCTATTATACATGGAACGCTGCATACAAGAACTTCCAACGCCGGAAAAAATGTGATACTGTTGCTGGCTTCGCTGATGTCTATTCCACTGATGCCCTCGGACGAATATACACAGTTCATCCACGCCAAGACGAATGCTTCTATCTTCGCTTGCTTTACGTGAATATCAGAGGCCCCACATCCTTCAGTTTCCTTCATACTGTGGATGGTGAGCGGTGCGCCACTTTTCGGGAGGCTTGCCAACGTTTGAATTTGCTCGAAAACGATACATATTGGGACTTAATGCTCGCCGATGCAATTGTATCTGTGCCAGCGAATCATATTCGTACATTGTTTGCGATCATCATAGCCACATGTCATCCATCGAATCCAACCGCATTGTTTGACAAATACAAGGACGATATGGCTGACGACATTTTGCACAGAGTTCGCACGGCAACTTTGAATTTCGATCTTGAAATTAACGAAGAGATACGCAATGAAGTTTTAGTTCTGGTCGAAGCCATGTGCTTGCTCATGTGCGGCAGTCTGCTGTCGACATTAGGATTGCCAGCGCCAAATCGTTCGATCCACGGTGCATTCAATTCCGAATTGCAAAGGGAGCAAGCCTATGATCGAGATGAGCTGCCCGAAAGAGTCGGAATAGTGTGGCACTATTGAATCCCGAGCAGAAGAACGTGTACGATTCGCTGATGAAAGTTGTTGACGACGGAACGGGAGGCATTTACTTTCTCGATGCTCCCGGTGGGACAGCCAAGATATTCGTCATTTCGTTGATTCTGGCAACAATTCGGTCTAGATCACAAATTGCATTGGCTGTTGCATCTTCTGCAATTGCTGCCTCATTGTTGGAAGGCGGTCGAACTGCACATTCCGCTTTGAAGCTGCCGATTTCAAACAGTTGACAAGCCAACGTGCCCAAAAACCAAGAATTCGGCGACAGGCTGTTGATGCGAGAATGCAAAATCATCATTTGGGATGAATGCACGATGGCGCATAAACGAGCTTTGGAGGCAGTTGACCGAACGATGAAGGATTTACGAGGTGATTTAAGACGATTTGGTGGGGCTTTGATATTGCACTCCGGAGATTTTCGTCAAACACTTCCCGTCATCTCGAAATCTTCTGGTGCCGATGAACTTAACGCGTGCCTGACATCGTCGGCTTTGTGGCGGTATGTCCAGAAGTTGCAATTGACCACAAACATGAGAGTCGCGTTGCAGAACGACCCAGCGGCTGCTGAATTCTCGAGACAACTGCTGTAGCTTGGCAACGGCCAAATTCCTGTTGATGTTTAGACTGGATTGATATCGTTCCCTGAAAATTTTTGTGAATTCACATCGTCCAAGGAGGAACTCATCAGCAAAGTGTTCCCCGGCATTGCACAAAATTACAAAAATCTCGATTGGATTGGTGAACGGGCAATACTAGCAGCGAAGAATAAGGACGTCAATAGCTTAAACTTAATTATTCAGAGTCAAATTGCAGAACAACTGCATACGTACAAATCTGTTGACTGCGTGACCGACGAAAGTGAAGCGACCAACTACCCGACGGAATTTTTAAACTCGCTTGATGTACTAGGAACTGCGCCGCATAATTTACAGCTGAAGGTGGGATCGATTATAATCATGTTGCGGAATCTCATTTCTCCAAAATTGTGCAGCGGGAGGCGGTTGTCCGTCGAAAAGCTAATGAACAATGTGATTCAGTTGACAATCATCAAGGGCAAATTCAAAGGAGAAGCAGTTTTTATCCCACCAATTCCTATTATTCCAACTGACCTTCCATTCCAATTCCCAGCTCGATTAGCATTTGCGATGACAATCAATAAATCGCAAGGCCAATCATTAGAAGTCTGTGGGATTAATATCGAATTTCCGTGTTTTTCGCACGGTCAGCTGTACTTTGCCTGTTCGCGTGTTGGGAAACCGTCTTCCTTGTTTGTTTTTGCGCCGGAAAACAAATCGAAGAACATTTTTCATCAAATCGCTCTCTACTGATTCCATTCAAATAAATCACATTGAAAATTTAAATATTTTTGTGGTATTACTCTAGAGTTAGTCTAAAGGCTTAAAATTGGGGCGAGGCGAATTTCGCCGGGTCCGCTATGGGTGCAAAATATAATACCCGTAGTACTGCCCTTAGGGAAGAACAATCTGACACCAAATTGTTGTTTTCTGCTTTAATGGAAATTAATGCATATGTGCTTCTGAAAACTAAAGGCTTTTATTTGTGAGTGATGAGGGCGTGACGAAATTATTTTAAAAAGAGATAAGTAATTGTTACATAATGGCCACGAAGAATACAAATTTTAGTATTTGTTGTCAGCAGATTGCTGAAGCCTGATATTTCAATTTGCAGTTTGTGTAAATTTCGAAAAAGGCAAAAATAATTTAAAGATCTACAAGCCCGAACAATTATATATTTGTAATACACATATCGGCAAATAACGCTTTTAATTGGATTTTTGATTTTAAATTCGTGGGTGAAGTCTTCTTTGGGGCAAGACTGTTAAAAATTGGTACATACCCATTTAAAAATATACTACATAGACAATAACCAATTAGGAAGAACATAAATATTTTATTCTGTGCCTTTGTAGCCAGGACAAAGTCTGCTGGGTCAGCTAGTCTATATGTATATATTTTAGCTTATTCATTATTTTTTCTTTTTTCGTTTTGGATATCAATTTCCTCAAGATCATGTTCCCTGATTTATCATTGATTCCTGCATGTTTTATATTTCCTTTATTCCTATTTGATGTTAGCTTATTCTGGTTCGAATCTTGATTGGACGAATACAACACAAATATTTAAATTTTCAATGTGATTTATTTGAATGGAATCAGTAGAGAGCGATTTGATGAACAATGTTTTTCGATTTGTTTTCCGGCGCAAAAACAAACAACGAAGACGGTTTCCCAACACGCGAACAGGCAACGTACAGCTGACCGTGCGAAAAACAGGGAAATTAGAGATTAATCCCACCAACTTCTAATGATTGGCCTTGCGATTTATTGATTGTCATCGCAAATGCTAATCGAACGGGGAATTGGAATGGAAGGTCAGTTGGAATAATAGGAATTCGTGGGATAAAGACTGCTTCTCCCTTGGATTTGCCCTTGATGATTGTCGCCTGAATCACATTGTTCATTAGCTTTCGACGGACAACCGCCTCCCATAGCACAATTTTGGAGGAATGAGATTCCGCAACATGATTATAATCGAACCCACCTTCAGCTGTAAAAAATTCCGTCGGGTAGTTGGTCGCTTCATTTTCGTCGGTCACGCAGTCAACAGATTTATACGTATGTAGTTGTGCTGCGATTTGATTCTGAATAATTAAGTTTAAGCTATTGACGTCCTTATTCTTCGCTGCTAGTATTGCCCGTTCACCAATCCTGTCAAGATTTTTGTAATTTTGTGCAATGCCGGGGAACACTTTGCTGATGAGTTCCTCCTTGGACGATGCGAATTCACAAACATTTTCAGGGAACGATATCAATCCAGTCTAAACATCAACAGGAATTTGGCCGTTGCCAAACTACAGCAGTTGTCTCGAGAATTCGGCAGCCGATGGGTCGTTCTGCAACGCGACTCTCATGTTTGTGGTCAATTGCAACTTCTGGACATGCCGCCACAAAGACGACGATTTCAGGCACGCGTTAAGTTCGACACCAGGAGATTTCGGCATGACGGGAAGTGTCTGACGAAAATCTCCGGAGTGCAATATCAAAGCCCCATAAATCGTCTTAAATCACGTCGTAAATCCTTCATCGTTCGGTCAACTGCCTCCAAAGTTCGTTTATGCGCCATCGTGCATTCATCCCAAATGATGATTTTGCATTCTCGCATCAACAGCCTGTCGCCGAATTCTTGGCTTTTGGGCCCGTTGGCTTGTCAACTGTGAGAAATCGGCAGTTTCAAAGCGGAATGTGCAGTTCGACCGCCTTCCAACAATGTGGCAGCAATTCCAGAAGATGCAACATCCAACGCAACTTGTTATCTTGACCGAATTGTTGCCAGAATCAACGAAATGACGAATATCTTGCCTGTCCCACCGGAAGCATCGAGAAAGTATATGCCTCCCGTTCCATCGTTATTAACCTTCATCCGCGAATCGTACACGTCCTTCTGCTCGGGATTCAATAGTGCCACATTTGTTCGGACTCTTTCGGGCAGCTCATCTCGATCATAGGCTTGCTCCCATTGCAATTCGGAATTGAATGCATCTTGGATCAAACGATTTGGCGCTGGCAATCCTAATATCGACAGCAGACTGCTGCACATGAGCAAGCACATGTCTTCGACCAGAACTAAAACTTCGATGCGTATCTCTTCGTTAATTTCAAGGTCGAAATTCAACGTTTCCGGGCGAACTCTGTGCAAAATGTCGTTAGGCATATCGTCCTTGTATTTGTCAAACAATGCGGTTGGTTTCGATGGATGAAATGTGGCTATGATGATCGCAAACAATGTACGAATATGATTCGCTGGCACAGATACAATTGCATCGGCGAGCATTAAGTCCCAATATGTATCGTTTTCGAGCAAATTCAAACGTTGGCAAGCCTCTCGAAAAGTGGCGCATAGCACACCATCCACAGTACGAAGGGAATCGAAGGATGTGGGCCTCTAATTGTAACTAAGTTGTAGAATAAAAAAGAATTAATGACTTGTAACCAAACCTGTCGTTGGATTGACCATTTTTATATTGAAGTGATAGCCATCCTCTCCACCGCAGAACATCAAAGGGTATTGAAGTGCATCGTATGACCGATGAGTCTCGTACACCACCATTCCCACGCTTGAGAACAATATCGCGTGATTCCACATTCTCTCCAACAATCACCGCTGCGACTTCATGCATAGTGGGAGTATTGAATTGCCTTGCATGGCCTCCAGCGGGTCTGTTGTCTGCTCTAATAATAATTTTGTGGTCGTCAGAATGCATTGTCTCCAATACGGGTTTGAATATTAGGAATCAATTTCGAAAGGAATGAGAAGAATTGTTGATTTTGATAATAATGAGACGCCATTACCTTATAACTCGGATTATAGCCGGGTTGATCAACAACTTCGGCTCCAAATGACGTCATTTGAAACCATCCATTATATTTTTGTGTATTCGCTAGGAAGTGTTTTGATTGAATTGTAATTCTATAGAGAAGCGAATACTTTGGCTCTGGCGGAGGAGGCACAACAGGCAATTTCAACTTGCCACCAGCGCAGCATAAGCCGGGGGTTTCCGATTGAAACTCCAATGCATTGCAATGCTGGCAAACGACAGACAATGAACCGATATCAACGCAGCGAAAGTCTTTGTAGGCGATTGCAGAATCGTATCCAAAAGCAGCACGATTCAAGTCTACATTTACGACTGCTCTTCTTCTACTATTATTTTGTCGAATTTGAGGTGGTGATTGTACAGCGCGAAGCTGTGTAATATGGGCTCGTCTCCATTCATTTTGTTCTGCATGTTCCTCTTCTGTTTGATTATCGTGAACATTCTGACTAATTATTGCACGACGTGTACGTCGTCCAAGATTTGATCGTCGAATAGGAGGCATTAGTCAAGCAAATAACTCTCCCTAAAAAACAATAAAGTCGTTTTTGACTAATCCAATTCAAAACAAAATTATGTTTAAGGTACAAACTTACGGAATAAATGTTTCTGTATGAATGCTCGCAATCCAATTAGATAAACTCTCTTTTTTCACACAAATTTATTTTCTTTAAGAATGAATGTTTTGATAAATATTGCACTGAATTTCAATTGATTGTAATGCTTTTACCGTATATGGATATAATGCGTGACTTAAGACAATCCGGAATCAGTTTAATAATACACAAAACTCGAATAAATTGCGGCAAGAAAAATAGCACATTTACTGTAGAAAATGACAATGTCAAAATGACACCTGTCAAATTGCACAAAGTCTAAGTCAACATATAACGGCATTTATCTGATTTTGGCATTGAAGTCAATGAGGTGTATTACACCGGTTTTTTTAAGACGTTTCGTTACACTGAGAACTTTTTATTTTTTCATTTGGAAAGGCATTAATGAATAATTACACACGAAATTTCATAAAAAAAATCCATTTTCGATTTTCCAATTTTCCGCATTGCGCATTTTCCGCAATTTTCCGTGCTTTACACTAAGAACTTTCTATTTTTTCATTTGGAAAGTAATTAAGGAATAATTTCACACAAAATTTCATAAATAAAATCAATTTTCGATTTTTCCAATTTTCCGACTTTTTCGGAGAGAGTTTCCAATTTTCCGCATTTCGCATTTTCCACAATTTTTCATGTTTTACACTAAGAACTTTAAATTTTTTCAATTGGAAAGCCATTAAGGAATAATTTCACACAAAATTTCATGCAAAAAATCAATTTTCGATTTTTCCAATTTTCCGACTTTTTCGGAGGGATTTTCCAAAATTTTCTTCCGTGAAAACCTTCCCCTCGAAAATACGAACAACTAACAAAAAATTTTACAGAAATCGGCCCAGCCGCTCTCAATTGATGAATTTCTATACATTTTACACACCATTTTTATATACGAGTATATAGATATAGCAAACAATAATGAAATATTTAAAATACGAGTATGTGCCAAAGGAGACTTTAAAGAAATGAATGCGCGGATAAAAATAAAGAAAGTAAATCCTCAAATTAGAAATAAGGACAGAGAGAGTATTAAACGAATTAAATGCATATGATCTGATAGATGAGTATCATAATGCAACACATGGAGGTCATTTAAGAATTAGAAAAGTCCTAGTATAAAATTATTAGTCCATATAAGATTATAAATCCTAATGGAATAAACTCCACAATTATTATTAAGAACAAAGAAAAAATTGTACACAATAACAACTAAAAAAAATACTTAGTATAAGTAAAACCACATACTTGTAACATAAACTTGAAAAACATAAACTTTTTTTTTTAAAACGTCTACCTGAAACACCACAATGTATTTCAACCTAAACTGCCATATGTCCAAGCATACCGCACATTAAAACACTTGACAACAATGCAAACGCGATATTATGTCTATGTCTATGCCCCGCAAATATCGAAAACGCGTATAATACAACAGGGAACCCCTTGGTTTGAAGGACTAAGAGAGATCGAAGTGTACCAATATATAATATTTCACCAATCAAATTTGTATATTTAATTCTTTCATCAATCTTTTTTTGTTTTATATTTATCTTTAGTTTACTCTCCATAGCAGTATCGTATAAACTAGCATTTACTGGATTATGCTTTGTAGCCAGAGATTCAATATATTTTTTTTGAATCAATGTCATTTTTTTTCTTTCGTTATTATAGTCAATCTTAATTCCAATGTAGCTATCGATTCTACATAAATATTTCATTGAAAATCTCTGCATCAAATTAGTTTTAACTTCATCAACTTTGTTTTTATCTCTACAGTAAATCAAAAGATCTTCTAAAAAACAATTATATATAATTATCTATATATGCAAAAGAGAGGGGCTCAGAGGGTGAGGCGTCATAACTCGAGATTGCCTTAACGGATTTCTATGATTTATGTTTTGTTGTATTTATCTTCGAAAAGTTCAGTTTTATACGGTGAGAAAATTCGGAATATTCCATCTGAAAGTCGGAAAATGAAAAACCATTATTTAGTACATTTCATGTATGTCATCGCCGACTTTGATAGGTAATGATTTTTCGCATATGTCGTTAGTGATATTCATCGATAATTTTTTTTTAATATTCTGAAAGAAACAAAATATAAAAATATTAAATCAAAAATTAGTCTGAAAAATAATGTATTGGTATTTGTTATTTTTAATTTTTGTGTGATAACCGTATCGAAGTTATCGAATTAAAAAAGCGCCGCCTAGTTTGTCCAATCAATTTACAAAAATGTGTATTTAGTGTCGTTTGGTCCATTGGCTCTGCAGAAATAACGGGTTTTTCTTTATCTGTCGCCAGGCTAACATGTGAACAAAATTATGTAACCAACAAACATCGAAAGAATAAACAACTTATTTTGTATAAAACTTCAACTCAATTACTTTTAAGATTTGTTAGTTTTGATAATGATTGAAAAAAGGAGTTTCATAATTGTACGGCAATCTTGGAATAATAAATTATGTAATTATTTACATTGTCTATATATACAGGGTGGCCCAAATGAGACCTAGTGATGTTAAACACGTGTAACTCTTGTAATAACGGGTTTTTTTTAAATGATTTATTTTAATATGTTAAATACATTTTATGGAAATTTAAAGTGACTATGTGTGAAATAAGACATCAGACAAATGACCACCATTTTGCTCGATACAGGCATTGGCTCATTTTTCGCATTTTGCATTACACGGCGTAATGTTTCTGGTTGCAGGCGCCGTATTTCGTCTCGAATATTCTGCTTGAGCTGTCCAAGTGTCTGTGGTTTGTTAACATCCACTTTGTCTTTTAAATATCCCCATATAAAAAAATCGGGCGCAGGTAAATCTGAATCTAAACGAGGAGGCCAAGGGAAATCTGAATTTCTTGAAATTATGCGTTCACCAAAAATTTCACGCAGCATGTCAATAGTTTGCCTAGCAGTATTCGCAGTGGCTCCATCTTGTTGAAACCACAAATTAGGATGTTGCTCCACCATTGGCCGCAAAAAGTTGTCGATCATTGTTCTGTAAGAAGCCCCGAAGACCGTTTCTGGCGTTTCATCCTCATTCTCAAAGAAATATGGGCCGATGATTTTTGTGGCCATAACACCGCACCAAACAGTGCATCTGATTGGGTGTGACTGATGCTGCTATATTGCCCTTGGGTTTTCGGAGCCCCACAACGGCGAAGTAAACTTGTAATCATGGAAGATGTGGGCGCTGATCTTACGTTTAAAAAACGGCGATAATTTCGCTGCGTCAGAACAATTGATCGTTGAGAAGATTAATAAAATTCGATAATTTTAATGCGTTGTTGTGGACTGTACGTATTCATTTTAAATTTCCAAGAGTTCAGTTATAATCTGCAAAAAGGAAAAATAAATTATGTTAAAAAATAAATAAGTTATTTGTGTTTCACATCAGCTGGTCTTATTTGGGCCACCCTGTATAAACAACATATCTGGCAAAAAGTGTCCGTTTCCCTTTGCCGCCCGTAATTTTCTACCAATTTTGTTTTTTTTAGCGTTGAATAACGCTTTACGCCACGGAATTCATTCAATTTCAAAATGAGAGAGTAATATTAGATAGATTATAAGATAGGGTAAAGTGGGGAGTGCGGGTGTGTTACAAAGCAAAAGTTATAGCCAAAAGAGCAGTGTGGCAAGGGGTATATTTGAGTAAACTGATTGCTCTTTATTTTCTTTACATCAGGGATTCTCAAAAACGCGACGGCGAGTTCTTGCCCCACGCGTATAAGATCGTGTTTCACACCGATACCAAAGAACATATAGAATAGAGAGTTGATATGAATGTATTTGTGCGAGTTCTTCTAGTCTGAGCAAAATACTCTCTATAGAGTATATTTCGTCTGTTATTATGTATATTATGTTTGTTATATATTGTATTTGGTCTGAGAAGGTTTTAAAATTAATGTATGTAGTGGTAAAAATACAGTGCATGTTCTTTGCCCATACCATAGAGTAGTATAGACAAATAACTTCGTAAATCCAACAACAATATCAATGGGAAATTGAATGCAAGAGTATGTGTGAGGGAAAGGGTATATTTGAGTTAACTGATTTCTTTTTAGTTACTTTATGTCAGGAACTCTCAAAAATGCGACGGATAGTTCGTGCCCCACTCGAATAAGATCGTGTTTCGTTTTTTTGTAAACATTGGAATTAGGAATTGAATGTATTTTCTTATTCTTCTTTGCGGATACTGGCGAATGCCACTAGCAATGTGCTGAATATTTTATTATGTACTTATAGCAAACATTCACTGCATTAGTCCAGAGTTAAGTGAACCGGGCTACGGGCAAATTCCAATAATTATTGGTGGAGATTTTAATATAGATTTAACCAAACAAGAAACCGCACTTTTATCGCTTTTATGAAAGACAGATTCGATTTGGATCTCGTTAGTAACATTTCGGAAACAACACGATCAACATCCTGCCTTGACCTTGTGTCCAGCAGGTATATTGTCAACCATATATTACGTGCTATTCATACCATAAAGAAATTTTAACAGCTATAAAATATAATGTATAAACTATTTAAAATTTTTTTTAAAACAAGTAAATAAAATTCACTTGAATATAAATGCGTACTGTAATATCTCATTTTAGTCGAAGTTTTATAAAAAAAAAAAACGTTATTCAACGTACGACTTTACGATACATCGAAACTGCCCGCTTTTTTATAATGTAGATAATACGATACGAAGGTAATAGACTATTAAAAAACATATACAACTTAAAAAAAAACGAAAGAGAACTTAACTAAAATTACGTTCACGCTTATGTATGAGCAAGAGAGAATGTGCGTATCAGAGCATACAGCGACACATAAACATCAAATTTTCAAACACTTAAAAAATAATTTACTCCTCATTACTTGGCAATATGTATGTTTTTTACCATTGGTTTTGAAGAAAATTAGCAACACTACTACAGTTTTGCGCATGTGGTAAGCGTGTGCAAAACGAGAGACGTTTCTCTGCATTCTGCGGTACGTATACAATATATACGATATATATATATACTCGTATATATATATATATATATACATATATATATATATATATATATATATATATATATATATATATATATATATATATATATATATATATATATATATATATATATATATATATATATATATATATATATATATATATATATATATATATATGATAGAAAGTTATTTAAATTTAATTTATTTAAACTTCGAATATTTCTAATTCAAAGACTATTTTTTCCAATCACAGTTCTGTACACAACCGAACGAATTTCTAGAATGAATCTTATTTTTTTAATCCCCCTCTTTCCTTTCGTTATTTTCTGAGTACAGACCTGCTGTCGCTTTCTTTTACAACAGAAATGAAAGGGACGTCAAACACAAGGAGTACTGAAGTATAAACTACAGGGTTGCCATAAACCAACTTTAATATTAAATCAAGTTTTGCTCTAACACGGCCATCCTGTAATATCATCGCTCTCGATGAATCAAAAGTTCTTATGTGCATAGCACGTACACAATTAATTTCAAAACTTGTATTCAAAATCTTGACACTCAAAACAAACGCCTCTTTCATTTATTTTTAAACAAAGCAGTTAAAATTATTCATTTCTCTTCATCTTCACAGAACAGATATAGTCCTCCTTTGCCATCATCCAATAACATCATCGACATCTGTAACATTAAAACCTTCATAAGATTTTAATATCGCAACTCAGAGGAAATATTAAGCTTGTTTGCACATTAACATTATTAACCTGAATTTATCAAATTAAAGTCGTAAGCTGGACAACAACAGTGTATTATCCGTACGTTATGGGTCAGAGGCAATCTTAAGCTTGTCCACAACTTCAGTCAAACACTAGCTTTACTTCGATCTTTAATTCTCAGAGGCAATCTTAAGCCTGACAACAACAGTGTATTACCCGAACGTTATGGCTCAGAGGCAATCTTAAGCTTGTCCCTGAATTCGATTCATGTCTAAACACAATTTGAAATTAATCAAAAATTACCTTGATTTATCCTGTAAAATGCTCTTCGTTTGCAATCTCAGAAATATGACGGATAACCTCTCTTGCAGCAGCTAAAATAGTACGACAGCCATATTTTTTTAATTTGTAACGATCATTAGAAAGGACGCCAATTATTTCATATGGCCCCCGATAATATGCTTGCAGTTTCGATTTTCGAATCTGGTTACTGCAGTACACCACTTTTTGACCAATTTTTAATTCAGTTGGCTTACTTTTATTTAAATCAAACCGTATTGATTCATTCATTCATTTCGCGTTTTCCTCTGTTCGCTTATTAACGAGGTTACGTATTTTCTCCACATTATCGTATTGCGGCTCAACATCTAATTCTGTTAGAACATCTGGACTACGTCCTGTAATTCCTGTTAATATTTTTAGTGGACAAAATCCGGTAGTTTTATTGACTGTCGTGTTAAGAGCTAACTGTACCCGACTGACATAACGAATCCAATCGAGACTAGGTTGGTTCTTAATAAATTCGCCACAGTATCCACATACCATTCTACTTGTCCATTCGCTCTACTAGTACCCGGTGCTATTAAGTGATGTGAAATACCCATGGATACGTAAAGATTTTTAAAATATGCACTGGTAAAATTCGTACCTCTGTTACTTATGATCTTGGCTGGAGCACCAAACAACATAACGTAATTGTAAAATATTTTTACAGTTTCTGCAGCTGTCAGCGTTTTACAAGGAAACAATATAACGAATTTGGGAAATGCATCAATAATAATGAAAATATATCGATGCTCCTTTCCTTAAAACGGACCCATGAAATCAGCATGTACCACATCAAATGAGATTGGCTTCTTTTCAAGGATGATGTTCACACTGCTTTTTTCCCGCAGGTCTTTTAGCTAATAGACAAATTAAATAAGACTCAACAAATTTTCTAACGTTTTTAACATCCTAAAGTTTTCTTGAAGTTTGATCAATGTCTTTTCCCATCCAACGTGGCAGTTCTCTTCATGGAATCGTCGTATTATAGTCAGTCGACATTGTTGTGGCACATACATTTTTTTTGGTATTTTCCAAATTTTTATATAGCAGCCCCCTTTTAATCGAATATTGTGCTATGGTGCTTGTATCTTCATTTTTAATTCTATCAATAATGTCAATTGAAGCCGGATCATTTTGCTGTTCAATATGGAACCACGTCTCGGATAAACTGTTTATTTGATAACAAGTTTTAACTGGTATATTACGACTTAAGTAACCTGCATGAGATAATTTTTTTTCTTTTCTATAAACAATTTAGAACTCAAAGTCTTGTAGAAAAATCCACCATCGAGCTATGCGAGGCTGCAAATTTTTCTTTTCTTCTGTTGCTTTTAGAGCATTGTAGTTAGTGACCAACACAAACTTAATCCCCAGGAGATAGTGCCGAAAATGTTTCACTGCATTAACGACAGCGAGCGTTTCCAGTTCATAACTGTGATATTTAGTTTCATATGTTTTAGTGGCCTGGCTATAATATGCAACAACGTGCAACTTTTCATTTACTCGCTGAAACAAAATAGCGCAATATCCAAGAGCACTGGCATCGGTATGCAGTTCTGTAGGAAGTTCCGGGTTAAACAATACTAGTAATGGTCTAGTAGTTAGTTGTTCAATTATGTAAGCTTTTGCTGCTTAATACTCTTCACTCCACAAGAATTGTGTATTTTTTTTGGTTAAAGCTGTTATACAAGTGGTCTTAGCCGCAAATTCCGGTACAAACTTTCGGAAATAGTTTGCCAATCCCATAAATTGGCGTACCTCTTTTACAATACTTGGTGTAGGTGAGTTTACCACAGCGTCAATTTTAAATTTACTAGGTCTAATACCATCTGCTGAAACTTCTCCTCCTAAGTGCTCAATAGTATTTTGAAGAAATTTGCATTTGTCCATATTTAAAGAAAATCCACTATTTGTTAATGCTTTTAATACAACATCAAGTTTCTCTAAGCCCTCATCAATAGTTTTTGATGCTGTCAAAACATCCTCCAAATAAACTAAAGCCACGTTTCCTTTCAAATCTGCCAATGCCATATTGATCGCACGCTGAAAAACTGCAGGAGCGTTAGCTAGTCCAAACAGCATACACACGTACGCGTAATGCCCATCGGGTGTTACAAATGCTGTTTTTCTATGGAGTCTTCAGCGAACGGAATTTGGTGGAAACCAGATGCCATGTCCAAAGATGTAAAAAATTATTTCCAGCCAATTCGTCAAGTTGGTCCTCGAATCTTGGTAGCGGATAACGATCTCTTATTGTAACATTATTGAGTGCCCAGATAGTCGACACAAAGACGATTCTTTCCACTTTTTTTTTCTTTACAAGAATCATTAGACTTGCATAAGGTGAATGACTTTCTCTTATTATGCCATTATGTAGCAGGTCTGCAATGATTTCTTTTACCAACTGCCGTTGACGCCATTCGATATGGCCTATAATAAATAGTCGTATCTTTCATTAAGCGAATATTATGAGATCCAGCATTAACCCTTGAGGTATGGTATCCCGTAATAATGTTTGGCGTATACTTTTCTAGAACAATATTCAATTTTTGTGTAACTGACTTTGACCAATTAGAATTTGGCTCAAGCTTTTCTTTCTTACTAGAGCACTGATTTACTGTTTGACTGCGGTGTAAAGATGATCCATTAGCATTCACTGTAATCGTTAAGGTTGGATCTTTCAAAACATATGTACCAATTAATATTTCATTTTGTAGATGATTCTTGTGAATCACATGAAAAGTTACTTCAAGAATAAGGTCTTCAGATTCAACAAATAGATCAAGTATCTCAGTAAGTACAACAGGCTCTTTTCCAATTCCCTGAACGGACAAAAAATTAGCTGTTCGTTTTCTGGGTATTTTATCCGCAATGTCAGATCTTACTAACGAGCAATCAGAACCAGTATCAAGAAGGCAATAATAAAATTTTTTATTAATAACCACAGGTGTGTGATTATTTGAAAATGCAGAATCTTTACAGAGCTACACATGTTTACGTTCTATTCTCTGTTAAGCCCAGCAAGTTCCTTCTTCGTGTCCAGCCTTATTACAAAACGAGCATTTAATATTTTTGTCCAAATGATGGTCAGTTATTTTCTTTAATGTAGTTTGTTCGGACAAGTCGTTCATTCTAGATTTTTCAGGGCATATCGATCTAATACGCCCCTTTTTCCCCACAACCAAAGCATCTTTTCTTATCCTTCATTCGTTTTCGCTTTAGTGGATTATTTGGACTAATTTGAACCCCAGCTGTAGCGACTGACCTATAAGGCAAGTGACTTTTTTTGCGTAAGCGACTCAATGAAAAATCTTGTTTTTGATGAGGTTTCTCTCGGATAGAAGCCAAATGATCAATCAAAATTTGAACAGAAAACGGCATTAG
This sequence comes from Clusia tigrina, assembly GCA_920105625.2. Lineage (NCBI taxonomy): Eukaryota > Metazoa > Arthropoda > Insecta > Diptera > Clusiidae > Clusia > Clusia tigrina. Next base: position 569,032 of record CAKKTE020000572.1, read on the forward strand.
AAACGTCAATGAATTTCTCAAACTCCGCTCAGATATACACCCGACCATGAACTTTACAATTTTATCTTCCGGTATTACAAAAGGCAATCTGTTTATTTGTGATACCTTTTCCATGACAAAGTCAGCATACGATGTTAACTCTCCACATTCGGAATTTGCAACTAACCGTAGTTGAGCAACAATATATGTGCCATTTGTAAACGCATGAATTAACGAAGCACGTAAATCTACCCAACTATAATGTTGCTAGCCATATTTTTCGTACCAGGATTTCGCTCTTGCAAGCAGCGAGCTCTGAACTCTGGGTATGATATCGAAATTTTCGAATCCATCACGCTGTACCCTTGCGTCAATATCCATGCACCACTTTTGTAGATCAATGCGAGAATGATCTGGATCAAAATTTGGAAAACCTTTTACCTCTTTGACTGTCTGCTTTCGTTCGGCAGCTTCTATAATTTTATTTATAGCATCCGCCGTAATTACGAAGTTTTCATTAGAAGAGCCAACAGCAGCATCTGAACGCGAACCTTCAGACAATTTTTTATAATTTTCTTGTTCCGCCATGATGAATTTAGGTTTAAAATTATTTTAAATTTGCACAAATATAAAACGGCGCAGGCGTAGCAGATCACCCGATTTTTATGATATTATTATTTATTTTTTATTTTTATTTTGCTAGCAGCAAATTTTCTATATAAAACAGGGTTTTTCCGTATTTCCGTTTATTAATTCTACAAAGTTAGGCAGAGACGATCCCACTTCTGATGATAGAAAGTCATTTAAATTTACTTTATTTAAACTTCAAATATTTCTAATTCAAAGACTATTTTATCCAATCACAGTTCTGTAATCAACCGAACGAGTTTCTAGAATGAATCTTCTTTTTTTAATCGCCCCCTTTCCTTCTCGTTATTTTCTGAGTACAGATCTGCTGTCCCTTTCTTTTACAACAGAAATGAAAGGGACGTCAAACCCAAGGAGTACAGAGGTATAAACTACAGCCATAAACCAACTTTGATATTAAATCAAGTTTTGCTCTCACATATATATATATATACTCGTATATATACGAGTATATACGAGTATATATACACGTATCTTTATATATAAAAATGGTGTGTAAAATGTATAAAATTCATCAATTGAGAACGGCTGGGCCGATTTCTGAAAATTTTTTTGTGAGTTGTTCGTATTTTCGAGGAGAAGGTTTTTGCGGAAGAAAATTTTGGAAAATCCCTCCGAAAAAGTCGGAATATTGGAAAAATCGAAAATTGATTTTTTGTATGAAATTTTGTATGAAATTATTCCTTAATGGCTTTCCAAATGAAAAAATAGAAAGTTCTTAGTGTAAAACATGGAAAATTGCGGAAAATGCGAAATGCGGAAAATTGGAATATCTCTCCGGAAAAGTCGGAAAATTGGAACAATCGAAAATTGATTTTTTGTATGAAATTTTGTATGAAATTATTCCTGAATGGTTTTCCAAATGAAAAAATAGAAAGTTCTTAGTGTAAAACATGGAAAATTGCGGAAAATGCGAAATGCGGAAAATTGGAAAACCTCTCCGGAAAAGTCGGAAAATTGGAAAAAATCGAAAATTGATTTTTTGTATGAAATTTTGTGTGAAATTATTCCTTAATGGCTTTCCAAATGAAAAAATAGAAAGTTCTTAGTGTAAAACATGGAAAATTGCGGAAAATTCGATATGCGGAAAATTGGAAAATCTCTCCGGAAAATTCGGAAAATTGGAAAAATCGAAAATTGATTTTTTGTATGAAATTTTGTGTGAAATTATTCCTTAATGGCTTTCCAAATGAAAAAATAGAAAGTTCTCAGTGTAACGAAACGTCTTAAAAAAACCGGTGTAATACACCTCATTGACTTCAATGCCAAAATCAGATAAAAGCCGTTATACGCTGACTTAGACTTTGTGCAATTTGACAGTTGTCATTTTGGCATTGTCATTTTCTACAGTAAATGTGCTATTTTTCTTGCCGCAATTTATTCGAGTTTTGTATATTATTAAACTGATTCCGGATTGTCGTAAATCACGCATTATATCCATATACGGTAAAAGCATTACAATCAATTGAAATTCAGTGCAATATTTATCAAAACATTCATTCTTAAAGAAAATAAATTTGTGTGAAAAAAGAGAATTTATCTAATTGGATTGCGAGCATTCATACAGAAACATTTATTCCGTAAGTTTGTACCTTAAACATAATTTTGTTTTGAATTGGATTAGTCAAAAAGGACTTTATTGTTTTTTAGGGACAGTTATTTGCTTGACTAATGCCTCCTATTCGACGATCAAATCTTGGACGACGTACACGTCGTGCAATAATTAGTCAGAATGTCCACGATAATCAAACAGAAGAGGAACATGCAGAACAAAATGAATGGAGACGAGCCCATATTACACAGCTTCGCGCTGTACAATCACCACCTCAAATTCGACAAAATAATAGTAGAAGAAGAGCAGTCGTAAATGTAGACTTGAATCGTGCTGCTTTTGGATACGATTCTGCAATCGCCTACAAAGACTTTCGCTGCGTTGATATCGGTTCATTGTCTGTCGTTTGCCAGCATTGCAATGCATTGGAGTTTCAATCGGAAACCCCCGGCTTATGCTGCGCTGGTGGCAAGTTGAAATTGCCTGTTGTGCCTCCTCCGCCAGAGCCAAAGTATTCGCTTCTCTATAGAATTACAATTCAATCAAAACACTTCCTAGCGAATACACAACAATGGTTTCAAATGACGTCATTTGGTGCCGAGGTTGTTGATCAACCCGGCTATAATCCGAGTTATAAGGTAATGGCGTCTCATTATTATCAAAATCAACAATTCTTCTGATTCCTTTCGAAATTGATTCCTAATATTCAGATTCAAGGTCAAATTCATCATCGAGCGGGCGCTTTGTCACCACCATCAAACGAAGATCATAAGTTTCTTCAGATCTATTTCGTTGGTGATTCGCCAATTGAGCTAGATCAGCGTTGTGCAATTTTTAGTGCAACTAAACGTGAAATTATTGAACAATTGCAAAATCTTCTACATGAGCATAATGGGTTGGTTAAATTGTTCAAACCCGTATTGGAGACAATGCATTCTGACGACCAAAAAATTATTATTAGAGCAGAAAACAGACCCGCTGGAGGCCATGCAAGGCAATTCAATACTCCCACTATGCATGAAGTCGCAGCGGTGATTGTTAAAGAGAATGTGGAATCACGCGATATTGTTCTCAAGCGTGGGGATGGTGGTGTACGAGACTCATCGGTCATACGATGCACTTAAAACCCCTTTGTGTTGCGGTGGAGAGGATGGCTATCACTTCAATATAAAAATGGTCAATCCAACGACAGGTTTGGTTACAAGTCATTAATTCTTTTTTTTTCTACAACTTAGTTACAATTAGAGGCCCCACATCCTTCGATTCCCTTCGTACTGTGGATGTTGTGCTGTGCGCCACTTTTCAAGAGGCTTGCCAACGTTTGAATTTGCTCGAAAACGATTAATATTGGGACTTAACGCTCGTCGATGCAATTGTTTCTGCGCCAGCGGATCATATTCGTACATTGTTTGCGATCATCATAGCCACATTTCATCCATCGAAACCAACCGCATTGTTTGACAAATACAAGGACGATAGGCCTAACGACATTTTGCACAGAGTTCGCCCGGAAACGTTGAATTTCGATCTTGAAATTAACGAAGAGATACGCATCGAAGTTTTAGTTCTGGTCGAAGACATGTGCTTGCTCATGTGCAGCAGTCTGCTGTCGATATTAGGATTGCCAGCGCCAAATCGTTTGATCCAAGATGCATTCAATTCCGAATTGCAATGGGAGCAAGCCTATGATCGAGATGAGCTGCCCGAAAGAGTCCGAACAAATGTGGCACTATTGAATCCCGAGCAGAAGGACGTGTACGATTTGCGGATGAAGGTTAATAACGATGGAACGGGAGGCATATACTTTCTCGATGCTTCCGGTGGGACAGGCAAGATATTCGTCATTTCGTTGATTCTGGCAACAATTCGGTCAAGATCACAAGTTGCGTTGGATGTTGCATCTTCTGGAATTGCTGCCACATTGTTGGAAGGCGGTCGAACTGCACATTCCGCTTTGAAACTGCCGATTTCTCACAGTTGACAAGCCAACGGGCCCAAAAGCCAAGAATTCGGCGACAGGCTGTTGATGCGAGAATGCAAAATCATCATTTGGGATGAATGCACGATGGCGCATAAACGAACTTTGGAGGCAGTTGACCGAACGATGAAGGATTTACGACGTGATTTAAGACGATTTATTGGGCTTTGATATTGCACTCCGGAGATTTTCGTCAAACACTTCCCGTCATGCCGAAATCTCCTGGTGTCGATGAACTTAACGCGTGCCTGAAATCGTCGTCTTTGTGGCGGCATGTCCAGAAGTTGCAATTGACCACAAACATAAGAGTCGCGTTGCAGAACGACCCATCGGCTGCCGAATTCTCGAGACAACTGCTATAGTTTGGCAACGGCCAAATTCCTGTTGATGTTTAGACTGGATTGATATCGTTCCCTGAAAATGTTTGTGAATTCGCATCGTCCAAGGAGGAACTCATCAGCAAAGTGTTCCCCGGCATTGCACAAAATTACAAAAATCTCGACAGGATTGGTGAACGGGCAATACTAGCAGCGAAGAATAAGGACGTCAATAGCTTAAACTTAATTATTCAGAATCAAATCGCAGCACAACTACATACGTATAAATCTGTTGACTGCGTGACCGACGAAAATGAAGCGACCAACTACCCGACGGATTTTTTTACAGCTGAAGGTGCGTTCGATTATAATCATGTTGCGGAATCTCATTCCTCCAAAATTGTGCAATGGGAGGCGATTGTCCGTCGAAATCTAATGAACAATGTGATTCAGGCGACAATCATCAAGGGCAAATTCAAAGGAGAAGCAGTCTCCTTCCTATTATTCCAATTATTCCATTCCAATTCCCCGTTCGATTAGCATTTGAGATGACACTCAATAAATCGCAAGGCCAATCATTAGAAGTCTGTGGGATTAATCTTGAATTTCCCTGTTTTTCGCACGGTCAGCTGTGCGTTGCCTGTTCGCATGTTGGGAAACCGTCTTCGTTGTTTGTTTTTGCGCCGGAAAACAAATCGAAAAACATTGTTCATCAAATCGCTCTCTACTGATTCCATTCAAATAAATCACATTGAACATTTAAATATTTGTGTTGTATTATTACTCTAGAGTTTGTCTGAAGGCTTCAAATTGGGGCGAGGCGAAGTTCACCGGGTCCGCTATGGGTACAAAATATACTGCCCTTAGGGAAGAACAATCTGTCACCAAATTGTTGTTTTCTGTTTTAATGGAAATTAATGCATATGTGCTTCTGAAAACTAAAGGCTTTTATTTGTGAGTGATGAGGGCGTGACGAAATTATTTTAAAAAAAATAAGTAATTGTTACATAATGGCCACAAAGAAAGATCATTTTGAAGCCTGATATTTCAGTTTGCAGTTTGTGTAAATTTCGAAAAAGGCAAAAATAATTTTCAGATCTACAAGCCCGATATGTGTATAATATATTTTTAATACACATATCGGCAAATAACGCTTTTAATTGGATTTTTGATTTTAAATTCGTGGGTGAAGTCTTCTTTGGGGCAAGACTGTTAAAAATTGGTACAGACCCATTTAAAAATATATTTCATAGATAATAACCAATTTGGAAGAACATAAATATTTTATTTTGTGCCTTTGTAGGCAGTACAAAGTCTCCCGGGTCAGCTAGTATATATATATATATATATATATATATATATATATATATATATATATATATATATATATATATATGTAAGAGGGCACAACTAGCGAGTCAGTCGTGCACAGTAAGTCGTCGAGTTCAGTTGTCACTCAATAGAGCGCGCTCATAAGTCGTTTCTTTTTCTTTAAGTTGTCGGTCGTCTCGGTTGTCGGCTTAAGAAGACAGTGATCTACGAGGTGTGATCAAAAAATAACCGTGTGATCACACAATAACGGTTATTTTTTGATCACACCTCGTAGTTTAATAGGAATCCGTCTACAAATCGGAACAAACTTTCTAAATATTATTTCGCCTTATATTAACTTTATTTTTATCCTCGTATTTTCTAACGAATAAAACATTTAAAATCAATTAAGGAATCAGTTGTGCATTTCTTCACGAAGCCCACCTGCTACCATTGTTACATTTAAGGCTCAACCGTGCCGAAAAAAAATAAATAAAAAAATAAAAAAATTGTCGCGTGATTGATTATCGCGTATTGTTATCGTGCCCACTAGCTGCAAAAAGTGATCCTAACGAGAACCGTTCATTCGAAACAAAGGCGCAGAAAATTCACAGTTAACAGGTTTAATGAACAAAGAAGAACAAAAAGAGTACTTCTTGCGGTCAAGAACAAGGTCAGTAAGGGCAGATGACGCGGACAACGAAGTATTCTTTTTAGCGACAAACGAAGGAAGAGACGAACAAAGGGGGAATAGTGGTGAACAATCTGTAATAAAAGTAACAAAAATCAGTTGAAACAGTTGAAAAAAGTGCAAAAGAACGTTACGAAATTAAAGAAGAAAAAAATACGGAGAGAGAATCTGAAATTTTGGAAACACAAAAAGAATCAACAAGCAACAACGAAAACAGAAGCGACAGCAATATGATAGAGCTAAACGAACTGATCAAACTTCTAACCGTAAAGTTTGCAAGAGAAGGAGAGCAGCAAGCAGCAATGTCCACAGAGAGCATCAATGACGTCATCTCTGAATGTAATAATTGAAACGCACGCGTTGAAGGTTTAAATGGAACTGATGATTTATTCAAATATTCTTAAAACTACCATTTACAAGGTTGTAATATAAAAGGAATGTTGGACAATGTTGCAATTCATTGTACTAGTTAGGAAATTGATACTTTTAAAAAAGTTGCCAACCAATTAGATTAATTGCTAATATATTACATTACTCCTCCCTAAATTTTCAAAACAGTATGGAAATTTAAAGTAAAACACGATGGCAAATCACCTACACACGTAGAAGAATGGTTCAAAGCTTTGAAAAGTGCGCTGCAGCTTATAATTGGAGCGAAAATCAAAAATATGTATTTGCAAAACGCAAGATGACAAAAACGGCGAAAATTTTTATCGATTCTTTGCATGTGTACAATTATGCGTCTCTCAAAGAAGAAGTTCAAAAAGAGTTTTGCTGCGAATACGTCAGTGCTTATATTCATAGGCAGTTGCAGGAACGAAAAAAAGGAGCATTGAGAGTATGCACGAATATATACTGCATATGCGACGTTTAGGCGCGTTCGGCAAAATAGATGACAAATCGGTTATACGTTACGTAGTGGACGGAATAAACGAAAAAACAGAAAATAAATTTATATTTGACACCGCAGAAAACTTTACAGACTTAAAACACAAATTAGAAATTTATGAAACGGTGACTCAAAATAAAACAAAACCAAAAGAGAATAGCGTAAAAGGTGAAAACGGGAACGACAACAATAAAAACACAAAGCGAAATCATTGCTACAATTGCGGCTCCAACAAACACGAAAAGAGTGAGTGCAAAGAACCGACAAATTGTTTCCGTTGTAATGGAATAATTCACATATCGAAAAATTGCCCACAAAACAACAAAGGCGAAACAAAAGAGTCAAAAGCGAAGGAAGTTAACGTTATTAACACAGTGGAACGACGAGAAAATATGTTAAAGTCAATGAAAATAAACAACAACAATGTGTTTTGCTGCAGTGGCGCCGAAATTTCGATTATCCATGAGAAAGTTGCGAAAAAATGTAATTTCAAATTAAACAAATGCGCAAACAGTATCTCGGGTTTAGGCAATACGAAAATAAATGCATGCGGCATAATAGAAGTTGAACTCATTCGGGCCTCTTCCCGTTGGCGTTGTCGTTTTAATAGTCGTTTCTCTTTCGTTGTCGTTTTTATCGTCGCTTCGTTCCTAAATTGACATTCTTGAAATATATTGAAGCGAAGAAGAGAAGTTATCGAAAATAGAAATAAAAATGAAGAAAGGTTGGTAGCACTGCAATGAGTAATGTTGTTATTTTTGACATTATTGGAAATTCGTGAATATTTTTGTTATTTTAAACGAAAAATAAAATCAAGTGAGGATAATGAAACAATGAAGATAAAGGTACAGCGGAAAATGTTACGACAGAACGTTAATATCTTTGCCAAGCCAGATTCAATGTAAGTAACGTTATTTTTATAAAATCATTTCTAAATATACATATATTTTTCTTAAGATTTGTGAACACATTCAGGCTCAATAAAACTTCTTTTCAATACGTCCTGGAACAAATCCGTCCAATACTAAAATGCAACACGCGAAAGTCTGCAATTACGGCAACAATAAAACTGGCTACTGCTCTGCGCAAGGATCGTAAGGATCAACTAAGCGTAGGAAATGACTTTAATTTGTCGCTGGCTCAACCTATGGTTAGTAAAATTTTATCCGAAGTTTTGGACGCTATGAATACGACAATCTGCAAAACCTGGATTAAATTTGAAATGTCGGAAGATGAAACAATAGAGTGCCAACGATGTTTTTATGAACGAACAGGGTTTCCTGGAGTCATAGGGTGTGTAGACGGAACCCAAATTAAAATAGTTGGTCCCTGCAAAAGTTCTCAAAATTTGTTCTACAACAGAAAGGGCTTCTTCAGCATAAACGCAATGATTGTAAATAATAGCAATGAATGTAAATACCAACAGTGAATTGAGTTGCTAACCCTTCATTCTTATTATTCTTAGATTTGTGATCATAATATGCGTATAAGGTATGTAGATGCCAGACATCCAGGCTCTGGCCATGATTCCTTAATTTGGAATACGAGCCGAGCAAGGAGGTGTATACGAGAAAGGTATGCTGGTGGCGAACGTAATTCGTGGATTCTGGGTATACAATTTGAAATAAAGTAAAATCAGTTTAACATTATAAGTTTTTAGGAGATGCTGGGTATCCGTTGGAACCATTTTTAATGACACCATACAGATCAGCGGCTGAACTCCGTGCAGAAAGCCGTTACAATTCGGTTCATGCAAAAGCCCGAAATATTGTAGAGCGAGTAGTTGGTGTGCTGACATCTCTATTTCGATGCCTCCTTGGAGCACGTGAATTGCACTATGATTCCGAAAAAGTTACATGAATCGTTAATGCTTGTGCTGCCCTCCATAATATTTGCATTCATTACAATACTTCTTTTCCCGATAATGATGTAGAAATGGTTTCCAATGAAACTGAAAATTATAACACCAGCAATGAATATGATGACCGAGGAGATTGCACAGAAGCTGCCAGAATAAGAGATGCAATTAAAAACACTTTCTCTTCATAACTTTTATATATTAATTCAATGTAGGAAAAATAGAAAGAACAGTTCACAAAATAAATAAACAAAAATTCAAATGAAATAAAACTAATTATTACAATTTAGCTGATGTTCCATCAATTCAAGTTTTTTCTTTTTTATTGCTGCATCAAGATCCAGCAAAAAATTATGTTGTTCATTTGTATGTTGTTAATTTCTATACCCTTATTTGAAAAATTATTACCTTTATTGTGCGTGGTCTTAACAATCCGGAAAAGTTCCTTGCAATAGTCGTTTCGCAGTTCTGTTTCATAGAATTTTTGAATTTTTTCTTTAAAGTTGTCCCATTTAGAATAAAGCATGTGCTCTTTATTTGGATACAACTTGTTGAAATCTTGCTTTATCTAATATTAAAAGCGATTTCAGTAAAATCATAAAATCATAAAAAACTAAACTTACCAAGTCTGGGCTTCTGGCATCATTATATATAGGCAAAGCCTTTAAGAATTCAATATTGCTTAGCGTCTTCAGTTCTTTGCGTCATATGTTGAATATTTTCTGCCATTTCTTGCTTACTTCACTCCAATTCGACGTATCTCGACTGAGCGACGTTTTAAGTGCTGAAGCAACTGAATCATCTACTTCACAAGATGTTTCTGGTGCATCTGCTGTTGTTTCTTAGTAACAGCTGAGCCAAATAAATGGTGGCTATCCATTTTCCTTCTCTTTACCCTGGTCTTCACATATTTTGTATAAAGCTTGCCAGCAGGGTTCTTTCTTCCTTTCCGTGGTATAAAATAATAATCCTGAATTGCATGTATAACGTATTTAACATATATTTTTGTTACACGTTTTCTGAAGGTTCATATTTTTCTCACCTGAGTAAGCATTTCCTTTGGAAATAATGTACAAATCTCCGTGACAAGAGCAGAGAAGTCACGAGGCCTAAGGTGGATGTTTTGACTATTCGTTTCTTCAACAATTATGTTGATGAGTTCATCCCGATTAGAGTTTTGGAAGCCCTGCTTAGTAGCATAAACGTCTACAAGACCTCTTCCTTTAGAAGTGTCTGTCAACAGAGTTCGCAGCCATTCAAATATGAAAGTTCGACAACAGGGGATGTCGTTGAAGGCGTACTATTAAGACTGCTGTCTTGCATCCATCTTCTTATTTCCGACTTGAGTGAGTATGCGTCATCTTCAATTCCAAACTAAAAAAATTTAAGAGCAAAAAAGCAATTATCTTACTTCAAAATCGATTAGGTACATTGAAGGACAACACCCACCTTTCCCTTCTCCATGCAAAGAGTTTGTTGCGGAACTTTGCGCGGATTCCTATGGGTGCCATAGCCTCCCTTATATCGTCCCGGTCTAAGAATTGCAGGCTATCAAAAGTTTCCTTGGCGTCTACACCAGTATATTAACACTTATTTCTTAACCAAAGTCAAAAAGCAAACTTACCTTTTAAGTAAGGGAAAACATTTGGCAATCCAGAATCTTCCAACCATTCAATTAATTTGTTGTTGTCTTCATCTTCATCACCCGCTTGCTGACTCAATGGTTTGAAATAACATGATTTATTTGCTGTTGTCTCATTTTCCGTTTTGTCTTCGAAATGTTTACCACTTCCTGGCTTTCACAGAGAACCGTGTTATCCGAAATCGATGTTTCCTGATCTGCCAATTCATTTTGTAAAATGGTAACCGCTTCTCCACCTTCTGAGTATAATACACCATCCACTAGTGTTAATTTTACCGACATTTTCTTAAAAGCGTCCAAAACACACAAATTTTCACCATGTAATAAAACGTAAATCAGCTGATAGGCCTGATAAAAAGGGATGATATGGTTTACATATTGATTTAAAGTGTAGCCATATAGATTTAATAATGTTTCTTAATAATTCAATATGTTGCAACTTAAATTTAATATTGAAACGTGATAGCACAGTGAATGTGATTGCATACTTTCAGGATCCCATCTGAGTTTGGGAATGAGTGCCCCCTGTGAGTCAAGATGCGAACTATTCGAATAAAAGCTTATTCAACAACCATCTGTCGGTAATATCAAAAAGAATATACTCGACTTCTGTCGAAGAAACTTCTAGAAAATACGAGAATAGCGTGGAATTTTCTACTCCAACCATTCGAAAACTATAAAAGCGGCAAGACAGTTCAAAGTCGACTGCAGTAGATCAGAGACCCTAATCAGGCATTTTAATCGAAGCAGCAGTATTAGCAGTATTTATAATGATGTAAAGTGATGAAATTAATTAGTAAATAAAGTGACTACTGGTTTGTGAAATAAAGTATATATTGTAAAGAAGTAAACTTTAAGCCTAATATTAAATGTGTAAAGTGCAATAGTTAAATAAAGCTAATTATTTTAATTTCACCAGCGATTGTTTGTTTACTATACAATCCAGTGGTACGAGTCCGAGTACAAAGAGTTACAGAAATTGTTAGGAGGGCAATTTTGTAACAGAGTAAATTGTCAAGAGGGCAATTTCGTAACAATTGGTGTCAGAAGTGGGATTGTGTATCTGTAATAAACATGGTTAAATTTGAAAAACTGAGATTAGATTAGCTCAAGAAGGAACTTGAGCGCTTGAGGGCTTAAAGCGGAGCTGCAGGTACGATTAAGAAGCGCTTTAGAGGAGCAGGATATATACGTCGATGAGCATGAACTCCAGTGTGAAGAGCCAACGACGTCTCGACACGAAGATACACCACAAGACACTAACACGGGCAACTTTAATATGAGCGCACTTATCGGGATAATGCAATCCTTTAAACAGGATATGCAGCAGCGCGATGAAAAGATGCAGCAGCAGTTACATCAAAAGCAGCCGATGAGAAGATGCAGTTGCGATTACAGCAAAATGCACAAGCTGTGAAAGAGGATGTTAAAGAACAGTTGGAATAGCAGCTACAGAAAAGCGATGACAAGTTGCAGCAGCGGTTAGAGCAGCGTGAAACACGACTTGCTCTATTAGCGGAACAAAACTCACAGCAGATGAAAGAAATGTCTGAGATGGTTGACAGGAAAGTTTGCGAAATTCAGACACGGCAGGAATCGTTGGAAAAATCTGTAGAACAAAAATTCATTGCGGACGAGCAAAAGCAGAACAAATTTAAGCAACAAATAGAGCAAAGAATTCACCTACTACAGGAAGGTGCATTGCCTGTGCCAGCTTTATCCTCAATAAAACTGAAGCCTCCTACCTATGATGGAACCACGACATTTAGCGTCTTCAGCATGCAGTTTGAGACTACCGCTGGCACAAATGGTTGGAGTGCTCGTGAAAAAGTGGCTGCATTAACCGTTTCATTGGAAGGTGCTGCCGCTGATGTGCTTCAAACTATCTCAGAAAATGAGCGAGACTGCTATGAAAGCTTCATGAATGCCGTTCAGCGCAAGTATGGCAGTGAATACCGGAAGCAGATGTACCAAGTAGAGCTACGAACACGGGTACAGAAGAGTGGTGAGTCTCTACAAGAGTTTGCGGCGGAAGTCGAACGGTTGGCTCATCTTGCCTACCCAGGAGAGATCACTGAGAGGTGTATGATGACACCTTTGTATATGGCATTCGCGATGCGGAGATAAAGCGTTCCGCAATAACTAATCCGAATTAGGGAATCGGAAAAGATTCGGGAATGAACGGACTCCCACAACTGTTGGCCCAAGAATCTTCGTTTCTCAGATGGCGTGGAAAAATAACAGCCTAACTGTCAACAGTGTAATAAGCGGAAGAAAAATTGTGGTAACATTGGATACGGGGGCATCACATTCCATAATTAGAAGGGATCTCGTTCGGGGAATTGAGCCGCTTCAGGGAATAAGTTTGCGTACGGCAACTGGAGATGATGCACCGGTGCTGGGAAAAGTTACACGGAAAATCACTATCGGCCTCACAACAGTGACGCACGAGCTTATAGTTGCGGATATTGTGGATGATGTAATTCTAGGTGTGGATTTTATGATACGGAATGGATTCACGCTAGATTTCAAAAGCCAACTGCTGAAATATGCGAACACCGAGATACCTTATCCTTTGGTGAGGATAAGTATGGAGGTGTTAAACAAGCCATTGTATCGGGGCGGACAAAAATCCCACCCAAGTCAGAGGCAGTTATACGGGCCAAAATGGGCGGAGATGTTGGGAAGCATAAGAGCCGAATCGTACCAGTAAAAGTAGTCAATATTTCAAATACCGCTGAAACCATAGCGAAAAAGAAGGCAAGGTGCCAGAGAATCTCAGCAATTGTAAACTGTGAGAGGCAACCGCGAGACACGAAAAGCAAGATACGAGCTGATAAAAAGGTACCTGACGATCTGGCGAAAGAATGGACTAAAGAGTTGTCTACAGAACTCCCATGCAGCAGTTGTATACCTAAAAAACAAGAACAGTTTATCGAAATTGATAGAAACAGCAGAAATCGTACACAACTGATGGTTGATAAAAGGAAAGCCAGATATGATGTACGAGTAAACTCTAAGGGATTTCAGGAAGGGCAATTAGCTATGTTTCATAATCCGCAAAGGATAAAGGGATTATCGCCAAAACTGCAAACACACTGGGAAGGGCCTTATGAGGTGATAAAGCGGCTCAAAGATGTAGTATACCGCATCCAGTTGGCGAGAAATGACAGGAGCAAAATGAGAGGCGTTTATTTAGAGAAGCTATCTCCTTATAAAGGTTGCAGTACTATTCTTGTTCGGGACGAACAAGATTAAGCAGAGGGCAGTGAAACGTGATAGCACAATGAATGTGATTGCATACTTTCAGGATCCCATCTGAATTTGGGAATGAGTGCCCCCTGTGAGTCAAGATGCGAACTATTCGAATAAAAGCTTATTCAATAACCATCTGTCGGTAATATCAAAAAGAATATTCTCGACTTCTGTCTAAGTGGATAGAAACTTCTAGAAAATACGAGAATAGCATGAAGAGTGAAAGAACTAAACTTTAAGCCTAATATTAAATGTGTAAATTGCAATAGTTAAATAAAGCTAATTATTTTAATTTAACCAGCGATTGTTTGATTACTGCACAATCCAGTGGTACGAGTCCGAGTACAGAGAGTTCGAGAAATTGTCAGGAGGGCAATTTTGTAACAGAGTAAATTGTCAAGAGGGCAATTTCGTAACAATATGTTTCAACTTTAAATCAACGTTGATTCAATATATCCCACGAAATACATTGAAACAACATTAATTGCAACTTAAATTTAATATGTTTCAACTTTAGATCAATATTGATTCAACATATCCCACGAAATAAATTGAAACAATATTAACTCAATTTTGAAACATGTTGATTTAATGTATTTCAATATAACTTTTGAGTTATATTGAACATTATTGAATTAATATGACGCGTTCTTGATTTTAAGTTGCAGCTTTTCCCTGAGTGTAGAGACGGAGTTTTCGAGTTTAATAGGGCACCCTTCGGTTTCTGCAATTCGCCCGCAATATTTCTACTTTTCCTCAACCACATTTTCCGGAGGTTATTATGCGATAATATTATGCAAATTTACATGGACGATGTCATAATTTACGGTACGGACTAAGAATAAAATTGAAAAAGTGTAAATTTTTGCAAAAGGAAGTAGTTTATTTGGGTCTGTTAATTGGAAACAATTGTATATCGCCTGATGCTAAAAATGTGTAGCAATCAAAAAATTCCCTGTGCCAGATAACATTAAGAAGCTTCAATCCTTTCTGGGACTAACTGGATGTCTTCGCAAATTTGTGCAGAATTACGCAATAATCAGAAAACCATTGACAGATTGCTAAAAAAGAATTCAAAATTCGAAATTGGACCAGTTGAAAGGAAAGCAATGGAAGATATTAAGAGCATACTTACGAAACAACCTACCTTAAAAGTTTTTTCTCCAACCGCTGTAATAGAACTGCATACAGATGCCTGCAAAGAGGGTTTTGGGGCAATTTTACTCCAAAAGTTCAACGAAAAGCTACATCCAGTTTACTATTGGAGCAAGAAGTGTTCACAGGAAGAAGGTAAGCTTTACAGTTTCTATTTGGAAATTAAGGCAGCATACTTAGCTGTACAAAAACTACGACACTACTTGCTCGGCACAGAGTTCAAGTTGGTCACGGATTGTCAAGCTTTCAAAAGTACAACTAATAAGAGCGATTTATCACCGGCTGTGACACGTTGGATTTTATATCTACAAGATTATCAGTACATAATAGAACATCGAAAAGGAACCTCCATGAGACATGTCGATGCGTTAAGCAGAGCGCCAGCGAGCATAATGGTGATCAACGAGGAGATTTGCACACGTTTACGGCAGGCACAAGCAAAAGACGAACATTTCGCAGCAATCAAGAAAATTTTAGCAACAACGCAGTATGAAGTTTATGTACTACGAAACGAAATTTTATTCAAAAATAAAAATGGGTTAATGCTTTTGGCAGTACCGCGACAAATGGAAAATGAAATCATTAGAACAGAACACGAGAAAGGTCACTTTGCGACAGAAAAGACGGTAAACGCGCTTAAACAAAAATATTATATACCACATCTGCGCCAGAAAGCGGAAAAAGTTATCCGAAACTGTGTTAAATGCATTCTATTGAACAGAAAACTAGGTAAGCAAGAGGGCCACCTAAACGTTATTGATAAGGGCCCCACTATATACCCTCCACATTGATCATTTGGGACCAATGGACGCTACAACAAAAATGTACAAGTACATATTTGCTGTCATCGATGGATTTAGTAAATTTACTTGGCTCTACCCTACCAAATCTACGTCGGCAGAAGAAGTTATCAAAAAATTATCGGATTGGACTAGTATTTTTGGAGCACCGCTACGAATTATCAGCGACAAAGGGTCAGCATTCACGTCTGCAGCATTCAAAGAATGGAGTGAAGTGAAATCAATTGAACATGTCTTAACCACCACAGGCGTAGCGAGAGGAAACGGCCAGGTCGAACGCCTAAATCGGGTAATAATTAACGTCATCTCCAAATTGTCAGCGGATCGCCTAGATGCTTGGTACAATATATATATATATATATATATATATATATATATATATATATATATATATATATATATATATATATATATATATATATATATATATATATATATATATATATATATATATATATATATATATATATATATACATACGACGCACTTCAATACCAATTAATATTTTGGGGAAGGCATTTTAAAATTAATCCAGGAACAGGTTATTAATTATTTATTTCATTTTATTTATGGAATGAATTTCTTTTTATTAATATGTTAGAATTGAACAAGAAAGTGAGGGCTATGAAATATTATGCTTATAGAATTATGATTCGCCAAAAGCAACCAAATAACATTCTACAGTGTCGCCATTTATACCATCAATATATTGCTGACATGTACGCGGCGATTGAAAGCGATCGTTTACGATTCATACACCAAAATCAAGCTAAATTCCGTTCAGAAGAATATATTCACTTACGGGCTGCAATTAATAACAATATCGGGGGAAATTTGCAACCCAATGAAATTGGAAGTGTTTGTATATTACCTTCTTCATATATCGGTAGCCCTCGACAGATGCAAGAGTATATTCTAAATGCTATGACCAGACCTGTGCATAACATTACATATAATCTGGAATAGGATGAAATAAAAAACTGCTACTGCCCGGTCAACTTTCAACCGATTGTCATTATATGGTGCAAGAGGTTGTAATCAAAAGCTTAACTTGATTTAATTGTTAAAAACCTGTAGTTGAAAAAACTCAATGCTGGATGTATTCAATAGAGAGACAAAAACAAGGACTTCCTCACATATTTTAATTTGGTTGGTTGAATATATTAGACCAGATGAAATAGACAATATCATTTCCGCTGAAATACGATAATGATGAAGGGGTAGATCCTAAAATGTTTCCCATTGTTACCACAAATATAACTCATGGTCCATATTTCCATAAATATTTATTCGCCATGAATAGATCATGGTAGATGCACAAAACGAAATCCTAAGGACAGGTTATCAGACACGATAGCAGGAAATGATAGATATTCCTTATATCGAAGGCATTCCATAGATGAACATTCCTTTTTTTTTAAAGATTTAAGAATCAGAAGATGGCTTATATATAGATGGTTTGTGCTTCCACCGTTACTTTCAAAAGCATATAAAGCGTATATTAATTTGCAATAGCAGCTCTGTTAATTCCATCAAATAAATCTGTAAATAAGTAAAGTAGTGGTACAACACTATCGTCACGATCACAAGCTGCAGACACTCAATTCGACCAATGCCACAATGTTTTGTAGCGTACATTAACATACTTTTGAAATGCGTCAGTCAGCAAACCTGTCAGTAAACTGTAATGCGACGCATTGACATATATACACTTACATACTGACTAACAGACACACACACACACACGCACACTACATACGACTCTACATCGTATGATGTAAGAATTTTACTAGAAACATTATATAAGAATTACATAAGAGAATTATTGTACATAATGTAAGTGAATTATTGTAAACAAAATATCTTGGGTTTCAGGGTACAAAAAGAGCTCTCAACCCAAGAATACACCATAATTGAGTTGAACTATAAAGTCCAAATTGCAGCAGATGCGTGAACACACAATCTGACACGAAAAAGAAGGCCAACAGGAGCAACAAACAAACAACAAGTTGCATGTGTAGGAAGCATTTGGGAAGCGATAGGAATTAACGGCAACCCAACAATTATAGACTACTACAATCCGACAACCATAGAAAAGGATCTCTTTAATAGATAGATTTGTTAGACATTAGATTTATGTTAAAACTTGTTAAAATCTTTTCTTTATAGATAAAAAATTTTTGAAAAAACTTAATTTTCAAAATTTCTAAAATTATTAAAAAAGTCCTAAGAAACTATCGTTGCCAATCAAAACAATTCTGTTATTAGTATTAACGATATATTAGGTGAAACAGCATGTCCACTATAAGTTGCTGCCGCTATAAAGTAAATACATATATACTATAACCGATATGTTCATAAACGAGTAGGAACAATTTCTGTTTCAAAATAAACAATTGTGTAAAATACATATAATTTTCTATTAAACAGAACAGAAATCTTTACTTCTGATACTGTCAAACTTGCGGAAGTCATCAAACCGAAAGTATAGCAATGAGACTATAGATATAAAAATAAATGAAATAAAAACAATAAAAAGGGAATTTATTGATGATTTTGAAAAATAGTGAACAGAATAAAGATATTACAGCTAGTCGTACAGAATTTTTAAAAACTTACGATACGTTACATAAACTGTTAATTGACTAAATACAGACAGACACTACAAATAAAATGTCAGCATTTCGCATTGACACTGCCGCAAAGGCAATACCAATTTTCAGTGGCAATCCAAAAGACTTATATAGTTTTGTAAAGATTTTACAACTCCTATCTAGACAACTTTCTACGGGACAGAAAGATCTTGTTGAATATACATTTCATGTAAAATTATCCAACAATGTTAGAACGGCAATACTTTATTTATTTTTTATTTTTTTTAATTTCATATATTTATTTATTGTATCTTCTAATCTTAGACTAACAATAAGTAAGCATATCTTACAAACTAAATAATTAATATTAATACACCTTGCCAATGCTTAGTGCTTTTTAGTAATCACAATGTTATATGTTAGTTACTGTAATAAATGTTATATTAGTTTTTGTACATGATTAAGGTGTCGATGTTAGTTGTGCTGGTGATTTCGTACGTTTTAGGGGACTTGGAACCCTATTACATGCTAGTATCCTAGCTAGATGATTTGGGTGCTCTTTGATTTTTTGCGCATATTTTAAGCTGGCGTCAAAGATTTCCTTTTTTACGAGCGGAATGTTCAGATCTTTGTGAATGTTTGTATTCTTTATAAACCAAGGTGCCCCAGTGATGATTCTTAGAATTTTGGACTGCGCTCTTTGAATAAGTTCTATGCTAGAGTTGCTTGCGCCGCCCCACAACTGGCTACCGTAAGTCCAAATTGGTTTTATGATGGCTTTGTACAGCAGTGCTTTATATTCTAGGTTCAACCTGGAATTTTTGTGCATGAGCCAGTGTAGGCTATTTGCTTTCAAAGTCATTTGTTTTTTTTTGGCTTCGATGTGGCGCTTCCATGTCAAACGTGAGTCAAGATGAATTCCTAGGTACTTCACCTCCTTTGCTTGAGGAATAGGAACGTTGTTGAGTTTTATCGCTGGACATGTACCTTTTTTTATAGTAAAGGTAATATGCGTACTTTTCGATTCATTAATGTTTATTCGCCAGTCAGCCAACCAATTTGTTACTAGGACCAGATGATCTTCTAAGTCACAGGATGCGATTTTGGGATTCGGATGAATGCTAAGGATAGCTGTATCGTCTGCGAAAATTGCTGTTGTTAAGTATTTGTTGGTAGGCAGATCTGAGGTAAATAGTAGATACAACACCGGACCTAGCACGCTTCCTTGTGGTACTCCAGCTTTGATGTCAAAGCATTTAGAGTAAGCATTATTGTACCTTACCTTGAACTTTCTGCCCCGCCGATACGATTCCAATATTTTGTGTACTTTTGTGGGCAACAGCTTTTTTATTTTGTAAATAAGCCCCTCGTGCCAGACCTTGTCAAATGCCTGCGCCACGTCTAAAAAGGTGGCTGAACAATATTGCTTTTTGTCGAATGCGTTTTTTATCTCGTTCACTATTCGATGAACCTGCTCTATTGTACTATGGTGTTCGCGGAAGCCAAATTGGTGAGTGGGAATAGTGCGTTTTTCGTTTATATGCGGCATTAGTTTTGCAAGAAAAAGCCTTTTTAGGAGTTTTGTTAAGATAGGCAGGAGGCTAATCGGTCTATATGATGACGATTGGGAGGGGTCTTTTCCTGGTTTCGGGATCATTGTGATTACTGAGACTTTCCAGGCCTTAGGAAAGTATCCTAAGCGCAACTAGCCATTAAATAGTGAAGTAAGTAAGATGATGTAAGCCATTTGGGGTAACTCCTTTATAATTTTTCCAGTAATGAGGTCGTGTCCTGGAGCTTTGTTAAGAGCAAGGTTACTAATCGCATTACTTACTTCTTTTGTTTTTAATTTAATAGGCGAGCATATTGTATCTGGCGAGGGGGTTAATATTAGGTTATTGGTATTGCGAGGTGGGTTGGGGGTAAAAACATCTCTTAAGTGTTCGGCGAAAACAGCAGACTTTTCATCATCGCTTCTTGCCCAGTTTCCGTTTTTTGTACGAATCGGTGGAATTCCGCGTGTAGGTGCTTTTATTTCTCTGACAGCTTTCCACAGAGCGTAATTGGTGACGTCAGTCGGAGAAAGGTTTTGCATATATTGGTCCAGGCAATGATCTGATTGTAGACGCAAGGCTTTTCTCAAATTTTCACTGGCAATAGATAACTTCCGTTTTAGGAAAGGGGACCTGGATTTTTGCCATTCACGACGCGTCTTCCTTTTTTCAGTAAGGAGAATATGGATTTGGGTTGATGTTTGTGGGCGCCGGATGCTGTTGCAGTTGTTGTCAGGCTTGTCCGCAGAGTGGCGCACAGCTAATCTTAGGGTCAAGGTAAATTGTTCCAGAAATGTTTCAATGTCTTCATTAGTTTTGAGACGTGGGTTTAAGCTGAGATGACTACTGCTGTATTTTCTGTATTTCAGCCAGTTAGTTTTAGTGGGTGTGACTTAGTAGGTAGGGCGTAACTGTTTGTTCAGATGTATTATAATAGGAGAGTGATCTGAAGAGAGTTCGTTAAGGTGTTCTACTTTGAGTTGCTCTCGTTTTAGGTTTCTAGCAACTCCAAAATCAATAAGGTCAGGTATCTTACGTGTGTCTGTCGGCCAGTACGATGGTTGTCCTGAAGAGATAATATCAATCTTGGTGTCAGAAAGCATGAAGTTATATAATTGTTTTCCTTTTGGTGTTATTAGCCGTGAGCCCCAGTAAGTGTGTTTGGCATTGTAGTCGCCAGAAGCTAGAAAAATTGTTCCAAGTGTGGAGAAAAAGTCTGAGAACTGGTTACTTGTTATTTTAAATCTAGGTGGGCAGTACACAGCGGATATTGTTAAGTTATCCTCCCATCCGTCCAGACAAACTGATGTTGCTTGTAGGTAGTCCTTGTTGTATTCTTCCATAACGAAGTGTTTTATTCTTTGTTTGATTAGGATTCCAGTGCCACCATGGGCTTTACCAGCGAGATGCTTTGTATCATAGAATTTATATCCCGGTATGTAAAAATTATGTTTATCGGTTAGATGGGTTTCGGATATAAGAAGTATGTCGATTTCATTAGTGAGTAAAAATTTGTTGATTTCTAACTTGTGCTGGCTTACACCGTTTGCATTCCATTGACAAATCTTAAGTACGCTCATTTCGGAGATAGCAGAAGCTGCATGAGCTGGTTTTAGTTTCTCATCATTTCTTGAATCATTGTTTGTATGGAGGTCATGAACTGCGTCATACATTGTGTGAGCGTTGCTATCATTCCTTCAAAATTATGCAGATTTGAACCAGTCCCGGACTGCTGATCCATCCCTAACTTAAGTACCCCTGCATACGTCGTCCCTGTGTCGGGGTATGGAATTGACTTCTGTGGTTGTGCAATGGGCGGTATATTTGGACTAGGTTGAGTGCGCTTATTCTTTAACTGAGGGTCATTTTTCTTTATTTCCTGGTATACAGGACAACCTCTGTAGTTGGCAGTATGGTTACCACCACAATTACTGCACTTTCTAGCAGCTCTGTCAGTTTTAGTCTTCGTACATTCTGATGTGGGGTGTAAATCACCACAGGCAACACATACACTACGAAGAGTGCAATCGGACCCTGTGTGCCCAAATTCTTGGTAATTAGAACATTGAACTGGGCCGTTTCGTTTGAGAGGCTCCTCCACAGTAATTCTGCGATGCATAAGATAGCGGAGATTATAAATTTCGTGCACTTCTCCTTTTTTAAGCTTTTGGGTTTCAGGCTCCAATTCTACGCGAAACAATGGCTGAGGGATTCTGTTGCGATTTATTATATTTATAATAGAGCGGGCAGCGAACCCTGCTTCATGTAGTGCTTCTTTGACTTCAGCAGGGGGAATATCTGATTCAAGTCCCTTTATGACAATGGTAAGGCCTTTGCTACTTTTAAGCTGATAGGTGTAGTAGCCTTTTTTATCATTGTCGAAGTTTTTTATAACCACTCTGTAGTTGCTCTCACTATGTATTTGGATTTTTGTTTCTTGGATATTTCCTTTAACAAGAGGGGTGACATGGAAATTTTTAGGACCAATGAGCTCGGTAAGCTTTGCAACTAATTTACTGGAGTTACGTTCTCGTAGGTAAATGGGAGGTGGTTTGAGTATAATATTAGGTGCGTCTGCCTCCTCAGCACTTTGAAGTAGTGCGAAGCGATTATTACTAGAGGTTAGGCTCTCGCTAGTTTTGCTGATTTTTGCGATGTTAGTTTTGATTGCACTTGATTTTGGGCTTCGCTTGCGCTTGTTTATAAGGATATACCTATCTAAACCAGTTTGTGTTGTTCCACTTTTCCCTGCTGGGTTGCTTGACAAATTTTTGGTTGAATGGTTTGCATTGATGGTTGGTGTGAGTGTATTTTCAGTGCGCTCAGCCACTGTTGGCGAATTTGTTCTAGCACGATCGGACGAGTGAGAGAGAGACGTGGGTGGAACCTGTTTGCACTCTTTAGTTATGGACGCCTTTGGGCTGGCTGTTGAACATTGAGCGCTCCAAGAGGGCGCATGCGCAGAGAGTGCCAGAGACACTTTTGCACATTGGTTCTGGTTCGAGTGCGAACTGTGTGTACTTGCATTGTTAAGTGCAGTCGCAATTGAACGCTGTGGAGTTGCAGTCGCATGAGGGCCGCTGCCCGGCCGCTCGCCGTTGTGGGACATGCTACCTCCGCTCGCTTGTCTCTGTTTTGCAGGCAAATGTGTTGAGCGAACCACATTCGTCGTCAAACCGCTATCGACAGTCATGCCGAGACCTTGCATTGGGGAGATTAGGTAACATACTGTACTCACTCAGTTCCGCGATTACCGGACGCTGCTGGGAAAGCGTCTGAGGAAGATCAGGTGTTGGTGCAAGTGCAGGCACACTATGAGAGCGCATGCGCTGAACAGGAGAGCGCACTGGGTGAGTGGGAGAGCGCAATACGCTCATCCACTGACCGCTATAGTTCCGCTTCTTTATTAGAAGCTAACACAAAGTCAAATTTTAAGTTTAAAAACTGATATTTGATATTTCGCACAAACTCCTTTTGCCAATTTCACTCACTGACTTTTATTATGCGTCTATTTCGCTAGGCTTACAACTCGAAACATTAAATTATTCCACTTTAAATCACAATAAAATTGAGGAGCAACCGAAAAACACATCCGAACTCTCATGCTACCACAAATACTTGAGGAGCCAGGAACCCTCGATGCTCTCGTTATCAGCGTTAGGTCAATATATATAGACACACAAACTGTATCACAATTGCAAGCCACACTTGCATCAATAACTCAAAGACAGTTACCAACTTCAAATTATAAAGACAAAATTCTAAGCATTATTACAAACTTAAATAGATTACAAATTAATGGACTCGGTGTTTCAATAACTTCAGCTGAAAGAACTTTGATAAAAAATTTAAATGATGCTACGACATTAAATGTATTTAAAAGAGGTCTGCGTGCGGATATAAAACCTACAGTTTTCGCAGCCCAACCAGATACTTTTGTTAAAGCAGCTGAAATAGCTGACCAACGAAATTTTAAGAATGGTCCGCAGTTCTCTTCGAACAGAAATTTTGATGTTGGACGTTACAATAACACATACAACAATTTCAATACATAATTTTAATAGCAGACCATAATTCCAAACAAACAGACAACAAAACTCAAATTACAATAACACACAAAATCAGAACGTGCAGAGGCAACAAACAGACAGACCTATTCCAAACATACACATTGGACAAAGAAACAACGGAAACAGAGTACCAATGTATAAATCATCAAATAACGAAATGGGAAACGTACAAAGCAGGGGTGCGACAACCACACTCCGTAGCGCCGAAACTAAATGCCTATGGATTTTCAGCCATTAACATAAATTATGTTACTCTAAAACACAAATCAATGGCAATGACTTTCTTAATCGACACATGTTTGGAATTTCCACTGTGTAAAATCACTAAAAAATTAGAAGAGGAGACGTATTATAAAGACAAAAGAATACAGTTTTCGGGCATAACCCAGGAGCAAATGTACTCTTTAGGTGAACTCAATTTGCCGTTAAAATTAAACGAAACTAATATTATATATCCATTTCAGATGGTAGAAAATAATTTCACAATTGAGACTGATGGAATAATAGGAAGAGATATCTTACTTCGCTTTATATCGAAAATAGATTATGAATTCTTTACATTAACATGCTACGTTGATGATATTAAAACAATAATACCAATGCATGCAAAGTCCTTAGAACTGCTAAAAATGCATTTACCTCCTCGAACGGAAGTAATAAGATCAGTGAAACTAAATTTTACAGAGGACACTGTGATTTTCAATGACGAAATTGAAGAAGGGGTATATAACTCAATCCTACCAAAATCAGGTATTTCGCATTTGCGTATAATGAATACTAATGACAAATTCGTAATATTTAGCAATATAAAACTCAAAACAAAACCTTTGAACCAATATGAAATTTTAACTTATAATAGACAGTCTGATACAGACAAAGTAAATAGGATTCTTGAAAAATTACAAATTAACACAGAAGTATTTCATCTTGACGATGAACCACTCACAACAAATAATTTCTATAAACAGAGGATAGAATTAGCAGACAAGACACCAGTCGATATAAAGAACTACAGAATTCCAGAATCTCACACTGACTCTATTAAGAAGCAAGTGAACAAAATGGTTGCTGATAACATAATTGAACCTTCAGATAGTCCGTATAATGCACCGTTGCTGCTAGTACCAAAGAAGACAAAAATAAATGCGGTGTAGTTGTAGACTTTAGACGACTTGACAACAGAATAGTGAATTTAAAATTTTCTATCCCTCGTCTTGAAGATGTTCTAGGCAAACTAGGTAGAAATGGTTTTCTACACTAGATATGACGAGTTCTTTTCATCAGATTGAATTGAAAAAACTGACAGCATTTTCGACAAGTACATTACCAATTTAAACGGTTACCATTTGGTTTAAAAATTGTATCAAATGCAACCATGCGTTTGAGTTTCGCAGATAGAGAAAATAGGTTCATCGAGTATTTGGAAGTTTAGTTCGTTTCGAACAATGGACCAGCATAGATTAAAATAGATACGCAAATCTTCTTCTTCCTCATCAGCTGTTGGAAAAATCCACTTTTTTCCCTATCCGTGTGAAATAATAGCAACACAATGTATAGCGACCATGCTATGGTGAGAAAATAAAATTTGCTACAGCTGACGCTAAACATGGGAGTAGAATTGAGACTTTCGTGGCGTAAGAATTAAAAAGTACTTTGAATTTGAAAGCGGTTATATACATATTATTTTGTGAAGTATTCTTATGTTCATATGTAAGTTATATTTACATATATAAAAAATAAAATTTGTTGCAATTTCCTCTCCACTTTAGGTCCTCGAATCCCCTATAGGCTTATTTCACCCTTGACAAATATAATTTAAAAAAACAATTATAATTGTAAATATAAGTGAACTTAATATAAGTCTTCAGGTACGTATACAAAAAAATACTCCTAAAGCTATTGCCTTCTTCTTCAAACTGTCCTCATACATACGACCATTGTTTTGTCGACAACTATTTTTCAAGGAGCTTCTACAGGGTGGCCCAAATGAGACCTAGTGATGTTAAACACGTGTAACTCTTGTAATAACGGGTTTTTTTAAATGATTTATTTTAATATGTTAAATACAAACTTGTAAACTTGTAATCATGGAAGATGTGGGCGCTGATCTTACGTTAAAAAAACGGCGATAATTTCGCTGCGTCAGAACAATTGATCGTTGAGAAGAATAATAAAATTCGATAATTTTAATGCGTTGTTGTGGACTGTACGTATTCATTTTAAATTTCCAAGAGTTCAGTTATAATCTGCAAAAAAATAAAAAAGTTATTTGTGTTTCACATCAGCTGGTCTTATTTGGGCCACCCTTTACTGCATTCCACCATTTTAAGGTAAGGTTTGAACTTTTCTACCTACTACAGAACCGATAGCTACCATATTTTGGGATTTGTGAAGTGTAGGGGTGTAAAATATGTCTTCCAATGAAGGAAGAACTTCAATGGAACTAGGAGATGCAAATTTATTGTCTGAAACGTTTGGCTGCTAATAGGGTCAAAGTTTTCAGGTCCTAACTCTATGACTACGCCTTTCTCGCTATCGCTACAATTTACAGTGCTAACTTTGTCATTTCCCCATCTCACTTATTAAGGGAAAATTACAAGGTATTTTAATCAAATTTAATTCTGGTAAAGCTTTTCGCTTTAAAACCTGATTTCCCATCATTTGAGGTAAAAAGTATCTATACATATCTGTACATATATTTTGATTGACGTTGGCCCATTTATTCCTAAAAGTCGTAGCCAATCCTGTCTTCTACATATATAATTTAAAAAAAAATATCAATATTCTATTGGTAATCTATGGGAGCAGTGCGGTAGTGCAAAATAGAGCAGTGCGATGGTGATGTGCAGTGCACGAATATATACAGTTTGTCAAGAAAGTGTTTTGACACGGTAAAAAATTTGTGAATTTGATTTCTCCCCGTCATAATTTAGTATTTTTTTATTGTTTTGATTCATATTTTTGATTCATTTCTTTTAATCAATGTATTTACTAATGAACAGTAACAAAAAAAGTAGAAATATTAAACTTAAGATGCAAAAAATATAACAAAAACAAAACTAGTCTTTACAAAGCAGAAATGAAAATTAGCTTCATAAAGGGTTTTAATATTGTGTATGCCCCCTGTAGCATTTATAATGAATTGTACCATCCTCCTCATGGAATAAATCAACTTCTGCACATCGTATTCGCTTTGTATATTTTTTTCATTCCTCTAATATTGCAATTTTGAGCTCTGCTCCACCTTTTGATTGCCTCTCGCCCCGTTATATTTTCTTAAATGTTCCCACAATTTTTCAATGGTGTTCAAGTGTGGCCCTGGGCTGCCGTATCTAACACTTTTTGTAATTATAAATAGCCCAGATCCTTACCATATGCTCCTTATATTTTAGGTCATTATGTTGGTAATATTTGAATTAGGGATTGCTATCAATATTGAACCCACAATGATCTGCGCTGTTTACCAAATAATGTTGGAATATATCCAAATATTGTTTTCCATCCATTTTATTCTCTATGAAATCTAGTTCTCTTACTCCTTTACTAGATATGCACCCCTATACTATGACAGAGAGTTTGCCGAATTTAAAAATTGGAATATAATATAATATTTCGATTTTCCAATGCGTTTAACGGCTGTGGCCACACTCTATTAGGCCCACCATTATAGTAAAGCATTATTTTGGTCTTATCGCAAAATATAGCGTCATCCCAACAGTCGTTCGGTTTGGCAAAGTACAACCTAGCGAAAGACAACCGTTCTTCAATGTATTGTGTTGAAAGAATTGGTTTTTTTTCGAGCAACTCTTGACATATACTGGTACTTTATCAGGAGCTGTCCTTCTGTTTCGAAGGTAACCGCAGTATTACAATCTTCTTTGAGTTGACTTAAATGGCTTCTCGTAGAAATCTGCGGATTTTAGCCAACTTTCCTTACCAAAATGCGTTCTGTTCTATCTGATATTTTGTGCGAATGGAAGTGCGAAGGTTTCGGCAACCGATTATATTCCTTTTTTACGCGATTTTAAATATTATAAATAGCTTGTCTGGTCAAAGAAATCATCTCGGACAATTTTTGGACACTTTTTCGGATGCGGTGGCTATAGTAAAGCAATTGAGTCATATCAAATGACGTTATTTTACCAGGCATCTTAAATGCACAATAATTTTGCTAAAAATGCCGCATTCGATGAGCAAGGAAGAACTATTTTTGATTAATTTGTTTCTAAAATGCGCACACTTTAAAAAAGGTAAATAGGGTATACTAACTTTGTGCTTTTGAGAGGGGTTGCAATTTCGAGAAGGAGGCATGGTAGGTATGGACATATATATACAGATATGATCATAATGACTTTCTAAGCAATTTTTATTTTGTCCGTCCGTCTGTCCGTCTGTCCGCTTGTGGCCACTTTTTTCTACACCGTTAGAGCTATCTTAATGAAATTTTGCAAAAGTATAGTCTGAACAAAGATACAGAACTAGAGTGCTATATGGGCCGATTTGGACAAAGACCACGCCTACCTCCCATATAAGGAACTTTTTCACCTTTTTTAAAATGACTATAACTTCGGTCTAATTCACGGTATCGCGACGTTATTTGGCAGTTATGGAGATGTGGGTTCCCCTAAACACTGTGCAAAAAGGGGGCGGTATATATTAAGTACCACGCCCACTATTAACAAATATTAAGAACTGAAGATCTGGTAGAGGTTAACGGACGAAATTTTACGGGAAAGAACATGTGGACATTACAAAGCTATCTGCAACAAATGGGGCTGATCAGAGAAAAGACACGGCCACTTTTGATATAGGGAACTTTCGGGTGTAAAATTAACATTAGCCTACCTATACTCGTATTGATGCCAGCGGAATAAAAATTTGCAGAAATAGACATGGGGTCCATAATAGTGTGTGTGCATCATAATAGAACTGCCACGCCCACAATTAGCCAAAAATCATTACTGTGTTCCTATTAAAGATTTTCCAACGAAATTTCACAAGAATGTTGCGGGTAGTAACATTAAACACCACACAAAAAATGGGCGTGTTATTCCCTTAGCCACGCCCACTATTAACATATTATTATAACTTGCGACCTACACAATATTTTTGGACGAAATTATATATTTGTGGCTTTATATTGACACTACAAAGCCACACACAAGAAATGGGGTCGCTATAATCAATTCAAGGTACCGTACCGCAATTTAACGTAGATATGCTCCTAATGATGATTTATGAAGAAAACATCCCAATTGTTGAACTCGCACTCACAAGAAAAGGTAAAGGGTATTTCGTAGTCGGTCTAACCCGACTTCAGACTTCTTTACTCCTTTTATATGTACATGGTTGCAATTATATTATACATTTAGTATAAAATATATTAATATAACACTCTTCCGGAAAATTTTATTTTGTATAGAACCAAAAAAAACAAACAAACATTTGTCCTGCATTCATTCGTAATTTATTGTTCTTAAAAAATAAGGTTAACTACATATGACCAAATGCGTCTCTTGTGTTCTAAATTATTCATCAAAAATATTCAATTATCTTAACTATTTTAAGCCAACTTCTTTCACGAAAAATTTAGTTTTGGTAGCTTTAACTGTTTTTCGTCAAGTTGTCTGCCAACATATTATCAGAGTTGATATATTCAAATCTGATTTCACCATTCACAATTTTCTCTTGAATGAATTTCGCTTCTATGTCTACAAGTTTTGTGCGCGCTGAAAAATAATTATTGTTAGCTATAATCATAGCACTCTTATTGTCGGAAAATAGAATCATAGTTTTCGGAGCGCTGGATATTAGCTCATTCTGAAGCCGCTTCAGCCATATAGACTCTTGAATAGCACCAACTGCTGACATTAACTCGGCTTCTGTCATTGCAAGTGCTACAGTTTTCTGCCGCTTGGTTGCCCATGATATTGCACCATTTTGAAATTTGAAAATATAAACTGTGGTGGAGCGTCTACTGTCAATGTCACCGGCCCAGTCCGCATCGCAGAAACCCGTGATTTCGTCAAGATTTTTCCTGAAAAATAAACATTTATTTATACAGTAGTACCCTGTAAGTACCTCATTATGCGTTGTAGTGCAGTCTAATGCACTTTGCCTGGATTTTTAGAAAAACGGCTTAACATATTGACTGCAAAACAGATGCCCGGTCGCGTTATATGCGCAGCATACAAAAGATACCCTACAGCATATAAGGCACTTTACACATCTCTATCCGCTCAGCGCCAGTCTTTCGATACATTTCGGACGTTAGCTTTTGATTTATGTCGATAGGTGTAGATTTGGTCAATACCAAAACGTTTTGAAACATCAGCAAACCACTGTCGTCTCGTCTGATTCTTATTCCCAAAACAAAAGTCGCTTCGCCCATATCTTTCATTTTGAAAGATTTCATCAGTCTCGTTTTGAGTTCCTCGATCTTCTTGATGTCTCTGCCGAATATATGCTCGTCGTCTATATATAAGGCCACAAACAACATTTGGCTTTCCGATCCAGTGTGATATATGGACTGATCCATTTCACTTCTATGGAGTCCAAAGCCCAGTAGCACGGAATTGAGTTTCTCGTTACAAACTCGACTTGATTGTTTTAAGCCATATAACGACTTATTTAACTTACAAACTCTTCTGGAATTGTCATCGAATCCGGTTGGCTGTCTCATAAAAACTTATTCTTTCAACTTAATGGACTGCTGCCAAAAATCGTTAAAATACATGTTTTCAGACAGTTTTGTTAAAATCGGTTATACAGTTTCAATAAACACCACGTCACGACTTATGATGATTGACTACAGATGATCAATGTTGAACAGTCTACGAGTATATGCTTTTGTGGTAGCACTGTACCCGACGAATACGCATTGCACAGATTTAGCTGCAAATTTGCTTGTGCGCTTTTGCTTTGGTATGTGGGCAAAGGCTTTGCACCCAAACACTCGCAAATGCTTTAAATCAGGTTTATTATTTGACCAAGCTTCCGCTGGGCTCCTTGTATTTGCCTTACGTGCGATCCGATTCAGTACATATGCTGCCGTGTTCGTCGCTTCTGCTTAAAACTTTTCATTGAGACCAGAATCCAAAAGCATGCATCGAATTGGTTCCATAAGCGTCCTATTCATACGCTCTGCGACGCCGTTTTGATTAGGTGTATATGGTGTTGTGGTTTGATATAAAATACCACATTCAGCGAGATATTTTTCGAACTGACCGTTAACATACTCCCATTGTTAGAGCGATGAATTTTGATACTTTTGGAGCACAAAATTTCTTATACCTTACGAATTCTGCATATACTCGTACATCGGATATTGATTTGATGGGAACTACAAAACCTTTCCGCGTGTAGTCATCGACGAATGTCAGGATATAGAGTGCACCAGAGTATGATACCATAGGAAATTGACCGATTACATCTGTATGTATGATGTCCAAAACTTTTTGAGCTGAACTTTTGCTGTCATTAAACGGGGTGCTTGTATGCTTTCCTTTAACACATATGACGCTACTCGACTTGCAGGACAATTTAAAATTATATTCGTTTGAATACCTGTTGCGCTCATCAGATCTTTGCTCATATGCCTGAGTCTTCTGTGCCGCAAATAGATGGCCATGTTCAGCACAATCTAGCATGTAAAGACCACCGACCAATGTCGCAGAAGCAATTTGCTTTTTGCTTACCTTATCAAATATTTTCCAAGATTTGTCTTCAAAAACGATTTTTTTGCCGTTCAGCGCCATTTGACTTACTGACAATAAATTTTTGCACAAGTTTGGAACGTATTCAACGTTTTTCACTATAACATTGTGCTTCAGGTTGCCATTCACAATTCACAATTCTACGTCGCCGACACATTCAACGTTCAATGTGTCGTTGTCTGTAATTGTTATTGCTTTATTCGTTGTTTGTTTATTATTACGTAGAGCAGCTTTATTCCATGTCATATGATTTGTAGCACCGGAGTCTACGTGCCAATTTGAATCGCTTTTTACATTTGTACACAGCGACACTAGCAGAACTTGATCGTTTTGCCGTTTTGCTTTATTTTGACAATTCTTCGCAAGATGCACTGGCTGCTTACACACGTGGCAACGAAATTTATTTTTGTTGTAAGTTTGATTTTTGTTGTTTCTAGCATTACTAGCAAGGCATTCTCTTCATTGCTTTTTAAGTCAAATTTAGCATCTTGTAGTAGAAGTGATTTTATTGCATCAACAGATTGAACTTTTTTTGAGTTTTCAACTGCTAGCACCAGTGACTTAAATTCATTGGGTAATCCAGCTAACAACAACGATGCCATTATATACATACTGTCACTTAATGTATTTACAGGGTTGCACTTATATTATGAGCAAATACATTTAGTATAAAATATTATATTCATTCAACAAATAGTTTCCAAAGAATGTTAGCAATCGCACTAACATGTTTGGAACCTGAAGCACTTTTGTACGTAGATGACATAATTGTGTATGGATCGAGTTTACAGCACCACCATGACAACCTGATAAAAGTACTTAGTAGATTAAGGAATACAATTTGAAGTTTAATGCATAAAAATGTAATTTCTTGAGACCAGAAGAAATTTATCTAGGTCATTTAATTACAAGAGATGGACAGAAGACTGTCAGACAGCATTTCACACTCTTAAAGACAAATTAATTAATCCTGGATTGCTATATCCAGATTTTAATAGACTTTTTATTTTGACGACAGATGCATCAAATTATGGTGCAGGAGCGGTATTGCCACAAGGCGATATTGGGGATATTGAAAATGAGCTGTTAGCAATACGTTGGGGTATACATTTTTTAGACCGAAGATTGCCAAAGATAAAGAGCAATGCATTGAACCCACGGAGTTTGATCAACTTCATATTTGGGAATGTAACTCAATCAATGACGTCAAGAATATGAGAAATTTAAAGTTTTATGTAGACAAAAGTGCAAAGATTAATAAGATAAATATTGATGAAAATAGTGCACACATGATTATTAATGTTAACTCCCAAAATTTAGGTTCGGATAAGAGTACATTAAGGCATAGAATTAAGAGCGCGAAATACAACGATAAATAAGAAAGGTTATGCACAGGTAAAATACCCAAAAATGAATATTTTAATTGGCAAAAGCCCAAAACAGATAGACAATATGTTAGAAAAGTATAAAATAATTCATAGTAATCACAACTCTATGCATGGAAGTCATGCAGGCATTAGAAGAATGCTTATAAATATTAAGAAAGATATGAGTCGTATAGTGAATGATTTTGTATCCGGATGTGAAATATATAAAATGAGTAACAAACCAGATACACGAAAGAACCTTTATCAGTAACTAACGCACCACACACTAGTTTTGAGACAGTTTCAATTGACACTTTCGAATATTTAACGGGAACAGATACATAACAATGCAATGTGAACTAACTAAATACGTTGTATTATATTTTCCATGGAAACTAAAGACGCAACGACTGCTGCACACACAAGAGTTGAATAGTTTATACTTAAGTAAGTTGGCTTTGACATTTTTATGCTTGCTTATTTTTGTGGTGTGGTTGTTTAAAATTAGTTGCTTTCTTCCCGGCTGCTCTTCTGTTACTACCTCATTCAAATTTACGGGCGAGTTTATATTTCGGCGCGACATCTTACGGCGAAGACAGTAGCTTTTACTGCGACATCCCACCTCCCGGTGGATTCATACTGGATCCACGAGACTTAAATCGGCTAGCTTAATGCAGGACGATGGAGAATACTGCGGCTGGTGCGTACTGCGGCACTATGGACTTGGCCGTCCTTGGCAATGAAGACTTCAATTATTCGCCCTTTCACCCATTAGCTTCTTGGTAAGACAGGATCGCATACAACAACCATTTTGTCTACTCTTAGTGGTGATGCTTTACTCCTCCATTTTTGTCGGAGCAGAAGTTGTGGCAAGTACTCCACAATCCAGTTTTCCCCAGACGATCCTTCAGGTTCTGCGCAATTCCCCATTTTTTGCGCAGACAGATTTTCTCATCTTCCGATGCAGGTGTTTGAGTGGAATTGAAGCAGCCACTCAAGAAGTGGTTCGGAGTAAGTGGTTCCTCTTCTTCATGGGTTATAGGAAGTTCTGTAAGTGGGCGGCTGTTTATTATATTTTCCGCCTCAATCAGTGCGCTGCGGAAGGTCTCCAAGCGTGTTGGGGTTCTCTGTAGCAGGCGTTTCACGCATTGGACAAGCCGCTTCCAACAACCTCCTGCGCTAGGATTGGCTGGGCAATTAAAAATCCAGTCTATGTTTTCCTTTGACATTACCCGTTCAACCCGATCTACGTCAAATAAGCGGTTCTCCTGGCGAAACTCCTTTGCGCAATTATAAAGTTGGTGCCATTGTCGCTATGAATTCTAATCGGCACACTTGGACGGTTCAGACAATTCCGGAAACAAATTAAGAATACATCGGTGAACAGATCTTCTGCCACCTCCAAATGTAGGGCTCGAGTAGTGAGGCAAGTGAATAATGCCACCCAACGTTTCTCTCGTCTGCGGCCGATAGCAACGCAGAAGGGTCCACAGCAGTCCACCCCTGAGTAGGTAAAATTTCGGACGTACGGTGTTACATGGTTTGTGGGTAATTGTCCCATAAGTGATACAGATGGCTTGGTTCGAGCGCTAAGATAGATGACACAACCCCTCTTGATCTTTTTAATACGCTGCGAGCATGAGGCACCCAGAAATTCTGCCGCATTTCATTTATTGTTAGACAGCCGTTCTGGTGATGTCTCTTTTGGTGGTAATGCTTCATTATCAGCTGCGACATGGGATGTTCTGCGGTAATATTATCGGGCGTCGGGCTGATTCAGGGATGTATTTAGCAGCGTCGATTCTTCCGTTGACTCTTAGCAGACCATCAGGATACAACACCGGCGTGAGCTTAAATAGGCACTGGTCTTTGGTGTTCTTTTACTTGCGCGCAGGGCTGACATTTCATCTGCTAATGACTCCTCTAGTACGCGACAGCATACAAATTTTTCAGCATCAGAAACTTCAGCTGCTGTGAGCTCTCCAAAGTGACGGGATCTAGATTTGGCGTTGCGAATGAACCGAAATATCCATGCTGTCACCCTTAACGTCTTCATGTAGGATGAAAACTTGATCAAACTATCAAGAATATTGTCTGTGTTTATTATGTGTAACACCTGATGAACAGATTTTTCAGATATACAGTGCTTGGCTCTAGTTGCATCGTCGGCGACGTTCATCGATGTTGGTATCCAGCGCCATTGCATCGGCGTGGAAGTGGCAAGTATCTCAGCAATACGGTAGGCAACGAACTTTTGGGTTGTGGAACGAAGCCAAAGCAGAATTGTCTTTACCTTACTTTTTTCGATGGCTCCGTGGTGTGCTTCTCTCCATACCACTGAAGCGTCAGCTGTGCAGAAGGGCCTTTCAGAATTGACTGCTGGTGTTGACGGCAGTTAAGCACATGGTCGACATCCTCTGGGGTCAGCTCTGCTAGCGACTTATTTGTATGGTGCAGTAAGTTGTGATGCATACGGGTGCATCCATTTATACCACATAGATGCCTTGCCTGGCAACTCAGCAAGTTATGCCCAACAAAGGCGGTGACGTTTTACCATTTGTCATTTGTATTAAGAGCTTTAAATTGACGTCATGCGCTCAGTTTGTGGCGCAAATTGCATTGCACACAACTGAGTTGATACTGTTCTACTTGAGGTTCGGTGCTATGCAAAACGCGAAGTGGAATAGCACCTCGTGATGTGGTCTGACGGTTCTGAAGGTTACCTTGTTGCACACCTTGGTGCGGCTGCGGGGGTTGATGTTGGCGCATAGCTGTACTAGCTACAGCTGATATCAAGCTCACGAAATTTGCGAGTTCAGTAACCCAGTCGGCAAAGGCTTCAACGGTGGCATAAGGCATTATATTGGAGGCGTGTCGACTCCATTCATATTGCTTGGTGGACGGAAGCTTTCCAAAAAGCTGCTCAAGAAGAGTAGGGTTGGCCAAATGGTGATCGCATTTTGCTGACTTAAAAAAGGCGACAATATTTCGGACACGGTTTGAGTATTCCAACATTTGCTCAAGTCTATTCTCATAAATCGGTGGAAACTGCTGCACCTTTTGCAGCTGCGAGCGGATCAACAAGTCAGGGCGTCCAAAATTGAACTCTAACTCCTGCATGACTTTGGCCACGTCAACAAGATATATGAGTAGTGACGTCACAGCGCGCTTCGCATTCCATTGAAGTGCCTTGTGCAAACGCATAAGGTTCTGGCGATTATTTTAACCAAATTCATTGGTCGTGTCTCTGAAGGTGGTTACAAACAGGGGCCAAACTTCAGGGTTTCCATCGAAGGATGGCAGTGGATATAACTTTCCGCCGGGGCTATCGATAAAAGTCATAACACCATTATACGGCGTCGATGTATTTGGTGGCTGCGATTGCGGAATCTGCTGTGGTTGCGTTGTGGCAGCGGTGATTGTACACTTTCATGAAAAGAGGATTCATTACATCCAAAACCGGATGCACCCCTATCCACTCGATTGCGAAGATGTTGAATATATATTTGGCCACGATGCGTCTCTTTAAGTAGTTTCGCGCAGCGTATTTATACTGCTGAAAAGCTGCGCCGGCTGTTCACTAGTTACAACTGGTTGCGGCTGCGCTTGGCCTTTTTTCCCTCGTTGGCCATTTTTATTACTGTGCTGTCCAATGACTCGAAACTTTCCTCTTTGCCGTCTACTTTTGCTGAAGCTAATTTTTTTGATTTCGTTCGAGTCAACAGTTATTGTTCTTTTATAGAAGGTGTTGATGACGTCCCAAAAATACTCTCGGAAGCACTAGCGCTCCGAAGGCGAAGTATGGCAGTATCTGATACGCGATGGCTTTGACGATGCAAACAAATGTTGAAACAGCTCGGCCATGGCTATTCAAGTTTAGCCAATTGACAATTGTAATGACAATTACCTGAGGCAGTACGGCGGTGACTGCACGCTTGCTAATAATTCACAAAAATGGCGGAAAAATGGCTATTGCAAACTATCAACCGTTGTTGATGACATCACGAAAATACTCTCAGAAATACTAGCGCTCTGAAGGCAAAGTATCTGATAATTACAAAAATGGTGGAGGAATTTTATGGTGGTAGCGGAAGAGATCAAAATTTGAAAAGTTTTGTAAATGAAAGTTCTTAGCAGATAAACTCGAAATTTTATATTTTAATAATTTAATTGATTTAGTTGGCTTTATTATACATTTTTATGCTTGCTTATGTTTGTGGTGTGGTTGTTTAAAATTAGCTGCTTTCTTCCCGGTTGCTCTTCTGCTACTACCTCGTTCGCTCAAATTTACGGGCGAGTCCATATTTCGGCGAGACATCTTACGGCAAAGACAGTACAGTTTTACCGCGACAAGTACGGTCATTTTAAAATTCTAAAATCAGATTGTGGCACAGAATTCAAAATGAGCTGTTGAGCAACATCTGTTCTCTATTAAAAATAAAACAAACGTTTTCAACTTCGTACCACCATCATACTATAGGCGCATTAGAACGAAATCAGAGAGTATTAAATGAGTTTCTGCTTACAAATAATGTAAATAATCAATGGGACACACAAAAATACTTTTCGTTTGGGTATAATACGACAGCGCACGTTGAAATTGGTTATTCCCCATATGAACTTGTATTCGGTAAAGTGGCACAGTTACCAATTGATATTAACACTCAAAAAAATGAGAGCGTAAACAATGATAATATAAATAACAAAAATTACATGAATGTATTCAAGGCCAAATTGAGCCATGCACTTACTGGATCATAGAATATCGGAGCGGCAATAAAAAATAAGCGTGTAAAGGCTAATAATAAAATAAATTGTAATAAATTAGAAGTAGATATAGGAGACCTAGTTTTACTTAGAGTATAAAATAGACTTAAGCATCAATATCCATACAAAGGAAAATATAATGTAATTGAACGCAAAGGCGTTAATACTATAAAAGGTGTAAAAGGAAACCATAATAATCCATTAAACACATATAATAACTAAATGTACAAATATAAAATTAATTATATTATTACAGGCGAAATACTCTTAATAATTAGTATAATGCCCATATACATAAGAATTATGTACAAGAATTTAAA
Organism: Clusia tigrina; assembly: GCA_920105625.2. Classification (NCBI taxonomy): domain Eukaryota; kingdom Metazoa; phylum Arthropoda; class Insecta; order Diptera; family Clusiidae; genus Clusia; species Clusia tigrina. The sequence goes on from CAKKTE020000572.1 coordinate 607,493, forward strand.
TAAGAGCTATACAATAACAAAAATTTTATACTATAATAAACATAAGAATACATATAAAGTGTGTTTTTTTAGTAGTGTTGTTTTTAAGCAGAAATAAAAGGCAAATTATTTAGTCTTATGGCCAAGAGTTTAGCTTAGTTATAAAGATAAGGGTTTGCCATTATGTTTTGAAAATGATGTCGGGCAAGTGGCGACTTCACATAACCTCACAAAAAATAGTCTAGCGGTGTTAAATCGCATGATCGTGTAGGCCACGGCACGGCCCAATGACGCGAGATAATGCGCTCACCAAAAGTTTCCTTGAATAAATTAATTGTTTCATTGGCTATGTGGCATGTAGCGCCGTCTTGTTTGAACCAAAGGTTGTCCACATCAACATCCTCCAATTAAGGGACAAAAAAGTCATTAGTCATGTATCTATGCGTTCCCCATTGCTTGTAACAGTATGGCTGTCTCCATTTTTGAAGAAATAAGGATCAATGATACGCTCTGTCCATGGAGCATACCAAACAGTGACTTTTTGAGGATGTAACGGCGTCTCAACAATCGCTTGTGGATTATCGTCATTCCAAATGCGACAATTTTGCTTATTATCGTACACATTACACCAAAAGTGAGCGCTGAACAAAATTTTTGTGAAAATCGGGAACGTGCGACGCGCTTGATCCTTCGCAAACCCAGATCCTTCGCAAAATCTTCCATAAAGTGGACGGGCACAGCCCCAATTGTTGCGCGCGATGGCGGATGGACTCATTCTAGTCTTCTTCGATACTCTGCTCCACAACAGGAATACCTCCTTCGGTGCGCACTGCACGGTATCTCTGAGGATGCGCATTACCCACTAGAGTAAACGTGGTGTGAACTTGAGCCATGCTCGAATTACCGACTCTGCTGGGCGATTATGTTGACCGAATATTGGACGCAGCGTGCAATGGGTTGCGCGAACCGAACCATTATTTTGGTAATAAATTTGCACGATTTGCAAACGTTGTTCAGAAGTAAGTCTATTCATTATGAAATGGCAAACCAAACTGAGCATAAATCAAGTGACAGCTGTCAAAAAGACCAACCCCGCAAAAAGTATTGCCAGATTGAAAACCACACAAATAAAAAACATCCTCTAAATTTTTATTTTTTATAACAAATTTAAATATTTTGAATTAACAGAACAGACAGGAAGAGTTGAGTGATCCTTCTGATACCCCAACCTTTCTCTTAAGGGTGAGGGTGTAGTGGAATAACATTATCGTCATGACCGCAAGCTGCAGCCACTCAAGTCGACCAATGCCACAATGTTTGGTAGCGTATATTTACATACTTGTAAAGTGCGTCGGTCAGCAATGCTTGCAGTGAGCTGTAATGCGACACATAGACATACCTTTACGTACATACTGACATACAGACACACACACTACATATGATGTAAGAATTTTACTAGAAACAATATATAAGAATTACATAAGAGAATTATTGTACATAATGTAAGCGAATAAACAAAATATCTGGGATTTGAAAAAAAGCCCTCAATCCAAGAATAAATCAGAATTGAACAGAACTCCAAACTCTATTCTTTTCTCTCCTCGCGGAAATTGGTTCGCGACAAAACACTAAGGTGCTATCCGCTTTTAGGCGTATTGTAATATTTAACAACATATTATTGTAATATTTACAGTAAACAAAGAAGGGATATACCTGTTTTTGCAGTTCAAGTTAACAAAAATGACGACGTAACACGTTATCAAATAGGCCGAAATATAAGTAGGAATGATGCTGTATGGCATATCTTTCATTTCCAATTCATGAAAGAGATCCTTCGGTAATTTATTTAGCTATAGATCTTGAAAATTTATTTATTAATATTTTTTTTTTTTAAATACATATATATTTTATTGAATCTTCTAAAAAATAACTTAGAACTAACATTTCACATTTCACTTTTAAATTCATATCAATCATTACCAACCTCCCAGTGCCAGTGATTTGAGGAGTTATGGTATATGAAAAGAAGTAGCGCAATACTTAAATAATAGCGTAATGAATAAGCCTAAAATCTAGTTTTTTGCTCAGCGCAGCACGTCCATCCTTTCAGACGGTTGTGTCCTTGATGCTGTAGTAAGCGCCTCGCTTTTGCATTGGGATGCTTGTCTAGCTTTGCTAAGTAAGATTCAGCAAGTCAGGAAACTTCTTTAGTTACATACGGAATATGTAAATCTCTGTGGATGTTAACGTTTTTGATGTACCAAGGCCCTTTTTTAATCATTCGAAGGATTTTCGATTGGGCTTTTTGCAGCTTTTCGACATTTGAGGGTGAAGCAGTACCCCAGAGTTGGATACCGTAGGTCCATATAGGCTTGATAATGTCTTTGTAGAGTAGAACTTTAAAGTTCAGTTTGGACTGCCTGTTCAAAAGCCAGTTTAGCTCATTTATTTTGAGTTTAATTTGAGTAATTTTTGCACTTCTATGCTTTGCCCAAGTAAGTCGACGATCTAAATGCATTCCTAGATATTTAGTTTCTGTCGCCTGAGGAATCGGCTTGGTGTTAATTTGCACAGAGGGGCAAATACTCCTGCATAGAGTGAGTGTGACATGAACGCATTTCGACTCATTGACTTTGATTCTCCAGTGGTCAAGCCATTCCTGCAGCATGTTGACGTGTACTTGGAGAAGTTTTGACGCCTCTTTCGGATTTGTGTGAGTACATAATATGGCTGTGTCATATGCAAAATTTTAGGTGATAGTCTTGCCGTTTGTTGGCATATCTGGAGTGAACAACGTAGAGAGCAGGGGGCCTAATACGGTGCCTTGCGTGACACCAGCTTGTATAGGGTATTCATCTGAGATGAAGATTTTTTGTTTCACCACAAAGCGTCTACTTGAGAGATAGCTTTCGAGCAATGTGTAGATGTTAAGAGGTAACATACATTTCAGTTTGTGCATGATTCCTTCGTGCCAGACCTTATCAAATGCCTAAATGATGTCGAGTAAAGTGCGGAACAGTATTGCTTCTTTTAGAACGTTTCTTGTATAGTGTTTACAATGCGATGAACTTGTACGATTAGTACTGTGTTTTTCTCTAAACCCAAACTGGTGGTTTGGTATAACATTAGACTGTTTGACAACGTCTTTAATACGCTTTATTATCAAACTTTCAAAGAGTTTTGAAAAAATGTATAGCAGACTTAATGGTCTGTGGGAAGAGACGCTTGTTGGGTCCAGCTTTGGGAATCATGGTAATTTGGGAAATTTTCCATGAGTAAGGAAAGAATCCAGTGCGTATTATGGCATTTAATATATGCAAGAGATGCATTGTGGCTATTGCTGGGAGCTCTTTTGTCATTTGGCCCGTAATCAGATCACGTCCTGGAGAGTTTTTGGCATTGAGTTCATTGATAGCGTTTGTCAGCTCCTTTTTGGCAATCGAGATACCATTGACGCTAGGGACAGAATCAACCGCCGTTAGAGAACGGTCGGAACTAGCAAGATTAGGGGTGAAAACATGCTCCAAATGATTTGCGAATGCTATTCCATTTTCTGCATCACTTCTTGCCCAGCTGCCGTTGGGAAGGCGTATTGGTGACTCCATTTGAATGGGTTTTTTTCGAGTTTTTGGCCGTTCGCCATAGAGAATAGCTTGAGGCTTCTGTAGGACAGAGGGTCTCTACAAACTCGTGAAACTCGGAGGTTTCCTTTTCTTTTAGAAGGTGATGCAGTTTTTTAGTACATTCATTCAGTTTCTTCTTCAGAGAAGGTGATCTCTGCAATTGCCATTCTCTCGTAAGAGATGTTTTTTTGGAGAGGAGCTTCAGAATGTCTTGGGAGTACACTCTTGTCGGGTTTGAGCTTTAGAACGTGGTGTAGCAATTTTTACTGTTTGGGATAGCAATTGAGTGAAATTGAAAATAACGGAGTTTATTTCCTGCTCAGACTTTAGGGAGGTCTTTATTTCAAGATGTGAGCTTATGAACATCTTATATTTAAGCCAGTCTGTATTCTTGTAGTCGAAACTACCACTCACGTTTTTCTGATAGGAGTTTTCAGCAAAGATAGTTATTATGGTGGGTGTGTGATCAGAGGACAGCTCCAGAGAGTGTACATTATTTATACCTCTAGTGATGTCGAAGTCAATAAGATCTGGAATCTTCTGTTTGTCGGATGGCCCGTATGTAGGCTTACCATTGGACAAGACATTAAGACCAAGAGCATTTATCGCAGAGAAGAGTTTTTTGCCTTTGGGAGTTACTAAACGTGAGCCCCAATGAGTATACTTTGCATTAAAGTCTCCAGCAGCAATGAACTTAGCATCGAGAGTACTAAAGAATTGTGTGTATTGCTGCTCATCTGTATTAAACCTGGGTGGGCAATAGATGGATGATACTGTCAAGCCTTTGAAGTATTCTTCGAGCTGAATAGTCGTCGCTTGTAGATAATCGGTACAGTATCCTTGCATTGGGAAATGCTTTATTCTATTCTTGATCAGAATGGCTGTACCACCACGTGCTTTGCCACCGGGGTGTTTGGTGTCATAATCTTTGAATCCCGCTATCTGGAAACAGTTTTTCTGAGAAAGGTGAGTTTCAGAAATTAGCACCAAATCTATTGAGTTATCGTTGAGAAATAGGTTGAGCTCATTTTTGTGCTAACTTATGCCATTTGCATTCCAATGACAGATTTTCAGTGCGGTCATGGTTTGTTTCATAGGGATTGCAAAAGCATGTTCTGATTACGTATCATGTCTTGCATCATACTCTGCATTGAGCACATATTTGAGTCATATTTGCGATGAGCTCTTGTAAAGTCTTTTCAAGAGTACTCTCATCAGTTTTAGGGATTACTGATGGGGTACCTTTGAGAATATTTGCGTAAGAAATACTTGAAGGCTGTGCTTCACGGTCAGAGTTTGCACGCAAAACTGTTACGGGAGGAACAGTTTTAACTTGTTTTGGCTGAGGTGCATATTTCTTTTTTATATGAACGTATACAGTGCAGCCTCTGTAGTGTGCCCAAATTCTTGGCAGTTCAGGCATTGAACTGATCCAATTAGCTTGTGGGGTTCTTCTACAGAGATTTTTCTACGTAGAAGATAGCGGAGGTTGTAGATCCGGTGTGATTCGCCTTTTCTCAGGTTCGGGACTGGCTGTAGCTCAACGCGAAAGAGCGGCAGTGGAATCTTATCTTTATTGCGTATGTTAAATACAGAGTTTGCGGTAACCTCTTGGGATAGGGCTTCTCTTATTTCGTTGACATCTACGTCAGCTTCGATTCCTCTAAGCCTTTGCTACTTTTAAGCTGGTAGGTGTAATAATTTTTATTCTCTGTGTCAAAGAGATTGACGACTTTGCGATAGCTTGATTCGATATATAATTGAATTTTGGTTTCATGTATTTTGCCTTTTAGTATTGGGACAACATGAAAGTTTTTAGCACCAATTAGAGTAGTTATAGTTTTTACGAGAGCGTTAGAGTTGCGCTCCCTTAAATAAATTGGTGGGGGCTTTAACTCTTTTAGCATTTTCTGGGTAGAATTGTCTTCCGCATTTGCAAGAGGTGCAAACCTGTTAGAAGCGAGTGGATTCTTTTCACTAGCAGAATCATTAGATTTAATCTGCTTTGCCGATTTTTGAGACAATTTTTGAGGACTCAACTTGCGCTTAACCACAATATAGCGGTCCATACCACATCTGTATTGCCGAACCTTTTCCTTGGTTGGCTGTGGCAAGCATGTTTTTTTCTTTGCCTGTAGCGCTATGTGTATTGTTGAAAGGTTCTAATGGTGAGGGACAGTTGCTTTGCATACTCCACGGCAAAGTGATTACCGACACAGAGCCAACAATAAGCGTACGTACGTTTTTGCAGCAGTCGTTACTTACTGTAATGTGCTCAAGCTGAGAACCAGCGTTAGCAGAGCCAGAGAGGGAGAGCTGTTTATGGGAGCAGTCATACACTGAAAAGCTGCGCCGCGTAACGCTGCTGTCGAATTGCGCTATAAGTGTATTAATTTCACTTGGCGAGAGATCGCAACTGTTTTTTATTTATGTTCACGCTGTTGTTATTGTTTTGTTGTGTTTGCGCATCGGTTGTCTTCGTTGCTGTTCTTGAAAATGGTCAACGTGTATACTTCACATAACAAACTGCAGAACATCGAGCAACGGCACCACCAAAAACAACCTTGACTGAGTTCATTTTATTAAGCCAAAAAGGAACCACTGGTTATGGGGGATTTTCTAAAACTTTTTTCTTACTATCTCACCGTGAACTCTGTTTTACAAACACTCTCGGCAGATTATATACAGTTCATCCAAAGCAACGTCAATGCTTTTATTTCAGGTTACCGTTGATAAATGTACCCGGGCCAACATCGTTTGACCATATTAAAACAATTGGTAGTATTTTACATGCCACAATGAACACAATGCCCATTGGCATTTAGAAATTGCAGATGCAACACTCACTTAAAACCTAGATCAAATGCGTTGGTTATTTGGTATTTTATTACCTGTTTTCCAAGCAATCGTAATGAATTATGGATAAAATATAAAAATGCAATGAATGAAATATTTTACATGTTCTACGCACCACACTTGGATATAACACCATATATTTCATTCCTGGTGTTTACAATGAAGGATTGATAAAGTTAGAAGATTAATTATGATGATTGCAAATGAACTACTCTTTACAATTTAGTTTTATGACCAAATTATTTTCCGCGCGGGGCTTTGCGATTGTTAAATTATTTATCACGATCTGAAATGTAGTTGCTGTTGCGAAACGAAAAACGGACAATGCAACACTATTGCAGTTGACAAAGGAAAGAAAGGTAGCTTAGCCGCAACGGCCGATTGTACCAACATGCAGAAGACAAAGTAGCAAAAAGAAACGAGGGAAAAATGATCGCATTACAAGTTAGAAAGTTACAAATGAGAAAGTTGCAAATGAGAGTTAAAAATGACCAGAGTCAGCAATATTCAATTAAATGACGATTTCGGGAGCGCAGGCTACATAGCAGAAGAGGTACACTTATGTATGCACTAGCTCCACAACAAATAGGTTTCTTCTTCTGAGATGCTACAGGTGGAACCGGAAATACATTTTTATTAATTTCACTAAAATTGGCTAAAATACGATCACAAGGCAACATGCTTTGGTAATAGCATCTTCTGGTATAGCTGCCGCCCTACTGGAGAGAGGTATAACAGCACAATCTCCTTTAAAATTACCATTAAACATTTAAACAAGTGAAAATGCAGTCTGCTATATTAAACCACATTCCAGCAAAACAGTTTTAAGACAATGTCAAATAATTATTTGGGATGAATCCACAATGGCTTATAAATAATCAATAGAAGCCTTGGACCGTAGATTGAAAGATCTTAAAAGGAACGACAGAGTTTTCGGTGGTGCGTTGATTTTATTGTCTGGCGATTTTAGACAAACATTGCCAGTTATTCCATATTTCTGTCACTTGCTGACGAAATAAATGCTTGGTTAAAATCATCGTTTTTGCGCCGCCGCGTATATACAATGAAATTAACAACAAATATGAGAATGCGAATATTAAATGATCCATCTGCTGCAAGATTTTCAGCCCCATTACATGAATTAGGAATGGCTAAATTTCAAGCTAAATTTTTTCCATCATTTGCAATCTAGAGACGTTTTAATTCAAAATGTAATAAATAGAGATTGCACCTACGGAGTATAACAAACTTTTGATGAGCGTGGTTGTTCATTTGTGATTGATTGGTTCTGAGAACTCGGGGATTCTGCATCCTGAATTGAGCCTGTGTTTTTCCTATGTCGCGGATGGTTGCGAACGATGTCAGCCTGAATATGAAGCATGGATTGATGCTTTTTTGACAATAGAGGCATATTTGTATGCAGGTTTGAGCACGCATGTTAATTAGCATTGAAGCAGAAATGATTCCAAACACCAATGAAACTTTAAATAAGAATGTGCAATCGTCTTAAGAATTTGACGTCTACGTTAATTTAATTTTTGACCCTTGTTCTTTTTCTCTTCTCATAGTTTGAGATCTATTTTCGTTCTCTAGTTTGAGATTCGTTGAATAATTCTGTGTTCATGATAGTATTTGTTTTTCATAAACGTTTTTATTTTTTTTGATTATGGGATTGATTTTTTATCGTTCTTCAGTTCTAAAGAACGTATGATATTGTTTATCCGTAACACACTTCCTACCATTAAAATAACAAAATTCATTTATTGAACATTAAAGTTTAGTTAAAACCCATCATCTCCTGAATAAATGGTCGGAGCGAAAAAATCACCTTTTCCCTGGTAAGAAAAATGTCTTGCTTGAGTCGATGGTAAAACGGCGACTAAGCCCTAAACTCCCAGACCGCCACTGCACACAGAGTTGGAAATGCGTACCGGTAAGGATGAAAGAGTCAGGATTTTAATTAGCTAATGATCCATATTGATTTCATATTGGGAGCCATTTGGGCTGGAAGCGATTACCCGAAATTCGTTGCACGGATTAAATTCCGCTACGGAATCTGATATCAAAATAGCTCGAGGCATCCCACAGCAACTGAATCGATCTCAATTGAAAGAACCAACTTCTTTATAATCCCGACATTTAAAAAATTAATTTACCTTCTCTTCTTATGATAATATTAATTAAGAAGATAGTAGGGAAGCCGGCAAAAGCGGAGGAATTTATTATCTTCAGTAGAATTACTGATAAGAAAAAACCGGCTTACCAGGGAGCATTTTGAAGACTACTTAGTGTAACTAAAAGAAAAGAGACATTATAAAAATGGCTTATTGTGCCAAAAGTATTACTGCCCTCTCACACATCCATTATTAGTCAAGGAGCTGATCTAATTGGATGTGTGCCATTTATATTAATTAATTTGCAAACTTTGATAGATATAGGACGCACCGTAAAGAAGTTAGGGCCATTTGAAGATTTATCAGTGTTTGATTTGGGACTCAAGGGTAGCATAGCTATAAGCGATAGCTTAAATTGATAAGAGGGACGAGTACTTTATAGTCACAAAATTTCAATGTTTTACGAAGCTCCAGTAAACAGTTACAAGCACTTGAATGTTGCAAACTTTGATACATGTAGGACGCACCGTATAGATTTAGGGCCATTTGAAGTATTAGCAGTGTTTGGATTGGAGCTCAAGGGTAGCATAGCTATGAGCGATAACTTAAATTAACAAGAGGCTCGAGTACTATATTTTCACAAAATTTCAAGATTGTATGACGCTCCAGTAAACTCATTTGAATGTTGGAAAGAGATTGATGAAAAACTGGCACACGACAGAAAAGAACCCTCGTTCAGTCCAGACAGTGTTCATATAGTTCTCGTTCACGACAAAAATGGGTAGTAGCGTATGTGCGTTAACTACTGCCAGTTGAATGCGAGATAAGCATAGTACAAAAGCAGTTAAGAGCTAAAAAATTACTACTGGCAGACTCTAGCGGATAGTTATGCCATTCGGCTAGCAATCAGGAACAGCGACATTGCAGCAAGCGTTGGACAAGATAAGAGATCCTGACATAGAACCAAACTCGATTGCTTATCTGGACGACATCATTGTCAGAGGGAGGAGCATAAGACTAACCTGGCGGAAGTGTTGAAACAACTAAGAAACGCCAACCTGAAACAACAAGGTGGAAAGCAGGTTCTTCCGGAAAAGATTAAAATATCTGCGGCACATGGTAAGCGACAAGGGCATCCATACAAATCCGGACCAAATAGCTGCCATTCAGTAATTGAAACCACTAGAGAATGTACCGGAGTTACGACTCTGCCTTAAATAGTGTTTTATTGACTTATATAAATAAAATTGGGTTCAAAATAGTGGGTGTGCAAAATATCGGAAGCATACTAATAGTTCCAAGATTACAATTTACTAAAAATTAGTAAGGCAGAAGATTCATCAACCGAATTTCACACCAGAGTTCAGGGCACTGGCATAAACACCACACAAAAATAGGGTGGGTTATTTGTATATCCACACACACTATTTGCACATATTTACAAATCTGAGATGAAATTTTATACGAATACGTATATTGACGCTACAAAGCCAAAAAACAAGAAGTCGATCAGACGGACCCACTTCCATCCCATATCGTATAATCATTTACCATAGCTACACTCATATTGATGATATATGAATAAAAATGCAGCAATATTCATTCGGCTCCGTACTAGTGTGAAACCAAAATATGGTCAGATTTTGACAACTGCCAAGCCTATATTTAATCAATAGTCATTTCTGGTGTCCTATATTAAATTCGTCTAGTAGTGGTACAAACAGCTAACAAAAAATTAGGTGCGACATTTTTATTGTCACGTCCAATATTTATGTATGTTTGAAGCTTCTTGGATCAAATTTATTATTTATCACGGACGATTAGGTTTTCTGAGGTCCAGACGCTTCGAGTTGGAATAGTGAGGTCTAATTCCCTGCTCAAATCGGGATAGACCGACATATAATCGAGAAAGTTGGGGACAGGTGGATCCTGATTAAGAATTGAAGCATGGCCTGGCAGGGTTATGCGCCAGGGCGAAAGAGCGTTAAGTCTAATCGCTGCCAGCTTGGCTTGTTGCTTAACCAGGATCCCCGAGGAGAGCCAGTGCAGCATGGCAAAAAGGGCTTTCGTAGGTGTGCTACGAAGAGCGCCAGTGATCAGTAGAGCAGTGGATCTTCTGATTTTATCGAGGGGTTTGATATTACAGGCTTTTTCGAGAGCTTGCCACCAGAAGACCGACCCATATAACAGGTTTGGTTCAACGATGGTCGTGTAGAGCGACTCGAGGACGAAGTCCCCATCGTGCACCAACTGCTCTTTTATAGCAGTATATAGCGCATGTTGCCTTACGTGCCCTCTAAGCTAGATTTGTTTTCCAATTAAGCTTTGGGTCGAGAATCAGTCCTAAGTAATTAACGTGTGTGCTCAAAGGGAGCGGAGTGCCGTTTAGACTAGGCATTGTAAACTTTGGAATTTTGTACTTTCTAGTGAAAAGCATAGTCTCGGTTAGGATGGGTTAACCCCAAGTTCGAATTCGCGACACCAGTTCGACACACAATAGAGAGTGAATAGTTAAGTTTATCGGAAAGTGTTTGGGGGAATTTGGCGGATGTCGCGATTGCTATGTCGTCCGCATTGGCTATCACTTTGCATCCTGTAGATTCCAATTTTACCAATAGTGTGTTAACTGCCAGGTTCCAGAGGAGGGGTGATAAAACACCGCCTTGTTGTGTGCCCCTGTTAACCACCCTCCTGGATTGGGCACTGCCGATCATGGAAGTGATGATTCTAGATTTTAGTAGAAGTTCTATAAATTTAAGAAGGCCTGAATTCAGGGTAAGGTTATAGAGTGCGGAAATGACAGCGTTGGGGCATTCATTGTTGAATGCTCCCTCGATGTCCAGAAATATGGCAAGTGTGAATTCCTTGTACGCCAAGGATTTGTCAACTTGAGAAATGAGAGAATGAGGTTCTGTTTCAACCGATTTGCCTTTAGAGTAAGCGTGTTGAGATACAGAGAGAAGAGAAGGGTTGATCGATGGCCTGATATGTAGGTCAAGAGCTCTTTTTAGAAGGTTAAGAAGAAAGGATGTTAGACTTATGGGTCTGGAATCCTTAGGTTTGGTGCGTGAGGCCTTCCGGACTTTTGGTATGAAGACGACCCAAGCCGTGCGCCAGCGTAAAGGAATATATTGCAATCTGAGGCTTGCTTATATATAGCAGCCATGGAAGGATAATATCTTCCCCATTTTGGATATCGGCAGGAATGATGCCGTCCGGTCCGGGGGACTTGTATGGCTTGAAGGTTTCAGTGGACCACTCAAGGTGACTTTTTGTTACTTGGAATGTGGGGAGGCTATCATGTTAAACCTGCTCCACCTGGTAGAGTGCTTGATCCGCTGAGGCTAAACTTCCTGGGAAGTGGGTGTATAGCAGGATATCAAGTGTTTCGGCGCTTGAGTGAGTCCAGCTGCCATCTGGTTTTTGGATAGAGTCCAGGGCTTTGTTAGAGGAGTGGAGAATTTTACGAAGACGGCTAGCCTCGGACGTCGATTCAATGCTTTCGCAAAATTTCCTCCATGACGCTCGTTTCAGTCGTCTAATGGCGTATTTAAACTATTTTTGTTTATTTTTGAAAGGGGCTCAATCAGCCGTAACTTTAGCTTTGTTGAAAAGCATTCTACAAGTTTTGCAAAGACTTGCAATTTCCGAGTTCCACCAAGTAGTTTAGGTTTGCTCCGTGGTTCGGGAGTGATCCAAGAAATATGTGTGGCTTTTTTAAAAGCTGTGGTCAGATCGTCGACCGCCCGATCAATGTCCGGACAGTTGTGGATAATGGGGGGAGTCGTTGCTAAGCATGACCCCAGTTTGAGCCGGAAAGAGGCCAGTCCATGTTTTTTCTATTGACTGGTTTAAGAGATCCTGTATTGCCTATAGTCTCCCTCGAGTCAATGTCAAAGGTGATATAGCAGTGGTCCGAAAAGGGGCATTCCTGTGAGATGAACCAACTGCTTAACATGTTGGAGTAGTTATCGCTGAAGAGGGTGATGTCAAGCACTTCCTTCCTGACGGATGTAAGGAAGGTCGGCTCATTTCTCCGCTTAGCAATGCCTAAGTTATTTGAAATTATAAAGTCAAAAAGACACTCACCTCGATCATTCGTGTCGGAGCTGCCCCATATTTCGTGATGGGCATTGGCATCGGCGCCGATAATTACCGGAATCTGTTTCTGGTGGGCTATAGCAACCATTTGCTTCAGTATGTCTGGTGGCGGGGAGTTGCCATAGTCATGAGCCATGTAGTTCGAGGAGATCCAGAAGGTCCGAGGAACCATTTCAATGACCATGGCAACATTGTCTTTGTCACTGAATCTAGGGAGTAAAAGAGCGTTAACGCTGTTTTTTTTACCAGAATGCACGATCTTGGTTTACCTTGATCCTCGATATATACCATACGATATCCGTATGCATTGAGTCCAGAAACCCGGTCATTTATGACCCAAGGTTCTTGGACGAGAATGAGCTCCTCCCCTATATCCGAGAGGCGGGGAAGCAGGGCTGCCGAGGCAGTTTTCGATTGCTGAAGGTTAATCTGTAGTACCTTCAGCATTGTCTGGATGAGCGATAATTGTGGAATTCAACTCTTCCTCTTCGGACATTGGAGAGATATATCCACCAGCTGCATCCGTGTCCATGTATCGAAGAATTCTCCGACCAGTTCGGAAGTTGAGAAGCGGCTGCTTCTGGTTGTTACGGAGCACATACTCTCATTGTCACTAACCGGCAAAGGGATGAGAGCCGGGCCCGAGCAGCTAGGCTCATTGGCAGTGGCTTGTGGCACAGCACCATCTGGGGGAGGCTATTGGGGGTCTTGAGCATCGCACTAGTAGATACGGAGAGTGATGGCTCCAAAGCCATTATTAATCACCCCCTCGCGGGAGTTGATGGGAACAAGGGATTGCTCGTTCAAAATGAAGGTGACCTCACGCAAAGTGCCTTTGGGGTCACCACCTTTCGCGACCTTCCAGCCATCGGTGGGAAGATCGGTATTGCTGAGCTTGAGGATCTTTAAGATTTCATCAGGCTCAGAGGGCTCGGCAGGAAGCCATGTTTTGGAGCGAGGTCGTTGGGAACCTGGTACAAAGGTACAGCATTGAGCTTTACACCCGGCCAGATCTCATCTACCCTATTGATCGCTACTTTATATAGATCCGCCGAGCGTTGGTCTGAGCAAGATATGATCTTAATATGTCCTTGATACCACCCTGCGTCACGGCAGCTGGGTGAAGGACCAAGGTTGAGGGACATAACCTCAACGAAAATTGGTAACAGTGCCATTTCGACCTGTCTCCAATTGGCAGGAGTAATGGTCCCATCGGCATTGGCAAAGTCGACCGCAGCCCATGTGAGGCTCTCTTTCACAATCTCACTAAGCGGTTTCGAGAGCTTAGGCTTGGGCTGTAGCCAGCCTTACGCGCTTAGGGATGCTTTGGGTGGATTAGCCCGGGCGATCGGCTGATCTCTGCCTCTTGGGGTTACCGGCTGCTTCTGTAGTGGAGGAGTAGACACGCACATCAGCGTGTGCCTTTGCCCACTCAAGCTTGCCCTTAGCGTATTCTGACAGTTGAGAGGGTTCTGTAGCGTTGAGCTTCATCAAAATACGGTAAGCAGCTCTACGCGTCCTGGGCGCCCTTGTACTCGGGTTCACGTTGGTAAGAGTACCTGAAGGAGGAGCGGTAGGGGAGCAGTTTCCATCGACTTGTGAGGCAATATCGAGGCGTTTGCTGAAGAGGGCTTAGGCGGAGCGACTGATGCTGGTTTGTCAATAACTTAACAGCCGCTGAAGAGCCTGGGTACAGCGAAGAGCTCTTGGGTGGCTTATCAGTCGAAGCTGTGGTGCTTTTTGAAGGGGCAGTGCTTATGCTGCTTGTCTTCGAACCAAGGGCGGGGGTGTTGCTGGTGGGCATTTGCCTAGTCAGGGTTTTGCGCGTCCCTGAGGGGATATGCGCGGAAATTTTGTTTGTGTTTATGTTTGTGTTTTTATTTTTTGTTGTGTCCATGCAAGAAGGGTCCCCACTCAAACCCGCTATCTCAATCCGAACGTGTGGTCACTAAATATGGTCCCATGGTTATCTGTGCAAGCAGGGAGGCCATGCGAGGGTTGGCACAAGCCCTTATGGGGTCAAGTGCTCAGAGCCAGACCAGTGCTAATCGGGAGTTCCACTCAACTGAACCCACACTACCGACTTAACGGTAACAGACGTAACTTGAGGTTTTAACGGGACGGGGGCAGCTTCAACCTTAGACTGGAGCCGTTCACACTCAAGTTTCACCTTGGTGCAACCGTGACAAAAGACAGCTAGGTCCAGAAAATTACAACTACCAGTCCAGGGCAATCAGAATAGTTACATTGGTCCAAAAAGAAGTCCGGGGACGAAGGATGGGGGTCGTGCCAATTGGTGCTACTGAAGTCCCGTGCAAGAAAACAGCAGTACCTGGGGGAGTGTAGACCATTTAGCGTAGCCCGTTGAGGCGATCTACATTACACCCCCAGGTACTAGGGGGTGTAATGTAAGTCACAGGTACCAGGGGGTAGTTTTGATATGACACCATAACTGGTGAAATATCAATTTGCATGATGGGTCCATTATGACAGTTATAGTTAATTTAGGGTATAGGAAGGGGGCCACGATTTTGTGTGTTTTCAGTAAGTCAGGGCCTTACACTATATGTAGATAGCCCAAGACCGAGCATACGTGGTAAACCCACACCCTGCTCGAGGTGCCCCTAGTAAAACTGTGTATGGCGGATTTAGAGAGGACAAATCGATCAGACACGTAATCCCAGTGTTATTCTAACAATGCCAGTGGTATATAACGCACATCGTTATCGTGTCTTTGAACGGAGGCCTCCAGATAACTGGCAGTCTGAAGTCGGGTTAGACCGACTTCGAAATAGCTTTTACCTTTTCTTTGCGTGCGAGTTCAACAATGAGGATTTTTTCGTCATAAATCATCATTAGGAGCATATTCACGGTAATTTTTGGTAGGGTACCTTGAAATGATTATATCGACCCCATTTCTTGTGTATGGCTTTCTAGAGTCAATATAACCAGTAATATAAAATTTCGTCAAAAATATTATGTAGGTCGAAAGTTATAATATGTCAATAGTGGGCGTGGCTGTAGAAATAACGCGCCCATTTTTTATGTTGTGTTTAATGTTACTACCCGCAACATTCCTGTGGTGTTTCGTTGATAAATCTTTAATAGGAACCTAGTAATGAATTTTGGTTATTTGTGGGCGTGGCAGTAGTAATAAACCCAGCGTTTATTTTGTTTTCATATATCATCACTAGAAGCATAGATAGGGTAATTGTCTTTAAGTGGGGCCCCAAAAATTCATTATATGGGAGGGAGGCGTATCCTTCCTCAGATCGACCCCGAATCTTGTATATGGCTTTGTAGGGTCCATATACGTACTAATATAAAGTTTCGTCCTAAAATACTGTATAGGTCGCAAGTTATAATAATATGTCAATAGTGGGCGTGGCTGTAGAAATAGCACGCCCATTTTTGTTGTGGTGTTTAATGTTAGTAACAGCAACCTTCCTGTGAAATTTCATTGATAAATCTTTAATAGGAACATAGTAAAGATTTTTGGCTAATTGTGGGCGTGGCAGCTGTATTTTGTTTTCCATATTCTGCACACACACTATTATGGACCCTTTGTATGTTTCTGCAAATTTTTATTCCACTGGCATCAATACGAGCATAGGTAGGCTAATATTAATTTTAGACCCGAAATTTCCCTATATCAAAAGTGGGCGCGTCTTTTCTCTGATCAGCCCCATTTGCTGCAGTTAGATTTATAATGTCCACATGTTCCTTCCCGTAAAATTTCGTCCGTAAATCTCTACCAGATCTTAAGTTATTAATATTTGTTAATAGTGGGCGTGGCAGTTAATATATACCGCCCACTTTTTTCACAGTGTTTAGTAGGACCCACAACTCCATAACTGCCAAATAATGTCACGTTTCCGTCAATTGGACCGAAGCTATAGTCATTTTAAAAAAGGTGAAAAAAGTTCCTTATATGGGACGTAGGCGAGGTCTTTGTCCAAATCGGCAATTCCTACTACTAAACTACACACTGATATGAATATATTGAGAGCACAGATAGAGAACAACACTGCTCACCAGCCGAATCTCCTCCCGAGAGTCAAACGGCAACGAAAGCCTTTTTTTTTATTTTCTTGATTTTTTAAGTTCGCTCTTTCTCTTTTCAATTTGGACGCCGAAGAAGCAAGTCGAGTTTAATTTTTCGTTTTTCCAGTTCTTTGGAGTAAAAAAAATAAAATTTGTATTTTTAAACATTTTTAAGAATTCTAAAGTGAAATAAACAACATGGAACTCTTCCAGGTACAATCGATGGATCAATATTATATCCAATATTGACTACAATCTGCTACAACTAAAATTTGCCACATAATACTAAGCACCTAACTTTCACTTTGTTTCGATTATGTGCTCACTAATCCCGATTTCGTTTATACTTTTTTTCATTAATCTTATCATTTAACGCCAAAATTTATGACTTTATATACTAAAACGAGTAATAGTATACCAATAAGATTTAAGTTCTATTACTGAATAAAACAAACATTATTCCACAAAGAATGCCACGGATAAAAATAAAATTACTCGAATCACGTAGTATAAAATTATATTTAATTAATTTCAAATCTACTGAAGCTAAATACTGATTATTTACAACAATACGTATTAACGATTTTGTCAATATTTCTCTATGAACCCATTTTGACAATGTTATTGGTGTCACGAAATTTTTTCTCCATATTTTTCTACCCATCAAATTAAATTTCCAAACACAAAAAATAATTGTAGCACTACTGACACGTCCCCATTTCAGTAAAATGCTTTGTTTAGTTGTTTTCCTTTTCCGTGCAAAATATTAAATAAACATTTTCTTTCTGTTTTTTTTCGAAAATCGTTGTTTCGAAACTTCTCAAAATGTGACGGAACAACCCGTGTTGTAAGTACTTCTTGAAGTATTTTTGCCTAATACCCTAAGGTTACAATGTCAAATAATTAAAACAATTTAACAAACAATATAAATGTCCCTGTCGACAAAAAAACTCGATTCCCCTACAAAAAAAATCCTCACAGCTAGGACGATATAAACGCGCCTATATGTTACGACTTCTTTCACCAGCGCTACGGCGCCTTCGGTGGTCGCAGAAGTATCTACTTAAGTTACGCTACTATACACTCTACTCACCATTATCTTGTCTGATAACATCTCCGCCCTGGGTAATACTTCTAATGTATTGCAGGATGCCTCACAGCTTCAGGGATCCTTGCCCTCGGATTATTCCTGTAGGTCCTTAAGACCAGCTGCGCCACAATGTTGGCTACAGTATATGTTTGTCCTGGGCGCACGTGTACCTGCAAACCTAGAATCAATCTTTAAAACGGAATACTACATTACACTTTTAGTTTGAAAACAACAAGAAGCTTTATTCTTAAAATACTAATTCTTATATACTATTTACAAAAGTCAATTACACTCTACGTATTGACATTTCTGGTGTTCCAGTTACGCTATTGTTGATTGGTGTCAGCTGCTCAAGCCAACTGACTTATTGAATGTAAAAGTGTCGTCGATGCATTCTAAAGGCCCTTCGTCAGCTTGACTGCGGACCTGTGACACCCTAAAAGTTTACATAATAATTAATACATAAATACTATTCAGTTACAATGTTTGTACCCTAAAAATATGTGCTCTCTTAATGAATTTAATTGCGTAAAGCTAACCACACCAAATGTTGAGTATCTGTTAGGAGTCGGTGCTGTAAGTCAATTACGCGTAGGTAGCTTGATTCTAACTCACAACAGTTGCCATTTTGATTTTGATAGGGCATAATTTTCCCAAGTAACAATTTTTTCAAATATTTTTGAGAGGGTGGGTAGAAGGCTTATGGGCCGATATGAGGTCTCCTGCGTTGGATCTTTTCTGGCTTCGGAATCATCGTAATTTGCGATATCTTCCATATATGCGGGAAATGACACAAGCGAAGGATAGCATTGAACAATTTGGTGAGGTGTATTAACACAATGTGTGGTAATTCCATGACCATTTTATTTGTGATTAGGTCATACAGGTGCCTTTTTTGCATTAAGACCTGTTTTAATGACACACTCTAAGTCTTTGATTTTTAGTTGAATCGGCGGAGTCACTTTAGTTCTAGTTAAAGTAGGGACCTGCATGTTATTGCACGGAGCATTATGGCAAAAACCTGTTTGTAGACGCGCAGCAAACGCTGCTCCTTTTCTTCGTCGCATTTGGCCCAACTTCCATTTCCAAGCCTTTCTTAACATTGTAGCTCTCCAAAGTGACTAATTGGTGTATTTATCCGGGCCCAGATCTTTAATATAGGTGTCAATACTTGCTTCAGCTTCCTTTTGAAGTACATCTCTAATGTGATTTTTGGACATTTTTAATTTCCTCTTTAGGGAAGGTGAGCTAATTTCTGCCATCCTCGTGTTAGGCGTCTTTTCTCATTCACGAGGCAATGCACATGGGTTGAAGTTATATAATGGGTAGCAACCTGCATCATTTTTCTGCTGGTGTTGCGCACGCAGCCGCTGATGTTAACAAGGAATTAAACTCGTGAAGCGCTCTGTCTAAGTCATCTTTGTTTCAAATTCAGTAGTTTTGTTGATGTATATGATGACAGGTAAGTGATCGGAGGACAAGTCGAAAATTGCTTCAGAGGAAAACAGTGCCCTGTTTATGTTTTTGATCACAGCGAAATCGATAAGATCAGGGATTTTTCGCTGGTCTGCATCTGTTTGTCGTGTGGAGGTCCTCTTGCGGCTCGTCCTGGGCGCCTTGTGTACCTGAAAACCTAAACTCACTCTTTAGAAATAAACACTACATCATTATAGTTTAAAAAAACAAGAAGATTTATTATTAACATACTAATTTTTATATACTATTTTCAAACAGTACCCTCAGTCTGTGAACTGACCTTTCTGGTGTTCCAGTTCCGCACCTGTTAATTGGTGTCAGTTTCTCAAGCCAACTGACCTACTGTAAAAGTGTCGACGGTGCATTCTAAATTTCAATGCCCTTCGTCAACTCGACTGCGGAACTGTAACATCCTAAAAGTTTGCAAAACCTTTATTACATAAATTCTAGTTACTTATAATGCATATTCTAGTTACTTAATTGCACCCTAAAAATATTTGCTTTCTTACTTAACTTAATTTATTGAAGCTAACCACACCAAATGTGTATTATAGTAGTTAGGAATCGGCGCTGTGAGTCAACTACACGTAGGTAGCTTGATTCTAACTCACAACACTTAAGAGAAAATCTAGATGATTTCGATGATCAATTAGCACATCGTTCAACCGTTAGCCCTTAGCGCTTACCACACGAGAGCCCCAGCTGCTATAAATTTTCTTCAGAGTGCTTGAAAAAACTGCAGGAATTTTTCTGATGTTGGAATCTAGGTGGGTAGTATACTACAGAGATTGTTATACTTTCGCTCCAGCACTGAAGGGAGATTGAAGTGGCTGGATGTGTCTTTTGGCATATTTCATGCGCTTCCGTGAGCTTTATCATCTGGATGATTGGTTTTGTAGAAATTGAAAGCGGCAATACTGTACTTATCTGTTAAATGGGTTTCTAAGATAACCATTATGTCAATTTCGCTGTTGTACAAAAAATTCTTGGTTTCTTTTTTGTGTTGGATAATACCATTGGCATTCCAGTAGCATAACTTTATTTGATTCATTTATTTTTGATAGAGCAATGCTTCTGAATTTGTGGGAGTTCATGAATAATACTATGGTAGTTACGTGCAATATTGCTACGTTCACAGCGAACTTGCTTTTGTGTTGTACGCGTCTTCATCTTGAGGTCTGTGTAAACTGGACACCCTCTAAAGTTGGCCGAATGGTTACCATCGCAATTGCTGCATTTTTTACATTTTTATCCAATTTGTCAAATTTACATTCAACTGAGGGGTGAAAATCGCCGTAAGCGACACATATTGTTAGTAGAGTGCAGTAAGATTTCATGAGCCTATTATTCCTGGCAATTTGAGCATCGTACCGACCGTGGGCTCCTCAATTGAAATTCTACGATGTATTAAGTAACGTAGACTATAAACAGGGTGGGTTCAATCTTTTTCAGATTTCTCGTCTCTGGAAAGAGCTCCACCTTAAAAAAAGGTTGAGGTACTTTATCCCTGTTTTTTATGTTAAATATTCTTTTTGATTTGAATCCGGCGTATGCCAGCGCTTCCATTATTTCATCTGGTTTGACTTATGGTTCTATTCCTTTTATAACAAAATTTAGGCCTTTGCTGCTTTTCAATTGGTAGGTGTAATAGCTTTTTTTGTTATCGTGGAGATAATTAGCAATCGAGCGATAATTTTTTTTGTTATATATTTGGATTTTAGTCTCTTGTATGTTACCTTTTTTGAGTGAGATTATATGAAAATTATTCTTGCCTATTAGGCGAGCAATACTTTCAACCAGAACGTTTGAAGTTTTTTCACGCAAGTAGATTGGCGGCTGTTTAATGATTTTTTCAAATGAATTTATTTTACTTGAAATTATTTTATTTTCTTTGGTTGGCTCATCATTAAGTGCGGCAAACCTGTTGTGCCACATTGAGTTAGTAGGTTGATCAATTTAATTTCATTATATATTTTTGTTGACTTATTATTTAAATTTTTTGGGGGGCTTAGTTTAATTTAAATATACCGATCCATGCCTGTTTGTACAGTTGCAGACTGAGCTCAAATTGATGTATTTGCTGTATTTGTGGTTTTGGATTGTCTCTCAGATGATATTGAGCTTAGCATGCGTGTGTTAGCTGTGTTTGGGTAGGCGCGAGAGCGGCTGCTTTCTACTCTTTGTTATTTTGCTTCTTGTGCAGAATTTTGTTTACTTACCGTCTGATTTGACATAGGAGGAGTAGTTTGTTGTTCCATGTTTTCTGCAGGGGCGCTTGCTGCTAACATTTGCTGACTTGGTATACTTATATGCGCATGCGCTGCTAACTCATGAGAGGACAACTCCGATGGTTTCAGTGAAGTTTTTGGTAAGACATCGATATCTAGTTAGAGGTGGAGAGCGCAAAATGCTCATGTTTGATTTGTTTTTGTTTTATGTTTTGTTAATACCACTATTTATACTTTTCTTATTATTAATTTTGATTTTTGGTTTACACATTAATTTAAACAAAGGTATTATCTGAAATCAGTGCAAGAGTCACAATCTCGGCGATTTGCGTGATCACTTTAGGTGTTTATAATCTGTATTATTTTTATTTTTATTTTTCCCTTTTTTTATGAAATATATGAGGAACGTTTTAAAAACACTTCCGCACAGTATGAAATCACAAATCATCACTCATAATGTGAAACTAAAAAAATCTACCTGTTTTGTCCTTATAACGGCTGAAGTTCTTCGAAATTTGCCCAACAAGAACTTTACTTAATTGTCATATTTGATAAATGCATGTTTTATTTCTTAAAATATGTGCCTATCTACTGGAAGGCGGCTTAGTTAATAATGTTTCTCAAGTCTGGCAAATCACCCAGTGATGTAGCCCAATAGCCAATATCTTTATTCAATATGTTCCCGAACTATTCGAAAAATTGTTGTTGACACGTCTATTACCGATAATTGAAAGTAAAAACCAATCCCAGAACATCAGTTTGGTTTTCGCAAAAATCACTCCGCTATCAATCAAGTTCGCAGGGTTGTAAGATCCATTGAAACTGCTCTGGAAAAGAAACAAGTGTGCTCCGCTGTGTTGCTTGATATGTCACAAGCATTTGAGAAAGTATGGCATTTAGGACTGATACAAAAAGATGAAGACACTCCGGCCAAGGAAATATTCCGAGGATCTAGCATCTTATGTTGACGAGAGATACTTTCGCGTAAAATATGAAAATGGTTCTTCAGCCTTGAAAAAAATAAATGCAAGTATACCTCATGGTAGTTTCCTAGGCTCCATTTTGGATTTATTGTATACACATGATTTACCTATCCAAAATAAATGTGTGACGGCAACGTTTGCAGACGATATACTGCTCTTTTAGACAAAACAATCGAAGCTTCAACGGTAAAATTGCAATCAGCTGTAGTATCATGTACCAAAAAATGCAGCATTAAACTTAATAACGCTAAGTCTGTGCATATAGTGTTTTGTATAAGAAACATACTACGCAAGCCGGTTTATATAAATAGAGACACAATACCTTACGTTAACGTAGCTAAATACCTTGGTATTACACTTGACGCCAAGCTACGTTGGAGGGCGCACGTCAAGAAAAACGGGAGGAACTCGACTTAAAAGAAAAAAATTATATTACCTCATTGGCAAACAATCTACGCCTTCAACCCAAAACGAACTATTGCTATATAGACAAATCTTGAAGCCGGTCTTGACTTACGGCATACAATTTTTGGGATGTGCCGAGGAAAAATACATTAGCACTACCCAAATTTCAAAAAAAAGGTATTGCGACAGATTGTTAATACTCCTATCTACGTAAGAAATTGTGACCTATAACGTGATCTTGACATGCCAACCGTCATTAACTCAAGCTCACAAACAGCGCGTAAGATGCATCAAGTCTACTCCGGAGACTGCACTGTGGCGACGGGTTAAACGCAAAATAGTTACAGACCAGAATGGGTTACAGACCTAGAGTTATCAGAATCACTTCCTAAGCAATTTTTATTTTGTCCGTCCGCCTGTCCGCCCGACCGTCTGTCCGTCTGTCCATCTGTGGTCTTTTTCTCTACACCGTTAGAGCTATCTTAATGACATATTGCAAAAGTATTGAGTAGACAAATACAGAACCAGATTGCTATATGTGGTGATTTGGACAAAGACCATAACATAACCTCCCACATAAGGAACTTTTCTCACCTTTTTTATAATGACTGTAACTTCAGTTCGATTGATGCAGTCGTGACGCAATTCGCAGTTATGGAGATATGGGTCCTACTAAATGCTATGCAAAAAGTGGGCGGTATATATTAACTGCCACGCCCACTATTAACACTTATCAATAACATAAGATCTCGTAGAGATGTACGGACGAAATTTTACTTGAAGAAACATGTGGACATTATAAAGCTATCTGCAACAAATGGGGTTGATCAGTGAAAAGACACGCCCACTTTTGATATAAGGAACTGTCGGGTCTAAAAATAAAATTAGCCTACCTATGCTCGTGTTGATTATTAATTCCATGACATTTGACATAATAAAACTATACTTATGCTAACAAAGTTAACTAAAAGACATAATTATAAAAGAGTCAAATATCGCTCCTAGTCGGAGCATAGGGCGGTCACAAAAGCTCCCCAACGGTTTCTATCAGCAGCCAGGTGTCTTATTTCGTTCCAGGTGGCTCTGTGGTGACTTTCTGCGTGGATAGTGCGTACCCATGTTTGTCGTGGGCGTCCTGCTTTCCGACTACCATGTGGGTTCCATTGAAAGGCCATCTTTGCAATGTTGGTGTCTTCTCTACGCAGAATGCTCGTGTTGATGACAGCTGAATAAAAATTGGTGTGTGCAGAATATGGATATCATAATATTTGCTACTAACACACCCTCAAATAACCAAAAATTATTACTAGGTTCCTAGAGTTATCAACGAAATTTGGCAGAAAGGTTGCGGTAACAACATTAAATACCACACAAAAAGTGGGAGGGTTATTTTTACAGCCATTATTGACTTAACTTGCGACCAGTACAATATTTTTGGACAAAACTTTATATTAGTTAATATTTTGATTCTATAGACGTATGGGGTCGATCAGATAAATCCCACGCCTCCCACTATGATAATCAATTCAAGGTACTCTACCGAAAATTACCATATGTATTCTCCTAATGATGATTTTTGAAGGAAACATCCGCGTTGTTGAACTCGGTCGGACAAGGAAATGTAAAGGGTATTTCGAAGTCGTTCTAACCCGACTTCAGATTTTTTTAGTCGTTTTTATTTGATTTCGCATTAACCGAATATAATATATTGAGTAAGTAGTTTAAAAATCGTTTTTATATTTGAAAATCGTATATTAACCAAATTATACAATTATATATACCCAAAGCCCTGTAAGGATTACGTTACAGATTACGATAAATATTTACATACGAACATTTTGAAATGTTAAAAATAATATTTAAAAATGTGACTAAAATATAGTAAATATCAAATATTCCGTCCATTTTTTTCATATAATATTTAAAATAAATTGGCAATTTAAAAGAAACAAAATTGTTAGTTGGGGTACATTTTATTCATTCAGTATTTTAAATTGTGCACCTGGTTGTATTATACTATTTTATTTATATTGTTTTAAATTATATCACCTAAATTTTTATACAAAATATGCCAAAAGAAAAATGAATAGTGTCCTAAAACCCATGGTACACGAACGCTTGCCTTCCTTTGTTATACACGACTTTTATTGTAGAGTTTTGCTTGGTTCCGTGTCACACAGTTTAGTAGTGTTTTGTATTGTTGTAGTCATGCAAATTTATTGGACAGTTTTTTAAATTTGTATAATTAAAGAGTAATATTAAAAACCGAAAGAAAATACAAGTCAACACCAACCGCCGCAAAATATGGACCTGGAGAGCAGTCACCGGAATTGTGGCCATAAAACCAACCGAGTGAGCTTCAGTAATCCCCACCTGCGTCGTAATAAGACGAACAATAAATTTGTGTTTTTTTATTGTATTTTCAATAAGTTAAAATTGTGTTCTATTTTTCGTAAATGTATTAAATGTTATACGGTGTCCGAGTAGACCGTATATGTAGAACAAAAGATGTACTTGCAAATCGCCTGGTCCCGGACAAATCTGGCTTTAATATCTGTTGAAGGTCGATTTTTTCTGCCGGTGAGTTGTGGAGTTAAGGAAAGTCTTCCACGTATGTTATCGGAAGATTGTTTAACTGTGTGTGTTCGCCCAACTGTAGCTTGTAAGTCCGCAGAGAAGATTAGAAGTGGAGAGATAGTGGCGCGGAATGGGGTGGAGTCGTCATGGACATCGGAAGACGTGGAAGTGAGTTATGTACACAGTGGCTAGTTCATACTGAGACTATGGTATCTGTATTGTCCACCATCAATGCAGTATGGAGAACGCATGGCGTGAATAGTACTTGCTACTCTATACTAATTTTTCATGATGTTGTTTTGTCGTTTTATTCGTGGAATTAAAGCTAGAAAATCCTAAATGAAACACAGGTACAAGCTTCAGCAATCAACGATCAACAAGTTTGTTGAATTCGGATAGTCTCAAAAGTTCGAAATCACAAGGAAAGAAAACACAGCCATTTATATTGTTTGCCCCTCAAATGCTTTTTGTGTGGATTTTTTAATTATTTATATATTGTACGGAAAGTAATTTTTCGTAGGCACAACAATATCGTCATCCCTTCCATAACAGCACGCTCCAAGTCAATTACCTTTGGTAGCAGTAGGTGAACCACCCGTACGATGGCGAGTCAGCAGAAATAATCATGCACCCAAATATATTGACAACAGTATAACGTTTCTTTGGCCTTGAGTCAACTTCAGTTCATTACCCATAAGCCAATATCTTATATTTTACTGCATTTGCATTTTTCAATATTTTGTTGTGTATTGTTTTTTACCGCACCAACTAAGTTTCTTGTTATTGTAAATAATTGTAGTTAGAATTGTATTTAAGGCCATAATTGGAAAATAAAATTGTGAATTATAACCAAACTTACAAAAAGTGAAGTCTATTTAATCTTTAAGCACGTTGTTCAAGTTCAAGTGCTTGAAACAACTAACTCAATTTGCTACCTCCGATCCAGGTTAAAGGGCCTGTATAGGAATCAAAGTTAGGAACAAAACATTGGTGACTCCGATTGAACCACGAAATATTCGCAGTACCAGTGCAGTTGTGGAGCGAAAACGTCCACATCCTATTTTGAAGGATTCTATCGATATCTAAGTAAGGCATGGGTACAACTCGAAACAACCGACAATACAATAAGGCTGCTCGAATATATCCATGGACCTTCCGTATTTCACAAATGACTACTACCATGAAATATAGCCTTGTCACCCAATACCACGAAGAGTTTGAAATCCAGCAGCTACGCCGTAGACTTTTCTCATTCAAAGGAAGTAGGACCCCGCCCTACTGCAAGGATTCCATCGCCTACAGAGACACAAGTGAATGGTGCCACACGTAACATAAGCGGCATCATGCGCAAACAACAAGCATTACTAATGTCTCTTCGCCGGCTACTTTCTGGATTATCGAACTTCATAACCGAGCGACCACAGGAGTACTATGAGGATAACATAAAACGCATCACCAAACTATTGGACGAGATCGAGACCATAAATTAAAAGATCTTTCAGGAAATCAATATCAGAAGACGAGCTTGACCCAGGAGAATTATGAGTCAGCGTGGAACCTCCTCCAAGACCGGCACCATAACAAAAGAGTGCTGGCCTCAACACTACTCCAACAAATCACAGGGCACTCAATCCTATCACCAGGAAACACATAATCAGGAGCAATATAGAAGCTCCATGATAAGAGAAAGTATCTTGGCCATCAACACAATCGAGACAACTTTCGTGGGGCCCAATTGCTGCATATCCCTGTAAATAAGTTAGACCGCTACAGTCATTTACTGTACGAGCAGTCTTTAAAGAATCCAAAGATAATTCAAATGTTGGAAGACTTTTTGCACTTCCTCGAGCATTGCTTTCAATCTCTGGAAACTTTCGGTTGACGCGGAAGACCACATTCATCAAGGGTAGTGTCAACAGTTGCAATTGCGACTACGAAACGCTACTTTTGTCAAGGCACAAACCATTCGCTGTGTTATTGTAAATTATTTCTACAATTATCGGCTGGACTAAACTGGGCTCAAAGCCACAACTATTGGTGTCAGAAGTGGGATTGTGTATCTTTAATAATCAATGGGTTAATTTGAAATACTGAGATTGGAGCAGCTCAAGAAGGATCTTGAAGGCGCTCCAAAGGTCCTTAAATGCTTTAAGGACAACCACACGTCAAAAATATGCACCGCACACGGCTGTTCGAAATGTTACAGAAAATACAATTCACTGCTGCAGTTGGGAACCAACACCCAACCATCAAAAGAGAGCCAACCAATCCAATCATCAACAAAACAGACAATAGACACAGCGCGGGTAGTTCATTAGTTACATCAGCCAACACATTGTCGGTATCCCAAGCCCATGTTCTGTTAGCAATAGCCAGAGTAAACATCACGGCAAGCAATGGACATTCTAATGAATTAAAGCCGTCTTAGATTCTGGATCACATGACCGCATTGAAGGAATTGGTTACAGCAGAAAAACGGCAAACCAGCGCTAACATCCAACTCCAGTCACGAACAAGCAGTTTTTCTACAAGGTTAAAGGCATTCGCATTAAAAGATATTGTTTCAATGCAACCGGCACAATCTCTGAACAACTTATCATGGAGAACACCGAAACAAGTATTACTAGCCGATCCTTACTTCAGCCAGGCAAAATCGATGTTTTGTTTGGCACAGAGTTTCACAATCAGCTACTCCTATTCGGGCAAATAATGTTAGGAGAAAATCTCCCAATCCTACAAAACACAGTGCTTGGTTGTGTGTCAGCTTCAAAAATCGGTGTTGAATATTCCACCACCGCAACATCCGCGGTACTGACGATTGAGTATAAGCTGTTAGATGAGTCATTTCGCACTGAACTCCACTCAAAAGAAGATCCATACATTGTCAAGATTCCATTAGCAGAACATACATAGGTCTAGGCGACTCAAAGAAAATCGCAACCAATCGATTCTATCAATTGGAGGGACGCCGGACAGCACATAAGGACCTGAGGACGCGTTCCTAGACGAATACAAATCATTTGGGCACATGACAAAAACAAATCTTGACAACATAAAATCACCATGTTATTTCATCAACGACCTTATGCACACAGGGCCAACGATTCAAAGCGAACTCTTTACGATTTTACTGCGATTCTGATGTCCACGATTTGTCTTCAAGTCAGACGTACAAAAATGTACAGACAACGACGATTGAAAGTACCAGCTAATCGTTTGGAGAAATGATCACACTGAAAGCCTGCAATATTACCAACTAAACTGCACGATACGGAACTCGGTCAGCACCATAGTTGGCAATCAAGTGTCGTCAACAATTAGGAAATGAGCATAGTTCTCAATATCCACTTGTGGTTGAACCTCTCCGAAACAACTTATACGTAAATGCCTATTTAGCTGACAACAGCTCACGAACATTCTACTCAAAGGCGGTTTTTAATTGTGGAAATGCCAACCATCCACAAATACTTCAATATTGAAGCGTGATAGCATAATGAAACTTGATAGCATACTTTTAGGATGCCATCTGGAGTTGAAAATGAGTCCACCACCCTGTGTGTTATTAGTCAAGACACGGAGTGTAGTGTAGATCGCCTCCTCGTGGTGCACTCTGGATAGCACTAAATGGTCTATATCCCCCCCCCCGGCATCCGGTGCTACCTCCCTGTGGAGAGCATCTGATGTCAGACGGCACCACCCTATTCGTCCACGGACTACCCCCCGACAATATTTTTATTTGATTACTTCTCGGCTGGCGGGTATGGCTTCTGGACCAATTACCACTGGGGTGAAACCCAGTGTGAACGGCTCCAGTTTAAGGGCACATCCGTCACCGTCCCGTTAAAACCTTGACAGGCCTCAAAGTACGTTCGATGCACATCGTCATTTCGTTGACGATGTAGGTTTGGTTGAGACTAGCTCCCAATTAGCATTGGTCTGGCTCTGAGCACTCGCACCCATAAGGACTTGTGCCAACCCTCGCATGGCCTCCCTGCATTTGCATAGATAACGATGGGACCAATACTGGTGACTACATATTTGTACTGAGATAGCGGCTTTGAGTGGCGACCCTTTTTGCATGGACACTTATTTAAAATCCCACAAAAAACCAGCGGCCAACCCACAAGGGGAGCCTAAACCAACAACGAGCTGAGTTAGGCAAAAAACAGCCTTAAGCGTAACAACAGCTTCGTCTTGGACATTTGTCGCCAGACAAAGGATGTCGTCGGGTGCTACGGCCAAAAGGCCAGCTCCGGTACCAGCTACAAATGCATCCTCACAGGGTCATAAAAACCCTGCTTCGGGCCACCCGAGCACCCGGGCAGTTAGGCCGGGTGCTAAAATCGCCGCTCCGTCCGTTCTTCGGGCTGGTACAGGGAGAGCTTCGGCAAATAAGCCGACCTCCTCCAGCACGGGCCCCAGGACCAATCTCCCTTCAGGAGCTCGCGCTCATGTGAATGCGTCTACACGGGCGTACAGGGCCCGGAGGTCCGCCTTCAGGATTCTGCAAAGGCTGGAATCTGCCGACCCCGCTTCACTGTCTGATCAAAACAAGGGAGCGCTTGCATGGGGTCCACCAAAATGTTGGTGCTCTTCCTCAGCCACCCCCTGAGGGTGCTCAGAAACGACAACGTTCGACTGAGCATCCCTCCCAATCAGTCGTGCGGGAAACTAAACGCCCACGACTGGCTTCCAAGCCGAGACTGACTCGGCCATTTAATGAGGTAGCCAAAGAGGGCCTGATCTCGGAAATCGTTGACACTGGAAACAGTGACGGTACCATTTCCCCAGCGAACTGGAAAATAGTGGAGAAGGGTCTTTTCAGGATCTATAGGGACATCCTGAGGGCCAATCCTGGCCCATAACCTGTATGCCGGGACGCGGGATGGTATCAGGTGCACGTGAAGCTCATCGCGGAAGGTCGCAAAAATAAGCGAGCCCAAAGGCAACTCTCGCGATATCATCATTGTTCTTAATGAGGACTCTCTAGCCCCTATTAATGCCAAAAAGGGAGAGATCAACTATGACTTTAGTTCGATCTCACTCAAGGTCTATAGAAGCGACAACCAGGGAGCAAAGAAGCTCCCTACTCAGGCCGAACCGGATCTCACCTTCGATGATGGGGAGAGTTACGCTTCGGCCTCAGAATCGGTAGGCTGTTTCTGCGGACGTCCGATAACAAATATCGACGACGTTGGTGATTCTCCTCTGTCAGAAGAGGAGGCAGCCAGCGTCACGGTGCTGGCCACCTCCGTGAATGGTGAGGGTATTACAGATTAACCTTCACCATTCTATGGCTGCCTCGGCAGCCCTGATCCTCCACCTGACTCAAAAAGGAGAGGAACTCATACTGGTCCAAGAACCTTGGGTCGTAAATGAGCAGGTTCCAGGACTCACCATAAGCTGGTACAGCACAGTATTCGTGCAGGATCGAGGTAAACCCAGAGCCTGTATTATTGTTAAGAACAACATTAACGCTCTTCTTCTTCACAGGTTCAGCGACAAGAATAATGTAGCCATGGTTATTTCCACCAACACCATGGCTACGTGGATCGTCAGCAGCTACATTGCGCACGACCACGGGCTGACGCCGCCTCCGGATACTTTAAAGTTGCTGGTAGCGGAGGCTAATAGAAAGCGCATCCCGGTATTCATCGGGGCCGATGCCAATGCCCATCACGAGGTGTGGGGCAGCACGGACACCAAAGAGCGGGGTGAGTCACTCTGTGATTTCATTCTTAGTAACGACCTAGTCATTGCTAACAGGGGGAGAGAGCCAACCTTCATTACCTCAAATAGAAGGGAGGTTCTCGATCTCACCCTTGGCAATAATTACTCGTCTCACCTTATTTCGAGCTGGCGCGTTTTGCAGGAATGCTCCTTCTCGGACCAGTTACATCTGTTTTAGAATTGCGATCTCTGATAGAGCAGAGCGCAAAATGCACACTAACAGGAAAAGAACTGACTGGACAAAATTCCAGACCATTATGTAGTCGGGCCTGCAGTCGACTCCTCCCATTATCAACAATCACCTCGATATAGATCGAGCGGTTGAAACCTTTACAGCACTATTTAACTCTGCTGCCAAATCGGCCTGCAACTTCCCGAAGCCAAGAGGGAAACCTCAGTTGTATACCTAAAAAACGAGAACAGTTAGATGAAATTCATGGAAGCAGCAGAAATCGTACAAAACTGGTGAGTGATGAAAGTAAAGCCAGATATGATGTACGAGTAAACTCTAAGGGATTTCATAAACTAGTTATGCTTCATAATCCTCAAAGGAAAAGTGGATTATCGCCAAAACTGCAAACACACTGGGAAGATCCTTATAAGGTGATAAAGCGAATCAACGATTTAATATATCGCATCCAGTTGACGGGAAATGTCAGGAGCAAAATGAAAGTCGTTCATTCGGAGAGGCTACCTCCTTATAAAGGTTGTAGTACTATCATGGTTCGGGACGAACAAGATTAAGCGGAGGGCAATGAAATGTGGTAGCATAATGAAACGTGATAGCATTTTTTTAGGATCCCATCTGGAGTTTGAGAGTGCACCACCCTGTGTGTTATTAGTCAAGGCACAATATATTCGAATGAAAGCTTCTTTCGTTGTAGAGATAGTGGTGTAAAGAATCATCTCGAAAGTAAGAACTTCCTGAGGTGTTTCTAAAAGTCTAGAAAGATCCATAAACTTCTACACGATTGTAGAATTTGCCACTTCAACCATTCGAAGCTATTAAAAGTTCAAGACTGTTCAAAGTAGAAGACATTCGAACAGTGATCGGAACAGTGTGTACATCGTGCATTCAAATCGAAAGAGCAGTATTTGCAATTGTGATTTGTAAAGTGATGAAATTCATTATTAAGTAAAGTGATGAAATTACTTATTAAATAAAATGATTAATGAATTGTGAAATAAAGTGCAATTTGTAACACAGTAAACTTTAAGCTTCATGTTAAGTTTGTAAATTGCAATAATTAAATAAAGTTATGTAATTTTAATTTAACCAGCGATTGTTTAATTACTACACGATCCAGTGGTACGCATTCGAGTACAGAGAGTTAGAGTAAATCATCAGGAGGGTAATTTCGTAAGAGAATAAATTGTCAAGAGGGAATTTCGTAACAATATATTCCAATCGAAGAAAAAGAAGTCAATCTCGACTTCAACAATGACACCAACAACGCAGTCAAACCCTTATGGCCCAAAATACACAATTCGTTCCGGGCACGATATATATATTTTTAATACCTTTTAATAGGAAGTATTTACATTACCGGTTACATGCCAGTCACGGCGCCAAAAGTCAGCTAGTCGAATTAAAAGAAGCAGTCCATGGGGAACAGGCATAATAAACTGTAATCAGGACATGCAGCAACAAGGGCATCCTATTCAACTTCATCCCACCAATAGCACCACATTTTGGCCGACTATAGAAAGTAGCAGTCAAATTACCTAAAACTCTTTTTGTAAGAGGCGTGGAGAGTTCCGCATTAACGTATGAAGAATTGGAAACATTGATGAATGAAATAGAAGCCATTTTAAACTCTCGGCCATTAACACCTTCGTCAACCGAGCCAAAAGATCTAAATGCATTAAGGCCAGGACACTAACTAATTGGCGAACCTCTAATAGCACAATGGAAGCTTGTATCGCATCTGAAGCATGAATTCTGGAACGGGTGGTCTCGAGATTCTCTGACTGAACTTCAACACAGGCACAAGTGGAGGGACCAGGTGGATAATGCAAGACCAGGCATGATGGTAATAGTCAAAGAAGACAACTTACCACCCCTTTTCCGGCCACTATGAACGATAATCAAAGCATACGAAGCCCCAGATAGCGCAGACTGGCTGAAATTCACACGTCAACTGGAGTATGTAAGCATCCAATCCACAGGCTCGCACCGCTTCCAGTAATGGACCCTGATGCGGATAACGACTTCGGCGGATATTCCCAGCTTAGCAATGACTACCTAAAATAGCGTCCCTCTCACAACCGCCCAGCGTATCCAAACGAATATCAAATACCAACAAAAAGGAGGCGAACAAAACCGTCTA
This sequence comes from Clusia tigrina, assembly GCA_920105625.2. NCBI lineage: Eukaryota > Metazoa > Arthropoda > Insecta > Diptera > Clusiidae > Clusia > Clusia tigrina. The sequence continues at coordinate 641,029 of CAKKTE020000572.1, forward strand.
CCTCTTTCCTGTTAGCAGTTATTGAATCTTTGGTACTGATCCCGGCAATATTAAGCAGCACAGTCCACGTTAACAACTTTGGTGATGACCCAGGGATATATTTCGAAGGCATCGGGACAACAGGAATGATAACAGCAGAATGGAAAATGGTGATAAAATATGCCTCATTTTGGGCAGAAATTGATATCTTCTCAATAGATTTGGAAATGTCGCTCGTAATCTGTTCGGTGTTCTCGACTCAGACTACGCGGAAGAAATGTCTCACTCAATTAGTGAAGAGAAAAATAGTGAAAATGATCTGCAACGTTTACTTCAAAATCATAACTCCACTATTGACTCCACCTTTAATTTCTTCAAGAATAACGAACGAGCAACGAGGGCACGACTATCTGAGCTACTGAATTTAGCAGCAAACAATTGATCAGCACTATCAAGGTGCACCTTCCATTAGCTCGACAATTGCCCACTGAACAATCCAACATAGTACAATTCTATAAAATAACTAGCCGACCCGGCAAACGTTGTTTTGCCATATAAATAATGTTTAAGTAATTTCTAGTGTAGACAAAAAATAGCTTACTTATTGTAAGTGTGTAAGAATGTGGTATATGCGTGAAATAGGCATGGAGCGCTATGATCGATGAGGGAATATAAAAATAACAAAAGGCAAACATTATTTTTAAGTTATAATTTATTCCTTAAAATTATATATCATTAATTAATCAATTACGACAGTAACACTAACAAACATTACCAATCTCTATCTCTGCTATAGCGTGAACAATATTTTTTGTTAGTCCATCTTTAGCTAACACAAACAAACTGCATGGTTTACCCACTCGAGAGCATGCCACGTATAATTGTCCGTGTGACAAACATAGTGTTCTCAAATCTAAGCCACAAATAGACATGGTTTGACCTTGGGATTTGTTGATTGTCATTGCAAATGCCAATCTAATCGGAAACTGAATATGTTGGAATTGAATTGGCACATCTGTAGGTATAATTGGAATCCGTGGTATTAATATATTTTCACCTCTGAACTTGCCATTTAAAATGCTGGCTTCGATCACGTTTTTCATTAATTTTTGAATGACTAATCGCGTACCGTTGCACAGCCGGGGCGGGTTCAAATTACGAAGCAAGATAATCGCAGATCCAACCTTTAATTGTAAATTATTCGGTGGCATGCCTGGCAAATCCAGTGAGTTCAAAAACTCTGTGGGAAAATTTACTGCTTCGCTGTCGTCGCAAACTGTATCAATAGATTTATATGATACCAAGTTCCCTGGCAACAACATTTGTATCTTCAGATTTAAATTGTCAACTTCTACATATTTTGCCGCTAAAATTGCTCTTTCTGCAAGCCACTCATGATTTATGTACTGTGTGTGTACATCGGGAAATATTTGTTCAATGAGAGTATCAGCGATTGTGCAGAAATCGGTCGGTAATTTTACGTATTCAGTTTCATCTATAGCAACTTTTCCATCACCGATATCTAAGAGTTGTTTTGAAAATGTTTCAGCGGATGGATCTTGAAGCATTTGAACGCGCATATTTACTTTCAGCTGTACTTTTTCAACATTACGCCACAATGGAGATGATTTTAAGCAAGCGTTGATCTCATCAGCTTATGTTGAACGTGGAATGACTGAAAGTGTTTGCCTGAAATCACTTGAAAGGACCAACAGAGTTCCGCCAAATAGTTTGTCGTTGTTTTTAATATCTTTCAATGTCCTGTTCAAAGCCTCAAGCGAATGTTTGTGTGCCATAGTACATTCATCCCAGATGATAATTTTACACTGTTTCAGCACGGTGGCCATGGACGATTGTTTCTTAATGTTGCATACTGCGTCAGGGTTATTCCGAATATTTAGTGGCAGCTTAAATACTGAATGAGCTGTTCTGCCTCCATCCAATAAAATTGCTGCAATGCCCGATGATGCAACGGCCAATGCGATGCCATTATTTGATCGTATTTCAGCAAGAATTAGCGAAATAACGAATGTTTTGCCAGTTCGACCCGGTGCATCCAAAAAGAAGAACCCACCTTGTCCAGCTGAAACTGCGAGCATAATGCGATCATAAATGGTTCTTTGTTCCTCATTCATTAGTGGGACATTGCGGGCAACAATCGCTGCCATTTCTACAGTGCTGTACTGCAGTTCACGATTCATTTCAGTATTCATTAAATCAGATGCAGTTCGATTTGGCGAATTCATACCGAAATGACTGAGGGGTAAGTTGACAATGACAATGCAAAGATCCTCAATAGCAATTAATGCTTCATTGTACATTGCGTCGCTGAATGTTATGGTTAGATCGTGGCACCGTGTACGATGTTGATGCAATATATCATCAGTCATTGAATCTTTGTGATTATCCCACAATATCTGTGCTCGGGCTGGGAAACATGTAGTCAACACTATAGCGAATAGTAGACGAATTTGTATTGCTGTACAGTTCAATGCAGCTTCAGCAAGCATACATTCCCACTGGTTGTCGTCTTCCAGCAAGCCGAGTGCAAGGCATGCATCTTTATACGTTGGATAGTGTTGCCCATTCACTTTACGTATATCTTGAAATAATAATGGGCCAGTAACATTAACCAACAACAGTCGAAGATAAAAGCACTCAGTGTGTCTTGGATTGACTGTAAATAATCGCCCCAAGGCGTTTGATTTAAATAAATTGGTACATGCAGCAACTGGTGAGCCTTGCTTGCGGGGCATCCATGTTTTTGTTTGAGTCCATGTGAAATAGCGTGGTACTTGTGAATAGAGTAATGTTCGTGCAAAAGCACCAAAATCATCCGCACGATTACATAATTCAAAAAATTCAGTGAGTGTAGTTTTAGGTGGATTTATTGCACGATCAATCGCTGTCTCGTTCGTGAAAAATACACGCTGACCGTTTTCAAGATGGACGGCTAACTGAACAACTGCTGGATCCCGTTCATGAATTGGAAAACCAAAGATACGCCAAGCAGCTTCATTGGAGATGATGTACCGACCAATTGGTAGAGCGTTATTTCATCGTTTTTATTCACTGGAGGAGCATTCACATTAGTATTTTCCACTCTAAACACAGCCATATCACTGCCTTTATGGACATACTTGCAAATGTATTTGATGCTCTTCACAGAACTGCAGAACTCAACATTAATATGAGCATTGTATGTCTTGCTCAGCAGAGGCGAATATGGCACCACCCAACGATTGTCAATATCAATGCTGATATTTTTAATAAATGATTGTCCGCCATTATCTGGATTTCTTCGACGATATATTGGGTATCCGTCGACATTTGTGACCGTATCATTACTAAAATCTTTAGGGAAATTTTTAGTACATTTTCCATCTGCCATGCAGGGCGATGAACTATTAAGAGTACCACATGGACCATGGATCATGTTTGTTGTAAAAATATCAAACAGCAGTTGGTCAGTGGACGGATCTGGAATTTCCTCAGAAATGATACTATCGATTTCTTCAGGACGGATTTTGTCGATTAACCAAACCAAAATGTGTGCATGAGGTAATCCTCGCTTTTGCCACTCAACCGAATACAGCCAGCAACGTGTGGGACCGAATACATGTAATTTAGTAATGAAACTTATTAAAGACTTCAACTTTTGTCTGAACACACGTGCTGTAATGTCATGCATTTTGGCCAGGCAATAGCAAAGATGCAATCTCTGGCCATTTTGAATTACATGTGAACGTGATAAATAAACATGGTCGTCCATATTCGCGCACGAAAGTCAGAGCATCCTGTATATATTCTAGCATATGACGTGGGCTGCCTACGTACGATGATGGTAAAATGACATAGTTACCAATTTCGGCGACGTCGGCGTTGTTGTTGATAGCGTCTCGCAAATGAATGTACTCTTCCGCACGCAGCTTTAGTTGATTATATCGTAAGTATCGTAGTCGTTCGCCCTCAATCTTCGCGTACATGTCGACCATGAATTGTTGACAAAGCTCACAACATCGTAGAGTGACGTTGTGCAGGCCGCGTCTAATCATTATTCGGTACGAATAATAATCCTTTGAGCTAACGTTCTTGTTTGTTTCAGCTCCTGTAATAATATATTCATAAAAATTAATTTAAATTAATTACGTTCAATAATTTAATTGTTTTGTTAAATGATTTATGATCAAATTCATCATCAATTAAGTACCTGATACGGGATCTCGTTGTTTTATGTTTATGCAATATCCGTCTTGTCCCTTCCAGAATATTAGCGGATATTGGAGATCGTCATATGAACGATGTGTATCAGCAATGAACTGAAGATTATTATTTCTTCTACGAATCACAATTTCTCGTGCACCTATACGATCGCCAACCATGATTCCAGCAACATCATCAACAACGGGTGCATTGAATCTACGAATATGCTCTCTACCTGGTGTTTTATCAGGATTAATGACGATAGCGTGATTATCGCTTTGTAATTTGTGCATGTGTGATTTGAATATTTTCAACAATTCGTTGTGCTCGTTCAATAGAGCATCCAGCTCGCTGACGATGCGTCTGGCATAAAATGAATCAAGGTTATTATAATCACAACGTACATTCACGCGATTGGCAAGTGCGCTTCCGGAATCCTCGCCGCTCATGAAGTAGATTTGTAAAAATGTATGTGGTTCGTTTGGCATTGGCAGCAGTGGGCCCATTTTATGATAAACTTGGCCTCTGATTTTGAATGTAGAATTGTATTTCTGTTGCTCCGAACGATGTCATTTGAAAGCATGAATTGAATGTTCGAATTGACTTCAGGAACACGTTAGAATCTGGATCCGTGCCGATAAGTAAACCGTTCAATGATTGAGGTGGTGTTTTAATTTCAGGTAGCTGCACTTTTCCTGACGCGCAACACATCCCAGCTGGCTCATTTTTGAATTTCAGAGCATGACAATGCGGCCATTCCTTGTCCATAGCACCAATTACCACTTTTGAATGAGCATAATATTCAATATCGGGCTCATACTGGAATGCTAGATGCAGGAATGAATCAGATGTAAATGCTCGATGTACCTGCTGTCGTTGTTGGTCATTTGTTCTGCGTCTATTGACTGTCAAACGGCGTGATTGTCGTTGTTCTAATCTTATTACTTCATTGCGTTCAGCTCGTGTATCTTCTGACTCTTCTTGACGCAATTGCGCCATTCTGACACGTGCATCAGTATTTTGTTGCTGGATTTGTTCTTCGGTTCTTTCGGATCTTCTATTTCCCAAGCTTCGAGATTTACTTGTATTACGGCTCAAATCAGTCCCTTTGCGTTTTCTTGGCATTGCTCACTGTACAAAACACACATAAATAGAATTAATGAAATTACTTAATGATGAAAAATGTTAAAGGTATAATTAGGGCCAGGATTTTTGCCGCAGTTTTGAAATGATTAGTTTGAATTTATGAAATTATAGCAAAAATATAAGTTTTATGAAAAAAATGTTCAGACAAAAGTTGTAAAAAATTAAATTTTACGAAAAAATTGTCTCTTATAATTTTCTCATACAACCAATATTTCCATTGATATTTCAAAATAAATATTCAAATTTTTGGAAACTATGAAAATCTTAATTGTTAAATAAAATTTTTTTAATAAAATTAAATTAAAATTACATTTTTATAAGATCAAATATATTTGCCGTAATGTCAAAAACTTAAGAACATTAATTGTAAAATGTTAAAATGAAATCAAGGCAAAAATCTTGGCCCTAGTTATAATGTATTTAATATTTTGTTGTATACACATTCATTTACATATTCATGTAAACATTAGACTGTTTTACAAAAGCGAAAAATTTTATTTTTCATAATCATATCGAAAATATATGGATAGAAATGGTAAAAAAAAAATGAATACAAAAAAAAAGTTTGCCCAATTTTAATAAAAATTAAATTCCATCGAATCTTTTTTGACCGTTTCCAACAACATTTTCGATATAAATAAAAAAAAGTATACTTACAACACAAAAGCCGTTGTTGGTGGAAGCTCGTGCCTCGTGTTGTGTACTTTTGAGGTTATGAAAATCACTTGATTAACTAATCGTGCAAAATACACTCAAAATAGATAATTTTATTATTATTAATAAAATAGGAATGATTAATAGTTAATATGAGAGTTACACTGAAATAGCAAATTAATAATTGTCAACGTTACTACTACACTTGATGCATAAACAATAATGATGGCCGACAACTGTGTAGGGGGTGAGAAAAGTCTTATTGTGTGAGAGAAACAGGAGACCGGCTTCGTTCTCATCTCTACTATATGCGTGAAATAGGCATGGAGCGCTGTCAACATTGTTTTGCCATATAAATAATTTTTAAGTAATTTCTAGTGTAGACAAAAAATAGCTTACTTATTGTAAGTGTGTAAGAATGTGGTATATGCGTGAAATAGGCATAGAGCGCTGTGAACGATGAGGGAAATATATGGTTAGAAATGGTAAAAAAAAAAATGAATACAAAAAAAAAGCTTACCCACTTTTAATAAAAATTAAATTCCACCGAATTTTTTTGACCGTTTCCAACAACATTTTCGATATAAATAAAAAAAAGTATACTTACAACACAAAAGCCGTTGTTGGTGGAAGCTCGTGCCACGTTTTGAGTACTTTTGAGGTTATGAAAATCACTTGATTAACTAATCGTGCAAAATACACTCAAAATTGATCATTTTATTATTATTAATAAAATAGGAATGATTAATAGTTAATATGAGAGTTACACTGAGATAGCAAAATAATAATTGTCAACGTTACTACTACACTTGATGCATAAACAATAATGATGGCCGACAAATGTGTAGGGAGTGAGAGAAGTCTTATTGTGTGAGAGAAACAGGAGACCGGCTTCGTTCTCATCCCTACTATATGCTTGAAATAGGCATGGAGCGCTGTGAACGTTGTTTTGCCATATAAATAATTTTTAAGTAATTTCTAGTGTAGACACAAAATAGCTTACTTATTGTAAGTGTGTAAGAATGTGGTATATGCGTGAAATAGGCATGGAGCGCTGTGAACGTGTTGAGTACTTTTGAGGTTATGAAAATCACTTGATTAACTAATCGTGCAAAATACACGATTGTCAGCTGACCCGGCAAACGTTGTTTTGCCATATAAATAATTTTTAAGTAATTTCTAGTGTAGACAAAAAATAGCTTACTTATTGTAAGTGTGTAAGAATGTGGTATATGCGTGAAAGAGGCATGGAGCGCTGTGAACGATGAGGGAAATTTATGGTTAGAAATGGTAAAAAAAAATTGAATACAAAAAAAAAGTTTGCCCAATTTTAATAAAAATAAAATTCCACCGAATCTTTTTTGACCGTTTCCAACAACATTTTCGATATAAATAAAAATAAGTATACTTACAACACAAAAGCCGTTGTTGTTGGAAGCTCGTGCCTCGTGTTGAGTACTTTTGAGGTTATGAAAATCACTTGATTAACTAATCGTGCAAAATACACTCAAATTTAATCATTTTATTATTATTAATAAAATAGGAATGATTAATAGTTAATATGAGAGTTACACTGAGATAGCAAAATAATAATTGTCAACGTTACTACTACACTTGATGCATAAACAAAAATGATGGCCGACAACTGTGTAGGGAGTGAGAGAAGTCTTATTGTGTGAGAGAAACAGGAGGCCGGCTTCGTTCTCATCCCTACTCCGTGCTGTTTACTGGGTCAGAAGTGCCACCTGTAGACAACTGGCGGGGATAACTAATTAAATGACGTTTGATCAGTTATCGACCGGGAATGAACAATGATTAAATTACTAAAACGGCTATTAAAAAATAGGGGTTGGTGATAAAAGGGTAAAAATTTAGGGTTGTATGTATTTTTTAATGCGACATAATAAAAAAAATAAAGAAATTAAAAAAATGTCTAAAAATTAAAGAAAAATGTTGAGGGTGGACAACCCTTATCACTAAGGGGTATGAAAAATAGATGTTGGCCGATCCTCAGATCTACTCAATATGCTCACAAAATTTCATGAGAATCGGTCAAGCCGCTTCGGAGGAGTACGCTTCGGAGGAGTACGAACATTGTGACACGAGAATTTTATATATAAGATGAAAGCAGAAGGAGCAGTCACACAAAGCAAGGTCATACTCCTAATCAGGGTACCTCTAATTTATCAACAACATTTCCCCCTCTTCCAACTCATCCCGATTCAAATTTTAAAGAACGAAACAATGTACACAATAATGCCAGATACCTCCAATATTTTGTTGTGTATTCAATTTTTCCGAACTGAAGTTTCTTGTTAATGTACATAATTATAGTTAGAATTGTATTTAAGGCCATAATTGGAAAATAAAATTATGAATTATAACCAAGCTTACAAACAAGTGAAGTCTACTTCATCCCTCAGCAAGTTGTTCAAGTTCAAGTGCTTGACACAACTAACTCAATTTCCTACATCCTATCCAGATGAAAGTGCCTGTATAGGATCAAAGCTAGAAACAAAACATATACGAGTATGGAGAGGTATTTGGAAGTCGGCAACGCTCTGTGTTCTCCGAGCGTTAGCTGTGGCAATGCGCCCTGCAGTTGCCTGTCACCGGTAAATACTTGCCAGGCCTGTAAAACACTTGCCGACTGCGGCGTAAGCACAACACACACCGTTTCGCTTTCGGAAATATACAACTTCGGTTTATTCTTAATCCACTCTCATTTATATTCTTAATTCTAGCTACATAATTATTTTGATAACCTAATTAGGTGTTCCAATTACGCAAGTGTTGACCCAAAACAATAATCGCAATGGGCCAGTTCATACAAAATGCCAATGGTGCATTTTAGCCCTAGTTTTTGTATTACTGTGTAATTGTAACACCTGTGAAATTCATATATGTAATATTAATTATAACTACAAACGGTCGATAGGCTACTTGGGTTGTGTCGCGAGTCAACTACTCGTAGGTAGTCGTATCTTGACTCGCAACATTCCTCCCCTCTTTCGAGAAGAATGTAGTGTAGCTACCATCTAAAATTGTATAACCTACTATAATATTTTATATGTATACATTTACTATATATTTTTTTTCTGATAACCTAATACAATATTTAATATGTATATTTATATGATTTAAACTATGATTATATAATTTAAACTCTTTACATAATAAACTCTGTACTTTTTATAACTATATAAATTGTCTTATTTACATATATATATATATATATATATATATATATATATATATATATATATATATATATATATATATGTATATAGATATATATATATATATATATATATATATATATATATATGTATATATATATATATATATATATATATATATATATATATATATGTATATATATATGTATATATATATATATATATATATATATATATATATATATCTAAATAAGACAATTTATATAGTTATAAAAAGTACAGAGTTTAATATGTAAAGAGTTTAAATTATGTTCAAGTTAAATGTAAAATTAATAAAAGAAATTATGTCCAAGTTAAATGTAAAATTACTAAAAGAAATAAGAAAACGACTGATTCGGCTGAAATCCGGCTGACAACTAACTACTCGCTAATTCTCTTCCTTCTATCGTTCACAGCGTAGGGAAGCCGCCTCTCAACGCATGAAGAGGGTTGCCATGTTACATTCGGCCATCCTGTTCATCATCTGTCCCAGATGATTCTTCGTCGCTTTCATCGACACAGCACCAAAGCTTAATGTTATCAGCATTATTTGATTTCTGAAACGGACCGGTAAAATCTGCTGCTTTTTTAACGTCATACCTATTGTATCCCTTTATCTGGACTATCTCGTAAGGACCGATGTACTTTCTTGCCAGCTTTTGTCCCGTTGTAAATTGCGTAGCCTTTATAGCTACTAAGTCATGTATTTGATACCCATGATGCTCTTTGCACGTTTTGTCAAATTGTAGTTTGTAGTTAATTTGCGCCTTCTGGATCTGACGTCTGGCTTCTTGTCTTATCTTGTTGCGCTCTTCTTGCATACCCACTTTCATCAGCTCGAAATCGGCCTCACTACGCATTTTCACACCAAACATTATTTCAAATGGTCTAAATTTGGTGGAAGAATGAACGTGTGCATTTACGTTGTGAGGACCAAATTTTAGGCGTAAATTTGCCCCTACATATTTAGTTTTGCCATAACGCCCCAAACCTGTATATTTAAAATAGGGGCCAAGTGCTTAAACAACCAAACCTAAAATATATACGTTAAATGTCCTAAGAATTTGGCACCTCCCACTTTCATTGCTAAAACCACACACACAACCGCCATCATATTTAGTGCAGCAGCCATCATGCAAGTGAGTCTAAGACACCTCCCACCATAGTAATGCTACCAACAACAAGTGTTATACTCAACATTGAGAGGACAGAAGACACAGCCACAATTAAGTCAGACAGTGGAACCCTGTGATAAGCGACGAAAAACATGCAACGAAGTTAACAACGCAAGATAACACAGGAGAATATCACACAAACAATTGTGCAACCGGCTGACCACAGCTAAAATAATATAAATTTACAACAACAGTGCCCAACGCACTGATATGAATTCACAACAACAGTGCCCAACGCACTGATATGAATTTACAACAACAGTGCCTAACGCAATGCTAGAATTTTACAAGAGATCGCGACAGAAGTTGCCGACTGCATTAGTTGGGAAAATAACCCACTAACAACACCCAAAAACGAAGGCCAAGCACAAAGTGGAACACGACAGACCGATCGCTAAGCACACCAACAGACCGGACAAAGCATAAAGAGGAGAAGCACAATTAAATATCCAATATTTAATATTTTTAAATATTTTATGCCATCGATATAAAATATCAACAAAGTGCTGAAGGTGGCCGAAGGAGAAATAGCAACAACAACAAACAACACAAGGAACAACAACAAGGTAAATCATCACAACAACAACACAATATTGAAGGTGGCCCAAGGGCAAAAACTTACAAGAACAACAGCGAGAAAGCAACAACAATGTGCTGAAGGTGGCCCAAGGTCACATTCAAACGAGAAGAACAATGCGGGAAACCGTAGCAACATGCCACAACAAACTACAGTTCCCGCACAACAACAACTATTGGATGATCTACGCTAAACCTGGAGCATAAAAGGCAGGAGCAACTGGCAATCCAGTCTCTTTCTTTCATTCGGCATCAGGCAGACAAAACGTTTTTTTTTCATTTGGCATCAGACAGACCAGACGCATCTTACTAAACAAAGTTATACGCACTGACAAACGCAACAGAAGCTAGGGGAATCTAGAGGAGATTATGGTTTATAATCGATTCTCTGCTAGAAACCCACACTGACAAACGCAACAGAAGCTAGGGGAATCTAGAGGAGATTATGGTTTATAATCGATTCTCTGCTAGAAACCCACACTGACAAACGCAACAGAAGCTAGGGGAATCTAGAGGAGATTATGGTTTATAATCGATTCTCTGCTAGAAACCCACACTGACAAACGCAACAGAAGCTAGGGGAATCTAGAGGAGATTATGGTTTATAATCGATTCTCTGCTAGAAACCCACACTGACAAACGCAACAGAAGCTAGGGGAATCTAGAGGAGATTATGGTATATAATCGATTCTCTGCTAGAAACCCACACTGACAAACGCAACAGAAGCTAGGGGGACATATAGTTCAACTGTGTCCGTATTTAAGATTAGTAAAATAATTGTATCAAGTAGTTAAGCCTTTTTTTTAAATTAATAAATAAATAAAATAATTAAATCAACGTAAACAAGCTTTGAATACTTTAGAGATTTACTGTAAACGACTCCTGGCAATCCGGCGAGCTTACCCCGGCGAAAACGAGTCGTTACAACGTATAGCCTTCTGCACCTGTGGTGTGTACTTATACCATTTCGATGGTTCTGCCGCAGACATTTTTGACAAAACCGAAAGTATGACCCTGTTGGTTCTTTCGACTTTCCTTTTGCCCCTCGGTGCGCCTGCTGTTTTTTCTACATGCTCGACTTTATGGTTGGAGCAAAATTCTTTAAATAATTTTGAAGTAAAAGCCGCGCCTTTGTCGCTGATTATGCATAATGGATTGCCAAATATAGCGACCCAAGACTCAACATGTTTGACAACCTCCTGTGCATCTGTTGACTTAGTAGGGTATATCCACGTATACTTCGAAAACCCGTCTACTATAGCCAATATGAATTTGTAGTCCAGCGTACCCAAGTGACTGATGTGTAGTGTAGTAAGTGGAGTGTCGCCCTTGTCGATGCAGTGTAAGAAATCTTCCTGCTTACCCAACTTTCTATTGTGTGTGATACATTCGATGCAGTTTGTGATGTACTTATTCACCTTCTTCTCTAAATGTGGTATGAAATAGTCTTGACGAATCATATGCATAGTCTTCTGCGTGCCCATGTGACCAACATTATGAGCCTTTGCAATTATCTTTTTATCCATTGATTTTGGCACCACCAACAAATCCTGGCCTTCGATTTGCTTATATACAAAAAAACTAAGATAGGATGTTACCGCCAAGAAATCTATATAGTTGGTTGACCTGAATAGCAAAAAGTGGTGGTTTGGTAGTTGAGTGGGGCCCTCCAACTAATGATATAAACTTAAATATCAATTTAAACAATATTTTTGGAAATTGGAAAATTTTTTATACGAAAAAACTAAGATAAGATGTTAACGCCAAGAAATTTATACAGTGACCTGAACGGCAAAATGTTGAAATTCGATGTTGAGTGGGGCCCAGCAACACCAAAAACAAGAAGCAAAAAATTCTACTTTGAACATCAAAAAGTGGTAGTTTTTAGTTGAGTGAGGCCTAACAACCATTCTAAAAACAAGCGAAAAATTCTACTTTGAACATCAAAAAGTGGTAGTTTTTAGTTGAGTGAGGCCCAACAACCATACTAAAAACAAGCGAAATTAATATATGGAGTCGACATTTGAAATGCAAAATATGTGCTTGTTTCTTAGTTAAGTGAGGCCCAAGAACACAATACTAAAAACAAGCGAAATTAATATATGAAAGTCGACATTTGAAATGCAAAATATGTGCTTGTTTCTTAGTTAAGTGAGGCCCAAGAACACAATACTAAAAAAAAAGGAAATTAATATATGAAAGTCGACATTTGAAATGCAAAATATGTGCTTCTTTCTTAGTTGAGTGAGGCCCAAGAACACAATACTAAAAATAAGCGAAATTAATATATGAATGTCGACATTTGAAATGCAAAATATGTGCTTGTTTCTTAGTTGAGTGAGGCCCAACCAATATCAAAGACCAAGAGAAATATATGAAATTCGAACTGAATATTGCAAAAAAAAGTGGTTGTGTTTTATAGTTGAGTGAGCCCCAACATATCAACTACTTAAAAACAGAACTGAATGAAGAAATCTATATGTGATTTGCAAAAAGTGAAAAATATAAATAATATGGTAACAAAAATATTTCGTTTATGAAATGAAGAAATGTTGTGTTGTGTGGGCAGCAGCCAACAATTAATATATGGTTTTATATGAGAAAGAAAAAGTATTATGATATTATTATATATAATAAAAAAGAGATTATAGTAGTTTTATATATATATATTATTTTAAAAATGTTGATTTTTTCAAATGTTCATTGTAGATTTATAGATACGTGATAATAAAGTAATATTATATATCCGGCTCTAAATAAGTTGTCAACATAATATATTTTTTATATCTAAATATGGGTTGTATTTGTTTCACAACAAAAAAAGGATTCATATAAAAGTTATAAAAAAATATATATAAATAGCAATTTTCTTTTACATACTTTTAAGTACCACATTTAAAGTAGGGTTATTAAGAAAAAATGAATTTTTTAATTTCATATCAACAAAAATATATATATGAAAATATACTATTAAAAAAGTATCACCTGGTTCTTCATTTTGTAATCATTATATTGATGTTGCTGTAGAATTTCCGCAACCGCTGTTAATTTCTCATCTTTTTGCTGTGCGACGGAATTGTGCGTGTACCTCTAGCGACACAGTCATAAGAGAAAAGCGACTCAGACTATCGACGTGCTTCATCCTGTTACTGGAACGATGCTCTATTTTATAGTTGAAATCCACATTAACCATTGCACAACCTCGCGTGGGACGTCTGTCTTTTTCGTTGTGTGTTTAAACGTTACACAGTCAGTTACCAGGTCGAACTCAGTACCCAGTAAATAGTGACGCAACTTTTTTGACGCTAAATATGCTGCCTTCACCTCTAGAAAATAACTGTGTAATCTCTCTTCTTGCGGCGACGTCTTCTTGCTCCAGTAGATCACCGGATGCCACTTATTGTCATATTGCTGTAGCAATGTTGCACAAAGCCATATTTTGATGCGTCAACATGTAGCTGTGTCTTAGCGTTTGAATTGAAAATTTTTAGTACTAGTTCTTCTGCAAGTGCTGCTTTCAACTTCTCAATAGCATGAATTAGTTCGCTTCCAATTTTAAATTCCTCGTCCTTTCTCAGTAACAATGTTCTGGCCAGTATCGCATAATTATGTATAAATTTCCGGAAGTAACCTGTCAACCCAAGAAACGCTTGAACACCCCTTATATTGTTTGGTAAGGGAAACTTCTTTACGGCTCTCACTTTCTCTTGACTGGGCCAAACATGTCCGTTTTCTACTTGGTGACCAAAAAATGTTATCTTTTCTTTAAAAAATTGACATTTCGCCCAGTTAATCTCTAATCCGAACTTCTCAGCCTGTCGCAATACTCGCTGCATGTTTTCTAAACATTGATCAGCTGTGTTTCCAAAAACAACAATATCATCTACGTAAACTTCCATGATACCTTCGTTTATCAGTCGCTGAAAAATATGATTTACGTAGCATACTGCCGGCGAATTACAAAAGCCAAACGGTGCCTTATTAAATTCGAAGAGCCCCTCTTTGGTTACAAATGCTGTATACTTTCGGCTTCTTTCTTCGACTTCAACATGGAAAAAACCGTTTTTTAAGTCCATCACCGAAAAAAACCTGGCCCTCTGCATTTTTTCCAGCACTTCATCTACTGCTGGTACTGGGAACCAGTCTTTCAGAACAAGAGAATTTAGTTTGCGGAAGTCTACACAAAGCCTGTAACTACCGTCTTTCTTTTTCGCTAGTACAACTTTACTTGCGACATCAGAACACGACTCTCTTATGATTCCTTGCCGTAGCCATTCATCTACCTGTTTCCGTATAAACTCTCGTTCAGATGCCGAAACACGACTAGGACTCTCACGAAAACAAATCGTAATTCCCACCTGGAATAATATTCAGCTTAATTGGTGAACCTATTGGATTATTCACCGGCTTATAATTTTTTATCAACTTCATAACCGCTGCACAGTATTTCGGCTCTACATCAACCTGTACGTCATTGCAAACTACATTTAAAATATTGGAATTGGCTGTATAAGCATCTGCGTCTTTATGGTGACCATAAACTTTCGTAAAAAATCATAGCCGACTATTACATCAACGCTAAGTTTAGCATCTTCAACGACCAGAAATGTGTGGTTGGTATTTAACCCATCAACTTCAACTTGTACTACAATTTCACCCAGTACACACGTAGCGACATTACCCAATCCAAAAAGCTTTGTGAAGCACTTACGTTATTTTTGGCCACTAAAAATTTCTAAATATTTTCTCTTGCGTATCAACGAAACATCCGCGCCAGAATCCACCAGACAAGATACTGTAACGTCATTAATTTTCATTTTTTTGTTCCGATTCTTATTTACCACCATATTGACAGTAGGTCTTGAGTTTCTACACTGCTTACCCAAGTGCCCTACATCATTGCATTTGAAACATTTTGTTTCTTCTTTACATTCCGCCCTCTTATGCTGAGCAGATCCACAATTATAGCAGTGTGGCTGTTTACGTTCCACCCTAATGTCTTTTTCATAGTGTTCTCGCATCTGTGTTTGAACATTTTGTCGGCGTTTGTTTGTCGAACCTCATTTTGTCAACGTTTCTACTAATTCGTACCTCTCTCTTAGTTCTTTAAATGTTGGTGCGCTATACAACGGTATTTTAAATCATCACGCATATCTATGCCTTCAACTATATAACTTATGACAGCTTCATCTACTATATCTCCAAGCGCAGCTATTTTGCGCATTTGAAGCACATAATCGTGAAATTTCCCCGTTGTACGTTTTCTGCGACAGCGCGGCTGCCTATGTACCTCAGCGCTGTGTAGGGTAAAAATTGGTCACGCAGGATCGGCATTCAATTCATTTTTGCATATTCTATGTAATGCATAGATGCAAAAGAGCACTATAAAATATAAATTCCTAGCACGAAGCGAAAGACGCCCTCAGCAAAGATTATGACCGGCAGAGTGTGCCGTTGGCCAAGCTATTGTTCGTGCTGTTCTGTAACTAAGCCTAGTTAAGAGCACTGAGAGAAGAAATGAGAAATCTAATGCAGGTTTGCAGTTTTAGAAGTTCAGATTAATTCTGGTTTATTTGGTGGCTCGCTGGCCTTTTTATATTATTCAATTCTTATTGTTTTCATATTCTAACTAATATAAAATGTATCTATCTTATTTACACTAGTTACAAATCATATTCCCGAAATTAATCTCAAGTATCGGATTACCCATATTATTCATTGACGACTCATCGTCTTTGTTTATATTAATTATTTTGAGTGCAAGTACAGGGCTAAAGTCACTGCACTGTCTAACATGCATGCGCTGCAATATAGGCAGCGTGTGTTATTGCACCCCCAAAATGCTGGTCTAGCGTATTTGGATATTGAGTGCAATTGCGTACGCTGCGCTATTGTCAGTTTGTTTGCATATGCGACTTGCTGCTGTGCTTATGACGATGTGTGGTAGTCAGTCTACACTTGTATGGTACACTACAGCTGCTCAACTTCTGCCGAATTCTTCTCGTAACACTGCGCACAACGATTCGTTGTCATAAACAGTAGTGGTTTCCAAAAATAACTTTGCGGTACCTATCATTTTATTGCGAACGTTCACATACTTTTGCCTTTGATTTAATTCGTATGCTTCCGCGTTTTATTCGAAATTGCATATCCATTGATTCACTGGAATCGAAACACGATCAAAATCAGGCACAACTTTGGAAAAGGTTTCCATAGTCACATTGTTTTTGTTTTTGTTTGATCGTCTTGTGCTAATTTTCCCGCCAGCACTTTGATTAATTCCGTTAACTCGCTGGTGCGTACGTATGTGTCTTCTTCGTGCTGGTTGTCCGCTCCTCTGCTTACGCTGCATTTTATTATTTATTATTTATTATTATTAATTTACGTTCACCTTGGGACATTAAGGCAAAACCTTGTAAGATTGTCCCAATAACATGAAATGATACATTTAGTACAATAATCCGGACATAATTTAACTTATACTATAAAATACAATAGCTCACAGAGTACAAAAACAGAACATTACAATATGAATTTCAACAATTCATCTTTCAATACAAAAGAGCTTTGAATCAATAAAAATGTACAGCTTTAAATTTATTATTAGTCACAAAAGGATGCATACATATAAACAGTGTACGCGGTCACACACAATCCATAGCACAACCTAATTCAGCTCATAAATTCATTGCCCCTGGAAGTGTTTATTAAGCTCAATTTTGAATAGATTAGCATTGCCAATACCTTGAATCCGTATAGGCAGTGAATTCCAAAGTCTCACAGCATTAACGAAAATTTGACGATAAATGAGGAATGTCTTAACGGGACAAGCCGATTAGAACGGCCATATGGCGTATATACGACTTTACTGCTGCAGCTTTGCACATTGGTTTTATTATCATTATCACACATATCGGTCTGCTTCTCTGCATGCTCTTTTTCGGTTGTTGCGCTGGCATTCGCGTTTTCTCTACCACTTTTTTTGATTGAAAGTAGCATGTTTTTTTTTCAACTAAAATTCACTTTTCTTATTGGTATTCTTTTACGCGACGGTTGAGCCCCCATGTAAATAAGACAATTTATATAGTTATAAAAGAACAGAGTTTATTATGTAAAGATTTTGAATTATGTTCAAGTTAAATGTAAAATTAATAAAAGAAATTGTGTTCAAGTTAATTGTAAAATTAAGAAAAGAAATAAGAAAACGATTGATTCGGCTGAAATCCGGCTGACAACTAACTACTCGCTAATTCTCTTCCTTCTATCGTTCACAGCGTAGGGATGCCGCCTCTCAACGCATGAAGAGGATTGCCATCTTACATATATATATATATATATATATATATATATATATATATATATATATATATATATATATATATATACATATATATATATATATATATATATATATATATATATATATATATATATATATATATATATATATATATATCTTATATATAAAATTCTCGTGTCACAATGTTCGTTCCCGTTCTCCTCCGAAACGGCTTGACCGATTCTCATGAAATTTTGTGAGCATATTGAGTAGGTCTGAGATTTCATACCCCTTAGTGATAAGGGTTGTCCACCCTTAACATTTTTCTTTAATTTTTAGACATTTTTTTAATTTCTTTATTGTTTTATTATGTCGCATTAAAAAATACATACAACCCTAAATTTTTACCCTTTTATCACCAACCCCTATTTTTTAATAGCCATTTTAGTAATTTAATCATTTTTCATCCCCGGTCGATAACTGATCAATCGTCATTTAATTAGTTATCCCCGCCAGTTGTCTACAGGTGTCACCCAGTAAACAGCACGGAGTAGGGATGAGAACGAAGCCGGTCTCCTGTTTCTCTCACACAATAAGACTTCTCTCACTCCCTACACAGTTGTCGGCCATCATTATTGTTTATGCATCAAGTGTAGTAGTAACGTTGACAATTATTATTTTGCTATCTCAGTCTAACTCTCATATTAACTATTAATCATGCCTATTTTATTAATAATAATAAAATTATCAATTTTGAGTGTATTTTGCACGATTAGTTAATCAAGTGATTTTCATCACCTCAAAAGTACTCAACACGTGTTGTGTTGCAAGTATACTTTTTTTTATTTATATCGAAAATGTTGTTGGAAACGGTCAAAAAAGATTCGGTGGAATTTAATTTTTATGAAAATTGGGCAAACTTTTTTTTGTATTCATTTTTTTTTTACCATTTCTAACCATATATTTTCGATATGATTATGAAAAATAAAATTTTCGCTTTTGTAAAACAGTCTAATGTTTACATGAATATGTAAATGAATGTGTGTACAACAAAATATTAAATACATTATAACTAGGGCCAAGATTTTTGCCGTGATTTCATTTTAACATTTTACAATTAATGCTCTTAAATTTTTGACATTACGGCAAATATATTTGATCTTATAAAAATGTAATTTTCATTTAATTTTATTAAAAAAATTAAATTTAACAATTAAGATTTTCATAGTTTCCAAAAATTTTAATCAATCATTATGAATCTTTATTTTGAAATATCGATGGAAATATTGGTTGTATGAGAAAATTATAAGAGACAATTTTTTTCGTAAAATTAAATTTTTTGCAACTTTTGTCTGAAAATTTTTTTCATAAAACTTATATTTTTGCTATAATTTCATAAATTCAAACTAATCATTTCAAAACTGCGGCAAAAATCCTGGCCCTAATTATACCTTTAACATTTTTCATCATTAAGTAATTTCATTAATTCTATTTATGTGTGTTTTGTACAGTGAGCAATGCCAAGAATACGCAAAGGGACTGATTTAAGCGGTAATACAAGTAAATCTCGAAGCTTGGGAAATAGAAGATCCGAAAAAACCGAAGAACAAATCCAGCAACAAAATACTGATGCACGTGTCAGAATGGCGCAATTGCGTCAAGAAGAGTCAGAAGATACACGAGCTGAACGCAATGAAGTAATAAGATTAGAACAACGACAATCACGCCGTTTCGCAGTCAATAGACGCAGAACAAATGACCAACAACGACAGCAGGTACATCGAGCATTTACATCTGATTCATTCCTGCATCTAGCATTCCAGTATGAGCCCGATATTGAATATTATGCTCATTCAAAAGTGGTAATTGGTGCTATGGACAAGGAATGGCCGCATTGTCATGCTCTCAAATTCAAAAATGAGCCAGCTGGGATGTGTTGCGCGTCAGGAAAAGTGCAACTACCTGAAATTAAAACACCACCTCAATCATTGAACGGTTTACTTATCGGCACGGATCCAGATTCTAACGTGTTCCTGAAGTCAATTCGCACATTCAATTCATGCTTTCAAATGACATCGTTCGGAGCAACAGAAATACAATTCTACATTCAAAATCAGAGGCCAAGTTTATCATAAAATGGGCTCACTGCTGCCAATGCCAAACGAACCACATAAATTTTTACAAATCTACTTCATGGGCGGCGAGGATTCCGGAAGCGCACTTGCCAATCGCGTGAATGCACGTTGTGATTATAATAACCTTGATTCATTTTATGCCAGACGCATCGTCAGCGAGCTGGATGCTCTATTAAACGAGCACAACGAATTGTTGAAAATATTCAAATCACACATGCACAAATTACAAAGCGATAATCACGCTATCGTCATTAATCCTGATAAAACACCAGGTAGAGAGCATATTCGTAGATTCAATGCACCCGTTGTTGAAGATGTTGCTGGAATCATGGTTGGCGATCGTACAGGTGCACGAGAAATTGTGATTCGTAGAAGAAATAATAATCTTCAGTTCATTGCTGATACACATCGTTCATATGACGATCTCCAATATCCGCTAATATTCTGGAAGGGACAAGACGGATATTGCATAAACATAAAACAACGAGATCCCGTATCAGGTACTTAATTGATGATGAATTTGATCATAAATCATTTAACAAAACAATTAAATTATTGAACGTAATTAATTTAAATTAATTTTTATGAATATATTATTACAGGAGCTGAAACAAACAAGAACGTTAGCTGAAAGGATTATTATTCGTACCGAATAATGATTAGACGCGGCCTGGACAACGTCATTCTACGATGTCGTGAGCTTTGTCAACAATTCATGGTCGACATGTACGCGAAGATTGATGGCGAATGACTACGATACTTACGATATAATCAACTACAGCTGCCTGCGGAAGTGTACATTCATTTGCGACACGCTATCAACAACAACGCCGACGTCGCCGAAATTGGTAACCATGTCATTTTACCATCATCGTATGTAGGCAGTCCACGTCATATGCAAGAATATATACAGGATGCTCTGACTTTCGTGCGCGAATATGGACGACCATGTTTATTTATCACGTTCACATATAATCCAAAATGGCCAGAGATTGCATCTTTGCTATTGCCTGGCCAAAATGCATGACATTACAGCACGTGTGTTCAGACAAAAGTTGAAGTCTTTAATAAGTTTCATTACTAAATTACATGTATTCGGTCCCACACGTTGCTGGCTGTATTCGGTTGAGTGGCAAAAGCGAGGATTACCTCATGCACACATTTTGGTTTGGTTAATCGACAAAATCCGTCCTGAAGAAATCGATAGTATCATTTCTGCGGAAATTCCAGATCCGTCCACTGACCAACTGCTGTTTGATATTGTTACAACAAACATGATCCATGGTCCATGTGGTACTCTTAATAGTTCATCGCCCTGCATGGCAGATGGAAAATGTACTAAAAATTTCCCTAAAGATTTTAGTAATGATACGGTCACAAATGTCGACGGATACCCAATATATCGTCGAAGAAATCCAGATAATGGAAGACAATCATTTATTAAAAATATCAGCATTGATATTGACAATCGTTGGGTGGTGCCATATTCGCCTCTGCTGAGCAAGACATACAATGCTCATATTAATGTTGAGTTCTGCAGTTCTGTGAAGAGCATCAAATACATTTGCAAGTATGTCCATAAAGGCAGTGATATGGCTGTGTTTAGAGTGGAAAATACTAATGTGAATGCTCCTCCAGTGAATAAAAACGATGAAATAACGCTCTACCAATTGGTCGGTACATCAGCTCCAATGAAGCTGCTTGGCGTATCTTTGGTTTTCCAATTCATGAACGGGATCCAGCAGCTGTTCAGTTAACCGTCCATCTTGAAAACGGTCAGCGTGTATTTTTCACGAACGAGACAGCGATTGATCGTGCAGTAAATCCACCTAAAACTACACTCACTGAATTTTTTGAATTGTGTAATCGTGCGGATGATTTTGGTGCTTTTGCACGAACATTACTCTATTCACAAGTACCACGCCATTTCACATGGACTCAAACAAAAACATGGATGCCCCGCAAGCAAGGCTCACCAGTTGCTGCATGTACCAATTTATTTAAATCAAACGCCTTGGGGCGATTATTTACAGTCAATCCAAGACACACTTAGTGCTTTTATCTTCGACTGTTGTTGGTTAATGTTACTGGCCCATTATCATTGTAAGATATACGTAAAGTGAATGGGCAACACTATCCAACGTATAAAGATGCATGCCTTGCACTCGGCTTGCTGGAAGACGACAACCAGTGGGAATGTATGCTTGCTGAAGCTGCATTGAACTGTACAGCAATACAAATTCGTCTACTATTCGCTATAGTGTTGACTACATGTTTCCCAGCCCGAGCACAGATATTGTGGGATAATCACAAAGATTCAATGACTGATGATATATTGCATCAACATCGTACACGGTGCCACGATCTAACCATAACATTCAGCGACGCAATGTACAATGAAGCATTAATTGCTATTGAGGATCTTTGCATTGTCATTGCCAACTTACCCCTCAGTCATTTCGGTATGAATTCGCCAAATCGAACTGCATCTGATTTAATGAATACTGAAATGAATCGTGAACTGCAGTACAGCACTGTGGAAATGGCAGCGATTGTTGCCCGCAATGTCCCACTAATGAATGAGGAACAAAGACCCATTTATGATCGCATTCAACAAATCCCAAGGTCAAACGATGTCTATTTGTGGCTTAGATTTGAGAACACCATGTTTTTCACACGGACAATTATACGTGGCATGCTCTCGAGTGGGTAAACCATGCAGTTTGTTTGTGTTAGCTAAAGATGGACTAACAAAAAATATTGTTCACGCTATAGCAGAGATAGAGATTGGTAATGTTTGTTAGTGTTACTGTCGTAATTGATTAATTAATGATATATAATTTTAAGGAATAAATTATAATAACTTAAAAATAATGTTTGCCTTTTGTTATTTTTATATTCCCTCATCGATCATAGCGCTCCATGCCTATTTCACGCATATACCACATTCTTACACACTTACAATAAGTAAGCTATTTTTTGTCTACACTAGAAATTACTTAAAAATTATTTATATGGCAAAACAACGTTTGCCGCGTCAGCTAGTATATATATATTTATATATATATATATATATATATATATATATATATATATATATATATATATATATATATATATATATATATATATATATATATATATATATATATATATATATATATATATTAATATATATCTTTTTCTTTTCAAATGTTTTTTATTTTTCTTCTTTTAACTATTGTATTTTTTATATTTTTTTTTCATTAATTTTTTATTTTTATTCTTTTGATTTTGTTTTTTTTGATATTTTATTTATTGTTTCATTATTTTTTCTTGGTTCGTTTTCTCTACCTTTTTGTTTATTTATATTTTTTCTCAAACATTTTGTACATTCTTAACTCTAACATTTGGTTTGCTTAGCCTACGCTACTCTACACTGCAATCTCTGCTACCTGCGGCGTTGGTTGTGGTTCTCGTTGTGGGTATTTGACTCGCTTCCTTAACTGGCAGAATATATATGAGATTACTGCAACGATCATTGCCAGCGTTGTGATCGCGGCGATCGCTCCCTTTTCCAACGAGGAGTGCGATCAAAAGTGTACCACTCGAACGGTTTCTGGACAAAACGACACTCCACTGGCGAGAATGTGCCACCGTTCAAAGTCTGAGTATACGGTTCGCAGGTGTCTGTCTGGGTGAATGTAGAGTAGACCAAAAAGACGTAAGCAGCATTATGGTTATACTACTGCTACATTATCGTTATCACTACTTTACACTAACATCCACCATCGACCGACCTTTTCTCCTCTTTTTCTTCCTTAGCATAATCCAGAAAATCTAAATATCCTTGACCATGTATTTCCGTTGTCAATAGCAAGACCCAATTCTTTTCTTCTCTTAAAAAAAAATCTCCTGGTTTCGTATATTTTCATAACACCTCTAGTGTGGAAAACCCCTCTATGAATGCATACGAAACATATAGGCACCCCCTCGGTATTAACACTACTAACTACTACGCTGAAGCCCCGCCCATTTTACGCTAGCTTTCTAACCGCTGTCAGCTAGCCTATAGCAAACATAATACACACAATTAACTTACAAGCAATTTTTAGTCTATCTAACCTAAATTCGATTTTACTATTATCCATTCTCAACTAGCTCTCTTAACTTGTGACCTACTGCTTATTCTCCCTAACTTATTTTAGCTTACACCAACCTGTCATATTAACTAAATGTATTAACAAGACCCTTTCTTACCACTTACTTCAAAATAACCCCATTCATAATTGTCCTCCGTAATTGTTAAACGAGTCAAAACCTGCCTTGGTCGGCTTACCATCTTACTGTACCGATTGTACCAGATGCTAGGCGACCAACATCCGATGCTGCCAACATTCGATACTTCCAGGGTCGTACACGCGGAAGTCGTATTCAAACCAATTGAAATCAATTGTATTCCATACTTATCTTCTTTATAACATTATTCATATCAATAAAAAAGTTATTTAGAAAATCGTTTTTTTTCAATTTCCTTGTGTTTCTTCTTTTCCTATTATCATTACTTATACTAAATACAAATTTGTTTAATTACACTTCTTTCGTGTTTATTTATTTTACTTACTTCCCTATTGCTCTTCCAAACATACTTCCGTTTACCTTCATGCCCAAACCCCTACGACTTCATGTATATCGTTTACTTACTTCCCTATTGCTCTTCCAAACATACTTACGTTTACCTTCATGCCCCAACCCCTACGACTTCATGTATATCGTACAGATAAAACAATTAAAATATTACTCCTAAACATATGCATGCAAACCACCATGTCTCATATTAAACTTACACGCTACCCGCGCTCATACTTACTTATTGACATACATACATATGTACATGGCACATGCGCTTGTCATTATAGCGCATGTCAAAAATGTCAACGCATCAGATTACCCGAGTACATTCTGAGTGGCTACAAACTTAATAACGTATTGCATAACTGCCCCGGTTATTGACTCTACTGCTCATGCGACTACCTAAAGCGCACAAACAAACAAAAATATACGAGTATATGCATTTATTTGTTTCCCATTTTCTTCATTCTTTATTGAAGTCATATTTTCAGCTCGCAAAAATTAATTATTTTACTACTTCATGAGTTCATTTGTACACTGTCTCGCCCTTGAATCATAATATATGGTTTCATTTTTTCATACCGCTGTCTTGCTTACGTTTAATTTTCTTCGTTTGCAAGGTTGAAATAATTATTTAATAAAAATTTCATTCATTTCAGCCGTCACTTTCCGCACGAACTGAATTTTGGGATCGGTCAAGCGAAGAAAACCTGTGCTTCAATTCACTCATCATTGCAACCAGTTTCACACTAAAATTCTTAATTCGATCTGTAGGGCTTCAGATTGTTATGGAAACGTCTCAATTTGTTTCCTATCCTAATCTCTATCGTTACTGGCCCCAAAATTGTTTCTACTTTATATGGACCAAGCCAAATATGTGAAAATTTGTTCTTCTTGTTACTGTTATGCAGTAAAACATTGTCCCCAGCAACGAGCTGCACGGGATTAGAGGAAGCATCATATTGCTTCTTGGATACCTCTTTTGCCCCTTCCTGCGGCTTCCTAGCCAACTCGTGCCCTTTCTCCACTTGATAACGTAACAGATGTGGGTAGTCGTCTGTATTATATAAAGGCGCTGGCTTCCGTTTCAAATTCGATGGCATTTGAGGTTGGAAACCATACAACGTGAAAAATGGCGTCTGGTTAGTGGATGCGTTTACAGTGTTTTTGGGCACATGCATTGCTGACGCCAACCACTGGTCCCAGTTCGATCCATCCTCCTTTACAAAATGCATCAAGTATTCAGTCGGTGACTTAGTTCTAACGAACCGTTAGCCTGAGGGTGATACGGGGTGTGTGAAGTCTCTTCACCTTTAGTAGTTTACACGTTTCAGAAAAAATTCTCGAAATGAAATTAGTGCCATTATCTGTTACAAGTATCTTTGGGACACCTAATTTTGCTACAACTTCCCCAAAGAAAATCCTAGCTACCGTGGTTGCCTCCGCATCCGGCATAGCAACCGCTATAAAATATTTAGATAGGTCGTCCCGGAATGTTAGGATGTATTTATTCCCAGACGAGCTCCCGGGCAATGGTCCCACCATATCCATGAACACCTTTTCGAATAGTCTGTTAGCAGTATAAGTTAGTTGCAATTACAGCGTCCGTAACAAAAGGTAATTCTGGAGTCGTACCGTCACCCATGGCGTCCCCCTGCTTCGCGGAGTCATCCACAGTACTCCTTCGCTCCCTAACTTGCGCTCTTGTTTGGACAGCTGCTATCCGCGGTGCTGTGTCCCACCTTTCGGCTGGTGAAAATCTCGCTTTCTCCATTAATCGAGTTACTATCTGTTGGACTCTCGCTGCTGTATCCTCAAGCGCTTTCCGCAAATTTTCTTGTTCTTGTACGTTTATATCATATAATCTAGCGAGACACCGTCTCAACCCCTCACTGATGAACCTGTATGTTAAACAGTCTTTCGTGATGTCAAAGCAAACTGCCCTCGCTTCCAAAAACCTCAGTTCCACTTTTACCCTGTCTAATCCTCACTATTCTTCGTTCCCCTTTTGACCTTTCCGTTTGCCCATCATTGATCGTATATCCCGCGATATCCTCAGTGATTCTCAGAACACTCGTATTTTGCGGCACCCTACTCAGCGTATCCGCATTCAAATTCGTTTTCCCTGGCTTGTACACAATATCATGTACTCGGACAGCTTATGCCTCAACCGTGCTACTATAGACGTTTGATCCTTCAAATTTACGATTCCCCTTAGTGGTTGGTGGTCGGTGTAAACCGAAGATGAGATTGAGTAGCGTATCGTGCCAAACCTATCGGCAATTGTGGCTTGTGGCTGATTATATGGAATACCAAAACTTAAACGGTGATATATTGCATTTGGTCCAGATACACTACGAGAAATGTTTGATGTAGCTAAAAGCTCCAAAGCTACAGGCAAATATGAAAAATGAAAAAAGTGTCAATAGCTAGATTCGGTGCTGCAAAAGAAAAGCAGTTGCTGAAATTACTAATAGAATTATAACTTTCAAATAGAAGACCGAGACAGTCGAACATTTAGCGCAAATATCAGACATCAATTCCCCTCCGTTAGCATATGAACAAAATATAACTATAGACCATTTGAAATTAATATTTTTCACTCTCCAAAAACAGAGAAGGTTTGAATACTATCGACATTATCCGTATCCGTATATACTCGTATAAGTAGCTTTCGGAATTTTAAATTATGATTGATTAAGTATGTAACTCATAGTTGCGAATCGATTCTACTTTGTTGGGGCTTGTTTTTATGCCATTGCAAGACACAACAATGTCTAAGTACTCTACACTTTCCTTAAAGAAGTGATTTTTCACGGGCAACCATCATATTTGCTTGATATAATTCCTTCAAAACCCATTATATATGTCGGACGTGGTCTTCTGCGTTTTCGGAAAAAATGATTACGTCATCTACGTATACGTAGCATGTTTTTCCGATTTGTTCTCTTAGCACATAGTCGATGGCACGTTGTAATAATTTTAACCATAATAATAACTGAAGTTGGGGATGAGCTTCTCCAGTAAACGACAATTTATTTCTCAGCAAAAAAATAAGAAGAAAATACATGTCATTAGTGATGAGTCTAACAATAATATATCAAGTAGATCGCAAAGCGAAAAATTATGAAATGAAGTATCTGAACTGATTCAAAAACCACAGGGCTATGAGAAAGTGTACACAACAGTTGGAAAAGGCAATCCAAATACTGTGTGTGCACAAAGTGGAAAAATAATTCAGCAAAACGCTTAACTGGTGAAACAAAGTTGGTCACAAGAAGTAATTGTGGTAATAAAGTTTCCAGTACGGAAAATAATAATATAAGTATTGTAAGACCAGTAATAGAGAGCATTGTGGAAATGAAGTTATACTACCATCTTCCGACTAAGAAGATGCTTGTATATCTTCGAAGACTTTCCAAACATCAACCAAATTTCCAAAAACCCAATAGAGACGAAATCTGCCATGCATGCCGACGGGACTGCCAGCGCGGGCGGTGACTCCAAAGCACCAGACAAGGGGAAAACCGCCAATTATTGTATACCACAATGCGGACCAGAAGAAGCTGATAACTTAGTTAACAATTAGCTAAAAACATATGAATTTTCGCTTTAATCTTCTAAACAAGCTTCATCCACTATGGATGACTAAGAATAAATCGATTTATTAATAAAAGCGAATAATTTACATTTTTACATTTATACAGTGTGGCTGACGAAAGGTGCTACCAAAAAAAAGCTGTTATTAACTTGTCTTCAAAAGACAACTTAACCGTTTTGAGAGTTCAAGTCTATATATTGTAAAGGCTCACTAAGCTCGAGACACCATGTGTCCTCAGTCCCCGCGGAATGACTTGGAACAATCGTCTTGCCACGTCCTCTGACATTTGAGTTTTTGGGCGTTTCCATCTTTATTTTACTTCAATCCAAGTAACCAGCTTCCCTCTACGGCAAATTGTAAAATTGTGCCAGGTCCGGTTGTGGGTACCCACGTGGGATTCCGGAAAATGGTTTCCCTAACTAACTAGTACAAACAGCTCACTTCTGGTAAATGACTTACAGGATTTTGTAAAAGCAATTTTGTCAGTGTCGATGTCAGTACATTTTTGTAAGCTGATGTCGCGCTCTGGCCTTACATCGGAAAGCTTTTTACAAGATATCGAAAGCTGTTTTGTTACAACACCTGCAGTTGCCCTATTATAGTGTTGCTATACGTGTCACCCAAAGGATATATTAAAATTTGTTAAATCGAAAATAACTTTACAACTTTATATACGATTTAGTTAAAAAGAGTGTACAGAGAGAGTGCGCCCCACCAAATAGAGTATACAAAATAAAAATGGTTCTTAAAAACTCCCTTGTTACAACAGTTGCAGTTGCCGTATAAAGTATGGAGGCTCCTGAGTGCAAATATGGAGGCTCCTGAGTGCAAATAGAATACTTCGAGTGTGAAGAAGCTGATTGAATTTGATATGAAAAAGTTCCATTGCGCGCCCAGGCACATGATCTCTTCGACTTAAACCATAAATGTACCTCCTTATAGTGTAAAATAACTCATTAAGTTTTCGCTTACTTACTGCATCACAATTCCCAAATATTTCACAACCATACAACATAGTCGGGAGAAGGTAGGATTGGCTAGTATCATTCGAATCCTGAGAGTAGTGAAATATTGTAAAGCCCATAGGGATCGCAGCATACCCGATACTGCTCCCCAAATTTTAATCACATTTAAATAATTAATTAACGCCGAATGCATATCCCAGGGTGACCAACGGAACACTTGGATTTAGCCGGAATTAGACACATTGTTAAATCGAAAAAAACTGGTTTTTAAAAATAGCCAAATATATAACAAAAAATAAATATTAATAAATTTAAATCTTTTAAAAACGTATTTTTTAATATGGTAACTCTTCAAATGTGTTTCATTGCCAGCTGCTTTAACACATCTGGTTCCAGAAATGGACGGAAATAAAGAAAAGAAAGTAATTGTTCGAATTTAAAATTGAAAAGAATTCTTTGAAAATTTTTAATTCTGCAGCAAATCTAATTACCAGCGACTCACTATTGAGCAAAACGGTATTATCTATAATTCCTTAAAAACAACCTGGAAATTGCTGCGAATGTTGTGAGTAAAGTTCCGCTAACTCACGACGTGACCTACCCCAAATGACGTTGATAGTATGTAAGTCTATGTTTAGTACTAAGTATCGCATGCATGCGTGAGAAGAAAAGTGCGGTGTCTACATTCCGTTCATGTGGGCCACGGTTAACTATGTAGCACAGACAGCTGTTAGTAACACCTAACTGGGTAACCACAAAAGTAGGGCATAGGAAGAAAGTTAAACGATGGAAAACATTAATTAGTGTATAAGACTGATGTTTACATAAGAAAGGTGCATTGCAGGTTGCATTTGAAACTGAAAACAAGCATGGTGTCATCATTTGCGCTGCTGCTGACAAAGCAGCAGATTGACGTAAGTACTAAATTACATAAAGTACTACTCGGGTAAGAATAATGCCCGGCAGCCAAAGTTTATTCAGGAATTGTCTGTGTAACTCACAGGGGAATTAAATTTCTTACGAGCTGCCACAAGAATGCCAAAGGAATGGAAAGACATACGTACATAAGTATTAAGAAATATTTAGTACTTTTATAAAAACTTTATTTTCTTAAATGGAGCATGAACAACTGAAAGAATCAGCTAAGAAGCAGGGCCAGGGAGGCGAAGAGCAGTTTGAAGGTAGTATGAGGATCTCGCCCGGAACCACTAAGAGAGTTTGTGGAGCTCACCATAGCATGTTTTGGCTCCGTTGCTGTAGTTAGAACATCAATAACAACAACTTGGCAATATTCTACCTTATCAACTAGGAAACAGACAGACGAATACACAAAGAAACTATTAATATTATTATTACTATTATTATTAATATTACTATTATTGAAAGAACTGAAAAAGTCTTATAAGTACAATTCACAGGGAGTTAGCATATATATCCCTAATCCGTGTACCTTCCCTGCAAGAAATGAATGACGCATTGCTAGAAATAGTGGGTTCCCCCATCAATTTCTTGTTCCGATGCTAGATGTGCATTTTCATTCAAAAAATTGTGCAATATTGAGCACTCATATGTAATAAGATTTTATCTTTCATGGCTGTAGTTCAGTACGCGGTCTTTCGAAAGGCAACGAAATCGGCATTTTAAATACCAAACGACCTTTCTATAATGTTCCGAGTTTGCCATGAATTTTATTACATTTCTTGTCTAGGCGTGAGGGGGCTTGGCGAAAGGAACAAGCAACCATGGCTCCAAGGGTAACCCTGGTCACCCATTAGCCAAGTATCACTTTCTGGAGTGTGTGCTCTAACGAGAGTTGCTCGAGCAAATGAGGGCATGATGCCGGAAATTTTGCATTAATTTTCTAAAATTGTGCAAAACATTCCAAATTATTCTATTTTTATTTTTATATGTATTAAATGTTTTTTATTTTAGTAAACAAACTTAACTTTTCCCTTCAAAATTATGTATGTTAGCTGCTCATATGGTCCTTACAAATTTCTTACAATTTGTAACGATTTTGTAAGAGAGTTTCGCCAGACAGCCCCATCAGAAACATTTGTTACAATGTCTACAAAATTGCTCCTACAAAATGTTGTCATTCCACCAGAATTGACCTGTAAGTATGGGGCTAGTAGCTGCCTGCCCGAAACTGCCAACAAAACAGATAGCCGGACTGACTTCTGCGGAGTAATCCAACTAAGAACTGTCTCCCTCCCTAATCCTGGGTGTTATTGGGATCGTGCCCACTATATGTTGTTTTGCAGCCAGGAGGTAAATTAGGCTGTAGGGGAACTCCCTTTCCTGACACCAGGCCACCTCAGTTAGTAACGGTGGCCTTCCTGTGGTAAGGGGCATTCAAATTTTTGGCTGCATTAGCTTGATCCGTCGAACGGATGACCGTAAGAACCAGAATGCCAAAAAGTGGCAAAGAAACTGACGCGTCAGTCAATCCAATTGTGCTAATCATGTCACATCTTGAGCGTTTAATTCCGATTTGCATATAGCGTAAAAACGCCTAGCAGCAAAACGCCTGCAGGAGAAAAAACTCTCGATTCCATAAAGTTTCCATGTAATTAAATGGAGCCAATTATACATAGACACCGGGAGTATTTTGCCCCAGTCGCAGATGCTGCCTTGGATAGTTAGTCCAAAGCACCTTTGTATTTTTTCGCTAACCAATTTCCACGAGGAGAGAAATAAAAGACTTTGGAGTTCAGTTCAATTATGGTGTATTCTTAGGTTGAGAGCTCTTTTTATACCCTCAAATCCCAGATATTTTGTTTACAATAGTTCTCTCACATTATGTACAATAATTCTTTTATGCAATTCTTATATAATGTTTCTAATAAAATTCTTACATCATATTTAGTGAGTGTGTCTGTCGGATTACAGTTCACTGCAAGTATTGTTTACCGACGCACTTTACAAGTATGCAACACACACATTGTGGGATTGGTCGACTTGCGTGTCTGCAGCTTGCGGTCGTGACGATAGTGTTGTACCACTATACCCTCACCCTTAAGAGAAAAGTTAGGGTGGATCGCTCAACTTTTCGTGTCTGTTCTGTCAAGTCAAAATAAATTTGTTATAAAAAATAAAAATTTATATATATTCTTGATATGATAGTATAAAGTTTTTGTTATTGTATAGTTCTTAACTAAATTCTTATACATAATTCTTATGTATATGCGCATTATACTAATTATTAAGTATATTTAGCCTGCAATAATATATTTATATTTGTACATCTAGTTATAATATGTCTTTAACTGATTATAATGGAATTCTTTATGGATTCCATTTACATATATTATAGTATTAACGCCTTTGCGTTCAAATACATTATATGGTCCTTTGTATGGATATTGATGCTTAAGTCTATTTTCTACTCTATGTAAAACAAAATTTCCTAGATCTACTTCTAATTTATTACAATTTATTTTATTATTAGCATGTTCACGCTTATTTTAAAAAGTCTCTACGCCCCCACCAATATTTGTTGACAAAGTAAGCAATATAGCTCCTTTAATGAAACTATTGTCTGAAGCTGCTCCAAATTCATACGAATTAAAGCTCATAAACAATGAGCAAGTTAAAATCTAGGCATTTTCTCCAGAAGTCTTCAAGACAATAGTTAAGCAGCTTTAGCTTAAAAACACCGAATTTTTCACCTGTAAGCCAAAACAAGAAACAGGTTTCAAAGTAGTACTCAAGAATATGCACCCAACTATATATTATTCTATTTTTATTTTTATATGTATTAAATGTTTTTTATTTTAGTAAACAAACTTAACTTTTCCCTTCAAAATATTGTATGTTAGCTGCTCATATGGTCCTTACAAATTTCTTACAATTTGTAACGATTTTGTAAGAGAGTTTCGCCAGACAGCCCCATCGGAAACATTTGTTATAATGTCTACAAAATTGCTCCTACAAAATGTTGTCATTCCACCAGAATTGACCTGTAAGTGTGGGGCTAGTAGCTGCCTGCCCGAAACTGCCAACAAAACAGATAGCCGGACTGACTTCTGCGGAGTAATCCAACTAAGAACTGTCTCCCTCCCTAATCCTGGGTGTTATTGGGATCGTGCCCACTATATGTTGTTTTGCAGCCAGGAGGTAAATTAGGCTGTAGGGTAACTCCCTTTCCTGACACCAGGCCACCTCAGTTAGTAACGGTGGCCTTCCTGTGGTAATGGGCATTGCCACAGTTGACCAACCCCTTCCCCTTTCAAATTTTTGGCTGCATTAGCTTGATCCGTCGAACGGATGACCGTAAGAACCAGAATGCCAAAAAGTGACAAAGAAACTGACGCGTCAGTTAATCCAATTGTGCTAATCATGTCACATCTTGCATTTGCATATAGCGTAAAAACGCCTAGCAGCAAAACGCCTGCAGGAGAAAAAACTCTCGATTCCATAAAGTTTCCATGTAATTAAATGGTGCCAATTATACATAGACACCGGGAGTATTTTGCCCCAGTCGCAGATGCTGCCTTGGATAGTTAGTCCAAAGCACCTTTGTATTTTTTCGCTAACCAATTTCCACGAGGAGAGAAATAAAAGACTTTGGAGTTCAGTTCAATTATGGTATATTCTTAGGTTGAGAGCTCTTTTTATACCCTCAAATCCCAGATATTTTGTTTACAATAGTTCTCTCACATTATGTACAATAATTCTTTTATGCAATTCTTATATAATGTTTCTAATAAAATTCTTACATCATATTTAGTGAGTGTGTCTGTCGGATTACAGTTCACTGCAAGTATTGTTTACCGACGCACTTTACAAGTATGCAACACACACATTGTGGGATTGGTCGACTTGCGTGTCTGCAGCTTGCGGTCGTGACGATAGTGTTGTACCACTATACCCTCACCCTTAAGAGAAAAGTTAGGGTGGATCGCTCAACTTTTCGTGTCTGTTCTGTCAAGTCAAAATAAATTTGTTATAAAAAATAAAAATTTATATATATTCTTGATATGATAGTATAAAGTTTTTGTTATTGTATAGTTCTTAACTAAATTCTTATACATAATTCTTATGTATATGCGCATTATACTAATTATTAAGTATATTTAGCCTGCAATAATATATTTATATTTGTACATCTAGTTATAATATGTCTTTAACTGATTATAATGGAATTCTTTATGGATTCCATTTACATATATTATAGTATTAACGCCTTTGCGTTCAAATACATTATATGGTCCTTTGTATGGATATTGATGCTTAAGTCTATTTTCTACTCTATGTAAAACAAAATTTCCTAGATCTACTTCTAATTTATTACAATTTATTTTATTATTAGCATGTTCACGCTTATTTTAAAAAGTCTCTACGCCCCCACCAATATTTGTTGACAAAGTAAGCAATATAGCTCCTTTAATGAAACTATTGTCTGAAGCTGCTCCAAATTCATACGAATTAAAGCTCATAAACAATGAGCAAGTTAAAATCTAGGCATTTTCTCCAGAAGTCTTCAAGACAATAGTTAAGCAGCTTTAGCTTAAAAACACCGAATTTTTCACCTGTAAGCCAAAACAAGAAACAGGTTTCAAAGTAGTACTCAAGAATATGCACCCAACTATATAGGCATAGATGAAATAACCCAAGCCCTGAAAACCCTGAAACCCAAGCTCCGAACGAAATGCGAGAAATGATAATGCTACTCCGGCAAGTTATGCAACAAATCACAACAACGAAGAACTTATTAGTGACCCCTACGACTAAGAATTGCTCATCCTCAATCCCAAAAAAAATATACTATGGAACGCTAATGGTCTGTCAAAACATTTACTAGAAATTTAAAAATTCCTTAGAACATGCGAAATAGATATACTAATAATATCTGAAACCCATTTCACCAACAAAAGCCATTTTCAGATTCCGATCTTTAAGTTTTATCACACCCTTCACACAGATAATAAGGCTCATGCAGGTTCAGCAATCTTAATACGTAATTTAAGCTACGAATATAATTGTTGATGACTGGAAAGGGCGAATTACAATTTCCGCAGTCTACAGCCCACCTAAACAGGCAATAAATATGGACGAGCAATAGATTCCTAACTGAAGGAGACTATAACGCGAAGCACACAAACTGGGGTTCCCGTCGCACTGCACCAAAATGCCGACAGCTTTATGCGGCTATTGGAAAATTAAATTTACACCCTGTCTCTTCAGGTACACCAACATACTGGCCAACAAGATGTAAGAAAAATTCCCGACTTGATTGACTTCTGTGTGCCGAAAGGTATCATGCTTAGTGATCTTAAATGTAGCCCATGTTTTGAGCTGTCTTCTGACCATTCTCCAGTTCTAGTCGAGCTTCACAACAATCTTGCCCTTCTTCTTACATAATCACAAAACTGATTGGAATCGCTTCCGATATATGGTATCTTCCACAATTGATTTAAAATTATTAATGAAATCTGAAGAAGACTTCATTGCGGCTGTTGAACACTTCAAAAAACTGTCTGCAACAAGATGCGTGAGACTCAAATATTAATAACTTAAGAACTGGTAGAGATTTACGGGCGAACTTTTAGGGGAAGGAACATGTGGACATTATAAAGCTATCTGCAACAATTGGCTGATCAGAGAAAAGACACGCCCACTTTTGATATAAGGAACTTTCGGGTCTAAAATTAAAATTAGCCTACCTATACTCGTATTGATGCCAGCGGAATAAAAATTTGCAGAAATATACATGGGGACCATAATAGTGTGTGTGCAGAATATGGAGATCATAATAGAACTGCCACGCCCACAATTAGCCAAAAATCATTACTGTGTTTTTATCAAAGATCTATGAACGAAATTTCACAGTAAGTTTGCGGGTATTGACATTAAACACCACAGCCACGCCCACTATTCACATATTATTATAACTTACGACCTATACAATATTTTTGGACAAAGTTTACATTAGTACGTATATGGACTTTACAAAGCCATATACAAGATTCGGGGTCGATTAGAGGAAGGATACGCCTCCCTCCCATATAATGAAATTTGGGGACCCCACTTAAAGGCATTTAGCCTATCTATGCTTCTAGTGATGATATATGAAAACGAATTAGTAGATGTAGACACTGGGGCTGTACTAGCGTGCTTTCCAAATACGGACAGATTATTACTACTGCCACGCCCACAATTAACCAAAAATCATTACTAGGTTCCTATTAAAGATTTTTCAACGAAATTTTACAGGAATGTTGCGGGTAGTAACATTAAACAGTACACAAAAAATGGGCGTGTTATTTCCACAGCCACGCCCACTATTGACAAATTATTATAACTTTCGACCTACACAATATTTTTTGACGAAATTTTATATTAATGGTTATATTGACACTAGAAAGGCATACACAAGAAATGGCGTCGATATAATCATTTCAAGGTACCCTACCAAAAATTACCATGAATATGCTCCTAATGATGATTGATGAAGAAAACATCCTCATTTTTGAACTCGCACTCACAAGAAAAGGTAAAGGGTATTTCGAAGTCGGTCTAACCCGACTTCAGACTTCTGGGCTAGTTTGATATGAAAAATGCATGTGCAAAGGCAATAATTTATGAATTAAAAGGATTTTAATTATTTTTAATAATATATAACTTAACAAATGCACTTGCAAGTAAATGCGTATAAATTATTGAAAAACTCGTTCGATAAAAAGTACTTAAGCAGCGGATTTTCATGTACTAAAAAACAAAAAATTAATTTGTGTAGTGATTTAATAAATATAATTATATAAATATACATATACGAGGTGTGCTCAAAAAATAACCGTTATTGTCTGATCAAAAAATAAAGTATTTATTTATTCATCAACAACTATCTTTTCCCCTTCAAAGTAATTCCCCTCAGATATAATACACTTATGGCAGCGTTTTTTCCAATCCTCGAAACACTTCTGAAACGCTTTTTTTGGTATCGCCAACAGCTCCTGTTTCGAGTTTTCTTTTAGCAAAACGCTTTCCTTTCATCGGTGTCTTCAGTTTTGGAAAGAGGAAATCTCTGATAGTGATTCGACGATTATCCAAAATCATTTTCTTCACTAGGTCAATGGTTTCATCGGTTGTTGACTTGCTCGGGCGACCAGGACGAGCATCGTCATTGACATCTTCTCAGCCTTCATTAAACCGGTTATAGCACAATTGAACTTGTGTTCTGCTCATAGTAGACTCGCCAAAGGCCACAGTCAACATTTCAAATGTCCTTGCGCATTTAATTTCATTTTTTACACAAAACAGAATACAGTTTCTTTGATCCATTTTTTCGAATAGTACAAATTCGAAGAGCACACCAAAACACGACTAACCTTTTTATCTGTCAAAAACAAACTGACAATCCAAAATGGTTGGTATTTCCAACATATATAACAGACATGTGTACCAACATAACAGAAAAAAAAATGCGAACATCGAACATACGTAACTCACGAAAAGATGATCATAATGGTTATTTTTTGATCACACCCCGTATTTAATAAATACACACATATTAGAATTTCATTTCCCATAATTATATCATTTTATATTCCCATTATTGCACCAAAACCGTAAACAACAACTTTCACGACATAAATTTAACCAACAAATTATTGAATAGAACAAAAATTGTAATAATAATAATAGATTTTAATTGACTTGGAAATTAAAATTTATTATTTCACATTTATTTATATAAATGTTATCATAAAATGCGATAAATATGACGAGATGCGTAGAGAGAGGAAAAGCATTGGCGCAATATTTTATTTTATCATTCTTGGCACTTTACCCTTTCTTTTCTCAAAATATGACAAATTTTATTCTGAAATTGCATGAATGCCGTGGCAAAAAGCGTTATTCAACGCTAAAATAGTATTATAAATTTACAAACAGTATAAATACAATATAATTTTGATTAATGTAAAAAGGAAAGTTTTAAGTAAAACTTTGTTTTTCATTACGTAAATAAGAGTTACATGCGAATTATATTTATATATTATATTTATTTATTTATACCAATTATTGTAATAAAGTCTATCTTGAATATTTTTTCACAGCAGCATAATCAAATAAGCTTTGGATAAACATAATCACCACATCGTTTTTCTTTCTTATTTCTCACACCCAATTATTTGTAAAATATTACAAAGTTTAACCAATTATAAAATCAAAAAACTATTTATCATATATTAAACGATTAATATGTTACACGTTCTGAGTTGATGTGCTACTTTTTATTTATCATAATGGATAAAATGGATGGAAATAAGTAATATAAAAATATCAGAATGTATTTATGAATCTCCAATAAGCTCAATATAGTTACTATATACAATTTGTAAAATTTGATCCCTTAAATTATATCTAATTTCATAATATATCAATAATTAAAGCACAATTCCACTTCTGATTTTAATTTATTTACTTTAATTTATGTAAATAAGTAGCAAAAATTATTAGCATCAGTAACACTATTTCATAAAAAGTCCAAATGTATTTGTTCCCTGGGGTCTATTAGGGAACAGCAGATCGCTAACAGACCCCCGAGCACTTAATCACTACCATTCAATTTCCCATTGATTTTGTTGTGGGATTTACGAAGTTATTTCTCTATACTACTCTATGGTATCAGCAAAAAACATATAGAATAGACAGTTGATATGAATGGATTGGTGCGGGATCTGCTAGTGTGAGAAGGTTTTAAAATTAATGTATGTAGTGGTAAAAATACAGTGCAGCCATCTTAACTCTATATATCGTTATTCCTCAATTCACTAAACTTCTCAAAATATCTAAAAACATAGAATATCTTTGTTAGTTTCTCATTGTCCATGAACCCTTAAGATCCACAAGTCGAAATATTCCAGTTGCGTTTAAGTAAAAAAATTAATTCGAGAAAATAAAAAATTGCTTTCGTCATTATTAAAGAAAGAAACACTACCTCTGTTTTTTTAGAAGTGTCGGAAAGTGTTTTAAAATACAAATGAAGTGCCCCCTAAAATTTAATTTAAACGTAGCCCTGATTTCTTCTGATTTTTTTCACCGAATATTCGCTATTTTAGACAACCTCCCAGCAGTGAAACCAACTATTTAAAATACTAGTAAAAATTATATATACGAGTATATATGTAAAATTCATTTACTATATGTACTCGTATGTACATAATATAATAATGTGTACTCGACATGTATACTAATTTTGATGCAGAATGAGGTTAATTCTGCATGTTAATTCATGGTGCCGCATTTCCACTCTTCTTTGCGAACACTTTGCGGATATTTTAAAACACGCATTAACTTGAAGATTTATCACTAAAATGAGGAATTAAAAAAAGTGGTTGAAATTATTAAAAGAACTATTTTTTTCAAATCCAATGTTTGTCTTTACTTCCTTTTTTATTAAATGCACAAGAAACGAAAAATTTAGTATACACTACAAGGAAGTGCCGCATAAGTCAGTAACTGGTTAACTTATAGATAAGCTTTCAACTAGTATATTAACCAAATGATTTTTTACTATTAAATTTAGTAGTATATTTTGAAGACTGCCTATAATGTTCACTACAGGGATATGGAATATTTTTACCACAAACACAATAAATTCACATATACTATGCGTGTGACCAAAAAAAATGGTCGAAACGGTAAATAAAAATGGAGGGAATTGAATGGCTTTTCTTATTCTTCTTTGGTATCGGTGTGAAACACGATCTTATACGTGTGTAGCACGAACTCGCCGTCGCATTTTTTAGAGTCCCAAATGTAAAGAAATTAAAGAGCAATCAGCTTACTCAAATATACCCCTTGCCGTACAGCTCTTTTGGCCTTAACTTTTGCTGTGTAGCATACCCGCCCTCACCACTTTACCATTTCTTTTTTCAAAATATGACACTCTCATTTTGAAATTGCGTGAATGCTGTGGCAAAAAGTTTTATTCAACGCTAAAAAAGCTTTCTACTTCGCACAATCTGAGACTCCAAGTCCATCCAAATCCACTTATATCGGAACTGACTTCCAACCCCTTTACTTTCATCAGACTGAAGAGAAAATCCATAACAGATCTCCTGTGCCAGGGCACACTGTCCTGTGCTAATAGGCAATGCCTGCACCAGTGTTGCCATTCTTAAATTTGCAAGCGAAGTGAAAAGTGCTGAAAAAGTGAAGTGTTTCAGGTTTTTCGAGGTGTTCAAATATGAAAATATTCTTTAGAACCTACCTTGTTGTAGAAAATGTGCGCTTTAGAACTTACCTTTTTATGACAATAAAAAATTTACTCTTTAGAACTTACTTAAGTAATAAAAAGGAAAAAAATAAAAAAGTACTACTAGTACTTAGAAAAACTGATATATTTCAATTTGATAGAATTAGCCAGATTCCCTCGAAAATCGAAGTGTTTTTGCTAAAGAGGAAGTGCGGAAGTGTTCGACTTAAAAATGAAGTGAAACACTTCAATTGAAAACGGCAAACACTGGGCTGCACCACTGGGTGTAGTCTATAAAAGACAGTAAGTTCAAAAATTAACCTTAAGTTATTAAATATGGCTGAATGTGTGATTGAATGAAAAAAATTGAAATAAAAATTTAGATAATGAAAAAAAAACCATGTAAACGCTGATTTTTTATTGCCGTTGCGATATTGTATATGCATGGGTCAACTTGGCCTTGAATACATTCATGTAATTTTTGTTATTTATATTTTCAGTGTTTACGCTCTCTTTTTTGTGAGTGTTAATATTAATTGGTAACTGTGCCAGTTTACCAAATACAAGTTCATATGGGGAATAACCAGTATAAATGTGCGGTGTCATATTATACGCAAACGAAAAGTATTGAATTTGTGTATTGATTTTTTACATTATTTGCAAGCAGAAACTCATTTAATACTCTCTGATTTCGTTCCAATGCCCCTATAGTTTGATGGTGGTACGGAGTTGAAAACGTTTGTTTTATTTTTAATGGAGAACAGATGTTGCTCAACAGCTCATTTTGAATTCTGTGCCACAATCTGATTTTAGAATTTTAAAATGACCGTAATTAAGTATAAACTGTTCAACTATTGTTCGTGCTGCAGCCGTTTAGTGTTTCGTTTAATTGACAATATAATACAGAATACAACGGATTTAGTTAATTCGCATTGCATTGTTAGAATGTATCTGTATCGCTAGATATTCGAAATGGTCCTACAGGGTCTGTCTATTGAAACTGTCTCAAAACTCGTGTGTGGTGTGTTAGTTATTGTTAAAGGTTCTTTAGTGTGTCTGGTTTGTTTAAACATTTCACATATTTCATTTCTGGATACAAAATGTTTAACCATACGATTCATATATTTCCAAATATATCTTTGCTTAATTTTTATTAGCATTCTTTTTTTGCCTGCATGACCTCCATGCATATAGTTGTTATAATTATTTTATACTTTTCTAACATATTGTCTATCTGTTTTGAGCTTTTATAAATTAAAATATTTATTTTGGGGTATTTTACCTGTCCATAACTTTTCTTAAATTCATCCACCGTGTACAAAGTGAAAATGATATCATTATTTGAAATTGCTAGCTCTTTTATATTCATTTTATTCATTTTGGCTGACAACTTCCTTATTATCAAATCGAGATTTGCTAATTTATAGTTGTATTCCTCGCGCTTAATTCTATGCCTTAATGTGCTCTTATCCAAACCTAGATTCTGGGAGTTAACATTAATAGTCATACATATGTGCACTATTTTCAGCAATATTTATCTTATTAATCTTTGAACTTTTGTCTACATAAAACTTTAATTTTCTCATATTCTTGACGTCATTGTTTGAGTTACATTCCCAAATATGAAGTTGATCAGACTCTGTGGGTTCAATGCATTGCTCTTTATCTTTGGTAATCTTCTGTGCATTGCCCCTTGTTATTATTAAAGCCCTTTTCGCTGTACTATCATCTTCTTTGGGTATCATCTCTTTCAATATTTCCGAGTTCAAATTGATGCGTGAAAGTGCATTAGTATTCATTTTTCCTTTCTTATAATATCAGAATCATATTCACATAAATCTAAGCAAATACGCCATCTTAGAAGATGGATTTTTGTGTGAAAATAATGTAATTAACGGTCTATGATCTGTCACCACTGAAAATTTACGTCCATATAACTATGGTCTAAAAATGTCCTTTTCAATAACAGATTTATTCATATCATGATTCTGAAGTGTCTTGCGGACGTACGATATTGGCAGATCATCGCATACACCTCCGCCTGAAACACAGACGCATGCAGACCAAGGACAAAGAACCGACGGGTCCCACAAGATTTCACGAAGACACCAGAACCTGAACCTTCTTCAGTCCTGGAGCCATTAGTGAAAATACGGCAGCAGTGTTTGCCGGGCTCGTTATCGGGATCTAACCATGAACGAGCCTCTAGCAGCAACACATTGTACCGCTTTTATAGTATGACTGTTGACGACATGGAGTCCGGGGGCATAGACAGGATTGCAGAATCGATGTCAGTGCCTGCGCCGTCGTCCAACATCGAGCACACCCCATACCAGTGGCCACTATGTTTCACTCTGCAGATGGCCTTAACGGCCTCTCCGCGGATGAAGACATCTAGTGGAAGGAGATTCGACAAAACATCAAGTGCCGGGCCTGGAGTAGTCGGAAATGCTCCGGTACAACATATGGCCACAGCACGCTGTAGTTTTGATAGAGCTTTTTGACCCCTACAAGAGAGAGTCTGCTCATCCAAACCATCGATGCATAGATGATAATAGGTCTTATCGCCTTGCGACAATACCACTCCTAAGCCATAATTTGATGTATCTGTCGTTAAAATAAAAGGTCTATTAAAATCTGGAAGAGGTTAATTAATTGGTCTTTAAGAGTGTGAAATGCTGTCTGACAGTCTTCGTACTCTTTTTAATAACTGAGTTTAAACATCGTGCAATATCTGCAAAATCTGGAATAAAACGTCGATTATAATTGGAAAATGCAACAAATCTTCCCACTTCATCGATATTTGTGGGGACTGGATAGTCTCTCAAGAATTTTTGCTTAGCTGGGTATGTTTTTACATCGTCTCTTGTAATTAAATGATGTAGATAAATTAATTCTGGTCTTCAGAAATTACATTTTTGTGCATTAAGCTTCAAATTCTATTTCCTTAATCTACTAAGCACTTTTATCAGGTTGTCATTGTGGTGCTGTAACCTAAATCCATACACAATTATGTCGTCAACATACAAAAATGCTTCAGAATCCAAAGCTGCTAATGCTATTGTTAACATTCCTTGGAACTATTCGACAATATTTTTAAAACAAATGGTAACCGTTTACCATTACCGTCGAAAAAGCTGTCAGTGGGCATGAATTTTTGTTCAATTCAATCTGATGAAAAGAAATCTTCATATCTAGTGTAGAAACCCATTTCCTCTACCTAATTTGTCTAGAACATCTTCAACACGAGGAAATTTATCATTCACTATTTTATCGTCAAGTCGTCTAAAGTCTACAACTACTCCCCATCTATGTTTGTCTTCTGTATGCTTCTTTGGTACTAGCAGCAACGGTGCATTACTATCTGAAGATTCAATTATGTTATCAGCAAGCATTTTGTAAGATTCTGGAATTCAGTAGTTTTTTATATAGACTGGTGTCTTGTCTGCTAATTTTATCCTCTGTTTATAGAAATTATTTGTTGTTAGTGGCTTATCGTCAAGATGAAATACTTCATGAAACTCACGAAATATGTCGGAAATATTTTTTATAGAAAGTTCAATAAATTCGGACGTGTTTTTTGCCGCTAAATTTTTGATTGATTTATCCACATACAAAAGTAACAAACAATAGCTAAATAAACTAGCCAAATAAAATTAAACAAGATACACTCAGATAGAGCAAGTAGACATAGACAGAAATCCGTGATCACAAATATAAACATTACACTCTGAA
Organism: Clusia tigrina; assembly: GCA_920105625.2. Lineage (NCBI taxonomy): Eukaryota > Metazoa > Arthropoda > Insecta > Diptera > Clusiidae > Clusia > Clusia tigrina. Next base: position 685,513 of record CAKKTE020000572.1, read on the forward strand.
ACATTTCAAGAAGCAGAAAGAAGTCCGTACCATGAATACAAGAACACAAACCACATGTAAAGTCGCTTCGTCTCCGGCTACTCCGCAAACTGTGCCTAGTAAAGAGAACCTGTCGATAGGTGCTGTTATGCAGCAATTACAATGCGGAATGGATAAGCAGAAGGAGAGCATCGTTGCTGAGCTACGTTCTGCATTGACGATGTCAGAAGAACGAGTAATGCAAAAAATTTGTGAAACAGCCGCGGTGATCTGGAACATGAAAGCTTCGCTTCTGCAATTTGAAAAAAGAATTGCTGCTGTTGAGACAGTTTTCCTGGAGGTCAATACATTGAGAGGGGAGCTGGATGCAGTGTGCCAGCGAGTGAAGCAGTGTGAGACAAAAACTCACTCTAGCATTATTCCTGGTCTTAGGGCCGAAGTTCAGGCCTTAAAATCTCAGGTGGCAAAACAGGACAATGCCGCTATTGCCTGTAACTTACGGTTATGCGGTATCCCATGCAGTCCACAGGAGGATCTACCTGGAATATTTGATACCATATGTACATCAGTTGGTATCACGCCGCCTGTAGTAAGGGCGGCTTATAGAGTGACACGCGTTGACAACAAAAACTCTACCGGTGATCGTGTTATAATGGTAAAACTAGCAACACCCGACGACAAGAACTTCGTCTTAAAGTCTATTGCGAACTTTAAACGTGAGACACATGGTACCTTACAATTACAGCATGCTGGATTCGACTCTACTGTCCCACTTTATATGAACGAATGTCTCACAAAGGGGAATTATGATATAATGCGTGCGGCAGTCCGCTTGAAAAAGCAAAAACAACTGTTCGCGGTTTTTACTTTGAGGGGCTTGGTTTATGTAAAGAGCACAGAGAGTGAAGGGGCAAAGCACATGGACTCAATTCAGCAGATGAGCAGTTTTTTTCGTGGAGAGGATCAATAGCTCTCACAATTTTTACTGCTGCATAATTGATTTCTCTCAACAAATTTTTGTAGATGTAATTTTAAATTGCTGCATTGTTTCTTTACTCTTTAATTTGTACTATTTTGAGTGTTTTGATGTAAAATTCATATACGAGTATATAGTTTTAAGTCAGTCACTAGTTTGCACGGTTATCCACAGTTCGTTGCGCTACTTCAAATTCTTTTGGAAGCTATTCTTGGGCATAGAGAATAACAATAGTGCCGGTTTTGCCATGCTTTACTTGCTTGCTACAAATATGAATGCTTTAAGTAAGTCTTCAGTGAATTCCAATGAAACTAACTTTGATATGATTCGTATTCTTGCCGAATTGAAATGGGAACAAAGATATGTCATATTAATGCACAGAGTTGGGTTAACAAAATTGATGAATTTAGATACTTGTTTGAGGGCTCAGAGGTAGATCTGATTTGTGTCTCGGAAACTTGGTTTGTGCCATCAATGCAGAACAACTTGTTCAGAGTTAATGGTTACAGGCTGTTTCGATCTGATAGAGTGAGCCATGCTGGGGGGTAGCTATTTTTGTGCGCGATGACATTGTTTGCCACATCCACAATAAATCGGGTATTGATAGTGAAATTGAATATGTATTCTTAAGTGTTTGCAATGGAGTTGAGAGTCTACTTGTTGGTTGTGTTTATAGACCGAATCGTAGAATTGCAATTTTTTCTAGACCATGCAATTGTTTCTAGACCATCTTCGGGGGATTTCGTTGAATTTTCAAAGTATTGTGGTGGCAGGGGACTTCAACATCAATCTCTTGATTGAGAATGGATTGATATCTGAAATGTCTGCATTGGGTTTGGTTTCGGTAAATTTATTGTGACCGACTCATTTTACAAAAACTAACAGTTCACTGTTGGATTTATATTTTGTTGACGATACAGGGAAGGTTTAACTGTATTAACAGCTCTCAGCCACTTGTTTCTGTAAACATGACTTAATTTTTCTGACAATTGATTTTAAACTTAAAATTACGCCAAATATTATAAGTTATCGTGAGTTCAATAATATTGACTACCAACATTTAGGTATTAAGCTCGACAGTGTCGATTGGGATTCAATCCTGCTGATGACCTCAATAAATGACAAAGTGGAGTACCTGCAACTTTTCGATGAATTTGTTCCGGAAAAAGTGCTCTCATTACGCCATGGAGTGCGGCCTTGGTTTAACAATAAAATAAAGACATTAATAGACTTACGTGACGCAGCATATAAACGATGGAAACATTACAGGATACCTCTTTTTCACGAAACATATATAAACTTTAGAAGACATGTCATAAAGGAGGTTAGGATTGCTAAATGTAAATATTCTGAGGGTAAATTCTCTAATGCTGTAAGTAGCAATCAGACGTGGAGACATATTCGGGGCATTGGCTTGGGGAAGAGCGGTGCACTTCCAAATATTGATTCTGATCTTAACGAGCTGATTCAGAGGTTTGTTAACCTCCCGATCGAACCAGTGCATGGGAATAGTTATTTAGATTCTTGTAGTCTTGTGTCTTCTAAGTGTATGTTTGGTTTTAATGGTTTAGAGGAGTCGGATGTGTTGGAGTGTTTTTTGAGTGTAAAGTCGAATGCTTGTGGTACTGATGAGATTCATCCCGTTTTTGTTAAGGCACTTCTTCCGGTCATTACCCATATTTTTAATACAGCGATAATGACATCAACATTTCCAACATATTGGAAGATAGCAAAAATTCTGCCCACACCAAAGTCAGCCAATGACTATCGACCAATTGCTATTTTGCCATATTTGTCTAAAGTATATGATTTACTTATGGCTAATGGGAAATGGGACTATCACTGAAAGACAATCTGGTTTTACACCAAGGCGAAGCTGCATAACGGCCCTAATTGATGTAGTGGAAGATATTCGGGTGACACTTGACTCTAATAGGATGTGTTTCTTGACACTGTTGGACCATTCTAAAGCGTTTGACTGTGTTGACCATGATATTTTATGTACAAAACTATCGAAAATGTATAACCCACTGCGGTAAAGTTATTAAAATCGTACCTCACAGATAGAACACAGGCGGTTTACCAACCGTGTAGCAGTACTGTTGTGGCATTTAATTTTCCTTCTGTGGCTCGAGGTATTTCACAGGGCTCCATTTTGGGTCCACTTCTCTTTTGCATATACATAAATGACCTGCCGACTGTCTTACAATATTGTAATATTCAAATGTATGCTGATGATGTTCAAATTTACATCAGTTGTACACCGAACGAAGTTGCCGATTGTGTCCTGTATGTGCAGGAAGGAATGGTTTGTAAACGAAAACTCAATGTGTTATTTAACACTATAACGAGGTACATTTATGGTTTAAGTCGAAGAGATCATGTGTCTGGGTGCGCAATAGAACTTTTTCACATCACATTCGATCAGCTTCTTGACACTCAAAGTATTCTATTGTTGCATAAGATTATTTACACTCAGGAGCCTCCATATTTCTTTAGGCGCCTTAAATTCACTCGCTCTGGCCGTTCTAATCGGCTTGTCCCGTTAAGACATTCCTCAATTATGTCTGATCGTCAATTGTTCGTTAATGCTGTGAGACTTTGGAATTCACTGCCTGTACGGATTCAAGGTATTGGCAATGCTAATCTATTCAAAATTGAGCTTAATAAACACTTCCAGGGGCAATGAATTTATGAGCTGAATTGGGTTGCGCTATGGATTGTGTGTGACCGCGTACACTGTTTATATGTATGCATCCTTTTGTGACTAATAACAAATTTAAAGCTGTACATTTTTATTGATTCAAAACTGTTTTGTATTGATGCATTGAAAGATGAATTGTTGAAATTCATATTGTAACGTTCTGTTTTTGTACTCTGTGAGCTAATGTATTATATAGTATAAGTTAAATTATGTCCGGATTATTGTACTAAATGTATCATTTCATGTTATTGGGACAATCTTACAAGGTTTTGCCTTAATGTCCCAAGGTGAACGTAAATTAATAATAAATAAATAAATAAATAAATAAATCGACTTAACTGCTGTCGTGTCGTCTGTGGTAATTTGTAATTTTTCAAGAACCCTATTTGCTTTGTCTGTATCAGTCTCTCCATTATAAGTTAAAATTTCATACTTGTTCAAAGGTTCTGTTTTGAATTTTAAATTGCTTAAGATTACGCATTTCTCTTTAATATTCATTACAGTTTCCTCTGTCAAATTTAGTTTCACTGGTCTTATTACTTCCATTCGAGGAGGTAGATGGATTTTTAGCAGTTCTAATGACTTTGCTTGCATTGGTATTATTATTTTAAAATCATTAACGTAGCATGTATACAACTCAATCTATTTTCGACATAAATGCAAGTAAGAACATTTCAAAGTTCTATGACGCTCCAGTAAAAACCTACAAGCATTTTAAAATTGCAAACTTCGGTAGGTGGAGGACGAACCGTATAGAAGTTAGAGTCATTTAAAGGGTTTCACTTTTGACTCAAGGGTAACAGAGCTATAACAAATACCTTAAATTGAAAAGAGGCTCGCGTACTTTATTCTCCTAAATTTCAAAGTTCTATGACAGTCCAGTAAAAAGTTACAAGGATTTGAAGTTTCGAAACTTTGATAGGTTTTGGAGGCAATGTTTAAGAGTTAGAGCCATTTGAACTTTTATCAATGTTTCATTTTGGACTCTCGAGTAACAGAGCTCTAGCCGACACCTTTTTTATTATTATTTATGCCTCTACCAGAGGAAGTTTTTGTTTATGGAGTCAAGGGTGACAGAGCTATAAACGATGCCTCTAATTAACAAAAGGCACGAGTACTTATTGTCACAACATTCCAAAGGCTCTAGTAAAAACTTACAAGCATTTGAATGTTGCAAATTTGAATAGGTGTATGACGCACCAAATAGAAGTTAGAGCCGTTTGAAGTTTTATCAATGTTTCATTTTGGACTCAATGGGAACAGAGCTAAAACCTATACCTAAAATTGACAAGAAGCATGAATACTTTGTCACAACATTTTCAGTTTTTAAAGACGAAGCAATTAAAACTTACAAGCAATTGAAATTTGCAAATTTTTGTAGGTTCAGGACGCACCATATAGAAGTTAGAGCTATTTGAAATGTGTCCGTTTAGATTTAAGGGTAGCAGAGCTATGACTTAAACCTTAAGTTAACAAGTGACTCGAGTACTTCATTCTCCCAAAATTTCAAAGTTCTAATAAGCAATATTAAAAACTTACAACTATTTGAATGTTGCAAGCCTGCATAGGTATATGACGCACCAAATAGAAGTTAGAGGCATTTGAGTTATTATCAATGTTTTATTTTGGACTCACGGGTAGCTATAACCGATGCCTCCAATTGACAAAAGGCACGAGTAAATTATACTCCCAAAATTTCAAAGTTCTACAACACTCTGCAAAAAACTTACAAGCATTTGAATGTTGTAAACTTTTACACGTGGAGGAAGCATTGATTAGAAGTTAGAGCTATTTGAAGTTGCATCATTATTTCATTTCAAGGTTTACAAAGATATGACCCACACCTCAATTTGACAATAGGCTCGAGTACTTTATTCACCCAAAATTTCGACGACGCTTGGATAGGAGTAGGACACACCAAATAGAAGTTAGAGCTATTTTAATGTTTCGATTTGGACTCAAAGGTAACAGAGCTTTAACCGATACCTCAAACGCATGCCTATACCAGAGGCATGTGTACTTTATTCTCACAAAATTTCAAAGTTCAACCATGTTAAAAACTTACAAGCATATGAAATTTTCAAATTTTGGTAGATGTAGGACCACCATATAGAAGTTAGAGCCATTTGAAATGTTTGATTTTGGACTCAATGGTAGCAGAACGTAGAATATCCCCACAAACGCAACGGCCCTGTAGAATGTACAAACTGCCAGGAGTTTGGTCATACCAAATCATATTGCACCCTACGCCCCATTTGCTTTGGCTGTGTTGACGTCCACCCATCCTCTGCATGTACGGTCGATTAAAATAATGAAAAAGTTCTTACTTAAAAATGCAATAATTGCGGCGGAAGTCATACAGAAAACTATAGAGGTTGCCCAGTGTTTGCTGAGTTGAAAAATAAAATGCGCCAATAGAGAGATATAGGTCGACACGAAATTACTTACGTAGCGCCTCTACACCAAATCCCGACTACGTTCAACGACAAACATGCTCCACCTGTCATGAGTTACTCTGATGCACTGAAATCAAATTTAGCTGAAAATTCAAATACCTATAAACAATCGCAAAATCTAGAGGCAGTGCTCTTAACCTTAACGCAATGTACGACACAGTTCATGTCCTCAATGCAATCAATGATGCAAGAACTAATAAATAATCAAAATCAACTTTTGAAATCCATACTTGCAAACAAATGAATACGCTAAAAATTTGTCATTGGAACACGAACGGTATTAGACAGCACCAACTTGAAGTGCAAAATTTCTTTATTAACAGCAAAATAGACATATTACTCATTTCTGAAACTCACCTCACAATTTTAAAATAAAAGGTTATAAGTTCTACAAAACGTTGCATCCGGATGGCAAAGCTCGAGGTGAGACAGGCATACTCATAAATTACCGCACAAAACACCACTCACTACGACAAGGAATATCTCCAAGCGACCTCCATCTGCCTGCAATGTTGGGACGCCAACATAACAGTATCATCTGTTTATTGCCCACCTAGACACACTGTCACAACAGCTCAGTTTGAAATTTTTTTCAAGTCGTGGGGAGAAAAATTTATAGGAGCCGGTGATTACAACGCTAAACATACGCATTGGGGTTCACGCCTTATAAATCCCAAGGGTAAACAGTTATACTACGCCTGAATGAATCGGCGTAACAAAATTGACTATGTGTCTTCTGGTAAAGCCACTTACTGGGTTACGGATCAACGGAAGATCCCGGACTTACTAGATTTTGCAATAACGAAAGGACTCCACCAAAAACTTCTGTCTACGGAATCATGCTTTCAGCTGAGTTCAGATCATTCCCCAGTTATAATGCACCTAAGGAAAGACCCAGAAGACACAAAAGAACCTTTTCGATTAGTAACAGGTAAAAAAAATTAATTATAATTCCGTAAATATATTTGCAGTCACCTTCCTGATAAATGTAGTCTTAAAAGCCCGGATGAATTAGATTCCGCAGTACAATCATGCAACCGCACACTGGTATCAGCTGCAATCCACACTACACCCCCAAACGGCCAAATCCCATGCAAATCAGTATGCTCAACATCATTCGAAATTGAAAGACTGATAACGGCAAAGAGACGACTGTGGCAAAAGCACAGGTCACCAGCGCTAAACCAAAAATTCACGACAGCCAAAAACCAGCTCCGAAACGCATTGCGCGACGAAACTGAAACAGGTATACAGGCCTACATCTCGCACCTGAACCCCCTTGAATTCACAAACTACTCCTTATGGAAGGCAGTCAAAAACACGAATAAACCTACAGAATCGGAATCGCCTATAACACTTATAGATGGAAGATGGGCACGAAGCAACAAGGAGAAGGGGCAAGCTTTTGCTCAACATCTTAAAATCGCATTCCAACCAAATGCTCCTAGTAACAACTTTAAAATACCAACTTTAAACAACCTAATCCCCAGATGGACCTAAAGAAGTGTGGCATTTTATCTCAACTCATTTAGATAGAAAGAAAGTGGCAGGCCACGATCTGATAACCACAAAGATGTTGATGGAGCTACCTCCACCTGCAGTAAAGCATTTAACAATATTATTTAACACAATTCTTAGACAAGGTTACTTTTCTCAAGTTTGGAAGCTGTCCCACGTTATCATGATACCCAAACCTGGCAAAACTACAACTTAAGTTTCGTCATACATACCAATAAGCCTGTTATCCGTCGTCTCGAAACTATTCGAAAAATTATTGCTATCAAAATTAACCCCATATCTGGTACAGAATAAAGTAATACCTTACCACCAGTTTGGCTTTCGAAAAAAGCATGGCACTATTGAGTACACCGACTAGTGTCCCAAATCAGCAAGGCGTTCGAGGAGAAACAATACTGCTCTGCAGTGTTCCTCGATGTCGCACAAGCCTTTGACAAAGTGTGGCACGAGGGCCTCGTCTACAAAATAAGAAAACTTCTGCCTTCAAATATCCATGGTATCCTGGAATCATACTTAAAGGGTAAGCGATTTCCAGTCAACTGTGAAGATTACGTTTCATCAGAAATGGATTTACTGGCTGGAGTACCTCAATGAAGTGTTCTTGGACCTATCACACTGTACACACTCTACACCTCAGATTTACCAACAAACAAATATATGCTCACCTCAACGTTTGCCGATGACACTGCGATTTTATTTTGCCACAAGTCAAATAGAATCGCGTGATCTCAACGAACATTTACAAGTGGTTGAAAATTGGCTTTTGAACTGGCGCATCACAGTAAATGAACAAAAAAGCACATACATAACAATTACACTCCACAAACACACGTGTCCTCCAATCATACTCAACAACGAAACTATCCCACAGGAGACAGAAGTGAAATATTTAGGCATTCACCTCGAGAGACGCCTTACCTGGAGAACACACATAGAAAAGAAAAGAGCGCACATCAAACTAAAAGCTGCAAGTCTTAACTGGTTTTTAAAATCAAACTCAAAACTAAGCCTTGATTACAAAGTACTCTTATACAAAGCAATAATAGTACCCATCTGGACATATGGAATTCAGCTGTGGGGAGAAGCAAAAACATCAAAAACCGAACTGTTGCAAAGGACCCAAATGTTGGGGTCCTTATCTGCTTCTTGTCGGGAACGGCCTTTCGCTATCTTTCCTGAGCGCGCGTGTACCTATAACCTAGCTCTATTCCACACAATAAATGATACGCACTAGTTTAGTTGTAAAAAACGACAAGAGACTTTATTCTTAAAATACTAGTTCTTATATGCTATTTACAAACAAACATTACAGTCTACGTCTTGACTTTGCTGGTGTTCCAGTTACGCAATTGTTATTTGGTGTCAGTTGGTCAAGCCCACTGACTTACTGAAGTAAAAGTGTCGTCGTGCATCCTAAATGCCCCTTGTCAGCTTGACTGCGGAACTGTGACACCCTAAAAGTTTACATCATAAATAATGCATAAATACTACTATTTACAATATTTGCACCCTAACAATTTGTGCTCTCTTACTGAATTTAAAAGGAGCCTGTGCTGTGTGTCAACTACGCGTAGGTAGCTTGATTCTAACTCACAACATCCCTCCCCTTTTTCTAAAAGAAGTTAGTGCAACTAACTTCCATTAAATCTTTACAATATTTTCCCTGCACTGTAAACAATTATGGGCATTGATTTAACTCTATAGTAAATACATATAATGTGTTTTTGTTTTTTTCTTTTTAAACTGATCACCAGCCATTGAGAGGCATAGCCAATTTGAAAGACCAAACGTCTAGGCTAGCCAGGTTCAGACACAAATTGTCTGAGTATGATTTTGAAATCATATTCAAACCTGGGAAAAAGAATCAGAATGCGGACGCACTCAGCAGAGTACCGCAGGCATGGAAGGTATCAGTAGTGCAAACGAGGGCCAATGCAAGGTCAGAGAAGGAGAAGGCCGAGAGAAATCAATGGGATAAAATTGATGCTACAAGAGATGTTAGCAATGCAGGTTTCGATGCCAATGAACAAACAGCCAGTAGTGTGGAATGGCTGGAGAATAAAAAGATATCCAGGCTATGTTAAAAGGTTTTCATGTTTCACCCCTGGGTGGACACCAGGGATTCTGGAAAACCCATGACAGAATTAGACGAGTATACGGTTGGAAACGTATGCTCCAAGACATAAAAAAGTATATAAAGGGTTGTCCAAAATGCCAGGCAAACAAGAGTTCGAGGCAGAGGCAGAGACAGTTTCGGGAAATAAATACATCTTGACGTTCCAAGACGATTTCTCAAAGTATATGGCGTGCGTGGCTTTACCCGATGCTGAAGCAAGTACGGTGGCCAAGGCATTCTTTGACGAAATTATAGCACGGTACAACATACCTAAGGTCTTGATAATCGACAATGGTTCAAATTTTGTATCGAAACTATTCTCAGAAACGTGTAAAATGCTAGGAATCAAGAAATTGCATATAGCACTATATCATTCCCAGGCGAATGGCTTATTGGAATGTAGTCATCGACCTCTCGCAGAGTACTTGCGCAGTTTTGCCAAGGAAGACGGCTCGAATTGGGATCAATGGTTGACCATTGCAATGCATGTACACAACAATACTATGCATTTATCAACGAAGCAAACTACGTTTAGAGCACTCTACGGTTTGATTTCAACATGCCAGCAAATATGAAGCGCAAATGTGCGCCAGTGTACAATACTGACGAACCCAATAAAGTGCAAAAGTATCAGCTTCAGCGAGCTCTTGAATTGGTTAGAGAATACCAGGAGTGTGCTAAACGGGTAGCCAGGGAAGCCTACAAGAAGGTATTAAACCGACTAGTCTTTCATGTGGGTGACCAGGAATTAACGAAGAATCAGGCTAGACGAAAAAAATTATAACTGCTTTTCTAATGCATCCAGTACGGTGCGACCCCAAAGATTATCGCGGCCAATTAACCCATCGGCCGGGATACCTTCCCTATCCAATTCAACTGCGTTCACTCTAAAACTCATGCCCTTAACTTCACTGTGCACTATTCTGATGCAACCTCCAAACGCTCCATTAAGTATTCTTACATCTTTTGGGTTAAGAACTAGTCCTTTCCGTAAAACACCAGATTTTACGAAGGTATCCGCCCCTGAATCTACCAAAATCACTAGCTTTCCACTGACTCCTTGCAGGGTATCTCAATGAAGGCATCACCATTCCTGCTCACAACGAAACAACGCCATTTTGATTCCAAAATGGACGCGTATCTACTTCCTAACTCTTCCAATTTTCTGCTCCATGCACCACAGTTATCCTTTACAACCCTATACTCCCTCAAAATTACCGTGAAATTCTGAAGTATACATCCTCGTACCACGTACGCGGCGATTGGCCTATACCCTCTAACCTTATTAAAACTTAATCTAAGTACTAGAATCATCACAGTTACCCAAATAAACGCGCAAGCGAAAATTTTTTCCGGAGAGACTCTTGATCCTCCGTATCTTGAACCATTGTTGTTACATTACCCGGTACGTGGTATTGGAGAGCCTCTTGCTCCGCCTTCTCCTGGACTGTAATTCCTACATTTCCAGTCACACGTACTTCCGGCCTAACTAAGACAACATTTCTTTTGACTTTACAGTCTACTGGCCTCGACTGGGCCGCTGGAAGTTTCCCTGGTTCCTTTGTTGGAATTGTCTATCCTTGCATGCCGCTGCCCGATATCACATTCGTCCACATGAGAAGCAACTCCCATCCCCTGTTGGGTATTGCTTATCCATGGTTCACTTCTGGAAATTCAATTTGGTCGTTGCTGACCACTCCCAGTGTTGAAAGGATTTCTTCCTGGGTTAATTCCTTCCGTTGAATTAACTCGGGGACTACTACCCCTCCCCTCTCTCAAGGGTGGATCCGGGCACCTCGTACCTGACTGCCTTCTACTTTGATCCCATTTAGTGTCTACTTGGCAGAGTCTACTTGCCTCAGGCCATATGTTTGGTACTCCACACAGCAGGGCGTGTTTTTGCGTGTAATGCACTCATCCCTTGTATGCCCTTACTTAAGGCAAATTGAACATGTGGGTGCCCTCTGTACAAACCCCTTGTACGGATTTCTCGGATTCGCGGCTCTGTTGTCAGAGAAACCGGGATTATACGCTCCTCTTTATATGTTTGGAACGGAATTACTTCCCTCTCTATCCATGACAGCGGCAGTTAAACTGTCCTGTATGTTTTCGAACATATGTACCTCCCCCAAACCGGCCGTACTCCGTTCCACAAGGACTTGTGCTTTAATTGCTTCTTCTACTAAATCCTCCAGATTTCCTGTTCTGCTATTCAGCATATGAATCTTTAGAGCGGAGTTGTGGAGGCCCACTACGAGGGTTGTTAACACCGACTAGTCAACTTCTTATAATAGTGCTGTATCTCCAACGCCATTGTGCTTATTTTTTATTATTTCCTGGGACATCATCCGAAGTGACTCTAAACGCCTAGCAAAGGCACGTATGTCTTCACCTGCCATCTGCTTTACGATTCTGATCTCTTGGGATATGTCTTCCAGAGTTCTCTCCTTTAAATAGGTTCTCTTTAGAAGGCCGTAAGGCTCGTTCACACTGCCGAATTGCTTTGGCAGCACAAGGTTGTGTGCATTTCCAAATAACCTTTGCTTAACATAGTCGAAGAAGTCCTGCAACTCATCAGGGCTTATGCTTCGCTTTGCAAGTTCACAACCTGGAATGGACCTATTGAGTTCTGACCTTAAATCTTCTGAAGCAGCACCAGTAATCACAGGTACTAGCCTGGCCACTGCTTTTGAAATCTCCTCTATACCCAATTTACTTATTCCTGTTTTACTTGTGGCTGGTAAAACTTGAGCGTTGTCTTTTTGGGTGGTTTCCAAATTCACTCCTCCCAGATCTGCAATGTACTTTACCAGTGATGGACTCAAACTTATTAATCTTCGACCGTTTGCTCGTACAGGCGAAATACTGTCCACTGTATCGAAACTTTGCTACACTGCTACTGCTTCTGGCTCGTTTGGCGGATATAGCTGATTTTTATTATTTATCGGACTTACCGGCGAAATAGGCTCGATACCGGTCTCGGATGCGTTAAACTACAATTCCGCTTCCCTCTCTTCACTCAATATTAATCTGGGATTTACCGCCCGACATATCCCTTCCGGAGTTAAATATTCCGGCTACCGAACTTCTGGTGGCAATGCTAGTACTGTCTCTTAATCTATTTGAGAGGTTTACGCCAGTCTTACTCTTGCTGGCTTAGCAGTTGTCCCGATCTTCTTAAGCTCTAGATTTTCCCTCTCCAGATACGATACGGCTTCCTCGGATTCTCTGACTTGCCTAGAAAGTTCCCTAGTTTTATTCTCGAGAAATTTTGTATTTGTCTTCAACTCTTCTGTATCCTTGAAGACTTCAAAAAATTTCTCCTCCGTTCGACTCTGAATAGTCGCTAATGCGTGGTCTGCTGCTTCCAATGTTGACAAGTTTTCACCGTCCCTCGCTAATCTCCAGAGGACCAGGGCTTCACTATTGCTCGTTGCCGCTTCCAACTGTTCAAACAATTTTATCGTAAATAACTTTACCTCCGTCTGTAAAGACCTTAACTTGTCTTGACGCTGGTCCTCCTGCGAACTAGGACTATCTTCTTGTGCTTCCAGCTCCCCCAGATCCAATCTGAACTTGGTCAACCAGTCCCGTGCTAAACGGTTGACATATAGTGGATAATCCTTGACAAAATACTCGTTGCCACGACAACACTCCTTAAAAGCTCCTCGTTGTTATCATTAAATGCCTTTAATAAGGCTTCTAGTTCCGCTATGCGCTTATGGTAATACTCGACATTATTTCGTGCCTTATTATCCATCCTACAATTCTTGATTTTCTAATGGATTTCTTCGCTCTGCAGCTTTTGAGCCTCCAGCAATCTTATAGCGTTTTCTTGGCGTTTCCATAGACCGCACAAATTCTTATCTACGATGCCGTGAATTCCAAAATCAAATTCCATAAATAATAAATGCTACAAACTTGTTTTATTTTTTTATATTTAAACTGTATTAATCATTAAATACTTGTTTTAATTAGTGGTGACACTTAAACTAACAAATATAATATCACCGATATTATTCTCACAGCATCCCACGTCTCTTGCATTGCTGTTTCTCTAATTGGCATACCTCTTGCCACAATTTATTTCCCTGCTCCCACGGCACAGGGACCTTCACCGTTTCTTGTTCCTTTAGTACCTCTCTTAAATACGCCAATCGCTTCCGTTCCCGCTTCTGTACTCCTCCTCTTTTTCTTGTTCCAAAACGCTTTCCGTCCTTAAGTAACGACGTTATGTCCTTCAGCTGTCGTTCATTCTTCCGAGGTTCACTTCCCAAACTTGTTTTCTTTTAAAATCAAAGAAAAACTGAGGTTTAACATGGAACTCTTCCAGGCATAATCAATGTAGCAATATTATATCCAATATAAACTACAAAGTACTACAACTGAACTTTGCCACATGCTACTAGACACTCGCACTTTGCTTCACTTAATTTCTTACTAAACGATTTCGTTTTCCTGCTCCCTCTTATACTATTTTTCATTAACTTCACTATTATATATACTATTTTTCATTTGACGCCAAAATTTATTATTTTATATACCAAAACGAGTAATAGTATACCAACAAGTTATAAATTTTATTACTTTTATTACAAAACAAAAAGTATTCCACATAGAAAGAAAACTGTAGCGTAATGCCATGGAGAAAATAAAATTAGTTGAATTACGTAAGTATAAAAACGAGTAAAGAGATCGACTACAAAATACCCTTTACCTTTTCTTGTTAGTGCGAGTTCAACAATTGGGATGTTTTGTTCATAAATCATCATTAGGAGCATATCTACTTTAAATTGCGGTACGGTACCTTGAATTGATTATAGCGACCCCATTTCTTGTGTATGGCTTTGTAGGGTCCATATACGTACTAAAATAAAATTTCGTCCAAAAATATTATATAGGTCGTAAGTTATAGTAATATGTGGATAGTGGGCGTGGCTGTATGAATAACACGCCCATTTTTTGTGCTGTTTCCTTCCTGTGAAATTTCGGTGATAAATCTTTAATAGGAACCTAGTAACGATTTTTGGTTAATTGTGGGCGTGGCAGTAATAATAATCTGCCCATATTTGGAAAGCATGTTAGTACAGACCCATTGTATACATTTGCCAAATTGTTTTCATACATCATCACTAGAATCATAGATAGGGTAACTGTCTGTAAGTGGGGTCCCCAAAATTCATTATATGGGAGGGAGGCGTATTCTTTATCTGATCGACTCCAATTTTTGTATATGGCTTTGTATTGGCCATATACGTATTACCATGAAATTTTGTCCAAAAATATTATATAGGCCGTAAGTTATAATAATATATGGATAGTGGGTGTGGCTGTAGAAATAACACGTCCATTTTTTGTTAGTACCCGAAACCTTCCTGTGAAATTTCGTTGAAAAATATTTAATAGGAACACAATAATAATTTTTGGCTTATTGTAGGCGTGGCAGTTGATTATGATCTCCATATTCTGCACACACACTATTATGGACCCCATGTATATTTCTGCAAATTTTTATTCCGCTGGCAACAATACGAGCATAGGTCGGCTAATTTTAATTTTAGACCCGAAAATTCCCTACATCAAAAGTGGGCGTGTCTTTTCGCTGATCAGCCCCATTTGTTGCAGATAGTTTGTAATGTCCACATGTTCTTTCCCGTAAAATTTAGTCCGTAAATCTCTACCAGATCTTCAGTTATTAATATTTGTTAATAGTGGGCGTGGCAGTAAATATGTACCGCCCACTTTTTACGTTACGATTCCGTCAATTGGACCGAAGTTATAGTCATTTTAAAAAAGGTGGAAAAAGTTCCTTATATGGGAGGTAGGCGTGGTCTTTGTCCAAATCGGCCCATATAGCACTCTGGTCTGTATCTTTGTCTAGACTATACTTTTGCAAAATTTCATTAAAATAGCTCTAACGGTGTAGAAAAAAAGTGGCCACAGAAGGACAGACGGACAGACGGACGGAAAAAATAAAAATTGCTTAGAAAGTGATTCTGATCATATCTGTATATATATGTCCATACCTACCATGCCTCCTTCTCGAAATTGCAACCCCTCTCAAAAGCACAAAGTTAGTATACCCTATTTAGCTTTTTTAAAAGTAAAGGGTATAATTATACTTAATTAATTTCACAATTACGGAAGATAAATACAGATATATACGATTTTGCTACTATTTTTCTATGAACCCATTTTGACAATCTTATTGGTTTCACGAAATTATTTTCCTAATTTTTCTCCGCATCAAATTAAATTTCCAAACCCAAAAAATAATTATAGCACAACTGACACATCCCCATTTCAGTAAAATGCTTTGTTGAGCTGTTTTGCTTTTCCGTGCAAAATATTAAATACCCATTTTCTTTTCCTTTGCAAATCGTAGTTTCCGAACTACAAAAACTTTGATTCAATAACACGTGTTATAAGCACTTCTTGACGTATTTTTGCCTCAAACCCTAAGCTTATAATGTTAAATATTTAGATCAATTTGAAAACAATTGAAACAATTTTATAAACAACTAGCGGGCAAACGTTGTTTTGCCTTCAAATTTTATTTTCATTGAAGTCTGGTTCCGTTGCAAAGTCATGGCGGATTGATATTTCGAAGAAGAATGAAAGGTGCACTAAATCGACATAGCAATTATTGTTCAAATACCGTTTATCGAAGCAGAAATAATGGATTTATATATTTTTGATAGCTGGGCCCGGTCCGCGTTGCTGGCCCCAAATTTTTCTTTTAGTTTGAACTGCCTCTCGAAGAAAATCAAAATCAGTGTTTTTAGTTATTTATATAATAGAAAAAAATGTTTTATTCAAAAATCCAACAATCAAAATTGTAATAACACACACAGTTTATGTTTTTTTTTTATTTTATGTAGATATTTTAAAATGTAAAAATTTAAATTTTTATAATTATAAATTATGTTTTACATATTTTATTTAAATTATCTTATATATAAAATTCTCGTGTCACAATGTTCCTTCCCGTACTCCTCCGAAACGGCTTGACCGATTCCCATTAAATTTTGTGAGCATATTGAGTAGGTCTGAGAATCGGCCAACATCTATTTTTCATACCCCTTAGTGATAAGGGTTGTCCAGGCTTAACATTTTTCTTTAATTTTTAGCCATTTTTTAATTTCTTTATTTTTTTTATTATGTCGCATTAAAAAATACATACAACCCTAAATTTTTATCCTTTTATCACCAACCCCTATTTTTTAGTAGCCATTTTAGTAATTTAATCATTTTTCATCCCCGGTCGATAACTGATCATTCGTCATTTAATCAAACTTTTTTTTTGTATTCATTTTTTTTTTACCATTTCTAACCATATATTTCCCTCATCGTTTACAGCGCTCCTTGCCTATTTCACGCATATACCACATTCTTACACAATTACAATAAGTAAGTTATTTTTTGTCTACACTAGAAATTACATACAAATTATTTATATGGCAAAACAAGGTTTGCCGGGTCAGCTGACAATCGTGTATTTTGCACGATTAGTTAATCAAGTGATTTTCATAACCTCAAAAGTACTCAATACGTTCACAGCGCTCCATGCCTATTTCACGCATATACCACATTCTTACACACTTACAATAAGTAAGCTCTTTTTTGTCTACACTAGAAATTATTTAAAAATTATTTATATGGCAAAACAACGTTTGCCTATTTCACGCATATACCACATTCTTACACACTTACAATAAGTAAGCTATTTTTTGTCTACACTAGAAATTTCTTAAAAATTATTTATATGGCAAAACAACGTTCACAGCGTTCCATGCCTATTTCACGCATATAGTAGGGATGAGAACGAAGCCGGTCTCCTGTTTCTCTCACACAATAAGACTTCTCTCACTCCCTACACAGTTGTCGGCTATCATTATTGTTTGTGCATCAACTGTAGTAGTAACGTTGACAATTATTATTTTGCTATCTCAGTGTAACTCTCATATTAACTATTAATCATTCCTATTTTATTAATTATAATAAAATTATCAATTTTGAGTGTATTTTGCACGATTAGTTAATCAAGTAATTTTCATAACCTCAAAAGTACTCAACACGTGACACGAGCTTCCACCAACAACGGCTTTTGTGTTGTAAGTATACTTTTTTTTATTTATATCGAAAATGTTGTTGGAAACGGTCAAAAAAGATTCGGTGGAATTTAATTTTTATTTAAATTGGGCAAACTTTTTTTTGTGTTCATTTTTTTTTTACCATTTCTAAACATATATTTTCGATATGATTATAAAAAATAAAATTTTTCGCTTTTGTAAAACAGTCTAATGTTTACATGAGTATGTAAATGAATGTGTGTACAACAAAATATTAAATACATTATAACTAGGGCCAAGATTTTTGCCGTGATTTCATTTTAACATTTTACAATTAATGCTCTTAAGTCTTTGACATTACGGCAAATATATTTGATCTTATAAAAATGTAATTTTAATTTAATTTTATTAAAAAAATTTAATTTAACAATTAAGATTTTCATAGTTTCCAAAAATTTGAATCAATCAATATGAATCTTTATTTTGAAATCTCGATGGAAATATTGGTTGTATGAGAAAATTATAAGAGACAATTTTTTTCGTAAAATTTAATTTTTTACAACTTTTGTCTGAAAAATTTTTTCATAAAACTTATATTTTTGCTATAATTTCCTAAATTCAAACTAATCATTTCAAAACTGCGGCAAAAATCCTGGCCCTAATTATACCTTTAACATTTTTCATCATTAAGTAATTTCATTAATTCTATTTATGTGTGTTTTGTACAGTGAACAATGCCAAGAAAACGCAAAGGGACTGATTTGACCCGTAATACAAGTAAATCTCGAAGCTTGGGAAATAGAAGATCCGAAAAAACCGAAGAACAAATCCAGCAACAAAATACTGATGCACGTGTCAGAATGGCGCAATTGCGTCAAGAAGAGTCAGAAGATACACGAGCTGAACGCAATGATGTAATAAGATTAGAACAACGGCAATCACGCCGTTTCACAGTCAATAGACGCAGAACAAATGACCAACAACGACAGCAGGTACCTCGAGCATTTACATCTGATTCATTCCTGCGTCTAGCATTCCAGTATGAGCCCGATATTGAATATTATGCTCATTCAAAAGTGGTAATTGGTGCTATGGACAAGAAATGTCCGCATTTTCATGCTCTGAAATTCAAAAATGAGCCAGCTGGGATGTGTTGCGCGTCAGGAAAAGTGCAACTACCTGAAATTGAAACACCACCTGAATCATTGAACGGTTTACTTATCGGCACGGATCCAGATTCTAACGTGTTCCTGAAGTCAATTCGAACATTAAATTCATGCTTTCAAATGACATCGTTCGGAGCAACAGAAATAGTTCGAAATACTAATGCAAATGGTCCACAATACAATTCTACATTCAAAATCAGAGGCCAAGTTTATCATAAAATGGGCTCACTGCTGCCAATGTCAAACGAACCACATAAATTTTTACAAATCTACTTCATGGGCGGCGAGGATTCCGGAAGCGCACTTGCCAATCGCGTGAATGCACGTTGTGATTACAATAACCTTGATTCATTTTATGCCAGACGCATCGTCAGCGAGCTGGATGCTCTATTGAACGAGCACAACGAATTGTTGAAAATATTCAAATCACACATGCACAAATTACAAAGCGATAATCACGCTATCGTCATTAATCCTGATAAAACACCACCCGTTGTTGATGATGTTGCTGGAATCATGGTTGGCGATCGTACAGGTGCACGAAAAATTGTGATTCGTAGAACAAATAATAATCTTCAGTTCATTGCTGATACACATCGTTCATATGACGCTCTCCAATATCCGCTAATATTCTGGAAGGGACAAGACGGATATTGCATAAACATAAAACAACGAGATACCGTATCAGGTACTTCATTGATTATGAATTTGATCATAAATCATTTAACAAAACAATTAAAAATTATTGAACGTAATTAATTTAAATTCATTTTTATGAATATATTATTACAGGAGCTGAAACAAACAAGAACGTTAGCTCAAAGGATTTTTATGCGTACCGATTAATGATTAGACGCGGCCTGGACAACGTCATTCTACGATGTCGTGAGCTTAGTCAACAATTCATGGTCGACATGTACGCGAAGATTGAGGGCGAACGACTACGATACTTACGATATAATCAACTAAAGCTGCGTGCGGAAGAGTACATTCATTTGCGAGACGCTATCAACAACAACGCCGACGTCGCCGAAATTGGTAACCATGTCATTTTACCATCATCGTATGTAGGCAGTCCACGTCATATGCAAGAATATATACAGGATGCTCTGACTTTCGTGCGCGAATATGGACGACCATGTTTATTTATCACGTTCACATGTAATCCAAAATGGCCAGAGATTGCATCTTTGCTATTGCCTTCCCAAAATGCAATACATCGCCATGACATTACAGCACGTGTATTCAGACAAAAGTTGAAGTCTTTAATAAGTTTCATTACTAAATGACCTGTATTCGGTCCCACACCTTGCTGGCTGTATTCGGTTGAGTGGCAAAAGCGAGGATTACCTCATGCACACATTTTGGTTTGGTTAATCGACCAAATCCGTCCTGAAGAAATCGATAGTATCATTTCTGCGGAAATTCCAGATCCGTCCACTGACCAACTGCTGTTTGATATTGTTACAACAAACATGATCCATGGTCCATGTGGTACTCTTAATAGTTCATCGCCCTGCATGGCAGATGGAAAATGTACTAAAAATTTCCCTAAAGATTTTAGTAATGATACGGTCACAAATGTCGACGGATACCCAATATATCGTCGAAGAAATCCAGATAATGGCGGACAATCATTTAATAAAAATATCAGCATTGATATTGACAATCGTTGGGTGGTGCCATATTCGCCTCTGCTGAGCAAGACATACAATGCTCATATTAATGTTGAGTTCTGCATCAAATACATTTGCAAGTATGTCCATAAAGGCAGTGATATGGCTGTGTTTAGAGTGGAAAATACTAATGTGAATGCTCCTCCAGTGAATAAAAACGATGAAATAACGCTCTACCAAATTGGTCGGTACATCAGCTCCAATGAAGCTGCTTGGCGCATCTTTGGTTTTCCAATTCATGAACTGAATCCAGCAGTTGTTCAGTTAGCCGTCCATCTTGAAAACGGTCAGCGTGTATTTTTCACGAACGAGACAGCGATTGATCGTGCAATAAATCCACCTAAAAGTACACTCACTGAATTTTTTGAATTGTGTAATCGTGCGGATGATTTTGGTGCCAACATTAATATCGCAAACATCTTTGTTTTTGGCTGCCAATATAGCGCGATCACTTAGCCATTGGTGATTGATATTGCGATATTGATATTGCGCTCAATATTGGGATATACACTTGAAATTAAGCCTTCTTTTGATTCATTTAAAACACAACAATCTGCAGGCAATGTGATGAGTCCTGTTGCATTGTCCACTGCAATTTTGCCATTTCCAATATCCAATAATTGACGTGCAAATAAACGGTCTGAAGCATGATTTTGTAATTGTATGCGCATATTTACCGTTAGTGAAAGTTTTTTAACATATCGCAACAAATGAGATGCCTTTAAACAAGCATTTAGTTCATCTGCTGGTGTTGATCGTGATATGACTGGCAAGGGTTGTCTAAAAACGCCTGCCAATAATATAAGAGCACCCACAAATGGTTGTTGATTGCCACGTAAATCTTGCAATGTTCGATCCAATGCCACTAGAATTTTTTTATGCGCCATTGTGCATTCATCCCATATACTAATCTTGCATTGTTGAAGTACCTTTGCCATCCCAGATGTTTTTGAAATATTACATGTTGGTGTTTCGGTCAGTTGCATATTCAATGGTAATTTTAACGCAGAATGTGCCGTTCTTCCACCATCTAATAGGGTAGCAGCAATTCTTTTGGAGATGTCATTCCCAATGTATTCAAAGTTTTATTCACCATTACTAAACAAATATCCTCAATGTATATTAATGCTTGATTATACATCTCAGGAGAGTATTCTAATCCTGGACTTTCAGTTGCATTATGCGCTTGATATAAAATGTCATCTGTCATTGCATTTTTATATTTTTCCCATAGTTTCCCACAGTAAAGGTTTTGATGGACCGCATGTTGATAATATAATTGCGAATAATATACGAATTTAATATGGAGAAGCAGACAGTGAGGCATCGGCAAGTGCACTTTCCCAATGGTCATCGTTCTCGAGTAAATTTAACTTTTGGCAGGCGTCCCGATATGATTCACACAATATATTATTTATGGTTTTCAAATTTTGGAATGATGTCGGACCACGTACTCGTATATGAATCAAAAGCAAACGCAAGTAATAGCATTCATCATTATTTGGATGTACAGTGTATAGTCGACTTAAAGCATCACTTGAAAACACATTTGGGTGGTCAGCTACTATTTTCCCTTGTTTGCGACGTTGGAATGGTTTTGTGGATAAATTCCATGTAAAATATCGCGGAACCTCATTATACAGTAGCGTCTTAGCGAAGTAATCAATTTGGCACAATGAAAAAAATGCAGTCAATGTTGTTGCTGGTGGTTGTGCTGCTCGCTCGATCACATTTTCCGCTGTAAAATATACTCGCTGTCCATTTTCTAAATGAACTTCCAAATGAACTACAGTCGGATACCTCTCATGAATTGGAAAAGAGAATATGCGCCAAACTGCTTCGTTGCTGGTAATGTATCTTCCCTTTGATATTGTGTGATTTCATCTAGCTTATCTTCAGGTGCCACTCCATAAATGGCCATATCACTGCCTTTGTTTACATATTTACAAATATATTTGATTGATTTAACGGAATTGCAATATTCAACGTTTATATGTGCTTTATATATTTTCGATAATAATGGTGAATATGGCACTACCCATCTATTATCAATCTCGATATCAATGTTTCGTACTTTTAATGTAATGGATCTAACATTGTTATCTGGTGAACGTAGGCGATATTGAAGGTATCCATCATTGCCTGTTATTGTTTCTGGAATCAATTGTCTTGGATATCGCTTAGAACACTTGCCATTAATCATGCATGGTGAATGCATATTAAAGGCACCGCATGGGCCATGTATCATATTCTTCGTTATTATTTCGAACAATTCTCGATCAATTGTTCGGTCTGGGATTTCAGCAGAAATAATATTATCGATTTCGTTTGGCTGAATTTTATCAACACACCAAATTAGAATATGAGCATGTGGCAATCCTCTTTTCTGCCATTCGATCGAATACATCCAGCAACGAACTAAGCCAAAAACATTAGATTTTACAATTAAATCCATCAGAGACTTTAATTTCTGCTTAAATACGCGTGCTGTGATGTCATGACGATCAGTTTGCGATTGTCCTGGCAATAAACATTTTTTAATTTCATTCCAAATAGGGTTACAAGTAAATGTGATGAATAAATCAGGACGACCATAATTGCGAACGTATGTCATAGCATCTTGTGAATATTCATACATATGACGTGGGCTGCCGGTATAAGAAGCTGGTAGAATTTTTAATCGGCCAAGATCATTTAAATTGCCATCATTATTAATTGCATCACGTAGATGAATATATTCGTCCGATTGTAATTGACGTTGATTTAGGCGAATAAATGATAGCCGCTCTGATTCTATTTTTGCATACATATCTACAACATACTGATGATACAGTTGGCAGCATTTCAAAATATGATTTTCCATATTCTCCCGAATCATGAGTCTGTACGCATAGTAATTCATGCTACTTATCTTTTTATTTGTTTCTTCACCTATAATAAATAACCAATATAAATAAAATTTTTGTGAGCAATACAATTTTTTAAAATTTACCAGTAGCTGGGTTTAACATTTTTAATTGAAAATGGTAGCCATCTTCTCCTTGCCAAAACAGTATTGGATATTGGAGCGCATCATATGAGCGATGTGTTTCAGGTACTCGTTGTAATTGATCATTTCTTCTATGTAAAATTATATCTCTTGGCTCGAACTGATCACCAACAATTACAATAGCAACTTCATTTATTGTTGGTGCATTGAATAGTCTTGCATGCTCACCTAGTGGTGTTTTATCACCGTTTATAACTATTTTGTGATTATCGGATGGCATTCGGTCTGTTGCAACTTTAAATAATTTCACCAATTCGTTATGCTCATGGAATAAATTTTGTAATGATTCTACAATGTTGCGGCGTAGTCGCGTAGCAATTGCACATCTGGTGGTGACTTCTGTTTCAGAATTGCCAAGGAAATATATCTGCAAAAATTTCTATTCTTCATCAGGAATAGGCAATAAGGATCCTGCTTTGTGATATATTTGTCCTTGTACTTTAAATGTTGGCATGAAGCTTCCACTAACTATATTGTCAGCACCAAATGACGTAATTTGAAAGCAATTATTATAACCTCGTGTATGGGTTAGGAAATGTTTTGATTGTGGTGTTGTTCCAGACACCAATGAAGTAATGGTTCCGGTGGTTGGCTTTGTTCTGGCAGCTTTACTTTGCCATTTGCGCAACATAAGCCAGGTGTTTCCTTTTTATATTTAAATGCTTTGCAATGGACACATAATTGATCCATGCTACCGATATTGATATTGGGATGTACATTATAATCAATTGTCGGATCGTAATTAAATGCAAGACGCATAAAAGAAATACGATTGGTATTGTGTATTGCTGCTCTGGCGGCTCTTCTCGAAGCACGTTGTTCTTCGGTCCGTATTTCGCGATTTTCTTGTGAAGAATTTTGGCGTAAATGTGACATTCGATTCCTGGCTTGTTCATTGTCTTCTGCGCGCTCCTCTTGTGTCTGCTGTGAGCGCAGCACACTCATATGATTTGTGTGCCTTGCACGGCGACCAATATTTGCACGTGGGCGTGGCATTTTGTACTGCAATATACGTTTTTTATGATTTATTTATTTTTTGTTTGTTATTGTTGGGGTAGGGAGGATGCCCTTTGTTGTCTTACCTGTTGCTTGTTTACTTTCTTCAATAGCTTTCAATAATACAATTTTTTTTATTTTTTTTTTTTTTAATATCCAAATATTTTATTGCAATCTGTTACATTTAATCACATTCAGCAATATTTAATAACTTAAGACTAATTTTTGTATTTACTGTCTTTTATGGACTACACTCAGTGGTGCAGCCATTGCCTATTAGCACAGGAGATCTGTTGTGGATTTTCTCTTCAGTCGGATGAAAGTGAAGGGGTTGGAAGTGAGTTCCGATATCAGTGAATTTGGGTGGACTAGGAGTCTCAGATTGTGCGAAGTAGAGAGCTTTTTTATTTCTTGAGCGACTGTAGGAACTTTGAGGTCACGATGGATTTGGTTGTTTGTGACATAATAGGGCGCGTTTACAATCATTCTTAGGGTCTTTGATTGGAATCTTTGAAGTATTTCAACATTGGAAGTTGCCGCAGTGCCCCACAGCTGAATACCGTATGTCCAAACTGGTTTTAAAATTGCTGAGTACAAGAGCAATTTGCTATCGATTGAGACTTTGGAGTTTCGATTCAAGAGCCAGTGTAGATTTCTGAGCTTTATACCGAGTGATTTTCGTTTTGTAAATATATGTGTTTTCCAAGTTAATCTTCTGTCGAGGTGCATCCCAAGGTATCTAGCCTCATTACATTGGGGTATATTTATGCCGTTGAGTTTAACGGGTGGGCAGGTGTTTCGTTTGAGAGTGAATGTAACCTGGACTGATTTTGTTTCGTTCAACTTGATTTTCCATTTTTTTAGCCAGGCAGTAATTTTGTTTAGCCCACTCTGGATTTTAGAGGAAGCTAAGTGTGGGAGAGTGTCAACAGCTAAGACAGCAGTGTCATCTGCAAAGGTACCTATGGTGACTCCTTCAGCTGATGGTAAGTCGTACGTGTGAAGTAGATAAAGTATTGGGCCCATGACACTTCCTTGGGGTACGCCTGCTGAGCTTTCATGGAGCTCAGATTGTTCCTCACCTTGCTTTACGAAAAAATATCTATTTGTAAGATAGGACTTGATTAACACATAGTAGTTAATGGGGAGTGTAGTTTTTATTTTGTAAAGCAAGCCATCGTGCCAAACGCGATCAAATGCTTGCGAGATGTCAAGAAACGCTGCTGTACAATATTGTTTATGTTCGAATGCAGTGTGTATATACTCAACAATCCTATGAACCTGTTCGATTGTGCTGTGTTTTTCC
This sequence comes from Clusia tigrina, assembly GCA_920105625.2. Lineage (NCBI taxonomy): Eukaryota > Metazoa > Arthropoda > Insecta > Diptera > Clusiidae > Clusia > Clusia tigrina. The sequence goes on from CAKKTE020000572.1 coordinate 711,527, forward strand.
TGAATCCAAATTGATGATTTGGAATTAGCTTTCGCTCTTCTATAATTGGGAGTAGTCTCCTCAGGAAAAGGGTTTCCATGAGTTTAGAAGCAATCGGTAACAAGCTAATTGGGCGATACGATTCAACTTTATCAGCGCTTTTTCCGGGTTTGAGAATCATTTTTAATTGTGACACTTTCCATTGGGGAGGTATAAAGCCAGATGTTAGTACCGCGTTAAATAAGTAGGTAAGATATGTCACTCCTTCTTCTGGAAGTTGTTTTACTATTTTTCCAGTGATAAGGTCGTACCCAGGGGCTTTCTAAATATTTAGCTTATCAATAGCTGCTTTCACTTCAGATTTGGAAAATTTACGTATGGGTAGGTCCATCTGATGGGTATTACTCAGAACACTTTTCTTTTCTTCTGTTACACATGCTGGGGACTCGATTTCGTGTGGGGTAAATACTCTTTTTAAGTGTCGGGCAAATGTGACTGCTCTTTCAAGGTCACTTTTAGCCCATTCGTTATTTTCCATTCGTAAAGCGGATTGGAACATTGTGGGTCTCTTTAGATTCCTAGTTGCTTTCCAGAGAGAGTATTCTGTAGCAGCTGTTGCATCGAGATTACTGAGGTAATGATAGAGTTGGGTGTTTCGTTCGTTATTAAGGATCCCTTTAAGTTCTTTTCTAAGCGCATTTAATTTTTTCTTGTCCACAGGATGTCTAGTTTGTTGCCACTTTTTTCTTGCATATCGCTTTTCTCTCAGTTTTTCTTTTATAGTTTTGGAGATGTTCGTTGATTTTCGTTCATTTAGTGGGGGGGGTGGAGTCCCACGCAGCTTGTTGCAGGCAGTTGTTGAAGTGTTCAACAGCCGCAATGATATCTTCTTAAGATTTCAGTGATAGTTTTAAATCAATTGTGGAAGATACCATATATCGGAAGCGATTCCAATCAGTTTTGTGATTATGTAAGCTACATTGACTGGGAAGAAGGGCAAGATTGTTGTTAAGCTCGACGAGAACTGGAGAGTGGTCAGAAGATAGCTCAAAACATGGGCTACATTTAAGATCACTAAGCATGATACCTTTCGTCACACAGAAGTCAATCAAGTCGGGAATTTTTCTTACATCTGTTGGCCAGTATGTTGGTGTACCTGAAGAGACAGGGAGTAAATTTAATTTTCCAATGTCCGCATAAAGCTGTCGACCTTTTGGTGTAGTGAGACGGGAACCCCAGTATGTGTGCTTTGCGTTATAGTCTCCTCCAGCTAGGAATCTATTGCCAAGGGTCTTAAAGAATTTCTCATACTCCTCCATTTTTATTGTGTGTTTAGGTGGGCTGTAGACAGCGGAAATTGTAATTGGCCCTTTCCAGTCATCAACAATTATATTCGTGGCTTGTATAGCTTCTGTGCGATAAGATGTGCTCTCACAGTGTTTTATATTATTGCGTATTAATATTGCTGAACCTGCATGAGCCTTATTATCTGGGTGCAGGGTGTGATAAAACTTAAAGTTCGGAATCTGAAAATGGCTTTCGTTGGTGAAATGGGTTTCAGATATTAGGAGTATATCTATTTCGTATGTTTTAAGGAATTTTTTAATTTCTAATAAATGTTTTGACAGCCCATTAGCGTTCCATAGAATGATTTTTATGGGATTGATATAATTTTATGGGAAAGATGAATAAGTTCATCATTGTTGTGATTTGTTGCATGACTTGCCGGAGTAGCATTATCATTTCTCGCATTTCGTTCGGGGCTTGGGTTTCTGCAGGAACAGTATTAATTGGTAGGCTTTAGTTGCTTGTGTTGAGTGTTTCAGTGCCTGAGCGTATGAAAGTACATTTTGAGTTTGTTTTGATGTACTGGGATTTACCAGAACTTCCTGTTGTTGAGTAGGATTCATGAGTAAATTGTCGTTTTTCCTTAATTGTGGGTATTTCATTTTCTGAAGATTTTTATAGACTACACAACCTTTGTAATTTGCTGGGTGATTACCTTCACACAAGGCGCATTTGACTTCATCTGATCTGCTTGTACGTACACAATCTGAAGACGTGTGGCTTCCGGCGCATTTAATGCACATTTTCTTCATAAATTTCTTTATTGTTTGATTTTGTTTGAAGTTCAATGATAAACATTGGCAGAGGCTTTTTTGTGTTTCTTCGCTTTATGTTCCAAATATTCGTGACAGAGTGACCAAGGTTTTGCAGGGCTTGGATTATTTCATCTGTGCCTATAGATGGGTGCATATTTTTCAGTACTACTTTGAAGCCTCTTTCTTGTTTTGGCTTATAGGTGAAAAATTCGGTGTTTTTTAGCTCAAGCTGGTTGACTATTGTCTTGTAGGCTTCTGGAGAAAATGCCTGGATTTTAACTTGCTCATTGTTTATGAGCTTTAATTCGTATGAATTTGGAGCAGCTTCAGACAATAGTTTCATTAGAGGACCTATATTGGTAACTCTGTCAACAAATATTGGTGGGGGCTTAGACACTTTTTCTTTATGCTCTGTGTTTTTTTGGTCACAGTCTTCAACTTCTTCTAGGGACGAAAATCGATTTTCGGTTCCTTTCGGATCTCCTAGCCAGTATTTTTCAAGTTTAGCTTATTTTTGAGTGGTCTTTGTCTTACCTGGACTCTCTCTCTGCCTTTTCTTGTTTAGAACCGTTTTCCAGTCCTCGTCGTGGGAGGGTACACTTACTGTGACTTGGGGAGAGGCAACTGGTTGCTGTTGTTTGTATAGCAGCTGAAGCTGGCGTTGAAGCTGATCAATTTGTTGTTGGACAGTTTGTTGAGAGCTGTTTTTATTTGGAAAAGTCGAGCTTGATTGTGGCGAGGGGCATTGAGGACTCCAGGCATTTTGGAGCGGATTCTGAAGAAGGGGTTTCTTTTGTGTTTGCAGTTGTTGATGCTGCTGTTGTTGTTCCTGATGTTGTTTTTCTCGGTGTTGCTGTTGTTGTTGTTGTTGTTGCTGCTGTTGTTGTTGTTGTTGTTGTTGTTGCTGCTCTTCTTGTTGCTGACCTTCCCCTCTAGGTGGGGTACGGTCTACACCCATTTTTTTTTCTTTATTATTTATTTTTGTTTAAAATTAACTTTGGCAACTCTACACTAGATACTTGCTAAGCTGCTTTTAATTTAACGTATTTGTGTACATACATAACCGTATAATAGCAGTGCTATTTTGCGGTTGTCTCACTTTGTGATTATTTGTTGTTTCTCACTTTATAATTTTGTTATTTTTATTTTTGTATATTTTGTTTTTGTTTTTACACTTTATTTAAAAATTAAAGAATTTTAAGTTAGTTGTTTTCAGAATCACTGCACTCGGCACTCTTCCGACGCAGAAAATTTTGCACTTTCACGCTTGTGCGAAATTGTTATTATTTTCTCATTAAATACCTCGATTTTTGTTAAATTTTATTATCACTATCGGATTAGTTTTTCACTTTGTAAGAGTTGCCAACTTTGAGTAATACAATTAATTTACTTTCACTAACACCTTGGTTTAATTTATAAAAATGTATGTAATATTGAATTTAAATAAATTAAATTTCAATGTAATAAGTTATTTTTTTTCGTTTGACTCCCACGTACTTTTCACGAAAAGAGGCTATGTATGAGTCGGTGTCGGGATACTTAACGCCGCCACATGCCGATTAAGCACCCAACGTATTCAGCGAAATATAACATAGGCTTATCACGCAAATAGAGTTTAAAAAAGAGTGATGTATATTTTTTCACGAAAAGATGTTAGCTTTGAGTCGGTATCGGGCTAATTAACGCCACTACACGCTGATTAAGGACCCAACGCCTTCAGCGAAACACAGCATAGGCTTATCGCGCTAATCTCTATCGGGCAAAACACAAAAAAACTAAATATTGTGCCATCTGTCGGACGAAATTCAAACTACACAGAAACACTACTCATGGCCAATAGACCATGCATATAACATTTGGTAAAAATCGGTCCAGTAGTTTTTGAGTTACGGTCCAAAAGCACAAAAAACTAAATATTGCGCCATCTGTCGGACGAACCGCAAACTACACAGAAACACTACTCATGGCCAATAGAGCATGCATATAAAATTTGGTCAAAATCGGTCCAGTAGTTTTTGAGTTTAGCGATCACGAACATACACGTAATTTTTATATACGAAAGTATGTAGAGATATACTCGTATATATATTGAAACGTGATTGCATATCAGTGAAACGGGTTTGCATACTTTTACGATCCCATCTGGAGTTTGAGAATGAGTGCACCACCCTGTGTGGTTATTAGTCAAGACACAATCCATTCGAATAAAAGCTTCTTTCGTTGTAGAGATTGTGGTTTAAAGAAATATCTCGAAAGTAAGAACTTCCTCTATAAAGTTCTAGAAACATCTACAATAGTGTAGAATTTTCTACAGCAACCATTCGAAACTATAAAAGCACAAGACTGTGCAAAGTAAAAGACATTCGAACAGAGATCGTGACAGTGTGTACATCGAGCATTATAATCGAAGCAGCAGTATTTTTAATTGTGCAAAGTCATGAAATTCATGGTGAAATAAAATACAAATTGTAAAGAAGTAAAGTTTAAGCTCAATGTTAAATGTGTAAACAGCAATAGTTTGATTACTACAAAATCCAGTGGTACGAGTCCGAGTACAGAGAGTTAGAGAAATTGTCAGGAGGGCAATTTTGTAACAGAGTAAATTGTCAACAGGGCAATTTCGTAACAATTGGTGTCAGAAGTGGGATTGTGTATCTGTAATAAGCAATGGTTAAATTTGAAAAACTGAGATTGGAGCAGCTCAAGAAGGAGCTTGATCGTTTAAATTTGCAAACACAAGGGCTTAAAGCGGAGCTGCAGGTGCGATTAAGAAGCGCTTTAGAGGAGCAGGGTATAGACGTCGATGAGCATGAATTCCAATGTGAACAGCCAATGACATCTAGATACGAAGAGAAACCGCAAAAAAACTAATACGGGTAACTTCGACATGAGTGAACTCATCGGGGTAGTAGAATCCTTCAAACAGTATTTGCAGCAGCGAGATGAGAGAATACTGCAGCTCTTCCAGCAGCACGGTGAGGAGATACACCAGCGAATAAAACAAAATGCTCCAGCAGTTAAAGAGGATGTCAAGGAACACTTACAACAGTGTGAAACGCGATGTACTCAACTTGCGGGACAGAACTCACAGCAGAATAATGAAATGTCCGAAATAGTGGACAAGAAGGTTTGTGAGGTTGGGACAGGGCAGGAGTCGTTCGAAGGATTTGTGGAAAAAAAATCCAATGCGAATGAGCAAAGGCAGAACGAAATTGAAGCTACTGCCAGCACAGATGGTTGGAGTAATCGCGAAGTACTGGCACCATTGGCTATGTCATTGAAAGGAGCTCATGTACTGCCGAATATCGCAGAGGGTGAGAGAGACTGTTATGAAAATATGATGAATGCCATTCAGCGGAGCAGTGGTGAGTCTTTACAACAGGATGTGGCGGAGGTGGAGCAGCTCGCCCATCTTGCCTGTCCAGGCGAGATTGCTGAGAGAAGTATGATGGATACTTTCGTATATGGTATTCCCGATGCGAAAATGGACTGTTCAGCGATGACAAATGCAAAAGCTAAATGTATGGAAACAGTGGCTGGCGCTTTAACGTTTGAGATAGCGGCCATGGTGTGCCAGCCAGTATGCAGAGCCCATCAGGTGCAAGTTGAAAGTGGACAGGGTTGCACGGGCAAGAGCCTTGCCTCCGGTGAGGTTGGATACGCGGCTCGTGGCTGGCGGACAAAACGCAAACGTTCTCCATCAGACTCGCATGTGGGATCGGAAAGGCAGGGAATTGGATGATGTTTTTAAGCTGTCGACTAACTAAATAGAGTCAGTCTCGAGGGGCAAGATTTGACTCCCACAACATGCAGCCCCGGAAAGTCAAATGCCTAATTGCTGACAGTGTGATAAGCGAGGAGTAGTAGTAGATTAGCAGATAAAGAATGGAGTAAAAAAAAAAACTTATCTAGATGCAGCAGTTGTATACCTGCAGAAATCGTACACAACTGATGAGTGATAAAATGAAAGCCAGATATGATATACGAGTAACCTCTAAGGGATTTCAGGAAGGGCAACTAGTTATGCTTCATAATCCGCAAAGGAAAAGTGGAATATTGCCAAAACTGCAAACACACTGGGAAGGACTTTATAAGGTGATAAAGCGGATCAACGATGTTAGATACCGCATCCAGTGGACGAGAAATGTCAGGAGCAAAATGAAAGTCGTTCATTTAGAGAGGCTATCTCCTTATAAAGGTTACTATCCTTGTTCGGGACGAACAAGATTAAGCGGAAGGCAGTGAAACGTGATTGCATATCAGTGAAACGGGATTGCATACTTTTAGGATCCCATCTGGAGTTTGAGAATGAGTGCACCACCCTGTGTGGTTATTAGTCAAGACACAATCCATTCGAATAAAAACTTCTTTCGTTGTAGAGATTGTGGTTTAAAGAAATATCTCGAAAGTAAGAACTTCCTCTATAAAGTTCTAGAAACATCGAGAAAATTCTACACTATTGTAGAGTTTTCTACCCGAACCATTCGAAACTATAAAAGCACAAGACTGTGCAAAGTAAAAGACATTCGAACAGAGATCGTGACAGTGTGTACATCGAGCATTATAATCGAAGCAGCAGTATTTTTAATTGTGCAAAGTCATGAAATTCATGGTGAAATAAAATACAAATTGTAAAGAAGTAAAGTTTAAGCTCAATGTTAAATGTGTAAATAGCAATAGTTTGATTACTACACAATCCAGTGGTACGAGTCCGAGTACAGAGAGTTAGAGAAATTGTCGGGAGGGCAATTTTGTAACAGAGTAAATTGTCAAGAGGGCAATTTCGTAACAGTATACTCGTATATACATTTTCTGTGCGAAATCAATATAAAACGAATTGTAAATGAAGCTGCAAAAATTCCTGCTGGTATTCATGTGTGGTAAGAAAATACTCAACTATTTTGTGAGTAAAAATTCGTAGCCAAATTCATGGAAGAAAATAAAGTACAACATTAAACATTTTTCGTTATTTAACAACATCTCTTGCAATAACGTCCAAGCAGCAACATAGTTGACTTCCGTCAGGGAGAAGTGGTTCATTAATTTTGCAGATTCTCCTGTAACATTAGCCATTAGGTACCACATTTTTTGCACCGCTGCTAATGGCTGCTTGTCGTTCATTTGGGAAAACAGATCGAAGAATTGTTGCCATTTCAAGGAATCGCCGTTGAACTGTGGAATGGTCACATTTGGGAGGTAAACTGAACCTCGCAATGTTTGCTCTTCTCTCGCAGCTGAACTGATACTGGTACCTTGGCATTGATCTGCTCTTATAGAGAGACCAAGTAATTGGTGTTGTACCATTTCATCTAATTGATCGTACTCTGCTTGGCCAAAGCCTTCTGCTGCCGGATGTCCCAAATTTTCCCAAAGCTCGTCGCACACCAATTATATTTGGGTCCAAAGATGGCTGATGCTGTTTATTTTTAATTTATACAATTGCATTGGGTGGTTTTCTTGGACTGCTTCCAGATTTTCGAGTGCTCGCCTCAACGTAGCTATGCGAGCAGTCGGCTTCCTCACTATGCCGTGTTGTAGAGAGGTTCTAGAAGGTTCCTTCAGGAACGATGTCCTTCGCGGTACATGAGGAGCTGATATTGATATTTCTTCAATTTGATGCTTGGTGGGTTCTAGTATGGCCGGTAAGCTTGCTGCTGCCGATGGTGCTGCTCCTTTTCGCCTGGTATAGCCCCACCTTCCTTGTTTGGCTGGAGACGGGTGGCTTCCTGGAGAAATCGGCTTTGTTAGGTACCGAATAACTTGCTGATTCGGTCGTAGTATCCGGATGTGAAATATACATGGACAGTCGGATGATCCGTTAATGCCCTTAATTTGCCATCTGTTTCATCGCACTCTTTCCAGTACTGAGTCAATTGACGCAATTTCTCATAGTAATAGGAGGACCTTGTTTTTCTGTCTGCGGCATTCTTGTTGAAATTCCGAATAATCCTCGTGATTTCTTCGCCGACCTCTATTTGCCGTTCTCCGATACATTTGCCATGGTGTATGTATTTCAGCACTTAAACTGAAATATCACGTCGGGGTCACCAAAATGTTAATTCAAAATTCTGTTTTGAGTTTGTGTTTTGAATTTCCAGTACTTGAACTGGGAAATCACAATGATCAAATAATTCAAGTATTTAATCTGAACTTGAGGTTTGAATTTTCAGTACTTGAACTGAAAATTCACAACGAAACAAAATTGAAGTTACTTTAAATTGACGGTCTAGTACTTGATCTAGAAAACCACGAAGAAATAATAATTCAATAATTGTTCTTTAATGTGCTAATTTCGAACTGACTTTATTAAATCATTCCTTGCATTTTTATATAATATTTACGAGTACATGTTAAAAAAATACTATATAGTACTAATAATAATGATCAGCAATACTGTAGTTCGATGCACGTTGCACAACATATATGCTAGAGTAGCATATTATCATGAGACTAAAAACAACAAACAAACGTGTCGAATTTCCGTCTGCTTAATGTGCAAGAGAATTTAAACTGCTGTTACGCAAAGTGCTACGAACTTCTGTTATTATTGACGCAATTGACGGCATTAAAACTTGAAATCCCTCTTAACATTTTACTATAATTTGATTCATACAAAACAATTATTTACTGTTTTGGATTATTTGCCGGGAAAAAAACATTTTTATCTCAATTCTGTGCAAAACTAGTTGCCCATCTTACATAAGCGAGAATATAAAAGAACCTGTTCATGTGAAAACATTGTCCATTGCATGACTCAATCTTTCATTGCATCTAAATACTTTATATTATGTAAATTATTTAACATTATCGCCTGTATAAACCCATAAACGCTTGATTTTTCCTACACCTTGTAACTCGCTCGCATATGACTACATACATACATATGTACATACCTTCCAGGCACTTTTAATTGATTATAATTATTTGCTAAAGCTATTTCCCAAATTAGAGAAACGTATTCTTTTTCTTTTAACATACATATATAATTTTTCAATCTCCTACACGCTCTACTCTACTTTCCGAAGCGACAACCAAAAGAATTGAGGCATATTTACGTGTACCCTGCTGCAGTATGTATATACATATCTACAAATTCCCAATTTTTCATCATACGTCCCTATATACTTATTTATAAGTACATACTCATTCCTCTTTTCCAGAATACTTATATTTATCTTTTATATGACGTTCTTACATTCGTTCTGTATATTATACACATGCATACATATACGGGTACTTACTTCCAAAAGTTTCCGTAGCTTGGGCCTTCAAGCTGGTGTCCGGCGCATCAAATATTCATACAATAACTACCGCATGTATGTGAGTATATGCTTTACGCTTAGTTTCATATCTCTTACAGACGACTGTCTTGTAAATTTTTGTTGAATTATTTTCTATGAACATTTTTTAATAAAAAATGATAACTGTTTTTTCGTTTCTTTGTTTTACCATGCTTCATTCGGCTAGTGTGATTATATACTCGTATATTATGTAATTTTTAATATCCCGAGTTCACTTGGCACACTGCTGATATAGACTTTGGAAGTCGGAACTGTGCATTTGATATACGTACTTGATATCAGTTTGCTTTCGTTGTTATTCTTGTGTTTACACTTGTAAAATAGATTCAACAAATGTCTTTAATTGTGTTAACCATAAGATAACCAATTTTTTTCGATTTGCCTTTAATCGTTACCACCATGGTAACTTTGCTGCGAATCTCTGCTATCATATTCGGACTTATCCAAACAGGTGAGAATTTCTTTCTACTAGTCTGATTCTTCATTAGTTGGTCACCCACATGAAATACTACTGGGTTTAGTACCTTGTTGTAGGCTTCCCTGGCTACCCATTTAGCACGACTTGGTTTTCTGTAACCAACTCGTGCGCTCGCTGTAGCTGATATTTTCGCACTTTATATGGGTCATCAGAATCATTGTTTACTGGAACACATTTGCGCTTCAAATTTGCTGTCATGTTGAAATGAAACCCGTAGACTGTTCTAAAGGGACTTTGCTTCGTTAATACATGTACAGTATTGTTGTTCACATGTATTGCACTGGTCAACCAATTGATCCCAATTCGAGCCGTCTTCCTTGGCAAATCTGCCCAAGGATTTTCCAATAAGAGGTGTTATTTTGGTATTCACAGAAAAATGCCATTTTTTGATATAAATTATCGGATGTTTATTTCATAATAAAAAGGAACGTATGCCGTTAATAATTAAAAACAACATCAGTCAAATGGCCACTGCCACGCTGACAGGATCATATCCTTTTCATGAAATTTTCCATAACCAAATCGCAAAGTGGCTGCCCTATGTCCTCGATAGCCTCACGAATTCTCTCTTTGAGGTCTTGAATCGACGCTTTCTGTTGGCGTTGACCGTATCTTTCACTTGGCCCCAAAGGAAGAAGTCGCAAGGTGTTAAATCACAAGATCTCGGTGGCCAATTGTGATCACCTCTTCGAGAGATAACACGGTGCGCAAACTTTTTCCGTAAAAGAGCTATGGTTTCGTAGCTTGTGTAGCACTTAGCGCCATCTTGTTGAAAATAAATGTTGTCCACATCAATACCAGCCAACTCCGACCATAAAAAATCATTAATCATCTCTCGATAGCACAATCCATTTACCGTAACTGTTGATCCAACCTCATTTTCGAAAAAGTAAGGTCCCCGCCGGACCATAAACTGCATCAAACAGTCACACGTTGAGGATGGAGAGGCTTCTCAACAATAACTCTTGGGTTTTCCGAGCCACAGATGCGACAATTTTGCTTGTTGACGTAGCCACCGAGGTGGAAATGGGCCCCATCAGTCAAGATGATTTTTCGATGGAATTCCGGATCATTTTCATGCATTTCAAGGACCCAATCAGCGAATTTTTGTAGTGAATTTTAATAATTTTAATTTGTATCGTTCTAATTTTGGTAATAGCGTAGTTTCTACTTGTCAAAGAATAAAAGCTTTAAAAGTGATAACTACCGAAATATCGGGTGATTCAAAATAACACCTCTTGTTAGTATATATAGTATATGTTAATTCAAAATTCTGTTTTGAATTTGTGTTTTGAATTTCTAGTACTTGAACTGGTAATTCAGGATGATTAATTAATTCAAGAATTTAATCTGAATTTCAGGTTTTGAATTTACAGTACATGAACTGAAAATTCACGACGAAACAAAAGTTAGTTTAAATTGACCTTCTACAGGGTGGCTCAAATGAGACCTAGTTATGTTAAACACGTGTAACTCTTGTAATAACGGGTTTTTTTAAATGATTTATTTTAATATGTTAAATACATTTTATGGAAATTTAACGTGACTATGTGTGAAATATGACATCAGACAAATGACCACCATTTTGCTCGATACAGGCATTGGCTCTTTTTAGCGCATTTTGCAGTACACAGCGTAATGTTTCTGGTTGCAGGCGCCGTATTTCGTCTCGAATATTCTCCTTGAGCTGTCCACGTGTCTCTGGTTTATTAACATACACTTTGTCTTTTAAATATCCCCATAAAAAAAAAATCGGGCGCAGTTAAATCTGAATCTAAACAAGGAGGCCAAGGGAAATCTGAATTTCTTGAAATTATGCGTTCACCAAAAATTTCACGTAGCATGTCAATAGTTTGCCTAGCAGTTTGCGCAGTGGCTCCATCTTGTTGAAACCACAAATTAGGATGTTGCTCCACCATTGGCCGCAAAAATTTGTCGATCATTGTTCTGTAGGAAGCCCCGGAGACCGTTTCTGGCGTTTCATCCTCATTCTCAAAGAAATATGGGCCGATGATTTTTGTGGCCATAACACCGCACCAGAGAGTGCATCTGATTGGGTGTGACTGATGCTGATGTATTGCCCTTGGATTTTCTGTTACAAACGATGTCATTGTAAACTTGTAATCTTGGAAGATGTGGGCGCTGATCTTACGTTAAAAAAACGGCGATAATTTCGCTGCGTCAGAACAATTGATCGTTGAGAACAATAATAAAATTCGATAATTTTAATACGTTGTTGTGGACTGTACGTATTCATTTTAAATTTCCAAGAGTTCAGTTATAATCTGCAAAAAGAAAAAATATATTATGTTAAAAAATAGTTTAAAAAGTTATTTGTGTTTCACATGAGCTGGTCTTATTTGGGTCACCCTGTAGTACTCTAACTAGAAAACCACGAAGAAATAATAATTCAATTATTGTTCTTTAGAGTTATAATTTTGAATTAACTTTATTAAATAGTTGCTTGCGTTTTTATACACAATTTACATGTTAAAATCAATACTATATAATACTAATAATACATATGATCAGCAATACTGTATTTCGATGCACGTTGCACAACATACGAGTATATGCTAGAGTAGCATATTATCATGAGACTAAAAACAACAAACAAATGTGTCGAATTTCCGTCTGCTTAATGTGCAAGAGAACTTAAACTGTTGTTATGCAAAGTGCAACGAACTTCTGTTCTTATTGACAGAAAGAATAAATTGAACAGAAATCAAAATTGCAGTATTAAATGAAACTTACCAATATCGAATTAAAATATATGTACATTAACAAGTACGTATATCGTCCCTACAAAGTTATATAAAAGATTTGGGTCTATTAGATAAACGATACGGCTCCCTCCTCTATAATGAACTTTGGGGACCCCACTTAAATCCAATTACCCTATCTATGCTTCCAGGGATGAGGGTCTCACCTACAAAGTTCACAACTACCTTCCCGAATATAGTAATATTTTTAAGTCCTTTTTGATCGGAAATTCAAAGTCACACATAAAACCCATATGACAGACATCAACAAAATCCTAGCATACTCAAGAATATGATACCAATAAATATTCATGAAAAACACTAATAATTACAAGGCGCATGGCTAGAGAAGAAAAGTTAAGAGAAAATAGAGAACTGTATATCCCAGCAGAAGTCTGATGAACTTCAAATTGGGGATTGCACATTAAAATAATGTCAATTATAATAGGAAATAAAAGAATTTAAAATGGCTGATGAAATAAAAGAAAGTACTCAAGAAAAATTGAGAATAATGAAATCCACGCGGGATGTGGCGATAATTCGGCGAATCAAGATTCGTACCAGAACAAGTTAACATCAAATAGGAATAAAGGAAATATAAAACATGCAGGAATCAATGATAAATCAGGGAACTTGATCTTGAGGAAATTGATATCCAAAACGAAAAAAGAAAAAATAATGAATAAGCTAAAATATATATAGACTAGCTCACCCAGCAGACTTTGTCCTGCCTACAAAAGCACAGAATAAACTATTTATGTTCTTCCTAATAGGTTATTATCTATGTAGTATATTTTTAAACGGGTATGTACCAATTTTTAACAGTCTTGCCTCAAAGAAGACTTCACCCACGAATTTAAAATCAAAAATCCAATTACAAGTGTTATTTGCCGATATATGTATTACAAATATATAATTGTTCGGGCTTGTAGATCTTAAAATTAAGTGTACTATAAAGCCAATTTGGACGTCCGGACTCCAAGTATGGGTAACGGCAAAGCAGTCACACATACAAAAAATTCAAAGAAAGCAATCTAGAATATTAAGAGTTATCATAAAGTCTGGTTGGTACACAACAAATGAAGATATACTCGTACACCGCAAACTAAATATGACAAGAATTGACGAAGAAGTAAAAAAGATATCCACAAAACACTACGATACACTGCATGGGCATAATAACGAAAAAATAAACGATCATCGATTTCATCTATAAGAAACCACCATTCGCCGTTTAAAGAGGACGCGATCAAACGACCTACTGACCTAGGAACTCCAGACTACACATATTAGAAATCTCTCCTCTATCTCTTCTCTTACATATATAAAAATTACGTGTATGTTCGTGATCGCTACACTCAAAAACTACTGGACCGATTTTGACCAAATTTTATATGCATGCTCTATTGGCCACGAGTAGTGTTTCTGTGTAGTTTGCGGTTCGTCCGACAGATGGCGCAATATTTAGTTTTTTGTGCTTTTGGACCGTAACTCAAAAACTACTGGACCGATTTTGACCAAATTTTATATGCATGCTCTATGGGGCGTGAGGAGTGTTTCTGTGTAGTTTGAAGTTCGTCTGACAGATGGCACAATATTTAGTTTTTTTGTGTTTTGCCCGATAGAGATTAGCGCGATAAGCCTATGCTGTGTTTCGCTGAAGGCGTTGGGTCCTTAGTAGTTAAATAGCCCGATACCGACTCAAACCTAACATCTTTTCGAGAAAAAAATAAATATCACTATTTTTTAAACTCTATTTGCGCGATAGGCCTATATTATATTTCGCTGAAGGCGTTGGGTGCTTAATCGGCGTGTGGCGGCGTTAAGTCTCCCGACACCGACTCATACATAACCTCTTTTCGTGAAAAGTGCGTGGGAGTCAAACGAAAAAAAATAACTTATTAAATTGAAGTTTAATTTGTTTAAATTCAATATTACATACATTTTATAAATTAACCCAAGGTGTTAGTGAAACCAAATTAATTGTATTATTGAAAGCTATTGAAGAAAGTAAACAAGCAACAGGTAAGACAAGAAAGGGCAGCCTCCCTACCCCAACAATAACAAACAAAAAAAAAAAAATTTCATAAAAAACGTATATTGCAGTACAAAATGCCACGCCCACGTGCAAACATTGGTCGCCGTGCACGGCACACAAATCATATGAGTGTGCTGCGCTTACAGCAGACACAAGAGGAGCGCGCAGAAGACAATGAACAAGCCAGGAATCGAATGTCACTTTTACGCCAAAATTCTTCACAAGAAAATCGCAAAATACGGGACGAAGAACAACGTGCTGCGAGAAGAGCCTCCAGAGCAGCAGTACACAATACCAATCGCATTTCTTTTATGCGTCTTGCATTTAATTACGCTCCGACAATTGATTATAATGTGCATCCCAATATCAGTATCGGTAGCATGGATCAATTATGTGTCCATTGCAAAGCATTTAAATATAAAAAGGAAACACCTGGCTTATGTTGCGCAAATGGCAAAGTAAAGCACCACAATCAATACATTTCCTATCCCATATACGAGGTTATAATAATTGCTTTCAAATGACGTCATTTGGTGCTGACAATATAGTTAGTGGAAGTTTCATGCCAACATTTAAAGTACAAGGACAAATATATCACAAAGCAGGATCCTTATTGCCTATTCCTGATGAAGAATAGAAATTTTTGCAGATATATTTCCTTGGCTATTCTGAAACAGAAGTCACCACCAGATGTGCAATTGCTACGGGACTACGCCGCAACATTGTAGAATCATTACAAAATTTATTCCATCAGCATAACGAATTGGTGAAATTATTCAAAGTTGCAATAGACCGAATGCCATCCGATAATCACAAAATAGTTATAAAAGCTGATAAAACACCAGCAGGTGAGCATCCACGACGATTCAATGCAACACCAATAAATGAAGTTGCTATTGTAATTGTTGGTGATCAGTTCGAGCCAAGAGATATAATTTTACATAGAAGAAATGATCAATTACATCGAGTACCTGAAACACATCGCTCATATGATGCGCTCCAATATCCAATATTATTTTGGCAAGGAGAAGATGGCTACCATTTTCAATTAAAAATGTTAAACTCAGCTACTGGTAAATTTTAAAAAATTGTATTGCTCACAAAAATTTTATTTATATTGGTTATTTATTATAGGTGAAGAAACAAATAAAAAGATAAGTAGCATGAATTACTATGCGTACAGACTCATGATTCGGGAGAATATGGAAAATCATATTTTGAAATGCTGCCAACTTTATCATCAGTATGTTGTAGATATGTATGCAAAAACAGAATCAGAGCGGCTATCATTTATTCATCTACGTGATGCAATTAGTAATGATGGCAATTTAAATGATCTTGGCCGATTAAAAATTCTACCAGCTACTTATACCGGCAGCCCACGTCATATGTATGAATATTCACAAGATGCTATGACATACGTTCGCAATTATGTTCGTCCTGATTTATTCATCACATTTACTTGTAACCGTATTTGGAATGAAATTAAAAAAATGTTTATTGCCAGGACAATCGCAAACTGATCGTCATGACATCACAGCACGCGTATTTAAGCAGAAATTAAAGTCTCTGATGGATTTAATTGTAAAATCTAATGTTTTTGGCTTAGTTCGTTGCTGGATGTATTCGATCGAATGGCAGAAAAGAGGATTGCCACATGCTCATATTCTAATTTGGTGTGTTGATAAAATTCAGCCAAACGAAATCGATAATATTATTTCTGCTGAAATCCCAGACCGAACAATTGATCGAGAATTGTTCGAAATAATAACGAAGAATATGATACATGGCCCATGCGGTGCCTTTAATATGCATTCACCATGCATGATTAATGGCAAGTGTTCTAAGCGATATCCAAGACAATTGATTCCAGAAAC
Organism: Clusia tigrina; assembly: GCA_920105625.2. Taxonomy (NCBI): domain Eukaryota; kingdom Metazoa; phylum Arthropoda; class Insecta; order Diptera; family Clusiidae; genus Clusia; species Clusia tigrina. Next base: position 728,064 of record CAKKTE020000572.1, read on the forward strand.
AATAACAGGCAATGATGGATACCTTCAATATCGCCTACGTTCACCAGATAACAATGTTAGATCCATTACATTAAAAGTACGAAACATTGATATCGAGATTGATAATAGATGGGTAGTGCCATATTCACCATTATTATCGAAAATATATAAAGCACATATAAACGTTGAATATTGCAATTCCGTTAAATCAATCAAATATATTTGTAAATATGTAAACAAAGGCAGTGATATGGCCATTTATGGAGTGGCACCTGAAGCTAGCTAGATGAAATCACACAATATCAAATGGGAAGATACATTAGCAGCAACGAGTTTGCGTGTCAAACACTTGTTAAACACTAATTTATGTATATTTATTTCTAATTTCAATAAACGTTATAATAATATAAAAAGAAAAAAAACTTTATAATTAGAAAATGACTTGCGACGCGCCACGCTCCGATCGTCAATCTATATATCCCAACACTCACTAACATACTGCCTCTATCGCCAGCCATCTCTCCCTAACTTAACGATGACCAGGGATGTTAAGGATCATCATTGGAGAGGGGATAGAGTTACCAGATGACAGCTCGGCCTTTCCTGATCAGGCATCCTCTCGATGTCTTCGCAATCGTCTTCGCACGAATCATCCTCAGATGGTGACTCACAGTCTAAATTTGGTGGTGCCTACACCAGGGTTTCAATTTATCTGACGAGTAAACCGAAGTAAATTTCCCTTGAGTTAGGTGCATTCCATCTATATCCTCCACTAAATAGCGGTCGTTTCCAAGAACTTTGGTGATAATATAAGGCCCACGATCTTACGTACGAACTTGCGCGAATCACCAGTTGACCGCATATCATTCTCCAGCACTACCATGTTGTTTCTATTATATATGATGGGCGTTCTGTGTTTTTTATCGAAACACTCCTTCCACTTCTCACGGTGTGTTTGTATGTGATGTAAAGCGTCACGTCTTTTTCGTCAATTGGCTTGCTGTCGTCGTCATCTAATATTGCCGCCACCAACTTGTTCTGAACTACATCGATCGCTTTGAAATCGAATATCAATTCATTTGGTGTGAAACCACTATTGTTGTTTTTCTGTGAATTGATGCTCCAGTGCAGGTTTCGTAACTCACCGTCCCATTCTTTGGCATCCGTTCCTGCTGTTCGAAGATAATTCAGGATCACTTGGTTTGCACGCTCAACCTGCCCGTTAGCGCGAGGAGTTCTAACTGCTGTTTTTATATGTTGAATATTATTATCCCTGCAGTACTGCTCAAATGGTTTTGATGTGAAAGCAGTACCACGTTCTGTTACGATTCTCTTTGGTAATCCGAAGTAACAGCAAAGTTCGTTCAATAATTGTATCACCAGTTGAGTTTTGGTGTGGCGCACTGCTTTGACTGTCAGATATTTGCTAAATGCATTGCTAATGGCAATTATATACATATGGCCACGTTTACTCTTGATGCATGGACCAAGATGATCAATGTGGATTTGTCTGAAAGGTAACGGTTCCATGGCGTTTATGTGAAGACTCCCTTCAGGTTTTCCACCCTTTGATTTGTTCTAACAGCATTCTATACAGAACGAAAGATAATCCTTCACGTATTTCCGCATACGAGGAAACCAATAGTGTTTACTAATCCGTTCAAGTGTTTTATCAACTCCAAAATGTCCCATATTATCGTGACAATATCTAATGACGCGCCATCGTACAGCTGTTGGTATAACAAACATCAATTTCCCATTCATACGTCGATAAAGACGGTTATTTTGGCAAGAGTAGTCATTCTGAATTTGCTTTTTCTGATCAGAAGTGTGTAGTCCTTTTAGAATCACTAGAATATTTCGCAGTTTGTCGTCCTTTAGTTGCATCGTTAGTAGCCAGTCATCACAATCGGCTTCAATTAGCTGTATTACTAGTTCATATGACTGACTGTGATCATCTGAAGGTGGAGCTCTACTAAGGGCATCTACTTGGCTCATACGGCTTCCAGCTCGATGGACACACTCATAGTCGTATTCGGATAAGCGTATCCACCATCTTGCAATTCGAGGAATTAAGGGCGTCTTATCTTTCACACTAGTAATGGCTGAAAAGTCCGTGACGATTCGGAAGTGTTTTCCTAGTAGGTAGATACGAAAACGTCTAACCGCCTTCACCACCGCAAGGACCTCCAACTCGTAACTATGGTGCTGTGATTCCGATGGAGTGCAATGTCGACTAAAATATATTACGGCTTCCCAAGAGTTTCCGTTGTCCTTTGACTGCAATAACACTGCTGATATACCTGCGCTACTGGCATCTGTATGTACTTCATGCATAGCATATAATGTCAAGACTGGATTGCTATATAAAATTTTTATTAAAGTTTTCGTATGTTCCGCCCATACAAAACTTTCTGCGGCTGCTATCGTCGTTAATCTCGTAAGCAGTTTTGCTATTAACGAATAGTTCTTCACAAATTTCCTAAAAAATCCAGTTAGTCCCAGAAATCGTCGGACCACCGTCGGAGATGTTGGTTTTAGGAAATTCTTTATTTCATGCACCTTGTGGTCTCCAGGTACAATACCACTACCACTCACATTGTGTCCCAAAAAACAAATATTTGTGTCTAAAAAGTTACATTTATCAAGTCGCAGTGATAGCCCACATTTTTCCAAAATTTCTAAAAATTGATCTAGCTTTGCTAGCCCTTCGTCCACTGTTTTACTTGGGATTACAACATCATCCAGGTAAGCGATTGCTGTGTTTGGTCTAGCTAGTGCTACCACCTTTTCCATCACACTCTGGAACACTGCGGGCGCATTTACCAATCCGAAAGGCATCCTGTTATATTCATAATGTCCATCGGTCGTTACAAATGCAGTTTATTGTTTGGAACTCTGTTCCATTTCCACCTGGTGGTACCCCATCCGAAAATCAAGTGTGGTAAAATAAACATACCTGATAACTGGGCGAATATCTCGTCAATGATTGGCATGGGAAACGGCTGCTTAATTGTAACTTTGTTAATCTGTCTGTAATCAACGCATAGTCTGAACTCGTTATTTTTTTTCTCCACCAAAACTATTGGCGATGCGTAAGCAGAAATGGATGGACGTATAATATCGCACTCTAAAAATTCATTACTAATTTTTTCCACGGTCGGTCTTCGAGCGAATGGAAGACGTTATGGTTTTACGTTAACCGGAATGCAATTTGATAAAAATGAATATACGTTTAACGACACCTGATGTTCCGGAAGTCAAACGTTTTTGATATTTCGTGAGGATTGTTTTTAAATCTGCGATTTCAGTGTCTATCAAATTTTCCGCATCTCTGAAATTTTCTTGAAGCCAACAATTATCAGCATCAATTATTAATCGCTTTCCATTGGAAAATAACACATCTCGACCTAACAGAATATCATGCGACATTACACTGTCGTCCACCACTAACAAGTCCGAGTCACACTGATATCCATAAATTTATATTATTGTTTTAATTTTGAGCTTGCAAAAATAACAACCACCTCCAAAACCATTTCGCTGCACACAGCATTCTTCTTGTGGTTGTAAATTAATTGCGACACTCTTGCGAATCAATGTACGATCACTACCCGAATCCACAAATGCCGTTAACTCTAAGTTATTTATTTTAACCGTTTTTACCGTGTCCTTGTCTTTATTCACAGTAATTTTGGTACAATTCTCACGCATAATCGATTGTTTACCATTTAATACACATTCGTCTATTTTATGTCCCGTTTTATTGCATTTCATGCATCTTTCACGTTTTTGTGGCTGTGTGCAATTTCTGGACAAGTGACCGCTCTCTCGACATTTAAAACATATTACACCACTATTCTCTCTCTCTCTCTTTTTAAATTTTTGATCGTTATTTTCTCTTTGGGTTTGCACTTGCAGTGGAGCTCGATTCCATTGCCTCACTTTGTATTCACATTTTACCGAGTTTAAACACAATAATTGGAAATTGCTCTTAAAAGTGCACTGCAAGTTTCATAACAATTTACCGATAAATTTCTTTTCAAATCCGAATCATTTATTCCATTAATAATGTATTTGATTAGAGATTGATCATCCAAATTACCGCGGCGACCAATAGTCACCACTTTATAATAATATGCATCTGGTCTTTCGTTTAGACCTCGTCGCGTATTTATCAATTCCATGTGGATATCGGCCGGATTTATTATTGACGGAAATTCACTCAAAAATTCATGCATAAATTCTTGCCACTGTACGAAAATATGCGACAATGCATCCAACCACAGTTTAGCCACTTCTTGCAATTTTGCCTGCACCGCGAATAAAACTAAATTATCCTCCCACCCATATGCTTGCTCTAATTGTTCAACTGTTCTCACAAATTGCACAGAACTTATTGTTTTTATAATGGGATCGAAAGACGGTAAAATTGGAATCACATCATTTACATTTGTAAACAGATTACTGGCTCTCATTGCCTGTTGTTGAGCACACATATTATTATTATTCACATTCATATTTACACTTTGGTAAGGAGGCAACGCCGATCGCTGTTCTCGTAGAAATTGGGTCACTGGAGCATAATATGTTGGGCAAGTTTGGTTTCTTTCGTAAGAAATACTATTATCGTTTGCTAACGGCGGTACATTCGGCACGGTAGCACATAAATTATTTTGACACGCATACACAGGGTCGGTACCCGCATGCATGGATGCCACTCTATTTTCACTCGTATATATTCTATTAGGTTAAAAATTATTTAAAGAACCGATAAAGGAATGAACTGATGTTAGTCTCTTTGGGAACCTGGTTGTGGAACGCGCCGGCGACGTTGCGCTGCTTTCGTGCATAACAAAGTTTGCAACAGCTTCCGTAACGTGACTGGATTTGTATCGACATGAGTTGCTTCGTTTCGTACCGCTCTCTCACATTGAGATGGTGACGAACAACTCATCGGTACTCCTCCCTCACTGCGCTTGCAAATGTTTCGCTTGTATAGTACTCATCTAGTCTATTTAAAAGCGTCGCTTTGTTGCCGCGTGAAGACAGTCCAAGCTCTCGCAGCCTTTCTCGTAGCTTTTCCACTTTGCACTTCGAAAAACTAAACATGAATATCAATGGGATATTTAAAAAAAAAAGGAAATTTTCAACGCTTGGGTTTTTTTTATTTTCATTTTTATTCTAAGAAACTTTAAAATAGCGTAGATCGTAGAATGTAGATCATCAATGGAGAGGGGATAGAGTTACCAGATGACAGGCGCATATCCTCTTTTCCAATTCATGAGAGGTATCCGACTGTAGTTCATTTGGCAGTTCATTTAGAAAATGGACAGCGAGTATATTTTACAGCGGAAAATGTGATCGAGCGAGCAGCACAACCATCAGCAACAACATTGACTGCATTTTTTTCATTGTGCCAAATTGATGACTTCGCTAAGACGCTACTGTATAATGAGGTTCCGCGATATTTTACATGGAATGTATCCACAAAACAATTCCAACGTCGCAAACAAGGGAAAATAGTAGCTGACCACCCAAATGTATTTTCAAGTGATGCTTTAGGTCGACTATACACTGTACATCCAAATAATGATGAATGCTATTACTTGCTTTTGCTTTTGATTCATATACGAGTACGTGGTCCGACATCATTTCAAAATTTGAAAAACATAAATAATATATTGTTTGAATCATATCGGGACGTGTGCCAAAAATTAAATTTACTCGAGAACGATGACCATTGGGAAAATTCACTTGCCGATGCCTCACTGGCTGCTTCTCCATATCAAATTCGTATATTATTCGCAATTATAATATCAACATGTGGTGCATCAAAACCTTTAGAACTGTAGGAAAAATATAAAAATGCAATGACAGATGACATTTTATATCAAGCGCGTAATGCAACTGAAAGTCCAGGAATAGAATACTCTCCTGAGATGTATAATCAAGCATTAATATACATTGAGGATATTTGTTTAGTAATGGTGAATAAAACTTTGAATACATTGGGAATGACATCTCCAAATCGAGCCATTACGGATGTTGTTAATCGTGAAATACAAAATGAACAAAATGACGATGATAATGCATTAAACACATTTGTTCAGCATAATTTACCAAACTTAAACAAACAGCAAAAACACGCCTACGACACTATTATAAAAACTGACCATGCAGGAACTGGTGCAATTTATTTTCTAGATGCTCCAGGTGGTACTGGTAAAACTTATCTAATTTCGATAATTTTGGCAAAAATACGGTCTTTCGGTAATATTGCGTCGGCTATAGCCTCATCGAGAATTGCTGCTACCCTATTAGATGGTGGAAGAAATTACCACTGCGTTAAAATTACCATTGAATATGCAACTGACCGAAACACCAACATGTAATATTTCAAAAACATCTGGGATGGCAAAGGTACTTCACCAATGCAAGATTATTATATGGGATGAATGCACAATGGCGCATAAAAAATCTCTAGAGGCATTGGATCGAACATTGCAAGATTTACGTGGCAATCAACAACCATTTGGGGGTGCTCTTATATTATGGGCAGGCGTTTTTAGACAAACCTTGCCAGTCATATCACGATCAAGACAAGCAGATGAACTAAATGCGTGTTTAAAAGCAACTCATTTGTGGCGATATGTTAAAAAACTTTCACTAACGGTAAAGCGGATTACAAAATCATGCATCAGCCCGTTTATTTGCACGTCAATTATTGGATATTGGAAATGGTAAAATTGCTATGGACAATGCAACAGGACTCATCACATTGCCTGCAGATTGTTGTGTTTTAAATGAATCAAAAGAAGGCTTAATTTTAAGTGTATATCCCAATATTGAGCGCAATTTTACCAATCTCCAATGGATAAGTGATCGCCGTATATTGGCAGCCAAAAACAAAGATGTTTGCGATATTAATGTTGATATTCAAAATAAAATAAGCGGAGAAATAAAAACATTTAATCCATTGATTGTGTTAATAACCCTGATGAAATTGTTAATTACCCAATTGAATTCTTAAATTCGCTTGACTTGCCAGGAACTCCACCTCACATGCTGCAGTTAAAAGTTGGTGTACCGATAATTCTATTACGCAATTTAAATCAACGGAACAAGATAAGCTATAAAAAAATTATTAAATAACAATCTAGAAGCAACTATATTAACTGGTAAGTACAAAGGTGAAGTCGTATTGACTACACGTATACCAATAATGCCCGCAGATATGCTGTTTTCATTTAAACGCATACAATTTCCAGTACGTCTGGCATTTGCTATGACCATAAATAAATCCCAAGGTCAATCGCTACAAGTATGTGGATTGAATTTTGAAATACCATGCTTCTCACATGGACAACTATACTTTGGATGCTCACGTGTTGGTAACCCATCATCATTATTCGTATTCGCTAATGAAGGCAAAACCAAAAACGTAGTTTATCAAAAAGCATTGCAGTAAATATATAGTTATAATTTAAATAAAATATGTAAAACATAATTTATAATTATAAAAATTTAAATTTTTACATTTTAAAATATCTACATTAAATATAAAAAAAACATAAACTGTGTGTGCTATTAGAATTTGGATTTTTGGATTGTTGAATAAAACATTTTTTTCTATTATATAAATATATAATATTGCATGCGCAAATTTCGTAGGAAACAATCAAAATGTAAGAAAACAAGTCCTATGAAATATTGCATGGGCAAATTTGATAGGAAAGAATCAAAATGTAAAAACAATTCCTATGAAATCTGCCACGGCAAATTTAATAGGAATTGTTTTATCATGACATAAATTAAGTATATAAAAGAAGAACGAATTGAAGGATAGATCAGATGAATTTAAGACTTAGAGTGCACCAGTTGTAATTAATAAATATTAAACCAGTTGTAATTAATAAATATTAAACCATTTGTAATTAATAAATATTAAACCAGTTGTAATTAATAAATATTAAACCAGATGTAATTAATAAATATTAAGAAATCATGTAGATTTGGTTCTTTTGTGTGTTTTTAATGAACTCTTCGACAGCAGACGTAAGTGGCGCAGTCGGTAGGATTGGCGGCGACGGTTTTTCAGTTGTGTTTTAAAAATGCTCTACCCGTGTGAAGTAAAATATTCTTAAACCAAAATATATACAGACATATAAAAATATATATATATATATATAATATTATAAAACTAATATAAAATATAAATAAAAATACAACAATTAAAAATAATACAGGATTCCTTGACTGCATATCAAGTGAATTCTAATTAAACAAAAAAAAAAGAAAAAAATTTAATTAAATAAAATAATTAAAAATAATACAGGATTCCTTGACTGCATATCAAGTGAATTCTAATTAAAAAAAGAAGAAAAAATTTAATTAATTAAAATAATTAAAAATAATACAGGATTCCTTGACTGCATATCAAATGAATTCTAATTAAACAAAAAAATAAAATAAAATAAAAAAAATAAAAAATTAAAAAAATTTAATTTTTTTTAAATAAAATAATTAAAAATAATACAGGATTCCTTGACTGCATATCAAGTGAATTCTAGTTATTGGAGCGAACTTCCTGGAATCGTCGTTGGATTTCAATGCATTTGCCGCCAGAATCAGCTTTCAAACAAATATCTTGGTTGACTGTCGAAGAAACCACAAACACAGAATTGCACACTATTTCTCAATGAAGATCATAATAGGACACTGCTTGTGAGTTAATTATATTTACCACCTAAATTTCAAAAATTCTGAAAAATACAAATTTTTTTTTTTATATAAACATATTTTATATTGTAAACCATTGTCAAGAATATTTGTTATTACTCAATTGAAACGAAGAAACTGTAAATTATTCTTAAAATCCCATACAAAAAAAAAAATTTATGTTCAAAAGAAAAGCTAAAACTTTAGCACTGTCAAAACTAAGGACAAGCAAAAAGTATAGAGGTCTGAACTCAATTCCAGAAGAAATTGAAATGGCAAACCCACAACTCCAAAACATACAAAGGCAACAACAACCCCAACCACCACAGTTCCAAATTAATACACAAGATAATTTCAATACCTTACGAATACCTGACATTATCAAAGAGCTTCCCACATATGATGGCAACCCACGCCAATTGTATAATTTCATTACAAATGTGGAAGAAACCTTAATGTTAATCAAAGGGGCAGAACAGACTCCGTACTGACATATGCTCCTAAGATCAATTAGGAACAAAATTCAAGGACCAGCAAATGACTTCTTAAACACGTATTTTAAACCATTGGACTGGAATTGTATTAAAACGACACTAACACTCTTTCAGACAAGAGAACAGAAACTGCCCTTATCAGAGACCTACATAATATAAAACAATTTAATAAACCCATTGAAGAAATTCACAAAGAAATCGTTGAAATTCAAGCGGCTCTTCTTAATTGTATCCTTATTGGTGAAAAAGACCACAAAGTACTCTCATCGAAAAGAGAACTTTTCACAGAAATGTGTCTAAACACATTTCTATCCGGGTTAAAAGAACCAATGGGTCCAATAATAAGAGCTATGCGTCCTGAGGATATGCAGACAGCATTATCATTTTGCCTCAAAGAACAAACTATTACTACATACAAGCAATATAATCGGACCAAAACCGATTTTCAACCATACCATCAGAATAATCAATATCACGATAGTAGACAATATTCATACCAAAGAAATAGTAGACCCCATAATCAAGTTACCCCATATCAAACGAACAGCCAGTATAACTCTAGTCCTTATAATAGGCAATTTCAGCGTGGTACCGGTAGACCAAACAATAACCACTTTAATCAACCCTTTACTCCTAGACAAGCAATTATGCCACTCAAGCAAGAACCCGACAATAAAACTGGCTATTCTAACTTCCAAAGCAATAGAACTAATTTTACAAGGGCATCTAGAAACAACGAATTTCATAATATCAATCAAGAAAATCTAGCTCAACACGCAGAATCAGATAATCAGGAAACCTCTAACATTGAAGAAACCATAAATTTTCCCCTAAATGCCTCAAGGAACCGATCGGATACATAGACGTCAACAAACACGGATGTGCTTTACCCTACATTTTGATTTCATCACCTTTTGGGCGACCCTTAAGATTTTTAATAGATACAGGAGACACCTCGTCCTTCATCAACCCTGAATTTGTCTCACCAGAAAATTACATCGAGTGTCAACCCGTCACAATAAAAACAATTCTTCATAAGTATACCCTAGATAAAAAAGCATTTTTTCCCACTTTTAAAGAATTCAAAGAGGTCGGAAACTTAGAATTTCTAGTTTTCAAATTTCACTGCTATTTTGATGGTTTATTGGGAATTGACGTTTTAAAAAATTTGGAGGCAATTATCGATTGAAAACAGCAAACCGTGACGACACCAAAAACAATAATTCCAATCCTAATAAAATCGAACACCACTTCAGAGAGACACTTAATTCCAGCCACTTCAAAAACAATTATTCCGATACCAGTCGATTTAGAAGAAGGGACTTTTTATAACGAACTGACAATAATTTCGAGCGACTTAGAAATTTCTCCAGGTCTATACAACGCAAGCAATTGGATCAATCGAATGGAGATAGTAAAGAAATCAAACAACCAGCAGGAACTCTTTTTCGAACAACCAATAAAAGTAGAAAAATACAACACCTCAGACTACATAGAAACACATACCATAGATGTTAACTGGGAACGTGATTGTAATGGAGCTGAACTAAAAGACCTACTTCGGATTAATCACCTAAATAAAGAAGAACTAAATGCCTTACTGAAATTTTGCAAACAATACGGAACAATATTCTACAAAGAAAATCAGAATCTGACCTTCACTAACAAAATTAAACATACAATACCAACCTCAGATAATATACCTATCCACACAAAATCCTACAGATACCCACACGTCCATAAAGAAGAAGTTAAAATGCAAATTAACAAAATGCTTTCCCAAGGAATTATTAAACCTAGCTACTCGCCTTGGAGTGCACCAGTCTGGATTGTCCCCAAAAAATGAGACGCGGTAAGCAGAAATGGCGTCTAGTGATTGACTATAGGAAGCTTAACGAGAAAACTATCGCAGATCGCTATCCATTACCCAATATTTCAGATATATTGGACAAAATGGGAAAATGCATGTACTTCTCCACTCTAGATCTTGCTAGTGGTTTTCATCAAATTGAGATGTTTCCAAAAGATGTCTCTAAAACCGCTTTTACAGTATATATCCGCATGCCTTTCGGATTGAGAAATGCCCCTTCCACTTTTCAACGTGTAATGGACAATGTTCTAGAAGAGCTCATAAGAAAGGTCTGCCTAGTATATCTGGATGATATCATCGTTTTCTCAACATCCCTCGATGAACATTTCTAAATCTCAAATCAGTATTCGGAAAATTGCGATCCACAAACTTCTAAGTCCAGTTGGATAAATCGGAATTCCTCAGAAAAGAAATTGAATTTCTCGGTCACATTGTGTCCACTGACGGCATCAAACCGAACCCAGGAAAGATTAGCGCTGTACAAAAATTCCCAATACCAAAAACACCAAAACAAATAAAATCGTTTCTAGGACTTCTGGGATACTATAGGAAATTTATCAGAGACTTCGCTAAAATAACAAAACCATTGACAAACTGCTTAAAGAAAGGTAGTAAGATTGATTTTAGCCAGGAATATGTAAACGCATTCGAAACATGTAAAGAGCTTCTGATGAACGATCCAACTGATTTCACTAGACCTTTCATTTTGAAAACGGATGCCAGTAATTTCGCTATAGGCGCAGTCCTTTCTCAAGGCAATATCGGGAGTGATAAACCCATATGTTACGCCAGTCGCACCCTGTGCTAATCAGAAGTAAACTATTCCACAATTGAGAAGGAACTCTTAGCCATTGTTTGGGCCATGAAGTACTTTCGCCCATACCTGTACGGCCACAAGTTTACAATAGTTACCGACCACCGTCCACTAGCTTGGATGATGAGTCTCAAAGATTCAAACTCCAAACTTGTGAGATGGAGACTAAAATTGGAAGAGTTCGACTATAATGTTACCTACAAAAAGGGCAAACAGAACACCAACGCTGATGCCCTGAGCAGAATCGAAATTGACAAAACTAATGAAAAACTGACAGACATCAACCTCAATGACATAACATCAGACCAAGGTACATCAGGAACCACTACCCATTCGGCTAATGAGAATCTAAATGACGGAATTTTTATTTCGGAGCGCCCTCTTAATGAATTTAATATCCAAATTATGATCGAAAAAGGACAACCAGAAATAACAGTACAAAACCTTTTTGAAATAAACAGAGACGAACAATAAAACAAATGGAATTCACAGACTACGACATAATTAACATCCTCAAAAATCACATGCCACCTAATAAGCAAGTAGCTATCGTTAGTGACGAAGAAATTTTTAAACAAATACAGAAAATATACTCACAATATTTCTCTAATAGTAAACTTTTCAAACCAATCCGATGTAAAGATATCCTAATAGACATTGTAACAGACGACGAACAAGAAAAAACAATTCGCGAATACCACTCTAATTCCAACCACAGAGGCATTAACGAGACACATCTACACTAAAAACAACGGAATTACTTTCCCTTCATGAAGCAAAAAATAGTAAGAACAATAAATAACTGCTAACTAGAAAAGTACCACGAAAACATAGATGACTTGACTAAAACACTTAAATTATTCGAAAGATACGATTCAGTAAAAACAATGATGACAACAACCAAGCTAAAACTTGAACAACTAAAATAAAATTAAAATCCCTTAAAACCAAACAAAAGTAAAAGAGAACAAATAAATGGACTCGGACATGTCATCAAATTCATAACAGGTAACATGGAAAAATACGACGCACAGAACTTAAACGATCAGATAAAACATTTAGAAAGTAACCAAATCCATTGAACATATCTACGAGCTGCTAAACCTACAAGCTTATTATAATGAATCTTAAATTATTTTTAACATTGACATACCAAACTTTGACCCTATACCTTATCAATACCACCACATAATCCCATTGCCAATCAACAATTCTAAAAAAATTGAGTCAGAACCATATGTATTATATAATGATAGTTATGTATTTGAAATCTCACAAGCATGTACTAAAATAGAAAATATATATTATTGTAAAACAAACAAAGATGAAAATTTAAGTGTATTGGCCAACTTTTTAAGAATAAGAAAGCGGGATGCGTTGGGAAAAACATTGGCAAGAAACCACATTACAATCAACATGCAGAGCGGCGAATACTACCATCAAAGGAACAGCAATAATCCACTACAAACATTGTAAAGTCTTTATAAACAAAATAACCTATGAAGATGACATCGGCACCTTTTGGGAAGACGTCTACATCACACCACTTTTCCATTCAGAAGTCCAAATCACAAATGAAATCAATACATTTTCCTTGAAAAAGCTAGCAGATTACAACTTCGATCAATTCAATTCTGTCATTGAGACGCTATAAAACTCAACAGAGCCTCATGAATACCTGCCTTGAAACTGCAGTTCCGTCCATCCCTACGCTTCAAACTGAGAGGGGAGGAGTTAAGGTAACACGCCCCAAACCTTAATAATTAATTATTACAGTTCTAGTAGTTTTTAAGAAATATATAAAAATGTAAAAAACACTTCCTATGAAATATTGCATGCGCAAATTTCATAGGAAACAATCAAAAGACTTAGAGTGCACCAGTTGTAATTAATAAATATTAATAAATATGAGTGTGACCTCTATAATTTTGAATATTGTGGGCCTGTGGATTTGGGTGGAACTCAAGCTTCTTTCTATACGTTGTCACATGTTTTGAAAACACAGTTTTTACCATCGGGACGTTTAGATCTTTGTGAATGCACGAATTTTTTACATACCACGGAGCGGCTGTAATCATTCATAGGATTTTATTTTGTCGCCTTTGAATTTTCTCTATATTTGATGCTGAGGCAGTACTCCATAGCTGAATCCCATAGCAACATATTGGTTTTAGAATCGAGTCGTATAGTAGAAGTTTACAGTCTAGGCTTAGTAGAGAATTTCTCCCAATAAGCCAGTTAGTTTGCACTGTTTTTAGTTTTATTTGGATCAACTTTGCTTCTATGTGGGTTTTGCATGTTAATCGACGATCAAGATGAATACAGAGGTATTTAACCTCGCTGTGTTGTGGTATAGTCGGGGTGTTGATATGGATAGGCGGACGTGTTTCCCTCCACTGTAAATGTAATATGTACACATTTTTGTTCGTTCACCTTTATCCTCTATTGTTGTAGCCATTTTTCCAACTGAGATATATATTCCTGTAGTTTTCGGGATGCTTCTTGAGGGTTTTCGTGGACACTTAGGAAAGCTGTGTCATCAGCGAATGTTGATACGTGGATATTATTGCTTATAGGCATATCAGAGGCGTATATCAAATATAAGATAGGACCCAAAATGCTGCCTTGGGGAACTCCGGCTTGAATTTTTGAGGTGTGCTCAGAAAATTACCTTCTTTGATGATAAATATTCATCCAGTTAAATAGTTTTTAAATAGCTTATGAGTGTTTGCGGGTAAGTTTTGCTTTAAGTTCAAAATGAAACCTTCATACCATACTTTATCAAAAGCCTGGGAAACGTCAATGAAGAGGGCAGAACAATATTTATTTTCTTCGAAGGTTTTTCTAACTACGCCTGAGGATTCCATCTAGCTTTCTAATAGAGTCATCTATGTCTGCAAGCGTTCTTAACAGCATGCTATCCGTGCAATGGGCACCGAGGTATTTCTTGTATTTCAACCAGTTAACATGTGTAACTGTCGTCGCCAACTCAACAGTTTCTCGCGGGTTCCATATGGTAACAATAGTGGGAGAATGATCTGAAGATAATTCTAGTGAGGCCTCAACTAGAAACATTTCGCTGGGAACGCCCTTTACCACTCCAAAATCAATAACATCTGGAGTCTTTTTTGATCTGATGGCCAGCTGCCAGAAAACGTGGTCCTAGTGATTTATAAAATTTACTGTGATTGTAAATCTGGGAGAGAGAATAAATCGCTGAAATCACCAAGTACTGCTGGAAATTTTCGACGCAAATATTTGTTGCCTGAAGGTAATCCTCACGAGTGTCTCCCAGAGAATAGTGTTTGAGTCGCGACTCTATAAGTATTGCCGAGCCACCACAAGCTCTTCCTCCGGGATCCTTGGTGTCGTATAATGTGTATCCATTTATTTTAAAAAAGCTTCTAGACGTCAAATGTGTCTCAGAGATCAGCATTACTTCAATTTGTTTATCCAATAGGAAATATTCCAGTTCGTTTTTATGTTGGCGGATGCCGTTTGCGTTCCAGAAACAGATTTTTAGGTTCATGGTTTGTTTAATACCGCCTGCAGCAGTGTAGAGTGCATTTTCAACATTTCCTGCATCATGCAGGTCATGTTGGCTGTAAAACTATTTACTGACTGAATTAAAGTCTTTATTAAAGCTTGAAGACTACTAAAATTAAAGCTGTGGATATCGTGACTGGTATATTGACTGGTAGATGGTTGGCCTGACTCTGGGAAATTTGATTTAAGCTAAGTGGATGCAGGAATAGATTTTTTGGTCAAAGATCGATTTACATGGGCGTAAACAAGGCAGCCCCTATGTTGGCAATGTGGCTACCCCGCAATTGCTACATTTTTTATTTTTGGGTCATCTTTTGGTTTGACACATTTGGTGGTACCACGATACCAACAAATATTTTAGGTTATAAATGCGGTGAGGTTCGTTCTTCTTCAGTTTCATGTCACCTGGTTCTAGTTCCACTCGAAATAGTGGTTGTGGGACTCTATCTCTGTTTCTGATGTTGGTAACATTTGTAACTTTAAAGCCATTGATTTGCAAGCCCCCCTGTACCTACTCTGGAGCCACGGAGGAGTCAATGCCTTTTACAACAATATGTAGACCCTTAGCGCTTTTTAGCTGGAAAGTGAAGAAATTTTTGTTTTGTTCTTCAAAATCTGACACAATTTTACGATAATCATTTTCCTGGTTTACCTGGATTTTCGTTTCTAAAATGTTACCACGTTTTATTGGAGTTACATAGAACGCCTTTTCACCAATTAATGAAATTAAGCTCTTTATTAGCTCGTTAGAGTTACGCTCCCTCAAATAAATCGGGGGTGGTTTACTCGACCTTTTCAGAGTGTTAGAATCACTCGTATCATCTTCTAGAACTGCGAAACGATTTTGGGAACTTGGGATGTCTGCATTTCCATCTTTGGGTACTTTTGCCATTGAAGCCATCTTCGAAGATTTTGGGTTTCGTCCCCGTTTTAACACGGTTATATATCTGTCCAATCCCACTTGAATTTTGGATTTTTCCGGACAATTCACTGGGGGTGTAATTTTAAGCGATACTCCAGTTGTGGGATTAGTAAGGGTAATTTTTTTTGTTTTTTCTTTTGCTTGTGGGGCTGGCTTGACTAACTTACTTGCTGGCGCAATTGTAGGTGTAGATTCGCTGTTTAACATTCATGCAGGAGAACATGAACGAACCCGACTTATTGGCTTGGTTATTAGGTACAAGTTATCCTTAGTTATTTCTTGTTTGTTTTTGCAGCAATCTTCAGCAACCACCGTCACATAAGCATTTCTGATGTTTGTCAGTTTGTTTAGATTTGGGAAACTCATTAAGAGTTGAGAAAATGAAGAATTAATATATGGCTCAAATGCACTTCTGAGGAATTTTAAATTTAAATAAATTTAAATTAAAACTAACATAAATTCCCTGCACACATAAACAACCAAAACGTCGAGGAGGACAACAGGCTCGGATTAGCAGGCTACTAACTCACATAAGAGCTAAGCTAAGCAGCAATCCACCAACACCTTGGAGCATTGCAGTGAGATTGGAACAGCAATACGACGATTTAAAGGATAAACAGAGGAAATCCTAGGACTCCAATAAAAACCAGATATAATGTTAATATAAATATTGAAATATAAATAAATTAAATGATTGTAATGAGTGCGCTGTTACATATAGAGCAACTATAGCGATTTCGCTGTTGCAAAAGAGTTAGGCAGGGTAAAACAAATGTAATAAAATAAAATATTGAAATATGTTGTTTTTTTTTAAAAATATGTAAAACACAATCAAAAGTGGAAAACACAAGTGCAGAACAACACAAGTGTAGAAGTGACTAATGATTATGGCATGGCAATAATGCTATGTATTATTACCATTCTTATAATCATAAAATTCATGATCACTATTTATAAAATGCACCAACAAGCATTAAAAGATCTCAGTCAGTGCAACAGATTTAAAAATATTTGTGTAATTAATAATTTGAACAAATGGAAAATAAATGGGAGCAAATTCTACACAAAATTGAAATTTACAAAATTGAATGATTAAATGACATTAGAATTATACTTCATGTAAATTTCACAAAATTAACACAGGAGCATAAAAATGAAGCGCAGTTAATTTATTGGAGCTTCAGGGACAAACTTTTAAAAGTAGCATCATCTAAGGGAATAGACTTTCCAATAGAAGTTACTCTAGACAAGGATATAACATTAGAAATAAACAAAGATGGACAAGAAGATAGTGGATGCGAGGAAATCGCTGAACAATATATTAAAATCCCTCAAACAGTTCTTGAATTCCTAAACATTGCCTCGAAGATCATTCCAGACTGCGATGGTCACATAAATAATTTACATACATATATAGATGCGTTAAGACTTGTCGAATTAATAAAAGAGGAACATGTTTTGGTATCAGTAAACCTCGTAAAAGCTAAACTTAAAGGAACAGCACGCAATTTAATAACAGGCACTGAAATAACTCTGAACGATATAATAACAAACTTACAAAAGACAGTCAAGGGTGAGTCAGTCGAAGTAATTTCAGCTAAATTAATGATCTTAAAACAAAGTACTAAAGCTGCTAACATTTATGCAAAAGAAATAGAAGAACTTACAAAAAGTCTTCAAGCGGCATATATTTCGGACGGTTTATCAAACAAATTGGCAGAAAAATATGCTAATAATAACGTTTTCCGTGCAATGATCAAAAATTGCACCAATGATCAAGTAAGATTAATAATGGAGTCAGGTCAATTCAATACATTTTAATTTTACACCCGAAAGTTCCCTATATCAAAAGTGGGCGTGTCTTTTCTCTGATCAGCCCTATTGGTTGCAGATAGCTTTATTATGTCCACATGTTCCTTCCCATACAATTTCGTCCGTAAATCTCTACCAGATCTTAAGTTATTAATATTTGTTAATAGCGGGCGTGGCAGTTAATATATACCGTCCACTTTTTGCACAGTGTTGAGTAACACCCACATCTCCATAACTGCCAATGTTACGTTTCCGTCAATTGGATCGAAGTTATAGTAATTTTAAAAAAGGTGAAAAAAGGTCCTTATATGGAAGGTAGGCTTAACGTCCAAATCGGCCCATATATATATATACTTTTTTTTTTGTGGGGTAAGGGGTAACAAAGTGACTATCGCATCGTCAAAGGGTTCGTCACACCGATGGTGTGTTGGGTTCGCATCCACTTTGGACTTTCTCCCACCCGGGGACCGCGTATACATGCCTTCAGGGTGGTGTCTCTCTCTAAACCAGTGAAAGGTTACCGGCTAGATACCTGGGTCCAGGTCCCGTTTTTTGGCACGTAAAATGCGCTCAGTAAAGGTGGCGATCAATTGCCAGATTTCCGGACTCAAGCATTTTATCCACTATGGAATCGGCATTAAGATGTCCTAGCCTGTCTGCGAGGACTTTGCGATCTTCTTACCATCTTTCCCACACGAAAAAAGTGTGGTTTGCGTCATCGATGGGCGTGTCACCGTAGATCCAATCTTGGCATTCTGCTTTTTTGATGTTGTAAAGGTATTTGCGGAAATACGCGTGTCCGGAAAGCAACTTCGATATGTAGTAGTTCACTGCTAAATTTTCAGCTCCAGGAACCACCGGACAATTGCCGTGCTTGTCGCACCGTTCTCGCCGAGGAGGTACAACATTTTGGCACAGCCGGTTCAAGGAACCACAACGCGGGAAGAATTAGGACAGAAAATATGAACAACAAGTGGTGAGTACGCTTAAGTTGTTATAATATTAGTATTTAAGTATTTAAGTATTAAGGGGATGTGCAGCGTGTTTAGTGGCGGTGTCTTAGTTATTTTGGGAGATATTGGTAGTTGTACGGCATATGGGATTACCAGTTGGAGTTAGGGAGTTGTTGGAGGCTAAAGAGATTTTGAGTAAGGAGATCCGGAGGTTAGTGACTAACTTCAAGAATGATCGTAAGGTTTTAAAGGATAGCAGATATTATCGGAAGAGGATCTTAGAGTTAGAAAATCTCCAGAAGAAGTTTGACAACAACGATAGAAGGTTACAGACACAGGGGATAACAGTGAGTGATTGTTGTCAGCCTAGGAACTTGCCGTCAGAAGTTGGGGTTACGTTTGCTCAGAAGTCAGGGTTAGTTCCACAAGGGTAGGAGCCCATTTGCGACATGCCTACTCGTTTGGACTCACATAGTCCACTAAGTTGAACGCCTTCATTGGTGGCATATCTTTTCGAAACAGGAGAGAGCGCGGGACAAATTCCGCTAGAGGCGAGGGACGGAAGGATGGATATCGAGGATATATCTAAGACCGTGTCCAGGCTAGTACCAATATTTACTGGTGCTGAGTCGGTGGATTTAAGATCGGAGCTTCATCAATTTGTCCATGGGTGTGAACTAGCAAAGAGGAGTATTCGTCCTGACGAATTGCAAGACTTTTTCGATTGTGTGAAACAGAGGTTGTTCGGAGCTGCGAACAATCTGGTTTTGCCGAAAAGTTTTAGTAGCGTGGAAGAATTGTATACGTTAATAAAGAAAACGTACTTGAAGACAAGAACGTTGGAAGAAGTCAGTCAGGAAATCAGGGTAGCTCGGCAGTTGGCTGGCGAAGAGATACCAGTCTGCAGGGGTGTGCAACGGAAATCGTTCGCGGCCAATTCAACGGTGTGGATGACAAGGCGCAGCTATATGAAAGTGGCAAGTCGGTGCTGACAGTTTTGTAGTGGGACTGAGGGAGCCTGCGTTAATGGTGCACATGCTGGGTATTCTGACCGGGACTCTGGAAGAGTTGGTGGAGGAAGCCATCAGGGCGCAGTTTCAGGTGGAAAGAAGTCACTTAGTGCCAGTGAAGTAAATGCCGTATTTAACAGGCAGGACGTACCTGTGGCTGTAGCAAGAGGTGGAGAACGTACGTGACAGACTCACGCACACATGAATGAACTTACGACAACGGTATAGGTACATATGGAGGTGCAAAGCGGGACGGGAGACGAACAGAAGGAGACTTGCGTCAGGTAATACCGATCTGTTCATTCTGCAATAAGTGGGGGCATACACGAGATGAGAGTATGAAGACTCCATACTGTGGGGACTGAAGGTTCAATGGGCATGAGGCAGATGGAACGTGCTGAGCAAGTCCAACACAAGCAAGTGCTGAGAGGTCTTCGGGAACATGGTGGTCAGGATTGCTAAGGAGAAATCCTGACAGGAGCAGTCCTGGGAACGCAGGCCTCAGAAATTCAGGACCCAGGTTGCCGGGTCCTTGGAATTAGGATGGTAATGTCCACCAGCAGCCGGGGTCTCGTCCTCAGGTCGTTGTGAAGGAAAACGGACCTAGACAAGGCATGATAGAGCCGCGGAATGCAGGAGCAGACGGGGTCAGCCGGGTCTGGGAAAGTTCCAGCGGTACGGTCAAGGCCAGTAGACCGGAGAACCGAAGCAGAGAAAGCGAAATTTAGGTCAAAAGCAGCGAGGAGACGTTCTCTTGTGCCCAGTGCTATGAGGACCGTGGCAGGGAGGGAGGGGTAGCAAGAGGCTCCTCGAAACTGTTCCTTGAGAGAGGTAGAACGGGAGACGCATGGGTATACCCGAGAGGAGCAGGAGGCTACACACAAAAGTTCCATGGAAACAGCAAAAGAAGAGTTTGGACCAGCGGGTTTACGGAACGAGCTGAGTAATAACGTCAGCAAGTTGGAAAATAGATATGCTTCCGTGTTTGGTGAAACAGGGAATTGTTACATTACTAGCAGCATGGGCGATGCGTTCGTTGAGATACCCTGCAGGGAGGCAGCTAGGGGAAACCTAGTGCTGCTGGTAGATTCAGGTGCGGACACTAGTTTGGTGAAATCTAGTGTTTTACGTAGAGGACTGGTCATCAGCCAGGTGGACGTGAAAAATTTGAGCGGTGCATTCGGAGGAAGCATCAGGACTATGGACTCGGTATTGGTGAACCACAGCAAGGTAGATGGTGTAAGATTTAGAATGCACGTTGTAGAGCTGGACAAGGAAAGGGTTCCGGCCGACGGGATCATTGGTAGAGATAACATCTGGAATCGCACCATCCTAGACACAATGAGAAAAGAGTTAGTGCTCTTCGATAAGCACAATCAAGGAAGTTGTACTTTCCACCTCAAGTCCTGGCAGGGAGGAACCATTAATTGGATTAGTGCTAGAGGGTTGGAAACTGTAGGTGCCAGATCCACAAAAATAGTAATTCTCCATGTGCGTTCGAAACTCCGGACAGTAATTCTGCACAAACAGCTGGCAGTCGGAGTTTACTTGGGAGAAACTGTGACACATGTCAACAATGGCAGGGTATACGCTTGTGTGTTGAATGCCACTGACCAGGATTATGTCATAGATCAAGAGTTCAGGCCCAAGTTCACAAGTTCTGACAGCTTCAGGGTACCTAAATCGGGTTTAGTTACCCAGATAAGACAATCGAACGTGAAATAGAGGATGGAGAAGGTGCTGGCGTCACTCAAGTTGGATCCCAGCTTTAACTTGGAGAAGAAAGCCTCAATAGAGTCAGCCTGCGCCTCTTTTCACGACATATTTTTGCTGGAGGGAGACCGGCTGACGAATAAACTGGATATTACGCACGAAATTCCCACGGTGGCCAATCAGCCGCCGATAAACCGGAATGATTGAGATTACCACCGCTAAGGCCAGCACGCCAAACAGCAAACAAAAACTAGAATATTCGTACACTTATTGATAAAAATACCTACATAGAATAATTATCCATCGGCACATCTTACAAAGAATACAAATTTAATCCGATATTTTCAACAACTTCAAATGTACTAAATCATACTGATTATATAATATCTTATTTCAATAATTACCTACCTAACTCCTAAAATGCGCTTGTGACCTACCTAACGCGCATATTCCCCCCAACTAATAAAGGTTGCTGAATGAATATTCTTACTTTAACCTATTACTCCTCTGATTCATGTTTATTACGAACCTCGCTACCATACCTGCACACTAACTGCACTGTTGTACCTCCTCGGCGAGAACGGTGCGACACGCATGGCAGTTGTCCCGTGGTTCCTCGACCTGAAAATTTAGCACTGACTCTATTATTAAGACTGTGCCGAATTGCGGCGCAAAAAACAAGACACTACCGTTTCGCTTTCAAAAATACAACTCCTTTATTAAGTTATAAACTCTTATATTTATAAACTTACATTTACGCTATACAGTATAACCTATTTTCACCTATTCTGTTTTCGCGGCAACTAGGTCATGCACTGCTTACCTTACCAGTTCATTAACTGGCCTAGTGCACCAAAATTACATATTTACGTTTCTACCTACTTGCTAAATTATTTCCGCAATTATTATCTTTAGCTACTTTCCTAAGATCCTTATAATCCATATGCCTATTATATGCCTACTTGCACGGTGCACGCTCGCCACGGCCTATGCAAGGCACTTACTTATCTTATCTTCTAACCTAGTATCCCATGCAATTATGCTCAACTATATTTTCTACTAGATTTATTATCTTTATATGAGAGTGTGTATCTATCCACTTAAATAGATACTCTGCATACCTAAATGTGCTATGCCGAACATACTTACATTCCCGTACGGATGTACGCTGCACTGGCACACGCTAAAGAAACAAACAAAAACAAAAAGGAAAATCGCAGTGGTGTCAAATTACCAGTGCTCGTAAGCCATAAGCACGGTCGATCAGTGCACAGTCGTACAAACATATACGAGGGCGGATTGATATTCAAGCTACCTAGCGCTAGATGGCAGCACAAACACAAAAACTTTTTTTTTTAGAAATTGCGATC
This sequence comes from Clusia tigrina, assembly GCA_920105625.2. NCBI lineage: Eukaryota > Metazoa > Arthropoda > Insecta > Diptera > Clusiidae > Clusia > Clusia tigrina. The sequence goes on from CAKKTE020000572.1 coordinate 751,268, forward strand.
TGTTAAACGTCAGCTGTTAAAATGTCACCAAAATTCATCGATTAGTTTATTTGTTGTAGTCGTTTGAAGTAAGCAACTTTTGTGTTTCTTGAAAAATGGAAAAAAGCGAATTTCGTGCAGTGATTAAACAATATTTTTTGAAAGGGAATACGGTGAAAGAGACACAAGAAGAGCTCGATAAACATTACGGTGAGTCTGCTCCGTCAGATTACATGGTAAAATATTGGATTGCTGAATTTAAACGCGGCCGAACAAGCACTACAACAATACCATCAACAGGAAGGCCAAAAGAGGTGGTTACTGAAGAAAATATCAAGAAAATCCTTGATATCGTTATGAATGATCGTCGAGTCACGTTGCGTGAGATTGTTGAAATGGTAAACATATCATATGAACGTGTGTTCAACATTTTGCATGAACATTTGCATATGAAAAAGCTATCGGCAAGATGGGTGCCGCGTTTGCTCAGTGTCGAACAAAAACGAGTTCGACAGACCACTTCACAGCGGTGTTTGGACATGATAAAGCGTAATCCTGTTGATTTTTGGCGTCGATTAATAACTGTTGATAAACCGTGTGTCCACCACTACACACCTGAAACAAAATCAATCGAAACAATGGGTGAAAGCTGGTGGAAGTGCTCCGAAGAAGGCGAAGGCAGTGAAATCCGCTGGCAAGGTTATGGCCACTGCATTTTGGGATGCACACGGAATATTGCTCAACGATTATCTTGAAAAAGGATCCACAATCACAGGAAAGTATTATCGTGCATTATTGCATCCATTGATTGCTGCAATCAAGAAAAACGACCACATTTAAAGAAGAAAAAAATTCTTTTTCTTCAAGACAACGCACCGGTTCACACATCATTAGATACGATGCCAAAATTACGTGAAATGCACTTCGAATTGGTTAATCGTCCACCTTATAGTCCAGATTTAGCTCCTAGTGACTTTTTCCTGTTTCCAAACTTAAAAAAAATGGCCCGCAGGAAAAAGATTCATCTCAAACGAAGAAGTGATTACCGAAAGTGATATCGTATTATTCAGATGGTATAAAAAAGTCGGAATATCGTCTTACTAAGTGTGCCGACGTAAAAGGAGACTATGATGAGAAATAAATGGTTATGGAAAAAAAACGTTTTTTTCCTACTTAGGTAGCTTCAATATCAATCCGCCCTCGTATATACAACAATATTGCGATTGTTCACCTTGCAATTTTATTAAAAGAAATTAGCGAGAACCAGCAATTAAATAACACAAAATATGTATATAAAGAATAATTTTTTGCTTATAAAAAATTACCTTATCGCGACCGTTTTCACGCGACGTTGCCCTTGAATTTGCTTTATTCAACAATATTATTTAATATTAAGTTTTGACCTAATTCCACAGCCGCTGTTTTGATGTTCTTGATTTGCGGTAGGTCTATATGTGAACACAAGTATGTTAGTTTTGCATTGCAATGCAACTCGAGCATTAACACATAAAAATCGGGTTTCTTTATGTTAAGGCAACAGTGTATGCGCACAAACTATCTACCTGGGGGCTCTTGAGTGGAAAAGCTTTAAAAGATTGTTGTGCAGCTTCTTAGGTTTACCTTTTACCGTTACCACAGTTGTAACCAGGCTGCGGACCTCTTCCACCGCATATGGACCAATTCAAACTAGTGAGAATTTATTTTTCCTGGTCTGGTTTTTCAAAAGTACTCTGTCTCCTATGTTAAACACGGTTGGATTTAGAGTCTTGTTGTAGGCTTTTCTGCGCACTTTCTTTGCCTTATTCTGATTCTCCCTGACCAGTTCATGTGCTCTCTGGAGCTGATACTTACGTACTTTATTCGGATCTTCAGCGTTGTAAACCGGTGCGCACTTTCGCTTCAGGCTGCTGTGCATGTCAAAGTCAGTGAGTTGTTATGCACGTGCATAGCTGTAGTCAGCCATTGGTCCCAATTTGATCCATCCTTAGCGAAGCTACGCAAATACTCGGCCAGAGGCCGGTGACTACGTTCCAACGACCCATTGGCTTGCGGGTGGTATGGAGTAATATGCAATTTTCTAATTCCTAATAGTTTCCATGTCTCCGAAAACAATTTAGGCACGAAGTTTGATCCGTTATAGGTTATCAGAACCTTCTGTATGTTGTACCGCGCAACGATTTCGTCGAAAAATGCTTTGGCCACAGTGCCCGCTTCAACGTCGGGTATGGCCACGCATGCCATGTACTTAGAAAAGTCATCCTGGAACGTAAGGATCTATTTGTTGCCAGATACCGTATCTGGTAATATGCCCACGATATTTATATATACCTTGTCGAATGGTCGAGCTGGTGTGTCAGTCAACACCATTGGCATTTTCGTCAATTTAGAACTCTTAGCTAACATTTAGGGCAGCTTCTTACATAACTTTTAATGCCTCCAAACATCCTCTTCACAGCGTAATCGCGTTTTACTCGCTTGTACGTCTTCCATGACCCTTGATGTCCGCCCAGAATTGAATCATGGTAACTCTTTAGTACCTTCAGTATATCTTTTTGGCTTCCTAGCCATTCTACTTCCCTAGCTGGTCGTTCCACATTTCCCTTTGGTTTGTGTCGTTGTCCTCGGGTTCTTCGTCTATACTTTGCCCAAGACTTACTTCTCCCTCTATCCTGGCCTTCGTCTTGGTTCTCGTTTGAACCATTGCCACTTTCCTCAGCTCCTGTGGTACCCTGCCGAGTGCATCTGCATTAAGATTCTTTTTTCCCAGCTTGTATATGATTTCAAAATCATATTCAGACACCTTATGCCTGAACCGGGCCAAACTTGATCCTTCAAGTTTGCGATTCCACGCAACGGTTGGTGATCAGTGTAGATCTAAAATGGCCAGCAGGTATGCCCGGAAGTTTTTCGTTGCCCAAATTATGGCCAAGAACTCCTTCTCTATTGTCGAATACCGCTTCTCAGTAAAGCTAAGCGCTCTACTTGCAAACGCAATCGGTCGGTCGCTTCCGACTTCACCTTGTGACAACACCGCACCTATCGCTTCATTACTTGCGTCGGTGATCAGCAGTAATAATAATGTGTCCATAATTCGAATGCCCGCTAGTACAGCCCCAGTGTATACATCTACTAATTCGTTTTCATATATCATCACTAGAAGCATAGATAGGCTAACTGTCTTTAAGTGGGGTCCCCAAATTTCATTATATGGGAGAGAGGCGTATCCTTCCTCTAATCGACCCCGAATCTTGTATATGGCTTTGTAAAGTCCATATACGTACTAATGTAAACTTTGTCCAAAAATATTGTATAGGTCGTAAGTTATAATAATATGTGAATAGTGGGCGTGGCTGTGGTGTTTAATGTCAATACCCGCAAACTTACTGTGAAATTTCGTTCATAGATCTTTGATAAAAACACAGTAATGATTTTTGGCTAATTGTGGGCGTGGCAGTTCTATTATGATCTCCATATTCGGCACACACACTATTATGAATCCCATGTATATTTCAGCAAATTTTTATTCCGCTGGCATGAATACGAGTATAGGTAGGCTAATTTTAATTTTAGACCCGAAAGTTCCTTATATCAAAAGTGGGCGTGTCTTTTCTCTGATCAGCCAATTGTTGCAGATAGCTTTATAATGTCCACATGTTCCTTCCCCTAAAAGTTCGCCCGTAAATCTCTACCAGTTCTTAAGTTATTAATATTTGAGTCTCACGCATCTTGTTGCAGACAGTTTTTTGAAGTGTTCAACAGCCGCAATGAAGTTTTCTTCAGATTTCATTAATAGTTTTAAATCAATTGTGGAAGATACCATATATCGGAAGCGATTCCAATCAGGTTTGTGATTATGTAAGAAGAAGGGCAAGATTGGTGTTAAGTTCGACCAGAACTGGAGAGTGGTCAAAAGACAGCTCAAAACATGGGCTACATTTAAGATCACTAAGCATGATACCTTTGGGCACACAGAAGTCAATCAAGTCGGGAATTTTTCTTACATCTTGTTGGCCAGTATGTTGGTGTACCTGAAGCGACAGGGTGTAAATTTAATTTTCCAATAGCCGCATAAAGCTGTCGGCATTTTGGTGCAGTGCGACGGGAACCACAGTTTGTGTGCTTCGCGTTATAGTCTCCTTCGGTTAGGAATCTATTGCTCGTCCATATTTATTGCCTGCTTAGGTGGGCTGTAGACTGCGGAAATTGTAATTCGCCCTTTCCAGTCATCAACAATTATATTCGTAGCTTGAATTACGTATTAAGATTGCTGAACCTGCATGAACCTTATTATCTGTGTGAAGGGTGTGATAAAACTTAAAGATCGGAATCTGAAAATGGCTTTTGTTGGTGAAATGGGTTTCAGATATTATTAGTATATCTATTTCGCATGTTCTAAGGCATTTTTAAATTTCTAGTAAATGTTTTGACAGACCATTAGCGTTCCATAGTATATTTTTTTTGGGATTGAGGATGAGCAATTCTTAGTCGTAGGGGTCACTAATAAGTTCTTCGTTGTTGTGATTTGTTGCATAACTTGCCGGAGTAGCATTATCATTTCTCGCATTTGGTGCGGGTTTCAGGGTTTTCAGGGCTTGGGTTATTTCATCTATGCCTATATAGTTGGGTGCATATTCTTGAGTACTACTTTGAAACCTGTTTCTTGTTTTGGCTTACAGGTGAAAAATTCGGTGTTTTTAAGCTAAAGCTGCTTAACTATTGTCTTGAAGACTTCTGGAGAAAATGCCTAGATTTTAACTTGCTCATTGTTTATGAGCTTTAATTCGTATGAATTTGGAGCAGCTTCAGACAATAGTTTCATTAAAGGAGCTATATTGCTTACTTTGTCAACAAATATTGAAGAATATAAAGAAAATCCTAGCTAGCGGTAAGAGGCAACCAGCCTCCGCATCCGGCATGGCAACCGCTATAAAATATTTAGATAGGTCGTCCTGGAATGTTAGGATGTATTGATTCCCAGACGAGCTCTCGGGCAATGGTCCCACCATATCCATGAACACCTTTTCGAATGGTCTGTTAGCAGTATAAGTTAGTTGCAATTACAGCGTCCGTAACAAATGGTAATTCTGGAGTCGTACCGTCACCCATGGCGTCCCCCTGCTTCGCGGAGTTATCCACAGTACTCCTTCGCTCCCTAACTTGCGCTCTTGTTTGGACAGCTGCTATCCGCGGTGCTATGTCCCACCTTTCGGCTGGTGAAAATCTCGCTTTCTCCATTAATCGAGTTACTACCTGTTGGACTCTCGCTGCTGTATCCTCAAGCGCTTTCCGCAAATTTTCTTGTTCTTGTACGTTTATATCATATAATCTAGCGAGACACCGTCTCAACCCCTCACTGATGAACCTGTATGTTAAACAGTCTTTCGTGATGTCAAAGGAAACTGCCCTCGCTTCCAAAAACTTCAGTTCCACTTTTACCCTGTCTAATCCTCACTATTCTTCGTTCTACTTTTGACCTTTCCGTTTGCCCATCATTGATCGTATATCCCGCGATATCCTCAGTGATTCTCAGAACACTCGTATTTTGCGGCGCCCTACTCAGCGCATCCGCATTCAAATTCGTTTTCCCTGGCTTGTACACAATATCAAATGTATACTCGGACAGCTTATGCCTCAACCGTGCTAGTCTAGACGATTGATTCTTCAAATTTACGATTCCCCTTAGTAAGAAAAGTGCGGTGTCTACATTCCGTTCATATGGGCCACGGTTAACTATGTAGCACAGACAGCTGTTAGTAACACCTAACTGGGTAACCACAAAAGTAGGGCATAGGAAGAAAGTTAAAAGATGGAAAACATTAATTAGTGTATAAGACTGATGTTTACATAAGAAAGGTGCATTGCAGGTTGCATTTGAAACTGAAAACAAGCATGGTGTCATCATTTGGGCTGCTGCTGACAAAGCAGCAGATTGACGTAAGTACTAAATTAAATAAAGTACTACTCGGGTAAGAATAATGCCCGGCAGCCAAAGTTTATTCAGGAATTGTCTGTGTAACTCACAGGGGAATTAAATTTCTTACGAGCTGCCACAAGAATGCCAAAGGAATGGAAAGACATACGTACATAAGTATTAAGAAATATTTAGTACTTTTATAAAAACTTTATTTTTTTAAATAGAGCATGAACAACTGAAAGAATCAGCTAAGAAGCAGGGCCAGGAAGGCGAAGAGCAGTTTGAAGGTGGTATGAGGATCTCGCCCGGAACCACTCAGGGAGTTTGTGGAGCTCACCATAGCATGTTTTGGCTCCGTTGCTGTAGTTAGAACATCAATAACAACAACTTGGCAATATTCTACCTTATCAACTAGGAAACAGACAGACGAATACACAAAGAAACTATTAATATTATTATTACTATTATTATTAATATTACTATTATTGAAAGAACTGAAAAAGTCTTATAACTACAATTCACAGGGAGTTAGCATATCTATCCCTAATCCGTGTACCTTCCCTGCAAGAAATGAATGACGCATTGCTAGAAATATTGGGTTCACCATCAATTTCGTGTTCCGATGCTAGATGTGCATTTTCATTCAGAAAATTGTGCAATATTGAGCACTCATATGTAATAAGATTTTATCTTTCATGGCTGTAGTTCAGTACGCGGTATTTCGAAAGGCAACGAAATCGGCATTTTAAGATACCAAATGCCCTTTCTATAATGTTCCGAATTTTCCATGAATTTTATTACACTTCTTGTCTAGGCGTGAGGGGGCTTGGCGAAAGGAACACGCAAGCATGGCTCCAAGGGTAACCCTGGTCACCCATTAGCCAAGTATCACTTTCTGGAGTGTAACGAGAGTTGCTCCAGCAAATGAGGGCATGATGCCGGAAATTTTGCATTAATTTTCTAAAATTGTGCAAAACATTCCAAATTATTCTATTTTTATTTTTATATGTATTAAATGTTTTTTATTTTAGTAAACAAACTTAACTTTTCCCTTCAAAATATTGTATGTTAGCTGCTCATATGGTCCTTACAAATTTCTTACAATTTGTAACGATTTTGTAAGAGAGTTTCGCCAGACAGCCCCATCGGAAACATTTGTTATAATGTCTACAAAATTGCTCCTACAAAATGTTGTCATTCCACCAGAATTGACCTGTAAGTGTGGGGCTAGTAGCTGCCTGCCCGAAACTGCCAACAAAACAGATAGCCGGACTGACTTCTGCGGAGTAATCCAACTAAGAACTGTCTCCCTCCCTAATCCTGGGTGTTATTGGGATCGTGCCCACTATATGTTGTTTTGCAGCCAGGAGGTAAATTAGGCTGTAGGGTAACTCCCTTTCCTGACACCAGGCCACCTCAGTTAGTAACGGTGGCCTTCCTGTGGTAATGGGCATTGCCACAGTTGACCAACCCCTTCCCCTTTCAAATTTTTGGCTGCATTAGCTTGATCCGTCGAACGGATGACCGTAAGAACCAGAATGCCAAAAAGTGACAAAGAAACTGACGCGTCAGTTAATCCAATTGTGCTAATCATGTCACATCTTGCATTTGCATATAGCGTAAAAACGCCTAGCAGCAAAACGCCTGCAGGAGAAAAAAATCTCGCTTCCATAAAGTTTCCATGTAATTAAATGGAGCCAATTATACATAGACACCGGCAGTATTTTGCCCCAGGCGCAGATGCTGCCTTGGATAGTTAGTCCAAAGCACCTTTGTATTTTTGCGCTAACCAATTTCCACGAGGAGAGAAATGAAAGACTTTGGAGTTCAGTTCAATTATGGTGTATTCTTAGGTTGAGAGCTCTTTTTATACCCTCCAATCCCAGATATTTTGATTACAATAGTTCTCTCACATTATGTACAATAATTCTTTTATGCAATTCTTATATAATGTTTCTAATAAAATTCTTACATCATATTTAGTGAGTGTGTCTGTCGGATTACAATTCACTGCAAGTATTGTTTACCGACGCAATTTACAAGTATGCAACACACACATTGTGGGATTGGTCGACTTGCGTGTCTGCAGCTTGCGGTCGTGACGATAGTGTTGTACCACTATACCCTCACCCTTAAGAGAAAAGTTAGGGTGGATCGCTCAACTTTTCGTGTCTGTTCTGTCAAGTCAAAATAAATTTGTTATAAAAAAAAAAAATATATATATATATATATTCTTGATATGATAGTATAAAGTTTTTGTTATTGTATAGTTCTTAACTAAATTTTTATACATAGTTCTTATGTATATGCGCATTATACAAATTATTAAGTATATTTAGCCTGCAAAAATATAAATAATTTGTATATTTGTACATCTAGTTGTAATATGTCTTTAACTGATTATAATGGAATTCTTTATGGATTCCATTTACATCTATTATAGTATTAACGCCTTTGCGTTCAAATACATTATATGGTCCTTTGTATGGATAATGATGCTTAAGTCTATTTTCTACTCTAAGTAAAACAAAATTTCCTAGATCTACTTCTAATTTATTACAATTTATTTTATTATTAGCATGTTCACGCTTATTTTAAAAAGTCCCCACCAATATTTGTTGACAAAGTAAGCAATATAGCTCCTTTAATGAAACTATTGTCTGAAGCTGCTCCAAAGTCATACGAATTAAAGCTCATAAACAGTGAGCAAGTTGAAATACAGGCATTTTCTCCAGAAGCATTCAAAACAATAGTTAAGCAGCTTTAGCTTAAAAACACCGAATTTTTCACCTGTAAGCCAAAACAAGAAACAGGCTTCAAAGTAGTACTCAAGAATATGCACCCAACTATATAGGCATAGATGAAATAAGCCAAGCCCTGTAAAACCTCGGTCACTGTCACGAATATTTGGAACATAAAGCGAAGAAACACAAAAAAACCTCTGCCAATGTTTATCATTGAGCTTCAAACAAATTAAAATAATAAAGAAATTTATGAAGTCAAATACCTTTTTCATAAAAAAATTGTTTTTGAGACCCCCAGTCTGACTCGGGATATTCCCCAATGCGCTAACTGTCAGCAGTATGGGCACACAAACGTACTGTGGCAAGAAACCAATAAATGCGCCGGAAGCCACACGTCTTCGGATTGTGTACGGAAAAACCGATCAGATGTAGTAAAATGCGCCTTGTGTGAAGGTAATCACCCTGCAAATTACAAAGGTTGTGTAGTTTATAAAAATCTGCAGAGAATGAAATACCCACAATTAAGGAAAAATGGCAATTTACCCATGAATCCTACTCAACAACAGGAAGTTGTGGTAAATCCCAGTACATCAAAACAAAATCAAAATGTACTTTCATACGCTGAGGCACTGAAACACACAACATAAGCAATTAATGAAAACCCAACGGTCCTACCCATTAATACTGTTCCTGCTGAAACCCAAGCTCCGAACGAAATGCGAGAAATGATAATGCTACTCCGGCAAGTCATGCAACAAATCACAACAACGAAGAACTTATTAGTGACCCTTACGACTAAGAATTGCTCATCCTCAAACCCAAAAATACCATACTATGGAACGCTAATGGTCTGTCAAAACATTTACTAGAAATTTAAAAATTCCTTAGAACATGCGAAATAGATATACTAATAATATCTGAAACCCATTTCACCAACAAAAGCCATTTTCAGATTCCGATCTTTAAGTTTTATCACACCCTTCACACAGATAATAAGGTTCAAGCAGGTTCAGCAATCTTAATACGTAATTCAAGCTACGAATATAATTATTGATGACTGGAAAGGGCGAATTACAATTTCCGCAGTCTACAGCCCACCTAAGCAGGCAATAAATATGGACGAGCAATAGATTCCTAACCGAAGGAGACTATAACGCGAAGCACACAAACTGGGGTTCCCGTCGCACTGCACCAAAATGCCGACAGCTTTATGCGGCTATTGGAAAATTAAATTTACACCCTGTCGCTTCAGGTACACTAACATACTGGCCAACAAGATGTAAGAAAAATTCCCGACTTGATTGACTTCTGTGTGCCCAAAGGTATCATGCTTAGTGATCTTAAATGTAGCCCATGTTTTGAGCTGTCTTTTGACCACTCTCCAGTTCTGGTCGAACTTAACACCAATCTTGCCCTTCCTCTTACATAATCACAAACCTGATTGGAATCGCTTCCGATATATGGTATCTTCCACAATTGATTTAAAACTATTAATGAAATCTGAAGAAAACTTCATTGCGGCTGTTGAACACTTCAAAAAACTGTCTGCAACAAGATGCGTGAGACTCAAATATTAATAACTTAAGAACTGGTAGAGATTTACGGGCGAACTTTTAGGGGAAGGAACATGTGGACATTATAAAGCTATCTGCAACAATTGGCTGATCAGAGAAAAGACACGCCCACTTTTGATATAAGGAACTTTCGGGTCTAAAATTAAAATTAGCCTACCTATACTCGTATTGATGCCAGCGGAATAAAAATTTGCAGAAATATACATGGGGACCATAATAGTGTGTGTGCAGAATATGGAGATCATAATAGAACTGCCACGCCCACAATTAGCCAAAAATCATTACTGTGTTTTTATCAAAGATCTATGAACGAAATTTCACAGTAAGTTTGCGGGTATTGACATTAAACACCACAGCCACGCCCACTATTCACATATTATTATAACTTACGACCTATACAATATTTTTCGACAAAGTTTACATTAGTACGTATATGGACTTTACAAAGCCATATACAAGATTCGGGGTCGATTAGAGGAAGGATACGCCTCCCTCCCATATAATGAAATTTGGGGACCCCACTTAAAGACAGTTAGCCTATCTATGCTTCTAGTGATGATATATGAAAACGAATTAGTAGATGTATACACTGGGGCTGTACTAGCGGGCATTCGAATTATGGACACATTATTATTACTGCTGATCACCGACGCAAGTAATGAAGCGATAGGTGCGGTGTTGTCACAAGGTGAAGTCGGAAGCGACCGACCGATTGCGTTTGCAAGTAGAGCGCTTAGCTTTACTGAGAAGCGGTATTCGACAATAGAGAAGGAGTTCTTGGCCATAATTTGGGCAACGAAAAACTTCCGGGCATACCTGCTGGCCATTTTAGATCTACACTGATCACCAACCGTTGCGTGGAATCGCAAACTTGAAGGATCAAGTTTGGCCCGGTTCAGGCATAAGGTGTCTGAATATGATTTTGAAATCATATACAAGCCGGGAAAAAAGAATCTTAATGCAGATGCACTCAGCAGGGTACCACAGGAGCTGAGGAAAGTGGCAATGGTTCAAACGAGAACCAAGACGAAGGCCAGGATAGAGGAAGAAGTAAGTCTTGGGCAAAGTATAGACGAAGAACCCGAGGACAACGACACAAACCAAAGGGAAATGTGGAACGACCAGCTAGGGAAGTAGATTGGCCAGGAAGCCAAAAAGATATACTGAAGGTACTAAAGAGTTACCATGATTCAATTCTGGGCGGACATCAAGGGTCATGGAAGACGTACAAGCGAGTAAAACGCGATTACGCTGTGAAGGGGATGTTTGGAGGCATTAAAAGTTATGTAAGAAGCTGCCCTAAATGTTAGCTAAGAGCTCTAAATTGACGAAAATGCCAATGGTGTTGACTGACACACCAGCTCGACCATTCGACAAGGTATATATAAATATCGTGGGCATATTACCAGATACGGTATCTGGCAACAAATAGATCCTTACGTTCCAGGATGACTTTTCTAAGTACATGGCATGCGTGGCCATACCCGACGTTGAAGCGGGCACTGTGGCCAAAGCATTTTTCGACGAAATCGTTGCGCGGTACAACATACAGAAGGTTCTGATAACCTATAACGGATCAAACTTCGTGCCTAAATTGTTTTCGGAGACATGGAAACTATTAGGAATTAGAAAATTGCATATTACTCCATACCACCCGCAAGCCAATGGGTCGTTGGAACGTAGTCACCGGCCTCTGGCCGAGTATTTGCGTAGCTTCGCTAAGGATGGATCAAATTGGGACCAATGGCTGACTACAGCTATGCACGTGCATAACAACTCACTGACTTTGACATGCACAGCAGCCTGAAGCGAAAGTGCGCACCGGTTTACAACGCTGAAGATCCGAATAAAGTACGTAAGTATCAGCTCCAGAGAGCACATGAACTGGTCAGGGAGAATCAGAATAAGGCAAAGAAAGTGTGTAGAAAAGCCTACAACAAGACTCTAAATCCAACCGTGTTTAACATAGGAGACAGAGTACTTTTGAAAAACCAGACCAGGAAAAATAAATTCTCACTAGTTTGAATTGGTCCATATGCGGTGGAAGAGGTCCGCAGCCTGGTTACAACTGTGGTAACGGTAAAAGGTAAACCTAAGAAGCTGCACAACAATCTTTTAAAGCTTTTCCACTCAAGAGCCCCCAGGTAGATAGTTTGTGCGCATACACTGTTGTCTTAACATAAAGAAACCCGATTTTTATGTGTTAATGCTCGAGTTGCATTGCAATGCAAAACGCGTAAAAAAAACCAACGTGTCTGCCATTATTACATATATCAGTATGTATATTGTATTATTGTCTAGAAAGAAGAAAAGGTAATTTTAGCCAAAACCCGAGGTTACTCCGTAATTTTACCGAGAAACGGCTACAACAACAATAATAGCCACAACTACCATAGTTCAACTAAAATCGTTTTAACCACGAAAAGATCGAGCATAGCATAGCCAAGCTTTATCGGCTAAACTTCGTAACGATTTCTCCAATGAGAAAATGTCCATTGTCACTGACTAAGCGAATATCGAATATTTATTTTGAATCCGTCATTAGCGCATCTAGTCGCGCAAGCTTGCGTCATCTTTTTACGTACCGGTCCAGAAAGGAGGAGGGGTATGCAGAGTTCATCGAAGGACTTCACTCTGACAACGACGGTCGTCAACTGGACCAGCAGGTAGCAGAGGGCACAGTATAATGTAAGTTTTTATGTATAGAATAGAATTGTGTTATTGTTTAGATATTTGTATATACGCCTATGAGAAAAGAGTCAATTAAAGACCAAATTATAAAAAGAGGAATATTAAAAAAAAATGATACATAAAAATAAGAAAAAGCAAAAACAAAGTACAGAAAAAAAACTACAAAGGAAAATAAAAGCTGAAAAAAATATGGAAAAGAAAAGAATAAAATCCGTGAAAGAACCCAAATAAGGCGATTAAAAAAAAAATAAATAAAAACAAATTATATGTATGTAATATAGAGTTAAATCGATGCACATATTTGTTTGCAGTGCAAGAAAAATATTGTAGAGATTTAATGGAAGTTAGTTGCACTAACTTCTTTTAAAAAGAGGGATGTTGTGAGTTAGAATCAAACTACCTACGCGTAGTTGACTCACAGCACCAGCTCCTATTAAATTTATTAAGAACGCTCATATTTTCAGGGTGCAAATATTGTAAATGAATAGTATTTATGCATTAATTATGATGTAAACTTTTAGGGTGTCACAGTTCTGCAGTCAAGCTAACGAGGGGCATTTAGAATGCACCGACGACACTTTTACTTGCAGTAGGTCAGTGGGCTTGAGCCACTGACACCAAATAACAATTGCGTAACTGGAACACCAGAAAAGTCAAGACGTAGACTGTAATGTTTATTTGTAAATAGTATATAAGAACTAGTATTTTAAGAATAAACTGCTTGTTGTCTTAAACCTAAAACAGTGCAGTGCTCATTTAAGAAAGTGGTGTAGGTTTACAGGTTCCCGCGACTGGACATTCCAGAGGACGTCTCTCGCCGACAAGCAGATAAGGACCCCAACACATTCATCATTAGTGAAGAGCGGCTGGAAGAAATGTTGGAAAAATTGACTGTGGACAGAGGTCTGGGCCGAGGATTGAGCCTTGTGCCGCTCCTGAGGTTATCACCTTCTTTGGCTGCCCCTTGCTTGTGTCATAAATAAGCACACGATCCTTTAGATAGCTTCGTACTATTTTCATCAGATAAGCGGGTGTCCTGAAGCGGGTGTCAATAATGTTTGTCCATTTTGCGTTGTTAAAGGCGTTTCTTACGTCAATCGTAGCAAGGAGCACCACCGGTCTGGAAAAACGGTTTATACTCCGTGCGATTTCTACGCTCCTCACCACATCCGTCACTGCTCCGATTGTCGACCTACCCGGTCAAAAACCGTGTTGCCTTTCGAAAGTCCTCCTGCTTCGTTTATCGCCGCTGATAGGCGGCGTTTCGGCATTCTTTCAAAAAGTTTCCCTGCCGTATCAAGCATGCATAAGGGCCGGTATGCCGACGGTGTCTCCGGGTTTTCTTTTCCCTTACTGATGATAAGCCTCTGTCTTTTCCAGACCTCTGGAAAAAGTCCTTCCGCTAAGCAGGCATTGTAGATATTTAGGAGTATGTGCGGGCGTTCTGCTGCGATGATTTTCAGCACTTCCGACGGGATTCCGTCTGTACCTGGCGCTTTGTTGTTTTTCAGGGTGCGTGCCGCAGCCATCATTTCCTCATGCGTAAGGAGCGGTGGTAGGTCGTTTGTTTTTTCCTCTTGTGTATCTATTCTTAAAACATGCGTGGGAAAGAGAGTGTTCACGATGTTTTCCATTGTAGCTTCGCTGAGCTCTCGCGGATGCAGTTTTGCTCCAAGTTTGTTTATGACTATTTTGTATCCCAGGGTTTTGGTTGATGTCGCGTCTGAATTCCTCCCATTTTTTTTTTTGCTGCTGTAAATAGCCCTTTTGAGTTCCGTTTTCGCGGCCTTGTATTCGGCGTGCTCAGCCACTGCTGGGCCCTTTTTCCTTGATCTGGTATACTTTCTACTTTTTTTAAAGCATGTTTGCCTTAGGTCACAAATTTGGTCTGCCCACGAATACGCTGCTTTCTTTGGGTGTGTGCTTTTTATATTGGGCATAGCTGCCCCGCAGGCACGTGTTATGCTGTTTAAAGTCTTCTCAACTCTGTCCTTGGCTGTATCCTTGGTTGTCAGCGCAATATATTGGCGGGTTTGCATCTATTTCAGCCAGTTGCTTTTCCGTGTTTAGTTTCGAGGAATTCCTATTCCGCTTACCTTTGTTTCCTTTCGCTGTTGTTGAGTTTGTGTCCTCTCCGACACAGTAGGTTATGTACTGATGGTCGCTGCCTGTGTAGTCTTCAAGTACAGTCCACTGGCGTAGATTGTTTGCGTAACCTTCGGATACCAGGGTTATATCAGGGATAGTGCCCTCGCATCCTGGCCTTCTAAAAGCCACCTTAGTTCCAACGTTTGCAACAATGAGGCCCACAGCCTTACGGTCATGTCAATTATTCGTATCTCTCTCGTATTTGTCGTCCGTATGCCCCATTCCATGGCTTTAGAATTCAATTCTCCAGCTATAATCAGGTTGCCAGTTATTTGTCCGGCCGTGTCTTCGCTGTTATCCATTTTAGCCTGGCCCTCTTCAGCCATAGTGTCGCTCGGTGTTAATTAGCAGCTCAATAATGTTAGTTTATTAGTCGTTATCCAGATAAAGCCGTTTCCTATTCCGCTGTCTGTTACTTGAAACCCTCCAGCCATATCGCTGCCGTCCATAAGAGGTCTTCGATGCATATTCCGTTGTTTGGAGCTGAATATTGTTCGCTAATAACCGCCGCATCCGCTTCGTGTTCCAGCATGAGCTGGGGTAGGAGAGAATCTGCGGTCTTTCTTTTGTGCATGTGGCATTGAAGTATCTTCATTTCTTCCCTGTCTAGTCTCTATAGGAAACATAATTTGCTGAGCCTGGGACGCGTTCTGTGTGAGTGTACCCCTTCTCCCGGCACATACAACAAACTGGCGGGTTCTCCAGATCGGCCAAAATACCAATCTGGTTCTGTATCTTTGTGCAGGTTACACTTTTGCAAAATATCATTAAGATAGCTCTAACGGTGAAGAGAAAAAGTGGCCAGAGGCGGACAGACTATTTACCTTTTTATATATTTCTGTAAATTTTTATTCCGATGGCATCTATAGGAGCATAGCTAATTTCAATTTTATACCCGAAACTTCCTTTTATGAAAAGTGAGTGCGCCTTTTCCCTGAGCAACTCTATGTTGCAGATAGCTTTATAATGTCCACATGTTCCTTCACTTCAAATTTCGTCCATAGATCTTTACCGGATTTTAATTTACGAATATTTGTTAATAGTGGGCGTGCCAGTTAAATGAAACTTCCAAAAATTGTTTCCCTCTGCTGCCCGAAATGTTAAGTTGGTTTTTTTTTTAAAATGTAGGTAATTACGGTACGAAGGTAATATAGAAAAATGTAAAAAAATTAAAAAAATATTTTTAAAAAAGCTAAGGAGAAATTAAATAAAATTATGCTCACGCTTATGTATGACCAACAGAGATTGTACTTCTGGATAGATTCGTTTAACATTGGTTTTGAAGAAAATTAGCCACACTATTTCAGTTTAGCGCATGAGGAAGTGTGCGCTAAACGAGAGGTGTTTCTCTGCATTCTCTGGTATGTGTGAACCATAGAGTAGTATAGAGAGATAACTTCGTCAATCGTCAATGAGAAATCGAAACAAATATTAAGTGCTCGGGAGTCTGTTATCGATTTATTATATTAATGGATATTAATGGACCCCAGGGAACAAATAGATTTGAACTTTTTCTAAAAGTCTTTCTGATGTTAATTATTATACCAAATACCTTTAATAAAGTTAAATAGGGTATACCAATTTTGTGCTTTATAGAGGGGTTGCAATTCCAAGAAGGAGGCGTGATAGGTATAGTATGGTACATATACGAGTATATATATATATATATATATATATATATATATATATATATATATATATATATATATTATATATAAAATTCTCGTGTCACAATGTTCGTTCCCGAAACGGCTTGACCGATTCTCATAAAATTTTGTGAGCATATTGAGTAGGTCTGAGAGTCGGCCAACATCTATTTTTCATACCCCTTAGTGATAAGGGTTGTCCACCCTTAACATTTTTCTTTAATTTTTCGACATTTTTTCAATTTCTTTATTTTTTTTTAATATGTCGCATTAAAAAATACATACAACCCTAAATTTTTACCCTTTTATCACCAACCCCTATTTTTAATAGCCATTTTAGTAATTTTATCATTTTTCATCCCCGGTCGATAACTGATCAATCGTCATTTAATTAGTTATCCCCGCCAGTTGTCTACAGGTGTCACTTCTGACCCAGTAAACAGCATGGAGTAGGGATGAGAACGAAGCCGGTCTCCTGTTTCTCTCACACAATAAGACTTCTCTCACTCCCTACACAGTTGTCGGCCATCATTATTGTTTATGCATCAAGTGTAGTAGTAACGTTGACAATTATTATTTTGCTATCTCAGTGTAACTCTCATATTAACTATTAATCATTCCTATTTTATTAATAATAATAAAATTATCAATTTTGAGTGTATTTTGCACGATTAGTTAATCAAGTGATTTTCATAACCTCAAAAGTACTCAACACGTGGCACGAGCTTCCACCAACAACGGCTTTTGTGTTGTAAGTATACTTTTTTTATTTATATCGAAAATGTTGTTGCAAACGATCAAAAAAGATTCGGTGGAATTTAATTTTTATTAAAATTGGGCAAACTTTTTTTTGTATTCATTTTTTTTTTACCATTTCTAACCATATATTTTCGATATGATTATGAAAAATAAAATTTTCGCTTTTGTAAAACAGTCTAATGTTTACATGAATATGTAAATGAATGTGTGTACAACAAAATATTAAATACATTATAACTAGGGCCAAGATTTTTGCCGTGATTTCATTTTAACATTTTACAATTAATGCTCTTAAATTTTTGACATTACGGCAAATATATTTGATCTTATAAAAATGTAATTTTCATTTAATTTTATTAAAAAAATTAAATTTAACAATTAAGATTTTCATAGTTTCCAAAAATTTTAATCAATCATTATGAATCTTTATTTTGAAATATCGATGGAAATATTGGTTGTATGAGAAAATTATAAGAGACAATTTTTTTCGTAAAATTAAATTTTTTGCAACTTTTGTCTGAAAATTTTTTTCATAAAACTTATATTTTTGCTATAATTTCATAAATTCAAACTAATCATTTCAAAACTGCGGCAAAAATCCTGGCCCTAATTATACCTTTAACATTTTTCATCATTAAGTAATTTCATTAATTCTATTTATGTGTGTTTTGTACAGTGAGCAATGCCAAGAATACGCAAAGGGACTGATTTAAGCGGTAATACAAGTAAATCTCGAAGCTTGGGAAATAGAAGATCCGAAAAAACCGAAGAACAAATCCAGCAACAAAATACTGATGCACGTGTCAGAATGGCGCAATTGCGTCAAGAAGAGTCAGAAGATACACGAGCTGAACGCAATGAAGTAATAAGATTAGAACAACGACAATCACGCCGTTTCGCAGTCAATAGACGCAGAACAAATGACCAACAACGACAGCAGGTACATCGAGCATTTACATCTGATTCATTCCTGCGTCTAGCATTCCAGTATGAGCCCGATATTGAATATTATGCTCATTAAAAAGTGGTAATTGGTGCTATGGACAAGGAATGTCCGCATTGTCATGCTCTGAAATTCAAAAATGAGCCAGCTGGGATGTGTTGCGCGTCAGGAAAAGTGCAACTACCTGAAATTGAAACACCACCTGAATCATTGAACGGTTTACTTATCGGCACGGATCCAGATTCTAACGTGCTCCTGAAGTCAATTCGAACATTCAATTTATGGTTTCAAATGACATCGTTCGGAGCAACAGAAATAGTTCGAAATACTAATGCAAATGGTCAACAATACAATTCTACATTCAAAATCAGCTGCCAATGCCAAACGAACCACATAAATTTTTACAAATCTACTTCATGGGCGGCGAGGATTCCGGAAGCGCACTTGCCAATCGCGTGAATGCACGTTGTGATTATAATAACCTTGATTCATTTTATGCCAGACGCATCGTCAGCGAGCTGGATGCTCTATTGAACGAGCACAACGAATTGTTGAAAATATTCAAATCACACATGCACAAATTACAAAGCGATAATCACGCTATCGTCATTAATCCTGATAAAACACCAGCTGGAGAGCATATTCGTAGATTCAATGCACCCGTTGTTGATGATGTTGCTGGAATTATGGTTGGCGATCGTACAGGTGCACGAGAAATTGTGATTCGTAGAAGAAATAATAATCTTCAGTTCACACATCGTTCATATGACGCTCTCCAATTTCCGCTAATATTCTGGAAGGGACAAGACGGATATTGCATAAACATAACACAACGAGATCCCGTATCAGGTACTTCATTGATTATGAATTTGATCATAAATCATTTAACAAAACAATTAAATTATTGAACGTAATTAATTTAAATTAATTTTTATGAATATATTATTACAGGAGCTGAAACAAACAAGAACGTTAGCTCAAAGGATTATTATTCGTACCGAATAATGATTAGACGCGGCCTGGACAACGTCATTCTACGATGTCGTGAGCTTTGTCAACAATTCATAGTCGACATGTACGCGAAGATTGAGGGCGAACGACTACGATACTTACGATATAATCAACTAAAGCTGCGTGCGGAAGAGTATATTCATTTGCGAGACGCTATCAACAACAACGCCGACGTCGCCGAAATTGGTAACCATGTCATTTTACCATCATCGTATGTAGGCAGTCCACGTCATATGCAAGAATATATACAGGATGCTCTGACTTTCGTGCGCGAATATGGACGACCATGTTTATTTATCACGTTCACATGTAATCCAAAATGGCCAGAGATTGCATCTTTGCTATTGCCTGGCCAAAATGCAATACATCGCCATGACATTACAGCACGTGTGTTCAGACAAAAGTTGAAGTCTTTAATAAGTTTCATTACTAAATGACATGTATTTGGTCCCACACGTTGCTGGCTGTATTCGGTTGAGTGGCAAAAGCGAAGATTACCTCATGCACACATTTTGGTTTGGTTAATCGACAAAATCCGTCCTGAAGAAATCGATAGTATCATTTCTGCGGAAATTCCAGAACCGTCCACTGACCAACTGCTGTTTGATATTGTTACAACAAACATGATCCATGGTCCATGTGGTATTCTTAATAGGTCATCGCCTTGCATGGCAGATTGAAAATGTACTAAAAATTTCCCTAAAGATTTTATGAATGATACGGTCACAAATGTCGACGGATACCCAATATATCGTCGAAGAAATCCCGATAATGGCGGACAATCATTTATTAAAAATATCAGCAACACAGACATTGATATTGACAATCGTTGGGTGGTGCCATATTCGCCTCTGCTGAGCAAGACATACAATGCTCATATTAATGTTGAGTTCTGCAGTTCTGTGAAGAGCTCAAATAAATTTGCAAGTATGTCCATAAAGGCAGTGATATGGCTGCGTTTAGAGTGGAAAATACTAATGTGAATGCTCCTCCAGTGAATAAAAACGATGAAATAACGCTCTACCAAATTGGTCGGTACATCAGCTCCAATGAAGCTGCTTGGCGTATCTTTGGTTTTCCAACTCATGAACGGGATCCAGCAGTTGTTCAGTTAGCCGTCCATCTTGAAAACGGTCAGCGTGTATTTTTCACGAACGAGACAGCGATAGATCGTGCAATAAATCCACCTAAAACTACACTCACTGAATTTTTTGAATTGTGCAATCGTGCGGATGATTTTGGTGCCTTTGCACGAACATTACTCTATTCACAAGTACCACGCTATTTCACATGGACTCAAACAAAAACATGGATGCCCCGCAAGCAAGGCTCACCAGTTGCTGCATGTCTCAATTTATTTAAATCAAACGCCTTGGAGCGATTATTTACAGTCAATCCAAGACACACTGAGTGCTTTTATCTTCGACTGTTGTTGGTTAATGTTACTGGCCCATTATCATTTCAAGATATACGTAAAGTGAATGGGCAACACTATCCAACGTATAAAGATGCATGCCTTGCACTCGGCTTGCTGGAAGACAACAACCAGTGGGAATGTATGCTTGCTGAAGCTGCATTGAACTGTACAGCAATACAAATTCGTCTACTATTCGCTATAGTGTTGACTACATGTTTCCCAGCCCGAGCACAGATATTGTGGGATAATCACAAAGATTCAATGACTGATGATATATTGCATCAACATCGTACACGGTGCCACGATCTAACCATAACATTCAGCGACGCAATGTACAATGAAGCATTAATTGCTATTGAGGATCTTTGCATTGTCATTGCCAACTTACCACTCAGTCATTTCGGTATGAATTCGCCAAATCGAACTGCATCTGATTTAATGAATACTGAAATGAATCGTGAACTGCAGTACAACACTGTAGAAATGGCAGCGATTGTTGCCCGCAATGTCCCACTAATGAATGAGGAACAAAGAACCATTTATGATCGCATTATGCTCGCAGTTTCAGCTGGATACGGTGGGTTCTTCTTTTTGGATGCACCGGGTGGAACTGGCAAAACATTCGTTATTTCGCTAATTCTTGCTGAAATAGATCAGATAATGGCATCGCATTGGCCGTTGCATCATCGGGCATTGCAGCAACTTTATTGGAACAGCTCATTCAGTATTTAAGCTGCCACTAAATATTCAGAATAACCCTGACGCAGTATGCAACATTAAGAAACAATCGTCCATGGCCACCGTGCTGAAACAGTGTAAAATTATCATCTGGGATGAATGTACTATGGCACACAAACATTCGCTTGAGGCTTTGAACAGGACATTGAAAGATATTAAAAACAACGACAAACTATTTGGTGGAACTCTGTTGGTCCTTTCAAGTGATTTCAGGCAAACACTTTCAGTCATTCCACGTTCAACATAAGCTGATGAGATCAACGCTTGCTTAAAATCATCTCCATTGTGGCGTAATGTTGAAAAAGTACAGCTGAAAGTAAATATGCGCGTTCAAATGCTTCAAGATCCATCCGCTGAAACATTTTCAAAACAACTCTTAGATATCGGTGATGGAAAAGTTGCTATAGATGAAACTGAATACGTAAAATTACCGACCGATTTCTGCACAATCGCTGATACTCTCATTGAACAAATATTTCCCGATGTACACACACAGTACATAAATCATGAGTGGCTTGCAGAAAGAGCAATTTTAGCGGCAAAAAATGTAGAAGTTGACAATTTAAATCTGAAGATACAAATGTTGTTGCCAGGGAACTTGGTATCATATAAATCTATTGATACAGTTTGCGACGACAGCGAAGCAGTAAATTTTCCCACAGAGTTTTTGAACTCACTGGATTTGCCAGGCATGCCACCGAATAATTTACAATTAAAGGTTGGATCTGCGATTATCTTGCTTCGTAATTTGAACCCGCCCCGGCTGTGCAACGGTACGCGATTAGTCATTCAAAAATTAATGAGAAACGTGATCGAAGCCAGCATTTTAAATGGCAAGTTCAGAGGTGAAAATATATTAATACCACGGATTCCAATTATACCTACAGATGTGCCAATTCAATTCCAACATATTCAGTTTCCGATTAGATTGGCATTTGCAATGACAATCAACAAATCCCAAGGTCAAACCATGTCTATTTGTGGCTTAGATTTGAGAAAACTATGTTTGTCACACGGACAACTATACGTGGCATGCTCTCGAGTGGGTAAACCATCCAGTTTGTTTGTGTTAGCTAAAGATGGACTAACAAAAAATATTGTTCACGCTATAGCATTGAGAGATTGGTAATGTTTGTTAGTGTTACTGTCGTAATTGATTAATTAATGATATATAATTTTAAGGAATAAATTATAATAACTTAAAAATAATGTTTGCCTTTTGTTATTTTTATATTCCCTCATCGATCACAGCGCTCCATGCCTTTTTCACGCATATACCACATTCTTACACACTTACAATAAGTAAGCTATTTTTTGTCTACACTAGAAATTACTTAAAAATTATTTATATGGCAAAACAACGTATGCCGCGTCAGCTAGTATATATATATATATATATATATATATATATATATATATATATATATATATATATATATATATATATATATATATATATATATATATATATATATATATATATATATGTATATATATATATATTTATATAAATATATATATATATATATATATATATATATATATATATATATATATATATATATATATATATTAATATATATCTTTTTCTTTTCAAATGTTTTTTATTTTCTTCTTTTAACTATTGTATTTTTTTATATTTTTTTTGCATTAATTTTTTATTTTTATTCTTTTGATATTGTTTTTTTTGATATTTTATTTATTGTTTCATTTTTTTTCTTGGTTCGTTTTCTCTCCCTTTTTGTTTATTTATATATTTTCTCAAACATTTTGTACATTCTTAACTCTAACATCTGGTTTGCTTAGCCTACGCTACTCTACACTGCAATCTCTGCTACCTGCGGCGTTGGTTGTGGTTCTCGTTGTGGGTATTTGACTCGCTTCCTTAACTGGCAGAATATATATGAGATTACTGCAACGATCATTGCCAGCGTTGTGATCGCGGCGATCCCTCCCTTTTCCAACGAGGAGTGCGATCAAAAGTGTACCACTCGAACGGTTTCCGGACAAAATGACACTCCATTGGCGAGAATGTGCCACCATTCAAAGTCTGAGTATACGGTTCGCAGGTGTCTGTCTGGGTGAATGTAGAGTAGACCAAAAAGACGTAATCAGTATTATGGTTATACTACTGCTACATTATCGTTATCACTACTTTACACTAACATCCACCATCGACCGACCTTTTCTCCTCTTTTTCTTTCTTACCATAATCCAGAAAATCTAAATATCCTTGACCATGTATTTCCGTTGTCAATAGCAAGACCCAATTCTTTTCTTCTCTTAAAAAAATCTCCTGGTTTCGTATATTTTCATAACACCTCTAATGTGGAAAACCCCTCTATACGAAACATATAGGCACCCCCTCGGTATTAACACTACCCTACTAACTACTACGCTGAAGGCCCGCCCATTTTACGCTAGCTTTCTAACCGCTGTCAGCTAGCCTATAGGTAACATAATACACACAATCAACTTACAAGCAATCTTTAGTCCATCTAACCTAAATTCGATTTTACTATTATCCATTCTCAATTAGCTCTCTTAACTTGTTACCTACTGCTTATTCTCCCTAACTTATTTTAGCTTACACCAACCTGTCATATTAACTAAATATATTAACAAGACCCTTTCTTACCTCTTTCTTCAAAACAACCCCATTCATAATTGTCCTACGTAATTGTTAAACGTGTCAAAACCTGCCTTGGTCGGCTTACCATCTTACTGTACCGATTGTACCAGATGCTAGGCGACCAACATCCGATGCTGCCAACATTCGATACTTCCAGGGTCGTACACGCGGAAGTCGTATTCAAACCAATTGAAATCAATTGTGTTCCATACTTATCTTCTTTATTACATTATTCATATCAATAAAAAAGATATTTAGAAAATCGTTTTTTTTCAATTTCCTTAAGTCGTAGGGGTTGGGGCATGAAGGTAAACGTAAGCCAACAGCATAAATTTAGAAGAAATAAACCTACAACGGAGATTTTCATAAGAAAGCAAATTATTGAGAAAAGAAAGCTGAGAAAGAGGTGGCAGCCAACTAGATCGCCTGAGGATAAACACAATTTAAATATAGCCTGCAAAAAACTCAAGAAAATATTAACTAAAAGACAAAATATAGAAGTTGAAAATTACCTAAAAAACTGGACGCTTACCCAACATACGAACTACTTATTATGGAAATGGTCAAAAAAATTAAAAACTCAGATAAGGTATCAGCCACCACTACGGAAAGATGACAACTCTACTACCAATGGAGAAAAAGCAATTGCATTGGTTAAATACTTTGAAAAAGTCCTATCAAATGATTAAGATAAATATATAGAAACACGCAATGACTTAAATATAGACATTACAACCAAAATAAGGAAAACAAACACAACAGAAATAATTAATTGCATTAAAAAACGAATAAACCACAAAAAATCATAAGGATACGATATGTTGACAGGAAAAGCTATCGCTGAGCTACCTACTATAGGTTATAACTACTTAAGGAATGTTATCAACTCAATGTTCCGACAACAATTTTTTCGCAAAGTATGGAAAGTTGCTTAAATTATTGCACTACCGAAGCAGGGAAAAGATGCTACAACTGCTTCGTCGGATAGACCAATTAGCCTACTTCCTATAATCTCTAAAGTTGCTGTAAAACTATTCCATGATAGACTTAGCCAGATTCGTGACAATAAAAACATTATACCAAATCATCAATTCGGCTTCAGAAAACGACATTCAACAACAGATACACCGTATAACAAACAAAATTGAAACAGACATAGAATATAAGCGCTACTGCGTTGCTGTATTCTTAGACGTTGCAAAAGCATTTGACAAAGTATGGAATAAACGACTGCTGCATAAATTGAAGACGATGCTGCCACTTGACTACTATTTGATTGTTGAAAGTTATCTTAGTGATCGTTACTTTTACGTCAAATATAATGAAGAGTGTTCGTCTATTCATATTACAACAGCTGGAGTTCCTCAAGGGAGTGTTTTAGGACCACTGCTATATGTAGTATTTACCTCAGATATACCACTTCCAAAAGAACTGAATACCACAATTGCTACCTTTGCTGCGACACAATCCTCTTAGCATCTGACAAAAATCTAAATACTGCGACTGCAAATCTGCAGATATACACAGAGAATGTTATGGAATGGTTTGATAAATGGTGCTTGAAAATTAATGAGGATAAGACTGTACAAATAATTTTTACAACTAAAACAAAATTTAGCCTAATACCTATTAAAATGAACAATAAAGATATAAAAATAGGGTCTACAACTAAATACCTTGGTATACACATGGACTCAAAGCTAAATTGGCACTACCACATCAAACAAAAAACGAAACAAATAAAAGAAAAATTTAGGCAACTATATTAGTTAATGGGTAAGCAATCTAAACTTATAATTAACAACAAATTTCTGCCATACAAGTGTACTAAAAAGCCAATTTGGACGTACGGACTCCAAGTATGGGGAACGGCGGAACACATACAAAAAATTCAAAGACAGCAATCTAGAATATTAAGAGTTATCATAAACTCTGGTTGGTACACAACAAATGCAGATGTACACCGCAAACTAAATATGACAAGAATTGACGAAGAAATAAAAAAGATATCCACAAAACACTACGATACACAGCATGAGCATAATAACGAAGAAATAAACGAGTTGCTACATCTAGAAGAAACCACCATGCGCCGTTTAAAGAGAACTCGACCAAACGACCTAATGAACTAGGAAATCCGGACTACACATATTAGTAATAGTATTATAAATGTAATTGTAAATAATTATCATAAACATAATTTTGATCATAAAAACGTTGTTTTGCCATATAAATAATTTTTAAGTAATTTCTAGTGTAGACAAAAAATAGCTTACTTATTGTAAGTGTGTAAGAATGTGGTATATGCGTGAAATAGGCATGGAGCGCTGTGAACGATGAGGGAATATAAAAATAACAAAAGGCAAACATTAATTTTAAGTTATTATAATTTATTCCTTAAAATTATAAATCATTAATTAATCAATTACGACAGTAACACTAACAAACGATATCAATCTCTTAATGCTATAGCGTGAACAATATTTTTTGTTAGTCCATCTTTAGCTAACACAAACAAACTGGATGGTTTACCCACTCGAGATAATTTTTGAATGACTAATCGCGTACCGTTGCACAGCCGGGGCGGGTTCAAATTACGAAGCAAGATAATCGCAGATCCAACCTTTAATTGTAAATTATGCGGTGGCATGCCTGGCAAATCCAGTGAGTTCAAAAACTCTGTGGGAAAATTTACTGCTTCGCTGTCGTCGCAAACTGTATCAATAGATTTATATGATACCAAGTTCCCTGGCAACAACATTTGTATCTTCAGATTTAAATTGTCAACTTCTACATTTTTTGCCGCTAAAATTGCAAGCCACTCATGATTTATGTACTGTGTGTGTACATCGGGAAATATTTGTTCAATGAGAGTATCAGCGATTGTGCAGAAATCGGTCGGTAATTTTACGTATTCAGTTTCATCTATAGCAACTTTTCCATCACCGATATCTAAGAGTTGTTTTGAAAATGTTTCAGCGGATGGATCTTGAAGCATTTGAACGCGCATATTTACTTTCAGCTGTACTTTTTCAACATTACGCCACAATGGAGATGATTTTAAGCAAGCGTTGATCTCATCAGCTTATGTTGAACGTGGAATGACTGAAAGTGTTTGCCTGAAATCACTTGAAAGGACCAACAGAGTTCCACCAAATAGTTTGTCGTTGTTTTTAATATCTTTCAATGTCCTGTTCAAAGCCTCAAGCGAATGTTTGTGTGCCATAGTACATTCATCCCAGATGATAATTTTACACTGTTTCAGCACGGTGGCCATGGACGATTGTTTCTTAATGTTGCATACTGCGTCAGGGTTATTCTGAATATTTAGTGGCAGCTTAAATACTGAATGAGCTGTTCCAATAAAGTTGCTGCAATGCCCGATGATGCAACGGCCAATGCGATGCCATTATCTGATCTATTTCAGCAAGAATTAGCGAAATAACGAATGTTTTGCCAGTTCCACCCGGTGCATCCAAAAAGAAGAACCCACCGTGTCCAGCTGAAACTGCGAGCATAATGCGATCATAAATGGTTCTTTGTTCCTCATTCATTAGTGGGACATTGCGGGCAACAATCGCTGCCATTTCTACAGTGTTGTACTGCAGTTCACGATTCATTTCAGTATTCATTAAATCAGATGCAGTTCGATTTGGCGAATTCATACCGAAATGACTGAGTGGTAAGTTGGCAATGACAATGCAAAGATCCTCAATAGCAATTAATGCTTCATTGTACATTGCGTCGCTGAATGTTATGGTTAGATCGTGGCACCGTGTACGATGTTGATGCAATATATCATCAGTCATTGAATCTTTGTGATTATCCCACAATATCTGTGCTCGGGCTGGGAAACATGTAGTCAACACTATAGCGAATAGTAGACGAATTTGTATTGCTGTACAGTTCAATGCAGCTTCAGCAAGCATACATTCCCACTGGTTGTTGTCTTCCAGCAAGCCGAGTGCAAGGCATGCATCTTTATACGTTGGATAGTGTTGCCCATTCACTTTACGTATATCTTGAAATGATAATGGGCCAGTAACATTAACCAACAACAGTCGAAGATAAAAGCACTCAGTGTGTCTTGGATTGACTGTAAATAATCGCTCCAAAGCGTTTGATTTAAATAAATTGAGACATGCAGCAACTGGCGAGCCTTGCTTGCGGGGCATCCATGTTTTTGTTTGAGTCCATGTGAAATAGCGTGGTACTTGTGAATAGAGTAATGTTCGTGCAAAGGCACCAAAATCATCCGCACGATTGCACAATTCAAAAAATTCAGTGAGTGTAGTTTTAGGTGGATTTATTGCACGATCTATCGCTGTCTCGTTCGTGAAAAATACACGCTGACCGTTTTCAAGATGGACGGCTAACTGAACAACTGCTGGATCCCGTTCATGAGTTGGAAAACCAAAGATACGCCAAGCAGCTTCATTGGAGCTGATGTACCGACCAATTTGGTAGAGCGTTATTTCATCGTTTTTATTCACTGGAGGAGCATTCACATTAGTATTTTCCACTCTAAACGCAGCCATATCACTGCCTTTATGGACATACTTGCAAATTTATTTGAGCTCTTCACAGAACTGCAGAACTCAACATTAATATGAGCATTGTATGTCTTGCTCAGCAGAGGCGAATATGGCACCACCCAACTATTGTCAATATCAATGTCTGTGTTGCTGATATTTTTAATAAATGATTGTCCGCCATTATCGGGATTTCTTCGACGATATATTGGGTATCCGTCGACATTTGTGACCGTATCATTCATAAAATCTTTAGGGAAATTTTTAGTACATTTTCAATCTGCCATGCAAGGCGATGAACTATTGAGAATACCACATGGACCATGGATCATGTTTGTTGTAACGATATCAAACAGCAGTTGGTCAGTGGACGGTTCTGGAATTTCCGCAGAAATGATACTATCGATTTCTTCAGGACGGATTTTGTCGATTAACCAAACCAAAATGTGTGCATGAGGTTATCTTCGCTTTTGCCACTCAACCGAATACAGCCAGGAACGTGTGGGACCAAATACATGTCATTTAGTAATGAAACTTATTAAAGACTTCAACTTTTGTCTGAACACACGTGCTGTAATGTCATGGCGATGTATTGCATTTTGGCCAGGCAATAGCAAAGATGCAATCTCTGGCCATTTTGGATTATATGTGAACGTGATAAATAAACATGGTCGTCCATATTCGCGCACGAAAGTCAGAGCATCCTGTATATATTCTTGCATATGACGTGGACTGCCTACATACGATGATGGTAAAATGACATGGTTACCAATTTCGGCGACGTCGGCGTTGTTGTTGATAGCGTCTCGCAAATGAATGTACTCTTCCGCACGCAGCTTTAGTTGATTATATCGTAAGTATCGTAGTCGTTCGCCCTCAATCTTCGCGTACATGTCGACTATGAATTGTTGACAAAGCTCACGACATCGTAGAATGACGTTGTCCAGGCCGCGTCTAATCATTATTCGGTACGAATAATAATCCTTTGAGCTAACGATCTTGTTTGTTTCAGCTCCTGTAATAATATATTCATAAAAATTAATTTAAATTAATTACGTTCAATAATTTAATTGTTTTGTTAAATGATTTATGATCAAATTCATAATCAATGAAGTACCTGATACGGGATCTCGTTGTTTTATGTTTATGCAATATCCGTCTTGTCCCTTCCAGAATATTAGCGGAAATTGGAGAGCGTCATATGAACGATGTGTATCAGCAATGAACTGAAGATTATTATTTCTTCTACGAATCACAATTTCTCGTGCACCTGTACGATCGCCAACCATGATTCCAGCAACATCATCAACAACGGGTGCATTGAATCTACGAATATGCTCTCCAGCTGGTGTTTTATCAGGATTCATGACGATAGCGTGATTATCGCTTTGTAATTTGTGCATGTGTGATTTGAATATTTTCAACAATTCGTTGTGCTCGTTCAATAGAGCATCCAGCTCGCTGACGATGCGTCTGGCATAAAATGAATCAAGGTTATTATAATCACAACGTGCATTCACGCGATTGGCAAGTGCGCTTCCGGAATCCTCGCCGCCCATGAAGTAGATTTGTAAAAATTTATGTGGTTCGTTTGGCATTGGCAGCTGATTTTGAATGTAGAATTGTATTGTTGACCATTTGCATTAGTATTTCGAACTATTTCTGTTGCTCCGAACGATGTCATTTGAAACCATAAATTGAATGTTCGAATTGACTTCAGGAGCACGTTAGAATCTGGATCCGTGCCGATAAGTAAACCGTTCAATGATTCAGGTGGTGTTTCAATTTCAGGTAGTTGCACTTTTCCTGACGCGCAACACATCCCAGCTGGCTCATTTTTGAATTTCAGAGCATGACAATGCGGACATTCCTTGTCCATAGCACCAATTACCACTTTTTAATGAGCATAATATTCAATATCGGGCTCATACTGGAATGCTAGACGCAGGAATGAATCAGATGTAAATGCTCGATGTACCTGCTGTCGTTGTTGGTCATTTGTTCTGCGTCTATTGACTGCGAAACGGCGTGATTGTCGTTGTTCTAATCTTATTACTTCATTGCGTTCAGCTCGTGTATCTTCTGACTCTTCTTGACGCAATTGCGCCATTCTGACACCTGCATCGGTATTTTGTTGCTGGATTTGTTCTTCGGTTTTTTCGGATCTTCTATTTCCCAAGCTTCGAGATTTACTTGTATTACCGCTTAAATCAGTCCCTTTGCGTATTCTTGGCATTGCTCACTGTACAAAACACACATAAATAGAATTAATGAAATTACTTAATGATGAAAAATGTTAAAGGTATAATTAGGGCCAGGATTTTTGCCGCAGTTTTGAAATGATTAGTTTGAATTTATGAAATTATAGCAAAAATATAAGTTTTATGAAAAAAATTTTCAGACAAAAGTTGCAAAAAATTTAATTTTACGAAAAAAATTGTCTCTTATAATTTTCTCATACAACCAATATTTCCATCGATATTTCAAAATAAAGATTCATAATGATTGATTAAAATTTTTGGAAACTATGAAAATCTTAATTGTTAAATTTAATTTTTTTAATAAAATTAAATGAAAATTACATTTTTATAAGATCAAATATATTTGCCGTAATGTCAAAAATTTAAGAGCATTAATTGTAAAATGTTAAAATGAAATCACGGTAAAAATCTTGGCCCTAGTTATAATGTATTTAATATTTTGTTGTACACACATTCATTTACATATTCATGTAAACATTAGACTGTTTTACAAAAGCGAAAATTTTATTTTTCATAATCATATCGAAAATATATGGTTAGAAATGGTAAAAAAAAAATGAATACAAAAAAAAGTTTGCCCAATTTTAATAAAAATTAAATTCCACCGAATCTTTTTTGATCGTTTGCAACAACATTTTCGATATAAATAAAAAAAGTATACTTACAACACAAAAGCCGTTGTTGGTGGAAGCTCGTGCCACGTGTTGAGTACTTTTGAGGTTATGAAAATCACTTGTTTAACTAATCGTGCAAAATACACTCAAAATTGATAATTTTATTATTATTAATAAAATAGGAATGATTAATAGTTAATATGAGAGTTACACTGAGATAGCAAAATAATAATTGTCAACGTTACTACTACACTTGATGCATAAACAATAATGATGGCCGACAACTGTGTAGGGAGTGAGAGAAGTCTTATTGTGTGAGAGAAACAGGAGACCGGCTTCGTTCTCATCCCTACTCCATGCTGTTTACTGGGTTAGAAGTGACACCTGTAGACAACTGGCGGGGATAACTAATTAAATGACGATTGATCAGTTATCGACCGGGGATGAAAAATGATAAAATTACTAAAATGGCTATTAAAAATAGGGGTTGGTGATAAAAGGGTAAAAATTTAGGGTTGTATGTATTTTTTAATGCGACATATTAAAAAAAAATAAAGAAATTGAAAAAATGTCGAAAAATTAAAGAAAAATGTTAAGGGTGGACAACCCTTATCACTAAGGGGTATGAAAAATAGAAGTTGGCCGACTCTCAGACCTACTCAATATGCTCACAAAATTTCATGAGAATCGGTCAAGCCGTTTCGGAGGAGTACGGGAACGAACATTGTGACACGAGAATTTTATATATAATATATATATATATATATATATATATATATATATATATATATATATATATATATATAATATATATATATATATATATATATATATATATATATATATATATATATACTCGTATATGTACCATACTATACCTATCACGCCTCCTTCTTGGAATTGCAACCCCTCTATAAAGGACAAAAATTGGTATACCCTATTTAACTTTATTAAAGGTATATGGTATAATAATTAACATCAGAAAGACTTTTAGAAAAAGTTCAAATCTATTTGTTCCCTGGGGTCCATTAATATCCATTAATATAATAAATCGATAACAGACTCCCGAGCACTTAATATTTGTTTCGATTTCTCATTAGGTTGACGAAGTTATCTCTCTATACTACTCTATGGTTCACACATACCAGAGAATGCAGAGAAACACCTCTCGTTTAGCGCACACTTCCTCATGCGCTAAACTGAAATAGTGTGGCTAATTTTCTTCAAAACCAATGTTAAACGAATCTATCCAGAAGTACAATCTCTGTTGGTCATACATAAGCGTGAGCATAATTTTATTTAATTTCTCCTTAGCTTTTTTAAAAATATTTTTTTAATTTTTTTACATTTTTCTATATTACCTTCGTACCGTAATTACCTACATTTTAAAAAAAAAACCAACTTAACATTTCGGGCAGCAGAGGGAAACAATTTTTGGAAGTTTCATTTAACTGGCACGCCCACTATTAACAAATATTCGTAAATTAAAATCCGGTAAAGATCTATGGACGAAATTTGAAGTGAAGGAACATGTGGACATTATAAAGCTATCTGCAACATAGAGTTGCTCAGGGAAAAGGCGCACTCACTTTTCATAAAAGGAAGTTTCGGGTATAAAATTGAAATTAGCTATGCTCCTATAGATGCCATCGGAATAAAAATTTACAGAAATATATAAAAAGGTAAATAGTCTGTCCGCCTCTGGCCACTTTTTCTCTTCACCGTTAGAGCTATCTTAATGATATTTTGCAAAAGTGTAACCTGCACAAAGATACAGAACCAGATTGGTATTTTGGCCGATCTGGAGAACCCGCCAGTTTGTTGTATGTGCCGGGAGAAGGGGTACACTCACACAGAACGCGTCCCAGGCTCAGCAAATTATGTTTCCTATAGAGACTAGACAGGGAAGAAATGAAGATACTTCAATGCCACATGCACAAAAGAAAGACCGCAGATTCTCTCCTACCCCAGCTCATGCTGGAACACGAAGCGGATGCGGCGGTTATTAGCGAACAATATTCAGCTCCAAACAACGGAATATGCATCGAAGACCTCTTATGGACGGCAGCGATATGGCTGGAGGGTTTCAAGTAACAGACAGCGGAATAGGAAACGGCTTTATCTGGATAACGACTAATAAACTAACATTATTGAGCTGCTAATTAACACCGAGCGACACTATGGCTGAAGAGGGCCAGGCTAAAATGGATAACAGCGAAGACACGGCCGGACAAATAACTGGCAACCTGATTATAGCTGGAGAATTGAATTCTAAAGCCATGGAATGGGGCATACGGACGACAAATACGAGAGAGATACGAATAATTGACATGACCGTAAGGCTGTGGGCCTCATTGTTGCAAACGTTGGAACTAAGGTGGCTTTTAGAAGGCCAGGATGCGAGGGCACTATCCCTGATATAACCCTGGTATCCGAAGGTTACGCAAACAATCTACGCCAGTGGACTGTACTTGAAGACTACACAGGCAGCGACCATCAGTACATAACCTACTGTGTCGGAGAGGACACAAACTCAACAACAGTGAAAGGAAACAAAGGTATGCGGAAATGGAATTCCTCGAAACTAAACACGGAAAAGCTACTGGCTGAAATAGATGCAAACCCGCCAATATATTGCGCTGACAACCAAGGATACAGCCAAGGACAGAGTTGAGAAGACTTTAAACAGCATAACACGTGCCTGCGGGGCAGCTATGCCCAATATAAAAAGCACACACCCAAAGAAAGCAGCGTATTGGTGGGCAGACCAAATTTGTGACCTAAGGCAAACATGCTTTAAAAAAAGTAGAAAGTATACCAGATCAAGGAAAAAGAGCCCAGCAGTGGCTGAGCACGCCGAATACAAGGCCGCGAAAACGGAACTCAAAAGGGCTATTTACAGCAGTAAAAAAGAAAAGTGGGGGGAATTCAGACGCGACATCAACCAAAACCCTGGGATACAAAATAGTCATAAACAAACTTGGAGCAAAACTGCATCCGCCAGAGCTCAGCGAAGCTACAATGGAAAACATCGTGAACACTCTCTTTCCCACGCATGTTTTAAGAATAGATACACAAGAGGAAAAAACAAACGACCTACCACCGCTCCTTACGCATGAGGAAATGATGGCTGCGGCACGCACCCTGAAAAACAACAAAGCGCCAGGTACAGACGGAATCCCGTCGGAAGTGCTGAAAATCATCGCAGCCGAACGCCCGCACATACTCCTAAATATGTACAATGCCTGCTTAGCGGAAGGACTTTTTCCAGAGGTCTGGAAAAGACAGAGGCTTATCATCAGTAAGGGAAAAGAAAACCCGGAGACACCGTCGGCATACCGGCCCTTATGCATGCTTGATACGGCAGGGAAACTTTTTGAAAGAATGCCGAAACGCCGCCTATCAGCGGCGATAAACGAAGCAGGAGGACTTTCGAAAGGCAACACGGTTTTTGACCGGGTAGGTCGACAATCGGAGCAGTGACGGATGTGGTGAGGAGCGTAGAAATCGCACGGAGTATAAACCGTTTTTCCAGACCGGTGGTGCTCCTTGCTACGACTGACGTAAGAAACGCCTTTAACAACGCAAAATGGACAAACATTATTGACACCCGCTTCAGGACACCCGCTTATCTGATGAAAATAGTACGAAGCTATCTAAAGGATCGTGTGCTTATTTATGACACAAGCAAGGGGCAGCCAAAGAAGGTGATAACCTCAGGAGCGGCACAAGGCTCAATCCTCGGCCCAGACCTCTGTCCACAGTCAATTTTTCCAACATTTCTTCCAGCCGCTCTTCACTAATGATGAATGTGTTGGGGTCCTTATCTGCTTGTCGGCGAGAGACGTCCTCTGGAATGTCCAGTCGCGGGAACCTGTAAACCTACACCACTTTCTTAAATGAGCACTGCACTGTTTTAGGTTTAAAACAACAGCACATATTTTTATGGTGCGAGTATTTAGAATTAATATTACCTATGTAATATTTATTATGTAAACTTTTAGGGTGCTACAGTTTTGCAGTCGAGCCACCGAAGGGCATTCAAAGTTAGAATGCACCATCAACATTTCAGATTGGCGTAGGTCAGTTGGCTTGACCAACTGACACCAATTAACAGGTGCGAAACTGGAACACCAGAAAGGTCAGTTTTTGTATTGTAATTGTGAATTGCAAATAGTATATAAGAGTTAGTATTCTAAGAAATAAAGGCTTGTGATTTTAAAAACTAAAAGTGTAATGTAGTGATTTTTACAAAGAGTGATTTAGGCTTTTCAGATACACGCGCGCAGCAGAAGGACGTCCCCCGTCAAACAAGGACAATACCCCAACAGGACGAAAAATCCCTTTATTCATTGATAATTGTCTGGCACATCCAAAAGTCTTAGGAAGCAAATTAAAATCAATTGAATTGGCATTTTTTCCACCGAATATGACCTCCAAACTGCAACCGCTTGACCTGGGAGTAATTCAGGGTTTAAAGTGTCACTATCGAACCATTAAAAAATGTTGAGGAAAAAAACAAACAAAGTAACATATAGCTGTTGGTTTGCATTAATCATGTGACAAAAGCATGGGATATTGACGTCAGTGGTGAAACGATTGCCAATTGCTTTAAGAAAGCTGGATTTGGCCAGCATTCTACATGGGACGATGAAGATAACTTGCCTTTAATTTTTTTAAATAACATAGATGAGGATAGAAATTTTATGCAAGCTGATTACGAAGCATGGCTTACGTTAAATAATATGACTTATTTTGGTTCTATTGACGATTATATCGATGTGGACAGTGATATTTGCACAGCGGACTTTCCTACAGATGACGATATTATTGAGCATTACAATAGTGAATCCATGAATTTCATTTTAAGCGAAGGCGAAAGCGATGAAGAGGGCTCAGAGAAAGAAATTGTTCAACAGCCATCTAAGAATGATGTGTTAGATTCCTTTAAAATTTTGAATTCGTATCTACAAGCCAATGAAATGACAACTGATGATCACTTTAGAGCTGTAAACAAACTGGAATCTATTTTTAGTGAAAATAACAAGAAAATAACTCTTCAGCCCCAAATAACAAAATATTTTAACCACTTGTAACTGCAAAACATGTAATATTTAATTTAAAGCAAATAAAAAGGTGAATTTGTACTGTATGTATGATGTCTTTCAATAAATTAGTAAATTTTGAAAAAATTCTCTAACTCGAAGTCTCCATAAGTCGACCTTGTTTTGGTGGATAATGGAGATTCGACTTATGGCAGTTCGACTGTATATATATATATATATATATATATATATATATATATATATATATATATAATATATATATATAAATATATATATATTTATATATATATATTTATATATATATATATATATATATATATATATATATATATATATATATATATATATATATATATACTAGCTGAACCCGGTGTGCTTCGCTACCCCCCTCGTTATAAAATAAAATTAAAAGTATTTATTTATTTACAAACATTTATTTATTTAATTTTAATTTAATTATTACAATACTTTTTGTTGTGCCACCATCCAAAAGCGTTGCAGCAATGCCGGATGACGCAATGGCCAACGCAATATTGTTTTGGGATCGAACTTTAGCCAAAAGCAACGAAATCAGAAACGTTTTTCCGGTTCCGCCCGGTGCATCTAAAAATACAATCCACTTCTTTCATTTGAAATTGCTGTCATTAAAGTGTTATATGCCAAAAGTTGCTCCTGTTGTAAATTTGGTAGATTAGCTTCGATAAATAACATTCATTCTTGTGGATTGTAATTCCTTTCTCGTCGCAGATCTTGATCAGATGCATCATCGCCTGATCAAATTTGACTAATCATACCAATTTGAATGAGAGTCTTGTAGTTGATTTGGAAATACTTGTCTTCCAGTAAGATCAAAGCCTCATTATATGTAGCTTCAGAAAATTCAATAGTTTCGTCGTTTCTGGTAATTCTCTCTCTCTGCAAAATATCTTCACATATGCTTTAAATCTATGCCAAAGTTCTTTCGGGATTGATGGATGCCATGTTACCAATATAATCGCAACTAATGACCTTATCTACCACGGATTATTGGTAACTGAAGCATCTGCAAGTGTTGTTTTCCAATGTGAATCGCTCTCCAATAAATTAAGTTTTTGGCATGCCTCTCGATAAGTTGAACATATTTGGCCATTAACTGTACGTGAGTTCTCGAACGAAGTTGGTCCACGAACATTTATTAGAAGTATTCGTAGATAGAAACATTCTGCATTCTGGGGATGAACAGTATACAGTCTTCCTAATGCATCAGTGCAATATAAATTTGGCCACCCTTCAACTCCTTTTCCATGTTTGCGACATTTAAATTTTTTCGCTGATCCGTTCCATGTATAGTACGTTGGCATTTGAGCATACAGCAAAGTCTGAGCAAATAAATCAATTGTGCATAAATCAAAAAAGAAGTTAACGTTGTAGCTGGAGGCGCTGCTGCCCTTTCTTGTGCAGTTACTTCAGTGAAATAAACGCGTTGTCCATTTTCGAGGTGAACAGATAAATGAACAACAGCCGGATGGCGTTCTTGAATGGGAAATCCTAAAATTCGCCAAACGGCTTCTTTGCTGCTGAACTATCGCGCCATTTGATATCGTATAA
Organism: Clusia tigrina; assembly: GCA_920105625.2. Classification (NCBI taxonomy): domain Eukaryota; kingdom Metazoa; phylum Arthropoda; class Insecta; order Diptera; family Clusiidae; genus Clusia; species Clusia tigrina. Next base: position 789,524 of record CAKKTE020000572.1, read on the forward strand.
TTTCATCATTTGGATTGTGCAACGAAAATACTGCCATATCTGATCCCTTGGTAACGTATTTGCATATGTATTTAATATATTTTACGGAATTGCAATACTCTACATTAATATAAGCTTTGTACGTTTTAGAAAGCAATGGACAATAAGGTACTGTCCAGCGATTATCAATATCAACATCATTGTTTCGCACCCTTATTGTAATTGATTGCCCACCAGCATCTGTTGATCTGCGACGATAAAGCGGATAGCCATCAATACCTGAGATTGTTTCTGTAAGCATTTGTCGTGGATATTTTTTCGTGCATTTTCCATCGGCCATGCATGGTGAATTTGGATTGATGATTCCATATGGCCCATGAATCATGTTTTTGGATACAATTTCATGCAATTGTGGATCAATATCAGGATCAGGTATTTCCGCAGAAATGACATCATCTATTTTGTCAATTAAAATGTGTACATGTGACAATCCACGTTTTTGCCATTCGACTCAATACATCCAGCATCGCGTTTTTCCAAAAACTTGTAGATTAACAATGAAAGCCATTAATGATTTTAATTTTTGTTTAAACACACGTGCTGTAATGTCGTGTCGATGTGCAGATGTTTGCCCAGAAGGCAATTCGGATACGATTTCCTTCCACTTCGGATTACATGTGAATGTAATGAACAGAACTGGCCGTCCGTAAGATCGCACATATGTCATTGCGTCTTGTGTATATTTTTGTATATGACGTGGGCTTCCTCTGAATGTTTCTGGCTGTATAATAGGTTGCCCTAGTTCATTGGGATTGAAGTCATTCTGATCGTTCATTGCATCACGAAGATGAATATAATCATCTACTCGAAGTATCGCTTGATGATATCGTATGTATGTGGGAAAGCAACCTGACGGAATGACGGACAAACAGGTGGCAACTACAGAACGTTTGACAAGAAGTGGACTAAATTACTAAAGTGACAACACTGTTTTGGTATGACAGAGACCGGACGTTGACACTTAACGAAAAAGACCAGAAAAAGAGTCGTCGTGCGTCGCTCGAAAGTAAAAGATGTAAAATAGCCATTAAGCATATATTTCACAAACTAATATTTTAATAAGTGTGAATATTTAAGAACAATTGAATTTTAATAAAACATTACTTTAAACTATTAAACAATTGGGTTTATTTGTTCGGAGTCCTACAAGTGGTGTCAGAAGTGGGATGCAGGCTCAGTGAGTGCAAACAAAATTGTTGCAAAGTGAAGAAAATTAACAAAAGTTAATAGAAAACTAAACTGAAGTGCTGCAAAAAACTGCATGTGAAAAGTGGTTAAAAATACATGTAAAATTGTTGGAAAACAATTTGAGAAACAGTACTGTACGCGATAATTCTCGCCACCAAGCAGAAACGTACAGCCGAATGGGTTTTCAATTGCGCAGCGGCAGCGAGGGGCGGTTGAAGGTCTAGTCTCCAACCTAGAACTTCAACCAAATTTGAAATTGTGCGGCAGCAACAACAAGAGTGTGAGTGCATGTAAATTTCACAAGGGACTTCGAGCGACATACGAATGCAGGTTGCAACAACAACGAGCATAGCGACAACGAAAAGACTGCAGCGAGGGATGATTGTGTGCGCAAAGAGCGGCGACAAAGCTAAGTGCGCAGCGACAAAGAAAAGTTTGCACAACATTAAAAGTGCGTGAGTGTAAAAACACAGAGGAGAAAATGATGCTGAGAGCAGTTTAAAATTTGAATAGACAGAGCAGTTGCAAGCGACGCAAATTTATGTGTTCAACGGAAGAAAATTCTAACAAGGAAGACAGCAAGGGAGAGTTTTAGCGGAGATTCATGAGCAGCGACTGAAGCAGAGAGCGGATATCGTGAGAGGCGGCGTGAAGAATGTAAAACTGGTGCTGTGCGGTGTTAAACAGATGAGTAAAGTTTTGTAGTTAGATATTTGTATTTTGGTTTGAACAATAGAGTGACCAGGCGATCATTTTTACTGTGTGAACAAAATAAGATTTTGTTTTGAATAAAAGCTGTCAATTTAGTGGTAATTATTATTTTAAAAAAAATTAAAGTGACCAGATGGTTAATTTCGAATACTTTTAAGAAGTGGAAAAGAAATATTTTCGAGTAAATTTGCATAATTTTGTTATGGTTTGAAAAAAAAATTTTGAAAACAATTTTGATTGAATAAAAAGTTGAAGAGCAGCTTATTGAAATATTTAACTTCATTTAAAATTTCATGCACAGCGAATAATTTTACTTTAATTAATAGCTTATTGAAATATTTAACTTCATTTAAATTTCATGCACAGAAAATAATTTTATTTTAAGGTTTTAAAAATATAATTATTAATATTATTGAAAGTCCAAGGTCTTTATTTTCAGTATATTGGCTTTATTATAAATTGAAATTTAATTTTATTTGTAATCGACATGGACAGTGAACAGATTCTTAGGTTGACGGTTGATAAGTTGAAGGACGAACTACGAACAGTGGGGTTATCAACGACAGGTAGAAAAGCGACATTACAGGATAGGTTGCTGGAACACTTCGGCTTGAATGTAAGTGAGGCTGAAGATTCCGACTACAATGATGCCGCGAGCCAACGGAGTCTGGTTGTACGCGCAGCGAATGTGGAGCGGTCGGCGTTCACTCTTCGGGACATAGAGGATTCCATGACTTCATTCTCGGGATCCGGTCAACCAAGTTTGGAACAATGGCTAGAAATATTTGAAGAAAATGCTGAGGCAGTATGCTGGAGTAACCTGCAAAAATTTATTTATGCAAAACAGTTGCTTAAGGGTGGCGCAAAAATATTTGTTCGGAGCCAAAGCGGCATTAACAGCTGGAGCTCGCTGAAGCAAGCCCTACGCAAGGAGTTTAGAACAACATTTTCTTCAATCGAAATCCACCGTCTGTTGCGAAATCGTCGAAAGCGCCAAGGAGAAGACTTTCGTGAATACCTTTATAGCTTGATGGAAATCGGCAAGCCTATAAATTTAGACGATTCAAGTCTCATAGAATACTTCATTGATGGTATTCCGGACGCAAAATCAAACAAGAGTAATTTGTACCAGGCGAAGACTGTCGAAGATTTGAAAGAGCAAATCAAGGTTTATGAAAAACTAAGGACAAGTAAACCGCAGTACAGTATTGAGAGCCAGGCCCAACCACCGTAATCAAACAAGGTTTCGCCGAACTCAAGAGATGCAACGAAAAAGTGTTTCACTTGTGGTGATGCAACGCATTTTGCAAGAAACTGTCCACGAAAGGTGATTAAGTGTTTCAAATGTGGTCAAGAAGGACACCGAGCAGCGGAATGCAAAGCAGCTGGAACATTTATAAAAACAGAAAAGAGCAAGGTTAACGTCATGAATAACGAAAGCATCGAAGTTAAACCAGAGAAGAAGTGCGGATTAATTTTTAAAAAACTTGTTTTGAATGGCTTTAATCTATTGGCACTAATAGATACTGGATCTGATTTGTGTTTGATGCGCTATGATACTCTCATAATGTTGGAGCTGGACGTAAAGTTGAGTGAAGAGAAACGGCGATTGGTTGGCATTGGTAACAGTGAGCTTACAACAATGGGCAGCTTTACCATGCTGATCGAGATTGATGATGTGTGGGTGAACACAACTTTCCATGTTACCAGGGAGCGAGATATATCCTACGCAGCAGTTATTGGAAACGATGTTTTACAGCAAGTGGATATTATAATGACAGAAGACGGTGCGGAATTCAAAAAGAAAGCGGTGCAGGTGAAAATGGAAGGACAATTGGGGTTGAATGTTGCAAAGGACAAGAAGGTGGTGGCTTTAGAGCCAAAGCGAAACGCAGGTGTGTGTGCAGATAAGACTCAAGAGACTTGTGATGGTGCGAACATGCACAGGGCAGTGACTGGAGAGTCAGGGGAAGAATACTCGAGTAAGCCTTGTGGTGCATGCGCATGCTGGAACGTGGTTGGAGAGCCAGGGGAAGAACACTCGAGGGAAAGTGAGAGTCAAGCTGCTGAACTTTTAGAAGGGTTTCGAGATTTGTGCCTTGTAGCTGGTTTGAAGGAAAACGATGTTGATTTGTCCCATCTTGATAAGATGCACGCTAACGAAGTAAAAAGTATGGTTGAAACATACTGTCCCGCACAGAATATCTCATCGCCAGTTGAAATGAAAATTATTCTAACAGACGATATTCCTGTTTATGAAAGGCCAAGACGAATGTCGTTCGCTGACAGGTGTACAGTTGACGAGCAGGTGGCGCAGTGGCTTGAGGAAGGGATTATCAAGCCAAGCACCTCAGAATACGCATCGCCGATAGTTTTGGTGTCCAAGAAAGATGGAGGGAAAAGGCTTTGCTGTGACTATCGACGTCTTAATCAGAAGATCGTCAGGGACAATTTCCCTATGCCATTGATAGACGATGTTATCGAGCGGTTGCAAGGAGCGAATATGTTTTCAACACTGGACCTGGAAAACGGTTTCTTTCATGTTCCCGTCGAGGCCAACTCAAGAAAGTTTACCTCCTTTGTAACTTATAATGGCCAGTATGAGTTTCAATATGTGCCATTCGGAATTTCAAATTCGCCAGCAGTTTTCTCAAGGTTCATTGTCGCTGCCCTGAGAGATTTAATACAAAATGGAACAGTCGTAGTCTACATGGACGACTTGATAATTCCCTCAAAGGATGAAGTCGAAGGCGTTCAGAAGTTAAAGACGGTATTTAAGGCGGCAGCTGCTAACGGTTTGCGAATAAAGTGGCGAAAGTGTCAATTCCTAATGACAAAAGTTGAATTCTTGGGATATGTTATAGAGCACGGATCAATTAAACCATCGGACGAAAAAACGAAGGCGATAAAGAACTTTCCATTGCCGCACGATCGGAAATCGATGCAGCGTTTCCTCGGGTTGACGTCCTACTTCCGTAGATTCGTCGAAGGTTATGCAGTCATGGCGAAACCATTATCCGATTTGCTGAGGAAGAATGTTGACTTTTTGTTAAAAGACGAGCAGCTAGTGGCATTTAAGCAGTTAAAAACAGCGCTTATGAATGCACCGGTATTAAGGCTCTATGATCCCAAAGCGGTTACAGAAGTGCATACAGATGCTTGTATGCTTGGATATGGGGCAGTTTTGTTACAAAAGGATGTCGATGATCAACAGTTCCATCCAATCCAGTTCATGAGCCGCAAAACCAGACCCGAAGAGGAAAAGTACCACTCCTACGAGCTAGAGGTTCTAGCAATAATAAAGGCATTAAAGAAATGGCGAGTGTACTTGATGGGCATTAAATTCAAGATCGTGACGGATTGTAATGCGTTCACCATGACGATGAATAAACGAGATGTTCCACTAAGAGTATCTCGCTGGGCAATGTTTCTGCAGGACTTCAATTATGAGATCGAGCACCGGAGCGGTACGAAGATGAAGCATGTTGATGCCTTGAGCAGGGTTGCATGTCTCATGTTGGAAGATTCCCTTAGTCATCGCTTGAAACAGGCGCAGCTATCCGACGACTGGATTCGAGCAGTTCGCAAAGTCTTGGAACGAGATGAATACGACGATTTTTACATGAAACATGATGTACTTCATAAGAATCCCGACAAGGAACTTATTGTTGTCCCATCGCTCATGGAGGAAGAGATTATTAAAATGGCACATCAGCAAGGACATTTTTCCACCAAGAAAACCCAAGATGTCGTAGAAAAATCATTTTATATTCCGCAGTTGAGTCTAAAGGTTGCTAAAATTGTCAAGAGCTGCGTACAATGCATTGTGGTCGATAGTAAGTCTGGGAAAAGGGAAGGTTTCTTAAATCCCATAAACAAAGAGGATCAGCCGCTGGGAACATTCCATGTCGATCATGTGGGACCGATGGAAACGACTAACAAGTCGTATAACTACATTTTGGTGGTCGTTGACGCATTTTCAAAGTTTGTATGGTTGTACCCAACTAAGAATACTGGCGTCGAAGCTGTTGTTGAAAAACTGAGGAAGCAGGCAGCGATATTCGGCAACCCGAAACGGATAATATCGGACAGGGGTGCAGCGTTTACTTCCAATCTATTTAAAGATTATTGTGAAAGTGAAGGTATTCAACATCTACTCATAGCTACCGGGGTTCCACGCGGGAACGGACAAGTGGAGCGTATTCACAAGATTGTTGTACCCATGATATCGAAGCATTGCAGTGAGAGTCCCGATAAATGGTATAAACACATTGAAAAGGTACAGCAGTACATCAACAGCACTCCACCTCGCAATACTAAAGTGTCACCCTTCAGGATAATGACAGGCTTAGATATGCGAATACCAGGGATACCAGATTTTCAAGAGCTTTTGAATGATGTTGCGATTGACGAACTTGACGGAGAACGTGAAAAGGTCAGAGAAGAGGCCCAAGAAAACATCTCTAGAATTCAACAGGAGAATCGCAGGACTTACAACGCAAATCGTAAAAAGGAGAAGATTTACAATGTGGACGAGCTCGTTGCCATCAAGCGAACACAGTTCGGTTCAGGGCTGAAGTTAAAGCCTAAATTCTTCGGACCCTACCGGGTAGCAAAAAAGATGGCACACGGAAGATACGAAGTTGTTAAGATTGGTGATCACGAAGGCCCAGGCCGAACCACAACGGTCGCCGAATTTATGAAAAAATGGGAACTTTCATTCGAGCCGAATGAGAATACAGGATGGCCGAATGTGGGAAAGCAACCTGACGGAATGACGGACAAACAGGTGGCAACTACAGAACGTTTGACAAGAAGTGGACTAAATTACTAAAGTGACAACACTGTTTTGGTATGACAGAGACCGGACGTTGACACTTAACGAAAAAGACCAGAAAAAGAGTCGTCGTGCGTCGCTCGAAAGTAAAAGATGTAAAATAGCCATTAAGCATATATTTCACAAACTAATATTTTAATAAGTGTGAATATTTAAGAACAATTGAATTTTAATAAAACATTACTTTAAACTATTAAACAATTGGGTTTATTTGTTCGGAGTCCTACATGTATACCAAACGTTCCGTTTCGATTTTGGCGTAGATGTCGACAATAAACTGGTAAAACAACCCACGACAATTTAGAACATGATTGTCAGTGTGTTGACGAATCATTAAACGATATGAGTAAAAATTCATCGCACTCACTTTTTTGCTAATTGTTTCATCTAGAATATATAAGAAATATAAATTTCACATAAATTTATTATTTTTTATGTTACGTGCGACAAACGTTTATAAAAAAATCTTAACTTACGGGTTGCTTGATTGAAGTGACGCATTTCCAAGTGATATCCATCTTCTCCATATGGAAAAATAATAGGATACTGAAGTGCGTCATATGAGCGATGCGTTTCAGATATTCTGTTAATTCTTTCGTCACGACGGCGAATAATTATATCACGGGATCACCAACCATTAAGATTGCTACATCGTCAAATGTGGGCGCGTTGTAACTTAATTTTTATATTTCTTGGCATTGCAGTATTGGCAAACTTTATTCATTGATCCAATGGCAACTAACTCATCTTCACTGCAATCAATTTCTGATGTGTAGTGGAATGCAATCAGCTCATATGATGCAGGGCTTAGACGATGCTGTCCTCTTCGATTACGATATTGTAGACGGTGTGCCTCACGTTGCTCTGGTGTCTCCGCAGCTCTTCATAAAGAGGATCGCGACTTCGCATGCGTGTTTGACGCTGAGTAGAAGTCTCGGAAGCCCTTGATGTCAAGGCTCGAGATTGGTCGCTTCGTAACCGTATTTCACGCTGAACAGATGTCTCCGAAGCCCTTGATGTTGAGGTTCGATATCGCTGAATTTCTAGGCATGCTTCACGTTGCTGTAAATTCTCTGCAGCTCTAGAGGTTTAGGCTCGAGACCGTTCAATTACAAGGCGTGCGTCACGTTCTTCATGCGTTTCGTTTGCTCTATTGAATTTCATTTTAAATGATTTTGGAGTACGTGCCGAAAGGGATGATTTTTTGTAGGCATATTTTTATTTATAACTAAGTTTTTAACACAATCGTGTCTCACTTAATTTAAACTTTGATTATATTAACTTTCTAAAGTTTTTTTTGAAATTTTTGGTTATGTACATATACAAAGGTGCGTGACACCGCCTTCGTATTTTCAAAAACAAACAGTTCCTTTAAAAAGATATAGAAACTTTTATCTATATATATAAAACAGGATGTGTGTATGTATGTAACGTATGGACTCCAAAACGGCTGGGCCGATTTTGATGAAATTTTCAGAATATTCAGGCGGGTGACACTGTGAAGTTTGATTTTTGATTTGCGGTTTGTGGGCGGCGGGGCGTGGCAAAATCCAATTTTCATATTGTACCACCAATGACATATACATATATTTATTTTACACTTCCTTCAAAATATCCGAAAGTACATCATTGTTCCTTTTGCACGATTACAGTTTACTAAAATGCCACAAAAAAAGCCATTGCTAAAAAAACCACCGCAACACGGAAGCAGAGGAAAAGAAGATTCGATGAATCAGCTGAGGAACGCGAATCACGTCTTCACGAAAAGCGCGAAAGTACGTCTACGTCTAGAGCCGCAGAAACGGAAAGAGAACGCGAATCACGGCTTCAGCAAATGCGTGACAGTGCATCTTCATCTAGAGCTGCTGAGACATCCCAACAGCATGTCGAAAGACTTGCTCCCAATCGCTCGCGGATGGCTCGATCAAGAGAAAGAATCGATTTAAAGTTGGCGGCATTTCACTACAATAGGGACGATGACTACCGCAATCACAAGGATGTAGTGACAATGGACAAAGTTTGCTTAGATTGTCGTGCTCTGAAGTTCACGAAGGAATCACCGGGAATGTGTTGTTCGAACGGTAAAGTTGTTTCGCCACCAATGATTGAGCCGCCTGAACACCTACAAAGTTACATTTCTAGAGCCAATCCGATTTCCGAGCACTTCTTTCAAAACAAGTACAACTCATGCTTTCAAATGTCGCCCTTCGGAGCAACTAATATCATCAACAACGCCGGTTACATGCCCACCTTCATCGTTGTTCCCACTTCCCAATGATGATGCCAAGTTCCTCCAAATTTATTTCACTCGCAATGAAGCTACAGAAGTTGAACAGCGTTGCGCAATCAGTACTGAAGTCAGGCGGGAAATCGTTTCAAGTCTTCAAGCTATGTTACACGAACAGAACAGCCTCATCCGTCTATTCAAAACAGCCCTAGACCAGATGCCGGCAGATGATTATACGGTTGTGATAAGAATTGACAAGACACTGGCTGGTGAGCATGAGCGGCGCTTCAATGCACCAGTGATAGGTGACGTCGCAGTTGTTATGGTCGGCACAGACTTCGAGCGACGCGATACCATCATCCATCGCCGGAATGCAAGTGATCAACGCATTGCGGAAACTCATCGATCGTATGATGCACTACAATATCCAGTGCTTTTTCCACAGGGTGAGGATGGGTATCATTTCAACGTAATGATGATGAACCCCAACTCAAATGGAGAGTCGACAAAAAAAGTTTCCTGTATGGACTTTTATGCCTATCGCCTTATGATCAGGCCAAATGAATGTAATTATTTGTTGAAATGCCGTAAAGTCTTCCATCAATTCATTGTCGACATGTATGCGAAGATTGAAAGTGAACGTCTGCTCTTCATTCGGTTGAATCAGCAAAAGCTACGCGTCGAAGAATATGTCCACTTGCGTGATGCGATCGCCAATGATGGAAACGCTGCGAATATCGGCCAAATGGTGATCTTGCCAGCGACATACACAGGCAGTCCGCGACACATGCATCAGTACGCTCAAGATGCTATGACATACGTGCGCAAGTATGGACGGCAAGACCTCTTCATCACTTTCACATGCAACCCAGCATGGAAAGACATCACCGACCCTTCATTTGCCGGCCAAAGTTCAACACATAGACACGATATCCTCGCCCGAGTATTCAAACAAAAGTTGACAAGGCTGATGGATGTCGTCACCAAAAATCACATATTTGGCGAAACTCAGTGCTGGATGTACTCGGTTGAATGGCAGAAGCGAGGCCTGCAACACGCCCATATTTTAGTCTGGCTAAAACAAAAAATCATGCCAACACAAATTGATTACGTGATTTCCGCAGAACTCCCGAATCCCACAGCAGATCCGGTTCTATTTGAATCAGTCCGCAAACACATGATCCACGGGCCTTGCGGTGAACTGAAAACAAATTCACCATGCATGAAAGAAGGCAAGTGTACAAAGCGGTATCCACGCCAGCTGCTCGAAGAAACTCAAACAGGAGGCGATGGATATCCTCTGTATAGGCGAAGAAAGGTGGATGACGGTGGATACACAACTACAATTAAAATGCGGAATGTAGATGTTGACGTCGATAACAGATGGATCGTGCCCTACTCACCGTTGCTTTCAAAAATGTTTTATGCCCACATCAATGTGGAGTACTGTAATTCGGTGAAGTCGATCAAATATATTTGCTAATACGTCAACAAAGGCAGCGACATGGCAGTATTCGAGCTTGCCAATCAAACTGACGAAATCATGCAATTCCAGATGGGGCAGCAGCAATGAAGCAGTTTGGCGTATACTTTCATTCCACATCCACGAGCGATATCCAAGAGTTCAACATCTAGCTGTTCATTTGGAAAATGGCCAGCGTGTTTATTTCACCGAACGAAATGCTGTAAATAGAGCCGAACAGCCGACACACACCACTCTCACCGCTTTCTTTGAATTGTGTGCAACCGACAATTTCGCTAAGACTTTAATATATCCTGAAATTCCCAAATATTACACTTGGAACACGTCGTCGAAGAAGTTCATGAGAAAAAAGCATTGTGCGATTGCTGGTGTGCATTCTTCTCATGCTTTGGGACGTGTCTACACCGTTCATCCGAATAATGCTGAATGCTATTATTTGCAATTGTTATTGCGTACGATCAAAGGTCAAACATCATTCGCCGCCTTGAAAACCATCCATGGAAATGAATGTCAGACTTATAGATAAGCGTGTTTCCGATTGGGCCTACTTGAAAGTGATCAGCATTGGAACACAACGCTAACAGAGGCGTCACTCACGTGTCACCCAAAAAAAATACGCACTCTGTTTGCGATAATTTTAACAACATGTTCACCATGTAATCCACGAGAACTTTGGGAAACGCATCGCAAAACCTTAGGCGAAGACATTCTCAGGCAATCACGCGCAACTTATCTTAACCAGGAGTATTCGGACGAGATTTTCAACCAAACTCTACTGCTGATTGAGGACATGTGCATATCCATCAACAACAAAGTCCTTATTTAACTTGGAATACCGGCTCCGATACGGGACATAAACAGTGTTCAAGACAGAGACCTGTTCCGAGAACAGCACTTCGATGTCAACCAGCAACTACAATATGTGGAAACTCAAACACGACGGTTGGTTGATGATCAAAAAACTGCTTGCGCAAAAATCATGCAACGGGTAACAAACGGAAATGGCGGACTTTTTTTCCTCGATGCACCAGGAGGAACAGGCAAAACATTCCTCATCAATTTTATATTGGCTTCGGTTCGAATGCAGTATTGGATTGCACTCGCAGTGGCCTCATCGGGAATTGCATCAATGCTATTGGACGGCGGACGCACTGCACACTCAGCACTGAAACTTCCATTGAATTTGAACCAGGCAGAAACACCAACTTGCAACATCAGCAAAAACTTCGGCATGGCCACAATCCTTAAAACGTGCAAAATTATCATTTGGGACGAATGCACAATGGCCCATAAGAAATTGCTCGAAGCGCTTGACCGGAATCTACGTGATTTTCGAGGAAACAAACAACCGATGGGATTCTTCTTGCTGGTGATTTCCGCCAAACTTTGCACGTCGATGTCAACCAGCAACTACAATATGTGGAAACTCAAACACGACGGTTGGTTGATGATCAAAAAACTGCTTGCGCAAAAATCATGCAACGGGTAACAAACGGAAATGGCGGACTTTTTTTCCTCGATGCACCAGGAGGAACAGGCAAAACATTCCTCATCAATTTTATATTGGCTTCGGTTCGAATGCAGTATTGGATTGCACTCGCAGTGGCCTCATCGGGAATTGCATCAATGCTATTGGACGGCGGACGCACTGCACACTCAGCACTGAAACTTCCATTGAATTTGAACCAGGCAGAAACACCAACTTGCAACATCAGCAAAAACTTCGGCATGGCCACAATCCTTAAAACGTGCAAAATTATCATTTGGGACGAATGCACAATGGCCCATAAGAAATTGCTCGAAGCGCTTGACCGGAATCTACGTGATTTTCGAGGAAACAAACAACCGATGGGATTCTTCTTGCTGGTGATTTCCGCCAAACTTTGCACGTTATTCCAAGATCAATGGCAGCAGATGAGCTGAACGCATGCTTGAAAGCTTCATATCTTTGGAACCGAGTCGCGAAAATCACGCTATCGACGAACACGCGTGTGCATTTGTTGCAAGACCCGTCTGCCCAAACATTCTCAAAACAACTTTTGGACATCGGAAATGGAAAAATTCCAATTGATCGCGCCACGAACGAGATTTCGTTCCCGCCTAACTTCTGTCAAATGCGAATGAATATTCAAGCCGTTGTCGACAAGGTATTCCCAAGTCTAACAACCTCCTACAAAAATCCGGATTGGCCGTGCGAACGTGCAATTTTGGCACCAAAAAATGATGATGTCAACAAGCTCAATGAGCAAATTCAATTGAAACTGCCCGGCAAAATAATCAAATACGAATCGATCGACACAGCAATGGATGAAGAACAAGCCGTCAATTATCCCACTGAATTTTTGAATTCATTAGAACCACCCAGAATGCCACCGCATGTACTAACATTAAAGATTGGATCACCGGTAATTCTTATTCTCAACTTAAACGCACCAAAGTAATGCAACGGAACTAGATTGACCATCAAAAACTGTTCACCAAATTTAATCGAGGCAACAATCATCGGTGGCAGATTCAAAGGCGAAGACGTACTTATTCCACGAATTCCGATGATTTCCAACGATTTACCACTCCAATTCAAGCGGCTCCAATTCCCTTTGCATCTTGCCTTTGCTATTTCCATAAACAAAGCACAAGGCCAATAATTGACTATTGCTGGCTAAATTTTGGAAAATTCATGTTTTTTGCACGTTGTATTTGGCTTGCTCCCGAGTTGGCACGCCAAAAAATGTATACGTTTTTACACTAAATAAAAAAACAAAAAACATTGTTTATCCGCTGGCCTTAAGATGAAGTAATAAATAAATATAATTTCCAATTTGCCTTAAATACATGTGTTTCTTTTTTGATTGATCCCATGTAAGTTATTCTGTGAAAAAACTTTATGATAGGATTTTTATTTAAAGGCGGTAAATTTCGTTAAAAGCTCTATTTAAATCGAATGAAACACTAATGTTTGCTTAGGGCCAGGAACGCGGACCGGGTCAGCTAGTATTTTATAGAACTAATTAATATATTGTACAATTAATTAAATATTATTTAAGAATACTTCGTACGCAGCGTCCTTTCCTTTCCTTTTTCACAGATACAGCAATTATTTTATTTTGATTAAAATTTAATGTAAACAAAAAAATGATGGCAAAGTTTAAAAAAATATCGGATTGCTGTATTTTCCAGCAATTTTTTTAAAACTATTCCAGTAGTTAAGGCTATAATACGATTTTTTATTTTCCTAAAAATGGGCGTGGTCCCACCCACTTTTCTCCTGGTACGTATTCCTAATTATACCAATACCATATGTACCAAATATCATCGACCTAGGTCAAAAAATGCACAAAATATGACGATTTAAATTTTTGGGTTATATAGGAGGTGCCACGCACCTTAGTCCAATCAAAACTTCATATAGCCTATTATTCCTTCCGGAGTCACAGTAACATGTTGTGAAAATTTCAGGAAGAACGGTCCAAGGGTATGGCCTCCTATAAAGCACAAACAAACAGACAGACAGACATTCATTTTTATATATATAGATATATATACGAGTATATGTGACCTTCTCCGAGAAAAGGGGCCTAGTGTGTCAAAAAAACGGCATTTCCCAACTGAAGTTGTGTTCACAGTGATAATGCGTTATGAAACTTTAAATTGATAACAGGCTCGAGTACTTTATTGTCACAAAATTTCAAGGTTTTATGACGCTCCAGTAAAAAGTTACAAGCATTTGAATGTTGCAAACTTTGATAGGTGTAGGACGCACCGTAGAGAAGTTAGGGCCATGTAAAATTTTATTAATGTTTTATTTTGGGACTCAATGGTAGCATAGCTCTGATGGATAGCTTAAATTAATAAGAGGCTCGAGTACTTTATTGTCACAAAATTTCAAGGTTTTATGACGCTCCAGTAAAAACTTACAAGCATTTGAATGTTGCAACCTTTGATAGGTGTAGGATGCACCGTATAGAAGTTAGGGCCATTCGAAGTTTAAGCAGTGTTTGATTTGAGACTCAAGGGTAGCATAGCTATGAGCGATAACTTAAATTGATAAGAGGCACGAGTACTTTATTGTCACAAAATTTCAAGGATTTATGACGCTCCAGTAAAAAGTTACAAGCATTTGAATGTTGCAACCTTTGATAGGTGTAGGATGCACCGTATAGAAGTTAGGGCCATTTGAAGTTTTAGCAGTGTTTGATTTCGGACTCAAAGGTAGCATAGCTATGCGCGATAGCTTAAATTGGTAAGAGGCACGAGTACTTTATTGTTACAAAATTTCAAGGTTTTATGACGCTCCAGTAAAAAGTTGCAAGTATTTGAATGTTGCAAACTTTGATAGGTATAGAAGTTAGGGCCATTTGAAGTCTTATCAGTGTATTATTTTGGGACTCAATGGTAGCATAGCTATGAGAAATAGCTTAAATTGATAAGAATTTCGAGTACTTGATTGTTACAAAATTTTCAAAGTTTTTTGACGCTTCAGTAAAAAGTTACAAACATTTGAATGTTGCAAACTTTGATAGGTGTAGGACGCTCCGTGAAAGTTACAGCCATTTGAAGTTTAAGCAGTGTTTGCTTTGGGACCCAAGCGTAGCATAGCTATGAGCGATAACTTAACCCTCTGACGGTTGAGTCATCCGTTGCCCTTATACGAAGTACAAGGTCCACAGGAACTATTTCTATTTGTATGGAATTTTATATGAAAACATATTTCTTTTACTTTTTTTTTTGTTTTGATTTATTATTATTTACTAATGTTTTTATGAAAAAACCCTAAAAAACTTTTGTTTTGTAGATTGTCCCTCGTCCAACATATTTTCTGTGCAGGTGTAGCATCGATGCATAAGTGTTAAATGCTCTGCACAAACTGGATTGTTACAGGAATGGCAATAGGCCCTTGTTTTCCGCTGCCGTCCGTACTCAGCACGGCATAGGTGACATGACGGTATGTTCGTTCTAGACGCAAACAACGGTGCAGCTCCTTCTGCCGGTCTTGATAATATCTAAAAAGCATCGAACTCTTTCAAAGTGATTGGTTTCCATTCCTTTGATTTAGTTGGATTTGCCAAATTCCATGCAGCGTTCACTTCCCTGCCTTTCCGATTTGATTCGCGTATTATGATGTACGCCATGTCTTCGGTGATGAGCGAGCGGAATATGGTAAAGGGATCATATGTGGTTCCTACTGGTCCGGGATTCCTCCTTGTGTAGTCGACCACGTTATGGGCACGAGTACGGGAAGTCGGTGGTGCATTTTTAGTCCATTTGGTGCCATCTTTGGAAATGAAGTAATTGTCACTTGTTTGCTGAGCATCAGTTTCTTCCTCTTCATCATCGTCGTCATCACTAATATCTATATGTGGTTCATTTTCCGCATCCGAATCATCAACATGAAAATTTGCTTGATATGTGAAATCGTCATCTTCCGCACCTTCAAGACCAAATGCAGGAATAGCACCTTCATCGTCATCACTCATCTCCGCACTCATGAAGTCTGCAAATCTATCATCCACTGCCCGTCTTTCATCCTCACTCATTTGCTGGTAGCGTGTACTACGACGTACCACAAATTCAGCAATGTCTAAATTTTCCTCTGCCATTGTATTGTACTTTTATTTCTCTTTATAAAATTCAAAATAAAATTTCGCACTCGATGTGCACTGTCCACTGTCTCAACTTTCACTGATTTGGTTTACGAAACTAGAGCCGCTTTTATACCCTTTTCTACGTCTACCTGGCTTCTAACTTGTACATCTGCGTCTATGTGAGAGTAAGAGTAGGTAAGAGTATACGTAAAAAGTAAGGGTAAATTCAAACAACTCAAAAGGGACGGTAACAAAAATTCAAAAAGGGACGGAAAGTTTATTATGTTTCAAGGAAAGGCACAATAATAATACAAAAAGTAACTAAAATTCAAAGAACACGTTTGTGATGTGTTCAAAGAATAAAACAAGCCAAAATACAGTGCATTTCTTAACGATTTCTTGGAACTTCAGTACAAGGACTTTCAGCGGACCTTTTCACACGTTCCCGTACTAAACACATTTAAATCTCAATAGAAACTAAACTATTCGTCGGATCGCTTTGAAATTTTTTTTTTTAAACAGTTCTAGATAAAATTTCCTTGGAATATATGTGGGGGTCGGGTATACTTCCCATGGACCATCAAGGAGTAATTTCAGTTTGAAAATGAAAAATGGAACCCAGGAACCTTCTCACCCGCCGGAGGGTTAAATGCGTTTTTCTCAAAACTTCCTTTTCATACACTAGGTCCCTTTTCTCGGAGAAGGGCACATATATAAATATATATATATATATATATATATATATATATATATATATATATATATAAATATATGTGTATATATATATATATATATATATATATATATATATATATATATATATATATGTATATATATATATATATATATATATATATATATATATATATATATATATATATATGTATATATATATATATATATATATATATATATATATATATATATATATATATATATATATATATATATATATACTCGTATATCTCTACATATATAAAAATTACGTGTATGTTCGTGATCGCTAAACTCAAAAACTACTGGACCAATTTTGACCAAATTGTATATGCATGCTCTACGGGCCGTGAGTAGTGTTTCTGTGTAGTTTGAAGTTCGTCCGACAGATGGCGCAATATTTAGTTTTTTTGTGCTTTTGCACCGTAACTCAAAAACTGCTGGACCGATTTTGACCAAATTTTATATGCATGCTCTATTGGCCACGAGTAGTGTTTCTGTGTAGTTTGAAGTTTGTCCGACAGATGGCGCAATATTTGGTTTTTTTGTGTTTTTACACCGTAACTCAAAAATTACTGGTCCGATTTTGACCAAATTTTATATGCATGCTCTATGGGGCGTGAGGAGTGTTTCTGTGTAGTTTGAAGTTCGTCTGACAGATGGTGCAATATTTAGTTTTTTTGTGTTTTGCCCGATAGAGATTCGCGGGATAAGCCTATGCTGTGTTGCGCTGAAGGCGTTGGGTCCTTAATCAGCGTGTAGTGGCGTTAATTAGCCCGATACCGACTCAAACCTAACATCTTTTCGTGAAAAAAATAAATATTATTTTTTAAACTCTATTTGCGTGATAAGCCTATGTTATATTTCGCTGAAGGCGTTGGGTGCTTAATCGGCGTGTGGCGGCGTTAAGTACCCCGACACCGACTCATACATAACCTCTTTTCGTGAAAAGTGCGTGGGAGTCAAACTAAAAAAAATAACTTATTAAATTGAAATTTAATTTATTTAAATTCATATTACATACATTTTTATAAATTAACCCAAGGTGTTAGTGAAAGTAAATTAATTGTATTATTGAAAGCTATTGAAGAAAGTAAACAAGCAACAGTTAAGACAACAAAGGGCAGCCTCCCTACCCTAACAATAACAAAAAAAAAATAAAATAAATCATAAAAAATGTATATTGCAGTACAAAATGCCACGCCCACGTGCAAATATTGGTGGCCGCAGACACAAGAGGAGCGCGCAGAAGACAATGAACAAGCCAGGAATCGAATGTCACTTTTACGCCAAAATTCTTCACAAGAAAATCGCGAAATACGGAACGAAGAACAACGTGCTGCGAGAAGAGCCTCCAGAGCAGCAATACACAATACCAATCGCATTTCTTTTATGCGTCTTGTAGTTCATTACGATCCGACAATTGATTATAATGTACATCCCAATATCAATATCGGTAGCATGGATCAATTATGTGTCCATTGCAAAGCATTTAAATATAAAAAGGAAACACCTGGCTTATGTTGCGCAAATGGCAAAGTAAAGCTGCCAGAACTAAGCCAACCACCGGAACCATTACTTTAATTGTGTTCTGGAACAACACCACAATCAAAATATTTCCTAATCCATATACGAGGTTATAATAATTGCTTTCAAATGACGTCATTTAGTGCTGACAATATAGTTAGTGGAAGTTTCAGGCCAACATTTAAAGTACAAGGACAAATATATCACAAAGCAGGATCCTTATTGCCTATTCCTGATGAAGAATACAAATTTTTGCAGATATATTTCCTTGGCAATTCTGAAACAGAAGTCACCACCAGATATGCATTTGCTACGCGACTATGCCGCAACATTGTAGAATCATTACAAAATTTATTCCATCAGCATAAAGAATTGGTTATGTTGCAATAGACCGAATGCCATCCGATAATCACAAAATAGTTGTAAAAGCTGATAAAACACCAGTAGGTGAGCATCCACGACGAATCAATGCACCAACAATAAATGAAGTTTCTATTGTAATTGTTGGTGATCAGCTCGAGCCAAGAGATATAATTTTACATCGAAGAAATGATCAATTGCAACGAGTACCTGAAGCACATCGCTCATATGATGCGCTCCAATATCCAATACTGTTTTGGCAAGGAGAACATGGCTACCATTTTCAATTAGAAATGTTAAACGCAACTACTGGTAAATTTTAAAAAATTGTATTGCTCACAAAAATTTTATTTATATTGGTTATTTATTATAGGTGAAGAAACAAATAAAAAGATAAGTAGCATGAATTACTATGCGTACAGACTCATGATTCGGGAGAATATGGAAAATCATATTTTGAAATGCTACCAACTGTATCATCAGTATGTTGTAGATATGTATGCAAAAATAGAATCAGAGCGGCTATCATTTATTCGCCTAAATCAACGTCAATTTCGATCGGAGGAATATATTAACCTACGTGATGCAATTAATAATGATGGCAATTTAGATGATCTTGGCCGATTAAAAATTCTACCAGCTACTTATACCGGCAGCCCACGTCATATGTATGAATATTCACAAGATGCTATGACATATGTTCGCAATTATGGTCGTCCTGATTTATTCATCATATTTACTTACCTAATTGGAATGAAATTAAAAAATGTTTATTGCCATGACATCACAGCATGATCGTCATGACATCACAGCACGCTTATTTAAGCAGAAATTAAAGTCTCTGATGGATTTAATTGTAAAATCTAATGTTTTTGGCTTAGTTCGTTGCTGGATGTATTCGATCGAATGGCAGAAAAGAGGATTGCCACATGCTCATATTCTAATTTAGTGTGTTGATAAAATTCAGCCAAACGAAATCGATAATATTATTTCTGCTGAAATCCCAGACCCAACAATTGATAGAGAATTGTTCGAAATAATAACGAAGAATATGATACATGGCCCATGTGGTGCCTTTAATATTCACCATGCATGATTAGTGGCAAGTGTTCTAAGCGATATCCAAGACAATTGATTCCAGAAACAATAACAGGCAATGATGGATACCCTCAATATCGCCGACGTTCACCAGATAAGAATGGTAGATCCATTACATTAAAAGTACGAAACAATGATATCCAGATTTATAATAGACGGGTAGTGCCATATTCACCATTATTATCGAAAATATATAAAGCACATATAAACGTTGAATATTGCAATTCCGATAAATCAATCAAATATATTTGTAAATATGTAAACAAAGGCAGTGATATGGCCATTTATGGAGTGGCACCTGAAGATAAGCTAGATGAAATCACACAATATCAAATGGGAAGATACATTAGCAGCAACGAAGCAGTTTGGCGCATATTCTCTTTTCCAATTCATGAGAGGTATCCGACTGTATTTCATTTGGCAGTTCATTTAGAAAATGGACAGCGAGTATATTTTACAGCGGAAAATGTGATCGAGCGAGCAGCACAACCACCAGCAACAACATTAACTGCATTTTTCTCATTGTGCCAAATTGATGACTTCGCTAAGACGCTACTGTATAATGAGGTTCTGCGATATTTTACATGGAATGTATCCACAAAACAATTCCAACGTCGCAAACAAGGGACGTTTGCTTTTGATTCATACACGTGGTCCGACATCATTTCAAAATTTGAAAACCATAAATAATATATTGTGTGAATCATATCGGGACGCCTGACCATTGGGAAAATTCACTTGCCGATGCCTCACTGGCTGCTTCCATATCAAATTCGTATATTATTCGCAATTATAATATCAACATGCGGTTCATCAAAACCTTTAGAACTGTGGGAAAAATATAAAAATGCAATGACAGATGAAATATTATATTAAGCGCGTAATGCAACTGCAAGTCCAGGATTAGAATACTCCTGAGATATATAATCAAAAAGGGTGTAATGTAGACCGCCACCACGCGGTGCCCCCTGGGTTACGCTAAATGGTCTACACTCCCCCAGGTGCTGCTGTTTTCTTGCACGGGAGTTCAGTAGCACAAATTGGCACGACCCCCCATCCTTCGCCCCCGGACTTCTCTTTGGACCAATGTAACTGTTCTGATTGCCCTGGGCTGGTAGATGTAATTTTCTGGACCTAGCTGCCTTTTGTCACGGTAGCACCAAGGTGAAACTTGAGTGTGAACGGCTCCAGTCTAAGGTTGCAGCTGCCCCGTCCCGTTAAAACCTTGGCAGGCCTCAAAGTACGTTCGACGTCTGTTACCGTTAGGTTGGTAGTGTGGGTTCGGTTGAGTGGAACTCACGATTAGCACTGGTCTGGCTCTGAGCACTTGACCCCATAAGGGCTTGTGCCAACCCTCGCATGGCCTCCCTGCTTGCACAGATAACCATGGGACCATATTTAGTGACCACACGTTCGGACTGAGATAGCGGCTTTGAGTGGACCCTTATTGCATTGACACAACAAAAAATAAAAACACAAACACAAACACAAACAAAATTTCCGCGCATATCCCCTCAGGGACGCGCAAAACCCTGGCTAGGCAAATGCCCGCCAGCAACACCCCCGCCCTGGGTTCGAGGACAAGCAGCATAAGCACTGCCCCTTCAACAAGCACCACAGCTTCGGCTAATAAGCCACCCAAGAGCTCTTCGCTGTCCCCAGGCTCTTCAGCGGCTGCTAGGGTATTGATAAAAAACCAGCACCAGTCGCTCAGATTCCGGTAATTATCGGCGCCGATGCCAATGCCCATCACGTAATATGGGGCAGCTCCGGCACAAATGATCGAGGTAAGTGTCTTTTCGACTTTATCATTTCAAATAACTTAGGCATTGCTAACCGGGGAAATGAGCCGACCTTCCTTACATCCGTCAGGAAGGAAGTGCTTGACATCACCCTCGTCAGCGATAACTACTCCAACATGATAAGCAATTGGTTCGTCTCACAGGAATGCTCCTTTTCGGACCACTGCTATATCACCTTTGACATTGACTTGAGGGAGACTACAGGCAATACAGAATCTCTTAAACCAGTCAATAGAAAAAACACGAACTGGCCTCTTTTCTGGCTCAAACTGGGGTCATGCTTAGCAACGACTCCCCCTATTATCCACAACTGTCCCGACATTGATCGGGTGGTCGACGATCTGACCACAGCTTTTAAAAAAGCCACTCATGTTTCTTGCATCACTCCCGAACCACGGGGCAAACCTAAACCTCCGTGGTGGAACTCGGAAATTGCAAGTCTTCGCAAAACTTGTAGAATGCTTTTCAACCAAGCTAAAGTTACATCTGATTGGGCCCCTTACAAAAATAAACAAAAAGTTTTGAAATACGCCATTAGGCGAGGAAAACGAGCGTCATGGAGGGAATTTTGCGAAAGCATTGAATCGACGTCCGAGGCTAGCCGTCTTCGTAAAATTCTCCACTCCTCTAACAAAGCCCTTGACTGTATCCAAAAACCAGATGGCAGCTGGACTCACTCAAGCGCCAAAACCCTTGATATCCTGCCAGACACCCACTTCCCAGGGAGTTTAGCCTCAGCGGATCAAGCACTCTACCAGGTGGGGCAGGTTTCCCAAGAAAGCCTCCCCACATTCCAAATGACAAAAAGTCACCTTGAGTGGTCCATTCAAACCTTTAAGCCATACAAGTCCCCCGGACCGGACGGCATCATTCCTGCCGATATCCAAAATTTGGAAGAAATTATGATTCCATGGCTGCTTCAAATATATAATGCAAGCCTCAGATTGCAATACATTCCCTTACGCTGGCGCACGGCTCCGGTCGTCTTCATACCAAAAGTTGGGAAGGCCTCGCACACCAAACCTAAAGATTACAGACCCATAAGTCTAACATCCTTTCTTCTTAAGGTTCTAGAAAGAGCTCTTGACCTACATATCAGGACATCGATCAACCCTTCTCTTCTCTCTGTATCTCAACACGCTTACTCTAAAGGCAAATCGGTTGAAACAGCACTTCATTCTCTCATTTCTCAAGTCGACAAATCCTTGGCGTACAAGGAATTCACACGTGCCATATTTCTGGACATCGAGGGAGCATTCAACAATGTATGCCCCAACGCTGTCATCTCCGCACTCTATAATCTTAACCTGAATTCAGGTCTTCGTAAATTTATAGAGCTTCTACTAAAATCTAAAATCATCACTTCCACGATCGGCAGTGCACAATCCAGGAGGGTGGTTAACAGGGGCACGCCACAAGGGGGTGTTTTATTACTCCTCCTCTGGAACCTGGCAGTTAACACACTACTGGTGAGATTGGAATCTACTGGATGCAATGTGATAGCCAATGCGATCGACATAGCAATCGCGGCATCCGGAAAATTCCCCCAAACACTTTCCGAAAAACTTAACTATTCACTCTCTATTGTGTCGAACTGGTGTCGCGAATTCGAACTTGGGTCTAACCCATCCAAAACCGAGACAATGCTTTTCACTAGGAAGTACAAAATTCCAAAGTTTACAATGCCTAGTCTAAACGGCACTCCGCTCTCTTCCAGCACACACGTTAAGTACTTAGGCCTGATTCTCGACCCAAAGCTTAATTGGAAAGCCAATGTAGCTGAGAGGGCACGTAAGGCAACATGCGCTATATACTGCTATAAAAGAGCAGTTGGTGCACGATGGGGACTTCGTCCTCGAGTCGTGCTCTGGCTCTACACGGCCATCGTTGAACCAAACCTGTTATACGGGTCGGTCTTCTGGTGGCAAGCTCTCGAAAAAGCCTGTAATAGTAAACCCCTTGATAAAATCAGAAGATCCATTGCTCTACTGATCACTGGCGCTCTTCGTAGCATACCTACGAAAGCCCTTTTTGCCAGCTGCACTGGGTCCCCTCGGGGATCCTGGTTAAGCAACAAGCCAAGCTGACAGCGATTAGACTTAATGCTCTTTCGCACTGGCGCATAACCCTGACAGGCCATGCTCCAATTCTGAATCAGGACCCACCTGTCCCCAACTTTATCGATTATATGTCGGTCTATCCCGATTTGAACAGGGAATTCGACCTCACTATTCCAAGTCGAAGCAACTGGACCACAGAAAACCGAATCGTTGGTGAAACAGTCGAAATCTACACCGACGGTTCCAAGCTTGGAGGTAGAGTCGGCAGCGGTATTTATTCCGACAAGCTGGACTTAAACATCTCCCTACGTCTCCCAGACCATTGCAGCGTTTTTCAAGCTAAGGTCATGGCCATTTACCACGCAGCCAAATGGATGCTGAGTAGTGATATCGGCGCAATTGACGTATCTATCTTCTCAGACAGCCAGGCCGCCATTAAATCTCTTTTTGTCTCCACGGCCACATCAAGACTAGTTCATGAATGTCGAACATCTTCAAATGAGCTCGCAAGTTACTCTCGGGTGCACCTAGTCTGGGTTCCCGGACACAGCGAAATCCCGGGAAACTGCGAGGCGGACGACCTTTCCAAGGCAGGCACGCTAATGCACGACATTCACCCCTCTGTAAACATCGGCATTCCACTGGCAACAGCCAAGCTCGAAATCAAACGGAAATATCTGGCTGACGCCTACAAATCCTGGGCTAACGAGGAATCCTGCCACACGGCTAGACTAACTTGGGCAAGCATGGACAAAAACAGAACCAATCAACTTCTTCGACTTGATCGCGTATCACTGTCGACAACTGTGTCGGTTTTGACCGGCCACTGCATAATGGGAGAGCACGCAGAAAGACTGGGCCTACCCTCAAATGACTTTTGCCGAGGCTGTGGCTTCGAGGAGGAGGACGAGACGGTTTTCCACCTCTTATGCCACTGCCCATCCTTGAGCAGAAGAAGAATTCGCACCTTTGGTGCCCCATTTTTTACAAGCCTGACAGAGCTGTCATCCATTAATATTAGGGACATAGCCAGGTTCATCAAAGTATCAGGATGGTTTCCTGAAACATGACGGGGGAGTTGTGCCTTTCCAGGCGCTGTCTTTGCGCTGACTATCACCATCCCAAGTATGGGAACCTTTTTAGTCAGTGCTTGAACGGCGCCACACTGTGGTATCACAATGGGCCATTATGTGTGCTCAAGTGTGCTTTTGGCAAACTGGGCGGCCACTCCTACCTACCTACTGTAACGACTCGTTTTCGCCGGGGTAAGCTCGCCGTATTTCCAGGAGTCGTTTACAGAAAATCTCTAAAGTATTCAAAGATTGTTTACGTTGATTTAATTATTTTATTTATTTATTAATTAAAAAAAAAGGCTTAACTACTTGATACAATTATTTTTACTAAACTTAAATACGGACACAGTTGAACTATATGTCCCCCTAGCTTCTGTTGCGTTTGTCAGTGTGGGTTTCTAGCAGAGAATCGATTATAAACCATAATCTCCTCTAGATTCCCCTAGCTTCTGTTGCGTTTGTCAGTGTGGGTTTCTAGCAGAGAATCGATTATAAACCATAATCTCCTCTAGATTCCACTAGCTTCTGTTGCGTTTGTCAGTGTGGGTTTCTAGCAGAGAATCGATTATAAACCATAATCTTCTCTAGATTCCCCTAGCTTCTGTTGCGTTTGTCAGTGTGGGATTCTAGCAGAGAATCGATTATAAACCATAATCTCCTCTAGATTCCCCTAGCTTCTGTTGCGTTTGTCAGTGTGGGTTTCTAGCAGCGAATCGATTATAAACCATAATCTCCTCTAGATTCCCCTAGCTTCTGTTGCGTTTGTCAGTGTGGGTTTCTAGCAGAGAATCGATTATAAACCATAATCTCCTCTAGATTCCCCTAGCTTCTGTTGCGTTTGTCAGTGTGGGTAGCAGAGAATCGATTATAACACATAATCTCCTCTAGATTCCCCTAGCTTCTGTTGCGTTTGTCAGTGCGTATAACTCTGTTTAGTACGATGCGTCTGGTCTGCCTGATACCGAATGAAAGAAAGAGACTGGGTTGCCAGTTGCTCCTGCTTTTATGCTCCAGGTTTAGCGTAGATCATCCAATAGTTGTTGTTGTGCGGGAACTGTAGTTTGTTGTGGCATGTTGCTACGGTTTCCCACATTGTTCTTCTCGTTTGAATGTGACCTTGGACCACCTTCAGCACATTGTTGTTGCTTTCTCGCTGTTGTTCTTGTAAGTTTTTGCCCGTGGGCCACCTTCAATATTGTGTTGTTGTTGTGATGATTTACCTTGTTGTTGTTCCTTGTGTTGTTTGTTGTTGTTGCTATTTGTCCTTCGGCCCCCTTCAGCACTTTGTTGATATTTTATATCGATGGCATAAAATATTTAAAAATATTAAATATTGGATATTTAATTTTGCTTCTCCTCTTTATGCTTTGTCCGGCCTGTTGGTGTGCTTAGCGATCCGTCTGTCGTGTTCCACTTTGTGCTTGTCCTTCGTTTCTGGGTGTTGTTAGTGGGTTATTTTCCGAACTAATGCAGTCGGCAACTTCTGTCGCGATCTCTTGTAAATTTCTAGCAATGCGTTGGGCACTGTTGTTGTGAATTCATATCAGTGCGTTGGGCACTGTTGTTGTGAATTCATATCAGTGCGTTGGGCACTGTTGTTGTAAATTCATATTATTTTAACTGTGGTCAGCCGGTTGCACAATTGTTTGTTTGACTTCGTTGCATGTTTTTCGTCGCTTGTCACAGGGTTCCACTGTCTGACTTAATTGTGGCTGTGTCTTCTGTCCTCCCAATGCTGAGTATAACACTTGTTGTTGGTAGCATTACTATGGTGGGAGGTGTCTTAGACTCACTTGTATGATGGCTGCTGCACTAAATATGATGGCGGTTGTGTGTGTGGTTTTAGCAATGAAAGTGGGAGGTGCCAAATTCTTAGGATTATTAACGTATATATTTTAGGGTTGGTTGTTTAAGCACTTGGCCCCTATTTTAAATATACACGTTTGGGGCGTTATGGCAAAACTAAATATGTAGGGGCAAATTTACGCCTAAAATTTACTCCTCACACTACCTACCTATATAATCAAGCATTAATATACATTGAGGATATTTGTTTAGTAATGGTGAATAAAACTTTGAATACATTGGGAATGACATTTCCAAATCGAGCCGTTACGGATGTTGTTAATCGTGAAATGCAACGTGAACAAAATTACGATGCCAATGCATTAAACACATTTGTTCAGCATAATTTACCAAACTTAAATAAACAGCAAAAACACGTCTACGACACTATTATGAAAACTGACCATGCAGGAACTGGTGCAATTTATTTTCTAGATGCTCCAGGTGGTACTGGTTAAACTTATCTAATTTCGATAATTTTGGCAAAAATACGGTCTGTCGGTAATATTGTGTTGTGTGTAGCCTCATCGGGAATTGCTGCTACCCTATTAGATGGTGGAAGAACGGCACATTCTGCGTTAAAATTACCATTGATTATGCAACTGACCGAAACACCAACATGTAATATTTCAAAAACATCTGGGATGGCAAAGGTACTTCTACAATGCAAGATTATTATATGTGATGAATGCACAATGGCGCATAAAAAATCTCTGGAGGCATTGGATCGAACATTGCAAGATTTACGTGGCAATCAACAACCATTTGGGGGTGCTCTTATATTATTGGCAGGCGATTTTAGGCAAACCTTGCCAGTCATATCACGATCAACACCAGCAGATGAGCTAAATGCGTGTTTAAAAGCATCTCATTTGTGGCGATATATTAAAAAATGTTCACTAACGGTAAATATGCGCATACTCGTACAATTACAAAATCATGCATCAGCCCGTTTATTTGCACGCCAATTATTGAAAATGGCAAAATTGCTATGGACAATGCAGCAGGACTCATCACAATGCCTGCAGATTGTTGTGTTTTAAATGAATCAAAAGAAGGCTTAATTTCAAGTGTATATCCCAATATTGAGCGCAATTTTACCAATCACCAATGGCTAAGTGATCGCGCTATATTGGCAGCCAAAAACAAAGATGTTTGCGATATTAATGTTGATATTCAAAATAAAATAAGCGGAGAAATAAAAACATTTAATCCATTGATTGTGTTAATGATCCTGATGAAATTGTTAATTACCCAATTGAATTCTTAAATTCGCTTGACTTGCCAGGAACTCCACCTCACATGCTGCAGTTAAAAGTTGGTGTACCAATAATTCTATTACGCAATTTAAATCCACCACGCCTTTGTAATGGAACAAGATTAGCTATAAAAAAATTATTAAATAACATTATAGAAGCAACTATATTAACTCGTAAGTACAAAGGTGAAGTCGTATTGATTCCACGTATACCAATAATGCCCGCAGATATGCCATTTTCATTTAAACGCATACAATTTCCAGTACGTCTGGCATTTGCTATGAACATAAATAAATCCCAAGGTCAATCGCTGCAAGTATGTGTATTGAATTTTTAAATACCATGCTTCTCACATGGACAACTATGCTTTGGATGCCTACGTGTTGGTAACCCATCATCATTATTCGTATTCGCTAATGAAGGCAAAACCAAAAACGTAGTTTATCAAAAAGCATTGCAGTAAATATATAGTTATAATTTAAATAAAATATGTAAAACATAATTGATAATTATAAAAATTGAAATTTTTACATTTTAAAATATCTACATAAAATATAAAAAAAAACTTAAACTGTGTGTGCTATTACAATTTTGATTTTTAGATTTTTGAATAAAACATTTTTTTCTATTATATAAATAACTAAAAACACTGATTTTGATTTTCTTCGAGAGGCAGTTCAAAATAAAAGAAAAATTTGGGGCCAGCAACGCGGACCGGGCCAAGCTATCCAAAATAAATAAATCCATTATTTCTGCTTCGATGAACGGTATTTGAACAATAATTGCTATGTCGATTTAGTGCACGAAATATGAATCCTCCATGACTTTGCAACGGAACCACACTTGCAGTGAAAATAAAATTTGAAGGCAAAACGACGTTTGCCCGGGTCAGCTAGTATATATATATATATATATATATATATATATATATATATATATATATATATATATATATATATATATATATATATATATATATATATATATATATATATATATATATATATATATATATATATATATATATATATATATATATATATATATATATATATATATATATATATATATATATATATATATATATATATATATATATATATATATATATATATATATATATATATATATATATATATATATATATATATATATATATATATATATATATATATATATATATATATATATATATATATATATATATATATATATATATATATATATATATATATATATATATATATATATATATATATATATATATATATATATATATATATATATATATATATATATATATATATATATATATATATATATATATATATATATATATATATATATATATATATATATATATATATATATATATATATATATATATATATATATATATATATATATATATATATATGTGGGATCGAAAGGAGACGAAGCTCTCCCCTGCTCTCCATCACTCTTGAGTTCAGCGTGACGTGTCGAAGCGATATAACGTTCCCTCCGTGTGTTCTTTTAAATTCTTTTATTACTACTTTGTTTATACTTATTAAATACCTTTAATATACATTTTTTTTATTAAACCTTGCACAAATTGTTCCTGTAAAAATAAAACACCATAAATTTGGGGGCTCAACCGGGATTTATAGCGAGCTAAAGTGTAAAATAATAGAAAATTTTGTTGTGAAATTCGTTGTGCCAAAAGTATAAGTAAAGAACCGTTATGACGCCGAACCTAGCTTCGTTTGAGTTGGTTCGAGAGAACTTATTGCGTTGCAGAGGAGACAACGTAGCCGCTCTGCACAAATTTGTTTTTGAGACGGCTGGCGACAGGGGAAATCGCAAGCGTTTACGCGCGTTTGAAGGTTTTGCGTACAATGAGAGCGACGTAAAATACGGAGAAAAGTGCGCGTACGTGGAGGAGAATATAACAGCCGCTGAATTCGTAACGATCTGCAGCATGCTTGGTTTGAGCTGCAAAGAAGACGACTTAACACTGCACATATTCAGAAACTTGACGAAGGGGAATCTGCTTGGCGCATATGAGAAAGACGACGACGACGAAAGCGAAGACGAAGAAGACGATCACAGCAGCGATGAAGAACACGCTGATGTGACGATAACGAGGAAAGACGAAGAGAAGCAGAGAAGGAAGCACGTAAACAACGGTGCGTCAACGAGCAGCAGATGCAGAGGAGAAGACGAAGATTGTATGTCAACCAAAAGTCCCGACGATAATATTGTAATGACGAGCGGCATGCCAAGATTTGCGATCAGCTTTCGTGATGTTGAAGACTCTATACGGTCTTTCGACGGCAGTAACAAAGTGCTAGTAGAAGTGTGGGTGAAGGAATACGAAGAAACAGCTTCACTCATGCGCTGGGATGAATTCCAAAAATTTGTGTTTGCAAAAAAATCACTCAAAAGGCTGGCGAAGCTGTTCATTCAAAGCGAGAGTGGAATAACTTCGTGGAGCAAATTAAAAGCAGCGCTCATCGACGAATTTGCTACGGCAACAAATAGTGCGCAGCTGCACAGGCAACTTGCAGAGAGAAAAATTAACAAAGAGGAGAGTGTGCAAGAATACTTTTTCCAAATGAAAGATTGCGCGGTAATATTGAAGAAAATGCGCTTATTCAATATGTAATTGACGGCATAAAAGACTTCAATGTAAATAAAACAATTCTGTACGGTGCAAAAAACATAAAAGAATTCAAGGAAAAGTTGAAGTGCTACGAAATAATTTGCGGAAAGAACAAGCAAGTAAACGAACTAAAGCAAAGTGAGAAGAGAAGTTTCGCAGCGAGCAAGATAGTGAAGAGAGAAATTGTGTGTTACAATTGCGGCGAAAAGGGCCATATGTCACTCGATTGTAAAAACAAAAACAAGGGCGCGAAGTGCTTCAAATGCAATCAGTACGGCCATATTGCAAAGAATTGTGATGTAAACAAAAACGAAAATACGAGCAATGTGCGGAAATTAAGCTCAAAAATTGGTTTTATGAACAAAGAAGTACAAATGTGTAACCAAAAGTGCATCGCTTTGTTTGACACGGGCAGCAAATTCAATTTAATTACTGAAAGTGTTTATGCAAAATTGAACAAGCCGGCTATTTCGCAATCTAATGTTTACCTAGTAGGATTCGGTGCAAATAAATGTGAAAACAAAATAAAACCAATCGGTAATCTAACGTTTGATACCGAAATTGACGGTGAAACGTACAATGTAAAATATCATATTGTGCTGACAAAATGTTTGGATGTTGAAGTTGTGATCGGAGAAGAGTTTTGCTCACAAGCCGAAATAAAAATTGATCGCGACACAATACCAGTTTCGAAAAGTGCCGTTTGGACTATCAAACTCTCCCGGTGTTTTCCAAAGGCACGTGAACGCAATATTTCGTGACCTTACGCGCAAGGGTATCGCATTGTCCTATATTGACGATATTATAATCCCCGCAGAAAATGAAGAACAAGCAGTGAAAAATTTAGAAGAAGTGCTAAATTTATGCGAAGAGTACGGACTTGAACTAAATTTCAAAAAGTGTCACTCCTAATGAAACGAGTGGAATTTTTGGGACACGTAATTGAAAATCAGCAGATATCACCGTCACCAACGAAAGTGGACGCACTGCGAAAGTACAAGATGCCACATACGTTAAAGCAACTGGAAAGTTTCCTTGGTCTGGCAGGTTACTTTCGAAAGTTCATACCTAACTTCTCTTTGATCGCGAAGCCTCTAACCGATTTGAAAAAACAAAACAGAAAATTCGAAATTAAAGGAGAACAGGTAGTTGCATTCAATACGCTGAAGACAATTTAAAGTGAAAAACCAGTACTGAACATTTACAATCAAAATTATGAAACGGAAGTGCACACAGATGCATCAATCGATGGCTATGGAGCCGTGATGTTGCAGAAATCACCTGACGACGGACGGTTGCATCCTGTGTATTATATGAGTAAAAAAACTACTGACGCAGAAAGAAAATATACAAGCTACGAGTTAGAAATATTAGCTGCTATTGAGGCGTTGAAAAAATTTAGGGTGTATCTCCTCGGCATGCATTTTAAGCTGGTCACCGACTGCAATGCATTCACTAAGACTTTCGAGAAAAAAGATTTATGTACGAGAGTAGCGCGCTGGATACTTTTTCTAGAAGAATACGACTATGAGGTGGAGCATCGATCTGGCTTGCAGATGAGGCACGTCGACGCACTGAGTCGCTATGCAGTTATGGTAATCGGCGAAGACAGCATTCTTTCCAAGATACGACGAGCACAATTACATGATGACGATTTGAATGCACTTATTGATATCCTTCGAGAAAAAACTATACATAACGACTACTACATGAAAAGCGACGTACTACACAAGCTACAAGACGATCACGAGCTCATTGTCGTTCCGAAGGACATGCAGCGTGAAATAATCAGGCAGGCGCACGAGCAAGGGCATTTTGCTGTAAAGAAGACGAAGGAGTTGCTGTGTAAAGACTATTTTATACCCAAAATAGACGAAAAAATACGTAAGCACATCGAAAACTGTATTCCGTGCATTATCGTAAATAGAAAGCAGGGTAAGCAGGAAGGTGAGTTACATCCGCTACGCAAAGGAGGGGTACCGCTACACAGCTACCACATCGACTTCCTAGGTCCTTTAGAATCAACCCACAAGCAATATAAGCATATCTTAGCAGTTATTGACAGTTTCACTAAATTTTGTTGGCTCTACCCAACAAAGACGGCGTCAGCAAAAGAAGTAACAGCGAGGCTCCAAGCTCAAAGTGCACTATTTGGAAATCCGATCCAAATAATTTCAGACAGAGGTTCCGCATTCACAGCAGAAGAATTCATACGATATTGTATCGCCGAAAATATTACTCATCATGTAGTCACGACGGGTCTTCCACGAGCGAATGGACAGGTGAAAAGGCTCAACAGTATAATCATTGCAGTTTTGTCCAAACTTACAATAGACGACCCAAGCAAATGGTACAAGTTTGTCGACAAAGTACAGCAAACAATAAATTCAACGCACTGCAGAAGCACAAACACAATGCCTTTTGAACTACTGGTTGGCGCAAAGATGCACACAAACTCTGATGTAAAAATTAAAGAAATGATACAAGACGAAATCATTCAAACATTTAACGACAGCCGTGAAGAACTGCGAAGAGACGCCAAGAAGCAAATACTAAAAATGCAAGAAGAAAATAGGCATTCCTATAATTTACGACGAAAGCCAGCAAGAACATACAAAGTCGGCGATATTGTAGCAATTAAACGTACACAACTGGGTGGGGGACTGAAGTTGAAACCTAAATTCTTAGGCCCATACGAGGTCACCAAAGCGAAAAACAATGATACCTATGAAGTAACGAAAAACTCTATATACAGTGATGGTCCGCGGCAGACAACTACTTGTGCCGAGTACATGAAACCTTGGCCTAACACCGATGATGACAATTCTACATTCGGGTCGAATGTCTAACAGGATGGCCGAGTTGTGGGATCGAAAGGAGACGAAGCTCTCCCCTGCTCTCTCATGTCATCACTCTTGAGTTCAGCGTGACGTGTCGAAGCGATAAGGCGTTCCCTCCGTGTGTTCTTTTAAATTCTTTTATTACTACTTTGTTTATACTTATTAAATACCTTTAATATACATTTTTTTTTATTAAACCTTGCACAAATTGTTCCTGTAATAATAAAAGATTCCTATTCCTATTCCTATTTTCAGATATTTAACATATTATTGATAAAAATATAAAAAGGCGGAGTATATATTTAGAAATTTTATAAATAGCTTGTCTTGCAGTTATATGTTGTACTGTAAGCAGAATGTCGCACTTGGGAGAGGGTTTTCTTGATATTTGCAGGTGTATCTCAAGCATCTCACGGCTGTTACCCATGAAATTCCCTTTTATCACCTGGTAAGTGTTAGTTGATGTCGTTTGGGGGCAAATGCGAGTGTTTTAATCCCATCTCAAGGGGTCTTCGTGGTTTTCCATGTTAGGGCAGGCTAACACGAAGTGGTGCGAGTTGAAGGCATCCCGTTAATTGGCCGTATTACGCGAACCATGCCGTAGGATCTCGCTGCAACGGAGGGATATATACTCTACCTGTATTCGAAGGGAGCCTATTGATACATTATCAGAGGAAATGTTGTGGTAGACATGCAGATCGCCTATACTCGTGAGAATCAAATTTATTTTACTATATACTATACATTAAAATAATAACATTTACCTTACATGTCCGTGCGAGTTTAATAATGGCGATGTTTCTCATCATTAGGAGCATATCTACGATAATTTTCGTTAGGATATCCTGAGTCGATTATAATGGAGGAAAGCGAGTCCTTGATATGATATACCGCATTTCTTTTGTATGCCTTTGGAGCATCAATTTTGGTTGCTAATATAATGTGTATGGGTCGAAAGTTATAAAAATGTATCAAAATTGGTCGTGGTTGTAAAAATAACCCGCTCATTTTTTGTGTGGTTTTTAATGTAAAATTTGTGGGCGTGGCAGTAGTATCATCCCATATTTTGCACAAACTATTACAGATCCAAAGTGCATTACTTTTTATTCCCATAGCATTGAGCATAAATAGGCTAATTTAAATTTTAAACCCCAAATTTCCTTATATAGAAAGTGGGCGTACCCTTTCTCTGATCAACCCGGTCTCTTGCAGTTTGAGTGAGTGGCACATTATGCTGCGATGTTATACAAAAAAAATAAAAATATACATATATATATATATATCACGAGCGGATATTCGAAAGGAATAACGGTACGATTGAAATGCAATATTAAAAACTCATAAAATGTGGAGTACCGTCACACTTGCGCTCTGCGGCTGCGCTAACATATAGAAAATAAACTAGAAAAGATGAGTAGGTTGTGGTTACAATTAATACAATCAGAACTAAAAAGTGGCTTAAAATAAATTAAATTCAAAAAGCAAAATATATATTATGGTATTGGTAGTAGCAGGCAGGAGGATGTAAATGTTTGTTTAGACATTTTTAAGCCATAGCAAACAAATTTTGACAAGAAAATGCAACAATCACTCGTTCGCACTTTCTGAGAAAGATGAAGCGAACTTTCGTGAATTGCCAAAAGATACCACAAAAAAAGGACTACACGTAATAAATAAAATGGGCCAAGCATTAATAGTGATTGTATGAGGCATAGAGAATTCCGCTTCCATTGACGAGATTACTGACCAGAAATGAATCTGATACCAACAAAAATTATAAAAAATTACATAATAAAGCTGAAGCTTCAACAGAATAACAGATAAAGCAGAAGCTTCAACAGAAAATCTTGAGAATAATCAATGGTGTTCCATGGTACTACAGTAACTTAAAGAAATATAAATATACGCAATATTGAAAATGAAATAGCACACTCCTGGAAAAACGATGTCGTGAAACCCCCTTACAGTCTTACCTAGATTTGATTGACTTATTGCGAATTGTGGAAACAAATATTCGAAGCACGGGTTGATAATGTTATTTTAATGTGTATCAGTAGTCTGTAACCTTACATAACGCACTTGTTTCTTAACTAAGAACGATTAAATAAATAGGTAAATAACTGGAAAACACAATATGGCTCATCATACTGTAAAAAAACCCAAAGAACAGACCCCATTTCTCTTATATAAAGGAAATGTTTTATATTTGCTATGTCAAAATAGGTTAAATTTTCTTACTATTGCATTCGATTAGAGAATCGCTTCAGCGCAAATATAGTTATAAACGTTTTGCCAGCTCCCGTGGGTAGATAAATTATAGCATTCCGCTCCATTACATACTCCAATAGCTTCAATTGGTATGACCGAGGTACATGAATCAGTACTTGATAGAAATAAAAATGTTTCAGTAAAAATTAATCAGCCGAAATATAAGTATACTTGTTTGTACACAAATTTTTTTGTCATTTTTTCAGCCATCCTTATAAAAATTCAGAATATGAAAGCTAACAGATTGAAAAAATTTGTGAAATGGGCTTTTCTCTATGACTGCTATGATTTTCAATTATTTAACTTTTTTTATTTATGTCTACTTCAAAGTACATTCAAACATTGCTCAGACTACTGATGGCTCGACTGACTATAAGCACTGAGTAAACAATATAATATATAAAACTAGTAAAGAAGTCTGAAGGCGTGTTAGAACGTTTTCTTTATAAATCATCATTACCAGAATATCTACTGTAATTTTCGGTCGGGTTCCTTGAATTGATTTTATGAGTTGGAGACGTGGCCATTATCTGATCGACCGCATTTCTTGTATATGGCTGTGTAGAATCAATATATATTTTTTTCTCATTTATTATTTATTGTATCTTCAATATAAATTGGACTAACAATAAGTAATCAAATCTTAACTGTAAAAATGTTTATTATTAAGTCCAGCCAATGCTAGACGAAAAAATATAGTTTATACGATTGCTTCTGTGAATGTCTTTCATGTCTCGCCTAATCGTCTCCGAGCAAGGGTGTCTCTCCTTCACAGCCGAGTGTGACCTCTATAATTTAGAATATTGCGGGCCAGTGCATTTGGGTGGAACTCAAGCTTCTTAATATACGTTGTCACATGTTTTGAATACACATTTTTTACCATTGGGTCGTTTAGATCTTTGTGGATGCACGAATTTTTGACATACCCCGGAGCGGCTGTAATCATTCGGAGGATTTTATTTAGTCGCCTTTGATTTTTCTCTATTCGACGCTGATGTACCAAAATAAAATATCCTCTAAAAATATTGTATTGGTCGTAGATTAAAATAATTTTTCGTTTGAATTTCGTTGATAAATATCCTAGTAACGATTTAGAACCTAGTAACGATTTTTGATTAATTGTGGTTCGTTGCAGTAGCAATAAATTGGCCATATTTGGAATGCATGTTAGTACAGACCCAATGTATGTATCTACCAATTTGTATTCATATTTCATCTTTTAGCTTCTGACCACTCTCCAGTTCTGGTCGAGCACACCAATCTTGCCCTTCTTCCCAGCCAATGTAGCTTACATTATCACATAACTGATTGAAATCGTTTCCGATGTATGGTATCTTCCACTATTGATTTAAGACTATCACTGAAATCTGAAGAAGACATCATTGGGGTTTGAACACTTCAACAACTGCCTGCAACAAGCTGCGTGGGACTCCACCCCCCACTGATTAAACGAAAATCAACGAACATCTCCAAACCTATAAAAGAAAAACTGTGAGACAATCGATATGCAAGAAAAATGTGGCAACAAACTAGACATCCTGAGGACAAGAAAAAATTAAATACGCTTACAAAAGAACTTAAAGAGATCCTTAATAACGAACGAAACACAGAACTCCATCATTACCTCAGTAATCTCGATGCGACAACTGCTATAGAATACTCTCTCTGGAGAGCAACTAGGAATCTAAAGAGACCCACAATGTTCCTATCCGCATTGCGAATGGAAAATAACGAATGGGCTAAAAGTGACTTTGAAAGAGCAGTCACATTTGCCCGACACTTAAAAAGAGTATTTACCCCACACGAAATCGAGTCCCCAGCATGTGTAACATAAGAAGTGAAAAGTGTTCTGAGTAATACCCATCAGATGGACCTACCCATACGTAAATTTTCCAAATATGAAGTGAAAGCAGCTATTGATAAGCTAAATATTAAAATAGCCCCTACGACCTTATCACTGGAAAAATAGTAAAACAACTTCCAGAAGAAGGAGTGACATATCTAACCTATTTATTTAACGCGGTACTAACATCTGGCTTTATACCTACCAAATGGAAAGTGTCACAATTAAAAACGATTCTCAAACCCGGAAAAAGTGCTGATAAAGTTGAATCGTATCGCGCAATTAGCTTGTTACCAATTGTTTCTAAACTCATGGAAACCCTTTTCCTGAAAAGACTACTCCCAATTATAGAAGAGCGAAAGCTAATTCCAAATCATCAATTTGGTTTTTGATTCAGGAAAAACACAGCACAATCGAACAGGTTCATAGGATTGTTGATTATATACACACTGCATTCGAACAGAAAAAATATTGTACAGCGGCATTTCTTGACATCTCGCAAGTATTTGATCGCGTTTGGTACGATGGCTTGCTTTACAAAATAAAAACTACATTCCCCATTAACTACTATGTGTTAATGAAGTCCTATCTTACACACAGATACTTTTTCGTAAAGCAAGGTGAAGAACAAATCAGAGCTCCATCAAAGCTCAGCAGCCGTAACCCAAGGAAGTGTCATGGGCCCAATACTTTATCTACTTCACCATAGGTACCTTTGCAGATGACACTGCTGTCTTAGCTGTTGACACTCTCCCACACTTAGCTTCTCTAAAATCGAGAGTGGGCTGAACACAATTTCTGACTGGCCATAAAAATTGAGAATCAAGTAGAACGAAACAAAATCAGTCCAAGTTCACATTCACTCTCAAACGAAACACCTGCCCACCCGTTAAACTCAACGGCATAAATTTACCCCAATGTACTGAGACTAGATACCTTGGGATGCACCTCGACAGAAGATATGTTTACAAAACGAGAATCACTCGGCATAAAGCTCAGAAATCTACACTGGCTCTTGATCGCAACTTGATAGTCTCAATCGATAGCAAATTGCTCTTGTACCCAGCAATTTTAAAACCAGTTTGGACATACGGTATTCAGCTGTGGGGCACTGCGGCAACTTCTAATGTTGAAATAATTCAAAGATTCCAATCAAAGACCCTAAGAATAATTACATATGCGCCCTATTATGTCACAAACAACCAAATCCATCGTGACCTCAAAGTTCCTACAGTCGCTCAAGAAATAAAAAACCTCTCTACTTCGCACAATCTGAGACTCCAAGTAACCCAAATCCACTGATATCGGAACTGACTTCCAACCGCTTCACTTTCATCCGACTGAAGAGAAAACCCACAACAGATCTCCTGTGCTAATAGGCAATGGTTGCACCACTGGGTGTAGTCCATAAAAGTCAGTAAAGTCAAAAATTAGTCTTAAGTTATTAAAGATTGCAATAAAAATTTGGATATTAAAAAAATATATATATTTATACGAGTATATACTCGTATATATTTCATTCCTAGAAGCAATAAATAGGCTAATTAATTTTTGGTGGGGACCCCAAAGTTCATGATATTGGAGGGAGGCGTATCCTTCATCTGATCCACACCGAATCTTGTTTGTAGCTTTGTAGGGTATATATATATACGTTCTAATATAAAATTTCATAGAAAAATATTGTATAGGTCGTAAGTTATAATACTATGTCAATAGTGGCCGTGGCTGTGAAAATAACACGCTAATTTTTTGTCTGGTGTTTAATGTTACTACCCGCAACCTTCTTGTGAAATTTCGTTGATAAATCTTAAATAGAAACCTAGTAATGATTTTTGGCTAATTGTGGGCGTGGCAGTTGTATGGTGATCTCCATTTCTGCACACACGCTATTATTGACCCCATGTATATTTCTGCCAATTTTTATTCCGATGGCATCAATTTTAGTTTTAAACCCGAAACTTCCGTATATCAAAAGTGGGTGTGTCTTTTCCCTGAGCAACCCTTTTTGTTGCAGATAGGTTTATAATGTCCACATGTTCCATCCCCTTAAATTTCGTCGATAGATTTCTACCAGATCTTAAGTAACGAATATTTGTTAATATTGGGCGTGCCAGTTAATATATACCACCCACTTTTTGCGTAGTGTTTTTATTTGAGTGAGGCCCAACAACACCAACATAAGCAGATCTGAATGAAACTCGACTTGAATGGCAAAAAGTGGGGGTTTGTAGTTGAGTGAGGCCCAACAACAACTACTAAACAGAACTGAATGACTTGAATTGCAAAACGTAAGAATTTGAATTGCAAAAATACTTCGTTTATGAAATGAAGAAATGTGGTCTGGGCAGCAACAATGTTGATAATATATATAAAAAAAGAGATTGTAGTTTTATATTATACTATAATCCTAAACAAATTTTATTATATGATTATTAGGCACGAAGGTGGCCTATTATTGTTGAAAATGTTCATAATTTCTATTTTAAAAATGTTGAATTTTGCAAATATTCATTTTAAATACAGTGGTATATCTAAATATATAAATACAAATATGTGTATTATATATGATGGAAGCGTTTATATGAAATGAAGAATGCTGTTGTTGTGGGGTGGGACAATGATAAAATTCTCGTGTCACAATCTTCGTTCCCGTACTCCTCCGAAACGGCTTGATCGATTCTCATGAAATTTTGTGAGCATATTGAGTAGGCCTGAGAATCGGCCAACATCTATTTTTCATACCCCTTAGTGATAAGGGTTGTCCACCCTTAACATTTTTCTTTCATTTTTAGACATTTTTTTAATTTCTTTATTTTTTTTATTATGTCGCATTAAAAAATACATACAACCCTAAATTTTTACCCTTTTATCACCAACCCCTATTTTTTAATAACCATTTTAGTAATTTAATCATTTTGCATCCCCGGTCGATAACTGATCAATCGTCATTTAATTAGTTATCCCCGCCAGTTGCCTACAGGTGTCACTTCTGACCCAGTAAACAGCACGGAATACGGATGAGAACGAAGCCGGTCTCCTGTTTCTCTCACACAATAAGATTTCTCTCACTCCCTACACAGTTGTCGGCCATCATTATTGTTTATGCATCAAGTGTAGTAGTAACGTTGACAATTATTATTTTGCTATCTCAGTGTAACTCTCATATTAACTATTAATCATTCCTATTTTATTAATAATAATAAAATTATCAATTTTGAGTGTATTTTGCACGATTAGTTAAACAAGTGATTTTCATAACCTCAAAAGTACTCAACACGTGGCACGAGCTTCCACCAACAACGGCTTTTGTGTTGTAAGTATACTTTTTTTATTTATATCGAAAATGTTGTTGCAAACGATCAAAAAAGATTCGGTGGAATTTAATTTTTATTAAAATTGGGCAAACTTTTTTTTGTATTCATTTTTTTTTTACCATTTCTAACCATATATTTTCGATATGATTATGAAAAATAAAATTTTTCGCTTTTGTAAAACAGTCTAATGTTTCCATGAATATGTAAATGAATGTGTGTACAACAAAATATTAAATACATACATTATAACCAGGGCCAAGGTTTTTGCCGTGATTTCATTTTAACATTTTACAATTAATGCTCTTAAGTTTTTGACATTACGGCAAATATATTTGATCTTATAAAAATGTAATTTTAATTTAATTTTATTAAAAAAAATTAATTTAACAATTAAGATTTTCATAGTTTCCAAAAATTTGAATCAATCATTATGAATCTTTATTTTGATATATCGATGGAAATATTGGTTGTATGAGAAAATTATAAGAGACAATTTTTTTCGTAAAATTAAATTTTTTACAACTTTTGTCTGAAAAATTTTTTCATAAAACTTATATTTTTGCTATAATTTCATAAATTCAAACTAATCATTTCAAAACTGCGGCAAAAATCCTGGCCCTAATTATACCTTTAACATTTTTCATCATTAAGTAATTTCATTAATTCTATTTATGTGTGTTTTGTACAGTGAGCAATGCCAAGAATACGCAAAGGGACTGATTTAAGCGGTAATACAAGTAAATCTCGAAGCTTGGGAAATAGAAGATCCGAAAAAAAACAAATCCAGCAACAAAATACTGATGCACGTGTCAGAATGGCGCAATTGCGTCAAGAAGAGTCAGAAGATACACGAGCTGAACGCAATGAAGTAATAAGATTAGGACAACGACAATCACGCCGTTTCGCAGTCAATAGACGCAGAACAAATGACCAACAACGACGGCAGGTACATCGAGCATTTACATCTGATTCATTCCTGCGTCTAGGATTCCAGTATGAGCCCGATATTGAATATTATGCTCATTATAAAGTGGTAATTGGTGCTATGTACAAGGAATGTCCGCATTTTCATGCTCTGAAATTCAAAAATGAGCCA
Organism: Clusia tigrina; assembly: GCA_920105625.2. Taxonomy (NCBI): domain Eukaryota; kingdom Metazoa; phylum Arthropoda; class Insecta; order Diptera; family Clusiidae; genus Clusia; species Clusia tigrina. The sequence goes on from CAKKTE020000572.1 coordinate 831,334, forward strand.
GCTGGGATGTGTTGCGCGTCAGGAAAAGTGCAACTACCTGAAATTGAAACACCACCTGAATCATTGAACGGTTTACTTATCGGCACGGATCCAGATTCTAACGTGCTCCTGAAGTCAATTCGAACATTCAATTCATGCTTTCAAATGATATCGTTCGGAGCAACAGAAATAATTCGAAAAACTAATGCAAATGGTCAACAATACAATTCTACATTCAAAATCAGCTGCCAATGCCAAACGAACCACATAAATTTTTACAAATCTACTTCATGGGCGGCGAGGATTCCGGAAGCGCACTTGCCAATCGCGTGAATGCACGTTGTGATTATAATAACCTTGATTCATTTTATGCCAGACGCATCGTCAGCGAGCTGGAGCTCTATTGAACGAGCACAACGAATTGTTGAAAATATTCAAATCACACATGCACAAATTACAAAGCGATAATCACGCTATCGTCATTAATCCTGATAAAACACCAGGTAGAGAGCATATTCGTAGATTCAATGCACCCGTTGTTGATGATGTTGCTGGAATCATGGTTGGCGATCGTATAGGTGCACGAGAAATTGTGATTCGTAGAAGAAATAATAATCTTCAGTTCATTGCTGATACACATCGTTCATATGACGATCTCCAATATCCGCTAATATTCTGGAAGGGACAAGACGGATATTGCATAAACATAAAACAACGAGATCCCGTATCAGGTACTTAATTGATGATGAATTTGATCATAAATCATTTAACAAAACAATTAAATTATTGAACGTAATTAATTTAAATTAATTTTTATGAATATATTATTACAGGAGCTGAAACAAACAAGAACGTTAGCTCAAAGGATTATTATTCGTACCGAATAATGATTAGACGCGGCCTGCACAACGTCACTCTACGATGTTGTGAGCTTTGTCAACAATTCATGGTCGACATGTACGCGAAGATTGTGGGCGAACGACTACGATACTTACGATATAATCAACTAAAGCTGCGTGCGGAAGAGTACATTCATTTGCGAGACGCTATCAACAACAACGCCGACGTCGCCGAAATTGGTAACCATGTCATTTTACCATCATCGTACGTAGGCAGCCCACGTCATATGCTAGAATATATACAGGATGCTCTGACTTTCGTGCGCGAATATGGACGACCATGTTTATTTATCACGTTCACATGTAATCCAAAATGGCCAGAGATTGCATCTTTGCTATTGCCTGGCCAAAATTCATGACATTACAGCACGTGTGTTCAGACAAAAGTTGAAGTCTTTAATAAGTTTCATTACTAAATTACATGTATTCGGTCCCACACGTTGCTGGCTGTATTCGGTTGAGTGGCAAAAGCGAGGATTACCTCATGCACACATTTTGGTTTGGTTAATCGACAAAATCCATCCTGAAGAAATCGATAGTATCATTTCTGCGGAAATTCCAGATCCGTCCACTGACCAACTGCTGTTTGATATTGTTACAACAAACATGATCCATGGTCCATGTGGTACTCTTAATAGTTCATCGCCTTGCATGGCAGATGGAAAATGTACTAAAAATTTCCCTAAAGATTTTACTAATGATACGGTCACAAATGTCGACACAATATATCGTCGAAGAAATCCCGATAATGGCGGACAATCATTTATTAAAAATATCAGCAACACAGACATTGATATTGACAATCGTTGGGTGGTGCCATATTCGCCTCTGCTGAGCAAGACATACAATGCTCATATTAATGTTGAGTTCTGCAGTTCTGTGAAGAGCATCAAATACATTTGCAAGTATGTCCATAAAGGCAGTGATTTGGCTGTGTTTAGAGTGGAAAATACTAATGTGAATGCTCCTCCAGTGAATAAAAACGATGAAATAACGCTCTACCAAATTGGTCGTTACATCAGCTCCAATGAAGCTGCTTGGCGTATCTTTGGTTTTTTAATTCATGAACGGGATCCAGCAGTTGTTCAGTTAGCCATCTTGAAAACGGTCAGCGTGTATTTTTCACGTACGAGACAGCGATTGATCGTGCAATAAATCCACTTAAAACTACACTCACTGAATTTTTTGAATTGTGTAATCGTGCGCATGATTTTGGTGCCTTTGCACGAGCATTACTCTATTCACAAGTACCACGCTATTTCACATGGACTCAAACGAAAACATGGATGCCCCGCAAGCAAGGCTCACCAGTTGCCGCATGTACCAATTTATTTAATTTTTGACAGGCGTCCCGAAATGATTCACACAATATATACACAATATATTTATGGTTTTCAAATTTTGAAATGATGTCGGACCACGTGTATGAATCAAAAGCAAACGCAAGTAATAGCATTCATCATTATTTGGATGTACAGTGTATAGTCGACCTAAAGCATCACTTGAAAATAAATTTTGGGTGGTCAGCTACTATTTTCCCTTGTTTGCGACGTTGGAATTGTTTTGTGGATACAATCCATGTAAAATATCGCGGAACCTCATTATACAGTAGCGTCTTAGCGAAGTAATCAATTGCGCACAATAAAAAAAATGCAGTCAATGTTGTTGCTGGTGGTTGTGCTGCTCGCTCGATCACATTTTCCGCTGTAAAATATACTCGCTGTCCATTTTCTACATGAACTGCCATATGAACTACAGTCGGATACCTCTCATGAATTGGAAAAGAGAATATGCGCCAAACTGCTTCGTTGCTGCTAATGTATCTTCCCATATTGTGTGATTTCATCTAGCTTATCTTCAGGTGCCACTCCATAAATGGCCATATCTCTGCCTTTGTTTACATATTTACAAATATATTTGATTGATTTAACGGAATTGCAATATTCAACGTTTATATGTCCTTTATATATTTTCGATAATAATGGTGAATATGGCACTACCCATCTATTATCAATCTCGATATCAATGTTTCGTACTTTTAATGTAATGGATCTACCATTATTATCTGGTGAACGTCGGCGATATTGTTGTGAGTTAGAACCAAACTACCTACGTGTAGTTTACTCACAGCACCGACTCCTAATAGATGCCACACTATGTTGAATTAATGAGCTGATAGCCTTTGTAGCTCGTGCTCCTTTTTTATTACATTATAATTTTAATTATCATGTAATATTAATAATAATAATGTTGAATTAGCATGTGCTAAAACGGTGTTATAATAAGGCATACTTCTAGGGTCTAAGTATTTGTGCAACATTATTATGTAACCTTTGAGGGTGTTACAGTTCCGCAGTCGAGTCGACGAGGGCAGCGTAATGCACCGTCGCCACTTTTGAAGTGGGTCAGTTGGCTTGACCAACTGACCCTAATTAACAGGTGCAGAACTGGAACACCAGAAAGGTCAGTTCACAGACTGAGATAAATGTTTAAAAAATAGGATATAAGTATTAGGTTTCGTAATAATAAATCTCTCTTGTGTTTTGAAACTAACAAGTTACAGCATTTAATTTCTACGTTAGGGTTCTTGAATTTTCAACCAAGCGCCCGACAGAACTGCGGCAGGACGTCACCCGCCAAGCAAGGACACGAGATCCCCAACATTTTGGCGCAGCCGGTAGGATTGGACATCTTACTGCAATATTCGAAGGACCTCATCTAAGGACACTGTGGAAAAAAGGATGGCATCGGGAAAAATAATGGTGAGTATGTCTATAGTAGGACATCTTAGTATTTAAGAAAACTTTGTCGACGATTCTTCGGTGACCGTGTGGGCGCTTTTGCGCCGGTCATGCAGAAGAAGCAGCATTGGGGCTGATTAGCCGCTGCGGTTAGGTGACAATAGGTCGATCTAAAAAGAAAACTTTCTACTTACGGTCAGGTTGCATAGGGTTGTTTCACTGAAATCAGGTTCATTCTTTTTATAATAACCGTTTATTTCAGCATTCTCGGGGGGCGTGAAACATATGAAGTTTTGTTTAAAGGAAACAAAGTTCCTCTCTAATCCCTGTTATGTTGCGAACTCGTGCATACCGGTTGGTTTGGTTCGGAAAGAACGTGCCACGGTATAGAGCTTACGCATTCATAATAGTGGTTGGTGCTTCTTATGTTCATTCGTGGGATTAACGTTTGATTTTTCTGTCCGTGTCAAGTACCGGAATGAAGTTAGGTTTACTTTCTGGGGCATCGCGTGTAGTTTGTTTGGCAGCGTGTTTCGTGGCTGCGGTTAGGGTAATTCAAATCTCAAGTCATTTAGTAAAACTGGGTATTTATTTTCTTTGAATATCAGGAAATAAATGACCAGGGTACCAAAGACGTAACGGGTGCGGAAGGTCGGAGGATTGAGCTGAGGCCAATTGCAGAAGTGCCGCGCACGCATCCCTATTGGCATAGACGTGGTGGAAAAGCAGCACGGGAGAGAAAGCGGCTGGCTTTTCTAAGGAAGTTTCTGGCAGAACAGGCAAATGTGGAAGTGCCTCTGCCTTGGAGCGAAGCTAACAGATTATGGCAGGAAAGATTCAGACTGGAAGAAGCGAACACTGGATCTTATAATTAGCTGTAAGAATTTTTGTAAATGAAATCGAAGTGTTATTTATATTTTTGTTTAGCAAGAAGTCGCCTATTTAAGTATGAATTAAGGCATTTGGATTAGGGGAAGTAAGAATATTTGGAGAAGTGCCATCTACATCAAAGTTTGTGTAGTCTCGAAACTACAATTTGCGCAGCGAAAATGCACCAATGTTACGCACGGAAAAGCGAAACAGCTTAACAGAGCGATGTTCAGAAATGAATATTAGTATAGTTCTGTGGTCAAATGTTTCTTTGAATACGAAGATTTTCTGGTAGTATTTTTGCGAAATAAAGTAAATACGATTGCGAATAGATTAAAATTTGGTATACTAATATGCTTATATTTGGGGTAGTCATGTTGGATTTTCTAATAGAATTTTCAAGTGAGGTTTAAAAATTAGGTACGGTAAAACTTGGTTTTTGGAGATTGGGTAAAAAGTAGAGATTAATTCGGTCTATGGAAGCGCCAACAGAGGCGAAGATATTGCTGGAAGAGCCAAAGAGGCAGAGTGAGGCCATTCAAAGGAGAATCAGAAATTGCAGGAAGGACAGCAAAGCAAGGAAAAACAGCGCGTACTACCGCAAGCGCATAACGGAGTTGGAAGCCTTGTTGAATGTATTCAATAGCAACAACGAGGAGTTGTTAAAATTTAAGGACTGTTGTGGTGACAAGGAATACTTCACCAAGAATTACGCGTTACACGTCGACGGTTTGACACGAGACTGGTTGACTAAGTTCAAGTTGGATTTAGAAGAGCTGGAAGCACAGGAGGATAGTCCTAGTTCGCAGGATGACAGGGCTCGAGACAAGCTTAGGTCTCTGCAAACTGAGGTGAAATTGTTCGCAGAAAAATTGTTTGAACAATTGGAAGCGGCAACCAGCAAGAGTGAAGCCCAGGTACTCTGGAGATTAGCGAGAGACGGTGAAAACCTGTCAACTCTGGAAGCAGCAGACCAAGCGTTAGCTACTATTCAGAGTCGGACGGAAGAAAAATTCTTCCAAGTCTTCAAAGGTACTGAGGAATTGAAGATAAATACGGAATTCCTTGAAAACAAAACTAGAATACTTTCTAGGCAACTCCGGGAAACTGAGGATGCCGCATCGCATCTGGAGAAGGAAAACTTGGAGCTCAAAAGAATCGGGGCAACCACTAAGCCCGCAAGAGTGAGATCGGCTTCAACTTCTCAACTTCAAACGCAGACAGTATTAGCTCTGCCACCAGAAGTTCGCTGGCCGGAGTATTGAACTCCGGAAGGGATAGGTCGTGTGGTAAAGCCTACATTAAACTTGACTGGAGAGAGTGAAGCGGAGTTTTTATTTGACGCGTCGGAAATCGGTGTCGAGCCATTTACTCCAGGAAGTCCGATTAATAAAAGAAATCGGGGTTACCCACCAAAGGAGCCAGAAGCAGTAACGGTACAAGAATGTCCCATTACAGTGGACAGTATTTTGCCGATAGGAACAAACGGTCGAAGACTAATAAGTTTAAGTCCGTCACTGGTTAAGTACCTCTCAGATTCGGGAGAAGAAAATCTGGAAACCCCCACAGAGGTTAACGCTAGTTTGTCATCAAAACCTAAGCAAGCAAATATAAGTAAAATGGGCATTCTGGAAGTAGCTCATGCGGTAGAGAAGCTGGTGCCCATGTTCTCAGGAGTCGAGTCGTATGATCTGAGAACTGAGATACGGCGCTTCAAAGAAGGTTGTGAGTTGGCGCAACAGAGTCTTCCGGAAGCAGAAGGGGAACACTTGATAAAATGTATAAGACAAATGACCACAGGTGATGCGTTTGATTTACTAGCGAATAGCTCAGTAGGCACCCTGCCGGAGTTATACGCACTTTTAGATCGAACATATTTGAAACAAAAGTCGTACCACTGTCTTGTACGGGAAATACAGGAATCAATTCAGAAACCAGGGGAGGAATTGAGAGCCTGGGGACGAAGGATCGAGTCTCTGGGTAACGCTGCTGAGACAGAAGCTAACAGGCAGTTTCCAGGAAATGTCGCAGCATACAAGGCTCAAGTAGAACGAGCCATGATTTCTGTGTTTAAGGCAGGTCTGATAAATAGGGACTTGGCGAATTATACTCTTAATCTCACGCAGAGGAGTATGGCAGAATTAGTCGAAGCGGTTTCTTCCGCCGAAGAAGCAATCCAACAGCGAGCGACAACAGGTGGAATCTGTTGGAATAATGCTCCTGCAGAGGTAGGACCGGTACAGCAGCGGAACCCAAGGGGAGTCGGCAGATTTTTGGATCAAGTCCCGCAACAAAGAGAACAAGGTTGCCTAGTCGAGAGTTTCCAGCCGAGGAAACCCATTTGTTCATTCTGCCATAAGCCAGGACATACAAGGGATGAATGCATTACACGCAAGAATACGCCCTATTGTATAGAGTACCAAACATATGGTCATGAGGCGAGTAGACAGTGCCAAATAGACAATAAATGGGATCAACATGAAAGGCAGACAGGTATGAGGCGCCCGGATCCACCCTTAAGGGACAGCAGGGGCAGTAGTCCGCGGGTCAATTCAACGGAAGGGAACAACCAAGGAAGAAATCCTTTCAGCACTGGGAATGGTCAGCAGCGGCCAAATTGGAACACTAGAGGAGGACAAAGATTAGGCAACACCCAACAGGGGGTGAAATGCTTTTCATGTGGTCGGAGGGGACATCGAGCTGCGGAGTGCAGGGATAGGCAGTTCCAACAAAGGGACCAGGGAAACTTCCAGCGGCCCAGTCGAGGCCAGTAGACTGGAAAGCCAAAAGAAAGGAAGTAACAGTTAGGCCGAAGGTACGTGTGACTGGTAATGTAGGAAGTACAGTCCAGGAAAAGGAGGAGCAAGAGGCTCTCCAATTCCACGTACCAAGAATTGTAAGAACAATGGTTCAAGTTACGGAGGAGCAAGAGTCTCTCCGGGAGAAAATTTTTGATTGCGCACTGATTTGGATAACTGTAGTGGTTCTAGTACTTAGATTAAGTTTCAATAAGATTAGAGAGTATAGGCCAATCGCCACGTACATGGTACGAGGATGTATCGTTAAGGTATTAGCGGTAATTTTGAGGGAGTATAGGGTTGTAAGGCATAACTGTGGTGCATGGAGGAGAAAATTGGAAGAGTTAGGAAGTAGATACGCGTCCATTTTGGAGTCGAAAGGGCGTTGTTTCGTTGTGAGCAGGGTAGGAGATGCTTTCATCGAGATACCCTGCAAGGAGGCAGTTAGTGGAAAGCTAGTGCTTTTGGTAGATTCAGGGGCGGATACTAGCCTCGTAAAATTTAGTGTTTTACGGAAAGGACTAGTTATTAACCCAAAAGATGTAAGAACGCTTAATGGAGCGTTCGGAGGTTGCATCAGAACACTGGGATCACTTAAAATAGGGCACAGTAAAGTTCAGGAAATGAGTTTTAGAGTGCACACAGTTGAATTGGATAGGGAAGGTATCCCGGCCGATGGGATAATTGGCCGCGATAATCTCTGGGGCCGCACCATACTGGATGCGCTAGAAAAACAGTTATCATTTTATGATGATAATAAGAATAGATTCCTTACTCTCCCATTAAAGTCATGGCAGGAAGGAACCGTGAATAGGGTTAAGAGTTGTATAGAGGTAGTGAACGCAAGGTCAACCAGAGTAGTTTCTATTCGTGTAAACACGAAACTTAGGACTGTTGTTTTGCACCAGCAGCAGCTAGCGGACGGCGTATATATGGGAGAAACCATAACGCACGTTAATAAGGGTAAAGTGTACGCTTGTGTACTAAATGCATCAGAAGAGGACTACTATATGGATAAGGATTTTAGGCCTAAGTTCACTAGTTATGATAGTTTTAAGGAACCGACTTATGGATCGGTTAATCAAATTAAGCAGGTAGATATAAGAAAGAGAATGGAGAGAGTGCTAGAATCACTAAAGTTAGACCCAAGCGTAAATTCGGAAGAGAAGGCATCAATAGAAGCCATTTGTATGTCATTCCATGACATATTTTTGCTGGAAGGAGACCAGTTAACATATACACCAGAGGTAGAGCATGAAATACCTACTAGGGTGGATCAAGCACCGATAAACCAGAAGCAATACAGGTTGCCACAGGCTCACAAAGATAAGGTGAATAGACAAGTGGAAGGAATGTTAAAGGATAACATTATTTCGCCGAGTATCTCGCCTTGGAATTCACTAATAATATTGGTGCCAAAGAAGGGAGGTGCTCAGGGTCAGAAGAAGTGGAGAATGGTCGTTGATTTTAGGAAATTGAACGACGCCACTATCAAGCAGGTGTTCCCGATACCAAGGATAGAAGAGATTCTGGATCAATTGGGGCATAGTAGATATTTTTCTACGCTTGATTTAGCGAGTGGCTACCACCAAGTTCTGGTGGATACCCAAGATAAGCAGAAAACCGCTTGTGCATGTGGCTCCAGAAATTGCGAGAACACAATTTGAAATTGAACACGGAGAAGTGTCAATTTTTGCGGAGAGAGGTGGTTTATTTAGGCCATCGTTGCTCAGAGGCAGGAGCACTGCCTGACCCGCAGAAGGTGGAATGCGTTAGAAATTTAGCGGTTCCAAGAAACAGAAAAGAAGTGCAAGCATTCCTAGGACTAGTGAACTATTATAGAAAGTTCGTGGAAGGACTAGCCGGAATTGCCTTGCCAATCAACAAGTTGCTACGAAAAGAGGCAAAGTTTGAATCGACAGAGAGTTGTCAGCAAGCATTCGAGAGGCTAAAGGAGATAATTAGCTCGCCACCGATTTTGGCGTACCCCGACTTTGAGCAAACTTTATTGTTGACCACTGATGCTAGCAATGAAGCATTAGGGGCAGTATTGTCACAAGGGGAAGTCGGTAATGACCGACCAATAGCATTCGCAAGCAGAGCGCTAAGCGATACGGAGAAAAGATACTCCACAATAGAAAAGGAATTCCTAGCCATAGTGTGGGCAACAAAGAATTTTAGAGGCATATCTGCTAGGACGCCCATTTAAGATATACACTGATCACCAGCCGTTGAGAGGCATAGCCAATTTGAAAGACCAAACGTCTAGGCTAGCCAGGTTCAGACACAAATTGTCTGAGTATGATTTTGAAATCATATACAAACCTGGGAAAAAGAATCTGAATGCCGATGCACTCAGCAGAGTACCGCAGGCACAGAAAGTATCAGTAGTGCACGCGAGGTCCAAAGCACGGTCAGATAAGGAGAAGGCTAAGAAAATGCAAAAGGATAAAGTTGATGCTACAACAGATGTTAGCAAGACGGGTGAAGATGCCCACGAACAAAGAGCCATCAGTGTGGAATGGCTGGAGGATATAAAGGATATCCAGGCTGTGTTAAAGGGTTTCCATGATTCGCCTCTAGGAGGACACCAGGGATTCTGGAAAACCCATGACAGAATTAAGCGAGTATACGGATGGAAAGGTATGCTCCGAGATATTAAAAAGTATATAAAGAGTTGTCCAAAATGTCAGGCCAACAAAAGTTCAAGGCTGACAAAGATGCCAATGGTGTTAACTGACACACCAAAACAGCCATTTGATAAAGTTCATATGGATATTGTAGGTATTTTACCTGAGACAGTTTCGGGAAATAAATACATTTTGACGTTCCAAGATGATTTCTCAAAGTATATGGCGTGCGTGGCTATACCTGATGCTGAAGCAGGTACGGTAGCCAAAGCATTCTTAGATGAAATTATAGCACGATACAACATACCTAAGGTTTTGATAACCGACAATGGTTCCAATTTTGTATCGAAACTATTTTCAGAAACATGTAAAATGCTGGGAATCAAGAAGTTGCATATAACACCATATCATCCGCAGGCGAATGGCTCACTGGAGCGTAGTCATCGACCTCTGGCCGAGTACTTGCGCAGTTTCGCCAAGGAAGACGGCTCGAATTGGGATCAATGGTTAACCACTGCAATGCATGTACACAATAATACGGTACATGTATCAACGAAGCAAACTCCGTTTAGAACACTCTACGGGTTTGATTTCAACATGCCAGCGAATTTGAAGCGCAAATGTGCGCCTGTATACAATGCTGATGACCCCAATAAAGTACAAAAATATCAGTTGCAGCGAGCGCACGAATTGGTTAGGGAAAACCAGGAATGTGCTAAAAGAGTAGCCAGGAACCCCTATAACAAGGCACTAAACCCAGTCGTTTTGAACGTGGGTGATCAGGTACTCATGAGGAATCAAGCCAGGAGAAATAAATTCTCACCTGTGTGGATAGGTCCGTATATGGTAGCAGGGACCGAAGCCCAGTTACAACAGTCGTAACGATTAAGGGCAAGAATAAAAAGCTACATAATAATTTGTTGAAATTATTCCACGTTAGACCACACACTTAATTCATGTGTCAATAGTGTTTTACAAATGGAAACACATGAACAATAACATGAACAAGTACGTGTGTGTATCCAATAACACACGCAGCGCCGATTTTCAGAGTCAATGCCAGTAAAAGTGTGCCACTTAAACTCGGGCGAGTAGATTGACGTAATGAAAATCTGCTTAGTAAATGAATGCCGAATGAATGCAGTAGAGAATTTTGTTCATAACGTACACGGGTAATATGATGCGTTGACATTTTTGGCATGCGCTATAATGACAAGCGCTTGTGCCATGTACATATGTATGTATGTCAATAAGTAAGTATGAGCGCGTGTAGCGTGTAAGTTTAATATGAGCCATGGTGGTTTGCATGCATATGTTTATCATTAATATTTTAATTGTTTTATCAGGACGGTATACATCAAGTCGTAGGGGAAGGGGCATGAAGGTAAACGTAAGTATGTTGGAAAGTACAAATGTGTATTTTAAAAAAAAAAATAAGTATGCTAGTTAGGAGAAACGGGTAATTAGAATTTATGAGGTTGCAGACTTTGCAGCGGGTTAGATAAATATTGTTTATTAGTTAGGAATTTAATGTATAGATAAATGAAGAAAGGCCAAATTTAGGAAAAAAAGTATAGGTTAATGAATAAAAAAATGTATAGGTTGATTGGGAAAATGAGCAATTAATTCTAGGTAATTTAAAGTGCTTTGAATGTATGTATGTAGCCATGTACGATCTAGGAAGAGACGATCGTTAATGGATATATACATATCAGGCTAGAAGTAAATTTAAATAAAAAGTAATTGTATGCGATGAAAGATATAGTCATGCAATGGACAAAGTTTTCACACAAATGGGATTATTTTTTTATAATCTGATTTTGTCGGAGGATCAATAATTTGGTTCGAATGAGTGATAACTCACGTATTGAAAAGAGCATGGAAAATTAGTCAAAGCGGAACTAATGCACTATATGGCAATAATGAAACATAGTCCAGTCCTCTTTTTTTCTGGGATGCGGTAGCAAATCCGAGAATGTAAGGGGAGAAGACGAGTGGACGGGGAATTGAATGAAATAGCATTCAAATGTAGGGTTAGCAATTTATGAATATAAAAGGTCGGTCGATGATGGATGTTAATGTAAAATAGTGATAATGATAATGTAGCAATAATATAACCATAATGATTATCTAAATATTTAGAGAAATAGAAATATTTATTTGATAAGTTATTATAGCGTTTACTACAGTATATGTGTAAGGCAGCTGTGTTCTTGGTAGCCTATTTGAGAATTCCAGCGAAATGCAGCGAAACCGCGGAAGTGCGGGTGGAACCCTTGGCAGAAACGGACCTGATTTTCAATCACTGGATAATGTTTGGTTCTCGACAGACGAGTGGGTGGTGATATCGGAGTTTCGCGATGCTGATCTGGAGCCAGTACTGAAAAAACTAGAAGACTTCCAAGAGAAAACAACGGAGCTTTGCGAGTTAAGAGCAAGTACGGCAGGATCTGACGGAAGTAAGAGAGGGTGTGAGATAACGGAAGCGGAATCAATAATAGCGAGGCTCAGACGAAACGAGCAAGCTATGGCATTTCGGGGTAGCAAACAACGCGCAGCAAGTTGACTCTGAGCTTGTGGGTTGTGGTTCAGTGCTTTAATCTAATTATTTGTTAATTAAGTGCTGAACGAGTTCCAAAATCTAACATTTTTGTAAATAGTCCAGGACTCCGCGATACGCACAATACTCCTGAGAATATCTGACGAAAATTACCTCCACAAACGTGCTATTGAACATGATTTCTGCTATGGCATTATTATTGGGCAGAACGCCGGGCTGGATAAATACATAGTATTGCATTTGGTTAAGAACGGGGAGGAGGATAATGACCTGCTATTTGCAACCAACGAGTTGGAGTGTAACTCTCAAGGATCTGTAAATCAATTAGATATTGACACACAAGTCCTGACGAGTCAATGAGTCGGCGCATGCAGAATGACACCAGGCTCCCTTGTAGTTATTGCACGAGACAGGAAATTGCCAATGAACGCACATTCAAAGAAAGCAAACGGCTTTTCAGCGAATTGATCAATTTACTTATACAGGGCAATCATTTCTGCAAACTCCGCTGAAGACGTCGCTAATGCTGGTTACGTATTTTTTGTTCTACTCTACTTTCACCCAGACAGCCACCTGCGAACCGTATACTCAGACTTTGAACGGCGGCACATTCTCGCCAATGGAGTGTCGTTTTGTCCGGAAACCGTTCCGAGTGGTACATTTTTGATCGCACTCCTCGTTGGAAAAGGGAGGGATCGCCGCGATCATAACGCTGGCAGCGATCGTTTATATTCTGCCAGTTAAGTATACCCACAACGAGAACTACAACCAACGGCGCAGCACAACAACCATACCGACAACGGCAGCCGACAACCGGATCATCAGTTAGCGGAGGTTATAACGTAAGATTTTAGATTTAAATATCATAGCGGTATGAGAATAAAATGTATTGTACGCCAGTGAGAAAAGAGTCGATGAAAGACCAAAAATAAAAAGGGGAAAATATAAAAGAACAAAATAGAACAAAAGAGAAAAAAAAACTATAAAAAAAGAAAGTCATAGTAAAGAAAGAAAAGAAAAAACAAAATAAAAAGAAAAAGAAAAGAAAACATGGTTCAAAACAAAAAAGAACATAAAGAAAAGATTTAAAAAAAAAGAAAGGAAATAAAAAGAACCCAAAGTATAAAATAAGGCGGATTGAAAAAAAGAAAAGAAACATTAAACATATGTATTGATATAAGAAAATGCACTGACTGTTTGAAGTGCAGAAATAAATGTAAACTTTCATTAGAAATTAGTTGCACTAACTTCTTTTAGAAAGAGGGGAGGGCTGTTGTGAGTTAGAACCAAACTACCTACGTGTAGTTTACTCACAGCACCGACTCCTAATAGATGCCACACTATGTTGAATTAGCATGTGCTAAAACGGTGTTATAATAAGGCATACTTCTAGGGTCTAAGTATTTTAAGTTAATGTAATCTGTGCAACATTATTATGTAAGCTTTTAGGGTGTTACAGTTCCGCAGTCGAGTCGACGAGGGCAGCGTAATGCACCGTCGCCACTTTTGAAGTGGGTCAGTTGGCTTGACCAACTGACACCATTAGCAGGTGCAGAGCTGGAACACCAGAAAGGTCAGTTCACAGACTGAGATAAATGTTTAAAAATTAGTATATAAGTATTAGGTTTCGTAATAATAAATCTCTCTTGTGTTTTGCAACTAACAAGTTACAGCGTTTAATTTCTACGTTAGGGTTCTTGAATTTTCAGCCACGCGCCCGACAGAACTGCGTCACCCGCCAAGCAAGGACACGAGATCCCCAACAATATTGAGGGTATCCATCATTACCTGTTATTGTTTCTGGAATCAATTGTTTTGGATATCGCTTAGAATATTTGCCATTAATCATATGCATATTAAATGCACCACATGGGCCACATATCATATTCTTCGTTATTATTTCGAACAATTCTCGATCAATTGTTGGGTCAAGGGTTTCAGCAGAAATAATATTATCGATTTTGTTTGGCTGAATTTTATCAACACACCAAATTAGAATATGAGCATGTGGCAATCCTCTTTTCTGCCATTCGATCGAATACATCCAGCAACGAACTAAGCCAAAAACATTAGATTTTACAATTAAATCCATCAGAGACTTTAATTTCTGCTTAAATACGCGTGCTGTGATGTCATGACGATCAGTTTGCGATTGTCCTGGCAATAAACATTTTTTAATTTCATTCCAAATAGGGTTACAAGTAAATGTGATGAATAAATCAGGACGACATTCACTCCAACATTTTTCTGTCAATCAGTCGGAAAAAAAATTTAAACTTTTTAATTTTATTTCTGCATATTTAATTTTGTATCTGCATTTGTAACTTTTTATTGCTGTATCTATATTGCTGTGTACATATTTGTATTTAAAAGGACGTGCTTTCACAATGCCCCATGGGGCCACCAAATTTGGGGATAATAGGTTCGCCCTTTTATCCCCAACTCAAAAAGCAAAAAGGAAGAAACCGGATTCGACTCCGTTGGATCCATTCCCAGAACTACCACTTGCTAAGAAGGATGATCCCAAATATTTAATATTGAAATCGCTGGATGACAACAAACCGCTTACATCACTTTCGTGCTTCGCAGTATATAAAGGTATTAATACTATTAGCAAAGAAGTCAATAAAATTTCAGAGCTCCGCGACGGCAGTCTCCTGCTATTAGTCAACAACAAAAAAACTGCTGAAAAATTTTTGTCTACCAAATCGCTGCCTGGTGCGGGTCAAATAAACGTCAGCCTTCACAACAGCCTTAATTCAGTTAAAGGAACAATATATCCCCCATTCCTCTGCCAGCTCTCCGAAAACGAGATAGTTGAGGGCCTCAAGGACCAAGGAGTTTCATCTATATTTAAGTTTACACGATTTTTTGAGGGCACACGCAAGCGCAATATTGTTAACTTTTGATAAATACTACCTACCCGAGAGAATTGAAGTTGCCTGGAGAGCCCTTGATGTCCGTCTGTATTACCCTAATCCTATGCGCTGCAAAGTCTGTCAATTACTGGGGCACACTGCCAAACACTGCCGCAATCCCCCAGCTTGTGGAACGTGCAATCTTCCCCCTGACCACTCTTCGCCCATTGATTGCACAAGAGTTTTGTGCGCCAACTGTGCTGGTGATCATCCTTCGTATTCCATTGTTTGTCCGAAATATCAGCAATCAAAAGAAATCCTGAAAATCAAAACCATCGCCAAATGCAGTATGCGAGACGCAGTCACAAAATACAAAAATCAGCTCCCCACTACTCATAATGAAAATTCTTTTGCCAGCGTAGCTAAAAAGTCTACCATCAATATTAATGAAATAACTCCTAAATACAAAGGCAAGCCTTCAACCTCCAATATTACCTTAAAAACACCTAGTAACAAGAATGATACCTCAAAAAAATCAACTCTAATTTCCTCCCTTCTACCTTCGTCTATCTCTACCGTATCCACCCCACTACCTAGCTCTACCGTATCCACCACACTACCTAGCACTAGTTCCACCCCCTCTATCCCCTCTAAAACCAATCACTTGTCCGTATCCACTCTTTCCCAAGATCTTCTTCTCCTCCCTGATGCACATAGCTTACTTTCACCCTCATTGAAAATAAAATAACGTATTCATGGTCTACATTTAATGTAACCACATATTCATATTACTTTTTTCTTTCTTTTCAGTATGACCTCTTTCCTTCAATGGAATATGATCGGTTATTTTAATAATTATATTGATCTTGAATTGTTAATCAAAAACACAACCCCTCAATTGTGCTATTAAATGAAACTCATCTCGCACACAATGTTTCAGCTTATACCCCCAAAGCCTACATTGGACATTTCTCCAATCTCCCTCATATTACTACTAGCAAACAGGGAATTGCCATTCTTGTGAAGAGAAACCTACCTCACATTACCCTTCCCCACATCCAATCCAACATTTCCTCTCTAGCCATAGAAATCCAAACTCCCTTTAAAATCACAGTTATCTGTGCCTATTCCCCACCCAACCATTCTTTCTCAACTACAGATTTCAGTAGCCTTCTTGTTCTCGGGCCTAATCCTTTCATACTGGCAGGCGACTTTAATCCTTGGAGCCCTCTGTGGGGTTCGGCTTCTGCTAATTCTAGGGGGCGTACCATTGAAGACGCCATCTTAATCTCCAACAGCATAATTCTTAACGATGGCTCTCCCACTCATTTTTCCACTCATGGAACCTTTACACATATTGATCTCTCCCTCTGTTCCGCATCCCTCTTCTCCAGAGCATCTTGGTGCCGCATAGACGACCTACACGGTAGCGATCATTTTCCCATCCTCGCTAAAATTCCCTCGCCCCGCCCTACATTCCTATTCAGACCCAGAATTCGCTTTAAAACTGACTTGGCCGACTGGGACAAGTTCGAACACGACTGCATAATACACTCCAATTCCTTCCCCATCTCTCCAAATGTTTATCAGGAAACCTCGAGAATCCAAAAAATCATCCGCTCCGCTGCTAATCAATCTATCCCTCAATCCTCCTCCAAACCAGTCAAACCAACACCCCTATGGTGGAACGATCAACTTCTGGCACTAAGGCAACGCAAACAACTGGCATGGCGCGAATTCAAACGCATTCGCTCCTCTTCAAACCTCATCGAGTACAAAAAATCCAATGCGAAGCCAAAACTGCCAAACTTCTCTGCTTCCAAAAATTAACTAGCCAAATCAATACCTCTTCTTCCCCAAGAAAAATCTGGGCTGACATAAAAAGACTATCTGGTCTACCATCTTCCTACCTTATCTCTTCCCTTAACTCCTCTCGTGGAAACCTACTGTATCCACAAGATATAGCCCTAGAATTTGCCTGTAATTTTTCCAACTCTTCCTCCGATCACAGTTTCCCTCCTGAATTCTCCGCTAGTAAACTTTCTCTGCTCTCTTCCACCCGCTATCCGCCTTCGAACCTATCTCCATCGGCCAAGTTGTTAGATGCTGATTTATCCTTACTTGAACTCCATTCTGCACTCTCAGCAGTCAAAGGCAAAACACCTGGGATTGATAAAATATCTTACCCCATCATTTAGCACCTCCCTCCCTTCCTTCTCTCCCGTCTTCTCATTCATTATAATAAAATCTTCAGTACTGGCAACTACCCCATTCCTTGGAAGACAAGTGCTGTCATTCCCATTTTAAAACCTGGTAAACCTCCGTGCGAAGTTAGTAGCTACCGTCCTATATCTCTTCTGCCCTGTCTAGGTAAATTAATGGAAAAAATCATTGCTACAAGGCTCTCCTGGTACGTCCACACAAACAAACTTATTCACCATAACCAGGTTGCATTCAAGAAGGGGCAGGGAACAATTGACGCACTCTTGCACCTGCATCACTTTATTTCTGACGCATTGTCCTGCAAAAATCACATATCGTTGCTCTCGTTAGATTTTTTAAAAGCGTTTGATCGGATTGGTATCCATGTTGTATTAAGGCAACTTAACAAATGGAAGGTTGGTCCTCGTATATACAACTTTGTAAAATCATTTCTTTCCAACCGTCAAATTAGTGTTCTCATATCCAATGTCTCCTCCCCTATTCGCCCTCTTGATAACGGCACCCCGCAAGGTTCCCCCCTTTCGGTTATCCTCTTTATGATCGCATTTGACGAAATCAGCATTAGCTTATCTGATTTCCCCAATGTCGGTCATCAAATCTATGCGGATGATATATTGTTATTTTCAAAATCTTCCAACTTAACTACGGTTATGTCGTCCTTTGCTGAAATCCTGTCCCTCTTATCCACATGGTCTCGTTCTTCAGGCGCTTCAATTTCATCTTCTAAATCCAAATTGCTACATATTTGTAAGAAACGACATTGTAATATCCCCACGCTTACCTTTAATAATGTTAATATCTCATGTACAAATAGCCTTAAGTTTCTTGGTATTGTATTAGACTCTAAGTACTCATTCAAACAACATTGTCAATATGTTAGAGACAGACTCTATGCTAACTTAAACATTATTAAATATCTATCAAGTAAGCGCTCGCTAATCGGTTCGGCTCTACTCGTGAATGTCACCAGGGCTCTCATCTTGTCGATCATCAACTATGGATTAGCAATATATGGACACCACGCGAAAAATAATCTTAAGATGCTGGCTGCACCTTACCACACTGCCGTTCGTAGATCTCTGCGTGCATTTCCTACGTCACCCATAAAAAACATCTTGGCCGAATCTGGACTTCCTTTCTTAAACGATAACATGGAAGACAGCATCCGTAAACTTTATCCGAAGCTAATCCTCAGCGCCAACTTCGCTCTGCAAAAGGATTTCTACTCAGCTGCGTCACGAAAACGATTGCCAAAGATCTCATCTTCAATTTATAAATGCGCCATGTTTGCGAAAGAAAATGATTTACCCATTAAAATATCTCTACCTTGGAAGAATCATCACCCCCCATGGTCATTGAAGAAATCATCATTCATCAACGACCTGATTCATCTTCCTAAATCCAGCACTCCAAGCTCTGTATATAAAGCCCGATTCTCGCAAGTAGCAGCTCTCTTCAAATCGAGAGGTTGGCAATTCATTTTCACTGACGGATCTAAAGCAGCCAACACAACCTTCGCTGCAGTGAGAGAAAAAGATAAGCCAATATCATATGGTCTGCTATTTCCTTTTTGTTCAGTCTTCACTGCGGAAGCCACAGCAATTATTCACGCCGTCCAGTATTCCAAACAAAATAAAGGAAAGTACGTCATTTGCACAGACAGCTTGTCCTGCTTTCAAGCACTAAAAAACTGTAGTAATTCTAACTACCTGATTGGTGGCATAAGAGAAATTCTGATGGCTTTTCCAAACAAGCTTAGAATCATGTGGGTGCCTGGCCATTCGGGCATCATTGGCAATACACTTGCGGATACAACTGCCAAAGAAATGATAAACACTCCCACAACTACCTCCATTTTCTTCATAAAGAGTGATATCCATCGCTTTATAGCTCAGCAGAGAAATACTAAGATAGCGGTTGAGTGGATGAGGTATAACCACCACTATTCAAGAATCAACCTTAACCGCTCTAAACCTTGCTACCCGACATCCATTCCGGCTAACTATATCACTCCTTATACTCGGCTTCGTATTGGACACACTATCATCACTAACGCACAACTATTGGATGGTAGTCGTCTTAGCCAATGCCCATTCTGCGAATCAACTGTCAGCGTGATACACTTCTTAGTTTTTTGTCCTGAACTGGAAAACCAGAGACATCAAAATTTTAATAATAACGATCCACTTCTACTTCTCATGAATCCAACTGCCGACAATATCACCAAAATTTACAATTTTCTCAGGGATACTGATTTACTCCGCCGCATCTAAACGAGCCCTCATTCAACAGCCAGCCGAAAGCCCCTGCTGCTAGCGCTGCTTAGTATAGCTTATTTAATAATTGTTTTTACTATGTAAGCTTTAATAAAAAAAAAAAATAAAAATAAAAAAAATCAGGACGACCATAATTGCGAACGTATGTCATAGCATCTTGTGAATATTCATACATATGACGTGGGCTGCCGGTATAAGAAGCTGGTAGAATTTTTAATCGGCCAAGATCATTTAAATTGCCATCATTATTAATTGCATCACGTAGATGAATATATTCGTCCGATTGTAATTGACGTTGATTTAGGCGAATAAATGATAGCCGCTCTGATTCTATTTTTGCATACATATCTACAACATACTGATGATACAGTTGGCGGCATTTCAAAATATGATTTTCCATATTCTCCCGAATAATGAGTCTGTGCGCATAGTAATTTATGCAACTTATCTTTTTATTTGTTTCTTCACCTATAATAAATAAACAATATAAATAAAATTTTTGTGAGCAATAAAATTTTTTAAAATTTACCAGTAGTTGGGCTTAACATTTTTAATTGAAAATCTTCTCCTTGCCAAAAGAGTATTGGATATTGGAGTGCACCATATGAGCGATGTGTTTCAGGTACTCGTTGCAATTGATAATTTCTTCGATGTAAAATTATATCTCTTGGCTCGAGCTGATCACCAACAATTACAATAGAAACTTCATTTATTGTTGGTGCATTGATTCGTCGTGGATGCTCACCTACTGGTGTTTTATCAGCTTTTATAACTATTTTGTGATTATCGGATGGCATTCGGTCTATTGCAACATAACCAATTCTTTATGCTGATGGAATAAATTTTGTAATGATTCCACAATGTTGCGGCGTAGTCCCGTAGCAATTGCACATCTGGTGGTGACTTCTGTTTCAGAATTGCCAAGGAAATATATCTGCAAAAATTTGTATTCTTCATCAGGAATAGGCAATAAGGATCCTGCTTTGTGATATTGTTGGCATGCAACTTCCACTAACTATATTGTCAGCACCAAATGACATCATTTGAAAGCAATTATTATAACCTCGTATATGGGTTAGGAAACGTTTTGATTGTGGTGTTGTTCCAGACACCAATGAAAGTAATGGTTCCGTTGGTTGGCTTAGTTCTGGCAGCATTACTTTCCCATTTGCGCAACATAAGCCAGGCGTTTCCTTTTTACATTTAAATGCCTTGCAATGGACACTTAATTGAAACATGCTACCGATATTGATATTGGGATGTACATTATAATCAATTGTCGGATCGTAATTAAATGCAATCGCATTTCTTTTATGCAGACGCATAAAAGAAATGCGATTGGTATTGTGTATTGCTGATCTGGAGGTTCTTCTCGCAGCACGTTATTCTTCGTTCCGTATTTCTCGATTTTCTTGTGAAGAATTTGGCGTAAAAGTGACATTCGATTCCTGGCTTGTTCAATGTCTTCTGCGCGCTCCTCTTGTGTCTGCTGTGAGCGCAGCACACTCATATGATTTGTGTGCCGTGCAAGCCGACCAATATTTGCACGTGGGCGTGGCATTTTGTACTGCAATATACGTTTTTTATGATTTATTTTTTTTTGTTTGTTATTGTTGGGGTAGGGAGGCTGCCCTTTGTTGTCTTACCTGTTGCTTGTTTACTTTCTCAATAGCTTTCAATAATACAATTAATTTACTTTCACTAACACCTTGGGTTAATTTATAAAAATGTATGTAATATTGAATTTAAATAAATTAAACTTCAATCTAATAAGATATTTTTTTTCGGTTGACTCCCACGCACTTTTCACGAAAAGAGGTTATGTATGAGTCGGTGTCGGGATACTTAACGCCGCCACACGCTGATTAAGGACCCAACGCCTTCAGCGAAACACAGCATAGGCTTATCGCGCTAATCTCTATCGGGCAAAACACAAAAAACTAAATATTGCGCCATCTGTCGGACGAACTTAAAACTACACAGAAACACTACTCAGGGCCAATAGAGCATGCATATAAAATTTGGTCTAAATCGGTCCAGTAGTTTTTGAGTTACGGTGCAAAAGCACAAAAAAACTAAATATTGCGCCATCTGTCGGACGAACTTCAAACTACACATAAACACTACTCATGGCCAATAGAGCATGCATATAAAATTTGGTCAAAATCGGTCCAGTAGTAGAGATATAGAGATATATATATATATATATATATATATATATATATATATATATATATATACGAGTATAAAAGAGATTATAGTTTTATATTTTACTCTATAATCATAAACGACTATTTTTGAAATGTTCATAATTTTTATTTTAAAATGGTGAATTTTTGAAAGATTTATTTTAAACTGATAGATATGAGTATGTGTTAATAAAGTAACTATTTTTATATCAAAATATGTTTGTATTTGTTTCACAACAAAATTCATTCCTATAATATTTATATATAAATATTGCAGTTTCTTTTACTTACCTACTACATATAAAGAAAAGTTTTTAAGAAAAAATTAAATTTTTAATTTCATATCAAGAAAAATAATAATTGAAAAAGTTCATAATGAACAAAATTGATATTTTAGAAATGTGTTTTGTATTCTAAATAAAAATTTTTAAATAAGTTATAATATTTATCAGTGTCAAAATATTAAAATTTATTAATTAAGGTACCCATTCCCAGCTCGGGGAGGTAGTGTTGAAAAATAATAAATACAGGATTCAATCCAAGACCCTCTAATTTGAATCCTTTAACAAGTACCTATTGGAATGTAAGTTTGGTGTACGCAGCCGCGGTAATTCCAGCTCCATAGCATATATTAAAGTTGTTACACTTGTTTTTTTTACATATTCCTTCCATTTAAACCTACTTCAATGCTCTTCAACGAGTGTTGTTGTGGGCCGGTACAATTATTTGAACAAATTAGACTGCTAAAAGCAGGTTCCAAGTGCCTGAATATTCTTTACATGGAATATTTTAATAAGACCTCTATTTCCGTTGGTTTTTAGGTCAAGAGCTTATGATTAATAGAAGCAGTTTGGGGGCATTAGTAGTACGACGAGAGTGAGACTAACTTAAGCGAAAGCATTTGATGTTTCCATTAATGAAGAACGAAAGTTAGAGGTTCGAAGGCGATCACATACCGCCCTGGTTCTAACCATAAATGATGCCAGCCAGCAATTGCTGGTTTGTCCCATTATCAGGACACTAGCATTTTAAATGGAAAAATTGCGTCTAGAAGTAATGAGATTGAATATTAACAGGTGTGTGGTGGCCTTAGATGTTCTGGGCAGAACCACCTACGTGTTTGGGAATGTGAACTGAGACTGTTCTCATGAACTTTCAATTCCCAGTAAGTTTGAGTCATTAATTCGCATTGATTACATCCCTGCCCTTATTTAGGAGGTCTCTGCACGTGATCTCTGTGACACCATTTGCGTGTTAGGGTTGTTTTCGCAAAAGTTGAACGAACTTGATTATTTAGAGGAAGTCAAAGTCGCAACAACCCAACAAAACACGATATGACAATTGGATATCATATTTTACTATCTCATATGATAACATATCCTACGATATCATATTTTACTATCTCATATGATATCATATATGAAAATATATCAGTATGATAGTTATAATATATGATACCATATGTGATAGTAAAATATGATATTAGTATGATAGTTATCATATTTGATATCATTATGATAGCTAACCGAAATGAATGAATTGAAGTGATTTAACTTATAAAAGTTAGTCATTTATTTTTAATTTTTATTGATTAAATTTCTTAACAGAAATACAACAGTTCTTGCATGATGTTTGTTACATAATAATTATATAATTAGTAGTCAGTTATATGTGCACATACGTAATGCACAATTTTTCAAGCTAGCTTTTTTGTGTGTGTGAAAATTTATTTTCAATTTCTTTAATTTTAAGACCATGATATTTCCGTTTTATTTTGTACGTAAGCATTAGTTAAATGACTTAATTTTTATTGTAATTCTATGTGAATCAATTAGTATATAAGTTCACACCTTTATGAAATAAATCAGTCTTAATCAATTGTAATAATTGACTCCATCAACCACACGAATTTGTCATTTTTTCATGCTATACTGGCTCATATAACCATATAACAATCTCAACAGCTATATAGGCACAAACACCGAAATAGCAACCTAACTAATCAAATTGTGATCAGACTAAGTGATACTGGTACAAACACCATATAAGAATTCATCAGCCATTTTGGTACAAGCACCGAACTGGCAATTAAGGAAAAGGATCCTTAAACATTTTTGGTGACCCCGTCGTGATCAACAGGACACGGCACATCCATGAGGACATCAACTGAATACAGCCCATCAATAATTCATCAATAATTCAATGACTTCCGACAACATGCCAATGAAAGAGCTGGTTCGTCAACAAGACGGCCGACCATTGGCCATTCAAACCCTGATATCAAGTTATAAGAAAACAGCTCACGACCGAAGGACATTAGAATTCGTGGATAAAAGGCTGCAAGATCTTGATAATCAATGGCAACAATTCAACCACTCTGACGTTCTGAATCGGAAAAACTATGGGGATGACATTTCTCACCCATACTTTGCGAAGGACATACACGCAATGGTGAGTGCCAAATATTACAAGCTTTGCGACGAAATGCACTATGAATTCGCTGAAGGCATCGAAGATACTCCCGAAGGCAACAACACCAGTTCCAAGAGCACAATCACATGGACTAGTACGGCTAACTCAGGAATGTGGGACTAGGCAGCAACAGTCCCGTTCGCAACGAGTTCTGCCGCATTTTCAATGACAAGGATAACTCATCATTAACATATTTAAGACTTTTGATCAATTGCTTGCCAACCAGCCATTACACCCAGGCAGTTTCTACACGCGTCAGGCAATCAATTAACAGCAACATTGGTCTGCACAAACTACTGTGTGAAGCTGGAGACATCACGTACGACATTGAAGACTTCTCCCAACGCGAACAATAGTTTTACAACAAATTGGCCCTCCTCTTGGACATGGACCAACAATCTAGCAGCTGCAAAGCCGTGGATAGAAACACGCCAACAAATGCATCTCCAAAATTACAATTTCCAAAGTGGAGTTATCAAAAGTTGACGGTAATTATCTCCAGTGGCGACAGTTCCGAGATTTATTCCTGGAACTGGTAGACAAGCAGCCCATACCACAGTGCCAAAAAATGTGGTACCTGAAATCCAGCCTTATAGGAGAAGCAGAAGCTCTCTTTCATCATCTCACATCGGCAGACAACTACGTGACCGCAAGTGATCAACGAACGGTACGAAATCTCGAGGCATTTAGTTAACGCAGCATTTTGTCGACTCTTAACGCAAACTACATCAAATATCGAGAGTGCTAAGAACGTCAAATTGCTGCATGATACAACACGATTGTGCATTTTAAGACTTCAGAATTTGGGTCTAGACACTTCCTCATGGGACCCAATTCTGCTATTCATCCTAGTTCAGCAGCTTAGCAACGCACGTTTTATGGGACAATCCATCCAGGACCCAACTAAAATGCAACACTGGAGGAATTTCTGGCCTTTTTGAGGATCCGCTTCGAAACCCTCGAATCGCTGGGAATCAAGAGCAACAAGCCTAACAAGGAAAGGGGCAAGCACCATGGCAACTACAGCGCCTTAAGTGCCACCATATCAGTTCAAACGTGTGACATTCGAGGTGTGATAAAAAAATAACCGTTATTTTCATCTTTTCGTGAGTTACGTATGTTCGATGTTCGCATTTTTTTTTTTTGTTGGTACACATGTCTGTTATATATGTTGGAAATACCAACCATTTTGGATGTTTGGGTGTGCTGTTCGATTTTGTATTATTCGAAAAAAATGGATCAAAAAACTGTATTCAGTTTTGTGTAAAAAATGAAATTAAATGCGCAAGGACATTTGAAATGTTGACTGTGGCAATTGGCGAGTCTACTATGAGCAGACAACAGTTCAATTGTGGTATAACCGGTTTAAGGAAGGCCGAGAAGATGTCAATGACGATGCTAGTCCTGGTCGCACGAGCACGTCAACAACCGATGAAAACATTGACGCAGTGAAGAAAATGATTTTGGATAATCGTCGAATCACTATCAGAGAGGTTGCTAATGATGGTGGTATCGTTCGGCTCATGCCAAGCCATTTTCACGGATGTTTTAGGCATGAAACGTGCTACCGCGAAGATTGTTCCAAAATTGCTAAATTTTGAGCAAAAACAACGTCGCATGGACATCGCTCAGGAGCTGTTTTTGGCCAAAAACAAAACCGTTATCATGCCTCAGCCACCGTATGCACCGGACTTGGCCCCCGCTGACTTTTTCCTCTTTCCAAAACTGAAGACACCGATGAAAGGAAAGCGTTTTGCTACGATTGAGGAGATAAAAGAAAAATCGAAAGTGGAGATGTAGGCGATACCAAAAAAAGCGTTTCAGAAGTGTTTCGAGGATTGGCATAAGTGTATTATATCTGAGGGGAATTACTTTGAAGGGGACAAGATAGTTGTTGTTAAATAAATAAATACTCTTTGATAAAATTCAAAATAACTGTTATTTTTTGATCAAACCTCGTATGTAAGCAGTCGCACGTCCTCTACCTGTGACCAACGTTCCTGAAGATGACTCCAAGTCAACGGTTGAACACAATTCAGCGTCTAAAACGATGCGTCCACTGTTTGAAAACTGGTCATGGTTCAAAGAATTGCTCATCAAAAACATGTACAATGTGTCTAAAGAGATACATTACGTTTTTTGCATTTGCACCTAGCACTGTTGAATACCGTGTCCATAACGTTGAGACAGTGGCTCGAAGTTGAACGTCATAACACAAAGCCTAGCAAGACAATTAGGACTGCGTAAGCGAAAATTCGACACTTCCATTGAAGGAATCGGCAATAGCAAGAAGCGAACCACAGAGATGGTAATCGTCGGATTGGAATCAATGACCACTGGATTCCCAACACACATAGTAGCGCAAATTCCGCCTAAAATCGTGTCTGATCACCCGCAAAAAACTATTGACGTTTTACAGTGGTCAATTCCGAAAAACATTAAGCTGGCAGATCCATCCTTCAATGAATCAGCGCGAATTGATTTGCTGATAGGCGCAGGGTTGTTTTACCAAACATTGTGTGTCGGACAACCATCACCAGGAAAAGGGGGAACAATTTTACAAAACACACTCTTCGGATGGGTAGTTGGTGGTGCATACAACAGGCAAGATACATCAAGTCCAATTGCAACTTGTGGAGTTTGCATGGACGATGAAAATCTTGCAGAATCATTGGAGAAATTCTGGCGCTTAGAAGAATATGATGCAACCAAGTCTACTCTCACATTAGCTGAACGACAATGTGAAGAACACTACAACAATCATACCCAACGAGGCACAGATGGCCGCTTAATTAAAAAACTTCCTTTCCAAGGAGACCCCACGTATTTGGGTGAGTCAAGGGACATAGCCCTTCAACGGTTCTTCGCAGTCGAACCCAAACTACAAAGAAATCCCGAGCCTAAGAACCAGTATGTCGCGTTTATGAGAGATTATGGATCCCTGGGACGTATGGAGGAAGTATCAACTGACACCATCAGAGGTCCGCACAATTTCCTGCCGTACCATGCGGTGATGAAACCAGACAATTCCACAACAAATTTACGTGTCGTGTTCGATGCATCAGCCAAAACTTCAGCTAAAATATCGCGCAACGACATTCTGTTAATTGGCCCCAGCATAAAAGATGATGTGGTTCGGTTTCGGTTGTCACAATATGCCTTTATCACTGACATTGACAAATGCAATATTGGGTTGCTAAGGAGGATCGGAAGTACCAGCTTATCTTGTGGAGAGAAGATTCGTCACAGCCATTAAAAATTGCGAACACTAGCAATCCAACAAGCTCACAAATTTCCCTTAACAGCAGGAGCAATCAATTCCAATTTTTACGTAGACGATGAACTGAGCGGAACCAATACATTATCTGCAGCACTCGAAATTCAAACACAGTTACAAAATATGCTTAGATCGGCCGGATTTAAGTTACGAAAGTCTGTCAAAAAATGTTCCAACTAGTGATCAAGAGCTAGTGTTAAACTGTAGTCAACCCGGAAAGGACAACATCAAGGTAATGTTGCACACTCACTGTTTGGCGTTCTTGACTCAGAATATGCAAAAAACGCCGCAGAAACCATTCAAAAAATTCAACAAAACTGGCAACATCTCAATGACTTTTGGCAGAAACAAACTTCTGTTATTGATCAACATTATGAAAAGAAGTCAGCAAGAGATAGAAGCTGAACTTCATCTGATAAATACAGCTCTGAACCAAACTGATAACCAGCTCACAGAGGGAGCAGCAACATTAACACTAACTGAGCTCTAGCTACAAACTGCCTTCGAGGCTATATACCTAGATCGCGTCCAGAACTCGATGTTTGACATCCTTGGTGATATACAACATTGAAAGGTCAGCACGACACTACTCACACCTCAACAGCTGCAAACCTGGAGTTCGTTACGACTTGCGATAGATCGGGTAGAGCGACTGACGCTCAAGGCCGGTAGGAATATGCCCATCAAAGTGTAGTTGGTTATATTTGCACATACTTAATGCAAAATTTTCCAGGCTAGTATTTTTATGTGTGAAAATTTATTTTCAATACCTTTAATTTTAAGTAACATGATAATTCGGTATTTTTAATTTTTTAATTTTTTTAATTTAATAAATTGTAAATTAATTAAATACTATCTTAATGCAGCTGTAGCATCTAAGGCCTTAAGCTTAGTAGGTAACAATGTTATACAAATACAGTTGTTTGTGGTGTTATATGTCAAAGTATAGGTTTAATTTGCAAATAAAGCTTATGAAAAGTTTGATATTGGCTTCATTTATGTTTTGCAAAATTTCTTTGAGATTAGGGTTTCCCAATTCTGGGCGGATTTGACTGATTGCTTCACAGTTATAAAGAATGTGCGGAGTTGTGAGATAGTCCGAGTTGCAAAATGTACATGTAGGAAAACTGGTATTGTTGAAAAGATATTGGTGTGTTAGCCGTGTGTGGCCAAGTCGGAATCTAGTATAAATGGTGATGTGTCTTCTAGGGATCGTAGTGGGGAATCGGGGAATAATTTGGTTGGGGTTTATGGATTTGTAGGAATGTGCGTATTCAGTCCAGATATGTCTAATGGTCTGAAGGTTATTCACAGTTTTTTGATGTCCTTTGTATTGGTACAGTTTGTTAACTTAAGAGGGGAAATTGTGGCTCCATTTGCCGCGAAGTCAGCTAAAGTCTTGCCATGGATTCCAATGTGGCTAGGTGTCCATACAAGTTTGATGTTCTTTGGGCTTGTAATAATTATGTCCCTGATTTGAGATATAGTGTTATCATTGTTGTTGACGTTTTTTATTTCTAGCAGCGTTGAGAGCGACGTATAGAATGCTGGGAATCCAGAAAAATGCATATAACACCATATTATCCCCAGGAGAATGGCACATTGTAGCGTTGTCATCGACCTCTGGCCGAGTACTTGCGCAGTTTTGCGAAGAAAGACAGCTCGAATTGCGATCAATGGTTGACCACTGCAATGCATGTACACAACAATACTGTGCATGTATCAACGAAGCAAACTCCGTTCAGGACGCTCTACGGGTTTGATTTCAAAATGCCAGCAAACTTGAAGCGCAAATGTGCGGCAGTATACAATGTGACGATCCAAATAAAGTCCAAAAGGATCAGCTACAGCGAGCGCACGAATTGGTTAGAGAAAACCAGAATTGTGCTAAACGAGTAGCCAGGGAAGCCTATAACAAGGTACTAAACCCAGTAATCTTTCATGCGGGTGACCAGGTACTAATGAAGAATCAGGCTAGAAGAAACAAATTCTCACCTGTTTGGATAGGTCGATATGTAGTAGCAGAGATCGGCACCCCAGTTACAACAGTCGTAATAATTAAGGGCAAGCATAAAAAACTACATAATAACTTATTGAAATTGTTCTACATGAGACCACACAACTAAAAACATGTGAACAGTGTTTTACCAGTGTAAACACAATACTAACAACGTAAACACGTACGTATGTATATCAAATAACACACACAGCTCCGATTTTCAAAGTCAATGCCAGCAGAAGTGTGTCAATTAAACTCGGACAAGTAAAATTGACGTAATGTAAATATTCTTATTAGGCACTGTAGCCGAATGAAGCACCGTAGAGAATAATATTTTTTTTTTAAATATTAAATAATAATTCAACAAAAAAAAATCATGAGACAGTCATGGGTGTGTACCATAAAACTGGCGTAGGTAACATAAATTTGACGCGTAAGCGTTATAGCCAGGCTACTGAACCTCTAGTGGATATGGAGCATAGGGGGCATGAAGAATATATGCGATAGCTGTAGAATCAGAGTGAAAAAGAAAAAGGCAATAACATGAAAATAATAATTCCTTTTTAATTTTTTACTTTTAAAATTTGTAAAATTTAGCAATTATTAACGGATTTCCTGTTGGGATCCGCACGGTTATTTCATGCGCCCGGTGGAGTAGTACCACCAGTCCCCCTAGCGCTTTTTCGATTCCTTGGTCTTCTGGTTTCAGCTTCAAGGATAGAAGGAGTTTCCAGGCGAGGTCCACCGACTCCAGATAATCCCATTGTGTTTCGACATCTTTCAAGTAATTAAGCAGTAGAGAGTACATTTGAGTGTCAGCTCCCAATATTCAGGGTCTATCCAATAGGTTACGAAGTTGTTTCAAGGTTAGTGTCTCGCCAGCGGGACGAATCAGTGGCGTTGACTCCTCTCTCAGTGTTTTTAGCACCTGAGTGAAGTTTATCATACAGCGTCCCAAGTTTAGATGAAGTGCGAAATCATGGTTTTATAGCAGATTTCGGTATGGAATTGTGCTGACATAATGAGAAGAATGAAGCAATATGGGGTGTCTGACAGGGCAAAATGTAAGCAACAAGTGAATAAACGAAAAGAGTAAAAAAAAAAGTAGTTGCAATGCTGGAAAATTTTACCATCGGGTAAAAAAGAAAAAATAAAAAATAATAAGCAGGTTATTCTGTAGTGCATGACTGCTGACAATAATTTTTGTCATAGGTACCCTACTCCCACTTCTCGGTCTCTATAAGCCGACAATGCATTTAAATATAGATGTATATACATGAGGGTGTAAAATATATTAACGAGTATTTTTTTAAAATAAAAAGTAAGTAGATAGGGTTATACTTTGGGAAATTGGGAATTTGCAGACATTTACATGCTGCAGTAGGCAGTAAATATACATAGATTTTTAAGGTTTATCGTTTAGGAAATTAGCGTGTGGGATTTGGGATGTACTTATATATATTATATTACAATAATATATTTAGGTTACCAAATTATAATATACATACTGGACTAGTAGTAAATTGAAATTTATAGAGTAGTTATATGCAGTGAGAAATTTGGTGATTCAATGGACAAATTTTGGAAATAAACTGGTTTATCTGGGATATTCTTCTTGTGGGCAGAGAATCAAATAAAATTGCTCGAAGTTGAATAGAGTTAAAATTACTTAGTTGTTAAAGTCGAATAATTAACAGTTATATGAAGTAAATATGAAAACACAGTCCAGTCTTCTTTTCCTCTAGGATGCAGTAGCAAATGCAATAGTATAAGGGGAAAGGACGAGTGGACGTAAATTGAATGATATAGCATTCAACTATAGAATATGCATGTTATAATATATTTAGGATTAAGCGTATGTTTAGTGTAAAAATTTACGTTTATGTACGGTTCTAGATCATATTAGTGATGATGCTGGCGGATACCAACTGGATACGTGCAGGAGTGCGGTTGGACAAATTACCAGACACCAACATATTACTGTAGAAAACAGGAGATGTATGGTACGCCAAAGATTATTGGGTGATTGTGACTGAGTTGCCACGAACAGAAGTGGGGATCATTCTGAAACGGTTTAAAGACATTCAAGAGACAACCAGATAATTATGTGAGAGACATACAACGGCCAGCAGTACTGAGCTAAGGCGTACGATTCTTCCACACGGGATGCTTCGACACGGGAAGTAGAAGCAATAGGGAGGAGATTTCTGGAGAAAGAAAAGGCATTGTCCCTAAGAGGGAGGATCCGCCGGTCACTAATAGACGGCGATAGGTACGATGGTCCACCGGGATTCAGACTGAATTTATGGTCACCTACAAGATCTCGAAAATAATGATCACTGCTCTCAAAGACATTATCACTGCTAGGAAAAGAAGTGACTGTTATGAGAACAGGATATCAGGGTCTACATGAAGCGGTGAATATAACTTTCCAAGAGTTGGATCAGATGCACTCGGCTTTGGAAGGCATTGGGGAGAGACAGGAGGAAGCAGAAATAAACTTGGCGTAGGGAATGTTTTTTCCGAAGAAATGATGAGTATTCAGGATCACCAACAAACGGATATAGTGGTACTTGACGACCAGCTACATGGCAAGCTACACCCATTGTATAATTTGCTGTATAACCGGGCTCATATATAATGCTGATGATGATCCGGGCCTAGTAATAATGCTGATGATGATCCTCCTAATGAAAAAATGGTGCACAATAGTAACAGCTCTTCGGAGACTAGAATCAACCACACCAGCGGCGCAGCACAAAACCCACACGGATAACAGCGGCCGACAACTGCACCAGCACGTAGCAGAGGTCACGGTAATGCATTCGGTTTTAGGTACAAAATAGAATTGTATTATTGTATAGATGTTTGTAACATGAGAAAAGAGTCAATAAAAGACCAAAATATAAAAAGGGGAATATAAAAAATAAAAATAAAATACAAAAGAAAACAAAAACATAATTCGAAAAAAACAAAATATGGGAAAGAAAAGAATACAATATAAAAAAACCATAAAAGAACCTAATTAATTAAAAAAAAATTTAACAAAGTATAAACAGGGATGTTGTGACTTAGAATCAAGTTTCCTACGCGTACTTGACTCACAGCAACGGCTCCTAACCGATACTACACACTTGGTGTGGTTAATTTTACGCAATTAAATTTATTAAGACAGTACATATTTTTAGTGTGCAAATATTGTAAATGAATAGTATTTATGTATTAATTATGATGTAAACTTTTAGGGTTCCAGTTCCGCAGTCAAGCTGACGAGGAATGCACCGACGACAGTTTTACTTTCAGTAGGTCAGTTGGCTTGAACAACAGACACCAACCAACAATTGCTTAACTGGAACACCAGAAAAGTCAATACGTAGACTGTAATTGTTCTTTATAAATAAGAACTAGTATTTTAAGGATAAAGCTTTCTTGTCGTTTGATAATCAAACTATTGAGTATCACTTGTTTTGTGGAAAAGTGCTAGGTTATAGCTACACGTGCGCTCAGGACAGGTAGCGAAAGGACGCTCCCGAGGACAACAACCAAATACGGCCCCCACCAAAATGACATAGTAATCAAATTGAAAATATAACACTCGATAACAATACGGTAACAGTATCAGGATATGAAGTTTTAAATTTGGGAAAGAGTTATGTTAGTCAATATATGGGTATATACTATACTAAATTAATTTAACGAGGCACTACGTTAAGCCGTTATGATATTAATGAAAATAATAAGATATTTAAAATTCTATGAAATGGTGAATATTTAAGGGCCTTTTTCCTTAATTGGTTGCCAGTTCGGTGCTGGTACCAACATGGCTGATGAATTGTTATATGGTGCTTGTACCAGTATAACGTAGTATAATCACAATTTGATTAGTTATGTTGCACTTTTGGTGCTTGTACCAATATAACTGTTAAGATTTTTATATGGCGCATGAACCAGTATGAAATGAAAAGAACACGAATTTGTGTGGTTGATGGAGTCAATTATTAAACCTGACTGATTTATTACATAAAGGTGTGAACTTATATACTAATTGATACACATATAATTACAATAACAATTAAGTAATTTAACTAATGCTTACAAGCTAAAAAAACATCAAACTTGTATGGACACCCAGCCACATAGGAATCCATGGCAAAACTTTAGCTGACTTCGCGGCAAAAGAAGCAACAATTTCCCCTCTTAACTTAAGAAACTCTACCAATACCAAGGACATAAAAAAACTGTGGATAACATCTACATTCAGACCATTAGACATATCTGGACTGAATACGCACATTCCTACAAATCCATAAACCCCAACCAAATTATTCCCCGATTCCCCACTACGATCCCTAGAAGATCATCATTTATACTAGATTCAGACTTGGCCACACACGGCTAACACACCAATATCTTTTCAACAATACTAGTTTTCCTACATGTACATTTTGCAACTCGGACTATCTCACAACTCCGCACATTCTTTATAACTGTCAAGCAATCAGTCAAATCCGCCCAGAATTGGGAAACCCTAATCTCAAAGAAATTTTGCAAAACATAAATCAAGCCAATATCAAACTTTTCATAAGATTTATTTGCAAATTAAACCTATACTTTGACATATAACACCACAAACAACTGTATTTGTATAACATTGTTACCTACTAAGCTTAAGGCCTTAGATGCTACAGCTGCATTAAGATAGTATTTATTTAATTTACAATTTATTAATAAATAATAAAAAATACCGAATTATCATGTTACTTAAAATTAAAGGTATTGAAAAAAAATGTTCACACACATAAAAATACTAGCCTGGAAAATTTTGCATTAAGTATGTGCAAATATAACCAACTACACTTTGATGGGCATATTCCTACCGGCCTTGAGCGTCACTCGCTCTACCCGATCTATCGCAAGTCGTAACGAACTCCAGGTTTGCAGCTGTTGAGGTGTGAGTAGTGTCGTGCTGACGTTTCAATGTTGTATATCACCAAGGATGTCAAACATCGAGTTCTGGACGCGATCTAGGTATATAGCCTCCAAGGCAGTTTGTAGCTAGAGCTCAGTTAGTGTTAATGTTGCTGCTCCCTCTGTGAGCTGGTTATCAGTTTGGTTCAGAGCTGTATTTATCAGATGAAGTTCAGCTTCTATCTCTTGCTGACCTCTTTTCATAATGTTGATCAATAACAGAAGTTTGTTTCTGCCAAAGGCCCTTGAGATGTTGCTAGTTTTGTTGAATTTGTGAATGGTTTCTGTGGCGTTTTTTGCATATTCTGAGTCAAGAACGCCAAACAGTGAGTGTGCAACATTACCTATGAAGTCAAATGCGCCTCGTTCCGTACATGTATTGTGACTGGCCTGCAGTAATTGATTTATGGCGTCTAATTCATTTGCCAAACGGCTGTATTATTGTTATTGTACTGGAGCAAGCTTTCGGGTCATGGGTTCATTCACTCGATCGCTGGAGTATTTGTGGAAAACCCTTGAATTTGTCAAACTCCTTCCTATATGTTTGCTTGTCCACTTAGGTGATGATAATCCATTGACTGGTTACAATATTTGCTTGCCAATGTTTTCGAAGCGGATTCCGGGATCGGAGGAAAATGGTCTGTTTTGTATTGATGAAGGCGAACAAGCGGGCAAAAGAGTGTCTTCCTCAGGTACAACGGGAAGTGGGTCTAATTTGTGAATTAGTCGCCTCAGAATGCTTGTGGCAGTTCTTACATCTGCCTCTCTGATTAGGCCGTTATCTCTTCCTATCTCCTTGGTAATTCTTCCTAATGGCCATTTCAGTGGTGGTGTATTTTTATCCTGAATTATCACCATCGTGCCAGGATTGACACTGTGACAGGCGCTCTTCCATCGGTATCGATGTTCCAAGGTGTTCAAATATTCATTTGTCCACCTCCTCCAGAATTTTGTAGGTAAGTGAGACACAATTTTCCATCTTTTATGGTAATTGGCAATTAAGGGTAAAATTAAGGGTTCCCCTATCAACAAATGACCGGGCGTGAGTGCTGCTAATTCGTTTGGATCCGATAATAATTGAGTTATTGGGCGAGAATTTAGGATTGCCTCGGCTTCCACTATCACAGTCTGCATTTCTTCATACGGTAACGTCTCTGGGGCTAATGTTAACTCTAGTAAATGTTTAGCGGATTTGACTGCTGCTTCCCATAAACCGTCAAAATGTGGGGCGCGGGGTGGAAGGAATGAAAATTCGATGTGCTTCTTACTACATTCGTTGATAATGTGCTGCTTGGCGTCCTTAACTAGGATAACTTGTTGTAATTCGTACATAAGATTTTTTGTGCCAACAAAGTTAGTGGCATTGTCACAGTAGATATCCTTGCAGTGTCCTCGTCGTCCTATAAAACGCCATGGTTGATGCTTGAAAATAGGTTCGATTCTTTGTTGATGGTTGCTACTGCAGACACCGATACTATTGATTCCTTGGCCTGGCGTAGCTCTAATTCGCATTTTCCGAGAGCCGGTTGAAGTGGACAGATTGTGATAGATCCATGTAAAAAACGGGGCCCGTAGAACCAGAAACTGTTATTAATCCACTTCCCTGGAGTCAGGCCTCTTGATATTAGATCCGCTGTGTTGTCTTGTGATCGGAGATGTCGCCATTTTCGTCGAGATCGAAGATTACCATCGTTGAATTGAAGAGATTCGATTGGAGATAAATGTATGATCATTTGATGAGTCAGCATTGATCCAGCCGAGGACTGCTGTGGAATCTGACCAATAGACTGCTGATCCGAGGAATGTTGCTCATTGTTTTAGCTTCTGCATTAATTCTACCGCAAGTTTAGCAGAGAAAACCTCTAGTCTAGCAGCGTAATTTGTTTTGTAGGCGCTACTCTAGATTTTGCGCAAATGAATCGTACTATGATGGTATCGTGGACATCTGATGATCGTATATAAGTCACTGCACCATAGGCACGCTCTGATGCATCTGCGAAGATATGTATTTGGGGATTTTTGGGTGATGCTCCACTAAATATGTATCGTGGGATACTGATTATTTGTAGTTCCCTTAATACAGTGCGAAAATGTAACCAAGTAATCTGAAGATTTTGTGGCAAGGATGTGTTAGAGGAAATATTTTGGCTGTGACGGTGACTGGTGCAATGAATCCAAGAGGGTGAAAAAGCCTGGATATATCAGACAGCGTAGTGCGTTTTGTGATTTTTCTTGCTTCTGTGGTTACTATCTTGAGAGTGAATGTATCACTTGTTGGTTGCCATATAATTCCCATTATCTTGATGTTGTCCTTTCCGGGTTGACTACAGTTTAACGCTAGCTCTTGATCACTAGTTGGAACAATTTTTGACATACTTTCGTAACTTAAATCCGGCCGATCCAAGCATATTTTGTAACTGTGTTTGAATGTCGAGTGCTGCAGATAATGTATTGGTTCCGCTCAGTGCATGGTCTACGTAGAAATTGGAATTGATTGCTGCTGCTGTTAAGGGAAATCTGTGAGCTTATTGGTTTGCTAGTGTTCGCAATTTTTTAATGGCCAGGTAGGGAATCACTGATGTGCCATATATGACTGTAGCTAGATGGAAATATTTTAACGGCTGCGACGAGTCTTCTCTCCACCAGATAAGCTGGTACTTCCGTTCCTTAGCAACCCAAATTTGCCGATACATTTTGTCAATGTCAGCGGTAAAGGCATATTGTGACAACCGAAACCGAACAACATCATCTTTTATGCTGGCGCCAATTAACTGGTTTCATCACAGCATGGTGCGGCAGGAAATAGTGCGGACCTCTGATGGTGTCAGTTGATACTTCCTCCATACGTCCCAGGGATCCATAATCTCTCATAAACTAGACATACTGGTTCTTAGGCTCGGGATTTCTTTGTAGTTTGGGTTCGACTGCGAAGAACCGTTGAAGGGCTATGTCCCTTGACTCACCCAAATACGTGGGGTCTCCTTGGAAAGGAAGTTTTTTAATTAAGCGGCCATCTGTGCCTCGTTGGGTATGATTGTTGTAGTGTTCTTCACATTGTCGTTCAGCTAATGTGAGAGTAGACTTGGTTGCATCATATTCTTCTAAGCGCCAGAATTTCTCCAATGATTCTGCAAGATTTTCATCGTCCATGCAAACTCCACAAGTTGCAATTGGACTTGATGTATCTTGCCTGTTGTTCCCCCTTTCCCTGGTGATGGTTGTCCGACACACAATGTTTGGTAAAACAACCCTGCGCCTATCAGCAAATCAATTCGCGCTGATTCATTGAATGATGGATCTGCCAGCTTAATGTTTTTCGGAATTGACCACTGTAAAACGTCAATAGTTTTTTGCGGGTGATCAGACACGATTTTAGGCGGAATTTGCGCTTCTATGTGTGTTGGGCATCCAGTGGTCATTGATTCCAATCCGACGATTACCATCTCTGTGGTTCGCTTCTTGCTATTGCCGATTCCTTCAATGGAAGTGTCGAATTTTCGCTTACGCAGTCCTAATTGTCTTGCTAGGCTCTGTGTTATGAAGTTCAACTGCGAGCCACTGTCGAGGAGCGCGCGACATTGACTTCCTGACTCCAATTGTATCTCAACATTATGGACACGGTACGCAACAGTGCTGGGTGCAAATGCAAAAACGTATTGTGTTTCTTTGGACACTTGGTACATGTTTTTGGTGCGTAATTCTTTGAACCATGACCAGTTTTCAAACAGTTGACGCATCGCTTTAGGCGCTGAATTGTGTTCAACCGTTGACTTAGAGTCATCTGCAGGAACCTTGGTCACAGGTAGAGTACGTGTGACTGCTTACATATGTCACACGTTTGAACTGATGTGGTGGCACTTAAGGCGTTGTAGTTGCCATGGTGCTTGCCCCTTTTGTTGTTAGGTTTGTTGCTCGTGATTGCCAGCGATTCGAGGGTTTCGAAGCGTATCCTCAAAAAAGCCAGAAATTCCTCCAGTGTTGCATTTTAGTTTGGGTCCTGGATGGATTGTCCCATAAAACGTGCGTTGACTTGCTAAGCTGCTGAACTAGGATGAATAGCAGAATTGGGTCCCATGAGGAAGTGTCTAGACCCAAATTCTGAAGTCTTAAAATGCACAATCGTGTTGTATCATGCAGCAATTTGACGTTCTTAGCACTCTCGATATTTGATGTAGTTTGCGTTAATAGTCGACAAAATGCTGCGTTAACTAAATGCCTCGAGATTTCGTACCGTTCGTTGATCACTTGCGGTCACGTAGTTGTCTGCCGATGTGAGATGATGAAAGAGAGCTTCTGCTTCTCCTATAAGGCTGGATTTCAGGTACCACATTTTTTGGCACTGTGGTATGGGCTGCTTGTCTACCAGTTCCAGGAATAAATCTCGGAACTGTCGCCACTGGAGATAATTACCGTCAACTTTTGATAACTCCCCTTTGGAAACTGTAATTTTGGAGATGCATTTGTTGGCGAGCTTCTATCCACGGCATTGCAGCTGCTTGATTGTTGGTCCATGTCCAAGAGGAGGGCCAATTTGTTGTAAAACTATTGTTCGCGTTGGGAGAAGTCTTCAATGTCATACGTGATGTCTCCAGCTTCACACAGTAGTTTGTGCAGACCAATGTTGATGTAAATTGCTTGCCTGACGCGTGTAGAAATTGCCTGGGTGTAATGGCTGGTTGGCAAGCAATTGATCAAAAGTCTAAAATATGTCAATGATGAGTTGTCCTTGTCATTGAATATGCGATAGAACTGGCTGTGAAGGGGACTGTTGCTGGCTAGTCCCACATTCCTGAGTTAGTGGTGGTAGCCGTACTAGTCAATGTGATTGTGCTCTTGGAACTGGTGTTGTTGCCTTCGAGAGTATCTTCCATGCCTTCAGCGTATTCATAGTGCATTTCGTCGCAAAGCTTGTAATATTTGGCACTCACCATTGCGTGTATGTCCTTCGCAAAGTATGGGTGAGAAGTGTCATCCCCATAGTTTTTCCAATTCAGAACGTCAGAGTGGTTGAATTGTTGCCATTGATTATCAAGATTTTGCAGCCTTTTATCCACGAATTCTAATGTCCTTCGGTCGTGAGCTGTTTTCTTATAACTTGATATCAGGGTTTGAATGGCCAATGGTCGGCCGTCTTGTTGACGAACCAGCTCTTTCATTGGCATGTTGTCGGAAGTCATTGAATTATTGATGAATTATTGATGGGCTGTATTCAGTTGATGTCCTCATGGATGTGCCGTGTCCTGTTGATCACGACGGGGTCACCAAAAATGTTTAAGGATCCTTTTCCTTAATTGGTTGCCAGTTCGGTGCTTGTACCAAAATGGCTGATGAATTGTTATATGGTGCTTGTACCAGTATCACGTAGTATGATCATAATTTGATTAGTTAGGTTGCTATTTCGGTGCTTGTACCAATATTGCTGTTGAGATTGTTAAATGGTTATATGAACCAGTATAACATGGAAAAATGACAAATTCGTGTGGTTGATGGAGTCAATTATTAAAACTGATTAAGACTGATTTATTTCATAAAGGTGTGTACTTACGAGTATATACTAATTGATACACATATAATTACAATAACAAATAAGTCATTTAACTAATGCTTACGTACAAAATAAAACGGAAATATCATGGTACTCAAAA
Source organism: Clusia tigrina (assembly GCA_920105625.2). Taxonomy (NCBI): domain Eukaryota; kingdom Metazoa; phylum Arthropoda; class Insecta; order Diptera; family Clusiidae; genus Clusia; species Clusia tigrina. The sequence continues at coordinate 871,718 of CAKKTE020000572.1, forward strand.
TTAAAGAAATTGAGAACAAATTGTGCATTACGTTAACATTAGTTGTGGCAGAGTCTCTCACATTTAACTTCACAGTACGCAAATTGTAGAACATAGTAGCTAGAACTTGTCGATTGGAGGTCGGCTTACATCCAGTTATCTGATGAGCTGGATAGTCAACTAGAAAACATTTTGTCTCTACCTCTACTTCTCACGCCAGATGTAGAAGCCAGTACTTTTACGAGAAATAAAAATATTCACTAGAAGAAAGAATAAATGACATAAAATGACACTAACTAAAACAAAGAGTACGTGTTAGTAGGTACCGACCTGATTCAATTAAAAATATCTTTTGTAGTTACTATTTAGTTGGTTTTTTTCTCGATCACAGGAACGTAGAACAAAATACGACTTTCACTGTTCAGCGAATACTTTTCAACGGACCAAGAAACAAAATCATAAAAGCAAGAACCACCCTAGCAATCCTTTTCTTTTTTATACCCTTTACCTTTAAAAAAGGTAAATAGGGTATACTAACTTTATGCTTTTGAGAGGGGTTGCAATTTCAAGAATAAGGCGTGGTAGGTATGGACTTATATATACAGATATGATCAGAATCACTTTCTAATCAATTTTTATTTTGTCCGTCCGTCTGTCCGTCTGTCCGTCTGTGGCCACTTTTTTTCTACACCATTAGAGCTATCTTAAACGAAATATTGCAAAAGTATAGTCTGGACAAAGATACAGAACCAGATTGCCATATGAGCCAATTTGGACAAAGATCACGCCTACCTCCCATATCAGGAACTTTTTTCACCTTTTTTAAAATGACTATAACTTCGGTCCAATTGATGGAAACATGATGTTATTTTGCAGATATGGAGAAGTGGATCCTACTAAAGACTGTGCAAAAAGTGGGCAGAATATATTCACTGCTACGCCCACTATTAACAAATATTCATAACTTAAGATCTGGTAGAGATTTATGGACGAAATGAGCATGAAGGAACATGAGGACATTATAAAGTTATCTGCAACAAATGGGGCTGATCAGAGAAAAGACACGCCCACTTTTGATATAGGGAACTTTCGGGTCTTAAATTAAAATTAGCCTACCTATGCTCGTGTTGATGCCAACGGAATTAAAATTTGCAGAAATATACATGGGGTCCATAATAGTGTGTGTGCAGAATATGGGGATCATACTAGAACTGCCACGCGCACAATTTTCCAAAATTCACTACTGTGTTCCTATTAAATATTTATCAACGAAAATTTCACAGGATGGTTGCGGGTACTAACATTAAACACCACACAAAAAATGGGCGTGTTATTTCTACAGCCACGCCCACTATTCACATATTATTATAACTGACGATTTATATTATATTTTTGGATGAAATTTTATAGTAGTACGTATATGGACCCTACAAAGCTATATACAAGATTCGGGGTCGATTAGAGAATGGATACGCCTCCCTTCCATATAATGAACTTTTGGACCCCACTTAAAGACAGTTACCCTATCTATGCTTCTAGTGATGATATATGAAAACAAATTGGTAGATGTATACACTGGGTCTGTACTAGCATGCATTCCAAATATGGGCAGATTATTACTACCGCCACGCCCACAATTAGCCAAAAATCATTACTCTGTTCCTATTAAAGACTTATCAACGAAATTTCACAGGAATGTTGCGGGTACTAACAGTAAACCCCACACAAACAATGGGCGTGTTATTTCTACAGCTATGACATATTATTATAAATTACGACCTATACAATATTTTTGGACCAAATTTTATGTTAGTGGTTATATTGACACTACAAAGCCATACACATTAAATGGGGTCGATATAATCAATTCAAGGTACCCTACCGAAATTTGCGTAGATATGCTCCTAAGGATGATTTATGAAGAAAACATCCCCATTGTTGAACCCGCACGCACAAGGAAAGGTAAAGGGTATTTCGGAGTCGGTCTAACCCGACTTCAGACTTCTTTACTCGTTTAATAACAGACTCTGAACCCCTGGACTTCTACTAAAAATATAACAATAGGTAGTAGGGTAACCCAATAAATTTTTAAACTAGTTTGGTTTTACCTGCTTGGGGTCGCCAGTGATACAGTATGAGGAGAAAATAGATACATACCTGACATAAAAATAAAAAAATTGTTGTGGGTCTAAAATTAACGGTATATCATACCACATATTTAAATGAAATGAGATTCCAAAGTACAAGTATTTGTCCATAATAAGCAATAATAATACAAATAACGCATCTTCGCTCTATGGGGTACCTAGTCACGTTCTTAGGGATATTTGCTCTATTTTTTCGGTTTCAGTACTCGTTGCGTATTTATTTTGTGGAATACAAAATGTTAAAAACAGTATGGCCTTTAAGTTGATGTATGACACTGGCAAATAGCTTTAGCCGTTCCAGAGATATGGGTCGCCGAAGTCGCCAAACTGGCAAAAAATCGAGATTTTCAAAACTTTGAGGCCCCAGCGGCACGGGTTAACATCTTCCAATTGTTATCCTTTACAACCCTATACTCCCTCAAAATTACCGTGAAATTCTGAAGTATACATCCTCGTACCACGTACGCGGCGATTGGCCTATACCCTCTAACCTTATTAAAACTTAATCTAAGTACTAGAATCATCACAGTTACCCAAATAAACGCGCAAGCGAAAATTTTTTCCGGAGAGACTCTTGATCCTCCGTATCTTGAACCATTGTTGTTACATTACCCGGTACGTGGTATTGGAGAGCCTCTTATTCCGCCTTCTCCTGGACTGTAATTCCTACATTTCCAGTCACACGTACTTCCGGCCTAACTAAGACAACATTTATTTTGACTTTACAGTCTACTGGCCTCGACTGGGCCGCTGGAAGTTTCCTTTGGTTCCTTTGTTGGAATTGTCTATCCTTGCATGCCGCTGCCCGATATCACATTCGTCCACATGAGAAGCAACTCCCATCCCCTGTTGGGTGTTGCTTATCCATGGTTCACTTCTGGAAATCCAATTTGGTCGTTGCTGACCACTTCCAGTGTTGAAAGGATTTCTTCCTGGGTTAATTCCTTCCGTTGAATTAACTCGGGGACTACTACACCCTCTCTTAAGGGTGGATCCGGGCGCCTCGTACCTGACTGCCTTCTACTTTGATCCCATTTAGTGACTACTTGGCACAGTCTACTTGCCTCAGGCCATATGTTTGGTACTCCACACAGCAGGGCGTGTTCTTGCGTGTAACGCATTCATCCCTTGTATGCCCTTGCTTAAGGCAAATTGAACATGTGGGTACCCTCTGTTAAAACCCCCTGTACGGATTTCTCGGACTCGCGGCTCTGTTGTCAGAGACACCGGGATTATACGCTCCTCTGTATATGTTTGGAACGGAATTACTTCCCTCTCTATCCATGACAGCGGCAGTTAAACTGTCCTGTATGTTTTCGAACATATGTACCTCCCCCAAACCGGCCGTACTCCGTTCCACAAGGACTTGTGCTTTAATTGCTTCTTCTACTAAATCCTCCAGATTTCCTGTTCTGCTATTCAGCATATGAATCTTTAGAGCGGAGTTGCGGAGGCCCACTACGAGGGTTGCTAACACCGACTAGTCAACTTCTTATAATAGTGCTGTATCTCCAACGCCATTGTGCTTTTTTTTTATTATTTCCTGGGACATCATCCGAAGTGACTCTAAACGCCTAGCAAAGGCACGTATGTCTTCACCTGCCATCTGCTTTCCGATTCTGATCTCTTGGGATATGTCTTCCAGAGTTCTCTCCTTTAAATAGGTTCTCTTTAGAAGGCCGTAAGGCTCGTTCACACTGCCGAATTGCTTTGGCAGGTTGTGTGCATTTCCAAATAACCTTTGCTTAACATCAGGGCTTATGCTTCGCTTTGCAAGTTCACAACCTGGAATGGACCTATTGAGTTCTGACCTTAAATCTTCTGAAGCAGCACCAGTAATCACAGGTACTAGCCTGGCCACTGCTTTTGAAATCTCCTCTATACCCAATTTACTTATTCCTGTTTTACTTGTGGCTGATAAAATTTGAGCGTTGTCTTTTTGGGTGGTTTCCAAATTCACTCCTCCCAGATCTGCAATGTACTTTACCAGTGACGGACTCAAACTTATTAATCTTCGACCGTTTGCTCGTACAGGCGAAATACTGTCCACTGTATCGCGACTTTGCTACACTGCTACTGCTTCTGGCTCGTTTGGCGCATATAGCTGATTTTTATTATTTATCGGACTTCCCGGCGAAATAGGCTCGATACCGGTCTCGGATGCGTTAAACTACAATTCCGCTTCCCTCTCTTCACTCAATATTAATCTGGGCTTTACCACCCGACATATCCCTTCCGGAGTTAAATATTCCGGCTACCGAACTTCTGGTGGCAATGCTAGTACTGTCTGTTAATCTATTTGAGAGGTTTACGCCAGTCTTACTCTTGCTGGCTTAGCAGTTGTCCCGATCTTCTTAAGCTCTAGATTTTCCCTCTCCAGATACGATACGGCTTCCTCGGATTCTCTGACTTGCCTAGAAAGTTCCCTAGTTTTATTCTCGAGAAATTCTGTATTTGTCTTCAACTCTTCTGTATCCTTGAAGACTTGAAAAAATTTCTCCTCCGTTCGACTCTGAATAGTCGCTAATGCGTGGTCTGCTGCTTCCAAAGTTGACAAGTTTTCACCGTCCCTCGCTAATCTCCAGAGCACCAGGGCTTCACTCTTGCTCGTTGCCGCTTCCAACTGTTCAAACAATTTTTCCGTAAATAACTTTAGCTCCGTCTGTAAAGACCTTAACTTGTGTTGAGGCTGGTCCTCCTGCGAAATAGGACTATCTGCTTGTGCTTCCAGCTCCCCCAAATCCAATCTGAACTTGGTCAACCAGTCCCGTGCTAAACCGTTGACATATAGCGGATAATCCTTGACAAAATACTCGTTGCCACCACAACACTCCTTAAAAGCTCCTCGTTGTTATCATTAAATGCCTTTAATAAGGCTTCTAGTTCCGCTATGCGCTTATGGTAATACTCGACATTATTTCGTGCCTTATTATCCATCCTACAATTCTTGATTTTCTTATGGATTGCTTCGCTCTGCAGCTTTTGAGCTTCCAGCTATCTTATAGCTTCTCTTGGCGTTTCCATAGACCGCACAAATTCTTATCTACGATGCCGTGAATTCCAAAATCAAATTCCATAAATAATAAATGCTACAAACTTGTTTTATTTTTTTTATATTTAAACTGTATTAATCATTAAATACTTGTTTTAATTAGTGGTGACACTTAAACTAACAAATATAATATCACCGATATTATTCTCACAGCATCCCACGTCTCTTGAATTGCTGCTTCTCTAATTGGCATACCTCTTGCCACAATTTATTTCCCTGCTCCCACGGCACAGGGACCTTCACCGTTTCTTCTTCCTTTAGTACCTCTCTTAAATACGCCAATCACTTCCATTCCCGCTTCTGTACTCCTCCTCTTTTTCTTGTTCCAAAACGCTTTCCGTCCTTAAGTAACGACGTTATGTCCTTCAGCTGTCGTTCATTCTTCCGAGGTTCACTTCCCAAACTTGTTTTCTTTAAAATCAAAGAAAAACTGAGGTTTAACATGGAACTCTTCCAGGTATAATCAATGTAGGAATATTATATCCAATATAAACTACAAAGTACTACAACTGAACTTTGCCACATACTACTAGACACCTAACTCGCACTTTGCTTCAATTACTTTCTTATTAAACGATTTCGTTTTCCTGCTCCCGCTTATACTATTTTTCATTAACCTTATCATTTGACGCGAAAATTTATTATTTTATATACTAAAACGAGTAATAGTATACCAACAAGTTTTAAATTTTATTACTTAACAAAACAAACAGTATTCCACATAGAAAGAAAACTGTAGCGTAATGCCATGGAGAAAATAAAATTAATTGAAACACGTAAGAATAAAAATTATACTTAATTAATTTCACAACTACTGAAGATAAATACAGATAATTTACAACAATACATACTTACGATTTTGCTACTATTTTTCTATAAACCCATTTTGACAATCTTATTGGTTTCACGAAATTATACTCCAGATTTTTCTCCGCATCAAACTAAATTTCCAAACTTGTTGAGCTGTTTTGCTTTTCCGTGCAAAATATGAAATAACCATTTTCTTTACCTTTGCAAATCGTACTTTCCGAACTACAAAAACTTTGATTCAACAACACGTGTTGTAAGCACTTCTTGAAGTATTTTTGCCTCATATCCTAAGCTTATAATGTTAAATATTCAGATCAATTTGAAAACAATTAAAACAATTTTATAAACAATATAAATGTCCATATCGACAACCAAACACAAATCCCCTACCAAACAAATCCTCACAGCTAAGACGACATACATAGACCGTCCGATCATACTTATGATTTATGGTTGCCTATACAAACGTGCTTATCTGTTGCTTCTTCTTTGACCAGCGCTACGGCGCCTTCAGGGTCGCAGAAGTATCTACTTAAATTACGCTACTAGACACTCTACTCACCAATATCTTGTTTGATGACATCTTCTCTTTAGGTTCCTTCGAATTTGTTGCAGGATGCTTCCCTGCTTCAGGGTTCCTTGCCCTGGGATTCCTCCTGTAGGTCCTTAAGACCGGCTGCGCCAAAATGTTGAGGACCGTATTTGGTTGTTGTCCTCGGGAGCGATAACCCAGCACTTTTCCACAAAACAAATAATACTCACTAGTTTGATTATCAAAACGACAAGAAAACTTTTTTCTTAACATACTAGTACTTATATACTATTTACAAAGAACAATTACAGTCTACGTATTGACTTTTCTGGTGTACCAGTTACGCAATTGTTGGTTGGTGTCTGTTGCTCAAGCCACCTACTGAAAGCAAAAGAGTCGTCGGTGCATTCCTCGTCAGCTTGACTGCGGAACTGGAACCCTAAAAGTTTACATCATAATTAATACATAAATACTATTCATATACAATATGTGCACCCTAAAAATATGTGTTCTCTTAATGAACTTAATTGCGTAAAGTTAACCACATCAAGTGTGTAGTACGGTTAGGAGCCGCTGCTGTGAGTCAACTACGCGTAGGTAGCTTGATTCTAACTCACAACAATGTATACTGAAAAAGTTATCAGGACAATTTATTGAGAAAAATATATTCTATATATCGAAAAAAATTAATTATTTAAAAATCAACCCAACTTCATGTTTACTTTTTTTGCTGGAATAGTGGTAAGAATGCTAGGCTCACACCCCGACGGTCGCAGGTTCAAATATTGCCACGGACTTGGTCTCCAAAGTGCTTCTTTCGATAAAATCCTTTTCTCTTCGAGTTCAAAGCCTCTGTAGCTAGTGCAGCGTGTTTATATATATATATATATATATATATATATATATATATATATATATATATATATATATATTTATACCTAATGTAGAGTACACTTCCATACATACGAATGTAAACGGTGTCCTATTGCATCAACGTATGAGCCAGGCAAATTTGCTACGCCGTAATTATGAGTATCATTGGCTCAGCATAAATGAGACCTTCAACAGCATGACTTTACTGGCTCGTGTTAGCAAGTGTGTGTGTGTCCGCGCTGCAGTCTTGATCGATACCAAGCTCACATGTATAATAAAATTCAGTATGAACTTCAACCACTAACCAACTTGGTCTTAACTTTTTTTAAGCGCTCTGTTCGAAGCACTAAATTTCCAATGCTACATGGCGATCCTGCCAGTTTAAAAATAAAGCTCCTGCCAGTTTAAAAACAAAATTATGCATATAATTTAATGGAGGAAAGCAGAAAAAACCACACAATTAACATACCAGGTCCAGAACGCCTCACCATCGAAGAATATAAAAGGCGACAGATACGAGCACAGGAAGAAAAACTTATTTTTTTTCTCATTTAGTATTTATTGTATCTTCAATATAAAATGGACTAACAATAAGTAATCATATCTTAACTCTAAAACTGCTTATTATTAAGTCCAGCCAATGCTAGACGAAAAAATATAGTTTCTACATACGATTGCTTCTTTGGATGTCTTTCACGTCTCACCTAATCGGCTGAGAGCAAGGGTGTCCCTCCTTCTCAGACGAGTGTGACCTCTATAATTTAGAATATTGTGGACCAGTGGATTTGGGTGGAACTCAAGCTCCTTGTCTCATGTTTTGAAAACACATTTTTTACCATCGGGACGTTTAGATCTTTGTGAATGCACGAATTTTTGACATACCCCGGAGCGGCTGTAATCATTCGGAGGATTTTATTTTGTCGCCTTTGAATTGTCTCTATATTTGATGCTGAGGCAGTACCCCATAGCTGAATCCCATAGCACCATATTGGTTTTATAATCGAGTCGTATAGTAGAAGTTTACAGTCTAGGCTTAGTGTAGAATTTCTCCCAATAAGCCAGTTAATTTGCACTCTTTTTAGTTTCATTTGGATCAACTTTGCTTCTATGTTGGTTTTCCATGTTAATCGACGGTCAAGATGAATACAGATGTATTTAACCTCGCTGTGTTGTGGTATAGTCTGGGTGTTGATATGGATAGGCGGACGTGTTTCCCTCCACTGTAAATGTAATATGTACACATTTTTCTTCGTTCACCTTTATCCTCTATTGTTGTAGCCATTTTTCCAACTGAGATATATATTCCTGTAGTTTTCGGGATGCTTCTTGAGGGTTTTCGTGGACACTTAGGAAAGCTGTATCATCAGCGAATGTTGATACGTGGATATTATTGCTTATAGGCATATGAGAGGCGTATATCAAATATAAGATAGGACCCAAAATGCTGCCTTGGGGAACTCCGGCTTGAATTTTTGAGGTGTGCTCAGAAAATTACCTTCTTTGATGATAAATTTTCATCCAGTTAAATAGTTTTTAAATAGCTTATGAGTGTTTGCGGGTAAGTTTTCCTTTAAGGTCAAAATGAAACCTTCATACCACACTTTATCAAAAGCCTGGGAAACGTCAATGAAGAGGGCAGAACAATATTTATTTTCTTCGAAGGTTTTTCTAACTACGCCTGAGGATTCCATCTAGCTTTCGAATGGAGTCATCTATGTCTCCAAGCGTTCTTAACAGCATGCTACCCGTGCAATGGGCACCGAGGTATTTCTTGTATTTCAACCAGTTAACATGTGTAACTGTCGTCGCCAACTCAACAGTTTCTCGCGGGTTCCATATGGTAACAATAGTGTGAGAATGAACTGAAGATAATTCTAGTGAGGCCTCAACTAGAAACATTTCGCTGGGAACGCCCTTTGCCATTCCAAAATCAATAACATCTGGAGTCTTTTTTGATCTGATGGCCAGTAGGTTGGTTGTCCGTATGAAATTACTGTTAACCCCATTTTAGTAATTGTATCAAACAAAACACGTCCCGTCGGGGTGATTAGCCGTGATCCCCAGAAAGTATGCTTAGCGTTGCAATCACCAGCTGACAGAAAACGTGGTCCTGGTGATTTATAAAATTTACTGTATTGACTTTCTGTGATTGAAAATCTGGGAGGAGAATAAATCGATGAAATCACCAAGTACTGGTGGAAATTTTCGACGTAACTATTTGTTGCCTGAAGGTAATCCTCACGAGTGTCTCCCAGAGAATAGTGTTTGAGTCGCGACTTTATAAGTATTGCCGAGCCACCACAAGCTCTTCCTCCGGGGTCCTTGGTGTCGTATAATGTGTATCCATTTATTTTAAAAAAGCTTCTAGACGTCAAATGTGTCTCAGAGATCAGCATTACGTCAATTTGTTTATCCAATAGGAAATATTCCAGTTCGTTTTTATGTTGGCGTTCCAGACACAGATTTTTAGATTCATGGTTTGTCCAATACCGCCTGCAGCAGTGTAGATTGCATTTTCAACATTTCCTGCATCATGCAGGTCATGTTGGTTGTAAATCCATTTACTGACTGAATTAAAGTCTTTATTAAAGCTTGAAGACTACTAAAATTAAAGCTGTGGATATCGTTTGCTGGTAGCTCTTTTTGCACTATAGTCTGGCTAGACTTTAAAACATATGCGTAAGAAAATTGACTGGTAGATAGATGGCCTGACTCTGGGAAATTTGAGTTAAGCAGATTCATAGGCTGAGTGGATGTAGGAATAGATTTTTTGGTCTAAGATCGATTTACGTGCGCGTAAACAAGGCAGCCCATATGTTGGCAATGTGGCTACCCCGCAATTGCTACATTTTTTTTAAATTTGAATCATCTTTGGGTTTGACACATTTGGCGGTACCATGTAGGTCATCACACATTACGCAAACGGAGGGTAACTGGCAGTAAGTCTTAGTATGGCCAAATTCTTGGCAGTTCAGACATTGAACGGGTCCTGCACGTTTATGCGGTTCTTCTACAGTAACTCTACGGTGCAACAAATATTATAGGTTATAAATGAGGTGAGGTTCGTTCTTCTTCTGTTTCATGTCACCTGGTTCTAGTTCGACTCGAAATAGTGGTTGTGGGACTCTATCTCTGTTTCTGATGATGGTAACATTTTTAACTTTAAAGCCATTGATTTGCAAGCCCCGCTTTACCTCTTCTGGAGACCTGGAGGAGTCAATGCCTTTTACAACAATCTGGAGACCCTTAGCGCTTTTTAGCTGGTAAGTGAAGACATTTTTGTTTTGTTCTTCAAAATCTGACACAATTTTACGATAATCATTTTCCTGGTTTACCTGGATTTTCGTTTCTAAAATGTTACCACGTTTTATTGGAGTTACATAGAACGCCTCTGCACCAATTAATGAAATTAAGCTCTTTATTAACTCGTTAGAGTTACGCTCACTCAAATAAATCGGGGGTGGTTTACCTTTTCAGAGTGTTAGAAACATTCGTATCATCTTCTAAAACTGCGAAACGATTTTGGGATGTCTGCATTTCCATCTTTGGGTACTTTTGCCATTGAAGCGATCTTCGGAGATTTTGGGTTTCGTCCCCGTTTTAGCACGGTTATGTATCTGTCCAATCCCACTTGAATTTTTGATTTTTCCGGACAATTCACTGAGGTTGTAATTTTAAGCGATACTCCAGTTGTGGGGTTAGTTAGATTAATATTTGTTCTTTTTTCGTTTGCTTGTCGGGCTGGCATGACTAACTTACTTGCTGGCGCAATTGTTTGTGTAGATTCGCTGTTTAACATTAATGCAGGAGAACATGAACGAGCCCGACTTATTGGCTTGGTTTTTAGGTACAAGTTATCTAGTTATTTCTTGTTTTTGCAGCAATCTTCAGCAACCACCGTCACATAAGCATTTCTGATGTTTGTAAGTTTGTTTATATTAGGGAAACTCATTAAGAGTTGAGAAAATGAACAATTAATAAATGGCTCAAATGTATCTCTGAGGAAATTTAAATTTAAATAAATTAAAATGAAAACTAACATAAATTCCCTGCACACATAAACAACCAAAACGTCGAGGAGGACAACAGGCTCGGATTAGCAGGCTACTAACTCACATAAGAGCTAAGCTAAGCAGCAATCCACCAACACCTTGGAGCATTGCAGTGAGATTGCAACAGCAATACGACGATTTAAAGGATGAACAGAGGAAATCCTAGGACTCCAATAAAAACCAGAAATAATGTTAATATAAATATTGAAATATAAATAAATTAAATTATTGTAATAAAGAGTGCGCTGTTACATATAGAGCAACTATAGCGATTTCGCTGTTGCTAAAGAATTAGGCAGGGTAAAACAAATGTAATAAAATAAAATATTTAAATATGTTTTTTTTTTTAAATGTGTAAAACTCAATCAAAAGTGGAAAACACAAGTGCAAAAGTGATAAATGATGTAGAAGTGACTAATTATTATGGCATGTCAATAATGCTATGTATTAGTACCATTCTTATAATCATAAAATTCTGGATCACTATTTATAAAATGCACCAACAAGCATTAAAGATCGCAATCAGTGCAACAGATTTAAAAATATTTGTGTAATTAATAATTTGAACCAATGGAAAATAAATGAGAGCAAATTCTACACAAAATTGAAATTTATAAAATTGAATTTAATAAATCATACAAATGTTTAAATAAAAAAATCCAATATCAGAAGAGGCGATAAGAGGAAACACTTACAAACACTGACAAAATGATTAAATGACATTAGAATTATACTTCATGTAAATTTCACAAAATTAACACAGGAGGATAAAAATGAAGCGCAGTTAATTTATTGGAGCTTCAGGGACAAACTGTTAAAAGTAGCATCATCTAGGGGAATAGACTTACCAATAAGGTTATAACATTAGAAATAAACAAAGACGGACAAGAAGATAGTGGATGCGAGGAAATCGCAGAACAATATATTAAAATACTCAAACAGTTGTTGAATTCCTAAACTTCGATGGTCACATAAAAAATTTACAAACATTTATAGATGCGTTAAGACTTGTCAATTCAATAAAAGAGGAAAATGATTTGGTAACAGTAAACCTCGTAAAAACTAAACTTAAAGGAACAGCACGCAATTTAATAACCGGCACTGAAATAACTCTGAACGATATAATAACAAACTTACAAAAGACAGTCACGGGTGAGTCAGTCGAAGTTATTTCAGCTAAATTAATGATTTTAAAACAAAGTACTAAAGCTGCTAACATTTATGCAAAAGAAATAGAAGAACTTACAAAAAGTCTTCAAGCGGCATATATTTCGGACGGTTTATCAAACAAATTGGCAGAAAAATATGCTAATAATAATGCTGTCCGTGCAATGATCAGAAATTGCACGGTAAGTATTAAAGTAAGATTAATAATGGAGTCAGGTCAATTCAATACATTTTAATTTTAGACCCGAAAGTTCCTTATATCAAAAGTGGGCTTGTCTTTTCTCTGATCAGCCCCATTGGTTGCAGATAGCTTTATAATGTCCACATGTTCTTTCCTGTAAAATGTCGTCCGTAAATCTCTATCAGATCTTAAGTTATTAATATTTGTTAATAGTTGGCGTGGCAGTTAATATATACCGCCCCCTTTTTGCATAGTGTTTAGTAGGCCCCACATCTCCATAACTGCCAAATAATGTCACGATGCCGTCAATTGGACGGAAGTTATACTCATTTTAAAAAAGGTGAAAAAAGTTCCTTATATGGGAGGTAGGCGTGGTCTTTGTCAAATCAGCCCATATAGCAATCTGGTTCTGTATCTTTGGGGTACCAAAGGGGGCTCCAAAAATGTTAACCCACAAGCGGAAACACGCGCCAAAAATACTGAGTGTGATCAGTGCAGTACCGTAGAACCAGGAAAAAATAGAAGCGATGGTTATCGAGGCGAAAACATCACTGGTATGGTGGCTTCAACGAGCCTTAAACTCCCACAATTGGGAGTGGAGGCATCTGGAATATGGCAGAAAGCAAACTCGAAGAGGAATAGATCTAGCCCAGGCGCAACATCGCGTCCCACTCCAAAACAATCCAAATTGGATAACTACTGGCTCGGAACACCTTCTTTAAAGAGCTCGAATAGATTCGCTGCACTAGACCAAGAAGAGGCACGTCAAGATGCAACAACTGACGTCCGGAGAGAACCAAAACCTCCACCTATTTTTGTTTCAGGCGTGAGTAATATAATTCCCCTAAAAGAATTACTTGAAGTAATTGCTAATAAAGAATATGAACTCAGAGTTATAAATGGAGACGTTGTCAAAATACAACCAAAGTCGTCTGAAAAATACTCAGCCATTACAAAGGCTCTAACCGAAAAGAACACTGAGTTTCATACTTTTAAATTGAAGCAGGAAAGAGACTTTAACGTGGTACTAAGGGGTATGCACTGTTCAACCCCAATCGACGAAATAAGAGAAGCAATTGAGGAGTTAGCTTATACAGTTGTTAATGTTTGTAATATTAGGCAAAGAACTACAAAAAAACCGCTTCCTATGTTTTACATCAGTCTGAAGCAATGCAGCAATAACAAAGGCATATACGAATGTAATACACTTTTAAACACACGAATAAAAATTGAGCCACCTAGGAAGAAACGTGAGATTCCTCAATGTGTCCGATGCCAACGTTACGGACACACCAAGCGATACTGTAACCGTAGCCCACGATGCGTTAAATGTACAGGAAACCACTTTACTTCCGAATGTTCCCGCAAACTCGTCGCACAAGACGTTCGATGTGTGCTCTGCGAAGGCAATAATCCCGCTAATTATAAAGGTTGCACTGTCTATAAGGAGCTGCAACAAAAGTCGTTCCCAGCACTCAGGAACAGAGAAGCGAGGAACATTAACCAGGAAGCGCCTCAAAGATCCGCTCCACGAACAACAACGTCGTATGCAAATGTTGTACGTAACAATACTCCGGTAGAAACCAATACGAACCTAACCACTCCGCTCAACAATCCAAATACTCAACTGAATGAGGATATGACCGAGCTAAAAACCATGCTTAAAGCATTGATGGGTCAAGTGAGTACACTACTTAATCTACTAACCAGAGTCGTAGCAAATATGTCGAAATGAATAAATTATTAAAAATCGCAGTCTGGAATGCCAATGGGCTCAGTCGTCATATCCATGAAATATCAGCTTTCTTAGCAGACAAAAATATTGACATTATGTTGATATCTGAAACCCATTTCACTGAAAAAAGTTACGCAAAAATTCCGCAATATGACCTATACTCCACAATCCACCCAGCTGGCACTGCGCGTGGGGGAACTGCTGTAATTATTCGCAACAGTATTGCACACGTGGAGCACGAATGTTATAAAAAGAAATACCTGCAATCAACGGTTATAACAATTGATGATTATAAAGGCCCCATAACAATTGCAGCGGTATATTGCCCTCCCAATCATCCAGTTAGCTGCGAACAGTTCCAAGAATTTTATAACTCCCTAGGATCAAGATTCATCGCTGGGGGTGATTATAATGCTAAGCATCCACAATGGGGGTCTAGAATAACAACTCCTAGAGGCCGTAACCTATATAAAGCTATGCAACAAAACAGCCTGTCCCACCTATCAACGGGTGAGCCAACCTACTGGACAACGGACAGAAACAAGCTTCCAGACGTTATCGACTTTTTTGTATCCAAAGGTGTACGAAAAACAAACACTTCCATGGAATCGTGCCTGGACCTGTCATCAGATCACTCACCGATAGTTCTAACAATTAGCTGTGAGGCTCAGATCAGAGCAAGAACAATCTGTCTGCACAACAAAAGCACAAACTGGGAGCTGTTTAGACAAAGCATTATCGAGACTCTAGTCACCAATATTCCTTTAAAAAACAAAACAAATATAGACGATGCAGTAGAACTTTTGAACTCAGCCATTCAGCATGCTGCATGGACTTCCACATTGGAGCCCAGCTGTATAAGTAATTATCGTGATGTAAGCCAGGTTGTAAAGGAGCAACTAAAAGAAAAGCGGAGACTGCGTCGAATTTGGCAAATGACCAGAAGCCCCTATGACAAAAACCGGTTCAATTGCGCTACAAAGCAACTCAAAAACGCCCTACGGTCAACAAAAAATTCAGAAATACAAAGCTATCTCAGCAGCTTGTCACCTTCACAGGCTTCAGGTTATTCTCTATGGAAAACTACAAAAAAACTAAATCAACCAACATCACATGTGCCACCTATTAAAACGAAAGATGGCGGATGGGCCAGATCTGACAAGGAAAAAGCACAGTCATTTGCTCTTCATTTATTAGAAGTATTTGCGCCGTTTCCAAGCAAATATCCACAAGAAGACATAAAAATAGCTGAATTACTTGATGCCCCATACCAAATGGATATTCCTATCCAGCATTTTAAACTAAAAGAAATTAGAGGAATTATCAAGAATACGCTAAAAGACAAAAAATCGCCGGGATATGACCTTATTACGAGCAGAATCCTAAAGGAGCTACTAGATTGCGGCTATAAATTCATTGCACAACTATTCAATGCGATTATCCGATGTGACCACTTCCCAAGCCAATGGAAAGTGGCTCAAATTATCCTTGTTCCCAAACCTGGGAAACCGGCAGAAGTGGTCACCTCATATAGACCAATTAGCTTGCTTCCGATGTTTGAGAAACTTCTTTTGAAGCGACTTCTCCCAATCATAGAGTCAAATCAACTTATACCTTCCCATCAATTTGGATTCCGAAAGCATCATGCTACGATAGAACAAATAAATCGAGTATATGCATTTGCACAGAATGCACTAGAAAATAGAGAATACTGTTCAGCTGCATTCCTGGATATCACCCAAGCATTCGACAAGGTGTGGCACCAAGGGTTACTGTACAAATTGAAAATGCATTTACCCTATCACTACTTTGCCATATTAAAGTCCTACTTAGAAAGCAGATTCTTCATGGTCAAAGTTAACAGCGACGTAACTTCCCTCCATCCAATCAAAGCTGGTGTTCCACAAGGGAGCGTTTTGGGACCTGTGCTCTACACACTATTCACGGCTGATCTGCCGCTGACTGTTACCACATATACCGCAACTTTTGCAGATGATACTGTTGTAATGGCCTGCAACAAAAACCCCGTGTTAGCCTCGAAACATTTGCAGGAGAACCTGAACCAAATTGACTTATGGCTAGACAAGAGGCGAATAAAAGCAAATGCAATAAAATCAGTGCAAACGACTTTTACCCTACGTGCAGGTTCTTGCCCTCCAGTGACACTAAGTAACTCCCAATTGCCACAAGCAGACCATGCAAAATACCTTGGGGTGCACCTGGATCGGCGGCTTACGTGGCGCTATCACATCTTCTCCAAACGGAAACAACTTGGAATAACGCTTAGGTCTTTGTTCTGGCTACTTGGACGAAGGTCAGCCCTAACACTTGGAAATAAAGTCCTAATATATAAGGTAATACTGATAGCCCATATGGACTTATGGTATTCAAATTTGGGGATCAGCATCCAAGTCAAACCTGGACATCCTACAACGATTCCAATCAAAAGTCATACGACTGTGTGCTAATGCACCTTGGTATGTCAGCAACGACATCATTCATCGGGATCTAAACATCCCAAAAGTAAATGATGAAATCATGAAATATAGCCACTCATATCGCAAACGTCTTAGAATCCATCCTAACAACCTAGCGGTAGAATTGATAACCAGCGATACCAGCGCGCGAAGACTAAAAAAATATGTACCATCGTACTTACCATTCAGATTTACCACCTAAGATCAAATTAGAAATTAAAAAAAAATAAATAAATAAATAAATAAATTAAAAACTAATAATAATAATAAGGAATGAATGAAATTAATATATATAGAATCTAACTTTGTTAAATTAATGTACCTAATGTATTGAATGTTACTGAAAAATTCATACACATGTTTATAACCAAATATAATATAAGTAGTACTGAATGTCCAGCTGGACAGATTGTAGTTAAATAAATGGAGATAAAAAAAAAAAAAAAATCTTTGTGCGGGCTACACTTTTGCAAAATTTCATTAAGATAGCTCTAACGGTATAGAAAAAAAGTGGCAACAGACGGACAGACAGAAGGGCGGACAAAATAAAAATTGCTTAGAAAGTGATTATGATCATATCTGTATATATATATATGTTCATACCTACCACTCCTCCTTTTTGAAATTGCAGCCCCTCTCTAAAGCACAAATTAAGTATACCCTATTTACCTTTTTTAATGGTAAAGGGTATAATGCAAAGACTCACAGTTAACTCTTACTGATTGACTGACTTTTGGCTGTACCAATCGTGGGTATTTATTAATTTTTTTCTATACATAAATTACATATAATTTTTCTATAGGTGTTATTGAATTTAAAGCCTAACCATGAAATGTGCATTATTGACAAATTTGCAAGCTGGCCTTGTCTTGAGTTCTTCAGAGTATTGCACTTGATATCATGTTGCAACAATGCAAATATCATCGTTAAAATGGCAATATTTTCCTAGCACAAGCATAATTGCATGCAAAATAAGATGTTATGCATTAAACGTTTGAATGTTAAATACCTCCCAATAACGTTTGCACATCAACTATTAATGTAATTAACAGCTACCATAAATACAAAGGTAACAACAAGCCTTCACGGCAGAGGTCAGGATATAACACACACATTAGGAAAAGTCAAAGCAGATTTAAACATTGAAAATATATTAATAAGGCATGAATTTCATGTGGTCAATGATGATTTTCCCATTCCATCCGATGGAATACTGGGACTTGGTTTTATTAAGAAATACAACTGTATACTTGATTACCAAAGAAATCAAGACTATCTGATTTTAAGACCACCCGACTTTCATGAAGATATAGCAATTCCGTTGAGAAATTCTTTAAATATAAACTTAATATCCATACCAGCAAGACTAGAGGTAATCAGTGAAATCTATATACAAAGCCATGAAAATGAAGTACTAATCCCACATCAAGAAGTACAAGATGGAATATTTGTTGCAAACACAATCGCAACTAATACACATACATTTGTAAGAATCATAAATACTACAACTAAGAATGTAACTTTACAAAATATACATATTAACACACAAAGTCTAACCGACTATGAAACTATAGAATGGAATAGCACTAAAAATAACAATATTAAGTTGCAAAAATTATCCAAAAATTTTCCTGACTTTGTGAAGATTGGTCTAGAAAAACTGTGTACAGAATATATAGACATTTTCGCTCTAGAAGCAGAAAAAAACATCAGTAAACAATTTTTATAAACAAAAATTGCGATTAAAGAATAAAGATCCAACCTATATAAAAAATTATAGAATACCACATACACATAAAGAGGAGATAACTAAGCAAGTAGGTAAACTAATAAAAGATGATATAATAGAACCATCAGCGTCTGAGTACAACAATCCATTACTGTTGGTACCGAAAAAATCATTGGCCGGTAATACAGAAAAAAGATGGATACTAGTAGTTGACTATAGAGAATCAATAAAAAGTTAATAGGAGATAAATTCCCACTACCAAGAATAGACGACATCCTTGATCAGTTGGGGAGCAAAATATTTCTCTTGCCTAGACTTAATGTCAGGTTTTTACCAAATTGAGTTGGATAAGAATTCACGGGATATTACATCCTTTTCAACAAATATAGGTTCATTCCGCTTTAAGCGTCTTCCATATGGACTAAAAATAGCACCAAATTCATTTCAAAGAATGAATTGCATTTGCTGGATTATCCCCAACACAAGCTTTTCTTTATATGGATGATTTAGTTGTATTGGGCCAGTCAGATCAACATATGTTAAACAATTTAACAGATATATTTGAGACGTGTCTAAAATACAATCTGAAGCTCCACCCAGAAAATTGTTCAATATTCAGTCACGAAGTAACTTATTTACGCTATAAATGTACAGATAAAGGCCTTCTTAAAGACGATAGCAAATTCAAAATAATTCTAGACTATCCAATACCTAAAGAGTACAGAAGTCTGAAGCCGATTTATACCGACTTCGAAACAACCTTTACCTTTTCTTGTGCGTGCTAGTTCAACAATGAGGATGTTTTCTTCATAAATGAACTTTAGGAGCATATTGACGGTAATTTTTGGTAGGGTCCCTTGAAATGATTATATCGACCCCATTTCTTGTGTATGGCTTTCAAGTGTCAATATAACTACTAATATAAAATTTCATCCAAAAATATTGTGTAGGCCGAATGTTATAATAATATGTCAATTGTGTGCGTGGCTGTAAAAATAACACGCCCATTTTTTGTGTAGTGTTTAATGTTACTACCCACAACTTCCTATGAAATTTCGTTGAAAAATCTTTAATTAACATAGTAATGATTTTATGTTAATTGTGGACGTGGCATTAGAAATAATCTGCCCATATTTGGAATGCATGCTAGTAAAGATCCAGTGTATACATATACCAATGTATTTTCATATATCATAACTAGAAGCAAGGATAGAGTAATTGTCTTTAAGTTGTGTCCCGAAAGTTCATTATATCCTCTTGTTCGCGCCGGAGCCCTCCTGACGATGGCTGCTGCCTGCTCACAGTTACCATGCGACTCTGAGCGGGACTCAGTGCGGAGAGAATTCCCCTCATTGGGTCCCGCCAAAGTCGGGCGGCAGGCCGTAGCCATCTTTCTTTTTGCCAGGCGAAAGTGCCGACTCAGGTAGAGGAGGAGAATCAGTTGGCAAGACGGCGTCCAGACGAGCAGTTCATTTTTTTTTAACCAAATAGAAGAAAAGTATTTATATCAAAATTGAAGAAAAGAATTATAATTGACAATAAAAATATAGTGTTAGTTTAAGAAAAGGTGTGTTATTTTCCAGAAGATAAGAATATAAATTTTGTTTATACGGCCAACATAACTTCACAGCGAAAAAGATGGAATCAAAAAATTACTTGGCTCTTCGAGCCGGATCATGACGCCTTTGCATCCTGAACGCACCACCCTGTCTCCTCCTTTCGCCACCGCGGGGGGTGATTTTGCGGGTCCTTTTGAAAAATTACTTGGCTCTTCATAACACGGTCCTTCGAGCCGGATCACATCTGCGTCCGGTAAGTCTCTAAAATTTATATATATTTATATATTTATAAAATTTATTAATATATCGTAGAGTAGTTAATAATTCTTGTCATTTTCGTTGTAATATTGAACGCCGCATATTTTTGATTTGCCTTTTTATCACACCAATTCGGTTGGGTACGGTCGTCGCGGTAAACGGTACATTTCCGTATTGTTACTCGTGTGAGTGTGTGTGCGTGTATATTCTTGCATAGCAGCAGGTACTGGAATTTACATTTTTGTTTTAAATAAATTCTCAGCACGGCCGCTGCGAATTCGGTCCGCAGTCTGCAGCTCAAAGCGCTGCCGACGCCGGTTACCATAAGCCGTGTACAGCTGCTTGTGCACATATTTTTTCACAACCGCTGTGCATGCTATTGCCATTGCCGCTATTCCGCTGTTCCGTTGTGCATTCGGTGCCCTAGTTTTGCGAGTTGGTTTGTTTGTTGATACGAGTTAAGGCGGGTATCACACTCACAACTCTTGCGTTTCAGCTGTTCGGGCTATCCGTATTGCGTGCGTATATCGCCGCGTCGAAGTAGTATCGTGTTGCAAGTAAGTGCTAGGGGCATATTGTTTTTGTTTCTACATTGGCGTGGGGTCTGCAGCTCACTGCGCTGCCCTGAGCATGTACGTTGCGTACCGTTGTTGGTGAACCGGTAACTTACCCCGTTGCCGGTAGTGTTCCGTACTAACATGTCAACAACGGTTAACGTGGTGGATGATCGACATTTTCGACACGAGTGCGGTGTAATTAGGTTCGCAGTCCGCAGCTCACAGCGCTGCCGATGCCTTTTTACAGCAAACCGTGTACCAGCGGTGCTTGAACATCCCCATATTACTACGCTGAAAAAAAAATATGTATACTCTTTGACATCCGTACATGACAGTTTTTCGCAGCTCACAGCGCTGCCAGCTTTGTCTTTCTTTTGTCTTTGATATTACCCTGTATCGGTGTACCCACGAGCGACGCAAGGTCCGGGTCACATACAGCAGCTCACAGCGCTGCGTTGGGTGTGTCAAGTTGGGACATTACTTCATTTTTTTCGATTGTAGTTGTTCAGTGCGGTCGTCACTGCCTGGGCTTCGTGTAGTTCATTCCACTGGGGATTGTCTGTTACGGTGTGTAGACTCTTCAGTCATATCAGTCACGTCAGCGGGTCAATTGTGTACACATATAGCTGGGTAACTGGTTGTATCGACGTGAAGGTGTAGTGTTTTTCCGTGTTCTGCTTGCGTTTTGCCATCATTGAGCTGCGTTCTCAGGTCAAGCGGTCTGCAACTATGCTGACTCCGCTGATAGACGCGGCTGATAGCCTGACCGCGTTTGTTATTGAGTTCGAGCGAAACTCTTCCGCTTCTCAAAACCTTGAGTATCTTCGCCTTGATCTGGCTGAACTGGCAGACTTATGGCAGGCGTTGAAAGCGGCGAGGGCTGCAGCGGTCATTGAAGCGGATTTAGACGAAAAATGCATAGCCATTAAAGAGTCCATACGGCAACGATTCGCAGCAAGTTTTGCCATGTATAAACAGGATCATGCTCGGATCAGTGGTCTAATGCAATCCCTGACCGTCTCTCCAGCGGTGCCTTCCGAGGCGTCTGCTGAGCTGTCTCCTCAATCCCATAGTATCCCGGTGCCTCCTTGTGATATTGAGATTTTCGGGGGGGGAGTACTCCAGGTGGATCACCTTCCGTGATATGTTCACGGCGCTGTTCCTTCGGAACGCTCGACTATCTAACATCGAGCGGCTGTACCATCTGAGGGGAAAGACTAGGGGGAGGCGCGAGAAATCGTGAACCAATGCCAATTGACCAATAGCGGTTTTGATCAGGCGTGGGCAAGGCTTACTGCCCGGTAAGAAAATCGGCGCAAGCTCATTAATTGTCAGCTGAAGTCCCTATTCACGATGCGTACCATAGGTAAAGAAAGTGGGTCGGAGCTAAAGAGGCTGCAGCGGGAAGTTAGCAACTGCATTATGGCGTTGCAGGAGCTGTCGGTGGATGTAGGCAGTTGGGATCCAATTTGTATATACTGGAGTTCCATTCGGTTGCCGGAGAGGACTCTTTCTCTTTGGGAGCAATCCCTTGCAGATCATGCGGATATACCGACTTGGGTGGCGATGGAGGAGTTCCTCTCGAAACGGTTCCAAACTTTGGAGGCGGTCTCTGATGTCTGCCAGACGGATCACGCACGGGAGCTTGCGGGGAGTCGCTCAACACCACTCCGTAATAGCCACATGCAGGCTCATCAGGCAAGGGTCAATCCGCAAGGGTGTAAGATATGTATACTACCAGGCCATCGGGTCTCCCACTGCTCTACTTTCATCAACGCTGATGTATCAGAGCGATGGGGATGGGTAAATCGCTTCCACTTGTGCGTGAATTGTTTGAAGGGGGATCATCGTTTGTCAAATTGCACGAGTAAATACCGATGTTTTACGTGCCAAGAGCGGCACCATACTCTACTGTACCGCCATTATACACGTATGGTATAAGGGAGTCAATTACATTGCCCGGGCATTGATCGACCCTGGGTCGGAAGGGTCTTTTATCTCAGATCAGCTCCAACGACGCCTGCGGCTCCCTACGCGTACCGTGAATCCCCAACTGTCCGGGGTAAGCAATGTGGTGGCTGCTAACGTGACAAAAGCGTGCGAACTAATGTTAGGGTCACCTCTCGACAGTACTGTGCGGCTCCCGGTGTCAGCATTATTACTGCCCACCTTAACCAGCGAATTACCCCGACTAGGGGTATCAACGCAACAATATGCCCAATTGGCCGGCTTACAACTGGCTGATCCAAGCCTTTCAAACTCTTCACAAGTTGACATTTTGATAGGGGGTGATTTATACCCGATGGTGTTGCTTGATGGGTTGAAGTGTGACGTTATTGCCCAGGAAACTGTATTTGGGTGGATTCTCACAGGACCCATGCCTGAGAGCTCGACACAGACATTCTGTGCCAGGGTACAAATTGAGACCGGCCACCCGGCCGAAGAGCTCTAGCAGAGATTCTCGAGGTAGAGGAACCACCTAGGGAGAAACGGTTGTCGCCCGGTGACCAGGCTTGCCTGGATTTGTATTCCCGGACCACTTACAGAGAATCTTCTGGGCGGTATGTAGTAGAACTATCGTTCAAACCAAGGCACCTGCCTGAGGAGTCACTTGGGGCTTCTCGGCACATTGCGTTAAAGCAGTTCAAGCGCAATGAAAGCAGGTTACTTCGTAACCCTGAGCAGAAAAACCAGTATGACTCCGTGGTACAGGAGTATTTGACTCTTGATCATATGATCAAAGTCCCGCCTCCACCTTCAGGCGCTCTTGCTCACTATTCTTTGCCTCATCATGCGGTCATGAAACCCGAGAGTACGTCCACCAAGTTGCGAGTGGTGTTCAATGCGTCTCAAGCAACCACCAACACTCTCAGCTTGAATGATGTCTTATATACGGGTCCCACCTTGCAGGCTGACTTGACACAACTTATCGTGCGATGGCGAATGTTTCAGTTCGTCTTTAATGGGGATCTGCAAAAAATGTATCGGCAGATTAGAGTAGCTCCAAAGCACACTCCGTACCAGCGAATTGTTTTTAGGGCCTCTCCTGCAGCGCCAGTCTCCGATTACGAGTTACAAACGGTTACCTTCGGAGTCAACTGTGCACCTTACTTAGCGATTAGGACATTGGAACAGCTCGCGACGGAAGTCGAGGAGGACCTACCCCTAGCAGCCCGGGTATTGCGTGAATGTATGTATGTGGACGACGCCTTGGTCGGCACACATGATGTGAACGCAGCGATACAGACTCGAGATGAGTTGATCCGTGCACTCGACTCTGCCGGCTTTTCCATGCGAAAGTGGACACCTAATACGGAAGCCATTCTCGCCTCTTTGCCTCAGGACCACCTGCTCTGAGGGGACTTTCTGAAGCTGGATGAAGCTAGTCTAACTAAGACATTAGGAATCCGGTGGAACGCAAAGACTGACCATTTCTACTTTCACCTTCAGCCCATTTGCTTCGACCCACGAGCCACCAAACGCAAGGTGCTATCGATTATAGCTCAACTGTTTGATCCAGCCGGATGGCTGGCACCTGTTGTGATCGTGGCCAAGATCTTGATGCAGCAGATTTGGGGGGACAAAACTGACTGGGACGAATCGCTGACCCTCGCCTCATCAAGTCGTTGGAGGGAATTTTTAGGGGCATATGACGACATCTCGCAGATTCGAATTCCGCGTTGGGTGGGGTCTGCACCGGATGTAGATATTCAGTACCATGCGTTTTGCGATGCTTCGCAAGCGGCATACGCCGCCGCGCTGTAGGTGCGATGCCAGTGCGGCGATACTGTCACGTCCCACTTATTAGTGGCTAAGTCGCGGGTAGCACCTGTTAAGACGTTGTCCTTACCTCGCTTAGAACTCTGTGGCGCGGTATTGTTATCCGAGTTGGTGTCGGCACTTCAGACAAGGGTGGGAGTCACCTCCGGCAACTTGTTTTGTTGGACGAATTCGACCATAGTTTTGCCTTGGCTCCAGAAATCCGCGCATACATGGAAAACCTTCGTAGCTAATCGGGTTACCACCATTTCAAGTAAAGTAGGTGTGGAATGCTGGAGACATGTCAGGTCTGCAGACAATCCGGCTGATCATGCCAGTCGGGGGGTAACTCCAGCAGCGCTTGTTCATAACCATTTATGGTGGAGCGGTCCGGGATTGTTGGGGTATTGTCCTTGTTTGACGGGGGACGTCCTTCTGCTGCGCGCGTGTATCTGAAAAGCCTAAGCCACTTCGTTAAATAATCACTGCACTCTTTTTACGTTTAAAATAACCAGCCTTTATTACTTAAAATACTAACTCTTATATACTATTTACAATTCATAATTACAATACAAAAACTGACCTTTCTGGTGTTCCAGTTTCGCACCTATTAATTGGTGTCAGTTGGTCAAGCCAACTGACCTACGACAATCTGAAATGTTGATGGTGCATTCTAACTTTGAATGCCATTCGGTGGCTCGACTGCAAAACTGTAGCACCCTAAAAGTTTACATAATAAGTATTACATAGGTAATAGTAAATCTAAATACTCGCACCCTAAAAATATGTGCTTTCTTAAGTAACTTTAACACATGCTAATCACACAGAATGTGTGGCATCTGTTAGGAGTCGATGCTGTGAGACACTACGCGCAGGCAGCTTGATTCTAGCTCACAACATCCCTCCCCTCTTTCTAAAAGAAGTTAGTGCAACTAACTTCTAATGAATCTTTACAATATTTTTCTCTTTTCTGCACTTTAAACTATCTGTGCATTTTCTTAAACCTATAGTACATATGTATAGTTTTTTTCTTTTTTCAAATTCGCCTTATTTGGGTTCAATTGTTGTATTCTTTTCTTTTTACTTTTGTGTTCTTTTCTTTTTTCCTCTTTTGTTTCATTTTGTTCCTTATTTCTATCTTTTTTTTTCTTCTTTTTTTTCTTTGTTTTATTCTGTTCTTTTATTTCTATCTTTTTTTTTATATTCCCCATTTTATATTTGGTCTTTCATCGACTCTTTTCTCACTGGCGTATATACAATTTTCAACAACTAGCGATAATACAATTAATCCTATACTTAAGATCTTATATTCTACTATGAGATTTATATCTAAAATATTACGTTATACTTCTGCTATCTGCTGATCCGGTTGACGGCTGCCGTTGACGGAGTGAAATCCCTCGATGAACTGTGCATACCCCTCCCTTCTTTCTGGATCAGTACGTACAAAGATGTTATAGGTTGGCGATCTGGTTTGCCATTAAAACTTTGCTTTTAGTGGCCTTCTTCTATCCATTTATGTAGTGTGCCCCACGGCTGTAAGTGGTACTGCCTCTGCTTATAGTATTCAACTTGTAAAAAAAAAACATTTGGAATACATGAGAGATTACAATACACCTTCTTCCTTTGCAGCAATGCGTTTTATGGTGGAAGTGTTTCTCTTGAGCTTCCTCATAATGGTATTTGACATCGTTTGGCTTTGATGTGGAGACAATCGGTATTTCTCTGAGACACACATTTAATGACGTAATTTGTGTACTCTGATCGGTAACCAGTCTCTGTGTCCTCTTGTATTAAATCATATTTCCTATGTAAATCATATTCCATATGTTCATACTCTAGATTGGACATACACTTCAATGAAGCAATTAACTGTGAGCCAAATTTCTTCTGCTTATTATATTTGGTGGTGGTTTCAGTCACCCACCTTAAGCTTTTACCCATCTTCAACTTCTCCAAAATCGATTCTGTTGAGATTGTGATACACTCGGTGGACATTGTACTATAATTGTCCAATTCAAAACATGACTCCGCAAGGAAACTTGTTCTTTTTTCGTTGCTTGTCAATAACTTATCCACAACGCATTCAAATGCTGCGGCCATATGCCGTTTCGCAAAATTAAAATTACATCCGTCGCCATTCATCCCCAATCTAATATGTTGGCATCTTTGGGGTCACAAACCTTAGATAACTGCCAAAAATCTTTGTTTTTCAAAAACGCATCTTTCCGAATACTACGTTGGTCTCTTAGCCCGCACCGTCTTCCGACATCCGCTGTTCCCGGAACTTCCTGCTTCGCTTCACATCATCAGAGCTATATAGAGAACACCTATAATAATTTTCTTAATTTTCTAGTATACATTTTAGTTTGATATTTCTTCTATGTTTAATTTTTGTCGAACATTACATAAGTCAATTTAATAAATGAATTTCAAAATTATATAATATTTAAATAAATATACTATATATACTATATATACTCTTGGGTATAATTTTCCAATTTAGTATGATTTTTGTTTTTTTTTTTATTATAACACTTATTTCATTATAAAGTTAGATTTTAAATAATTAATTATTTTCTAAACTACCTTTAATTTTAATCTGAACTTTTACACAGATTATAATTTTTTTAATCTTTAACTTTTCTTAAACATACGCTATTCCTGAATATATAAACAAAAAAAACAATATTTCTACAACATGCTTTTTCTATAATTTAATGCTGTATCATTCAATTTGCGTCCACTCGTCTTTTCCCCTCACATTATCGGATTCGCTACCGTATCCTGGAGGAAAAGAGGACTGGACTATGCGTTTTCATAGCCGTATAGGGCATCAGTTTTGCTCTGATTAATTTTTCGTGTTTTTTTTCAACACGTGAGTTAACACTCATTTCAACTTTGAACCAATTCATTGGCCCTCCGACAAAAACCAGATTATACAAAATAATCCCGTTTGTGTCAAAACTTTATCCATTGCATGACTATACCTTTCATCGCATACAATTACTTTTTATTTAAATTCACTTCTAGCCTGATATGTATATATCCATTAACGATTCTATTTTCCATCCTGTAATCAGCCCGTATATGAATACATACATACATTCAAGGCGCTTTAAATTACCTAGAATTAATTGCTTATTTTCCCAATCAACCTATACTTTTTTTTATATCCCAACATATACATTTATTCAAATTTCCATACGCTAATTTCCTAATCAATTAACAGTTAAAACCTATGTACGAGTATATCTACATATAGCCTGCTGCAGTATCTGCAAATATATACATACGCACATACCCATTCCTCCTAACTAGAATACTTACTTCTTTAAATATACATTCGTACATTCATTCTTTATCTTATACACATATATACATACTCGTATATATACTTACTTCACCAGCAGTTCCGTTGCCTGGCGTTAATGCTCATGCATCGAATTTCAGTGCATACACTGCCGTATGTGTGTATGTACATATTCGAAGTTTTGTTTTATATTACTTACCCACGACTCTCTTATTATTTCATTTTATTTTTTAATTACGTGCAATATTTATCATTATTTAAAAAAAACATTTTTCCCTACTATGCTTCGTTCGGCCACAGTGCATAATAAGCACTTTTATTACGTCAACTTTAATCGCTCGATTTTAAGTGGCACACTTCTACTGGCCTTGACTTTGAAAATCGGAGCTGTGTGTTATCCGATATACACACGTACATGTTTACGTTGTTATTATGGTGTTTACACTTGTAAAACACTGTCAACACATGTCTTTAGTTGTGTGGTCTTGTATGGAATAATTTTAACAAATTATTATGTAGCTTTTTATTCTTGCCCTTAATCGTTACGACTGTTGTAACTGGGCTTCGGATCTCTGCTACCATATACGGACCTATCCACACAGGTGAGAATTTATTTCTCCTGGCTTGATTCCTCATGAGTACCTGATCACCCACGTTCAAAACGACTGGGTTTAGTACCTTGTTATAGGCCTCCCTGGCTACTCGTTTAGCGCAATCCTGGTTTTCTCTGACCAACTCGTGCGCTCGCTGTAGCTGATACTTTTGCACTTTATTCGGGTCATCAGCATTGGACACTGGCGCACATTTGCGCTTCAGACTTGCTGGCATATTAAAATCAAACCCGTAGAGCGTCCTGAACGGAGTTTGCTTCGTTGATACAGGTACCGTATTATTGTGTACATGCATTGCAGTGGTCAACCATTGATCCCAATTCGAGCCGTCTTCTTTGGCAAAACTGCGCAAGTACTCGGCCAAAGGTCGATGACTACGTTCCAATGAGCCATTCGCCTGTGGATGATATGGTGTTATGTGCAACTTCTTGATTCCCAGCATTTTACACGTTTCTGAGAATAGTTTTGATACGAAATTTGAACCATTGTCGGTTATCAAAACCTTAGGTATGTTGTAACGTGCTATAATTTCATCAAAGAATGCTTTGGCTACCGTACCTGCTTCCGCATCAGGTATAGCCACGCACGCCATATACTTTGAGAAATCATCTTGGAACGTCAAGATGTATTTATTGCCCGAAACAGTCTCAGGTAAAATACCTACAATATCCATATGAACGTTATCAAATGGCTGTTTTGGTGTGTCAGTTAGCACCATAGGCATCTTGGTTAGCCTTGAACTTTTATTGGCCTGGCACTTTGGGCAACTTCTTACATATTTTTTTATGTCTTTGAGCATACCTTTCCATCCGTATACTCGCCTAATCCTATCATGGGTTTTCCAGAATCCCTGGTGTCCACCTAGAGGTGAATCATGGAAACCCTTTAACACAGCCTGGATATCCTTTATATCCTTCAGCCATTCCACACTACTGGCTCTTTGTTCATTAGCAGCGTCACCCGCATTGCTAACATTTCCTGTTGCATCAATTTTATCCCCTTGAATTCTCTCGGTCTTCTCCTTATCTGACCGTGCTTTGGCCCTCGTTTGCACTACTGATACCTTCTGTGCCTGCGGTACTCTGCTGAGTGCGTCCGCATTCAGATTCTTCTTCCCAGGTTTGTATATGATTTCAAAATCATACTCAGACAATTTGTGTCTGAACCTGGCTAGCCTAGACGTTTGGTCTTTCAAATTGGCTATGCCTCTCAACGGCTGGTGATCAGTATATATCTTAAATGGGCGTCCTAGCAGATATGCTCTAAAATTCTTCGTAGACCACACTATGGCTAGAAATTCCTTCTCTATTGTGGACTATCTCTTCTCCGTGTCGCTAAGCGCTCTGCTTGCGAATGCTATTGGTCGGTCATCACCGACTTTCCCTTGTGACAATACTGCCCCTAATGCTTCATTGCTAGCATCAGTGGTCAACAAAAAAGTTTGCTCAAAGTCTGGGTACGCCAAAATTGGTGGCGAGCTAATTATCTCCTTTAGCCTCTCGAATGCTTGCTGACATCTCTCTGTCCATTCGAACTTTGCTTCTTTTCGTAGCAACTTATTCATGGGCAAAGCAATTCCGGCTAGTCCTTCCACGAACTTTCTATAATAGTTCACTAGTCCTAGGAATGCTTGCACTTCCTTTCTGTTTCTCGGAATCGCTAGATTTTTAACGCATTCCACCTTCTGCGGTAGTACTCCTGCTTCTGAGCAACGATGGCCTAAATAAACCACCTCTCTTCGCAAAAATTGACACTTCTCCGTGTTCAATTTCAAATTGTGTTCTCGTAATTTCTGGAGCACCTTGCACAAGCGTTGCGAATGCTGCTGCAAGTTCTTCCCATAAATTACAATATCATCGAGGTACACAAAACAATCTAACCCTTGTAAGCCTGTTAGCACATGGTTCATTAGCCGTTGGAAAGTAGCCGGTGCTCCTGTTAATCCAAACGGCATTCTACTAAACTCATAATGCCCTAAACCGGTGCTGAACGCGGTTTTCTGCTTATCTTGGGTATCCACCAGAACTTGGTGGTAGCCACTCGCTAAATCAAGTGTAGAAAAATATCTACTGTGTCCCAATTGATCCAGTATCTCTTCTATCCTTGGTATTGGGAACACCTGCTTGATAGTGGCGTCGTTCAATTTCCTAAAATCAACGACCATTCTCCACTTCTTCTGACCCTGAGCACCTCCCTTCTTTGGCACCAAAATTATTGGTGAATTCCAAGGCGAGATACTCGGTGAAATAATGTTATCTTTCAACATTCCCTCCACTTGCCTATTTACCTCATCTTTGTGAGCTTGCGGCAATCTGTACTGTTTCTGGTTAATTTGTGCTTGATCCACTCTAGTAGGTATTTCATGCTCTACCTCTGGTGTATATGTTAACTATTCTCCTTCCAGCAAAAATATGTCATGGAATGACGCACAAATGGCTTCTATTGATGCCTTCTCTTCTGAATTCACGCTTGGGTCCAACTTCAAGGATTCTAGCACCCTCTCCATTCTTTTTCTTATATCTACCTGCTTAATCTGATTCACCGATCTATAATTCGGTTCCTTAAAATTATCATAACTAGTGAACTTGGGCCTAAAATCCTCCTCCATCAGGTAGTCCTTTTCCGATGCGTTGAGTACGCAAGCGTGCACCTTACCCTTGTCAACGTGCGCTATGGTTTCTCCCATATATACGCCCTCCGCTAGCTGCTGCTTGTGCAAAACAAGAGTCCTAAGTTTTGTGTTTACATGCATAGTAACTACTCTGGTTGACCTTGCATTCACTACCTCCATACAATTCTTAACCTTATTCACGGTTCCTTCCTGCCATGACATTAATGGAAAAGTAAGGATTCTATGCTTATTGTTATCATAGAATGATAACTGCTTGTTGGTGCGTCCCCAAAGATTATCGCGGCCAATTATCCCATCAGCCGGGATACCTTTCCTATCGACTTCCACTGCGTGCATTCTAAAACTCATACCCTTAACTCCACTGTGCCCTATTCTGAGCGACCCCAATGTCCTAATGCACCCTTCAAACGCTCCGTTACGCGTTCTTAAGTCCATTTGATTAATGTCTAGCCCCTTCCGTAAAACACTAGATTTTACGAGGCTAGTGTCCGCCCCTGAATCTACTAATAGCACTAGCTTTCCACTCGCTGCCTCCTCGCAGGGTATCTCGATGAAGGCATCACCTATCCTGCTCATAGCGAAGCAACCTCCTTTTGTTCCCAATACGGACGTGTATCCACTCCCTAACTCATCGTGATACTGGAGAGCCTCTAGCTCCTCCTTCTCCTGGACTGTAGTTCCTATATTACTAGTCCCACGTATCTCCGGCCTTATTATTACTTCCTTTCTTTTGGCTTTCCAGTCTATTGGCCTCGACTGGGCCGCTGGAAGTTTCCCTGGTTCCTTTGTTGGGATTGTCTATCCCTGCATTCCGCTGCCCGATGTCCCATTCGTCCACATGAGAAGCATCTCAATCCCTGTATGTTATTGCCTATCCTTGGTTCACTTCTAGAATCCCAACTTGGTCGCTGCTGACCATTCCCAGTTTTGAAAGGATTTCTTCCTTGGTTAATTCCTTCTGTTGAATTAATTCTGGGACTACTGAAGTTACCCCTGCTGTCCCTCAAGGTTGGAACCGGGCGACTCGTTGCTGGCTGCCTTTTACTCTGATTCCATTTAGTGTCTACTTGGCACTGTCTACTTGCCTCATGACCATATGTTTGGCACTCCATACAATAGGGCGTACATATTTTTCCGTGTAACGCATTCATCCCTTGTATGCCCTGGATTATCACATAATGAGCAAATGGGTTTCCTTGGCTTAAACCTCTCAACCAAGATCTCTTGGTCTCTTTGTTGCGGAAATTGGCCCATCAATCT
Organism: Clusia tigrina; assembly: GCA_920105625.2. Taxonomy (NCBI): domain Eukaryota; kingdom Metazoa; phylum Arthropoda; class Insecta; order Diptera; family Clusiidae; genus Clusia; species Clusia tigrina. Next base: position 904,401 of record CAKKTE020000572.1, read on the forward strand.
ACCGACTCCACATCTGTTTTGCTGCTGTACTGTTCCTACCTCTGCAGGAGCATCAGTCCAGCAGATTCCACCTGTTGTCGTTCGCTGTTGTATTGCTGCTTCAGCTAAAGAGACCGCCTCCAATAACTCTGCCATACTCCTCGGCGTGAGAGTAAGAGTATAATTAGCTAAATCCCTATTTATCAGGCCTGCCTTGAACACAGAAATCATAGTCCGTTCTACTTGAGCCTTGTATGCTGCAACATTTTCTGGAAACTGCCTGTTGGCTTCCGTCTCAGCAGCGTTCCCGAGAGACTGGAGCCTTCGTCCCCAGGCTCTCAATTCCTCCCCCGGTGTCTGAGTTGATTCCTGTATTTCCCGTACAAGACAGTCGTACGACTTTTGTTTCAAATATGTCCGATCCAAAAGTACATATAATTCTGCCAGGGTGCTTACTGAGCTATGCACCAGTAAATCAAACGCATCACCTGTGGTTCTTTGCCTAATACACTTTATTAAGTGTTCCCCGTCCGCTTCCGGAACACTCTGTTGCGCTAGCTCACAACCTTCTTTGAAGCGCCGGATCTCAGTTCTCAGATCATACAACTCGACTCCTGAGAACATGGGCACCAACTTCTCCACCGCATGAGCAACTTCCAGAATGTCCATTTTACTCCTTTGTGTTTTCTTAATTGCTGGTAAAACCTTAGCTTTATTAATCTCTTTGGTAGTTTCCAAATTCTCTTCTCCCAGATCTGAGAGGTAATTGGTCAGTGACGGATTCAAACTAATTAGTCTTCGATCGTTTGTTCGTGCAGGCGAAATACTGCCTACAGTATCGGAACTTTGCTGCACGGGTACTGCTTCCGGCTCCTTTGGCGGATATTCCTGATTTTTATTATTTATCGGGCTTCCCGGAGAAAAAGGCTCGACACCGACTTCAGATGCGCCAAACAAAAATTCCGCTTGCTTTTCTTCATTAAGTACTAATTTTGGCTTCACCATGCGGCTTATCCCTTCTGGTGTTAAATATTCCGGCCAACGTACTTCCGGAGGCAATGTCAATACTGTCTGCGTAAATCCAGCTGATGCTGATTTTGATCTCTCCCTATTCAGTGAGGTCCTATTGGTCGCCCGTCCTCTTTTCAATTCCGCACACTCCTTTTCCAACAGCGTTGCTGCTTCCTCTGTTTCCGTCAACCTCTGAGAAAGTTCCTTTACCTTCTTCTCCAGATATCTTTTTGTGCTCTCCAATCTTCTGCTTTCTTATGAAAACTGAACAACTTTTCTTCTGTTCTTTTTTGGATTGCCGTCAAGGCTTGATCCGCTACCTCTAACGGTGACACAGCGCCTCCGGCGTTCGCCTGCCTCCACAATTCCTGAGCTTCTTCCCTGCTCGTACTCGCTTCGAACTGGTCAACTATTTTCCCAGTAAACAGTTTCACCTCTGACTGTATTGATTTCAATCTGTTCCTTATTTCCTCGTCTGGCGAAACCAAACTCATAATCTCTGGCCCTAGTCCCTCTAATTCAGAACTAAATGTATCTGCCCATTCGTTGACCAGACTATTTATGTAGTCTGCGTAATTTTCCGCAAAATATTTTCCCTTGCCGTACTCAACTGCGTGAGGCAACAACAGTCCGTGATTATTGTTGAACTCTCTCCCCAGATCTTGCAACTGTGTTATTCGCTTGCGGTAATACACGTTGTCCTTACGTAACCTGCCGTCTTTCTTAAAATTACGGACCAGTTCTTCAATCGCTTCGCTAATTTGCTCCTGCCTCAGCAGTAATCCTTGCGCTTCCTTCGTCATATCCCAAATGCCAGAACTGATGGCGTATCCCAATTACAAATAAAAATCCAATAATTATTAAAACTTGTTACAATATTTTATTCTGTCTTACTTAATACAAATTTATTTAAAAAAAAAACATTCCACTGTAAATTCTATCTTAATATTCCTTTAACTTCCATCATAAGTTCTATGTTCGCTGTCTACCGGCGTCCATTAAGTCCTTCCTTCAATGCAAATTGGTCTTTGACTTCCTCACCAATACTCCTTGTTTTCCTCTCACCATCTTTAATAAATCCATAGAAAAGGCCAATGTTTGTAAAAACCGAAATTTGATTTACCGGCAAAAGTGTCTTGATTCATTCCCGGAAATTTGAATCCATATTTAAAAATAAACCCGTAACGTATGCGCCACATAATAATAGCATTTAAATGTTTTCTTCAACATTGCTACGCAAATCGTAGCTTCCGAACTACAAAAAACTTTGATGCAACAACACGTGTTGTAAACACCTCTTGAAATATTTTTGCCTAATACCCTAAGCTCAAAAGCCAATCATTTAAATCAAACAAGAAAAATTCAGAACTTCAGAATTTAAACAATACAAAAACAATTTAACTTTCTCAACATAGACCACATGGCGTTATAAACAATACAAATGTCCCTCACGACAAACAAATTCAAATCCCCTACAAAAAAAATCCTCACAGCTAGGATGAACATACATAGACCGTCCGATCATACTGACGGTTTATGGTTGCCATTCAAAGCTGCGTGGAACAGCGCAAACGCGCCTGTAGGTTGCAACTTCTTTGACCAGCGCTACGGCGCCTTCAGGGTCGCAGAAGTATCTACTTAGATTACGCTATTATACACTCTACTCACCCAAATCTTTTTCGATGTCATCTTTATTCCACAGTGTCCTTCGATGAGGTCCTTCGAATTCGTTGCAGGATGCCTCTCTGCTTCAGGGTTCCTTGCCCTGGGATTACTCCAATAGGTCCTTTAGACCGGCTGCGCCAAAATGTTGGGGTATTGTCCTTGTTTGACGGGGGACGTCCTTCTGCTGCGCGCGTGTATCTCAAAAGCCTAAGCCACTTCGTTAAATAATCACTGCACTCTTTTTACGTTTAAAATAACCAGCCTTTATTACTTAAAATACTAACTCTTATATACTATTTACAATTCATAATTACAATACAAAAACTGACCTTTCTGGTGTTCCAGTTTCGCACCTGTTAATTGGTGTCAGTTGGTCAAGCCAACTGACCTACGACAATCTGAAATGTTGATGGTGCATTCTAACTTTGAATGCCATTCGGTGGCTCGACTGCAAAACTGTAGCACCCTAAAAGTTTACATAATAAGTATTACATAGGTAATAGTAAATCTAAATACTCGCACCCTAAAAATATGTGCTTTCTTAAGTAACTTTAACACATGCTAATCACACAGAATGTGTGGCATCTGTTAGGAGTCGATGCTGTGAGACACTACGCGCAGGCAGCTTGATTCTAGCTCACAACAGGATGGCTTACCCACGACTCAAATTCCTGGCCTCAGCCTTCGAAAATCGCTAGCCCGGACGCCCTGGAGGAACAGCGCAACGTTGCTACGCATACAATCCAGGTCAAACAGATGACTTGATGCTGCGTTTCTCATCGTTGCCGCGAGCACTGCGGGTTGTGTATATCCAGCGCTTTTCTAAATACGCTATGCGAAAGCTACGTGACCATGCCCCACCCCCGCGATCGCCTATCACGACTGCAGAGATTGTTGCCGCTACACTTCTCGTAACGACCAGAACGCAGCAGATGTGCTACCCCGAGGAGTATGGATGCCTGCAGAACGGGCAACCCATTTCCAATTCGAGTTCTCTGCTCACCTTGAACCCCTCCTTTCATTCAGATGGGTCGATTCGAGTGAACGGACGCCTAGCGCATTCCACTCACCCACAAATTTTGCCGTACCACGGACAGTTTACACGACTGCTCGTTGAGTTCGCCCATCAAATCTCGTTGCATGGGGGAAATCAGCTTATGCTTCGGCTCCTTCGAACTCAATATTGGGTTCCACGCGCAAAGGTTTTAGTCAAGGGTACCATTTTACGGTGTAAAACTTGCCTGGTAGAAAAGAAACGTAGATTGAGCCAGATCGTGGCGCCTTTGCCCCCTGAACGCACCACCCTGTCTCGTCCTTTCGCCACCGCGGGGGTTGATTTTGCGGGTCCTTTTCAAATTAAAACGTTTCAAGGGCGGGGGTATAAAATGACAAAAGGCTACGTGTGCATCTTTGTGTGTTTCGCCACCAAGGCCGCCCATTTAGAAGCTACCACGGATTTAACTACCCAGGCCTTTTTAGCCGCCCTGTCTAGATTCATTGGGCGACGGGGGTGCCCAGCTCACATTTATTCCGACAACGGAAAGAATTTTGTAGGAGCAGAGAAGATAGTCCGCATGGTGTTCGCACGTGTGATTCGAGAAGCTAAGTATCAGGCAACCACGCAGCATTGGTTTCACCAATTGAAATGGCATTTTATACCTCCAAACGCTCCCCATATGGGAGGACTGTGGGAAGCCGCAGTAAATTGCTTCAAACACCATTCCAAACGAATGGGTGGGCAGATCCGGTATACGTATGAGGAGTTGGTGACGGTATTAGCCCTCGTCGAGGCATGTCTGAATTCTCGACCGATTAGCGCACTCAGTGACGATCCCGACGACCTCCAACCACTTACCCCAGGGCACTTTCTAGTAGGGGGACCACTTCTTGCACCAGCCGTCTCGGAGGAGACCACCCCTTTCTTTCTATTCTTAATCGATGGCGTAGGCTTCAAGTTCTCTCCCAACAGTTCTCAGTACGTTGGAAACATGAGTATCTTCTGGAGTGCCAGCGCAGGAAAAAGTGGAAGAACATCCAGGAAAATGCAGCTAACGGAGATCTGGTGGTACTGCAGGATTACCACGTTCCACCCAATGAATGGCGATTGGAAAGGTAAACCTAAGAAGCTGCACAACAATCTTATAAGCTTTTCCACTCAAGAACCCCCAGGTAGATAGTTTGTGCGCATACACTATTGCCTGAACATAAAGAGACCCGATTTTTATGTGTTAATGCTCGAGTTGCATTGCCATGCAAAACTAACATACAAATATTCACATATAGACCTACCCCAAATAAAAAACATCAAAACAGCGGCTGTGGAATTAGGTCAAAACTTAATATTAAATAATATTGTTGATTAAAGCAAATTCAAGGGCAACGTCGCGTGAATACGGTCGCGATAAGGTAATATTTTATAAGCAAAAATTATTCTTTATATACATATTTTGTTTTAAATTATTGCTGGTTCTCGCCAATTGCTTTTAATGAAATTGCAAGGTGAACAATCGCAGTAATGTTGTATATATATGTTTGTACGACTGTGCACTGATCGACCGTGCTTATGGCTTACGAGCACTGGTAATTTGACACCACTCCGATTTTTCTTTTTGTTTTTGATTGTTTCTTTAGCGTGTGCCAGTGCAGCGTACATCCGTACGGGAATGTAAGTATGTTCCGCATAGCACATTTAGGTATGCAGAGTATATATTTAAGTGGATAGATACATACTTTCGTATAAAGTTAATAAATCTAGTAGAAAATATAGTTGAGCATAATTGCATGGGATACTTGGTTAGAAGATAAGATAAGTAAGTGCCTTGCATAGGCCGTGGCGAGCGTGCACCATGCAAGTAGGCATATAATAGGCATATGGATTATAAGGATCTTAGGAAAGTAGCTAAAGATAATAATTGCGGAAATAATTTAGCAAGTAGGTAGAAACGTAAATATGTAATTTTGCTGCACTAGGCCAGTTAATGAACTGGTAAGGTAAGCAGTGCATGACCTAGTTGCCGCGAAAGCAGAATAGGTGAAAATAGGTTATACTGTATAGCGTAAATGTAAGTTTATAAATATAAGTGTTTATAACTTAATAAAGGAGTTGTATTTTTGAAAGCGAAACGGTAGTGTCTTGTTTTTTGCGCTGCAATTCGGCACAGTCTTAATAATAGAGTCAGTGCTAAATTTTCAGGTCGAGGAACCACCGGACAACTGCCGTGCGTGGCGCACCGTTCTCGCCGAGGAGGTACAACAGTGCAGTTAGTTTGCAGGTATGGTAGCGAGGTGGGTAGTAAACATGAATCAGAGGAGTAATTGGTTAAAGTAAGAATATTCATTCAGCAACATTTATTAGTTGGGGGGAATACGCGCGTTAGGTAGGTCACCAGCGCATTTTTGGAGTTAGGTAGGTAATTATTGAAATAAGACATTATATAATCAGTATGATTTAGTACATTTGAAATTGTCGAAAATATCGGATTAAATTTCTATTTTTTGTAAGATGTGCCGATGGATAATTATTCTATGTAGGTATTTTTATCAATAAGTGTACGAATATTCTAGTTTTTGGTTGCTGTTTGGCGTGCTGGCCTTAGCGGTGGTAATCTCAGATGCAGAGATAGAAGTAAAGCAGATGAATAACACCGCGGTATTCTTCTAAGATGTTGGACAAGCATGGTTTTATACGTAAGAATGGACAATCCTAACGGAATTCAGGCCGATGAACTTGAGCGATTTCCTGAAGAGCACAAGGGAGTTCTTGCGCAAGGCAAGCTCGGTGTGTGAAGTTTCGAGGCGAAAATTTTAATCGGCAATGTTTGCTTCGTGTAGTGTGCCACTGGTCGAAACTGAAGCTGCTATAGCGACGCTTGGAAATAATGAGCAATTTCTGTGGGCAATGTTCAGGAGCAGGAAGGCCAAGTGTTGTGAGCTAGAATCACGCTGCCTGCGTGTAGTGTCTCACATCATCGACTCCTAACAGATGCCACACATTCTGTGTGATTAGCATGTGTTAAAGTTACTTAAGAAAGCACATATTTTTAGGGTGCGAGTACTTAGAATTAATATTACCTATGTAATATTTATTATGTAAACTTTTAGGGTGCTACAGTTTTGCAGTCGAGCCACCGAAGGGCATTCAAAGTTAGAATGCACCATCAACATTTCAGATTGGCGTAGGTCAGTTGGCTTGACCAACTGACACCAATTAACAGGTGCGAAACTGGAACACCAGAAAGGTCAGTTTTTGTATTGTAATTGTGAATTGCAAATAGTATATAAGAGTTAGTATTCTAAGAAATAAAGGCTGGTTATTTTAAACGTAAAAAGAGTGCAGTGATTATTTAACGAAGTGGCTTAGGCTTTTCAGATACACGCGCGCAGCAGAAGGACGTCCCCCGTCAAACAAGGACAATACCCCAACATTTTGGCGCAGCCGGTCTAAAGGACCTATTGGAGTAATCCCAGGGCAAGGAACCCTGAAGCAAAGAGGCATCCTGCAACGGATTCGAAGGACCTCATCGAAGGACACTGTGGAATAAAGATGTCATCGAAAAAGATTTGGGTGAGTAGAGTGTATAATAGCGTAATCTAAGTAGATACTTCTGCGACCCTGAAGGCGCCGTAGCGCTGGTCAAAGAAGTTGCAACCTACAGGCGCGTTTGCGCTGTTGCACGCAGCTTTGAATGGCAACCATAAACCGTCAGTATGATCGGACGGTCTATGTATGTTCATCCTAGCTAGAATAAGTATAGTATCGATATATAGTTTATTTCCGCGGTATTACATTAGGGAAAATGGAAATAAAATTGTGTTGAGTGAGAATTTAAGCACTCACTATTACTTTATTTCGCTCTTTACTTTTAAGAAAACGAAAGTTGGAAATGAAACTGGGAGCACTGAGCGACAACTCAAGGACATAACGTCGGTACTGAAGGACGGAAAGCGGTTTGGGACTAGAAAAAGAGGAGGAGAGCAAACTCGGAGACGGAAGCGACTGGCGTATTTGAGGAAAATACTGGAGGAAGAGCAAACAGTGGAGGTCCCTATGCCGTGGGAGCAAGCCAATAGATTGTGGCAAGAGGTATGCCAGTTGGAGGAACAACACTGCAGGAGACGTGAAAGACAATAAGAATAATATCTTTGTTATACATAAGTTGTTAGTTTAATTACCTTAACTTGTTTATTTATTTTAAAAAAGGAAATTGTTTATTAATAAAATTTATAAATATAAAGAGCAAGAAAACTGTTTGTACCATTTATTACGGCGTCATAGATAAGAATTAGTTCGGTCTATGGAAACGCCAAGAGAAGCGATAAAATTGCTGGAAGCTCAAAGGCTACAGAGCGAGGCAATTCAGAAGAGGATCAGAAATTGTAGGAAGGATAGCAAAGCAAGGAAGAACAGCGCGTACTACCGCAAGCGCATAACGGAGTTGGAAGCATTGTTGAATGTATTCAACAGCAACAACGAGGAGTTGTTAAAATTTAAGGACTGTTGTGGTGACAAGGAATACTTCACCAAGGATTACGCGTTACACGTCAACGGTTTGACACGAGACTGGTTGACTAAATTCAAGTTGGATTTAGAAGAGCTGGAGGCACAGGGGGATAGTCCTAGTTCGCAGGAGGACAGGGATCGAGACAAGCTTAGGTCTCTGCAAACTGAGGTGAAATTGTTCGCAGAAAAATTGTTTGAACAATTGGAAGCGGCAACCAGCAAGAGTGAAGCCCAGGTACTCTGGAGATTAGCGAGAGACGGTGGAAACCTGTCAACTCTGGAAGCAGCAGACCAAGCGTTAGCTACTATTCAGAGTTGGACGGAAGAAAAATTTTTCCAAGTCTTCAAAGATACTGAGGAATTGAAGATAAATACGCAGTTCCTTGAAAATAAAAGTAGAGTACTTTCTAGGCAACTCCGGGAAACTGAGGAAGCCGCATCGCATCTGGAGAAGGAAAACTTGGAGCTCAAAAGAATCGGGGCAATTACTAAGCCAGCAAGAGTGAGATCGGCTTCAACTTCTCAAATTCAAACGCAGACAGTATTAGCTCTGCCACCAGAAGTTCGCTGGCCGGAGTATTTAACTCCGGAAGGGATAGGGCGTGTGGTAAAGCCTACATTAAACTTGACTGGGGAGAGTGAAGCGGAGTTTTTATTTGGCGCATCGGAAATCGGTGTCGAGTCATTTTCTCCGGAAAGTCCGATAGATAATAAAAATCAGGTATATCCACCAAACGATCCAGAAGCAGTAACGGTGCAGCAAAGTCCCAATACAGTGGACGATATTTCGCCTGTACGGGCAAACGGTCGAAGACTCATAAGTTTGAGTCCGTCGCTAGTCAAATACATTTCGGATCCAAGGGGTGTGAATTTGGAAACCACCCAAAAGGATAACTCTCAAATTTTACCAGTAATAAGTAATACAGGAATACGTAAAATGGGTATCGAGGATATCTCCAAGACCGTGTCCAGGCTAGTACCTGTGTTTACTGGTGCTGCTTCAGCAGATTTAAGGTCAGAGCTCAGTAGGTTCATTCAAGGTTTTGAGATTGCAAAGCGGGGCATAAGCCCTGATGAGTTACAGGATTTCTTCGACTGCATAAAGCAAAGGTTATTTGGAGATGCGTACAACCTTGTGCTGCCAAAACAATTCGCCAGTGTGAATGAGCTTTATGGCCTTCTGAAGAAAACTTATCTTAAGGAGAGAACTCTGGATGATATATCCCAGGAGATTAGAATCGGGAAACAACTGGCAGGGGAAGACATTCGCGCCTTTGCCAGGCGTTTGGAGTCACTTCGGATGTTGGCCCAAGAAGTAGTCAAAAATAAGTACGATGGCGTTGGTGATACCGCGTTATTGTACGAAGTTGACAAGTCAGTATTAACGACTTTCGTAGTGGGGCTCCGCAATTCCGCTCTTAAAATTCATATGCTGAATAGCAAAACAGGAAATCTGGAGGAATTGGTAGAAGAAGCAATTCGAGCGCAAGTCCTTGTGGAACGGAGTACGGCCGGATTGGGGGAGATACATATGTTGGAAAATAGACAGGACAATTTAACTGCCTCTGTCATGGGTAGAGAAGGAAATAATTTCGTCCCAAACGTATACAGAGGAGCATATAATCCGGGTATCTCCGACAGCAGAGCCGCGTGTCAGAGAAATCCGCACAGGGGGGTTGTACAGAGGGCTCCCACATGTTCATTCTGCCATAAGCCAGGCCATACAAGGGATGAATGCATTACACGCAAGAATACGCCCTATTGTATGGAGTGCCAAACATATGGTCATGAGGCAAGTAGACAGTGCCGAATAGATATTAAATGGGATCAAAATGAAAGGCAGCCAGGTACGAGGCGCCCGGATCCACCCTTAAGGGACAGCAGGGGCAGTAGTCCTCGACTCAACTCAACGGAAGGGATTAACCAAGGAAGAAATCCTTTCAAAAACGGGGAATGGTCAGCAGCGACCAATTTGGAATTCTAGAGGTGGACAAAGGTTAGGCAACACCCAACAGGGGTTGAAATGCTTCTCATGTGGACGGATGGGACATCGAGCTGCGGAATGCAGGGATAGACAGTTCCAACAGAGGAACCAGGGAAACTTCCAGCGGCCCAGTCGAGGCCAATAGACTGGAAAGCCAAAAGAAAGGAAGCAACAGTTAGGCCGAAGGTACGTGTGACTGGTAATGTAGGAAGTACAGTCCAGGAAAAGGAGGAGCAAGAGGCTCTCCAATACCACGTACCAAGAATTGTAAGAACAATGGTTCAAGTGACGGATGAGCAAGAGTCTCTCCGGGAGAAAATTTTTGATTGCGTATTGATTTGGGTAACTATGATGATTCTAGCACTTAGATTAAGTTTTAATAAGATTAGAGAGTATAGGCCAGTCGCCGCGTAAGTGGTACGAGGATGTATGGTTAAGGTATTAGAGGTAATTTTGAGGGAGTATAGGGTTGTAAGGCATAACTGTGGTGCATGGAGGAGAAAATTGGAAGAGTTAGGAAATAGATACGCGTCCATTTTGGAGTCAAAAGGGCGTTGTTTCGTTGTGAGCAGGGTAGGAGATGCTTTCATCGAGATACCCTGCAAGGAGGCAGCTAGTGGAAAGCTAGTGCTTTTGGTAGATTCAGGGGCGGATACTAGCCTCGTAAAATCTAGTGTTTTACGGAAAGGACTAGTTATTAACCCAAAAGATGTAAGAACGCTTAATGGAGCGTTCGGAGGTTGCATCAGAACACTGGGGTCACTTAAAATAGGGCACAGTAAAGTTAAGGGAATGAGTTTTAGAGTGCACGCAGTTGAATTGGATAGGGAAGGTATCCCGGCCGATGGGATAATTGGCCGCGATAATCTCTGGGGCCGCACCATACTGGATGCGCTGGAGAAATAGTTATCATTTTATGATGATAATAAGAATATAATCCTTACTCTCCCATTGAAGTCATGGCAGGAAGGAACCGTGAATAGGATTAAGAATTGTATGGAGGTAGTGAACGCAAGGTCAACCAGAGTACTTTCTATTCGTGTAAACACGAAACTTAGGACTGTTGTTTTGCACAAGCAGCAACTAGCGAACGGCGTATATATGGGAGAGACCATAACGCACGTTAATAAGGGTAGAGTGTACGCTTGCATACTCAACGCATCAGAAAAGGACTACCTGATGGATGAGGGTTTTAGACCTAAGTTCACTAGTTACGATAATTTTAAGGAACCGAATTATGGAACGGTGAATCAGATTAAGCAGATAGATGTAAGGAAAAGAATGGAGAGAGTGCTAGAATCACTAAAGTTACACCCAAGCGTAAATTCAGAAGAGAAGGCATCAACAGAAGCCATTTGTATGTCATTCCATGACATATTTTTGCTGGAAGGAGACCAGTTAACGTATACACCAGAGGTAGAGCATGAAATACCTACTAGGGTGGATCAAGCACCGATTAACCAGAAGCAATACAGGTTGCCACAGGCTTACAAGGGTTAGATTGTTTCGTGTATCTCGATGATATTGTAATTTATGGGAAGATCTTGCAGCAGCACTCGCAACGCTTGCGCAAGCTGCTCCAGAAATTACGAGAACACAACTTGAAATTGAACACGGAGAAGTGTCAATTTTTACGAAGAGAGGTGGTTTATTTAGGCCATCGTTGCTCAGAAGCAGGAGCACTGCCTGACCCGCAGAAGGTGGAATGCGTTACAAATCTAGCGATTCCGAGAAACAGAAAGGAAGTGCAAGCATTCCTAGGACTAGTGAACTATTATAGAAAGTTCGTGGAAGGACTAGCCGGAATTGCCTTGCCAATCAACAAGTTGCTACGAAAAGAGGCAAAGTTCGAATGGACAGAGAGATGTCAGCAAGCATTCTAGAGGCTAAAGGAGATAATTAGCTCGCCACCAATTTTGGCGTACCCCGACTTTGAGCAAACTTTTTTGTTGACCACTGATGCTAGCAATGAAGCATTAGGGGCAGTATTGTCACAAGGGGAAGTCGGTAATGACCGACCAATAGCATTCGCAAGCAGAGCGCTTGACGATACGGAGAAAAGATACTCCACAATAGAGAAGGAATTTCTAGCCATTGTATGGGCTACGAAGAATTTTAGGGCATATCTGCTAGGACGCCCATTTAAGATATACACTGATCACCAGCCGTTGAGAGGCATAGCCAATTTGAAAGACCAAACGTCTAGGCTAGCCAAGTTCAGACACAAATTGTCTGAGTATGATTTTGAAATCATATACAAACCTGGGAAAAAGAATCTGAATGCCGATGCACTCAGCAGAGTACCGCAGGCACAGAAAGTATCAGTAGTGCAAACGAGGTCCAAAGCACGGTCAGATAAGGAGAAGGCCGAGAGAATTCAAGGGAATAAAATTGATGCAACAGGAAATGTTAGCAATGCGGGTGACGTTGCTAATGAACAAAGAGCCAGTAGTGTGGAATGGCTGAAGGATATAAAGGATATCCAGGCTGTGCTAAAGGGTTTCCATGATTCACCTCTAGGTGGACACCAGGGATTCTGGAAAACCCATGACAGAATTAGGCGAGTATACGGATGGAAAGGTATGCTCAAGGACATAAAAAAATATGTAAGAAGTTGCCCAAAGTGCCAGGCCAACAAAAGTTCAAGGCTAACAAAGATGCCCATGGTGTTAACGGACACACCAAAGCAACCATTTGATAAGGTTCATATGGATATTGTAGGTATTTTACCTGAGACTGTTTCGGGCAATAAATACATCTTGACGTTGCAAGACGATTTCTCAAAGTATATGGCGTGCGTGGCTATACCCGATGCTGAAGCAAGTACGGTGGCCAAAGCATTCTTTGATGAAATAATAGCACGATACAACATACCTAAGGATTTGATAACCGACAATGGTTCTAATTTTGTATCGAAGCTGTTCTCGGAAACATGTAAAATGCTGGGAGTTAAGAAGTTGCATATAACACCATATCATCCGCAGGCGAATGGCTCATTGGAACTGGCCGAGTACTTGCGCAGTTTTGCCAAAGAAGACGGCTCGAATTGGGATCAATGGTTAACCACTGCAATGCATGTACACAACAATACTGTGCATGTATCAACGAAGCAAACTCCGTTTAGAACACTCTACGGATTTGATTTCAACATGCCAGCGAATTTGAAGCGCAAATGTGCGCCTGTATACAATGCTGATGACCCCAATAAAGTACAAAAATATCAGTTGCAGCGGGCGCACGAATTGGTTAGAGAAAACCAGGAATATGCTAAACGAGTGGCCAGGGAAGCCTATAACAAGGTGCTAAACCCAGTAGTTTTGCATGTGGGTGACCAGGTACTAATGAAGAATCAGGCTAGGAGAAACAAATTCTCACCTGTGTGGATAGGTCCCTATGTAGTAGCAGAGATCAAAAGCCCAGTTACAACGGTCGTAACGATTAAGGGCAAAAATAAAAAGCTACATAATAATTTGTTGAAATTATTCCACATTAGACCACACAACTAAAGACATGTGTTAGCAGTGTTTTACAAGTGTAAACACAAGAATAACAACGTAAACATGTACGTGTGTTTATCAAATAACACACATAGCTCCGATTTTCAAAGTCAAGGCCAGTAGAAGTGTGCCACTTAAAATCGAGCGATTAAAGTTGACGTAATAATAATGCTTATTATGCACTATGGTTGAACGAAGCACAGTAGGGAAAAATATTTTTTTTAAAATATTAAATGATAAATATTGCACGTAATTAAAAAATAAAATAAGATAGTAAGAAAGTTTTTTTATATGATTTTTATTTTTTATTCAGTTTATTTTATTAAGGGAAAAATTTGGTGATTACGATTGGATTCCCGGGTGGGAATCCGGGCACGGTCATTTCGTGCGCCCGGTGCAGCACAACTAGGAGTTGCCCGAGCACTCTCTCGACTCCTGGTTCGCCTGGTTTGAGTCTTGACGTAAGCAGGAGTTTCCAGCAGGCGTTCACTGCCTCAGGATAATCCCATTGGCTGTCAATCTCCTTTAGATAGTTGTAGAGGATGGCGGAGGTGGGCGTGTAGGAGCCGGGGGTTAGATCCATTAGGCGGCGGTGTTCTGCAATGCTTAGTGCAGCGCAAGCGGGGTGTACCAGGGGCGCCGACTCTTCTAGCAGGGTTTTGGTCACCTGCTTGAAGTCCAACATACTTTGTCCAAGTTTGAAATTCATGGTAGTTGGTGAAGTTTGACTGTGCTGAAATTCAGTGCAGAAGCACGGTTTTATAGTAAACCAATAAGCGGTCTGTTTTCGGAAATGTGCTAAGAAGGCACATTTCAACAAAATAAAACAAAATACCGAGTTAGCGGACAGAATAAATACCGATATTTCAACAGAGTAACGTAAAAAGTTAACCAAATTGCCGAGACATGTTCTCAAATCGGCCAGCGATAATCGGGTCATAATGTAGTGGGCAGGTTCGGCTAAGAGAAAGATGAGCACCCTACGACCAAATTTCAGGTATGGGGTACTAGGTATTGAGTAGGTGTTCGGATATATATTTGAACAAGCAGATATTTTTATGATGTGGTCAAGTATATGAAGACGGGTAATTAGAATTTAGGAGGTTGCAGACTTTGCAGCGGGTTAGATAAATATAGAAAGTTATTAGTTAGGAATTTAATGTATAGATAAATGAAGAAAGGCATAATTTAGGAAAATAGTATAAGATAGTGAATAAGATATTGCTTTGAATATGTGTATGTAGCCATATGCGATCTATTAAGAGACGATCGTTAATGGATATATACATATCAGGCTAAAAGTAAATTTAAATAAAAAGTAATTGTATGCGACGAAAGATATAGTCATGCAATGGACAAAGTTTTGACACAAATGGGATTATTTTTATAATCTGATTTTGTCAGAGGATCAATAAATTGGTTCGAAACTAGAGTGACTGTTAACTCACGTATTGAAAAGAGCTTGAAAAATTAGTCAAAGCGGAACTAATGCAATATATGGCAATAAACATAGTCCAGTCCTCTTTTTCTCTGGGATACGATAGTAAATCCGAGAATGTAAGGGGGAAGACGAGTGGACGGAGAATTGAATGATGTAGCATTCAATTGTAAGCTAAGCAATTTATAAGGAGAATATTGTATTCTTTAGTCTGAGATATGTCATATTTAGTGTAAAATTTTATCATTTTGTAGATTATGTTAGTGCTGTTGATGGCGGTCACCGACAGGGTACATGCGGAGGTGCGGTTGGATAAACTACCGGAGACAGATGTATTAATGGAGAAGACTGGAGATGTATGGTTCGCCAAGGATTTTTGGGTGGTTGTAACAGAGTTTCCACGAACGGAGCTGAAAATTATTGTTGAGCAATTCAAAGGAATACAGGAGACAACCAGAAGGTTGTGTGAGAGGCATGCAGCGGCCAGCGGGACCGAGCTGAAACGAAGATGCGATTCTTCGATTTTGGAGATAGAAGCTATAACGAGAAGATTCTTGGAAAAGGAGAAGACATTGTCTCTGAAAGGAAGGAAACGCCGGTCGCTAATAGATGTTGGCGGTGAAGTGCTCAAATGGGCAATCGGTACGATGGACCACCAAGATTCAGATCGGATTTATGGTCACTTGCGGGTCCTTGAGAGAAAGCAGTCAAAGACGTTGTCATTGCTGGGAAAAGAGGTGACTGTGATGAGAGCAGGTTACCAGGGCCTTCACGAAGCAGTAAATAAGACTTTCCAAGAGCTGGAAGAGATGCACTTGGCATTGGAAGGCATTGGAAAGAGACAAGAGGAAGCAGAGGTGAAATTGGCAGAATCTTTCATGTTGGGAAAAGTTGTTTCTGAAGAAATGATGAGGTTCCAGGACCAACAGCAAACTGAAATAGTGGTGCTCGATGATTTATTACATGGCAAACTACACCCATTGTTCCTGACGTCTGATGAATTGCTCAAAGCAGTACCAATGTCAATGAAAGGAATTTCATGGTACAGCGAGGCACCGGAGCGGTTCTATGAACTAGCCGAGGTCCGAACAGAAGAGGCGGAGAACGGGTTAAAAATAGTCATAAAGATTCCAGTGCCGTTACTGGAGGTATTTACAATGCACAAAGTGTACCCAATACCCAAGAGACTAAACCCAGATTGGTGCGTGCTGCCGAAGACAAGATATGATTACATAGCGGCAAGCCAGGCTCAAGAACACTACATTGGCCTATCAATAGAGGGCGAAGGGAAATGTCGAGAGGTGGGCACAACAAGACGTTTATGCTACCATCCCGGAAAAGTAATTACGCGAGCAAGCGATTACTGCGAGATAGAAGTCTTGAAACATGAGCAAGACCAATGCGATCACGTAGCCATTCCAGCTACGGGAGGAATTCTGGTAGCTACCAGGACTGTAAACAAATGGCTCTACCATTTTGACGACCAGGTGATTTTCACGGCGGTGTGCTCAGACGAAACCACACGGTTGGAATTGGTAAACACCGGGTTTATGACCATCGAAGCTGGCTGCAGGGTGATTGGCAAAGGGATAATGTTGGTCCATAAAAGTCAAGAAGAGTCACGATTTAAGTTTTCAACGTCTGTCATGGGAACAAACCGTTTAAAGACGAAGCTGCAGGAGCTGCTGGAAAATTATAAACGAGGTGATTCTGGCCACACGCGCACAACACCGAACACGGTCTCACTCATGCATTTCAAGGATCTACGAAAAACTCTCACGACAAACAGCAGAGCAATCAACGAGTTGGTTAAGGAGGCAGAAGATGTGGAAAGGGTGTCACACCTCACCAATTCCTGTGAGATAGTGCACACCTGGATGAAGGGAGGGGTAGTCAGTATAGCTGGTCTCATCCTGGTGGTAGTGATGGTGACGACGCTCATTTCGAAAAAATGGTGCAAGATAGTGGCGGCCCTACAAAGACTCGAATCAACCACACCAACGGCGGAACACAACAACCATACCGACAACGGCAGCCGACAACCGGATCATCAGTTAGCAGAAGTATAACGTAATATTTTAGATATAAATATCATAGTAGAATATAATATCTTAAGTATAGGATTAATTGTATTATCGCTAGTTGTTGAAAATTGTATATACGCCAGTGAGAAAAGAGTCGATGAAAGACCAAATATAAAAAGGGGAATATAAAAAAAAAAAGATAGAAATAAAAGAACAGAATAAAACAAAGAAAAAAAAAGAAGAAAAAAAAGATAGAAATAAAGGAACAAAATAAAACAAAAGAGGAAAAAAGAAAAGAACACAAAAGTAAAAAGAAAAGAATACAACAATTGAACCCAAATAAGGCGAATTTGAAAAAATAAAAACTATACATATGTACTATAGGATTAACAAAATGCACAGATTGTTTAAAGTGCAGAAAAGAGAAAAATATTGTAAAGATTCATTAGAAGTTAGTTGCACTAACTTCTTTTAGAAAGAGGGGAGGGATGTTGTGAGCTAGAATGAAGCTGCCTGCGCGTATTGTCTCACATCACCGACTCCTAACAGATGCCACACATTCTGTGTGATTAGCATGTGTTAAAGTTACTTAAGAAAGCACATATTTTTAGGGTGCGAGTACTTAGAATTAATATTACCTATGTAATATTTATTATTTAACTTTTAGGGTGCTACAGTTTTGCAGTCGAGCCACCGAAGGGCATTCAAAGTTAGAATGCACCATCAACATTTCAGATTGGCGTAGGTCAGTTGGCTTGACCAACTGACACCAATTAACAGGTGCGAAACTGGAACACCAGAAAGGTCAGTTTTTGTATTGTAATTGTGAATTGCAAATAGTATATAAGAGTTAGTATTCTAAGAAATAAAGGCTGGTTATTTTAAACGTAAAAAGAGTGCAGTGATTATTTAACGAAGTGGCTTAGGCTTTTCAGATAAACGCGCGCAGCAGAAGGACGTCCCCCGTCAAACAAGGACAATACCCCAACACAAGAGAGCAGCCAACTTCATTGGGAAAATGTTCCATTCCGCATTCGGGGTGATGGACCACCAAGATGCATTGGAGTCACTTCGACGCCATAGACCGGAGAGAGGCCTAGACCTACCAAGTAATGAAGCATCAGGTCACAGTGATGGCTAGCAATTACAAGAAGCTAGCTGAGCCATTGTTGGAGATCGTTCAAGAGATGGAGGCCCTACAGACGGCCCTTGCTTAAAGACAATGTTGCGACTATTCGAATTACATGTTCTAATAAACACTATTTTACTCGAAAACAACAAGGGCACAGCAAGGGAAGGAGGTTGTAATATTAAACTATATACTTCTAGGAGTGCTGCATCCATTTGTTGTGAGTTAGAATCAAGCTACCTACGCGTAGTTGACTCACAGGACCGGCTCCTATTAAATTTATTAAGAACGCTCATATTTTCAGGGTGCAAATATTGTAAATGAATAGTATTTATGCATTAATTATGATGTAAACTTTTAGGGTGTCACAGTTCTGCAGTCAAGCTAACGAGGGGCATTTAGAATGCACCGACGACACTTTTACTTGCAGTAGGTCAGTGGGCTTGAGCCACTGACACCAAATAACAATTGCGTAACTGGAACACCAGAAAAGTCAAGACGTAGACTGTAATGTTTATTTGTAAATAGTATATAAGAACTAGTATTTTAAGAATAAACTGCTTGTTGTCTTAAACCTAAAACAGTGCAGTGCTCATTTAAGAAAGTGGTGTAGGTTTACAGGTTCCCGCGACTGGACATTCCAGAGGACGTCTCTCGCCGACAAGCAGATAAGGACCCCAACACATTCATCATTAGTGAAGAGCGGCTGGAAGAAATGTTGGAAAAATTGACTGTGGACAGAGGTCTGGGCCGAGGATTGAGCCTTGTGCCGCTCCTGAGGTTATCACCTTCTTTGGCTGCCCCTTGCTTGTGTCATAAATAATCACACGATCCTTTAGATAGCTTCGTACTATTTTCATCAGATAAGCGGGTGTCCTGAAGCGGGTGTCAATAATGTTTGTCCATTTTGCGTTGTTAACGGCGTTTTTTACGTCAATCGTAGCAAGGAGCACCACCGGTCTGGAAAAACGGTTTATACTCCGTGCGATTTCTACACTCCTCACCACATCCGTCACTGCTCCGATTGTCGACCTACCCGGTCAAAAACCGTGTTGCCTTTCGAAAGTCCTCCTGCTTCGTTTTAACTTCTCCTCAAATACACCAAATCAATATTCAGGATAGTTCCTGAACTTACCCCACAACAAGAAGAGGAAACAAGGAATTGGAGTACTAAAAAATCTATTCCACATAAGTACATAACTCTTCAATCTAATATAGCTACAATTGCTCTAGAAATAGATTTGTGAGTTAGGTTTACCATAATATCTATGTACATTCCACCACAACAAATTTTTACTTCCCAGGATATTTAAATATTTTAAATCAATTCCACACCCCAATTATTATTGCAGGAAATTTCAATGCTTGGAGTCCACTATGGGGTTCCTCTTCTTGCAATCATAGAGGCAAAATTCTGGAAGACATTGTTTTATGTAACAATCTCATAGTTTTAAACGATGGTTTACCCACCCATTTTTCGACACACAATAAGTTCACACATACAGATTTGGCCTTATATGTTTATATGATATATATATATATATATATATATATATATATATATATATATATATATATATATATATATATATATATATATATATATGATATATATTATATATTTATATGATAGATTGATTTATTGAAATTGTTATTGATTTTTATCTGTTGATTATTGTTATGGTTATTGCGTTATGATTATTGCAATGTGGTCGATTAGGTGGTTGGTACTGAACTGCTTTATTTAATCTCTTTACTTAACACAACACCTTAACCTGTTCTTATACTGTAAAGAGTGCTTAACATATATATAACTTAATACTTAACAACTCTCTCCCAAAGCTGTATACAATTTTAAGAAATATCTACGAACTTATCTCTATATCGAATGCCAATGTTTCCGTTTTCAAATACTTATCTATATAAAGAAAATACAATTAGTAGTACATGGTTAAAGAAATCCATATAAATAAAATGCAATGTGTTTCGAAGGTTATTGTTTGTAATTAATTTTTACTCGACGTTCTTGCAAAAGTCTTGGCGTTTTCGGCGAGGTCTCTGGCACATCTGTGCACCCACCATTCTCCACAGCTGACGTGTCATGATTTGGACCAATGCTGGTTTCACCCCCGTGGGGTATTGCTTGTATCGTCGTTGGTACATATGTATTTTCTTCATATTTTTTTTTTCGGGAAAATTTCCGGAATTTTCAGTGTATTCTTCTTGTTTGGGTGGAGACCTAACCAAATTGGTGCTCATCATCGAAATCGGTCCAGGCGAACGTTGTTTTGCCTAAAAATGTGCCATGATCTGTACTATAGATGTACATATGTATATGTATTTAGGACTAAAACATACATTGCGCATACCCCTCCACCAATGAAACTGAAAGGAAAAATGCAGATATAAATTGATATCTGTCTCCGTCAGTACTATATATCTTCAGCCTTCTTGCTCTAAACAACTCATTTGCCACGTCCCTCCGCTGACGAACCTAAATTAATAATAAAATCCAGCTTTAAACTGATACTCCTCGTCGCCAGTACTTTATGTGTACTTACTCGTATGAAATTATTTTTGCATTTATTGAATTGTATTTCCCTTCATTGAAGCACTCTGTGATAAACGATATTTTTCGTTTTGTTGTCAGGTGCGAAAACGATCAAAGCAGATGGTTTTCCGACACGGGAACATGCGACATACAGTTGTCCGTGTGAAAAACATTCATTTTCCAGATTCAGGCCACAAACACTCAATGATTGGCCTTGTGATTTATTAATTGTCATGGCGAATGCGAGACGAATTGGAAATTGTATTCGCTTAAACTCGAATGGCATATCGGTTGGGATCATTGGAATTCTCGGAATGAGAACTTCCTCACCATTGAAATTTCCTTTTAGTAGTCTCGCGTGAATCACATTGCTCATGAGTTTTGTGACCGCTAAACGCGTTCCGTTGCATAATTTTGGTTGGCTGAGATTGCGAAGCATGATAACGACTGAACAAACCTTCAATTATAAATTGTGCGGCGGCAAGCCAGGCACATCCAATGAATTCAAGAACTCAGTTGGGTAGTTGGTTGCTTCGTCTTCGTTTGTTACACAGTCGATAGATTTGAAGGAATGCAGTGACCCAACGATTTGAATTGTGAAGCTTCCGTGATCCACATCCTTGTTCTTTGCCGCTAAAATTTCTCTTTCACTCAACCAATCGTAGTTGTGGTGGTTAGCAATGATGTTCGGAAACACTTTGTTGATGAGCTCCTCTTTCGTTGAGACGAAATTGCAAAAATTTGACGGGAATGAAATCAATCCATTCGATGCGTCGACAGGAACACGACCATTACCGATAGTTAGCAGTTGATTGGAGAACACTTCGGCAGATGGATCGTTTAGCAATGCAACTCGCCTGTTTGTCGTCAGCCGAAGTTTCTTCACATTACGCCACAATGGTGATGATTTCAGGCAAGCATTGATCTCATCGGCAGCGGTCGATCGTGTTATTACTGGTAGTGTTTGCCGGAAATCGCCTGAGAGTAAAATCAATGCACCCCCAAAACATCTTGTGTATCAAATGCAACCATGCATTTGAGTTTTCGCACATAGCGAAAATAGGTTCAGCGAGTATTTTAAAGTTTAGTTCGTTTCTGACGATGGAGCTGTGCGGTTGTGCCAATGGGGCAGTGCGTGAGAGCACAAGGAGCAGTGCGGTGCAATATATGAGCAGGGAGCTGAGCCAGGTGAGAGTGCAATCTATGTGCAGGGAGCTGAGCCAGGAGAGCGGTGCTGAGCAGGAGCCTATACACAGGAGCAATTATGAGCGGTGCCACAGGTATTCGAGAGCATAGTCATGTTTAGATTATATACGCTGACAATATTTATGTTCACATTTCATTATAAATTATATATATACATAAAAATACCTATTTACACGTACATATGCAGGTCCGTTCATGCATATGAGAGCAATTGAGCTAAACGCGCAAGAGCTTGTGCATATTCACTAATTGTATATACTCGTACATATATACATGTATCGCAAACATGCCGATTTATTGTTGAGCTACATATGTATGTGCATAATTATAAGAGCAATAAAAAGTGGTTTTTCGTATGCTTTTCCACTTAAAATAATTGTGTTTTTATTTAAGTCGGATTGCAGTAAGTATTGCCATAATTTCATTGTCGATTCGATACATTGGTCCATCTCGAGCCGGATCGTACCAGTTTAAATATGAGCGAGCGAAAATTATGTGCAAATGAGCGAATAAACCAATGCGGTTATTCGTCTTAAAATTTAAATATGGGCGAGCGAAAATTATGTGAAAATGAGCGAAGAAACCAGTGCGGTTATTCGTCTCAAAATTTAGTTATGAGCGAGCGAAAATTATGTGCAAATGAGAGAATAGACGAGTGCGATTATTCGTCTCAAAATTTCGTTATGAGCGAGCGTAAATTATGTGCAAATGAGCGAATAAACCAGTGCGGTTTGCACAAATAATTGCGTGCTAGTGAGCGAATAAACCAATGTGGTTATGCGGCTCAGGAAATTAAATAAGAACGTGCTTTAATGCTGAGCTTGTGAGCTAAGTAGGTGAATAAACCAAAGCGGTTATTCGACTCAAACATTTTAAAGCACAAATATGCAGTGTTGGCACGGCTGCAGAAGGAACAAGGAGGAAATAATTATTTCTTCTTTCAAAAGTAGTTAATTTTTCTTCTTTTCAACAACAACAGAGCAACAATAACAGAGCAACACTAACAGAGAAAAATAACAGAGCAACGACAAAATGAGCTACGGGCAACACCAGTCTGCCTACAAAGCCACCCGAAGAGCAGCAGAGTACGCCAAGGCTGATGAGTTTGGGCGACTAGGGTTTGATGAAGCCAAGGTGCGTTTGATTCGTTTGGAGCAACAGTGGGAGCGTTTTAATCAGCTCTATGAGGAGTTAGCATCCCGAGCGAAGCGCGACGAGAGCGCCGATCTAGACAGATGGATGGAGCGAGCAGAGCGGCGGTACTTCGAAGCGAGCGGTTCTCTGAAGGGTAAAACTGAGCAAGTGGGCACAGCAAGGAGCGCAGATCAGAGTGCAAAGGAGCCGATCGCAGTGCAGGTGACCATGTCGTTCCAGCAGCATGACCTCCAGAACACTTAGGGGGAATTTGACGGCAGCGTGACCAAGTGGCACGGTTTTCGCGATTGGATCGTCGCTGCGGTGCATAGCAATGAGCAAATAGCGGCCTCTTACAAACTTTCATATTTGAAGAAGTCACTCACCCATAAGGCAGCGCACACGTTGGGTGATTGGGAGTTCACTGACAACGGTGCGGTGACCATGTCGTTCCAGCAGCATGACCTCCAGAACACTTAGGGGGAATTTGACGGCAGCGTGACCAAGTGGCACGGTTTTCGCGATTGGTTCGTCGCTGCGGTGCATAGCAATGAGCAAATAGCGGCCTCTTACAAACTTTCATATTTGAAGAAGTCACTCACCCATAAGGCAGCGCACACGTTGGGTGATTGGGAGTTCACTGACAACGGGTACAAGGAAGCGTGGGAGCGGCTCATCCAAATATATGATTGCAAGTACCCGGTATGCCTTCCTGGAGGAGCAGGCCTATGCTCTATCAGCACGGGAAGCGAGGCGAGCGCATCAATTGGAGCACGGGCGCGATCGAGCAACGGGCGCAGTACCCAAGAGCAGGGAGAGAATGGGCCACGGTGTGAGTGCAACAGGAGCAGCACCGATACGAGCAAGCCAAGACAAGCTGTGCGAGATAGGCAGCACAGATCACGCAGTGTCCAGACTTCGTGTCACTCAATTTGAGAGCTAGGCAAGAGCTAGTTGGCAAACGCAACCTGTGCCACAACTGCCTGAAGAAGGGGCATAAGGCGTTGGAGTGCTTTGCGGGAACATTTTTACGGTGCCCAGAGGCGCAGAAGCACAATAGCGTGCTATATGCAAAAAGGGAGCCACAGCAGCAGGTGTTGGTGGCACAGCAGCCAAAGCGGGGTGCCGCCGCGACAACAATGCTGAAGGTTAAGAGCGATTGACGGTACAGCACCCTTGCAAAGCGCGCAAGAGTAGCAGAGCCGGGTCGAAGTGCCAGCTTTAAGAGCTTTTTAAACTTTAAATTTAAAAAAAGATAGTAGAGCATTAAAAAAAAAGAGAGAGAATGATTATTTATAGACAGAGTTTTGGGTGCTACCAAGAGAATGTACTGGTGCCCAGTTTTGCCAGCAAGAGATTTAGTGGAGATACCCATGCACTTTAGGAATGAGGGTTTATGGGCGGATCCTGAGTTTTGGAAGACGAGACCAGTCGAGCTACTGTTAATAGCAAATATGGTGGCCAGAGCCATTAGGGCGATAATGCCAAATGAGGTGAAAGGCATTGCCATATATGAGAGTATGTTTGGGCTAGTCATTTTCGGGGCGCAACCCTGTGAGAGAGATGAGGAGCAGGAAGTGGAGCAAAATTTTATGGAGACTTATACTAGAGATGCAACAGGGCGTTTTATTGTGACAATTCCAGTGAAAGAGACGGTGCAAGGTTTAGGCACTTCAAAGGCAATAGCATTGCGCAGGTTTATGTACTTGGAGCGGAAATTAGAGAAAGATTCAGAGCTGAGACAGCAATACGTAGAGAGAGTATGAGAGATTAGGGCATATGTAGCGGGCTATACAACCAACAAGAGTGGACGAGCCAGTTTATTATATCCCACATCACTGTGTTACCAAAAAATTTCTGGTGGTTTTGACGCTAGCTGCCAAACGAATCGTGACATATCTCTGAATCAAGTGCAATGTTTAGGCGATAAGTTCCAAAAGGATCTTTACGAAATTGTCATGAGATTTAGGCGTCATAAGATTGCGATATGTGCAATCATCAAGAAGATGTTCCGACAAGTAGGTGTTGCCGAAAGGCAATGAAATTTGCAAAGAATCTTTTGGCGAGAGCATAGTGGTGAGCCATTACGAGAATAGTGTTTAACGGTTGTAACGTAGGAAATGACTTCCTCCAATTATAATGCTGTGCGAGCTTTAATACAATGTGCTAGGGAGGCGAAAGATGAATGCCCAAGAGCAGCGGACATCATAGAGAGTGACTTCTATATGGATGACTGTGCTACAGGCGCACGATCTGAGCAAGAAGCAATAGTGCTCGCGAAAGAGACAGACACTGCCCTAAAAGGTGTGTAAGGAATCTCTAGCTGGGGTACGCTCAGTCTTCCCAGAGTCCTGTACAATATTTATTTTCTTGACCTTAACACAGCACGTTTGATGGAGTTTGTTTTACTTTATTTTATTATTCAGTAAATTACAACTTCATCTTAGACTAATTATAAATAAATCCTGTATTCTCTCTACTTCGTCTAATTGCAGTGAAGTGGGGTAGTGGCAGACGTAGAAGTAATAGCTGCTTTGAAGTTAAACGCCGGATAATACCTCGCGTTTCCTTCGCCTAGGGTGGAGCACTCTCTTACGTGGTGGTGATGTCGGTTAAAACCTCACACCACCAATCGCGTAATAAGTCTCAAAAGTCTAAATTGAAGCAATAGCTGCTTTGAAGTTTAACGCCGGTTAAAACCTCGCGTTTACTTCGCCTAGGGTGGAGCACTCTCTTACGTGGTAGTGATGTCGGTTAAAACCTCACACCACCAATCACGTAAGAAGTCTCAAAAGTCTAACTTGAAGCAATAGCTGCTTTGAAGTGAAACGCCGGTTAAAACCTCGCGTTTACTTCGTCTAGGGTGGAGCACTCTCTTACGTGGTAGTGATGCAGGTTAAAACCTCACACCACCAATCACGTAAGAAGTCTCAAAAGTCAGGAACTGTCTGCCGTGGTCGCCACTGTCCGCGAATACTATACCCACTTACTCGCCTGCTCGTCCGCTGTTGTCGCCGCCGCTGTTGAAATCGCAAGAGCGCCTGCTCGTCCGCTGTTGTCGCCGCTGCTGTTGAAATCGCAAGAGCTCGTGCTCGTCCGCTGTTGTCGCCGCCGCTGTTCAAATCACAAGAGCGCTTGCTCGTCCGCTGTTGTCGCCGCCGCTGGTGAAATCGCAAGAGCTCGTGCTCGTCCGCTGTTGTCGCCGCCGCTGTTCAAATGACAAGAGACCGGTTCCTCTGTGCACCGGCCTTTTATACATTTTTTCATGCGAGCATCGACAAGTCCCGTATTTCGGCACTGTGTCGTGTTCGCGCATACGGAATTCCCGTATTTCGGCGTTGTGCCATGTGCGAGCATAACCACGTGTGGCGTGGTTTGGCTACATGTGCTCGCATGGTGTTGGTATATGGTGAGGGCGGTATTTTGTGTGACCTAAAATTGTTACAAAATTTAGGTCTTCACAGGTGGCGGTTTCGAGCGAACTCAAAAAGACTACTCAGGGCAATGAGAGCGGAGAGAGAAGAAGAGATGTTATTCCCGAGAGAAGACGAGATGTCAGTGCTAGGGCTGAAATGGCTGATAGAAAAAGACAAAAATTCACCCTTGTGGTGAAGACTCCTGCATTGCGAGAGAGCTAGTTTGTAATAAGCTCTGGTTATATGGACCGGAGTGGTTACGTAAATCAGAAATCAGTTGGCCAGCCAACATTTTTGAGCCGGAAAAACCAACGAAAGGACTTAACGAGCTGGGAGCGTATCACGTGAAATATTCACGCGAGTTTTTGGAAATATTTATACCGAGCAGGGGCACGAGCATGGCGCTGATTGACTATGCGCGAAGTCTAGAGAAGAGCATCAACATATTGAGCGACATCATCAGGTTTGTGCGAAGGGCAAGGCACAGAAAGAGGAGGCGCAGAACTCGGCACTACAAACGAGTAGTGCAAGCGCCAACAGTGGAAGAGAAATGTGAAGCAACGGAATTCCTGCTTAAGCAGGCGCAGGAGAGCGATTACAGACAAGAGATAGACAAACTAAGAGAGATTGGGCAGATGCAAGAAGGGAGCAAAATTAGTGCGTTGAATCCAATAATGGACAGCAAGGGCCTATTGAGAGCGGGCGGGCGATTGGGGAGATCAGAAGAAGCCTATGAGATGATGCTTCCGGTGATAGTGAAGGATCGCGAACAGCATGGCTGATAATGGACCACGCTCATCGTATGACTAAGCATGGTGCTGTGCAAGTGATGATGTAATTCATCAGACAAAAGTTTTGGATTCCAAAACTACGGAGCCAATTAAGAGCTTTTCTCCACATGTGCGTGGTGTGCGCGCGCTATAATCGCAGATTTGAGCAACAGCTGATGTCTGAAGTGCCAGGCGACAGGGTGCAAGTGAGCAAGCCTTTTCTATATACAGGTATTGATTGCGCAGGTCCTTTTAGAGCAAAGGGAGTGCAAAGAGCAGGAGAGCGAATGAGGGAGCCTAAGTGCTATGTGGCTATATTTGTTTGCCCAAAAACAAAGGCCATTCATATTGACATATGGAAAACTTAAGCCTATATGAAAAAAAAAAATGGACTGCACACCTTCAAATGTGCATATTGTGGCTACAATGAGCCAACAGCCATTATTGGCCGAGGGGGCATCTGGTCCCATCGACAATGAAAGCATGGAGCACGACCTGTTGGGGGGGGCACCCGGTCCCTTAACCGACAGGCCGGAGGAGATGGACATCCCACTTAGCCAGGAATCGGCTGGGGTGTCTATCTCCTCGGAACAGGAGAGAAATCTTCTTGAACCTGCTCCAGAGAAGATTCCAAAACTTAGGGTGAAGCTATCCGGAGCTGGACGTAAACGTTTTAAGGCTTTGCTTGCCAGGGGCATATCGCTGGAAACAGCTCGGTCCTTGGCGGCAAATCCAGCGAACGTGTCTGCGCGATGGACCCCTAAAAGATCCCGTTCAGATGGCTCCACGCCGACATCGAACTCCAGGCCGACAAAGCGGTTTGCACAAGAGGGCAACAAAAACATTGATAAAATGTCAATAGTGCCCCCAGCGGACCCGCCGGTGTGTGGTGAGATGAAGGAGGCGGAGACCTTACTTGGGGGCGAACCTGGTCCCAGTAAGAGGGTGGCGAGTGTCTCTGAAAGACATGGCGTGCAGGGCGCCTCCTTGGGGGTCCCCTGCTCAAAGCCTACTCTAGCGGAGACAGTCTGCTCCAAAAAGATAGGGGTTATACCTAGCAATTTCCCGGAGGGCATATGGTCCACTGAAGAAATTGGGAAGGTACAACGGTGCATTCTCGACAAGATGTTCGAGACCCGTGGGGGCCCAGTGAAGCCACACTTTGCAGGCTGTAGTTTCAAGCCTGGATGGTTGACGATCAACTGTCTGGACGACGAAACCGTAGCCTGGGCTGAAGAATGGATACCAGCCATGAAGCCATGGGAGGGGGCTGAGTTGAAGGTGGTGGACGAGGCAAAAGTGCCAGAGGCCAAGATCTTCGTTGGCTACTTTCCCGGCTCGGTATCTTGGCAAAATGACCGAATTCTGGGGCAAGTGGAGTCGCAGAATTCGGGCATTAGTGTCAGCGAGTGGCGGGTGCTCCATCGCCTACAAAAAGGTGACCAGGTCGAGCTGGCAATTGCTCTGGGCCCCATCTCGTCTCAAAGGGTTGACACACTGGGTAACAAAGTCTACTATGGCTTTGGCAGTGCCCAGCTCCGACCTAGACTGAAGGGGAACAGGGCAAAATCTGCTGTTGGTGTTGAAGAGCAACCAACAACATCTGTTGCAGCGCGGGCAAAGCAGAGTAGCCAGAAGCCGAAAACGGGGCCCATTTTCACAAAGCCAGTACCGAGAGCGGAGAGAGGCAACACACGTGTCCAACGTCCAGGACCATCTGCTCTCTCTGGTAGGCTCAGGAAATGGGAGAGAAAAGACCCGGAGGCTGCGGAAACTTTGCGGAGCACAAAGGGTGGTAAGATCCGCAAGGATCGGTCTGGGAAATAATGTCCCAGGCCCCATCACGAACGCAAAACTCTTGGAAGCAGCTTCACTGTCTCCAAATAAATCTCCACAGGGCTATAGCAGCCTCTTACAGCCTTGGTGGAACACCAGAGTCTGGACTTCGTAGCCATTCAAGAACCATGGGCCACAAATGGGCGCATAAATGGTCTGCAGACAAAAACATGTAAGTTGATCTATGATAATAATGTTGACCGACCGAGGGCAGCGATCATGATCAACAAAAATATTAAATTCCTCCCAATTTCAGAGCTTCTACAACGCGATCTGGTGGCAGTACAGGCAGAAGGACAACAGGCAAAGGGAGGAGAACGGTAGTCCTGGCCTCCATGTACTTACCTGGCGACACAGAGGACGCGGTATCGCGCGAGCTCCAGCAGCTTACGGAGTACTGTCGCACTCGCAGTCTACAGTGGGTGGTGTGCTGCGACGCAAACGCGCACCACACGGTATGGGGAAGCACGGACACGAACGGGCGAGGTGAGTCACTTCTTGATTTTATTACGACAAACAATCTGGTGGTGGTAAATAGTGGTGACGAGCCTACCTTTATGAATGCGATAAGGGGGGAGGTGTTAGATCTCACCCTAACTAGCGCATTCATATCAAATAACATTTCTAATTGGAGGGTGCTTAATGAGGTCTCCTTGTCGGACCATAGGTACATTTGCTTTGATCTGGGGGGGGAGATTGGAGGCACCTTCGAAATGAGAAATGTTAGGAAGACCAACTGGTCGATATATAACTTTTACTTAGAGCAAAATATTGCGTGCCTTAGTGAAAAAATAAGTAACTCTCAGGAACTAGATCTTGAAGTTAACAAATTAAATAATATAATAATCGAGGCTTTTGAAAGTAGCTGCAATTTAGTTGTGAAGAAACGTTCTAGGAACGTACCCTGGTGGAGCGGGGAGCTAAATGTTTTGCGCAAAAAAGCCCGTCAACTCTTTAATAGGGCCAAGTCTAATGGTGACTGGGCATCTTATAGAAGTGCCTTAACGGCCTATAATAATGAGTTGAGAAGATCTAAGAGAGACTCATGGAAAAAGTACTGTGAGGAGATTGAAACCCTCCCAGCAGCTACCCGACTCCAGAAGTCACTCAATAAAGATCACTCAAACGGACTTTCTACACTCAAGAAGCCTGACGGAAATTTTACGGAGAGCCTGGAAGAGACGGGACAGCTTTTGTTGGACACTCACTTTCCAGGCTGTGCCACTAGCGGAGAGGATAGTGAAATTATCGAGAATACTCGTTTCTTGATGCCTACACGGAGGGAACTCTCACTGGCTCGCAGAATCTTCACCGTCAATAAAACCAAATGGGCTATCTCCACTTTTAGACCATTCAAATCGCCAGGTGTCGATAATATACAACCGTGCCTACTTCGGCAAGGTGTTGATGTATTAGCACCTGTGCTAACAAACATTTTCAGGATAAGCCTGGAGCTAGGCATAGTGCCTAAACCTTGGACGAAGGCTAGGGTGGCTTTCATACCGAAAGCAGGCAAAAAGGCGGACCACACGCCAAAAGCCTATCGGCCCATTAGCCTGACGTCATTCCTGCTAAAAGTTATGGAAAAAATTCTGGACCAATATATCAGGGAAACTTATCTTAAAGATTCTCCTCTTCATATTGAACAATACGCTTACCAATCAGGCAAATCGACTGAGACAGCCATACATAGCTTAACAAGCAAAATTGAAAAGGCGTTTGAGGGTAAAGAAATAGCTCTCTGTACATCGGTTGACATTACGGGGGCTTTTGACAATGCTACTTTCAGATCAATTGAGGAGGGGATGAACAGGAAAGGTATACAAAGACTGATCATAACATGGGTTCTCAATATGCTGAAAAACAGAACGACAATCTTTGAAACAGGGACAGCAAAGCAAATTGTCAGGTCAACCAAAGGATGTCCCCAGGGGGGCGTCCTATCGCCACTCCTATGGTTATTGGTTATCGACGAGCTCTTACAAACTCTCAATGACCTCGGATACGAAGTTCAGGGCTTTGCGGATGATTTGGTAATTATGGTCAGAGGCAAGTTTGACTCTACCATAACAGATCGCATGCAACTAGCTCTTGATATCACTCAAAACTGGTGTCAGGAGAAAGGACTATCGATAAATCCGAATAAAACAAACGTGGTACCCTTCACCAAAAGAAGGAAACTGAATCTGGGGACCTTAAGTTTAGGGACCACAAACTTAACAATGTCCAATGAAATGAAATATCTGGGAGTAATCCTGGACAAAACTCTAACTTGGAAAAACCACTTATCATACATAACTAGTAAAGCCTTAAGAGCAACCTATGCTTGCCAGAGGTTGTACGGTAAAACATGGGGACTACGGCCAAAAATGATGGCGTGGTCATATAAAACAATAATAGTGATTACTTATGCGTCGTTGGTATGGTGGCCAAAAGTCAACCAAACAGGAGCTCAGAGGACTCTTAACAAGATTCACCGTATAGCCTGTTTGAGTGTGACGGGAGCAATGAGAACGTGCCCCACACTAGCTTTGGGAGTGATCACTGGACTGACTCCTCTACACCTTGTAGTTAAAAGGATGGCGGCCAGCGCGGCCCTAAGGCTACCTAATCTAGCCCATCTTAAAGAAGGCAACCTTTCGGGGCACGCAAAGATTCTGGACACTGTCTGGAATTCTCCGTGCCTCATGGTCTTCGACAAAATGGACAGAAAATTAGACTTCTCAAAGCAATTCAAAGTGGTCATCAGTGACCGTTCAGCTTGGAGAAACAAGGAAATAACAATAAAACAGGACTCTCAGTTGTGGTATACAGATGGGTCCAAAATGGAAGATGGCGGTGCAGGAGCTGGAATTGTAGGGCCAAATTTCCAAAAAGCAATTGCAATGGGAAAAACAGCTTCCATTTTTCAGGCGGAGGTCCACGCTTTAGAGTTATGTGCTAGAGAATGTCTACGCAGGGGTACACGCAACACCAAAATATGCATACTCTCAGATAGCCAGGCAGCTCTAAAATCATTAATAAACTTCTCATTCCAATCAAAGCTGGTCTGGGAATGCTGTAAACTTCTCAATACCCTAGCAGCGAGAAACTCTGTTACGCTAATGTGGGTACCGGGACACGAGGGACATGAGGGCAACGAAATGGCAGATTCTTTGGCAAAAAAGGGTGCAGACACTGCCTTTATAGGCCCAGAACCCTTCTGTGGGGTAAACAGTAGCTTCACAAATAACTTGTTGTGCGAACAGGAAAAACGAAGTCTGCTAAACTACTGGAGAGCCCAAAAAGGCATGCGGCAGTCGAGACTACTCATTGATCCTGAACACATCAGGGTAGATGCTTCTTTAAACCTCAGCAGAAATGACATCAAACTATACACTGAACTTTTAACAGGACACTGTAAACTAAATTACCACCTGAAGAAAATAGGCGTGGTAGAAGACGATTCTTGTCGACTCTGTCAAGAGAGGCAGGAAACGGCAGAACACATTCTATGCACTTGCCCAGCGGTGGCAAGACGCAGACATAAGTACCTAGGCAGTGGGTTCATATCTCCAAATCACCTAGTTAAAATTAAGCCCACAGCAGTTACGAGATTTATAAACAGTCTAGGACTGTTTTAGTTGGGTACGAGGCTGCACAATAGATCTTTTAGGTCGCGGTGTTCTTTTAGCCTGTCAATAATAATAATAATAATATTGACATTGTTTTTGATTTAACCTCTATAGACTTTATTGCTTGTTGTGAGCGTTTTATTTGCAGAAGATGGAGATGTGAGCGAATATACAGTAACAATGGTACATCATTTGTAGGGGCGGCAAGGGAGCTGAGGAGAGCACGAGAGAGTTGGCAAGTAAGAGATGTTTTTGAGCATTTGAGCAACAAGGGGACAGAATGGGTATTCATGACGCCAGCAGCACCGCATCATGGCGGAATATATGAAGCTGCTGTGAAGTCAATGAAGTACCATCACGCTCACTGCTGAGCCAAAGGTTTGAACACAAAAGTAGTTATCTACCCTCCTAGTTGAGATCGAAGCAATTTTGAACTCAAGGTCTTTGACACCTTGAGTGATGATGCGGAAGATATTCAGGCCTTGACGCCAGGGCATTTTTTGATAGGGAAGCCATTGATCATTCCCTTATCATTCGTGAGCGAGCAGCAGTCAAACATGAAAGGAGCAAGTTTACGGAGAGCACGTCAGAAAATAATTGAGCATTTCTGGAAGAGAGGAAATAATTGAGCATTTCTGGAAAAGAGGAGCGAGGAATATTTGACGGCGCTGGAAGAGCGTAAAAAATTGCGCAGAGAACGAGAGCCAATGAGCCTGGATCAATTAGTGCTGATCAAGAGTGAACTTTTTCCACCAGCGCAATGGGCTTTGGGCTTAGTGAGGTAATAAGGAGCCGAGATGGTATAATATGTTCAGTCATTGTGCAGACGGCCACAAACCGTCTGAAAAGGCCTGTTCAGAAGATATGTGTGCTTCCAATTGACCCGATCGAATAGAGGGCGGCTTTATGAAAGCAAAGACAAGACGTCCTTCTCTTGCTCGCGGGGACTGTATCAAATGCAACCATGGATTTGAGTTTTCGCACATAGCGAAAATAAGTTCGGAGCTGTGCGGTTGTGCCAATGGGGCAGTGCGTGAGAGCACAAGGAGCAGTGCGGTGCAATATATGAGCAGGGAGCTGAGCCAGGTGAGAGTGCAATCTATGTGCAGGGAGCTGAGCCAGGAGAGCGGTGCTGAGCAGGAGCCTATACATAGGAGCAAGTATGAGCGGTGCCACAGGTATTCGAGAGCATAGCCATGTTTAGATTATATATGCTGACAATATTTATGTTCACATTGCATTAAACATTATATATAGACATAAACGTACCTATTTACACGTACATATGCAGGTCCGTTCATGCCTATGAGAGCAATTGAGCTAAACGCGCAAGAGCTTGTGCATATTCACTAATTGTATATACTCGTACATATATACATGTATCGCATTCATGCCGATTTATTGTTGAGCTACATATGTATGTGCATAATTATAAGAGCAATAAAAAGTGGTTTTTCGTATGCTTTTCCACTTAAAACAATTGTGTTTTTATTTAAGTCGGATTGCAGTAAGTATTGCCATAGTTTCATTGTCGATTCGATACATCTTGCGTCATTACGCAGATCTCGAAGACAGTTCGAAGAGATTCAAATAATGTCGGGCCACGAACATTCACCAGCAATAGTCGCAAGTAAAAGCATTCATCATTTTTCGGATGAACTGTATAAATACGGCCAAGAGCTTCAGTAGAACGAACATCCGGATGACCAGGAACTACATCGCCTTGATTTCGACGTTGAAATTTCTTCGATGAAGCATTCCAAGTGTAATAACGCGGCATCTCTGAGTAAAGTAACGTAAGTGCAAACGGATGACTTTGGCAAATCGAGAAGAAACTAGTCAATGTTCTCGCTGGTGGGTTTTGGGCACGTTGAGCGGCATTTGCTGCAGTGAAATAAATTCGTTGACCGTGCTCCAGATGCACTACTAAATGTGTAACAGTCGGATAGCGTTCGTGTATGGGAAATGAGAATATACGCCAAATCGGCTCATTGCAGCATACGTACCGACCAAATTGATAGCGCGTAATTTCATCATTGGGGTCAGGAGCTTGAAGACCAAAAGCCGCCATGTCACTGCCCTTCGTGACATATTTGCAGATGTACTTGATGGACTTCACTGAATTGCAATACTCCACGTTACAATGCGCCTAGAATGTTTTGGAAAGAAGTGGCGAATACGGAACAACCCAAGAGTTGTCGACCACGAAATCATTTCCTTTTACTTTGACTGTAATTGTTCTAACGCCATCATCAGATGATCGACGCCGATACAGTGGATAACCATCATAGCCAGTGATGGTCTCATCAGTCAAATTTCGGGAATAACGCTTGTAACACTTGCCGTCAACCATGCATGGTGATTGTAGGTTAATGGAGCCACACGGTCCATGAATCATGTTTGTTATTGCGACATCATGCAGGTCTAGATCGGTTTCGGGATCAGGAATCTCGGCACATATGATATCATCAATTTGGTGTGGCTGTATTTTTTCGATTAACCATATGAGAATGTTCGCATGGGGCAATACTCTTTTTGCCATTCAATCGAATACATCCAACATAGAGTATCCCCAAAGACACGATGCCTAACAATATAGTCCATGAGCGACCAGATTTTTGCCTGAATACACGTGCGGTGATATCATGCCGATCACTAGATGTTTGGCCAGGAACCAGCAGTTGAACAATATCTATCGACTATGGATTGCACGTGAAGGTGAT
Organism: Clusia tigrina; assembly: GCA_920105625.2. Taxonomy (NCBI): domain Eukaryota; kingdom Metazoa; phylum Arthropoda; class Insecta; order Diptera; family Clusiidae; genus Clusia; species Clusia tigrina. Next base: position 939,878 of record CAKKTE020000572.1, read on the forward strand.
GAACAGGTCTGGACGGCCATAATGATGTACATATGTCATTGCATCTTGCGTATATTCATGCATATGACGTGGGCTGCCGACGAACGTCGCCGGTAAAATGGCCAACAGACCAAAATCAGATGCATTTCCTTCGGTGCAAATTGTTTGTTTTGATTTAAACTGATAAAAAGGAGGCGCTCTGCTTCTATTTTGGCATACATATCGACGCAAAATATCTGAAACAATCGGCGAAATCGAAGCAAATAGTTGTCTACATTTTGGAGAATCATCAAACGATACGCGTAAAAATTCTTTGCGCTGAACTTCCATGTAGTTTCCTCACCTAAATGATATCAGCGACATTAGTGTCATATTGAAATGACAATTATTTTGATATCTATACTCACTGGTCGATGGATTTATCATCTTGATGTTGATATAATATAGATCGTCTCCTTGCCAAAACATCAGTGGGTATTGCAATGCATCATATGAACGATGTGTTTCGGATATTCGTTGCAATTGCCCAGAGTCCCGACGTGTGATCACAATATCACGTGATTCCCGGTTTTCGCCAACAATCACAACTGCAACCTCATCTATTGTTGGAGCGTTAAATTGGCGTTCGTGTGTCCCTCCAGGTCGTTTATCCGCTCTGATCACGACTTTATAGTCATCAGTTGGCATGCGATCCAACGCAGTTTTGAATAAACGAACCAATGCATGATGTTCATGAAGCAGCTGCTGCAGATCTCGAAGAATTCCTCTTCCCATTTCCGTATTGATTGTTTGGCGCTCATCAAGTTGAGGTTCCTTGGATCTGTAGAGTGACGAAATTAGATTCAAAATTTTTTGTGCATCAAAAGAAAATGATTGGTTAATTTATTACCTTGAATGTCGGATTGAATCCGCGTTCAGAAATAATATCTGCTCCAAATGAAGTGATTTGAAAGCATCCGTTGTATTTCGGAGCGTTCAATAGAAAATGACGTGATTCTGGTGTTTCACAATGAAGCAAAGAACGCAATGGCTCTGTTTGCAAGGGCAATGGTGGTAATTTAACCTTTCCACTGAGACAGCACAATCCAGATGTTTCTCCAGCAAACTTCAATGCACCGCGATGGTTGCACACAACCTCCATTGGGCTAATTTGTACGGAAGGATGCGAGCTGTAATCAATTCTGCAATCGGAATGAAACGCTACTCGATTCAAATCAACACTTGAATCAGTTCTTCTTATGCGTTGATTTAGATTATCACGTTGTTGAGTTGTTTGGTTTGCCCGACGATTTCTCATTGTTAACTGTGCCGTTTCATTTGCCGCCTGTCTTTCTTCTTGTGTTTGTGATGCACGAAGTCGGGCCATACTAACACTGCGCTGTTCTCGTGCGATTTCTTGTTCATCCGTCGTCAATTGATAGGCGATATTCCGAACTCTACTTGCATTTCGGGTTCGACGCGAAAGATTAGATCTTCTGGCTCGCGGCATTGTGAATTACACTGAGAAATGAACACACAAAACATGTGCTCATAACCTCACAAAATAAACAACTTTCATTGCAACTTACCGTTTGAAAATAGAATTCCACACTAAAATGATCACTCTGAATGAAAGAATCAGCGAATAAGAATTGATTTTCAAAGAAATCCACCTAAACTTAATTTCACAATCCGAAATTAACGTCTCGTTTCAAAACAATAAATGTATTTAATCAAATTTATTTACAATAACTGTCATAAGCTGATATAAATTTGAGAAACTGTTCAACTGTTCTGTTTGTCAGAAGTTGATGCACACAACGCCATCTACTGGCAATACCGGGACCAGCATTTGAAATAATGTTCGTTTTTATGGGTTCTTGAGTTAAGATAGCGTTGTAAAAAAGTTGTGCACACAACGCCATCTACTGTCAATACCGGAAGCAGCATTTGAAATTATGTTCGTTTTTATGGGTTCTTGAGTTAAGATGGCGTTGAAAAATCGCTCCATACGAAATGTATGGGAAAATGAATTTTCTTCTTATTTGGGTGGAGACCTAATCGAATTGGTGCTCATCATCGAAATCGGTCCAGGCGTTCTTGAGTTATAAGCGTAGTAACTAACATCACTCTCTTTTATATATATATAAAAGATTCATATCAATAAAAGAGATATTTACAAAATTGTTTTTCCAGTTTCCTAGGTTTTCTTCTTTCCTATTATCATTACTAATACTATCACGACTATCAAAGTTGTAAAATTGTTTAATTACAATGTTTCCGCCTTTATTTGCTTCTACTTACTTCCCTATTGCTCTTCCAAGTATATTTACGTTTACCTTCATGCCCCTACCCCTACGACTTCATGTATATCGCACTGATAAAACAATTTACATATTACTCCTAAATATATGTATGCAAACTACCATGTCTCATATTAAACTTACACGCTACCCGCGCTCATACTTACTTATTGGCAAACGTACACATGTACATGGCACATACGCTTGTCATGATAGCGCATGCCAAAAATGTGAACGCATCATATTACCCGTGTACGTTATGAGTGGCTACAAACCTAATAACTTATTGCATAAACGCCCCGGGTATTGATTCTGCTGCTCATTCGACTGCCTAAACCGCACAAACAAACAAAAAATTGTATACATTTTATTGTTTCCAATTTTTTCTTCATTCTTTATTGAAGTCATATTTTCAGCTTGCAAAAATTATTTCTTTTACTATTTCACGCGGGCTTTTACTATTCGTACACGGTCTCGCCCTTGAATCATTGCTTTTATTCTCTCATACCGCTATCTTGTTTACGTTTAATTGTATTCGTTTTCAAGGCTGAAGATATTATTTAATAAAAATTTCACTCATTTCAGCCGTCATTTTCCGCACGATCTGAATTTTGGGGTAGGTCAAGCAAAGAAAGCCTCTGCTTCAATTCACTCATCAGTTTCACACTAAAATTCTTAATTCGATCTGTAGGGGTTCAACAGTTTGTTATTGAAACGTCTCATTTTTGTTTCCTATCCTAACTTCTGTCGTTACTGGCCCCAAAATTTTCTTTACTTTATATGGACCAAGCCAAATATGGGAAAACTTATTCTTCTTGTTACTGTTCCGCAGTAAAACATTGTCCCCAGTAACGAACTTCACGGGATTAGCGGAAGCATCATATTGCTTCTTGGATACCTCTTTTGCCCTTTCCTGCGCCTTCCTAGCCAACTCGTGCCCTTTCTGCACTTGATAACGTAACAGATGTGGGTAGTTGTCTGTATTATATACAGGCGCTGGCTTTCGTTTCAAATCCGATGGCATTTGAGGTTGGAAACCATACAACGTGAAAAATGGCGCCTGGTTAGTGGATGCGTGTACCGTGTTGTTGTGCACATGCATTGCTGACGCCAACCACTGGTCCCAGTTCGATCCATCCTCCTTCACAAAATGCCGCAAGTATTCAGCTAGCGGTCGGTGGCTACGTTCTAACAAACCGTTAGCCTGAGGGTGCTACGGGGTGATGTGAATTTTCTTCACCTTTAGCAGTTTACACGTTTCAGAAAAAATTCTCGAAATGAAATTAGTGCCGTTATCTGTTACCAGTATCTTTGGGACACCTAATTTTGAACAACTTCACCAAAGAAAGTCCTAGCTACCGTGGTTGCCTCCGCATCCGGCATGGCAACTGCTATGAGTACTTAGATAGGTCGTCCCCTGCTTCGCGGAGTCATCCATAGTACACTTTCGCTCCCTTACTTGCGCTCTTGTTTGGACAGCTGCTACCCGCGGTGCTGTGTCACACCTCTCGGCTGGTGAAAATCTTGCTTTCTCCCTTAACCGAGTTATTACCTGTTGGACTCTCGCTGCTGTATCCTCAAGCGCTTTCCGCAAGTTTTCCTGTTCTTGTACAATATCCCTGTTCTTGTACGTTTATCCAATCTAGCGAAACACCGTCTCAACACCTCCCTGATGAACATGTATGTTAAACAGTCTTTCGGGATGTCAAAAGAAACAGCCCTCGCTTCCAAAAGCCCCAGTTCCACTTTTACCTTGTCTAACTCAATCCATGCCCTCGCTATCATTCGTTCCTCTTTTGACCTTTCCGTTTGCACTGATCACAATTCGTTGTACATATTCCGCGATATTCTCAGTGATTCTCAGAAGACTAGTATTTTGCGGCGCCTTACTCAGCGCATCGGCATTCAAATTAATTTTCCCTGGCTTGTACACAACATCCAATGTGAATTCGGACAGCCTATGCCTGAACCGTGCCAGTCTAGACGTTTGATCCTTCAAATTTACGATTCCCCTTAGCGGTTCGTTGTCGGTGTAAACCGAGAACTTCCTCCCCAAAAGGTATGATCTGAAGTTACGAGTAGCCCAAACTATAGTGAGCATCTCCCTCTCTATCGTAGAGTATCCCTTCTCGGTCTCGCTCAGCGCTATACTCGTGAAAGCTATGGGATGATCGCGACTCTGTTCCTCCTGCGAAATCACCGCTCCCAGAGCTTCACCACTGGCGTCTTCGTTAAAATGAAATGCTTAGTAAAGTCTTTCGAACACCGGTTGGCATGAATCCGTCCACTCGAATTTTGTGTCCTTATGTAGCAATTTCGTGATTGGCAGCGACAACTGTGCATATTCTTCACGAATTTCCTATAATAATTTGCTAAACCAAGAAAAGCTTGTACGTCCTTCCTGTTTTTGGGTTGAGTAAAATTCTTGACGCATTCTATCTTCGCAGGATCAGGAAGCGGACACTTTTCATACACTTGTGTCCCAGATAGACCACCTCGCGTCGCAGGAAGTTACACTTCTTCGTGTTGAGCTTGAAACCATGCTCCCTCAGTCGTTCCAGAACTTTACTCAACTTGCTTCTGTGGTCTGACAGATTCCTTCCATATACCACTATATCATCTAGGTATACAAAACAGTCAATACCTTGCAGACCAGTTAGAATGCTATTCATGAGCCTCTGAAAAGTTTTTGGAGCACCAGTAAGTCCGAATGGCATTCGTTTGAACTCAAACTGACCAAAAGACGTGGAGAATGCCGTTTTCTCCGCATCTTCCGGACACATCAAGACTTGATGGTATCTGCTAGCCAAATCTAGCGTAGAGGAATACCTACAATGACCCAACTGGTCCAGAATTTTGTCAAATCTTGGGATCGGAAAGACTTGCTTTAGCGTGACGTCGTTTAATTTCCTGAAATCGACCACCAATCTCCATTTCTTGGTATTGTCCTGGGCTCTTTTTCGGAACCAACAATAAAGGTGAATTCCATGGAGAATTGCTCGGCATTATTATGCACTCCTCCAACAACTTGCCGACCTGTCGATTCATTTCGTCACGGTGAGCCTTTAGAGTTCTATATTGCCTTTGATTTATGGGCAATTGCCCCTCCGCTATGGGAATATTGTGCTCAATTGTAGATGTGAACGGCAGCGCGTCCCCATCGAGTAGAAACACATCGTTATACTCTGCGCACATTCTTGCTATTGAACGGCTATCCTCCTCATTCTCCCCGTTCCCAATTTGTTTTTCAGTTTCTCCGCTCTCTCGGTTTTGTCTCGAGAATTTTCCTGCACTAAAAATCACTCGCATCGCTCGCTGTCGTACTCCGAGATATTGGAACAGTTACAGTTATTGTCCTAGACTTCGCTATGCCTTCTGATTGACTTTCCGTGCTCCCTGCTTAAACGGTCCCTCCGTGTTCTACTCTGGTTCCTTCCTATACTGTCCCTTGCACAAAGCCTAAAATTTTTCATAGTTTTCCCGTTCCCATTGCATATGGATAAGCGTTTACGTATTGCATCTATTATAGAGCACTTCCACAAATTATCACTTCCCAGTATTCCATCTGCCGGGATACCATCCTGGGTCTGGATAATGTGGAAATCCCATTCCAATTCTCCATTCCATTCCTATTCTCAGTACGGTGAATATCGAGTTTAACTAGGCAAAAGGTTTTAACACTTCCTCCAAATACCCTGATTAAACTGCTTATTCTGCACGTTTGTACATTGGGAAATGACCTCATGGATTCAGCCTTTATTAGACTGGTGTCCGCACCTGTGTCCAGCAATAATACCAGATGACCTGCTTTTGCTGCCTTGCAGGGAATGGCCACATAAGAATCATCCGTGTAGGTAGACTGACTGTTGAAATTGTTAGCCTAAGAATGTTTATATCGCGGAGGATCTCTACACATATCTCTCATCAATCTAGCGGTGCTGCCAAAAAAATATACTTAAACTTGATTTAAAATTTTCCGTACTATCATTCATCTTCCCCATGCAATTTTTAAACCTGCTGTCATGCCCCTGGCCAGCTGAATTACCTGTCGGCATCTGTCACTAATATTATTATTTGTTCCTATATATATTAATATACCAGGATGTAGTTCCTGCCTAGCCCCACTGCTCTCTGGCGAATTACCCCAAACAGGCTTAGCAATAGACAAAATAAATGTATTGATGATGATGGTTATTACTAGTATTGCCCCTGTTCCGCTGCTATGTGCGGTCCCCTGGGTTTCCACGAGGCAACACGGGTCTCTGCTGACTGACAATGGTACTTTGCTGCTGATTTCCGAAGCTTTCTCTGGAGTAGTACTGTCTCACCTGTTGCCTTGCTGATGCGTTCCTTGGACAACTCATCCATCTTTGGTGTCCATAATTACCGCAATCCTCACAAAACGGAGTATTCCTCCTCGTCCGGCACTCATCCCAGAAATGCCCGTGCCGATTTCAAAATGAGCATGCGACCTCTACAGCCGGTCGTCGATATCTATGCTCCATTCCCCGTTTCTCATTACCCTCCAATTCTTGTCGCGGGCCAGTCGTACCAGCGGTGCCCCCGTCGTGGCTCTTTGCTGAATGGCCATTTCTGCAGACGTGACTGCCTCTATCAAATCTGCAATTGCTCTTTGTGTCAGATTTAGCGTGTGATTGGCCAAATCCCTGTTTACTGAGACGGCCTTGAACTCCGTCACCATGTCCCTCTGTATTTGCGATTTGTTTACCGACGCACTTTCAGGGAATTGCCTGTTTGCTTCTGCACTCGCTGCACTCTCCAGTGACTGTAGCCGACGGCCCCAGGCTCTCAATTCCTCTCCAGGCTTCTGAGTAGACCCCTGGATCTCTCTTATGAGTACGTCGTACGACTTTTGTTTCAAGTATGTCCTAGTACTGATAGTACTTCACGTTTTTCAGGTCCTTCCTGAAGTTTGAAATCAATCTCTGGACCTCTTTGCCCACCACTTCCTGGGATTTCAGCAACTCCTTCACTTCCTTCAATAGTCCCAGGGACAATAAATATCCTACCTATAACACTTGCCAAACTGCGGCGTAAAAACAGAACACCACCGTTTCGCTTTCAGAAATACACAACTCGTCTTTATTCTTAAAACACTCTTATTTATAGTCTTAATTCTAATTACATCTTATTTTTATAATCTACTTAGGTGTTCCAATTACACAGGTGTTGAACAAAACAATTGTGGTAATAAGCCAGTTCATACCAAATTCAAAGGGTGCATTTTAGCCCTAGTTTGTGGGTCACTATGTAATTGTAAAACTTGTGAAGTTCATATGCACCAATTGTAACACCTGTGCGTAATATTAACTATAGCTACAACCGGTCGATAGTAAATGGCTACTTGGTTTGTGTCGCGAGTCAACTACTAGCAGGTAGGCGCATCTTGAGTATCCAAAGCATTTTTTGACGAAATTATAGCGTGTTACAAAATACCGAAAGTGTTGGTGACCAACAACGGTTCGAATTTCGTGCCAAAATTAATCTCTGAGACGTGTGAAATGCTAGGGGTTAAGAAATTACACGTTACTCCTTATCATCTGCCAGCGAACAATTCGCTAGAGCGAAGTCATAGACAGTTGGCAGAATACCTGCCTAGTTTCGTCAATGAGGATGGCTCTAACTGGGAGTGGTTAACTACGGCCATGCATGTACACAACAATACTGTAATTGTATCAATAAAGCAAACTCCGTTTAAAATACTCTACGGGTTTGATTTGAACATGCCAGCAAATTTGAAGTGCAAATATGCTCAGGTATACAATGCTGATGACCCAAATAAAGTGCGGAAATACATGTTGCAGCGAAAGCACGAGTTGGTTAGAGTAATCCTGCTAAGCCTACAACAAGGTAATAAGCGCAGTAGTCTCTCATGTGGGTGACCGAGTACTAATGAAAAACCAAACAAGGAAAAATAAATTTTCTCCTATGTGGTTAGGGGCATACACAGTGACAGAAATCCGCAGCCCAATTACCACGGTGATAACCCAGAAAACTCCACAATAATGTACTAAACTTATTCCATTTGCGAACCCGCAACTAAATAACATGTATTTTTACTGTACTATACTCGTATACACTCATATTCCTCATTTGAAAAGCAACTGAAATCATTATTTTATTAACAAGGTTAATCTATTTTCAAAGTCAAGACTAGCGTGACATTAAACAATGTTGACTTAGGTCGTTAATAAATTACATAATGTGAATATGCAAGCAAACACTGCAGCTAATATGCAGTAAGAAGAAGAATGAGAAGTTAGAGAATGGTTGAAAAATATTAAGTAAGGTAATTATTAGGAATCAGAAAATGTGAGATAGAAAGGAAACACAGATACGAGATTCAAAATTCAACGGAAGAAAAAATATGAATAAAAGATTTATTTAATGCATTTCATTTAATCGCAAGTGCAGTGACTAACCAATTATGCAAGCGCAAACTGAAGCACATGCAGGGCGGAAACGTTATCAGTGCACGTATGGTTGTGCATTTGTACAAACTTTACATATATTATGAAGATGGAGCAAAGAGTATTTACGTATAGGGTTTCCGTCGCTCTCTTTGGCAAAAGAGAGGAATCGAGATGTATGGAAATCGCCCCGGAACCGTTAACAGATGTTAAACATAACATTATTCTACTAACAACGATTCATAACAGATCCATAGTAAATTTTATATGAGCTTAGGAAGGAATGGTTTTTATTGTCATAGTAGGAAAAAAAAAGAGATGCAGATTTAATAGTCTTTGTATCAAATGCAACCATTCGTTTGAGTTTCGCACATAGCGAAAATAGGTTCCGCGAGTATTTGAAAGAATAGTTCGTTTCTGACGATGGAGCTGTGCGGTTGTGCTAATGGAGCAGTGCGAGAGAGCACAAGGAGCAGTGCGGTGGTGATGTTCAGTGCAGAAATATATAAGTGCAATCTATGTGCAGGGAGCTGAGCCAGGAGAGCGGTGCAGAACAGGGGATCTTAGAGCAGGAGCCTATACAGAGCCTATACACAAGAGCAAGTATGAGCAGTACCACAGGTATTCGAGAGCATAGTCACGTATAGATTATATACGTTGACATTATTTATATTCACATTGCTGGACATAAGCATTATACGTTATATATATACATAAACGTACCTATTTACACATATGCAGGTCCGTTCATTCATTGAGCTAAACGCGCTAGGGCTTGTGCATTTTTACTAATTGTATATCCATATATACATGAATCGCATATATGTCGATTTATTGTTGAGCTACAAATGTGCATAATTATAACAGCAATAAAAAGTGGTTTTCCCCATGCTTTTCCACTTAAAACAATTGTGTTTTTATTTAAGTCGGATTGCGGTAAGTATTGCCATAGTTTCATTGTCGATCGAATACATTGGTCCATGTCAAGCCGGATCGTACCAGTGATCTATGCAATACAGCAAGTATGGTGTGATGTATGTAAATATGTACATGGAAGTAGCGCTATAAGTTATTATGTGCAAAACGAAATTGCGCCTTGAATTTAGGCATTCATTTGAGATGACGTCAGAGCTATGTAAAAGCAGATCGCATATGCATGCGTATGTTTGTAGTATTAAGTAGCTATATACATATATTAAGTGCAAAACTTAATTGCGTCTTTATTTTAAGCGTTCTTATGAAATCACGCAAGACTCTATGTAAAGGCAGATCTTATATGCAGGTATGTATGTATGCATGAGCGATTGTGTACTGGCAGGGTAGGTAATAGATATTTCTTTCCTTTGAATTCCTTTGTTCCGTTCTACCTGCGGGAAGGAAAAAGAGAGCAAGCGCAACGCGCTAGAAGAGCATAAATTGCTGAATGCGCAATACGCATTCGGAACATATAATATGATATGTTAGCAGAGCGAAGAGAGCACAGGCAGGTACAGAAAGAAATAGACTACATTTCAAGAAAGAAATAAATTAAAAGATAAAAATAAGTGCAGAACAATATAATAATAAGGTAAAATACAGTCCACGGAGTTATAGGAGCAGAGCCAACACTGCAATACTAAAAAAATAATAAACCAAGGGCGTACGGGCGCAAAGCACATACGACAAATTGGTACAGTGCATCGGGCGTACTTTAGTGCTAGATTGTGAGCTAAGTGGGTGAATGAACCAGTGCGGTTATTCGACTCAAACAATTTTAAAGAACAAATATGCAGTGTTGGCACGTCCGCAGAAGGAACAAGGAGGATACAGTTATTTCTTCTTTCAAAATTATTTAATTTTTCTTCTTTTCAACAAGAACAGAGCAACACTAACAGAGCAACAGTAACAGAGAAAAATAACAGAGCAACGAAAAGATGAGCTACGTGCAACACCAGTCGGCCTACAAAGCCATCCGAAGAGCAGCCTAGCACGTCAAAGCTGACGAGTTTGGGCGACTAGGGTTTGATGACGCCAAGGTGCGTTTGGTTCGTTTGGAGCAACAGTGGGAGTGTTTTAATGAGCTCCATGAGTAGTTAGCATCCCGAGCGCAGCGCGACGAGAGCGCCGATCTAGATAGACCGATGGAGCGAGTAGAGCGGCGGTACTTCGGAGCGAGCGGTGCTCAGTAGGGTAAAATTGAGCAAGTTGGCCCTGCGAGGAGCGCAGAGCAGACTGCAAAGGAGCCGATCTCAGTGCAGCTGAGCATGCCGTTCCAGCAGAATGACCTCCAGAACACATGGGGTGAATTTGACGGCAGCGTGATCAAGTGGCACGGATTTCTCGATTGGTTCGTCGCTGCGGTGCATAGCAAAGCGGCCTCTTATAAATTCTCATATTTGAAGAAGTCACTCACCCATAAAGCAGCGCGCACGTTGGGTGATTGGGAGCTTACTGACAACGGTTATAATGAAGCGTGGGAGCGGCTCAACTAAATATATGACCGCAAATACCCAGTATGCTTTCCTGGAGAAGCAGGCCTCTTCTCTACCAGCACGGGAAACCAGGCGAGCGCATCAATTGGAGCACGGGCGCGATCGAGAACGCGCGCTGTACCCAAGGGCAGGGAGAGAATGGGCCACAGTGTGAGTGCAACAGGAGCAGCACTGATACGAGCAAGCCAAGACAAGCTGTGCGAGATATGCAGCGCAGATCACGCAGTGTCCAGGTTCCGTGTCACTCAATTTGAGAGCTAGGCAAGAGCCCTGCCCTGAAGAAAGGGCATAAGGCGTCGGAGTGCATTGCGGGGCCATGTTTGTGGTGCCCAGGGGCGCAGAAGCACAATAGCGTGCTATGTGCAAAAAGGGAGCCACAGCAGCAGGTGTTGGTGGCACAGCAGCCAAAGCGGGGAGCCGCCGCGACAACAATGCTGAAGGTTAAGAGCGATTGACGGTACAGCAACATTGCAAAGCGCGCGAGGATAGCAGAGCCTGGACGAACTGCTAGTTTGAAGAGCCTTTTAAACTTAGAATTTAAAAAACGTAGTAGGGAATTAAAAAAAAAGAACGAGAATGATTATTTAGAGACAGAGTTTTGGGTGCTACCAAGAGAATGTAACTGGTGCCCAGTTTTGCCAGCAAGAGATTTAGTGGAGATTTTAAGAATGAGGGTTTATGGGCGGATCCTGAGTTTTGGAAGGCGAGATCAGTCGAGCTACTGTTAGGAGCAAATATGGTGGCCAGAGCCATTAGGGCGATAATGCCAAATGAGGTTCAAGGCATTGCCATATATGAGAGCATGTTTTGCAAGTAATTTTCGGGGCACAACCCTGTGAGAGAGATAGAGGGGCCGATGCTATAGTTGCTTCGATAGAATGTATCGATAACAAAAAGTTAGACGAGTTATTTCAGCTCCTGTGGTAGATAGATCAGGTGGAGACGATAACTCGCTGGAGAACAGATGACGAGCAGGAAGTGGAGCAAAATTTTATGGAGACTTATACTAGAGATGAAACAGGGCGTTTTATTGTGACAATTTCAGTGAAAGAGACGGTGCAAGATTTAAGCACTTCAAGAGCAATAGCATTGCGCAGGTTTATGTACTTGGAGCAGAAATTAGAGAAAGACTCAGAGCTGAGAGAGCAATAGTAGAATTTATGAGAGGTATGAGAGATGAGAGCACATGAAGTGCGCTATACAACCACCAAGAGTGGACGAGCCAGTTTATTATATCCCACATCACTGTGTCACCAAAAAATTTCGGGTGGTTTTTGATGCTAGCTGCCAAACGAATCGTGGCATATCTCTGAATCAAGTGCAATGTTTGGGTGAGAAGTTACAAAAGGATCTTTACGAAATTGTCATGAGATTTATGCGTCATAAGATTTATGCGTGGAGATTGACTTCTATAGGGATGACTTTGCTACAGGCGCACGATCTGAGCAAGAAGCAATAGCGCTCGCGAAAGAGATAGACACTGTCCTAAAAGGCGACGGTTTCGAGCTGTGCAAATGGAAGTCGAACTCAAAAAGACTACTCAGGGCAATTTGAGCGGAGAGGGAAGAAGAGATGTTATTGCCGAGAGAAGACGAGATGTCAGTGCTAGGGCTGAAATGGCTGATAGAAGAAGACAAAATGGCGAAGACACCTGCATTGCGGGAGAGCTAGTTGGGAATAAGCTCTGGTTATATGGACCGGAGTGGTTACGTAAATCAGAAATAAGTTTGCCAGCCAACATTTTTGAGCCGGAAAAACCAACTGAATGGCTTAACGAGTTGGGAGCGTATCACGTGATATATTCACGCGAGTTTTTGCAAATATTTATGCCGAGCAGGGGCTAGAGTATGCCGCTGATTGACTATGCGCGAAGTCTAGAGAAGAGCATCAACATATTGAGCTACATCATCAGGTTTGTGCGAAGAGCAAGGCAGAGAAAGAGGAGGCGCAGAACTCGGCACAACAACCGAATAGTGCAAGCGCCAACAGTGGAAGAAAAATGTGAAGCAACGGAATTCCTGCTTAAGCAGGCGCAGGAGAGCGATTTCAGACAAGAGATAGACAAACTAAGAGAGATGGGCAGGTGCAAGAAGGGAGCAAAATTAGTGCATTGAATCCCATAATGAACAGCGAGGGCCTATTGAGAGTGGGCGGACGATTGGGGAGATCGCGTGGTGTGCGCGCGAGTTACGATGTTGAAATGAAAGAACCTTTCCACTTCACAATCAGTGTTATATTAATAAATTATTTTAAATTACACGTATTTATATCATAAAATATGCTTATTCTAAAGAAATGAATTTCATGAATTTACATTGAATTTTAGTGGGATGATTATTGCGAATTTTAATTGGAGATTTTACAAAGAATTTTATGCTGGATTATTTTAAAGTGAATTTGAATCTAATGTTTTTAATGGGAATATGAATTGGATGATTTTACAGAGAATTTGATTCTTGATTATTTTAAAGTGAATTTGTATCTAATGTTTTTAATGAGAATATGAATTGGATGATTTTACAGACAATTTGATGTAGCTGCTGCTGTTGGTATTGATATTGTTGTCCCCCCTTAGAGTAGCGCTATGGCCAGAGAGAGTTTGATGTGGTCGGAGCGATACTAGGTTCTGGTTGGAATACTGTTTCGATTCTGCCCATGTCGTTGGTGTATCTCCAAGTGTCTTCATTTGAGAGTAAGCTGCTGATTCATGTTGATTTTTTTTTCCTTCTTGTTTTATGGAAATCGTGCAATAATCGGTGTTTTCTACTCTGGATTAAAATAAATTTGGATAAACCCAGAATATTAAATATTTGTTCTTATAGACAATTATGAATTATGGACCTCTTATTCCTTGTAATTTGAATTAATATATTGTGAATAATTATGAATTTATATAATTCCTTTTTATACCAGTATATATACATTCCTTTAACAGATTTTATTTTTTTTATTTTTTGTTATTTATTTTGTGGTTTTGTATAAATTAAAATGTTCCCTTTTCCTGCTGCTGGCTAAGCCAGACGCGTCTGTCCTGCGAACGCTAAGGCGTGCGGTCTGACGGCGAAGGAAGGTAGTATTGTGACCGCGGCGAATGTTCCCCTTTCTTGCTGCTGGCTAAGCCAGACGCGTCAGTCCTGCGAACGCTAAGGCGTGCGGTCTGACGGCGAAGGAAGGTTGTATTGTGACCGCGGCGAAGGACTTTCGCTCAATCTTGCTGCTGGAATTAATATCTTACATGTTCCTGCTGCTGGCTAAGCCAGACGCGTCAGTCCTGCGAACACTAAGGCGTGTGGTCTGACGGTGAAGGAAGATATTGTGCAATTATTTTCACAACCACAATTTGATTTCAGTTTATAATTAGTTTATTAGTTCACAATTTCATTAGATTTTACAATTAATTGAAGTCATTCAGTTTATCAGTTTCACTCAGTTCTACAACCGTTTTAATTCACAATTTGAATAAGTTTAGTTCACAATTTCATTAGATTTTACAATTAATTTAATTCATTCAGTTCTACAATAATTCCAATTAGTTAATTTATTTTTTAAACGCACAACCCTATTTTAATAGGACCGTATTCTTAGGTCTCCAAAATCGAACTCTAATTCGGAGTTCGTCACGAAGCCTCGGTTCGGAAGCGTACGTTCGGTTCCCACCACTTTCGCTTTCCGGTACATCGACCGATCGCGTTCGATTTGCCAGAATACCCTTGATCGATGCAGAATCAGCGAAATGCAGGTAACCGAACTGCAGCACCGTCGTTTGGGTGCGTTGGGGCGGAAGTACTAACTGAAGCAAACACTTTAGAGCGAGGTGCATTGAGCGGACGGATGTCCCACACGTGCATGGTGGACGGACAGACGGACAGCATGCACGCGCGAGAAGGACGGACAGCTTGCACGCGAGATGGACGGACGGCTTGCACGCGCAAGCAAAAGCTGAAGCTGATGGATCGTCAACTTGTACGCGCACATGCCGTGCCTGCGGAAAGTCACAATGCACCCTACTAACTGTACGCGCACATGCCGCGCCGGAGGAAAGTCACAATGCACCCTACTAACTCCTCCACCCTCTTAAACGCAGCCGCCCTCGGTTGGCGGTGCAGGCGGGCCGGTAGATCTATTGGAGCGCCAATTCCTTAAGTGGCGAAGATGGTTATAAATTAATTATGGGGTAGTTAAGCTAGATTCTTGTTTCATTCGTGCAGCCTGCCTAACGCAGATTGTCCTTATGAAACACCCTTCACTTAATTATGACCTTGGATCCGAGGTCCCTTTCGATTGTGGCCAGTGAATACGTCTTGGTAAGTATGTTACCTAGCCTCCTATTCGATTTTATGAAAACCTTATCCCCTGGTTGGAATAACCGTGTTCGCTTTCCCCTATTGAGGTTTCTCAATTCCGATTCCTGTGCGGTCTTCAACCTTTCAATCACCGCGTCCCTTTCAAGTAGCTCGGCCGGAATGGAGCGAAGTATGTCCACTGGCTTCTGGCCAGTGACTGAATGAATCGTTCCGTTGTATCTAGATACAGAAAGAAGCACTAGCTCCACAGTATCGGATGAGTGATCCGCCAGTTTTAGACATCTTGCAATCTCCGTCAGCGTACTGTGGAAGCGCTCCACTTGCCCATTCGAGGTACTGTGTAGGGGAGGAACCGCATGGATTTTCGCTCCGAATTGATCCAGCAGTAATGATTTGATGGTCAGGGAGTTCAGAGACTTTTCGTTGTCACATACGACCGTGCGGGTACCTTCGAAGAGATTCAAAGTTTCTAGCAAGGGCCCTTTGAGATCGACTATGGCTCGAGATCTAGTCTGCTTAACGGAGGCAAAATTCGAGAACTTATCCATGCATGTTAGGAAATGACTCCCTGCTGTCGAATAGATATCGATGTGGAGTATTTCTCCTGGATAGGTGGGTATAGGTGTAAGTCCAATTTTTGCTTTCCTGGGTCGGCGGTTGTTTTTCTCTTCTAAGCACACCCTACAGTTCGTCACCATATCCTTCAAACGTCGCCGAATGCTTGGGAAGTAACCGATTCTGAGGATCTGCAAAGTGTTTTCTTGAACTGAACGGTGTGCACGGTTGTGCTCCTTTGTTAGGACTTCGACTTGCTCACTAGGGTCCACAATATTCTTAACTTCGTTTTTGCAGTACCGGAATTTTACCATGGGGAACATGTCTGGCAGGATATCGCGATGCTCTATAATCCTTTCGTTGCAGAAGATCCCGTTCGTCACCCCGACGTTGACGGCTTCGGTTATTAGCTTGGGGAGATCCTCCATTGATGTTATGGTAAGCTTGTGCCTTGATTATTTTCGGAACAGGGTTAACTGCACTCTTCCGGTTTTTTCTCCCTCCATGATCACAATCTGGTTTCTGAAGCAGTTCACCGGGTTAACCACCTCTGTTATGAGGCTAGAGTCACCTGACTCGTCCACGTTGTCCTCCATACCTTCGCTTATCAGGGCATGCATGTACTGGCGAGACAAGGCACCTGCTACCACATTAAGCCTACCGGGTTTATAATGAAACTTCGGCGCATACTCCTCACCGAACGCCCTCCATCTTTTCATCTTGGAATTGACGTTTTTATCCGACATCGGAAACGTTAGTGGCTGATGGTGGGTATAGATGTTCAAGCTTCTTACACCATAGAGGTAATTGCGGAGTTTTTGCAAAGCCCAAACTATAGACAGCATTTCCCTCTCGTTCGTCGCATAGTTTTCCTCAGCGGAATTCACCGTTCGGGATATCATGGTTATTTGGCGGCTTCCCTGTGATACCACAGCCCCCAGCGCGTGTGAAGATGCATCAAAAGTTCAGGTCAAAAGGTTTACTAAAGTCGGGGTACAGAAGTAGGACGTCTTCGGAAGCCAGTATCGCTTTTACCCTGTTGAACGCTTCGATCGCTTCCCCGTTGAGTTCCACGGGCATGTTTTTGCAGCTGGAGGGATATCGCGTCAGAGCCTTAGTGATACTCGCGTAATCCTTGATAAAGCGTCGATAATATCCGGCAAGGCCCAGGAAAGATCTGAGGCTCGTTAGGCGCTTGGGTAGCTCAAATTGTACGATGTCGTTCACCTTTTGTGGGCAGGTCGTTATGCCCTCCTTTGACACTACAAAACCCAAGAATTCCGCCTCCGTCATGAAGAATTTCGATTTCTCCCTAGATGCCCTCATATTCACATCGTATAGCTTACCTAAGACGAGGCGAACATCTCTGAAGAGACTATCCCAGTTGGCAGAAAACATCAAAACGTCTTCCATATAGACGTAAAAACATTTGCCGATTTCGTAGCGCAAAACATCGTCAATGGCTCTCTGGAAGATGCTTGGCGCATGCTTCAATCCCATGGGCAGGCGGCAGTACTCGTACTTGCCGTTGTTGACGGAGAATGCTGTTTTCCCCTATCTTCTTCTGCGAGCGCAAT
The DNA here is from genome assembly GCA_920105625.2 of Clusia tigrina. Lineage (NCBI taxonomy): Eukaryota > Metazoa > Arthropoda > Insecta > Diptera > Clusiidae > Clusia > Clusia tigrina. The sequence continues at coordinate 957,477 of CAKKTE020000572.1, forward strand.
CTGGTAAAATCCGTTCTTCAGGTCTACCGTGGAAAAGTATTCGGATTTGCCCAGGTTGGACGAAATTACAGATGGGTCAGGTATGGGATACTTGTCGCTTTCGGTGACGTCATTGAGTCTCTTGAAATCAAGGACGACCCGTAGTTTTCGGACGCCTTGCTCTTCTACGCCCTTTTTAGGGACCACCCACAGTGGATTATTGTACGGCGAGTAAGACTTCCGAATTTCGTTGTTCACGAAGTCGTTAGCGGCAATGGGATATGGGTAGGACTTGGCGTACACTGGCTGCCTACCTTCGGTTTCGATGGTTGCTACAACTCTTGTGTTAAAAGGGAGGCCCTCTTTCGGGTCGGTGAACACCCTGTCTAACTCGGTTAAAAGCTTTTCCTGATCGTGCCTTTCTGTCGGAGTCCCTAAGGCGTCCTCATGCATGGAATTTATTTCCTGGCATGGGAACTCCTTAATGACTTCGATGCCTTTACGGTGGAGGAAGAGTCCCTTATTGAGATCTAGAGTAGATTCAATTTCTGTAAGGAAATCGAAACCTAGGATAGCATCGAATGTGGCAAGGCCGGGAAGAACAAAAACTGTGGATTTCTCGTGTAGCACCTCCATCTCAAACTTTGATCTGACTAAACTAACTCCTCCTGCAGACTTTACCCTGATTGGGCGGTTTACCGGCTTCACCCCCTGAAGAAAATCGAGGTCCTTGATATAATTCTTGGCAGACACGGTGTCAATCAAGAATTTAAGGGGGCGGTCGTACAGTGTCATTGAGAGGTATGGTAGGGAGGATCGCCCAAGCCTAAAAAATTTACTTCGTCGATAACTTCCCTTAATCCAGAGTCGTCCATTCTGGCTTGTGGTGGATGAGGCCCCCTTCACCTAGTGCGACGACATGTGAGACCCTACCTTACCGTCATCTCTCTGTCCTGTTCCTCTGGAACCATCACGTGATTCACCCTCTGGTATTTATTCGTCTGCATTGCACCAGGGCTATTCAGGGGTCTTTTGAATGTCCTGAACGCGTTATTTGACGCCGAGTGTCCTTCTTGCTGGTGCTGACCGGATGAATTGGATGGATGGAAGGGTTCGAATGACCTCCTGGGGTTATGCGGCTGACCGCTGAAGGCGGGTCTACCGACATGTGGTCTCTGCTGCGTACCCTGGGATGTTGGGTATGCTGCCCGAGAAGTGGAAGGCCCCTCTATTCCCAATGGCGCTCCATATCCGGGTAACGCTTGCCCCTGGCTCGTCCATTGACGACCATCTCGTGGTGATCGTGGTTTCCGTATTGGTTTCGTATCATAGTATGGTGAACGAAACGAAACTTCTGCTGCCTTGGGTTTGACCACTGTGCAACTCTGTCAGTCTGTGCGCTTGCTTGGTTCTCTTCTGATTTTAATGCCATGGCCAGGGCGGCGGACATATTGGTGGGCCCGGCACAAAGCGCTGCAGAGCTTGTGGGCTGGTTCAGTCCGGTGACAAACACGCTCCGAGCGAGATTCCTATATTCCTCGTTCAGCACCTCCTCCTTCGCGCTGTCGTTGGCGTTGTTCATCTCGTTCTGATTCGTGAGCAACGTAAGGCGTTTCTGAATCTCATCATAATACTGCGAGACCGTCAAACGCCTCTGTCGCAGCGCCAACAACTCGTGCTAAATCGAGTATGATGATCGTTTGTCTGCGTACGTGAAGTTTAGCCTAGCCATAAGGGCCCTGAAGTTGCTAGGCGTGTTAAAGGAGGTCAACAGTGTGTCTGCTTCCCCCACTATTTTTCCACGAATTAAATGCACCGCCTGGTAATGCTTGGTGGAACCTTCCAAGCGGTCAAACGGGTCATACGCGCTTTGAGCAGCCCGTCGCCAGGAGGCGTAATGCGCCCGGCTACCCCCGAAGTCCCTCAGAGCCTATGTCAGGACGAACGATTCATCAGACACCGAGTCGGTGTTGAACACCACGTCTCTGTACGGCTCAATAATGGGGGCAGTCTGCTTCAAGGAATGGATCTCCAGGCGGAGTTCCTCAATGAGCTTCAAGCTCTCGTTGAAGCGACGCTCACCATCCTTGGCCGCGGCAGTAAGGGCGGTGTTCAACAGTGCATAATAGAGGGAGACCCCCTGGGAAGTACCCCCCAACTCTGGTGCTCCTGCCTCAACAAACTGTCCATCCCCACTATGCATTTTTTCTAAATAGGATTCTATATTCACGGGTTGTGCGATTAATACAGGAAAAATATAAATTGCAAAAACGTAAAGTTATAAATATATTATTAATATCTTACAGGAGTAGTACTGGAGCTGATGTCTTCATTGGATTGTTGTAGCTGCTGCTGTATCGCGTAGGACTGCTCCGATTTATTATTGTGAAGATTTAAGTGAGAGCTACCTAGCAAATGGTAGTTTAGGCTGCTCGTCGACTTTTACGACGGCGTATTCGCTTATCTTTAATTTAGTTATACGCAGTCTTACTGACCTGGAGGGTCCCGTAGGAATCGCAGTTTTCACACTCTTTTTTATGTATCTTTCAACCTGGAGATTCCCGTAGGAGTCGCAGATTTCCGATCGCCTACTTCAAAGGCAAACCTGGGAGTCTATTCGGTTTGGTATACTCATGTACCAGGAAATGAATGCTACGACCAGATTATACTGCTATTGTTGACCCAGGTCTGATGGTTTTTTGACGGCACTACCGGTGCTGCAATTAAAATGTTCCCTTTTCGTGCGGCTGGCTAAGCCAGACACGTCAGTCCTGCGAACGCTAAGGCGTGCGGTCTGACGGCGAAGGAAGGTAGTCTTGTGACCGCGGCGAACGTTCATTTTTCCTGCTGCTGGCTAAACCAGACGCGTCAGTCCTGCGAACGCTAAGGCGTGCGGTCTGACGGTGAAGGAAGATAATGTGCAATTAGTTTCACAACCATAATATGATTTCAGTTTATAATTAGTTTATTAGTTGACAATTTCAACCGTTTTACTTCACAATTTGAATAAGTTAAGTTCACAATTTCATTAGATTTTACAATTAATTTAATTCATTCAGTTCTACAATAATTCCAATTAGTTAATTTATTTTTTAATCGCACAACCCTATTTTAATAGGACCGTATTCTTAGGTCTCCAAAATCGAACTGTAATTCGGAGTTCGTCAAGAAGCCTCGGTTTGAAAGCCTACGTGACCTAAAGTGCTGCTCCCAGGATATTAGGATGTACCTAACATTTGATGTCAGGGTCTGATGTTAGGATCGAATGTCTGCTTTTCATTTCAGGATCTGTTCTCGGATTTTAGTTTCAGGATCTGATGACAGGATGTGATGTCAGGATAGAATGTCTGGTTTTGATTTCAGGTTCTGTTGTTGGATTATAGTTTCAGGATCTGATGATAGGATGTGATGTCAGGATCTGTTGTCAGGATATATTTTTAATGAGTGAGCTGTGGGAGCGATTGATTCACAACTGTTTAAAGAGCTGAAATTCTAGGATTCAAAGATATTTTGAACCACAGTTGACCGAAGACTGCGCCAGTTACGATATTGAAATGAAAGAAGCTTTCCACTTCACAATCAGTTTTATATTAATAAATTATTTTAAATTACACGTATTTATATCATAAAATATGCTCATTCTAAAGAAATTAATTTCATGAATTTACATTGAATTTTAGTTGGATGATTCTTGGGAATTTAAATTGGAGATTTTACAAAGAATTTTATACTGGAAAGCGAATTTCTATCTAATGTTTTTAATAGGAATATGAATTGGATGATTTTACAGAGATTTTGATGCTGGATTATTTTAAAGTGAATTTGAATCTAATGTTTTCAATGGGAATATGAACTGGATGATTTTACAGAGAATTTGATGTAGCTGCTGCTGTTGGTATTTATATTGTTGTTTTTAGTGCGAATGTAACTCGCGCTATAATCACAGATTTGAGCAACAGCTGATGTCTGAATTGCCAGGCGATAGGGTGGAAGTTGGTTTGCCTTTTCTACATACAGGAATTGATTGCGCATGTCCGTTTAGAGCAAAGGGACTGAAACCAGCTGGAGAGCGAACGAGGGAGCGTAAGTGCTGGGTGGCTATATTTGTTTGCCTAAAAACAAAGGCCATTCATATTGACATTGTTTCTGATTTAACCATTTTTCATTTATTGCTTGTTATGAGCGCTTTATTTGCAGAAAAGGGAGATGTGTGCGAATATACAGTGACAATGGTCGGTCTGTAGGGTCGGCAAGAGAGCTGAGAAGAGCACGAGAGAGCTGGTAAGTAAAATAAGTTTTTGAGCATCTGAGCAACAAGGGGACAGAATGGATATTTACGACGCCAGCAGCGCCGCATCAAGGCGGAATATATAAGCCGCTGTAAAGTTATCGAACTACCACCTCACGCGCATTGCTGGGCAAAAGATTTTAACACAAGAACAGCTATCTACACTCCTAGTAGATAGAAGCAATTTTGAACGCAAGGCTCTTGACACCTTTGAGTGATGCTTCAGAAGATATGTGTGCTTCCAATTGCGCCGAGCGAATAGAGGGCGGCTTTACGAATGTAAAGCCAGGAGGTCCTTCTCTTGCTCGCGGGGACTGTATCAAAAGCAACCATGCGTTTGAGTTTCGCACATAGCGAAAATAGGTTCAGCGAGTATTTGAAAGAATAGTTCGTTTCTGACGATGGAGCTGTGCGGTTGTGCTAATGGAGCAATGTGAGAGAGCACAAGGAGCAGAGCGGTGGTGATATGCAGTGCACAAATATATAAGTGCAATCTACGTGCAGGGAGCTGAGCCAGGAGAGCGGTGCAGAACAGGGGATCTTAGAGCAGGAGCCTATTCACTAATTGTATATACATATATACATGAATCGCATACATGCCGATTTATTGATGAGCTACAAATGTGCATAATTATAAGAGCAATAAAAAGTGGTTTTTCGTATGCTTTTCCACTTAAAACAATTGTGTTTTTATTTAAATCGGAATGCGGTAAGTATTGCCATATTTTCATTCTTGATTCGATACAGTCTTATTATTTATTAATTATTAGTATATTGATAAGATACAAATTAATACAATTTAGCTTAAAGAGGCAATAATATCAAATCTAAATAATACTCTTTAATTGTTAAAGTTAACATTTCTACTGCTAAAATAATTAGAAATTTCTAAACATTTCATTTCAAGCAAAAATTTGTAAAAATTCTAAAAAATTGTAAAATATACAAATTATTTTATTTCGGGCAAAAATTTAATCCAATTTACAATATATTTTTTTAAAAATAACTTCCTTTAAAAATTTTAGTACTACTATATGTAAGTTAATTGCAGTTGAATAATTTCATATACATACGTACATATGTATGTAGGTAGGTAGGCATGAATATTTATAAAAATAATTATGGGAATATTTGTAAAATTTACATTGTAAATTTGTAAAAAAAAAAATCTGTGTATAAATTGAATAATCAAATTTAAATAGATATTTATTTAATTTATTTCTTTATCCCAAAAAAAAGCCACCATCGAATTGCACAGCAGAGCTCCATGGGTGCACAACAGAAGACTTAAGTTATTTTTTTTTTTTTGGTAAGGTTATGTACAGAATTGTAGGAATTTTAGTCAACTCAGAATTGCACCAGCAAATACTTTGGCTCTCTAATATATTCCAAAATCAACAAAGCTGGTACGAGTTTCTATAGATCAATGGTTTGCGCGGTGGTCTGCATTTTTGTGGCATAGAGTTCAAGCCCTGCAAAAGGCTGTATTTTATAAAATTTTTTTTTTGTAATTACAATTTTTTTAAATAGTAATAAAAATATTTTACTATTTTCCATAAATTAACCAGTATTATATCATTACTGGACCAAAACTAGAGCAGAATTATTTCATGTCTGTTATAGAAGACGACTGGAAGCGGTGCAGTATTATGAAATTCAATCTTGACAAATCATATACATATATACTGACATATATACATATGTACTTATTTGTGTTTCGATCATTTTGGCAGGTAGCGATTTGTGCCATAAAAAGAATGAAAGTAATGAAAATGAAAACGAATTCATGTGTGGTGTTTTTATTTTATGTGCTGTTTGGATTCTTTAAATATAATGAATTCAATTGTCATGAATTTTGGATATTTGAATTTCTTCAGAATAGACAAATCTCAGCAAAGTTTATACTTCGATTTTATATTTTCGCTGTAGCAGAATCCGATCAAACATTTTGTGAGTGAATTTAAAGAAAAAATAATTATGCACAAAAGACAAATTTTGCTATAATTAGTGTTAATATTTTAATATTCAAATGTTCGTCTGTTGCCTATTCCATCAGGGTCAATCATCATTTAGGGTCAATCAACAAAATCAACGTTTTAAACGTTTTTTTTTTGCTTTGTCAGATCAGCTTGAAATACTACAACCACATTCTATTACAAATTAATCCACTCGTACGTACTGATGAATATTGCTACATTAAGAAACTTAAATAACTTTTTTTTTCAGTGTATGGAATTCATTTTTCAAGCTCATTCAATTTTATTAAATATAGCTTAATTAGTTTTAAAAATAATGGAATTTAAATGCCCCCTGCTCGTTGATGCATGTGCGGCATCTTACCAAAAAGTTATTCATTACTGCTTGGAGAGTTGAGACAGGAATAGCCGCAATTGTTTCTCGAATGGTTCGTTCAAATTTGTTGGTTTTGCTTTGTAGACTTCCTGTTTGAAATAACCCCACAAGAAAAAGTCAGGTGCAGTAAGGTCCGGCGACCTGGGGGGCCAACGGAATGTGGAGTTTCTAGATATCAGCTTATTGGGAAAAAAAATCTTTATGCATAATTGACTGCAATGACTGTCTGCTTATACCCATTTGAGCAGATAAGCTTTTTGTCGAAACTCTTGGATTATTTTGTATGGCAGCAGCTACTGCACCGATTGTTTCCTCCGTCCGAACTGTAGGGTTTCAATGGTAAGGTCTTCTGTTGACTGTCCCATGCTCGGCAAAATTGTTTACAAGTCTCATTATGTTCCATCTGCTCAGAGGATTGCCGCCAAACGTGCGCCTATACTCCCTTTGAACCGCAACTACGGACTCCAGTGCGTGATAGCGGCGGACAATCCATATTCTTGTTTCAGTGTCCCAGTTATCCATTTTTGATAAATCTAACAATCAATCTGCAAAATAAAAAAAAACCAGATTCATTAAATAGAAAAAAAGTTATTACATTTTTTTTTGGTAGCGGCTTTCATCAGCCACCCTGTATATGAATATGTACATATGTACATATCTATGAACACTGATTCTCCGCATTTACATGAACTTCAATATCTAGTATTAAATGCATATGTTCTTGTTATACATAGATTTAAAAAGTTTTGTAAATAAAACCGTGTATAATGCAATAACCTATATATAAACATTTATTTCCTATGGAAAAATGTAGTTCAACCATTATTGTGTTCCAAAGCATAATAAACCACTTTATAATCGAAAATTATTATAATCAAAAATCTATAAAAAATTATTTCAAGTATTTAAAAATCCAAGAAACTTTAAATTTATATTAGGATGTAAGTACGCCGATAGTCGTCAATTCTGTGAATATGAAGATAATTTTTGTAACGAATTTATTGACATTGGTTGAATTGGTGTGCTGTTGATCTCTGAGACATAATAAAAAATGCTTGGGGAAAAATTGTCTACGGTGGCATAAACACACATACGCAATTGCAACTACTGTTGTAACTTGTCTTGTCAATAAATTCGTTACAAAAATAATCTTCATATTCACAGAATTGACGACTATCGACGTACTCACATCCTAACATTTACAGAATGAATGCGGTAAAAATATGTGACATCTATGTCTACTGATCAGGCTTAATTAGCCTGCCACTAAAAAAGCAATGTACTATGACACCACTGAAATGAAATAAAAAAACAGAGAGAGGGAGACCTAACGGAACAAAAGAGGGGAAAAAATGAGACAGAGTTGATTAGAGTGTGGTGGAATGAGACACTACATGGACAGAATTTGATCAGTCAGTTCACCACCTGCAGTTAGCCGAGTTGTCTGGATGGACAGATTACAACAGCTGTAGGCCCAGGTTCGATTCCTGGCAGGGTTCATAATTGGTGTGCTGTTGATTTTTGAGACATAATAAAAAATGCTTGGGGAAAAATAGCTTTCATTGAAAGATCTCTGATGAGGACAAGTGGCGTATCCGAAATAGCTATAAGATCTGCCAAAAAATGTTTCAATTCTTCTTCTTCTTCTTCTCAAAAATTATTACGGTGGCATAACCCCACATACGCAACTGCAACTACTGTTGTAACTTGTCTTGTCAATAAATTCGTTACAAAAATAATCTTTATATTAGGATAAAGAATGTTTAGTAAAAAATATTTTAGCATAAGGTGCGTCGCCTTTTTCCCCATTACATTTGACATTTACCTCAAAAAGTGTATACATGAGGTGTGCAGTGGTTGCCCAAGTTGACTTGCTGGCATGATTTTGCACAAACGCCATTCGAAATACTACAACCGGCCACTCAATACATCACTCGCCTTGACGTGGAGAATTGAGCTATGGAAACTAATAAAAATGTGCAAGAACTTCTTGCTGCTACTTGTTTCTTTGTGCATGTGAAGTTGTCTTTGGATGTGTATCCACTTATATAGGATATACTTTGAATGAAATTATCTCTTTGACCTACATTCGTGAATAATATTTGTGACTTATTTTTAGTTTTTTTTTTAAATTAATTTTTTGTGTAAGTTCTTCTATGCAACTGCATTTTTTATATTTTATAATAATATAAATTTAATTATAATAATTTAAGTTAATTTTTATTTTGCAAATAATGTACTACGAAATAAATAGCAAAAATTTTAATGCATCTGCAAGATTCTTCCTTCTTCCAATATAACAATAAAATCCAATCTATCCCGCCCTCTGTGGTGTAGTGGTAAGCATGCTAGACTCACACCCTGAGGGTCGCAGGTTCAAATCCTGCCATTGGCTTGGTCTCCAAAATTCTTCTTTCTATAATGATCCTTTTCTCTTCGAGTCGAAAGCCTCTGTAGCTAGTACTGATTCCCCCAACACCTTGCACTCATAATTAATTATGGTGTAAGATATAATAATAATAATAATAATAATAATATAATCCAATCTAACAATTTGCTTAATATAGTATATACGGAAATACAACAACTTCCCAAAATTGCACATATTCATGGAAGAAGGAAATATTTGATTGGATTAGATTTTATGAAATTTATAAGCTTCTTCAGACGAAATGCGCAAAAACATCACAAAACTAACATCAACAAAGGTATTGAAATCGTACAAAACTAATACAGGTTCATGCGCACATGAATTTATGTATGCGAGTTAAAAATACCGATATGACTATTTTTAGAAAATATAAAGTTCATTGCACAGTGTTCTGCTATAGTAGCAGCAATTAAATGTGGCTCAGCAAAATCATTTAAAACTGGATAATTTCTGTAAAAATAGTAAATTATTCTTATTATTTTTTATAAAATTATATTATTAATTTTCTTTTAAAATGAATTTAACATTTAAAAAATATAAAAACAATTAATTTCTCAGCGGGTTTGTATCCGGCATCATAAAATTTATAGACCAACGCTTTACCCCTTGAGCTCGTCTACGTAGGTAATAACCTTGTCGCGGTGTAGGGGCTTGATATGTGCTGGAACATGTTACATGGAAGACTGGGATGTGGTCCAACATATAAACAAAGAACTACCACCAACGCACAGGCTGAAAGTAGATAACTACGATTCCTGGTCAGACGTTGAGGGGCTAGCTAGGTTGCCCGCTTGGCGCTAGCTAATTGGTCAGCCCTTCGGGGAAGTGCGGCTATCTTTCAGACCAATGGCTCATTTTCAGTACGGTCATGTCTCTGCTGAGGTTGAGCCGCCGATAGCCGGGCGGGGAGAAGGAAAACTCCCTGGGGCGAGGGTTCGCTCGCGCTCTGGATCTCCAGTCTGGAGCGCGGACGGGCCTATTGACCCAAACAAACCCCCTAAACCCACAGTGGAACAGCTATGTTTGTGGGCTTGCTTGACGGGGTAGAGCCAAGCTTAATAGCGAACTTGGGGTGCCCATGCAAGGCCCCATTTCAATCCATGCCTTACCGCGCTACCGGGGCACTGGCGTGGTGGACCGATATTTCCCCTTTACTCGTGGGAACAAAATGAACACAGATAAACAAAAACAGAATGGCGAGAGCAGCCACAATAGCTCACACAAAGAGGCCACAGCACCTCAGCAAAGAGAGGCAGAGCAGCACTCGATTGGCGCGAGCCAAAACGCCGACCACCAAAATCCGATAGGCACGGAAGCAGCAGCTGAAAATCCTAAAAAACTCAGCGGCGCGGGCAAAAAGAGGTTCAGTTACTTCCTCAAGAAAGGGTTCAGCAGAGAAGAGGCTTACGCCAAAGCTATGCTCCCTATACCCACAAACAAGGTCGAAGGCGGAAAACCAGGCCCCAAAAGGCAGAGGTCGGACGAACAAACACCTCCAGAGGCCACATATAAAAAGCGGCTAAGGGATGATCAACCCTCCACCTCCAAGGCCGTAGCAGCAGCAGCAACACCGACTATTAAAACAGCACAAGCAGCAACCTCTGCAGCAGACGCACCAAATTTGATTGAAAATACATCCAAGAAGAGGCAGCCCACTGCCTCCTACAAGGATGTAGTGACAGGCATCAAAATGGCAGTACTCGCAAGAGACTATCCCAATACGCCCCTAACAACGGAGCAAATGGACTCCATCCAGAAACTCATCCTGGATAAAATCATAGCCGGAAAACAACAGGCTACAAAACCAGCGTTCCTGGGCGCTATCTACAAAGCAGGATACATGGTTCTGCACTGTAAAGATAGCGCGTCAACAGACTAGCTAAAGGCGGCCATCACCAACGCGTCGCCTTGGGGGGGTGCTTCACTGTGGGTCACAGAGGAGTCCAAGATACCTCACTCGCGGATCGCTGTGGGGTACTTTCCCAACTCCCAGTCCCTGGAGACCGCTAGGATCCTGGACTTTTTGCAGGGGCAGAACAAAGGCCTCCACGTCGAGTCATGGTGCACACTACGAAGAGCTGAAAGAGGCTCTAACGTAACTCTGGTCATAGCAGTAGACCAGAAATCAGCAGCAAGCCTTGTGTAATCCTTGTGATAAGGTCAACTTTAGATTTGGCCAAGTGAGTCTCAGGCTAAAGGCTGCATCCCCCAATGCTGACGAGCTGGCGGATAAAATGGATGCTGTGGAGTTGGAAGAAGAGGACGAAAGTACTCCATCCAATACCAACTCAGTAGCACCAACATGAAGTGCATCCAGGCAAATCTTCACCATGCTAAGGCTGCAACGGCCGAACTTAGCAGAAGGTTTGCCTGTGGAAGCACCAACATAGGACTTATCCAGGAGCCCTGGATACATAGAGGCAAGATAGTAGGCCTCAAGACACCGAACACACAGGTAATCTATGACGTGGGTGCAGTCAAACTAAGGGCAGCACTTATCACTGATACCAACATTAAATATCTGCCATTTATAGAGTTTATGAATGGTGACACAGCAGCAGTACTCGTCGAAGTGGATGCAAATGGTCCACCACCGAATATCATAGGTCTAGTGAACTACTGTAAGACACACAACAAGACGTTAATCATCGGTTGCGATGCAAATGCGCACAATACAATCTGGGGCAGTACAGATACAAACACAAGAGTTGAGTCGCTCCTAGAATTTTTACTACAAACAAACATAGCTATTGCAAACAGGGGCAATAAACCCACCTTTGAAAATGCCATACGACAAGAGGTTCTTGACTTAACACTCATAAGAAATAATTCACTTGATATGATCACGAACTGGAGAGTCTCTGATGAGGACTCAATGTCTGATCATAAACATATTCTCTTTGAAATCATGGGTTTAAATAAGAGCGTAATGCTCTATAGAAGCCCTAAATCAACAAACTGGGATAAATACTCAGAGTGCTTAGAAACTAAGCTAACCAGAAGCATGCTTCACATAAGATCGACAGAGGAATTGGATGCATCAGTTGAAGCTCTGACTGACTCCATTATATCCTCATATCACAAATATTGTCCACTCAAGACAAAAACCTCAACGAAGAGGGTCCCTTGGTGGAACAAAGAACTAGCTAATTTACGTCAAATAGCAAGGTCTAAATTCAATGACGCAAAGAAATACAAAACATGGGACGAATATAAAAAATCCCTGACACTATACAACAAGGAACTAAAGAAATCAAAAAGGAAATCATGGAAAAACTTCTGTGAAGAACTTAAAGATGTCCCAACGACAGCCAGAATACAAAAATCACTGTCCAAGGGGGTAATTAATCCAATAGGCACTCTAAAGGCTGTTGGGGTCCGTATCTGCTTGTCAGCGAGAGATGTCCTCTGGGATGTCCTGTCACGGGAACCTGTGAAACCTACACCACTTTATTAAATGAGCACTGCACTATTTTAAGTTTCAAACAACAAGAGAGCTTTATTCTTAAAATGCTAGTTCTTATATACTATTTACAAATAAACATTACAGTCTACGTCTTCACTTTTCTGGTGTTCCAGTTACGCAATTGTTATTTGGTGTCAGTGGCTCAAGCCAACTGACCTACTGCAAGTAAAAGTGTCGTCGGTGCATTCTAAATGCCCCTCGTCAGCTTGACTGCGGAACTGTGACACCCTAAAAGTTTACATCATAATTAATGAATAATTACTGTTCATTTTTAATACTTGCACCCTAAAAATATGTGCGTTCTTAATGAATTTAATAGGAGCCGGTGCTGTGAGTCAACTACGCGTAAGTAGCTTGATTCTAACTCACAACATCCCTCCCCTCTTTCTAAAAGAAGTTAGTGCAACTAACTTCCATAAAATCTCTACAATATTTTTCTTGCACTGTAAACAATTATGTGCATTTATTTAACTCTATAGTACATATATATAATTTGTTTTATTTTTTTTTTCATGAAATCGCCTTGTTTGGGTTCTATCACGGTTTTTTCTTCCTTTTTTATATATAAATTTTTTTTTTTCTCTAGCTTTTATTTTCTTTTGTAGTTTTCTTTCTTTTATTTTTATTTTTTTCTTTACTTTGTTTTTGTTTTTGTTTGTTTGTTTTTTTTTTTTTTTTTACTTTGTTTTTGTTTTTTTTTTTTTTTTTCTTATTTTTATCCATCATTATTTTTTTTTTATATTCCCCTTTTTATAATTTGGTCTTTCATTGACTCTTTTCTCATTGGCGTATATACAAATACCTAAACAATAACACAATTCTATTCTATACATAAAACCTTATATTATACTGCGCCCTCTGCTACCTGCTGGTCCAGTTGACGACTGCCGTTGTCGGAGTGAAGTCCCTCGATGAACTCTGCATACCCCTCCCTTCTTTCTGGACCGGTACGTAAAAAGATGATGCAAGCTTGCGCGATTAGATGCGCTTCTGACGAAGTCAAAATAAATATTCGATATTCGCTTAGTGAGTGACAATGGATATTTTCTCATTGGAGAAATCGTTACGAAGTTTAGTCGATAAAGCTTGGCTAAGTTATGTTCGATCTTTTCGTGGTTAAAACGATTTTTGCGCCAGGAGATTATTCTGCGAAGCTAATTGAACGATAGTAGTTGTGGCTGTTATTGTTATTGTAGCCGTTTCTCGGTGAAATTACGGAGTAACCTCGGGTTTTGGCTAAAATTACCTCTTCTTATTTCTAGACAATAATACAATATACATACTGACATATGTAATAATGGCAGACACGTTGGAATTTTTTTATCCGGACAACGTACATGTTAGTGTTTTTCATGCCATTTCGTCAGTTATGCAATAAAACTCAAGTATTACTTGACTTTTCATAAGCTTAAATCGTAGTCATCTCGCAGATGGGAAGTTGGAAGCTCTTCCACTCTTTCATATAAAAATGAATTCTCCCTAATTTCGTTTTCGTTTCTTCCAACGCAAAAATTATCTCTGGACATCATCGTTGCCAAACTCGTCTTTCTTCCTTTGCGGCTTACTGATCACTTTTCTTCTACGTCTTCTTACTTCTTCTCATTCAGTCAGATTTTTGTTCGCTGCACTTGCATTTCATCTACTGGTCTCCTGGATGTTGGTTAACATATTACTCAGTCTTCGACGCTGCAGGTTCATGCTGCACCATATTGAACCATCCGATGTTTGTTCACCAACGCCTGAATATCTAAAAACAATACGCTTAGCTTATCGGACTTGCCGAGTTTTAATTATTCTTACTTGCTATTACATTCATTCAATTTTTAACGTAAACAGTAAATTGGATTCAAATCTATATATCGCTTATCTACTACGTCTTAACAAACAAACTATAAACAAGTAACAAAAACTATTTCCTTTACAAATACTATTAATTAACTATAATACATTTTCTTACAATTGTTGGCGGCATTAAAACTTTAAATCCTTCTCAAATATATACATTTTACAAAAATTTGCTTCATACATAACAATTATTTTCTAATTTAATTATATGCGGCCCAAAAAAAAAATTTTTATATCAATTCTTGGCAAAACTAGTGCCTTCTACATAAGCGAGATTATTTAAGATAAACCCGTTTATGTGAAAACATTGTCCATTGCATGACTATATCTTTCATCGCATACAATTGACTTTTTATTTAAATTTACTTCTAGCCTGATATGTATATATCCATTAACGATTCTATTTTCCATCCTGTAATCAGCCCGTATATGAATACATACATACATTCAAGGCGCTTTAAATTACCTAGAATTAATTACTAACGTTATTTTCCCCAATTAACTACACATTTTTTCGAATTTCCATACGCTAATTTCCTAAACAATAAACAGTTAAAACCTATGTACGAGTATATCTACATATAGCCTGCTGCAGTATCTGCAAATATATACATACGCACATACCCATTCCTCCTAACTAGAATACTTACTTCTTTAAATATACATTCGTACATTCATTCTTTATCTTATACACATATATACATACTCGTATATATACTTACTTCACCAGCAGTTCCGTTGCCTGGCGTTAATGCTCATGCATCGAATTTCAGTGCATACACTGCCGTATGTACATATGTATGTACATATTCGAAGTTTTGTTTTATATTACTTACCCACGACTGTCTTATTATTTCATTTTATTTTTTAATTACGTGCAATATTTATCATTATTTAAAAAAAATATTTTTCCCTACTATGCTTCGTTCGGCCACAGTGCATAATAAGCACTTTTATTACGTCAACTTTAATCGCTCGATTTTAAGTGGCACACTTCTACTGGCCTTGACTTTGAGAATCGGAGCTGTGTGTTATCCGATATACACACGTACATGTTTACGTTGTTATTTTTGTGTTTACACTTGTAAAACACTGCTAACACATGTCTTTAGTTGTGTGGTCTAATGTGGAATAATTTTAACAAATTATTATGTAGCTTTTTACTCTTGCCCTTAATCGTTACGACTGTTGTAACTGGGCTTCGGATCTCTGCTACCACATACGGACCTATCCACACAGGTGAGAATTTATTTCTCCTAGCCTGATTCTTCATTAGTACTTGATCACCCACATGAAAAACTACTGGGTTTAGTACCTTGTTATAGGCTTCCCTGGCCACTCGTTTAGCACATTCCTGGTTTTCTCTAACCAATTCGTGCGCTCGTTGTAACTGATACTTCTGCACTTTATTCGGGTTATCAGCATTGTATACAGGCGCACATTTGCGCTTCAAATTCGCTGGCATGTTGAAATCAAACCCGTAGAGTGTTCTAAACGGAGTTTGCTTTGTTGATACATGCACAGTATTGTTGTGTACATGCATTGCAGTGGTTAACCATTGATCCCAATTCGAGCCGTCTTCCTTGGCGAAACTGCGCAAGTACTCGGCCAGAGGTCGATGACTACGTTCCAATGAGCCATTCGCCTGCGGATGATATGGTGTTATATGCAACTTCTTAATTCCCAGCATTTTACACGTTTCTGAGAATAGTTTTGATACGAAATTTGAACCATTGTCGGTTATCAAAACCTTAGGTATATTGTAACGTGCTATAATTTCATCAAAGAATGCTTTGGCTACCGTACCTGCTTCCGCATCAGGTATAGCCACGCACGCCATATACTTTGAGAAATCGTCTTGGAACGTCAAGATGTATTTATTGCCCGAAACAGTCTCAGGTAAAATACCTACAATATCCATATGAACCTTATCAAATGGTTGCTTTGGTGTGTCCGTTAATACCATGGGCATCTTTGTTAGCCTTGAACTTTTGTTGGCCTGGCACTTTGGGCAACTTCTTACGTATTTTTGTATGTCCTTGAGCATACCTTTCCATCCGTATACTCGCCTAATTCTGTCATGGGTTTTCCAGAATCCCTGGTGTCCACCTAGAGGTGAATCATGGAAACCCTTTAACACAGCCTGGATATCCTTTATATCCTTCAGCCATTCCACACTACTGGCTGCTTGCTCATTGGTATCGAAACCCGCATTGCTAACATCTCTTGTAGCATCAACTTTGTCCTTCTGTATCCTCTCGGCCTTCTCCTTATCAGACCGTGCTTTGGACCTTGTTTGTACTACTGATACTTTTTGTGCCTGCGGTACTCTGCTGAGTGCATCGGCATTCAGATTCTTTTTCCCAGGTTTGTATATGATTTCAAAATCATACTCAGACAATTTGTGTCTGAACCTGGCTAGCCTAGACGTTTGGTCTTTCAAATTGGCTATGCCTCTTAACGGCTGGTGATCAGTATATATCCTAAATGGGCGTCCTAGCAAATATGCCCTAAAATTCTTTGTAGCCCACACTATGGCTAGGAATTCCTTCTCTATTGTGGAGTATCTTTTCTCCGTATCGCTAAGCGCTCTGCTTGCGAATGCTATTGGTCGGTCATTCCCGACTTCCCCTTGTGACAATACTGCCCCTAACGCTTCATTGCTAGCATCAGTGGTCAACAAAAAAGTTTGCTCAAAGTCGGGGTATGCCAAAATTGGTGGCGAGCTAATTATCTCCTTTAGCCTCTCGAATGCTTGCTGACATCTCTCTGTCCATTCGAACTTTGCTTCTTTTCGTAGCAACTTATTAATAGGCAAAGCAATTCCGGCTAGTCCTTCCACGAACTTTCTATAATAGTTCACTAGTCCTAGGAATGCTTGCACTTCTTTTCTGTTTCTTGGAACCGCTAAATTTCTAACGCATCCCACCTTCTGCGGGTCAGGCAGTGCTCCTGCCTCTGAGCAACGATGGCCTAAATAAACCACCTCTCTTCGTAAGAATTGACACTTCTCCGTGTTCAATTTCAAGTTGTGTTCTCGCAATTTCTGGAGCACCTTACGCAAGCGTTGCGAATGCTGCTGCAAGTTCTTCCCATAAATTACAATATCATCGAGATACACAAAACAATCTAACCCTTGTAAGCCTGTTAGCACATGGTTCATTAGCCGTTGGAAGGTAGCCGGTGCTCCTGTTAATCCAAACGGCATTCTATTGAACTCGTAATGGCCTAAACCGGTGCTGAACGCGGTTTTCTGCTTATCTTGGGTATCCACCAGAACTTGGTGGTAGCCACTCGCTAAATCAAGTGTAGAAAAATATCTACTGTGTCCCAATTGATCCAGAATCTCTTCTATCCTTGGTATCGGGAACACCTGCTTGATAGTGGCGTCGTTCAATTTCCTAAAATCGACGACCATTCTCCACTTCTTCTGACCCTGCGCACCTCCCTTCTTTGGTACCAAAATTATTGGTGAGTTCCAAGGCGAGATACTCGGTGAAATAATGTTATCCTTTAACATTCCTTCCACTTGCCTATTTATCTCATCTTTGTGAGCTTGCGGCAATCTGTATTGCTTCTGGTTAATTGGCGCTTGATCCACTCTAGTAGGTATTTCATGCTCTACCTCTGGTGTACATGTTAGCTGGTCTCCTTCCAGCAAAAATATGTCATGGAATGACATACAAATGGCTTCTATTGATGCCTTCTCTTCTGTATTTACGCTTGGGTCTAACTTTAGTGATTCTAGCACTCTCTCCATTCTTTTCCTTACATCTATCTGCTTAATCTGATTAACTGTTCCATAGTTCGGTTCCTTAAAACTATCATAACTAGTGAGCTTAGGCCTAAAATCCTTATCCATATAGTAGTCCTCCTCTGACGCATTTAGTACACAAGCGTACACTTTACCCTTGTCAACGTGCGTTATGGTCTCTCCCATATACACACCCTCCGCTAGCTGCTGCTTGTGCAAAACAACAGTCCTGAGTTTCGTGTTTACACGCATAGTAACTACTCTGGTTGACCTTGCATTCACTACCTCCCTACAATTCTTAACCCTATTCACGGTTCCTTCCTGCCATGACTTCAATGGGAGAGTAAGGATTCTATTCTTATTATCATCATAAAATGATAACTGTTTCTCCAGCGCATCCAGTATGGTGCGGCCCCAGAGATTATCGCGGCCAATTATCCCATCGGCCGGGATACCTTCCCTATCCAATTCAACTGCGTGCACTCTAAAACTCATTTCCTTAACTTTACTGTGCCCTATTTTAAGTGACCCCAGTGTTCTGATGCAACCTCCGAACGCTCCATTAAGCGTTCTTACATCTTTTGGGTTAATAACTAGTCCTTTCCGTAAAACACTAGATTTTACGAGGCTAGTATCCGCCCCTGAATCTACCAAAAGCACTAGCTTTCCACTAACTGCCTCCTTGCAAGGTATCTCGATGAAAGCATCTCCTACCCTGCTCACAACGAAACAACGCCCTTTTGACTCCAAAATGGACGCGTATCTACTTCCTAGCTCTTCCAATTTTCTCCTCCATGCACCACAGTTATGCCTTACAACCCTATACTCCCTCAAAATTACCGCTAATACCTTAACCATACATCCTCGTACCACGTACGCGGCGACTGGCCTATACTCTCTAATCTTATTAAAACTTAATCTAAGTGCTAGAATCATCACAGTTACCCAAATCAGTACGCAATCCAAAATTTTCCCCCGGAGAGACTCTTGCTCCTCCGTAATTTGAACCATTGTGTTTACGTTACTTGGTACGTGGTATTGGAGAGCCTCTTGCTCCTCCTTTTCCTGGACTGTACTTCCTACATTACCAGTCACACGTACCTTCGGCCTAACTGTTACTTCCTTACTTTTGGCTTTCCAGTCTATTGGCCTCGACTGGGCCGCTGGAAGTTTCCCTGGTTTCTCTGTTGGAACTGTCTATCCCTGCATTCCGCAGCTCGATGTCCCATCCGTCCACATGAGAAGCATTTCAACCCCTGTTGGGTGTTGCCTAACCTTTGTCCACCTCTAGAATTCCAATCTGGTCGCTGCTGACCATTCCCCGTGTTGAAAGGATTTCTTCCTTGGTTAATTCCTTCCGTTGAGTTGACTCGAGGACCACTACCCCTGCTGTCCCTTAAGGTTGGATCTGGGCGCCTCGTACCCGGCTGCCTTTCATTTTGATCCCATTTAATATCTATTCGGCACTGTCTACTTGCCTCATGACCATATGCTTGGCACTCCATACAATAAGGCGTATTCTTGCGTGTAATGCATTCATCCCTTGTATGTCCCGACTTTTGGCAGAATGAACAAATGGGCTTCCTCGGCTGGAAACTCTCGACTAGGCAACCTTGTTCTCTTTGTTGCGGGAGGGAAAATCTGCCGATTCCCCTTGGGTTCCGCTGCTGTACCGGTCCTACCTCTGCAGGAGCATTATTCCAACAGATTCCACCTGTTGTCGCTCGCTGTTGGATTGATTCTTCTGCGGAAGAAACCGCTTCGACTAATTCTGCCATACTCCTCTGCGTGAGATTAAGAGTATAATTCGCCAAGTCCCTATTTATCAGACCTGCCTTAAACACAGAAATCATGGCTCGCTCTACTTGAGCCTTATATGCTGCGACATTTCCTGGAAACTGCCTGTTAGCTTCTGTCTCAGCAGCGTTCCCCAGAGACTGGATCCTTCGTCCCCAGGCTCTCAATTCCTCCCCTGGTTTCTGAGTTGATTCCTGTATTTCCCGTACAAGACAGTCGTACGACTTTTGTTTCAAATATGTTCGATCTAGAAGTGCGTATAACTCCGGCAGGGTGCGTACTGAGCTATGCGCTAGTAAATCAAACGCATCACCCGTGGTTCTTTGCCTAATACACTTTATTAAGTGTTCCCCGTCCGCTTCCGGAACACTCTGTTGCGCCAACTCACAACCTTCTTTGAAGCGCCGTATCTCAGTTCTCAGATCATACAACTCGACCCCTGAGAACATGGGCACCAGCTTCTCCACTGCATGAGCTACTTCCAGAATGCCCATTTTACTTCTATTTGTTTTACTTATGACCGGTAAAACTTGAGTGCTATCTTTGTGGTTCGTTCCTAGATTCACTTCTCCCGGATCTGAGAGGTAATTGACCAATGACGGACTCAAACTAATTAGTCTTCGATCGTTTGTTCGTACAGGCGAAATACTGTCCACAGTATTAGGCCTGTCCTGTACCGTTATTGCTTCTGGCTCTTTTGGCGTATACCCCTTATTTTTATTAGTTACCGGACGTTCTGGAGTAAATGGCTCGACACCGATTTCCGACGCGTCAAATAAAAATCCCGCTTCACTTTCTCCAGTCAATACTAATCTAGGCTTTACCACACGACCTATCCCTTCCGGAGTTAAATACTCCGGCCAGCGAACTTCTGGTGGCAGAGCTAACACTGTCTGCGTTTGAATTTGAGAAGTTGAAGCCGATCTCACTCTTGCGGGCTTAGTGGTTGCCCCGATTGCTTTGAGCTCCAAGTTTTCCTTCTCCAGATGCGATGCGGCTTCCTCAGTTTCCCGGAGTTGCCTAGAAAGTACTCTAGTCTTATTTTCAAGGAACTCCGTGCTTATCTTCAATTCCTCAGTATCTTTGAAGACTTGGAAAAACTTTTCCTCCGTCCGACTCTGAATAGTAGCTAACGCTTGGTCTGCTACTTCCAGAGTTGACAGGTTTCCACCGTCTCTCGCTAATCTCCAGAGTACTTGGGCTTCACTCTTGCTTGTTGCCGCTTCCAATTGTTCAAACAATTTTTCTGCGAACAATTCCACCTCAGTTTGCAGAGACCTAAGCTTGTCTCGAGCCCTGTCCTCCTGCGAACTAGGACTATCCTCCTGTGCTTCCAGCTCTTCTAAATCCAACTTGAATTTAGTCAACCAGTCTCGTGTCAAACCGTTGACGTGTAACGCGTAATCCTTGGTGAAGTAATCCTTATCACCACAACAGTCCTTAAATTTTAGCAACTCCCCGTTGTTGCTATTAAACACAGTCAACAAGGCTTCTAACTCCGTTATGCGCTTGCGGTAGTACGCGCTGTTTTTCCTTGCTTTGCTATCCTTCCTACAATTTCTGATCCTCTTCTGAATCGCCTCGCTCTGTAGCTTTTGAGCTTCCAGCAATTTTATCGCTTCTCTTGGCGTTTCCATATACCGAACAAATTCTTATCTATGACGCCGTAATAAATGGTACAAACAGTTTTCTTGCTCTTTATATTTAATAATTTTATTAATAAACAATTTCCTTTTTAAAATAAATAAACAAGTTAAGGTAATTAAACTAACAACTTATGTATAACAAAGACATTATCCTTATAGTCTTTCGCGTCTCCTGCAGTGTTGTTCCTCCAATTGGCATACCTCTTGCCACAATCTATTGGCTTGCTCCCACGGCATAGGGACCTCCACTGTTTGCTGTTCCTCCAGTATTTTCCTCAAATACGCCAGTCGCTTCCGTTCCCGAGTTTGCTCTCCTCCTCTTTTCCTAGTCCCAAACCGCTTTCCGTCCTTCAGTAACGACGTTATGTCCTTGAGTTGTCGCTCAGTGCTTCCAGTTTCATTTCCAACTTTCGTTTTCTTAAAAGTAAAGAGCGAAACAAAGTAATAGTGAGTGCTTAAGTTCTCACTCAACGCAATTTTGTTTCCATTTTCCCTAACGTAATACCGCGGAAATAAACTATATATCTATATTATACCTACTCTAGTACAACAATTACACTATTATTAGTATAACAATTATACTTACAATACTAACAAAAAACAAAAAAAAAAATGTTTGTTCGAAAATATTTCTCCTAACTCCGAAGAAGGTCTCGCAAAATTCCTTCCCAAAACATTTATACCCAAAGAAATAAATTTCATTTTAGAAACATACGCATTTTCATTACCGCACAATGATATGCTTGCATGCTACGTATTTTTAGTACGTAAAATTATCTCAACGTCGCTACGCAAATTGTAGTTTCCGAACTACTTAAACTTTGATGCAACAACACGTGTTGTAAACACCTCTTGAAATATTTTTGCCTAATACCCTAAGCTCAAATGCCAATCATTTAAATCAAACAAGAAAAATTCAGAACTTCAGAATTTAAACAATACAAAAACAATTTTACTTTCTCAACATAGACCACATGGCCTTATAAACAATATAAATGTCCCTCACGACAAACAAACTCAAATCCCCTACAAAAAAAATCCTCACAGCTAGGATGAACATACATAGACCGTCCGATCATACTGACGGTTTATGGTTGCCATTCAAAGCTGCGTGCAACAGCGCAAACGCGCCTATAGGTTGCGACTTCTTTGACCAGCGCTACGGCGCCTTCAGGGTCGCAGAAGTATCTACTTATTTTACGCTACTATACACTCTACTCACCATTACTTTTCCCGATGCCATCCTTTTTTCCGCAGTGTCCTTAGATGAGGTCCTTCGAATTCGTTGCAGGATGCCTCTCTGCTTCAGGGTTCCTTGCCCTGGGATTGCTCCAATAGGTCCTTTAGACCGGCTGCGCCAAAATGTTGGGGTCCGTATCTGCTTGTCAGCGAGAGATGTCCTCTGGGATGTCCTGTCACGGGAACCTGTGAAACCTACACCACTTTATTAAATGAGCACTGCACTATTTTAAGTTTCAAACAACAAGAGAGCTTTATTCTTAAAATGCTAGTTCTTATATACTATTTACAAATAAACATTACAGTCTACGTCTTCACTTTTCTGGTGTTCCAGTTACGCAATTGTTATTTGGTGTCAGTGGCTCAAGCCAACTGACCTACTGCAAGTAAAAGTGTCGTCGGTGCATTCTAAATGCCCCTCGTCAGCTTGACTGCGGAACTGTGACACCCTAAAAGTTTACATCATAATTAATGAATAATTACTGTTCATTTTTAATACTTGCACCCTAAAAATATGTGCGTTCTTAATGAATTTAATAGGAGCCGGTGCTGTGAGTCAACTACGCGTAAGTAGCTTGATTCTAACTCACAACAAGGCACCGGATGGTACTTTCACAAACACTTTTAATGATACACTAGAGCTTCTTATTAAAACTCATTTCCCTGATTGCCGGACTAACACAACCAGCGACAACGATCATGTGGTGTCAGCGTACAATCGCTACAGGGCAAGAAACTCTACTATCTTCAGAATAGTAAAATTTGAAAGGGTTGAATGGGCAATCAACTCGTTTAAACCCTACAAATCACCTGGACCTGATGGTATATTTCCAGCCCTACTTTCAAAAGGGACCAGGAGATTAATACAAATTTTGGTTCAAATCTTTAGATCTACTTTAATATTGGGATATGTTCCTAAGGTTTGGCGGGAGGTTAAGGCTATATTCCTACCAAAGGGTGGAAATAAACCCCCCGAATCTCCCAAATCCTACAGGCCAATCAGTCTAACGTCCTTCATGTTAAAAACCATGGAAAAGATATTGGACTGCTACCTAAGAGAGGAGGTAATCTCTGATACTCCACTACATAACAATTTGCCTATCAAAAAGAGAAATCTACAGTCACAGCACTGCACACAATTGTTCGTGATATTGAAAAGGCACTAGGCCTAAAGTAGGTAGCCCTCTGCGCATTCATGGACATTGAGGGTGATTTCGACAATACGAACTTTCAAGCAATAGAACTGGCACTTTCCAACAGGGGAGCAGATCCAGCAATAGTAAAATGGGTAAGCAATATGCTAAACCAAAGAATAATCATAGCCTCTTTAGGGCAAGTTAACATGAGTGTTACAGCGGTAAAGGGATGTCCGCAGGGGGGAGTACTATCACCACTGCTATGGTCCATACTAGTTGATAACCTAATACAGATCCTTAATAATAAAGGTTATAAAACAATTGGATGTGCAGATGACATATCTATAATAATCCAAGGCAATCATGAAAGGACTATTGGAGACCTGATGCAAGATGCCTTAGACACAACATGGGAGTGGTGCAGGAAAGAGGGGCTATCAAACAACCCCACCAAAACTACTATTGTCCCCTTCATCAGGAAAAGGACATTTGATATCCCAACATTAAAAATAGATGGAATAGAGGTTCCCTTACATGAAGAGGTAAAATATCTAGGTATCATCCTGGATAAAAAACTCACCTGGGAGGCACACCTTAACTCGGTAATAAAAAAGCCACGAAAAACCTTTGGACTACAAAACAACTTCTGGGAAAATCCTGGGGTCTGAGCCCCAAAATGACCTTCTGGATATACATCAAAATGGTTAAACCCATCATACTATATGGGGCATTGGTATGGTGGGGAAAAACAAAACAAACAACAGCCAAATTAAAACTGTGCAAATTACAAAGGCTGGCATGCCTAAGCATCACAGGGGCTATGAGAACTACCACAACTGCTGGCATGGAAGCGCTGTTAAATTTACCACCGCTACACCTAGCAATACAAGAGGAAGCTGCA
This sequence comes from Clusia tigrina, assembly GCA_920105625.2. Taxonomy (NCBI): domain Eukaryota; kingdom Metazoa; phylum Arthropoda; class Insecta; order Diptera; family Clusiidae; genus Clusia; species Clusia tigrina. The sequence continues at coordinate 982,311 of CAKKTE020000572.1, forward strand.
AGTCAAGCACTCTCAATCCATGCAAAAGAAAAATTCAAACCAGCAAATCTCCCTGGACACCTAGAAATTCTAAATTTGGTCAAAGATGCTATGCACATGACCCAGGTAAGTGACCACACAGACTCAGTACTCAATTTCACCAAGAGGTACAATGTCATATTCCCATCAAGGGAGGAGTGGAACGATAGCCCAACATGGCTACACGATGATTCGCAAAAATGGTATACAGATGGATCCAAAATGCTCAAGGGGTAGGAACAGGAATAGTGGGACCCAGAGCACACAAATCAATAACCCTAAGTGCAGATACCACGATTTTCCATGCGGAGCTCTATGCTATAATGGAAACAGTGGAAATCTTATCTAAAAGAGGACTTAAAGGAGTAAAAATTAAAATACTCTCAGACAGTCAATCAGTCCTTAAAGCTCTTAAAAGCTACACATTTACATCAAAAGTCCTTATAGAGTGTAACAACGCACTCAACGAAATGGCCATCCACAATCAGGTCTCTCTGGTTTGGGTGCCAGGTCACGAAGGACACGAAGGTAACGAAAAGGCAGACCTTTATGCCAAAAAAGGGGCTGAAAGATCATTTATTGGACCCACCCCTTCTTTGGATTTAATAAAAACAACATAAAACAAGAGACCAAAAAATGGATCCAACATAAAATCAGCGAATATTGGAATGGCATTGACGGCCTCGGTCACTCCAAAAAATTCCTGAGCTTTGACGCTAATAGAGCAAAAATCGCTCTCACCTTAAACAAAAAATGCCTTAGATCACTCTCTGGAGCATTAACAGGCCACTTCGCCTGCAACAAACACCTACACAAAATAGGTATATCTAGCACGAGCACTTACAGATTCTGCTGTGATGAAGAGGAGTCTGTGGGACACTTAATCACAAACTGTGATGCATTAGGCCACAGGAGACACAGGATCTTAGGTTCCTATATACTAGAAGATGAAGACCTTCAAATGCTCTCTCCAAAGGAGCTGGTCCGATTCCTTGATATACTAAGTATACTAAATAATTAAGTACGAAGGGGCGCACAATAGATCAAGTTGGTCGCAGTGCATAAAGGCCTTAGCCTAACCCTTACAACCATTACATTACATACATTACCCCTTGATCTACCGTTGCTTGCAACTCTTTCGGCAATTGTGCGAGATTTTAGTGAATTAAACAGTTTGCTAGGCGTCATTGTATCCAACAGCAGAACGTTTCTTGAAGTCTGTGCCTTTGCCCAACATTGGCCACGATGCAGTTTCACATATGGAAATATTCAAAATAAAATTAACGTGATAATAGTAATTTACTTATTAAAATATATACTGTAAATAGCAATATATATTTAAAAATACATTTTAATAATTTAGAAATTTTATAAATTTTTTGCTTGAAATAAAATTTCTTCAAATTTCTTATTAAATTCACTGTTAACATGCCGCTGTTAAATCATTTTTAGCAGAAAAATGTTACATTTTGACAGCAGTTCTACTGCGATTCCATGCGTGGCAATTCCCCTGTTTGCTAAAGAGCGATTTGCATAGTTTTGTTGTATATTGTCTTTGGTATTGATATTGCCATGCAGATTTTATTGTAAAACTTTTCGCTCTCAATAGCTTTGCCAGAGAACACAGAGACGCGACACTTGAACGTCTCTTGTTTTTCGGACTTACACATACGCACTTACACAATGTGCTTGATTTTCTTCAGAATCAATGCTAAACAAACGTATCCATATAGCAACTAATGATAAACAAAGACAGCTTTTTTAAGCGTCCGAAATTTTACATTTAAGTGTCGGTTCTCTGTGTTCTCTGGTATTGCTTTTGAGCATCTTGTACATTCCTTCTCTTCTTCTCTCACTGTATAATTTAAAGTTTATATTTGCTCAGTGTGCCTTTATGTTAAAAGGAGTACTCCCCTCCAATGACATGCCTATGTAAGAAGGAGGCCAAAGGGAGTCTAAAAAGGTGTACTCCCCTTGTTCTCCCAAAGGATGCTAAAGCGAGGTCTGTCAGACAGCTTTTTCGCTCAGAAAAATACATTTTTTAGCTTTTCGCTCTGATCTCCCTTCCAATGACATGTCTATGTAAAAAGGAGGCCAAAGGGACGTCGCCAGGGAGCAATGATATCTCCCTTTGGAGACTACGGAGAGTACTACTGGGATGATCCCCTTTCCTGCTGGGAATATTATTGTGTATACGAGTATATAACTAAGAGCTTTAAAAATGAATATCAAAATCATTCAGGAATAGAATAAGTGAATGTATTTAGCTCACCTACACAATTACTTTATATTGTCTTTGAGTAATTATATAAGATTCACAGAGACAATTATAGGATTATATATATATTACATTGTAAGGAAAATTGATAATTATAATGCCGAAAAAAATAATAGCCGCAGAAAACTTAAATAAGATTCACAAAGAAAGTGCACAGAAATAGGAAATATATCGTTAAAAGGAATATAGATAATTATAACAACGATAGCAGCAACAAACTTATGTAACTAGTTTTAAAATAATAAAACGATTATTTAGTAAAAATAATTCTAATTATCAATATCATTAACAGAATCAGAAGACTTCGAAAATCAAACTTCAACGACAACAACAGCAAACAACAACAATAATAATGGCAACAACAATAAAAACAACAACATTAAAAACAAGTACAGAAGCCTGAAGTCGGGTTAGACCGACTTTGAAATACTCTTTTCCTTTCCTTGTGCGTGCAAGTACAATAATGGGGTTATTTTCTTCATAAATCATCATTAGGAGCTTATTTGATTACATCGACCACATTTTTATACCCTCCTAGCTGAGCCCGGTGTGCTTCGCTACCCCCCTCGTTATAAAATAAAATTAAAACTATTTATTTATTTACAAAAATTAATTTATTTAATTTTAATTTAATTATTGCACGCGAGCATGCAATATAATGCTGTCCATGCGAGAAACATCGATTTGCTAAATTTAAGCCGCAAACTTGCAGAGATTGACCTTGAGCTTTGTTAACAGTCATCGCAAACGCTAACTGAACAGGAAACTCCAATCGTTTAAAATCGAATGATAAATCTGATTGCATCATTGGAATGCGTGGCAAAAGTACATCTGTCCCTTTATATTTTCCTGTTATAATGGTCACTTCTATTAAATTATTTCTCAGTTTTTTTACTGCAAGTCGAGTGTCATTGCAAAGCCGTCGTGGATCGATATTACGCGGTAAAACCAATCCAATTTTAAGTTGTAGCACATGTGGTGGAAAGCTGGCACATCGAGTGAATTTAAGAACTCATCAGAATAATTAACGGCATCTTCTTCTCTCGTTACAGTATCGATGGACTTGTACGTTGCTGCAGTTTCATCGATTTTGTTCAAAATAGCACTGTTTATGGAATTAACATCAATGTTTTTGGCAGCAAGTAATGCTCCTTCACACAGCCATTCCTTGTTTTTAAAATTACGTTCAATATTGGGAAATACACAATTGATTAATTCTTCAATGGGCAGTGTCATTTTACAAAAGTCAGGTGGAAATGTAATGCAGTTTATTGTTGGATCCGATGGCATTCTTCCGTTTCCCAAATCCAGGAACTGCTTTGAAAATCGGGAAGCTGATGCATCGCGTTGTAGTTGGACACGCATATTTGTCGTTAATTTTAGAGCGCGAACGTGGTGCCAAACAATGGTTTTCAGACATGCGCTAAGCTCATCAGCTGGGGTTGCACCTGGAATAACCGGCAGTGTTTAGCGAAAATCACCGGCTAACAAAATTAGTGCTCCCCCAAATAATTGCCTATTGCTTCTGAAATCCTTTAATATGCGATCTAGGCCCTCTAAAGATTTTTTGTGCGCCATTGTACATTCATCCCATACTATGATCTTACACGTTCGTAGCACTTTACCCATTGACGAATTTTTCTTTATATTGCATGTGTACGTCTCAGAGAATTGCAACTTCAGTGGTAATTTAAGTACCGAATGCGCTGTTCTGCCACCATCCAAAAGCGTTGCAGCAATGCCGGATGACGCAATAGCCAACGCAATATTGTTTTGGGATCGAACTTTAGCCAAAATCAACGAAATCAGAAACGTTTTTCCGGTTCCGCCCGGTGCATCTAAAAAATACAATCCACTTCTTTCATTTGAAATTGCTGTCATTAAAGTGTTATATGCCAAAAGTTGCTCCTGTTGTAAATTTGGTAGATTAGCTTCGATAAATAACATTAATTCTTGTGGATTGTAATTCCTTTCTCGTCGCAGATCTTGATCAGATGCATCATCGCCAGATCGAATTGGACTAATCATACCAATTTGAATGAGAGTCTTGTAGTTAGTTTGCAAACACTTGTCTTCCAGTAAGATCAAAGCCTAAATATATGTAGCTTCAGAAAATTCAATAGTTTCGTCGTTTCTGGTAATTCTCTCTCTATGCAAAATGTCTTCACTCATAAATGCTTTAAATGTATGCCAAAGTTCTTTCGGGTTGGATGGATAGCATGTTACCTTATCTGCCACGGATGATTGGTATCTAAAGCATCTGGAAGTGTTGTTTCCCAATGTGAATAGCTCTCCAATAAATTAAGTTTTTGGCATGCCTCTCGATAAGTTGTACATATTTGGCCATTAACTGTACGTAAGTTCTCGAACGAAGTTGGTCCATAAACATTTATTAGAAGCATTCATAGATAGAAACATTCTGCATTATGGTGATGAACAGTATACAGTCTTCCTAATGCATCAGTGGAATATAAATTTGGCCATCCTTCAACTGCTTTTCCTTGTTTGCGACACTGAAATTTTTTTCGCTGATCCGTTCCATGTATAGTACGTTGGCATTTGAGCATACAGCAAAGTCTGAGCAAATAAATCATTTGTGCATAAATCAAAAAAAGAAGTTAACGTTGTAGCTGGAGGCGCTGCTGCCCTTTCTTGTACAGTTACTTCAGTGAAATAAACGCGTTGTCCATTTTCGAGGTGAACAGATAAATGAACAACAGCCGGATGGCGTTCATGAATGGGAAAACCTAAAATTGGCTTCATTGCTGCTGATGTATCGCGCCATTTGATATCGTATAATTTCATCATTTGGATTGTGTTACAAAAACACTGCCATATCTGATCCCTTGGTAACGTATTTGCATATCTATTTAATAGATTTTACGGAATTGCAATACTCTACATAATATGAGCTTTGTACGTTTTTGAAGCAATGGACAATAGAGTACTGTCCAGCGATTATAAATATCAATATCATTGTTTAATTGATTGCCGACCAGCATCTGTCGATCTGCGACGATCAAGCGGATAGCCATCAATACCTGAGATTGTTTCTGTAAGCATTTGTCGTGGATACTTTTTCGTGCATTTTCCATCGGCCATGCATGGTGAATTTGGATTGATGATTCCACATGGCCCATGAATCATGTTTTTAGATACAATTTCATGCAATTGTGGGTCAATATCAGGATCAGGTATTTCCGCAGAAATGACTTCATCTATTTTGTCAGACGTAATTTTGTCGACCAACCAAATTAAAATGTGTGCATGTGGCAATCCACGTTTTTGCCATTCGACTGAATACATCCAGCATCGCGTTTTTCCAAAAACTTGTAGCTTAACAATGAAAGCCATTAATGATTTGAATTTTTGTTTAAACACACGTGCTGTAATGTCGTGTCGATGTGCAGATGTTTGCCCAGCAATTCGGATACGATTTCCTTCCACTTCGGATTACATGTGAATGTAATGAACAGATCTGGCCGTCCGTATGATCGCACATATGGCATTGCGTCTTGTGTATATTCTTGCATATGACGTGGGCTTCCTGTGAATGTTGCTGGCAGTATAATAGGTTGCCCTAGTTCATTGGGATTGAAGTCATTCTGATCGTTCATTGCATCACGAAGATGAATATAATCATCTACTCGAAGTATCGCTTGATGATATCGTATGTATAACAAACGTTCCGTTTCGATTTTGGCGTACATGTCGACAATAAACTGGTGAAACAACTCCCGACAATTTAGAACATGATTGTCAGTGTGTTGACGAATCATTAGACGATATGAGTAAAAATTCATCGCACTCACTTTTTTGTTAATTGTTTCATCTAAAATATATAAGAAATATAATTTTCACATAAATTTATTATTTTTTATGTTACGTGCGACAAAAGTTTATAAAAAAAATCTTAACTTACTGGTTGCTTGATTGATTTGCCGCATTTCTAAGTGATATCCATCTTCTCCATATGGAAAAATAATAGGATACTGAAGCGCATCATATGAGCGATGCGTTTCAGATATTCTGTTAATTCTGTCATGACGGCGAATAATTATATCACGTGGTGCCACTGGATCACCAACTATTAAGATTGCTACATCGTCAAATGTAGGCTCGTTGTAACGTCCTTGATGTTGTCCAGCTGGCGTGTTATCAGCATGAATTGCAATAAAGTGTTGATCTGAAGACAATCGCGGATCATCTTTTGCTTGTTTAAATGTTCTCACCAACTGGTTGTTGTCATGAATCATTATTTGCAAACCGGCTACTATTCGCTGTTTTGTACCTGGACTGTAGAGCTGACGCTGTTGCACTTGGTCGTTAACATCCGCTTGTTCCATGAAATAAATTTGTAAAACTTAGGATCTTGATCTGGAATGGGTAATATTGATCCCATTCGGTGACAAATTTGGCCTTGAACTCTAAATGTTGGCATGAAGTTGCCTCGAACCACTTTAGTCGTACCAAACGATGTCATTTGAAAACACGAATTGTATTTTCGTATGTTGCTTAAGAAATGTTGCGAATCCGCTGTTGTTCCTATGAAGTGGAATATTATTATTTTGATTAATAATCATTTTATTTTTTCCTCTTCTTCCTTTTTTGATGCCTTAGGGGCAAATTATTTATTTGTTCTTATCTGAAACTAGCGATAGTAGTGGTTCTGGTGGTGGTAGCAGTTCGGGTAAAGCAATTTTACCATTTGCGCAGCACATTCCAGGTGCTTCATTTTTATATTTCTTAGCATTGCAGTATTGGCAAACTTTTTTCATTGGTCCAATGGCAACTAAGTCATGTTCACTGCAATCAATTTCTGATGTGTAGTGGAATGCAATCAGCTCATATGATGCAGGGCGTGGTCCCACCCAATTTTCTCCTGGTACGTATTCCTAATTATGCCAATACCATATGTACCAAATATCATCGACGTAGGTCAAAAAATGCGCAAAATATGGCGATCTAAATTTTTGGGTTATATGGGCGGTGCCACGCACCTTTGTCCAATCAAAACTTCATATAGCCTATTATTCCTTCCAGAGTCCAGTAACATGCTGTGAAAATTTCAGGAAGATCGGTCCAAGGGTTTGGCCTCCTATAAAGCACAAAGAAACAGACAGACAGACATTCATTTTTATATATATAGATACCTAAAAAAAGGTAAATAGGGTAGACTAATTTTGTGCTTTTGAGAGGGGTAGCAATTTCAAGAAGGAGGCGTGGTAGGTATGGACATTTATATACAGATATGATCAGAATCACTTGCTAAGCAATTTTTATTTTGTCCGTCCGTCTGTCCATCGGTCCGTCTGTCCGTCTGTGGCCACTGTTTTTCTACACCGGTAGAGCTATCTTAATGAAATTTTGCAAAAGTATAGTCTGGACAAAGATACACCACCAGATTGCTATATGGACTGATTTGGACAAAGACCACGTTTACCTCCCACATAAGGAACTTCTTACACCTTTTTTAAAATGACTATAACTGCGGTCTAATTGACGGAATCGTGACATTGTTTGGCAGTTATGGAGATGTGGGTCCTACTAAACACTGTGCAAAAAGTGTGCTGTATATATTAACTGCCACGCCCACTATTAAAAAAATATTAATAACTTTAGATCTGGTAGAGATTTACGGACGAAATTTTACGGGTAGGAACATGTGGACATTATAAAGCTTTCTGCAACAAATAAGATTGATCAGGGAAAAGACACCCCCAGTTTTGATATAAGGCACTTTCGGGTCTATATCTGATGCCACCGGAACAATAGGAAATAATGGAATGAATGTATGTGCATGCATTCTAATAAGTGTGTATGATAGTAAGTATATATTTTATTTTTTTTAAAACTGGACTGGATCGAATATACTTCAACGAAAATATACTTCAGGAGACAAGAAAAAAGGGGTGATAGGATTAAGAAGTAGGAATAGATGACTTTATGTAAGAAATTGGATCAATCGTATTCGGAATAAAACAAATTATCAGTAATGCAAAATAAAATTTACATATGTATAATATTTCTTTGTGGTATAAGCGAGTCTGAGTAATTCTGTACGAGACAGCATTACGTATTTATGAATGAAAGTCACACAAGTACGTATAAAATTTAATAAAATATTGTGGGCATAGTCTTACATACATACATAAGCATGCAGCTGAAAGCAGAATATTTCAATTTGCTATAAAAATTGAGAAAAAACAAAATCAAGAAAAAGAAATGATAACATAAATGAAACTAGAGTAGGTTCTGTGGGAATTTAAAATAAGCAAGATAAAGTAAAATATAGGAGGAGAGATAGTGTGGGACAAAGTAATGGATTAAAAAGAAGTTCAAGGGAAACATTTAAATATATGTAAGAATAGCTAAAATTAAACTTCTATGAAAGGAAAAATCCCTGAAGAAATAGAAGAAATTGATAAATGGTTAAAAATTGTACCTATAATACCGGGTAGAGGCTATTACACGGTTAAAATTTCACTACTCTTTCTCATTGCATATTCCTCGATTAATATTAAGTAACATCTTTTGTACTTTGAAAGGGAAAGATGAGAGAAACAAAATTAAATTAGAAAAAACAAGAAAAAGTGAATGGAATGTATGTACGACTATGTGGTCATATACAAGTAAGTTACAGGGTGTGAGAGGCTACACTGGTTTATGCGTATATACATACCAGGCGATAACTAATTTAAAAAATATTAGGTGCAATGAAAAATTTAGTTATACAATTGAAAATGTGTTCCCTAAACGGGTTCATTTGGAATACTCTCGCTTATGTCAGATGGGCAAAAAATTAGCTCACGATTAAAAAGAAAACGTATTTTAAAGGAAAATAATAATAATAAATTTTGATTTAATAAAATTGTAGAATAAAAAATGAAACACATTTAAAAAAAAAATGTTTGTGTTCAAGTAAAAAAAATTTCAAAAATTTAAAATTTATGTAAAAGAAAAATTAAAACCAATGTTTTTTTTAAAATTGAAATAATTAATAAAGGAAAAATTGGTAAGAAAGGAGTCCGATATATATAGGTTACGTATATTTTTAAGATTTAAGGCGTTATGGGCAGATAAGGATATATTGGTGGATCATCATATGCAACATGGACATAAAAGGAGCAGGACAGCGTCGAAGCCAGAGGATGAGGAATAATCCTTCTGGAAAAAAATATGAGGCCAGTGGTACTGAGCTAAAGCGTAAGCAGAAATATCGGTGGTTGTCGACCTATTGCATGCAAAGTTACGCCATCATTGATCTCTCTTGGTACAATAAGGCTCCGGAGCAGTTCTACGAACTAGCCGAAGTGCGAACCATATGGACAGAAAAAGTTATCAAATTTCCACTACCACTTCTGAAATGATTGACGATGTACACAGTGTACACAGTGTACGCGCTATCTCAAAACGATTGAACGCATATTGGAGCTTATCACCAAAGACCAGATATGACAATATAGCCGAAAGCCAATCAGAAGAACATAACATTGGTCGATCCACAAAGAAAGAGAAAAATAGCCGGGAGAGTTGGACACCCGAATAATATAGAATTGAGAGTATGAACGGTATGAACGTAGCCATTCTAGCATCGGCTGGAGTTCTGGTAGCCACTAAATCTATAAGGAAGGACCCGGATGGCAGTATCGCTCATGAGTGCTGGAAAAAGGTAGAAGTAAGCCTTTCAAGGCTCTACCTCCAGCTTTTGAAGGAATTCCCAGGTGGTTTTCCCTCTTTCCGCGACAGCGGATAGCATCAGGGCCACGTGAAGCTGATTACCTGCGCGGATCAAAGGTCAGTTGAACTTTATAGGATTGCGATCTCCAGGATTGGGGAAGCATGGCAAAGCGCAAGGCTCGAAGTCGTACCTAGGGAGCTGATCCCTAGTAGACAAAGAGCGCGCGCGTGGATTCCAGCCGAACCGTCTGACCCTGAGGGTATCTTGGAGATCTTTAGGTAGAGCAACCAGCAGCTCCCAACTAACAATTGGAAGGTTACTAAGGTAGAGGAACCAAGAGGGGACTACAGGTCAATAACTCTTGTGGTGAACGCCGAATCTCTGGCGACTCTAGCGAAATCCAATTGGGTCTTGGGCTATGGCTTCTCATCCACAAGCCTCAAGGTCTACAAAAAGGACGGACAACCGTCAGACACGGATCAAGCGGTAGTGAATTATTCAGGGGTAACTGCTGATCCTGCTGCTGCTGAGGACTCCGCCATGCACCCGAAACACAGTCACTCTATGTCAACTGTGGGGGGTTTTGAGAGTCTCCTAGGGACAACCACACTCCCCCTTGAGCTCGTCTACGTAGGTAATAACCTTGTCGCGGTGTAGGGGCTTGATATGTGCTGGAACATGTTACATGGAAGACTGGGATGTGGTCCAACATATAAACAAAGAACTACCACCAACGCACAGGCTGAAAGTAGATAACTACGATTCCTGGTCAGACGTTGAGGGGCTAGCTAGGTTGCCCGCTTGGCGCTAGCTAATTGGTCAGCCCTTCGGGGAAGTGCGGCTATCTTTTAGACCAATGGCTCATTTTCAGTACGGTCATGTCTCTGCTGAGGTTGAGCCGCCGATAGCCGGGCGGGGAGAAGGAAAACTCCCTGGGGCGAGGGTTCGCTCGCGCTCTGGATCTCCAGTCTGGAGCGCGGACGGGCCTATTGACCCAAACAAACCCCCTAAACCCACAGTGGAACAGCTATGTTTGTGGGCTTGCTTGACGGGGTAGAGCCAAGCTTAATAGCGAACTTGGGGTGCCCATGCAAGGCCCCATTTCAATCCATGCCTTACCGCGCTACCGGGGCACTGGCGTGGTGGACCGATATTTCCCCTTTACTCGTGGGAACAAAATGAACACAGATAAACAAAAACAGAATGGCGAGAGCAGCCACAATAGCTCACACAAAGAGGCCACAGCACCTCAGCAAAGAGAGGCAGAGCAGCACTCGATTGGCGCGAGCCAAAACGCCGACCACCAAAATCCGATAGGCACGGAAGCAGCAGCTGAAAATCCTAAAAAACTCAGCGGCGCGGGCAAAAAGAGGTTCAGTTACTTCCTCAAGAAAGGGTTCAGCAGAGAAGAGGCTTACGCCAAAGCTATGCTCCCTATACCCACAAACAAGGTCGAAGGCGGAAAACCAGGCCCCAAAAGGCAGAGGTCGGACGAACAAACACCTCCAGAGGCCACATATAAAAAGCGGCTAAGGGATGATCAACCCTCCACCTCCAAGGCCGTAGCAGCAGCAGCAGCACCGACTATTAAAACAGCACAAGCAGCAACCTCTGCAGCAGACGCACCAAATTTGATTGAAAATACATCCAAGAAGAGGCAGCCCACTGCCTCCTACAAGGATGTGGTGACAGGCATCAAAATGGCAGTACTCGCAAGAGACTATCCCAATACGCCCCTAACAACGGAGCAAATGGACTCCATCCAGAAACTCATCCTGGATAAAATCATAGCCGGAAAACAACAGGCTACAAAACCAGCGTTCCTGGGCGCTATCTACAAAGCAGGATACATGGTTCTGCACTGTAAAGATAGCGCGTCAACAGACTAGCTAAAGGCGGCCATCACCAACGCGTCGCCTTGGGGGGGTGCTTCACTGTGGGTCACAGAGGAGTCCAAGATACCTCACTCGCGGATCGCTGTGGGGTACTTTCCCAACTCCCAGTCCCTGGAGACCGCTAGGATCCTGGACTTTTTGCAGGGGCAGAACAAAGGCCTCCACGTCGAGTCATGGTGCACACTACGAAGAGCTGAAAGAGGCTCTAACGTAACTCTGGTCATAGCAGTAGACCAGAAATCAGCAGCAAGCCTTGTGTAATCCTTGTGATAAGGTCAACTTTAGATTTGGCCAAGTGAGTCTCAGGCTAAAGGCTGCATCCCCCAATGCTGACGAGCTGGCGGATAAAATGGATGCTGTGGAGTTGGAAGAAGAGGACGAAAGTACTCCATCCAATACCAACTCAGTAGCACCAACATGAAGTGCATCCAGGCAAATCTTCACCATGCTAAGGCTGCAACGGCCGAACTTAGCAGAAGGTTTGCCTGTGGAAGCACCAACATAGGACTTATCCAGGAGCCCTGGATACATAGAGGCAAGATAGTAGGCCTCAAGACACCGAACACACAGGTAGTCTATGACGTGGGTGCAGTCAAACTAAGGGCTGCACTTATCATTGATACCAACATTAAATATCTGCCATTTATAGAGTTTATGAATGGCGACACAGCAGCAGTACTCGTCGAAGTGGATGCAAATGGTCCACCACCGAATATCATAGGTCTAGTGAACTACTGTAAGACACACAACAAGACGTTAATCATTGGTTGCGATGCAAATGCGCACAATACAATCTGGGGCAGTACAGACACAAACACAAGAGTTGAGTCGCTCCTAGAATTTTTACTACAAACAAACATAGCTATTGCAAACAGGGGCAATAAACCCACCTTTGAAAATGCCATACGACAAGAGGTTCTTGACTTAACACTCATAAGAAATAATTCACTTGATATGATCACGAACTGGAGAGTCTCTGATGAGGACTCAATGTCTGATCATAAACATATTCTCTTTGAAATCATGGGTTTAAATAAGAGCGTAATGCTCTATAGAAGCCCTAAATCAACAAACTGGGATAAATACTCAGAGTGCTTAGAAACTAAGCTAACCAGAAGCATGCTTCACATAAGATCGACAGAGGAATTGGATGCATCAGTTGAAGCTCTGACTGACTCCATTATATCCTCATATCACAAATATTGTCCACTCAAGACAAAAACCTCAACGAAGAGGGTCCCTTGGTGGAACAAAGAACTAGCTTATTTACGTCAAATAGCAAGGTCTAAATTCAATGACGCAAAGAAATACAAAACATGGGACGAATATAAAAAATCCCTGACACTATACAACAAGGAACTAAAGAAATCAAAAAGGAAATCATGGAAAAACTTCTGTGAAGAACTTAAAGATGTCCCAACGACAGCCAGAATACAAAAATCACTGTCCAAGGGGGTAATTAATCCAATAGGCACTCTAAAGGCACCGGATGGTACTTTCACAAACACTTTTAATGATACACTAGAGCTTCTTATTAAAACTCATTTCCCTGATTGCCGGACTAACACAACCAGCGACAACGATCATGTGGTGTCAGCGTACAATCGCTACAGGGCAAGAAACTCTACTATCTTCAGAATAGTAAAATTTGAAAGGGTTGAATGGGCAATCAACTCGTTTAAACCCTACAAATCACCTAGACCTGATGGTATATTTCCAGCCCTACTTTCAAAAGGGACCAGGAGATTAATACAAATTTTGGTTCAAATCTTTAGATCTACTTTAATATTGGGATATGTTCCTAAGGTTTGGCGGGAGGTTAAGGCTATATTCCTACCAAAGGGTGGAAATAAACCCCCCGAATCTCCCAAATCCTACAGGCCAATCAGTCTAACGTCCTTCATGTTAAAAACCATGGAAAAGATATTGGACTGCTACCTAAGAGAGGAGGTAATCTCTGATACTCCACTACATAACAATTTGCCTATCAAAAAGAGAAATCTACAGTCACAGCACTGCACACAATTGTTCGTGATATTGAAAAGGCACTAGGCCTAAAGTAGGTAGCCCTCTGCGCATTCATGGACATTGAGGGTGATTTCGACAATACGAACTTTCAAGCAATAGAACTGGCACTTTCCAACAGGGGAGCAGATCCAGCAATAGTAAAATGGGTAAGCAATATGCTAAACCAAAGAATAATCATAGCCTCTTTAGGGCAAGTTAACATGAGTGTTACAGCGGTAAAGGGATGTCCGCAGGGGGGAGTACTATCACCACTGCTATGGTCCATACTAGTTGATAACCTAATACAGATCCTTAATAATAAAGGTTATAAAACAATTGGATATGCAGATGACATATCTATAATAATCCAAGGCAATCATGAAAGGACTATTGGAGACCTGATGCAAGATGCCTTAGACACAACATGGGAGTGGTGCAGGAAAGAGGGGCTATCAATCCACCCCACCAAAACTACTATTGTCCCCTTCATCAGGAAAAGGACATTTGATATCCCAACATTAAAAATAGATGGAATAGAGGTTCCCTTACATGAAGAGGTAAAATATCTAGGTATCATCCTGGATAAAAAACTCACCTGGGAGGCACACCTTAACTCGGTAATAAAAAAGCCACGAAAAACCTTTGGACTACAAAACAACTTCTGGGAAAATCCTGGGGTCTGAGCCCCAAAATGACCTTCTGGATATACATCAAAATGGTTAAACCCATCATACTATATGGGGCATTGGTATGGTGGGGAAAAACAAAACAAACAACAGCCAAATTAAAACTGTGCAAATTACAAAGGCTGGCATGCCTAAGCATCACAGGGGCTATGAGAACTACCACAACTGCTGGCATGGAAGCGCTGTTAAATTTGCCACCGCTACACCTAGCAATACAAGAGGAAGCTGCAAGTCAAGCACTCTCAATCCATGCAAAAGAAAAATTCAAACCAGCAAATCTCTCTGGACACCTAGAAATTCTAAATTTGGTCAAAGATGCTATGCACATGACCCAGGTAAGTGACCACACAGACTCAGTACTCAATTTCACCAAGAGGTACAATGTCATATTCCCATCAAGGGAGGAGTGGAACGATAGCCCAACATGGCTACACGATGATTCGCAAAAATGGTATACAGATGGATCCAAAATGCTCAAGGGGTAGGAACAGGAATAGTGGGACCCAGAGCACACAAATCAATAACCCTAAGTGCAGATACCACGATTTTCCATGCGGAGCTCTATGCTATAATGGATACAGTGGAAATCTTATCTAAAAGAGGACTTAAAGGAGTAAAAATTAAAATACTCTCAGACAGTCAATCAGTCCTTAAAGCTCTTAAAAGCTACACATTTACATCAAAAGTCCTTATAGAGTGTAACAACGCACTCAACGAAATGGCCATCCACAATCAGGTCTCTCTGGTTTGGGTGCCAGGTCACGAAGGACACGAAGGTAACGAAAAGGCAGACCTTTATGCCAAAAAAGGGGCTGAAAGATCATTTATTGGACCCACCCCCTTCTTTGGATTTAATAAAAACAACATAAAACAAGAGACCAAAAAATGGATCCAACATAAAATCAGCGAATATTGGAATGGCATTGACGGCCTCGGTCACTCCAAAAAATTCCTGAGCTTTGACGCTAATAGAGCAAAAATCGCTCTCACCTTAAACAAAAAATGCCTTAGATCACTCTCTGGAGCATTAACAGGCCACTTCGCCTGCAACAAACACCTACACAAAATAGGTATATCTAGCACGAGCACTTACAGATTCTGCTGTGATGAAGAGGAGTCTGTGGGACACTTAATCACAAACTGTGATGCATTAGGCCACAGGAGACACAGGATCTTAGGTTCCTATATACTAGAAGATGAAGACCTTCAAATGCTCTCTCCAAAGGAGCTGGTCCGATTCCTTGATATACTAAGTATACTAAATAATTAAGTACGAAGGGACGCACAATAGATCAAGTTGGTCGCAGTGCATAAAGGCCTTAGCCTAACCCTTACAACCATTACATTACATACATTACCCCTTGATCTACCGTTGCTTGCAACTCTTTCGGCAATTGTGCGAGATTTTAGTGAATTAAACAGTTTGCTAGGCGTCATTATATCCAACAGCAGACCGTTTCTTGAAGTCTGTGCCTTTGCCCAACATTGGCCACGATGCAGTTTCACATATGGAAATATTCAAAATAAAATTAACGTGATAATAGTAATTTACTTATTAAAATATATACTGTAAATAGCAATATATATTTAAAAATACATTTTAATAATTTAGAAATTTTATAAAATTTTTGCTTGAAATAAAATTTCTTCAAATTTCTTATTAAATTCACTGTTAACATGCCGCTGTTAAATCATTTTTAGCAGAAAAATGTTACATTTTGACAGCAGTTCTACTGCGATTCCATGCGTGGCAATTCCCCTGTTTGCTAAAGAGCGATTTGCATAGTTTTGTTGTATATTGTCTTTGGTATTGATATTGCCATGCAGATTTTATTGTAAAACTTTTCGCTCTCAATAGCTTTGCCAGAGAACACAGAGACGCGACACTTGAACGTCTCTTGTTTTTCGGACTTACACATACGCACTTACACAATGTGCTTGATTTTCTTCAGAATCAATGCTAAACAAACGTATCCATATAGCAACTAATGATAAACAAAGACAGCTTTTTTAAGCGTCCGAAATTTTACATTTAAGTGTCGGTTCTCTGTGTTCTCTGGTATTGCTTTTGAGCATCTTGTACATTCCTTCTCTTCTTCTCTCACTGTATAATTTAAAGTTTATATTTGCTCAGTGTGCCTTTATGTTAAAAGGAGTACTCCCCTCCAATGACATGCCTATGTAAAAAGGAGGCCAAAGGGAGTCTAAAAAGGTGTACTCCCCTTGTTCTCCCAAAGGATGCTAAAGCGAGGTCTGTCAGACAGCTTTTTCGCTCAGAAAAATACATTTTTTAGCTTTTCGCTCTGATCTCCCTTCCAATGACATGTCTATGTAAAAAGGAGGCCAAAGGGACGTCGCCAGGGAGCAATGATATCTCCCTTTGGAGACTACGGAGAGTACTACTGGGATGATCCCCTTTCCTGCTGGGAATATTATTGTGTATACGAGTATATAACTAAGAGCTTTAAAAATGAATATCAAAATCATTCAGGAATAGAATAAGTGAATGTATTTAGCTCACCTACACAATTACTTTATATTGTCTTTGAGTAATTATATAAGATTCACAGAGACAATTATAGGAATATATATATAATACATTGTAAGGAAAATTGATAATTATAATGCCGAAAAAAATAATAGCCGCAGAAAACTTAAATAAGATTCACAAAGAAAGTGCACAGAAATAGGAATATATAACGTTAAAAGGAATATAGATAATTATAACAACGATAGCAGCAACAAACTTATGTAACTAGTTTTAAAATAATAAAACGATTATTTAGTAAAAATAATTCTAATTATCAATATCATTAACAGAATCAGAAGACTTCGAAAATCAAACTTCAACGACAACAACAGCAAACAACAACAATAATAATGGCAACAACAATAAAAACAACAACATTAAAAACAAGTACAGAAGCCTGAAGTCGGGTTAGACCGACTTCGAAATACTCTTTTCCTTTCCTTGTGCGTGCAAGTACAATAATGGGGTTATTTTCTTCATAAATCATCATTAGGAGCTTATTTGATTACATCGACCACATTTTTATACCCTACTAGCTGAGCCCGGTGTGCTTCGCTACCCCCTTCGTTATAAAATAAAATTAAAACTATTTATTTATTTACAAAAATTAATTTATTTAATTTTAATTTAATTATTGCAATGCTTTAGTTTGCCCATCAGTAGCATACACATATAAATCGGTGGGTTTTCCTACACGCGAGCATGCAATATAATGCTGTCCATGCGAGAAACATCGATTTGCTAAATTTAAGCCGCAAACTTGCAGAGATTGACCTTGAGCTTTATTAACAGTCATCGCAAACGCTAACTGAACAGGAAACTCCAATCGTTTAAAATCGAATGATAAATCTGATTGCATCATTGGAATGCGTGGCAAAAGTACATCTGTCCCTTTATATTTTCCTGTTATAATGGTCGCTTCTATTAAATTATTTCTCAGTTTTTTTACTGCAAGTCGAGTGTCATTGCAAAGCCGTCGTGGATCGATATTACGCGGTAAAACCAATCCAATTTTAAGTTGTAGCACATGTGGTGGAAAGCTGGCACATCCAGTGAATTTAAGAACTCATCAGAATAATTAACGGCATCTTCTTCTCTCGTTACAGTATCGATGGACTTGTACGTTGCTGCAGTTTCATCGATTTTGTTCAAAATAGCACTGTTTATGGAATTAACATCAATGTTTTTGGCAGCAAGTAATGCTCCTTCACACAGCCATTCCTTGTTTTTAAAATTACGTTCAATATTGGGAAATACACAATTGATTAATTCTTCAATGGGCAGTGTCATTTTACAAAAGTCAGGTGGAAATGTAATGCAGTTTATTGTTGGATCCGATGGCATTCTTCCGTTTCCCAAATCCAGGAACTGCTTTGAAAATCGGGAAGCTGATGCATCGCGTTGTAGTTGGACACGCATATTTGTCGTTAATTTTAGAGCGCGAACGTGGTGCCAAACAATGGTTTTCAGACATGCGCTAAGCTCATCAGCTGGGGTTGCACCTGGAATAACCGGCAGTGTTTAGCGAAAATCACCGGCTAACAAAATTAGTGCTCCCCCAAATAATTGCCTATTGCTTCTGAAATCCTTTAATATGCGATCTAGGCCCTCTAAAGATTTTTTGTGCGCCATTGTACATTCATCCCATACTATGATCTTACACGTTCGTAGCACTTTACCCATTGACGAATTTTTCTTTATATTGCATGTGTACGTCTCAGAGAATTGCAACTTCAGTGGTAATTTAAGTACCGAATGCGCTGTTCTGCCACCATCCAAAAGCGTTGCAGCAATGCCGGATGACGCAATAGCCAACGCAATATTGTTTTGGGATCCAACTTTAGCCAAAATCAACGAAATCAGAAACGTTTTTCCGGTTCCGCCCGGTGCATCTAAAAAATACAATCCACTTCTTTCATTTGAAATTGCTGTCATTAAAGTGTTATATGCCAAAAGTTGCTCCTGTTGTAAATTTGGTAGATTAGCTTCGATAAATAACATTAATTCTTGTGGATTGTAATTCCTTTCTCGTCGCAGATCTTGATCAGATGCATCATCGCCAGATCGAATTGGACTAATCATACCAATTTGAATGAGAGTCTTGTAGTTAGTTTGCAAACACTTGTCTTCCAGTAAGATCAAAGCCTAAATATATGTAGCTTCAGAAAATTCAATAGTTTCGTCGTTTCTGGTAATTCTCTCTCTATGCAAAATGTCTTCACTCATATATGCTTTAAATGTATGCCAAAGTTCTTTCGGGTTGGATGGATAGCATGTTACCTTATCTGCCACGGATGATTGGTATCTAAAGCATCTGGAAGTATTGTTTCCCAATGTGAATAGCTCTCCAATAAATTAAGTTTTTGGCATGCCTCTCGATAAGTTGTACATATTTGGCCATTAACTGTACGTAAGTTCTCGAACGAAGTTGGTCCATAAACATTTATTAGAAGCATTCATAGATAGAAACATTCTGCATTATGGTGATGAACAGTATACAGTCTTCCTAATGCATCAGTGGAATATAAATTTGGCCATCCTTCAACTGCTTTTCCTTGTTTGCGACACTGAAATTTTTTTCGCTGATCCGTTCCATGTATAGTACGTTGGCATTTGAGCATACAGCAAAGTCTGAGCAAATAAATCATTTGTGCATAAATCAAAAAAAGAAGTTAACGTTGTAGCTGGAGGCGCTGCTGCCCTTTCTTGTACAGTTACTTCAGTGAAATAAACGCGTTGTCCATTTTCGAGGTGAACAGATAAATGAACAACAGCCGGATGGCGTTCATGAATGGGAAAACCTAAAATTGGCTTCATTGCTGCTGATGTATCGCGCCATTTGATATCGTATAATTTCATCATTTGGATTGTGTTACAAAAACACTGCCATATCTGATCCCTTGGTAACGTATTTGCATATCTATTTAATAGATTTTACGGAATTGCAATACTCTACATAATATGAGCTTTGTACGTTTTTGAAAGCAATGGACAATAGAGTACTGTCCAGCGATTATAAATATCAATATCATTGTTTAATTGATTGCCGACCAGCATCTGTCGATCTGCGACGATCAAGCGGATAGCCATCAATACCTGAGATTGTTTCTGTAAGCATTTGTCGTGGATACTTTTTCGTGCATTTTCCATCGGCCATGCATGGTGAATTTGGATTGATGATTCCACATGGCCCATGAATCATGTTTTTAGATACAATTTCATGCAATTGTGGATCAATATCAGGATCAGGTATTTCCGCAGAAATGACTTCATCTATTTTGTCAGACGTAATTTTGTCGACCAACCAAATTAAAATGTGTGCATGTGGCAATCCACGTTTTTGCCATTCGACTGAATACATCCAGCATCGCGTTTTTCCAAAAACTTGTAGCTTAACAATGAAAGCCATTAATGATTTGAATTTTTGTTTAAACACACGTGCTGTAATGTCGTGTCGATGTGCAGATGTTTGCCCAGCAATTCGGATACGATTTCCTTCCACTTCGGATTACATGTGAATGTAATGAACAGATCTGGCCGTCCGTATGATCGCACATATGGCATTGCGTCTTGTGTATATTCTTGCATATGACGTGGGCTTCCTGTGAATGTTGCTGGCAGTATAATAGGTTGCCCTAGTTCATTGGGATTGAAGTCATTCTGATCGTTCATTGCATCACGAAGATGAATATAATCATCTACTCGAAGTATCGCTTGATGATATCGTATGTATAACAAACGTTCCGTTTCGATTTTGGCGTACATGTCGACAATAAACTGGTGAAACAACTCCCGACAATTTAGAACATGATTGTCAGTGTGTTGACGAATCATTAGACGATATGAGTAAAAATTCATCGCACTCACTTTTTTGTTAATTGTTTCATCTAAAATATATAAGAAATATAATTTTCACATAAATTTATTATTTTTTATGTTACGTGCGACAAAAGTTTATAAAAAAAATCTTAACTTACTGGTTGCTTGATTGATTTGCCGCATTTCTAAGTGATATCCATCTTCTCCATATGGAAAAATAATAGGATACTGAAGCGCATCATATGAGCGATGCGTTTCAGATATTCTGTTAATTCTGTCATGACGGCGAATAATTATATCACGTGGTGCCACTGGATCACCAACTATTAAGATTGCTACATCGTCAAATGTAGGCTCGTTGTAACGTCCTTGATGTTGTCCAGCTGGCGTGTTATCAGCATGAATTGCAATAAAGTGTTGATCTGAAGACAATCGCGTATCATCTTTTGCTTGTTTAAATGTTCTCACCAACTGGTTGTTGTCATGAATCATTATTTGCAAACCGGCTACTATTCGCTGTTTTGTACCTGGACTGTAGAGCTGACGCTGTTGCACTTGGTCGTTAACATCCGCTTGTTCCATGAAATAAATTTGTAAAACTTAGGATCTTGATCTGGAATGGGTAATATTGATCCCATTCGGTGACAAATTTGGCCTTGAACTCTAAATGTTGGCATGAAGTTGCCTTGAACCACTTTAGTCGTACCAAACGATGTCATTTGAAAACACGAATTGTATTTTCGTATGTTGCTTAAGAAATGTTGCGAATCCGCTGTTGTTCCTATGAAGTGGAATATTATTATTTTGATTAATAATCATTTTATTTTTTCCTCTTCTTCCTTTTTTGATGCCTTAGGGGCAAATTATTTATTTGTTCTTATCTGAAACTAGCGATAGTAGTGGTTCTGGTGGTGGTAGCAGTTCGGGTAAAGCAATTTTACCATTTGCGCAGCACATTCCAGGTGCTTCATTTTTATATTTCTTAGCATTGCAGTATTGGCAAACTTTTTTCATTGGTCCAATGGCAACTAAGTCATGTTCACTGCAATCAATTTCTGATGTGTAGTGGAATGCAATCAGCTCATATGATGCAGGGCGTGGTCCCACCCAATTTTCTCCTGGTACGTATTCCTAATTATGCCAATACCATATGTACCAAATATCATCGACGTAGGTCAAAAAATGCGCAAAATATGGCGATCTAAATTTTTGGGTTATATGGGCGGTGCCACGCACCTTTGTCCAATCAAAACTTCATATAGCCTATTATTCCTTCCAGAGTCCAGTAACATGCTGTGAAAATTTCAGGAAGATCGGTCCAAGGGTTTGGCCTCCTATAAAGCACAAAGAAACAGACAGACAGACATTCATTTTTATATATATAGATACCTAAAAAAAAGGTAAATAGGGTAGACTAATTTTGTGCTTTTGAGAGGGGTAGCAATTTCAAGAAGGAGGCGTGGTAGGTATGGACATTTATATACAGATATGATCAGAATCACTTGCTAAGCAATTTTTATTTTGTCCGTCCGTCTGTCCATCGGTCCGTCTGTCCGTCTGTGGCCACTGTTTTTCTACACCGGTAGAGCTATCTTAATGAAATTTTGCAAAAGTATAGTCTGGACAAAGATACACCACCAGATTGCTATATGGACTGATTTGGACAAAGACCACGCTTACCTCCCACATAAGGAACTTCTTACACCTTTTTTAAAATGACTATAACTGCGGTCTAATTGACGGAATCGTGACATTGTTTGGCAGTTATGGAGATGTGGGTCCTACTAAACACTGTGCAAAAAGTGTGCTGTATATATTAACTGCCACGCCCACTATTAAAAAATATTAATAACTTTAGATCTGGTAGAGATTTACGGACGAAATTTTACGGGTAGGAACATGTGGACATTATAAAGCTTTCTGCAACAAATAAGATTGATCAGGGAAAAGACACCCCCAGTTTTGATATAAGGCACTTTCGGGTCTATATCTGATGCCACCGGAACAATAGGAAATAATGGAATGAATGTATGTGCATGCATTCTAATAAGTGTGTATGATAGTAAGTATATATTTTATTTTTTTTAAAACTGGACTGGATCGAATATACTTCAACGAAAATATACTTCAGGAGACAAGAAAAAAGGGGTGATAGGATTAAGAAGTAGGAATAGATGACTTTATGTAAGAAATTGGATCAATCGTATTCGGAATAAAATAAATTATCAGTAATGCAAAATAAAATTTACATATGTATAATATTTCTTTGTGGTATAAGCGAGTCTGAGTAATTCTGTACGAGACAGCATTACGTATTTATGAATGAAAGTCACACAAGTACGTATAAAATTTAATAAAATATTGTGGGCATAGTCTTACATACATACATAAGCATGCAGCTGAAAGCAGAATATTTCAATTTGCTATAAAAATTGAGAAAAAACAAAATCAAGAAAAAGAAATGATAACATAAATGAAACTAGAGTAGGTTCTGTGGGAATTTAAAATAAGCAAGATAAAGTAAAATATAGGAGGAGAGATAGTGTGGGACAAAGTAATGGATTAAAAAGAAGTTCAAGGGAAACATTTAAATATACAGTGGCTCTCAGCTTATTTCGTGTGTTAACTATTTTAATGAAACAATAGCAATAATAGTATTTAACATGTTAAAAATTAAAAAAAAAAACAATCACAGTATAAAGTTTAAGTTCTTTTTAATTGATTCAGTAAAAAAAATTAACGTAAACATTTTCAGATACAGAGATATTAAGAAAATAAAAAAATTAATTCAATTAATTGGTCACAGCTTATTTCGTGTATTTTTGATTTTGCATATTTTTTGGATTTTTTGATTTTATTTAGTACTTGGTTTGATAACCCTTCTGTGTCAGTACTGCTTTTAGCCGGGATTGCATCGATGAAACCAATTTTTTGGTGTATTCAGGTGATATTTTTTGCCATTCCGTTTGCAAAGCTGATTTCAAGGTAGCAGCGCTGGAAATAGTGTGTTTGCGGATCTCCAACTCAAGTTTGTGACAGAGATTTTCTATGACATTAATGTCTGGAGATTGTGCTGGGGTTTGAACAATGTGGGGACAGTTCCAAATGAGCCAGGTTTGAACAAGATTCGACTTATGTTTTGGGTCATTATCTTGGTAAAACCGAAAACCCTCTCGAATGCCCAGTTTTTCTGCACTTTGGACAAAATTTTCCTGCAGGATCTTTAGATATTGTTTCTTATCCATAGTAGAATCAATAAATACTAAATTTCTCACTCCAGCACTGGACATACAGCCCCATACCATTACATGTCCTCCACCATGTTTTATAGTACCTTTCAGATTTTTGGGATCAAGCTCGGTATTGGGTCTGCGCCATACGTAGGCATTGCCGTCAGACCCAAAAAGGTTGAACTTACTCTCATCTGCAAAATTTACTGTTTTCCAGAATTGTTCGTCCTTGCTGATATGATCCTTTGCGAACTTTAATCTGGATTTACGATTTTTAGGGCTTATAAATGGCTTCTTTCGAGGTGTACGCCCATTGAAATCATGTTTTCGGAGTATTCTTCGAATAGTCTCTGCACTACACTTTTTTCCTAAGAATTTTTCAGCATCTTTAGCTAGTAATGGGGCACTTAAAGTTGGATTTTGTTTAATTTTTCTCAGTATCCGCCTTTCATCGCTTTCAGTAAAAATTTCATTTGGCGCATTTCTGCCTTTGTCTTGTATGCGGTTTTCACGAACGTAGCGTTGAATAATATACTGAACAGTAGATGAACTCAAATTTACAATTTCTGCAATTTTTTTCTGAGACATTCCCTTCTGAAATTGCTTTATAACTATTTCACGCACTTCAAATGATGTTCGACGTGCCATGTTGACAAACGCGATTAAAAATGTATACCAACTCCAGAACTTGATTAACTTCTTAGAAAGTAACAAATGCAAACGCATTTTTTTGCAAAATATTCCGTTATTCTTCATTTGAGACGCATTTATAATAGCTACACGAAATAAGCTGTGAGATCAATAATTGTTATTTTTTGGTTTCTCTGCCTCTCCTAGCTTTTGCATTTTGTTTTTTGTGCCGAGTTTTTACAGTCAGCTAGGAGAGAGTTTAAGAAAACATGCTGCGTCAAGATTTTTATGCATTTTTGCTTTATTTTCAATATAATCACGTTTTTTGTAAGAATATACCTTCACACGAAATAAGGTGTGAGCCACTGTATGTAAGAATAGCTAAAAATAAACTTCTATGAAAGGAAAAATCCCAGAAGAAATAGAAGAAGTTGATAAATGGTTAAAAATTGTACCTATAATACCGGGTAGAGGCTATTACACGGTTAAAATTTCACTACTCTTTCTCATTGCATATTCCTCGATTAATATTAAGTAAAATCTTTTGTACTTTGAAAGGGAAAGATGAGAGAAACAAAATTAAATTAGAAAAAACAAGAAAAAGTGCCTGGAATGTATGTACGACTATGTGGTCATATACAAGTAAGTTACAGGGTGTGAGAAGCTACACTGGTTTATGCATATATACATACCAGGCGATAACTAATTTAAAAAATATTAGGTGCAATGAAAAATTTAGTTATACAATTGAAAATGTGTTCCCTAAACGGGTTCATTTGGAATACTCTCGCTTATGTCAGATGGGCAAAAAATTAGCTCACGATTAAAAAGAAAACGTATTTTAAAGGAAAATAATAATAATAAATTTTGATTTAATAAAATTGTAGAATAAAAAATAAAACACATTTAAAAAAAAAATGTTTGTGTTCAAGTAAAAAAAATTTAAAAAATTTAAAATTTATGTAAAAGGAAAATTAAAACCAATGTTTTTTTTAAAATTGAAATAATTAATAAAGGAAAAATTGGTAAGAAAGGAGTCCGATATATATAGGTTACGTATATTTTTAAGATTTAAGGCGTTATGGGCAGATAAGGATATCTTGGTGGATCATCATATGCAACATGGACATAAAAGGAGCAGGACAGCGTCGAAGCCAGAGGATGAAGAATAATCCTTCTGGAAAAAAATATGAGGCCAGTGGTACTGAGCTAAAGCGTAAGCAGAAATATCGGTGGTTGTCGACCTATTGCATGCAAAGTTGTATCGATTGTATCTACTTTTGAACAAGTTACCCGTGGCAACGCCATCATTGATCTCTCTTGGTACAATAAGGCTCCGGAGCAGTTCTACGAACTAGCCGAAGTGCGAACCATATGGACAGAAAAAGTTATCAAATTTCCACTACCACTTCTGAAATGATTGACGATGTACACAGTGTACACAGTGTACGCGCTATCTCAAAACGATTGAACGCATATTGGAGCTTATCACCAAAGACCAGATATGACAATATAGCCGAAAGCCAATCAGAAGAACATAACATTGGTCGATCCACAAAGAAAGAGAAAAATAGCCGGGAGAGTTGGACACCCGAATAATATAGAATTTAGAGTATGAACGGTATGAACGTAGCCATTCTAGCATCGGCTGGAGTTCTGGTAGCCACTAAATCTATAAGGAAGGACCCGGATGGCAGTATCGCTCATGAGTGCTGGAAAAAGGTAGAAGTAAGCCTTTCAAGGCTCTACCTCCAGCTTTTGAAGGAATTCCCAGGTGGTTTTCCCTCTTTCCGCGACAGCGGATAGCATCAGGGCCACGTGAAGCTGATTACCTGCGCGGATCAAAGGTCAGTTGAACTTTATAGGATTGCGATCTCCAGGATTGGGGAAGCATGGCAAAGCGCAAGGCTCGAAGTCGTACCTAGGGAGCTGATCCCTAGTAGACAAAGAGCGCGCGCGTGGATTCCAGCCGAACCGTCTGACCCTGAGGGTATCTTGGAGATCTTTAGGTAGAGCAACCAGCAGCTCCCAACTAACAATTGGAAGGTTACTAAGGTAGAGGAACCAAGAGGGGACTACAGGTCAATAACTCTTGTGGTGAACGCCGAATCTCTGGCGACTCTAGCGAAATCCAATTGGGTCTTGGGCTATGGCTTCTCATCCACAAGCCTCAAGGTCTACAAAAAGGACGGACAACCGTCAGACACGGATCAAGCGGTAGTGAATCCTTCAGGGGTAACTGCTGATCCTGCTGCTGCTGAGGACTCCGCCATGCACCCGAAACACAGTCACTCTATGTCAACTGTGGGGGGTTTTGAGAGTCTCCTAGGGACAACCACACTCAGTGAGGAGGTAGTCAGACTCGGAGTCTGAGGCTGATGTAACGGTGGTGAGGTGACCATCGCTACAAGTAGCAGAGATGCGACGAATAGTGCAAATTAACCTCCATCACTCGAAGGCGGCGTCTGCCACCCTTCAGCTCCGTCTTGCAAAAGGCGGAGTAGACGTTATCCTCATCCAAGAACCGTGGACATACGGGACTTGGTATGTGGTGCCAGGACTGAAAATTACAGTCTGCTGTATACCGTAAGTGAAGGAAGACCAAGGTCTTGTAACCTCATTAGGAATAATGTTAGCTCATTTATTCTCACCAATTACAGCAACAAGGATTTAACGGCCGTCTGCCTGGAAACTGGCAAGGGACGGTACTGGTTGGTCTCGGCCTATATGGCGCATGATCATGAGATCATTCCAGAAGCCAACCTACAGAAGCTTGTTGTGGATGCAAAGGCTCAATGGGTGGCTGTTATTATTGGATGCGATGCCAATGCGCACCACCACATCTGGGGAAGCACGGATGTCAATGAACGAGGTGAGTCATTATATGAATATATTGTAACGACTAACCTTTCTGTATGCAATAAGGGGTCAGAACCAACTTTCATTACTGCTAATAGACAAGAAGTCCTTGACTTTACCCTTGCTTCCGAATCAATTTTTGATCGGATCTCAAATTGGAGAGTTCTAGAGGAACATTCCTTTTCGGATCATAGGTTAATTCAGTTTGCAAACTGGGACCTCTACAAGGTGACTGTAGCTAGACTACTACCTCAGAACCCCAGAAGCACAAGCACGTGTGACGAAATTGTTAGGTCTGTGGAGGTTCTAACGGTTGCTCTTAATAAGGCTCTATTGGTGTCTTGCCCCCTCAGTAGACCCAGGGGGAAACAAAAACCCACATGGTGGGGGAGGAAATTAGGGGACTCAGGCAAAACTGTAGGAGACTTTTCAACAGCGCAAAGAATTCTAGATATAGTACAGACTGGGATTTATATAAGGCAGCACTCAGAGCCTTAAAAAATAAGCTTAGGAAGGCACAGAGAGAATCGTGGAGAAACTTTTGCGGTGTCGTAGAATATATCTCTGACACGTCCAGGTTGAGGAAGATCCCATCAACTGCTCCAATGGTACATGGTTACCTGAGGAGGGAGGATGGATCCTGGACTTCAAATAGTACTGAGACTCTAGACCTTCTTCTGGAGACTCACTTCCCTGGTTGCTCGCAATAATCGGTGCGATGCTAGACTTGGAGGTGGAACCCGCCATTAGCAGGTGGATTGAAAATATGCTTAGTAGCAGGATAACCAATTCACAGCTGGGGGCGGCGTCGGCCAAGAAGTCCGTGTGCAGAGGCACACCTCAAGGTGGAGTTCTTTCACCCCTACTCTGGAATCTTGCGGTAAATCAGCTGCTTGTCCGACTGGAGAGGGATGGGTGCAAGGTGGATGCGTATGCGGATGATGTTGCTATTAGTATCTCGGGTAAATATATATCTACTTTGAGGGAGTTGATGCAAAACATGCAGAACATTCTCTCTGACTGTTAGTTGGGGGTTAATCCGACCAAGATTAAGCTGGTACTCTTCACTAGAAAATATAAAATTCCTCAATTTATTGCTCCAAAACTGACGAAGGCCTATTAGAATGCACCGACGACACTTTTACACTCAATAGGTCAGTTGGCTTGAGCCACAAACAACAATCAACAATTGCGTAACTGGAACACCAGAAAAGTCAATACTTAGACTGTAATTGTTTCTTGTGAATAGAATATATAAAAATTAGTATTTTAAGAATAAAGTTGCTTGTTGTTTTGAAACCAAAAGTGATGTAGTGTTTATTGAAAAGAATGATGTAGCCTTACAGGTACATGCGCAGGACAAGCAGCAAGAGGACGTTCCTGACAGCAACCAAATACGGTTCCCAACAGTATGTGAGGATCATAATAAAACTGCCTCGCCCACAAATAGCCAATATGGACATTACATTAGTACGTATATGGACCCTGCAACCCATATACAAGATTCGAGGTGGATCAGAGGAAGGATACGCCTCCCTTCCATATAATGAACTTTGGGGACCCCACTTAAAGGCAGTTATCCTATCTATGCTTCTAATGATGATACATGAAAACAAATTGGTAGATGTATTCAATGGGTCTGCACTAGCATGCATTCCAGATATGGGCATATTATTCGGGTGTGCAACTCTCCCGGATATTTTTATCTTTCTTTGTGGATCGACCAATGTTATGTTCTTCTGATTGACTTTCGGCTATGTTGTCATATTTGGTTTTTGGTGATAAGCTCCAATATGCGTTCAATCGCTTTGAGATAGCGCGTACAATCGCGCGTCACTTATTTCTGCCATATTAAGTTTGAACAGTGCAGACGTGTTTAAGCTCGCTCCGCAAAAATTAATTCTTTAATACAAACTTAATAAGTTAAAGTAACTTAAGTTGTAAAGAAAAAGTGCAATACCCTTGCTTCCGAATCAATTTTTGATCGGATCTCAAATTGGAGAGTTCTAGAGGAACATTCCTTTTCGGATCATAGGTTAATTCAGTTTGCAAACTGGGACCTCTACAAGGTGACTGTAGCTAGACTACTACCTCAGAACCCCAGAAGCACAAGCACGTGTGACGAAATTGATAGGTCTGTGGAGGTTCTAACGGTTGCTCTTAATAAGGCTCTATTGGTGTCTTGCCCCCTCAGTAGACCCAGGGGGAAACAAAAACCCACATGGTGGGGGAGGAAATTAGGGGACTCAGGCAAAACTGTAGGAGACTTTTCAACAGCGCAAAGAATTCTAGATATAGTGCAGACTGGGCTTTATATAAGGCAGCACTCAGAGCCTTCAAAAATAAGCTTAGGAAGGCACAGAGAGAATCGTGGAGAAACTTTTGCGGTGTCGTAGAATATATCTCTGACACGTCCAGGTTGAGGAAGATCCCATCAACTGCTCCAATGGTACATGGTTACCTGAGGAGGGAGGATGGATCCTGGACTTCAAATAGTACTGAGACTCTAGACCTTCTTCTGGAGACTCACTTCCCTGGTTGCTCGCAATAATCGGTGCGATGCTAGACTTGGAGGTGGACCCCGCCATTAGCAGGTGGATTGAAAATATGCTTAGTAGCAGGATAACCAATTCACAGCTGGGGGCGGCGTCGGCCAAGAAGTCCGTGTGCAGAGGCACACCTCAAGGTGGAGTTCTTTCACCCCTACTCTGGAATCTTGCGGTAAATCAGCTGCTTGTCCGACTGGAGAGGGATGGGTGCAAGGTGGATGCGTATGCGGATGATGTTGCTATTAGTATCTCGGGTAAATATATATCTACTTTGAGGGAGTTGATGCAAAACATGCTGAACATTCTCTCTGACTGTTAGTTGGGGGTTAATCCGACCAAGATTAAGCTGGTACTCTTCACTAGAAAATATAAAATTCCTCAATTTATTGCTCCAAAACTGACGAAGGCCTATTAGAATGCACCGACGACACTTTTACACTCAATAGGTCAGTTGGCTTGAGCCACAAACAACAATCAACAATTGCGTAACTGGAACACCAGAAAAGTCTACTTAGACTGTAATTGTTTCTTGTGAATAGAATATATAAAAATTAGTATTTTAATAATAAAGTTGCTTGTTGTTTTGAAACCAAAAGTGATGTAGTGTTTATTGAAAAGAATGATGTAGCCTTACAGGTACATGCGCAGGACAAGCAGCAAGAGGACGTTCCTGACAGCAACCAAATACGGTTCCCAACAGTATATGAGGATCATAATAAAACTGCCACGCCCACAAATAGCCAATATGGACATTACATTAGTACGTATATGGACCCTGCAACCCATATACAAGATTCGAGGTGGATCAGAGGAAGGATACGCCTCCCTTCCATATAATGAACTTTGGGGACCCCACTTAAAGGCAGTTATCCTATCTATGCTTCTAATGATGATACATGAAAACAAATTGGTAGATGTATTCAATGGGTCTGCACTAGCATGCATTCCAGATATGGGCATATTATTCGGGTGTGCAACTCTCCCGGATATTTTTATCTTTCTTTGTGGATCGACCAATGTTATGTTCTTCTGATTGACTTTCGGCTATGTTGTCATATTTGGTTTTTGGTGATAAGCTCCAATATGCGTTCAATCGCTTTGAGATAGCGCGTACAATCGCGCGTCACTTATTTCTGCCATATTAAGTTTGAACAATGCAGACGTGTTTAAGCTCGCTCCGCAAAAATTAATTCTTTAATACAAACTTAATAAGTTAAAGTAACTTAAGTTGTAAAGAAAAAGTGCAATACCCTTGCTTCCGAATCAATTTTTGATCGGATCTCAAATTGGAGAGTTCTAGAGGAACATTCCTTTTCGGATCATAGGTTAATTCAGTTTGCAAACTGGGACCTCTACAAGGTGACTGTAGCTAGACTACTACCTCAGAACCCCAGAAGCACAAGCACGTGTGACGAAATTGATAGGTCTGTGGAGGTTCTAACGGTTGCTCTTAATAAGGCTCTATTGGTGTCTTGCCCCCTCAGTAGACCCAGGGGGAAACAAAAACCCACATGGTGGGGGAGGAAATTAGGGGACTCAGGCAAAACTGTAGGAGACTTTTCAACAGCGCAAAGAATTCTAGATATAGTGCAGACTGGGCTTTATATAAGGCAGCACTCAGAGCCTTCAAAAATAAGCTTAGGAAGGCACAGAGAGAATCGTGGAGAAACTTTTGCGGTGTCGTAGAATATATCTCTGACACGTCCAGGTTGAGGAAGATCCCATCAACTGCTCCAAATGTACATGGTTACCTGAGGAGGGAGGATGGATCCTGGACTTCAAATAGTACTGAGACTCTAGACCTTCTTCTGGAGACTCACTTCCCTGGTTGCTCGCAATAATCGGTGCGATGCTAGACTTGGAGGTGGACCCCGCCATTAGCAGGTGGATTGAAAATATGCTTAGTAGCAGGATAACCAATTCACAGCTGGGGGCGGCGTCGGCCAAGAAGTCCGTGTGCAGAGGCACACCTCAAGGTGGAGTTCTTTCACCCCTGCTCTGGAATCTTGCGGTAAATCAGCTGCTTGTCCGACTGGAGAGGGATGGGTGCAAGGTGGATGCGTATGCGGATGATGTTGCTATTAGTATCTCGGGTAAATATATATCTACTTTGAGGGAGTTGATGCAAAACATGCTGAACATTCTCTCTGACTGTTAGTTGGGGGTTAATCCGACCAAGATTAAGCTGGTACTCTTCACTAGAAAATATAAAATTCCTCAATTTATTGCTCCAAAACTGACGAAGGCCTATTAGAATGCACCGACGACACTTTTACACTCAATAGGTCAGTTGGCTTGAGCCACAAACAACAATCAACAATTGCGTAACTGGAACACCAGAAAAGTCAATACTTAGACTGTAATTGTTTCTTGTGAATAGAATATATAAAAATTAGTATTTTAATAATAAAGTTGCTTGTTGTTTTGAAACCAAAAGTGATGTAGTGTTTATTGAAAAGAATGATGTAGCCTTACAGGTACATGCGCAGGACAAGCAGCAAGAGGACGTTCCTGACAGCAACCAAATACGGTTCCCAACAGTATATGAGG
Organism: Clusia tigrina; assembly: GCA_920105625.2. NCBI lineage: Eukaryota > Metazoa > Arthropoda > Insecta > Diptera > Clusiidae > Clusia > Clusia tigrina. The sequence goes on from CAKKTE020000572.1 coordinate 1,015,043, forward strand.
ATCATAATAAAACTGCCACGCCCACAAATAGCCAATATGGACATTACATTAGTACGTATATGGACCCTGCAACCCATATACAAGATTCGAGGTGGATCAGAGGAAGGATACGCCTCCCTTCCATATAATGAACTTTGGGGACCCCACTTAAAGGCAGTTATCCTATCTATGCTTCTAATGATGATACATGAAAACAAATTGGTAGATGTATTCAATGGGTCTGCACTAGCATGCATTCCAGATATGGGCATATTATTCGGGTGTGCAACTCTCCCGGATATTTTTATCTTTCTTTGTGGATCGACCAATGTTATGTTCTTCTGATTGACTTTCGGCTATGTTGTCATATTTGGTTTTTGGTGATAAGCTCCAATATGCGTTCAATCGCTTTGAGATAGCGCGTACAATCGCGCGTCACTTATTTCTGCCATATTAAGTTTGAACAGTGCAGACGTGTTTAAGCTCGCTCCGCAAAAATTAATTCTTTAATACAAACTTAATAAGTTAAAGTAACTTAAGTTGTAAAGAAAAAGTGCAATACCCTTGCTTCCGAATCAATTTTTGATCGGATCTCAAATTGGAGAGTTCTAGAGGAACATTCCTTTTCGGATCATAGGTTAATTCAGTTTGCAAACTGGGACCTCTACAAGGTGACTGTAGCTAGACTACTACCTCAGAACCCCAGAAGCACAAGCACGTGTGACGAAATTGATAGGTCTGTGGAGGTTCTAACGGTTGCTCTTAATAAGGCTCTATTGGTGTCTTGCCCCCTCAGTAGACCCAGGGGGAAACAAAAACCCACATGGTGGGGGAGGAAATTAGGGGACTCAGGCAAAACTGTAGGAGACTTTTCAACAGCGCAAAGAATTCTAGATATAGTGCAGACTGGGCTTTATATAAGGCAGCACTCAGAGCCTTCAAAAATAAGCTTAGGAAGGCACAGAGAGAATCGTGGAGAAACTTTTGCGGTGTCGTAGAATATATCTCTGACACGTCCAGGTTGAGGAAGATCCCATCAACTGCTCCAATGGTACATGGTTACCTGAGGAGGGAGGATGGATCCTGGACTTCAAATAGTACTGAGACTCTAGACCTTCTTCTGGAGACTCACTTCCCTGGTTGCTCGCAATAATCGGTGCGATGCTAGACTTGGAGGTGGACCCCGCCATTAGCAGGTGGATTGAAAATATGCTTAGTAGCAGGATAACCAATTCACAGCTGGGGGCGGCGTCGGCCAAGAAGTCCGTGTGCAGAGGCACACCTCAAGGTGGAGTTCTTTCACCCCTACTCTGGAATCTTGCGGTAAATCAGCTGCTTGTCCGACTGGAGAGGGATGGGTGCAAGGTGGATGCGTATGCGGATGATGTTGCTATTAGTATCTCGGGTAAATATATATCTACTTTGAGGGAGTTGATGCAAAACATGCTGAACATTCTCTCTGACTGTTAGTTGGGGGTTAATCCGACCAAGATTAAGCTGGTACTCTTCACTAGAAAATATAAAATTCCTCAATTTATTGCTCCAAAACTGACGAAGGCCTATTAGAATGCACCGACGACACTTTTACACTCAATAGGTCAGTTGGCTTGAGCCACAAACAACAATCAACAATTGCGTAACTGGAACACCAGAAAAGTCAATACTTAGACTGTAATTGTTTCTTGTGAATAGAATATATAAAAATTAGTATTTTAATAATAAAGTTGCTTGTTGTTTTGAAACCAAAAGTGATGTAGTGTTTATTGAAAAGAATGATGTAGCCTTACAGGTACATGCGCAGGACAAGCAGCAAGAGGACGTTCCTGACAGCAACCAAATACGGTTCCCAACAGTATATGAGGATCATAATAAAACTGCCACGCCCACAAATAGCCAATATGGACATTACATTAGTACGTATATGGACCCTACAACCCATATACAAGATTCGAGGTGGATCAGAGGAAGGATACGCCTCCCTTCCATATAATGAACTTTGGGGACCCCACTTAAAGGCAGTTATCCTATCTATGCTTCTAATGATGATACATGAAAACAAATTGGTAGATGTATTCAATGGGTCTGCACTAGCATGCATTCCAGATATGGGCATATTATTCGGGTGTGCAACTCTCCCGGATATTTTTATCTTTCTTTGTGGATCGACCAATGTTATGTTCTTCTGATTGACTTTCGGCTATGTTGTCATATTTGGTTTTTGGTGATAAGCTCCAATATGCGTTCAATCGCTTTGAGATAGCGCGTACAATCGCGCGTCACTTATTTCTGCCATATTAAGTTTGAACAGTGCAGACATGTTTAAGCTCGCTCCGCAAAAATGAATTCTTTAATACAAACTTAATAAGTTAAAGTAACTTAAGTTGTAAAGAAAAAGTGCAATACCCTTGCTTCCGAATCAATTTTTGATCGGATCTCAAATTGGAGAGTTCTAGAGGAACATTCCTTTTCGGATCATAGGTTAATTCAGTTTGCAAACTGGGACCTCTACAAGGTGACTGTAGCTAGACTACTACCTCAGAACCCCAGAAGCACAAGCACGTGTGACGAAATTGATAGGTCTGTGGAGGTTCTAACGGTTGCTCTTAATAAGGCTCTATTGGTGTCTTGCCCCCTCAGTAGACCCAGGGGGAAACAAAAACCCACATGGTGGGGGAGGAAATTAGGGGACTCAGGCAAAACTGTAGGAGACTTTTCAACAGCGCAAAGAATTCTAGATATAGTGCAGACTGGGCTTTATATAAGGCAGCACTCAGAGCCTTCAAAAATAAGCTTAGGAAGGCACAGAGAGAATCGTGGAGAAACTTTTGCGGTGTCGTAGAATATATCTCTGACACGTCCAGGTTGAGGAAGATCCCATCAACTGCTCCAATGGTACATGGTTACCTGAGGAGGGAGGATGGATCCTGGACTTCAAATAGTACTGAGACTCTAGACCTTCTTCTGGAGACTCACTTCCCTGGTTGCTCGCAATAATCGGTGCGATGCTAGACTTGGAGGTGGAACCCGCCATTAGCAGGTGGATTGAAAATATGCTTAGTAGCAGGATAACCAATTCACAGCTGGGGGCGGCGTCGGCCAAGAAGTCCGTGTGCAGAGGCACACCTCAAGGTGGAGTTCTTTCACCCCTACTCTGGAATCTTGCGGTAAATCAGCTGCTTGTCCGACTGGAGAGGGATGGGTGCAAGGTGGATGCGTATGCGGATGATGTTGCTATTAGTATCTCGGGTAAATATATATCTACTTTGAGGGAGTTGATGCAAAACATGCTGAACATTCTCTCTGACTGTTAGTTGGGGGTTAATCCGACCAAGATTAAGCTGGTACTCTTCACTAGAAAATATAAAATTCCTCAATTTATTGCTCCAAAACTGACGAAGGCCTATTAGAATGCACCGACGACACTTTTACACTCAATAGGTCAGTTGGCTTGAGCCACAAACAACAATCAACAATTGCGTAACTGGAACACCAGAAAAGTCAATACTTAGACTGTAATTGTTTCTTGTGAATAGAATATATAAAAATTAGTATTTTAATAATAAAGTTGCTTGTTGTTTTGAAACCAAAAGTGATGTAGTGTTTATTGAAAAGAATGATGTAGCCTTACAGGTACATGCGCAGGACAAGCAGCAAGAGGACGTTCCTGACAGCAACCAAATACGGTTCCCAACAGTATATGAGGATCATAATAAAACTGCCACGCCCACAAATAGCCAATATGGACATTACATTAGTACGTATATGGACCCTGCAACCCATATACAAGATTCGAGGTGGATCAGAGGAAGGATACGCCTCCCTTCCATATAATGAACTTTGGGGACCCCACTTAAAGGCAGTTATCCTATCTATGCTTCTAATGATGATACATGAAAACAAATTGGTAGATGTATTCAATGGGTCTGCACTAGCATGCATTCCAGATATGGGCATATTATTCGGGTGTGCAACTCTCCCGGATATTTTTATCTTTCTTTGTGGATCGACCAATGTTATGTTCTTCTGATTGACTTTCGGCTATGTTGTCATATTTGGTTTTTGGTGATAAGCTCCAATATGCGTTCAATCGCTTTGAGATAGCGCGTACAATCTCGCGTCACTTATTTCAGCCATATTAAGTTTGAACAGTGCAGACGTGTTTAAGCTCGCTCCGCAAAAATTAATTCTTTAATACAAACTTAATAAGTTAAAGTAACTTAAGTTGTAAAGAAAAAGTGCAATACACTTGCTTCCGAATCAATTTTTGATCGGATCTCAAATTGGAGAGTTCTAGAGGAACATTCCTTTTCGGATCATAGGTTAATTCAGTTTGCAAACTGGGACCTCTACAAGGTGACTGTAGCTAGACTACTACCTCAGAACCCCAGAAGCACAAGCACGTGTGACGAAATTGATAGGTCTGTGGAGGTTCTAACGGTTGCTCTTAATAAGGCTCTATTGGTGTCTTGCCCCCTCAGTAGACCCAGGGGGAAACAAAAACCCACATGGTGGGGGAGGAAATTAGGGGACTCAGGCAAAACTGTAGGAGACTTTTCAACAGCGCAAAGAATTCTAGATATAGTACAGACTGGGCTTTATATAAGGCAGCACTCAGAGCCTTAAAAAATAAGCTTAGGAAGGCACAGAGAGAATCGTGGAGAAACTTTTGCGGTGTCGTAGAATATATCTCTGACACGTCCAGGTTGAGGAAGATCCCATCAACTGCTCCAATGGTACATGGTTACCTGAGGAGGGAGGATGGATCCTGGACTTCAAAAAGTACTGAGACTCTAGACCTTCTTCTGGAGACTCACTTCCCTGGTTGCTCGCAATAATCGGTGCGATGCTAGACTTGGAGGTGGAACCCGCCATTACCAGGTGGATTGAAAATATGCTTAGTAGCAGGATAACCAATTCACAGCTGGGGGCGGCGTCGGCCAAGAAGTCCGTGTGCAGAGGCACACCTCAAGGTGGAGTTCTTTCACCCCTACTCTGGAATCTTGCGGTAAATCAGCTGCTTGTCCGACTGGAGAGGGATGGGTGCAAGGTGGATGCGTATGCGGATGATGTTGCTATTAGTATCTCGGGTAAATATATATCTACTTTGAGGGAGTTGATGCAAAACATGCTGAACATTCTCTCTGCCTGTTAGTTGGGGGTTAATCCGACCAAGATTAAGCTGGTACTCTTCACTAGAAAATATAAAATTCCTCAATTTATTGCTCCAAAACTGACGAAGGCCTATTAGAATGCACCGACGACACTTTTACACTCAATAGGTCAGTTGGCTTGAGCCACAAACAACAATCAACAATTGCGTAACTGGAACACCAGAAAAGTCAATACTTAGACTGTAATTGTTTCTTGTGAATAGAATATATAAAAATTAATATTTTAAGAATAAAGTTGCTTGTTGTTTTGAAACCAAAAGTGATGTAGTGTTTATTGAAAAGAATGATGTACCCTTACAGGTACATGCGCAGGACAAGCAGCAAGAGGACGTTCCTGACAGCAACCAAATACGGTTCCCAACAGTATATGAGGATCATAATAAAACTGCCACGCCCACAAATAGCCAATATGGACATTACATTAGTACGTATATGGACCCTGCAACCCATATACAAGATTCGAGGTGGATCAGAGGAAGGATACGCCTCCCTTCCATATAATGAACTTTGGGGACCCCACTTAAAGGCAGTTATCCTATCTATGCTTCTAATGATGATACATGAAAACAAATTGGTAGATGTATTCAATGGGTCTGCACTAGCATGCATTCCAGATATGGGCATATTATTCGGGTGTGCAACTCTCCCGGCTATTTTTATCTTTCTTTGTGGATCGACCAATGTTATGTTCTTCTGATTGACTTTCGGCTATGTTGTCATATTTGGTTTTTGGTGATAAGCTCCAATATGCGTTCAATCGCTTTGAGATAGCGCGTACAATCTCGCGTCACTTATTTCAGCCATATTAAGTTTGAACAGTGCAGACGTGTTTAAGCTCGCTCCGCAAAAATTAATTCTTTAATACAAACTTAATAAGTTAAAGTAACTTAAGTTGTAAAGAAAAAGTGCAATAGTGCAGTGATCGAGTAGAACGAATCTACCGGTCACTTACTGGGACACATCTTTTAAAATAGAATAAAATAAGAACAAATCACAAATTTATAATGAGTGTGGCTGACACACTTAAACAAAAAACAGCAACAAAAAGAAACGCATATTTTTCTTTCGTCTCAAACGAAAACAACGGCACCTCCAAATTGCCGGTCGAAGTGGCAGAGAGCAGAGCACGATCTTGCTCTCCCGCTCTACTAGGTGCCAGCAATTCCTTACCTTGGAGTGTCCAATGCGCGACTCCCACTATGGAGTTTTATCCACCAGTTACTACTTCAGCAACCACAATAACAACTCAAAGCTCCTCTACCACAACTGTAACACCGGTGACTGCGACGGTAACGATTAGCTACAACTCACCAATAATGGCAATCGGAACAACACCAATTTCATCAGCAACAACAATCACGCAAGTACAAAATATAAATATTAAAACCAGTAATAAAATTACCGAAAATAAAAACACAAAACGAAACCGCGAAAAACAATCGCCAAACAAGTTAAATGAACAAAATACTAGTAACAAAAGACCGAAAAATAAAATTTTCAACACAACACAATCATCACTCAAAAAATATTGGCTGAGCAAGCATATCCCTCCAAACACAACAAACAGATTCGAAATGTTAGCAGTCAATGACAAAACGGACTCTCAAGACAACAGGGAAGAACAAAACAACAGTGGGACAAATGCGAACATTAATATACAAAAACCAATTGCGCAACGTTGAATGTTGAAAATATAAAAGCCTTATCTGAAGCACTAAATTCCATGCCAAATATATTGTACGAAATGAAAATTCTAAGCAAGAACGAAATAAAAATTCAACCATAAGAATCCACACACTACACAAAAGTAATTGAATTAAAGCAAAAAGGGACAAAGTATTACACATTTCGACCAAAAGATGAGCGAGGCTTTAGAGTGGTATTACGAAATATGCACCATTTAACCGACACAGAAGACATTAAAAACGAATTAGCCGAACTAGGCCATGAAGTGACAAATATCCATAACATCCAAATAGCTAATGGTGCCAAAATAAAACAACCACTTTCACTATTTTCAATTGAATTGAAAATAAAAGATAACAATAAAGGCATATACGAGATTACTCACCTCCTACACTGCAAAATTAGCTTTGAGCCCCCCGACAAAAGAGAACAATTCCCCAATGCACAAATTGCCAAAAGTACGGCCACACAAGAAACTACTGCCAGATAGACCCGGTGTGTGTCAAATGTGCTGGAAAACACAAGACAAACATGTGCACAATTAAAATCGACGCTGATAGCGTAAATATTAAATGCGTACATTGCGGTGAAAACCACACGGCAAACTACAGAGGATGTGCGATATATAAAGCACTACAAGTCCAGAGATACCCTACACTTCGCAAGAAAGAAACAAATGAACAAATCAATATTGAAACAAACCAAAACAATCCCAATACAAAAATAAATGGCCAGAAAATCATCTCTGGTATTTCATACGCTCAAGCTGCACAAATGGAAACAATATCACAGGAGCCAAATCAAATAAAAAGCAACAGCACATATGAAATAATATCAAACAATGACGATCTATCCGAATTAAAAACAATGATGAAACAACTAATAAATCAAATGACCAGTATGATGAACATAGTAACTATGCTTGTATGCAAAATAGATGAACGCAGTAAATAAAATAAATTTGGCAATATCGAATGCAAATGGACTGTCGCGCCATGAACTAGAACTAAAGACTTTCCTAATAAATAATTCAATAGATGTGATGTAAATCTCGGAAACACATGCTACAGACAAAACATATGTTAAATTCCCTAACTTTGACATCCATTACACAAATCATCCTGACAACAAATCTCACGGTGGAACGGCGATCATTATAAAAAAAAATAGGAATTACATTGAACTTGACGCATATAAAAAAGAAAACCTTCAAGCAACCACAATAGCACTAACAGACTCGAAAGGACAAATCGTAGTATCTTCTGTCTATTGTCCACCAAAATATAACAACACAAAAGAACAATATCTAGACTATTTAAAAAAACTGGGGAATCGCTATTTAGCCGGAGGTGACTATAACGCTAAAATTGTTTTATGGGGATCAAGGTTGACAAACGCAAAAGGACGCGAGTTACTTAAAGCTATACGATATAGTAATGGTCGATTCATTAGCACTGGTGAACCAACATATTGGCCAACATATACAAAAAAACAACCAGATTTAATAGACTTCTGCATCACAAAAAATATTCTTCATAAACAGCTAACTATTAAATCCTGTTTAGAATTATCCTCAGACCACTTCCCAATCCTAATGACATTACTAGGATCAATAGAGACAAGACTTTTCTCAGGCATCTATAACAATAAAACTGACTGGAATAATTTTCGTCTAGCACTGGAAAAACAACTAAAAATAGATATACGATTAAAAACAAAAAATGAAATCGATTCCGCAATCGCATACTTTAATGATAGCGTCATCGAAGCAATCACAGCTTCAACACCAAAGCTAACGTTAGCAAATACAGACACTACACTAGCGTTCATCAAGGGAAAAATTAAATGGAAAAGGAAGCTCCGGAAACCATAGCAAATCACTAGGAATACGGATAATAAACGCAACCTAAACAAAGCAACAAATGAATTAAAAATTTTACTTCAGAAAAACAGAGAAAAGGAACTAGAAAAACATATGCTGAACTTGGGAACGACCACATCAACAAATTTCTCTCTTTGGAAGGCTACGAAACTGGTGCAATAATATCACAAACCTCCTATCAAAACACAAACCGGTACATGGACGAAAACAAGTAAAGACAAAGCCAACACACTGGCCAAACATTTCCTTGAAATATTTACAAGCGAAATGGAAAATCAAACCACTCATCTTGACAATGTAATAAATATCCCGCAATCCAAAACAAAAAAGACGTCAGTAGCAGAAATCAAAAACAAAATTAAAAAATTAAAAGACAAAAAGGCGCCAGGATATGATCTGATAAGCGGGAAAATTCTAAAAGAAATGCCTGATATAGTTATAATATATATCCGAAATATATTTAACTGCATGCTAGAAACTAAGTATTTCTCTCGTTTATGGAAAGTTGCACAGATAACAGCCATCAGCAAGCCAGGAAAAGATGCCACCAAAACAACTTCTTACCGACCTATCAGTCTATTGCCAATACTATCGAAAGTATTTGAAAAGATACTACAGGACAGATTAGAGCCAATCTTAACAACAAAAAATTTAATACCCAGCCATCAGTTTGGATTTAGAAGACAACACTCAACTGTGCAACAGGTCCACAGGGTTGTAAACAAAATCCTTGAAAGTATAGACAACAAAAAATATTGCGTATCTGTATACTTGGACATTGCAAAAGCATTCGACAAGGTGTGGCACAAAGGACTTCTATATAAACTTAAGCGAATATTTCCACAAAATTATTATGATATTTTAAAGAGCTATATAAGCGAACGACAATTCTACATAAAATATGACCAGGATTGCTCAGACATCCTACCAATGACAGCTGGAGTACCACAAGGCAGCGTATTAGGACATCTACTATAATTAATATTCACAGCAGATATACCAATTCCAACGAAAAGCAATGCGATGATAGCAACATTCACAGACGACACAGTTTTAATAGCATCACACAATGACGAAAAAAAGGTAACAAATGCAATCCAACATATATTGGACAATGTAGTAGCTTATGGGGAATAGCGATAAATAAAGACAAAACTGTACAAGTTGTATATACAAACAGAAAATCGACAAAATACAGCCTTGCTATAAAGGGCAATAAAATAAAAACTCACTCTGCTGCAAAATATCTTGGAATAACCATAGACGAAAAATTGACTTCGAAGCAGCACATCATTAACAAGCGAAACGATGCAAAAAATAAGTACCGACAATTAAGCTGGCTACTTGGAAGAGCATCTAGACTATCTCTCTACAACAAATTAATAATATACAAGACAATAATAGCACCTATCTGGAAATATGGAATCGCGATATGGGGCACAGCTAGCATATCAAACTTAAATTTAATACAACGAATGCAGTCAACAATATTACGAACTATTACAAATGCTGAATGGTATATCCCGAACGAGGTTATACACCGTGACCTACGCATTCAAACCATCACGGACACAATCACAAAATGCAGCACCAAACATATACACCGACTGAGAGGCCATCAAAACCTGGAACTGCGTAGTGCAGCAGACACGGAGGGTGCAACTCCAAGAAGATTGAAGCGAATTACCCCTGCAGAACTTACATGAAGGTTTAAAAAAATTAATACATAACAATAACAAAATAAATAATTAATTATATACATAAATAAAATGATGGATAAATAGAGAAAATTTAATAAACAAATAAATAAAAGAAGTTCTTTTGGCATTGGCAAAAAGAGCATCTTCAATCCAAACCGGAACCAAATTGTAATATATTGAGGAAGAAATAAAAAAATAAAAAACGCATTTCAGAAGTGGTAGTGGAAATTTGATAACTTTTTCTGTCCACATGGTTCGCACTTCGGCTAGTTCGTAGAACTGCTCCGGAGCCGTGTTGTACCAAAAGAGAGCAAAGATGGCGTTGCCACGGGTAACTTGTTCAAAATTAGATACAATGGATGCAACTTTGCATTTAATAGGTCGACAACCACCGATATTTCTGTGTCGATGCTTCGCACTTACGCTTTAGCTCAGTACCACTGGCCTCATATTGTTTTCCAGAGGGTTATTCCTCATCCTCTGGCTTCGACGCTGCAGCATGCTCCTTTTAAGTCCATGTTGCATATGATGATCCACCAAGATATCCTTATCTGCCCCTAACGCCTTAAATCTTAAAAATATACGTAACCTATATATATCGGACTTCTTTCTCACCAATTTTTTCTTTATTAATTATTTCAATTAACAAAAAAATTACGTAACAAACAACCATTGGTTTTAATTTTCCTTTTAAATAAATTTTAAATTTTTTTTATTTTTCTTACTTGAAAACATACAATTTTTTTTTATAAAATGTGTTTTAATTTTTATTCTACAATTTTATTAAATCAAAATTTATTATAATTTTTTTTCTTTAAAATACGTTTTTCTTTTTAATCGTGAGCTAATTTTTGCCCATATTGTAATGCATTTCTAAACACTTAATGCAAATGCACCTTAATGCATTCAAAAGCCCTCCGTGTGATGCACCCAAAGATACAGACAGCCTTCGCGAGTGATATCATGTGCGCACCAATTAAACGGCACAGACTATCCCTTGTCTGTCATTCTCCCACAATTTGTTTATCGTTATGCGATAACAAGAAACGAGTATCGGACTGTCCAGGCAGAGCTCGACACTCGATACTCGTGCCGCAACCGTCGCTCAATGCTTTCTCACGCCTTTGAGTTCGACGATATGACGTACAGTGATTAGAGCGGGCAGAACGACAGACAGTCGATCTTGTTGCACATGTCTGCCACACTGCAGACCATATGCTCCATCTAATGCAGTATATGGTCGCAAGTAAATAGAGCGCACCAATTGGGTACGTGCTCTACACTCGTGAAAGAGTATGCACTACAGGCATGCGCGTTGCACTTAGGGTAGGTAAATTATATAACAGTTTAGATCCCATAAACTGTATAACAAATTAGAATAAGTTTAGTATAACACCTTAGGTTACTTATTAAACAAAAATACAGAGGATGATCACTCTCGGTACTGCTTACAAACAGAACGCAACAGTCTCTCTAATTCCTCGGCAGTTCAGTACAACTTGCCTTTTTCACCATAACAAATTATATGAACATTTAGGCAGTCCTTTGACTTGCCATTATCATAGGCAGCGACCAGCATGCCATTATAAAACTGGTCCGGACAGATAACTTGTACGTGATATATTATACAAATATATTATCAATCTAATATATTATATGGCGATCCTGCCAAACTGGAACTACTGATTTCTAATTAATTATTAAATTGATGTCCGAGATCATATCCATAAGAAGAGGCGCCTGACTTTTACAATAAACTATAACTGAAATGAAGAAGCGACAGGAGAAGTTCCTAACCGCCAAAAATGGTTTCCATCAGATGAGTGTAACACGAAAGCGACTGGCTTTGGAGATGTGGCTGTATGATGAACTGCAGAAATTTTTTGATCCACCGGGCGAGGCCATCGAGTCTGTAAACGACCACAATCGGAAATATCTAAATTTAGCAGTGATCTTTTGCAGCATGCTAAAACGCTGTAAGCATTTAAAACTATTTTGGTATCTCCTTTTCTTAAACTATTTTTAATTTAATATAAAAAAAAAAAAATAATAATAAAATAAAAAAAAATAAAAAAAAAAAATAAAAAAAAAAATATATATATATATATATATATATATATATATATATATACACAGGGTGGCCCAAATGAGACCTAGTGATGTTAAACAAATGTAACTCTTGTAATAACGGGTTTTTTTAAATGATTTATTTTAATATGTTAAATACATTTTATGGAAATTTAACAAGACTATGTGTAAAATATGACATCAGACAAATGACCACCATTTTGCTCGATACAGGAATTGGCTCTTTTTAGCGCATTTTGCATTACACGGCGTAATGTTTCTGGTTGCAGGCGCCGTATTTCATCTCGAATATTCTGCTTGAGCTGTCCAAGTGTCTGTGGTTTGTTAACACACACTTTGTCTTTTAAATATCCCCATAAAAAAAATCGGGCGCAGTTAAATCTGGTGAACGGGGAGGCCAAGGGAAATCTGAATTTCTTGAAATTATGCATTCACAAAAATTTCACGCAGCATGTCAATAGTTTGCCTAGCAGTATGCGTAGTGGCTCCATCTTGTTGAAACCACAAATTAGGATGTTGCTCCACCATTGGCCGCAAAAAGTTGTCGATCATTGTTCTGTAAGAAGCCCCGGGGACCGTTTCTGGCGTTTCATCCTCATTCTCAAAGAAATATGGGCCAATGATTTTTGTGGCCATAACATCGCACCAAACAGTGCATCTGATTGGGTGTGACTGATGCTGATGTATTGCCCTTGGATTTTCGGTTACAAACGACGTCATTGTAAACTTGTAATCATGGAAGATGTGGGCGCTGATCTTACGTTAAAAAAACGGCGATAATTTCTCTGTGTCAGAACAATTGATCGTTGAGAAGAATAATAAAATTCGATAATTTTAATGCGTTGTTGTGGACTGTACGTATTCATTCTGAATTTCCAAGAGTTCAGTTATAATCTGCAAAAAGAAAAAATAAATTATGTTAAAAAATAAAAAAGTTATTTGTGTTTCACATCAGCTGGTCTTATTTGGGCCACCCTGTATATTTGACTTTAATTGTAAATGTTCACAAATTTGAAAAAATAATAACAAATGAAATGGTTATAATTTTAGCTTTACATAATTTTGACTTTAGAAACAGAGTTAGCGAAACTTCTTACAAATAATTTTATTATTATAGTTAAGCAACTTAATACATTTAAATATTAGTTTAGAATCTTTAATATTTTTATATACGTATACATACGTAACTTTTAATTTAATTTACAGACCATATATACTATAAATGTTATTATTATAAGAATATTAATTCGCATCAGAAACTAATTGATAATTCATATACATCTGCATTAGGAAACCAAGAAAAATTATAAAATTAGTTGCAAAATATTGAAAAAACAACAAGATTAAAATGAAATAAATTTTGGCCTTAATTTTTAATAGTAAATTCACAAAAACAACATTTTACATTTAAGTTTTGAAAAGAAAATATGTGCAGTTAAGCAAGTAATTGAAAAGATATTTTAGCATATTGATGATGAAACGCTAATAATTAAAAGGGGCATGAGGCAAAGTTAAGAGAGGAAACAGAGAACTGTATATCTCAACAGAAGTCATTTATTTAGGACACTTAATTACAGCAAACGGTGTAAGAACCGATCGGCAAAAATGCAAATTCTTCGAAAAATATCCTGCACCCACCAATGCAGATGAAGTAAGAAAATTCGTTGCAATCTGCAACTACTACCGACGCTTTGTCAAAAATTTCGCCGAAATAGCAAAGCCCTTGAATTCACTCTTAAAGAAAGGAAATACTTTTGTTTGAACTTCAGAATGCCAAGAAGCTTTTCAAAAATTAAAACTTGCAATAACACAACCACCTGTACTTCAGTACCCTGATTTTAACAAAGAATTCGTACTCTAAACTGATGCATCAAACTATGCATTACGAGCAGTACTTTCCCAAGGTATCATTGCAAACGATTTGCCAATTTCATACGCAAGCCGCACTTTAAACAAGCACGAGGAGAAAAAGCCAATTATTGCAAAAGAATTATTAGCCATACATTGGGCAATAAGCCACTTTATACCTTACTTATATGGCAATACACTCACAGTTGTAACAGACCACAGACCGTTAGTAGCTTTATTGTCACATAAGGACCCATCATCAAAATTAACTAGAATTAGGTTAGACCTAATGGATTATAATTTTAAAATAGAATATAAAAAAGGCAGCATAAATACAAATGCCGATGCTTTAAGTAGAATTAGATTAGACTCTAATATACTTAAAAATATGATACCTTCAGTTTTAATAACAACTCGAAGTAAAAATCAAAATAGGATAGAAAATGAACCCAACGATACACAGGCAAATTCTATAATGGAGACTGGCCAACTCTTTATTTGGAATTGCATTTCAGTATCAGAAGTTCGAAAATTAAGAAAGTTAAAATTTATACAAGAAATTAAAAACGTGTCAAAGAAAAAGATAAGCTTATCAGATAAAAATAATAAGCTTATCAGATAATTATACAATAAAAGTTTGCCAAATATAAAAATCACCAACAAAGAAATAGTAATGCAAATTAGCGATAATCCAAACTCGGACTTAGGTACAGTCTTGGAGAAACTAATCACTGTTTTACAGAAGAAAAATATAAAAAATGTAGCGCTACAATCAAATGATTATATATTTAAATGTCATGACAAAGAAAATTTAATGAGAACATATAATGAAATTCATATGAAAACAATAAAATCAGGATGGCAAACACCTGTTAAAATTCTCATTTATGACCCACCAATGACAGTGACAGATCACACTGATCAATTACGATTAATCAATGAATATCACAATTCAAAGGTAGGAGGTCATGTCGGTGTAAAACGAACAATTTGTAAACTAAAACAAAAATACGTATGGCGTGGCATGAACAAAATGGTCAAGCATTTTATTCAAAACTGCGAAAAATGCTCTAAAAATAAGACAACTCGCCACAATAAAGAAGCTCTAGAGTTAACACTTGGACCAACAAGCTCATTTGAAATTATTCAAATCGACACTGTCGGTCCACTTAAAATTTCAAATGCATACAAATACATACTAACAATACAATGTGAACTAACAAGAAACATTCCCGATGCAAACGAAAGAAGCAGTAGAAGTTGCAAAAACGTTAGTAGAGAAATTCATTTTACGCCACAGAACTTTTAAAACACTAAAAAGCGACAAAGGCACCGAATTTAAAAATGAATTACTCACTTCCATATGCAAATTACTTGATATAAAACACATAATTTCCACTCCCTACCACCATGAAATAATAGGTTCAATTGAACGCAACCACAGAGTCCTGAATGAATATTTATTACACAGTTCAAGTTTTTGACACGAAATTTCTGGTACAAACGTGAAAACCATATGGTTGTGTTTGGATGAGCCCCCTGAGTACTAATCCATCGATGAAAGTGCCAACTTGGCTCATTGGGAAAATTTTATGGCGTTTTGTTTGAATTTCGGTCAATTAGTGAATTTTTTACCATTTAAGCCCATTTAAGTCGCTATTCCTGTATTCAAAATTTCTTTCGTTATTTTTATACGGCTCGCAATTACTAGTTCTACCATTAGAAAGCACATTTCAACTGAGAAAATCAAATTTTTTAGCCTATTTTCATGATTTTTGCCCATTTTTCATCGATTTTCCCCATTTATTGCTGTTTTTATGCGCTTTTTTGAAATTCTTGGGCGGCCATGAATTACACGTACAATGCGGAGCAATGGCGCTTGTTCATCGATGGATCGAAGAGCAGTCTCAAGGCTGTGCTGCTGTATTTCGATAATACAAAAACCCTGTACCAATTGCGCTTGCTGTGAATACAAAGGAACCGTATGATTCGATGAAACTAATCTTGGATTCTGTGAAATACCATGAACATTGTTGGAAAATATGCGCTGATTTGAAAGTGGTTGCACTTATCTGTGGCCTTCAAACTGGTTACACTAAAAATATGTGCTACTTGTGTACGTGGGATTCGCGATATACACCACAGTATTAAAAACGAGATTGGTTACCGAGAACAAATCGTCTAATTGGACATCAGAACGTTATCCACGAGGAGTTGGTGCCGATGGATAAGGTATTGCTGTCACCATTGCACATTAAACTTGGTGTAGTGAAGAATTTCATCAAAGCGTTACTGGTGCGTGGAAATAGATTGGCGTTTGAACGATTGCAGTACATCCTCATCAGGTAAATAAATATTTGGCATTCTTTTTCCGCCAAACGAAGATGAACCATTCTTAAAAGTTTTTATATAAAATCATATATTGAATTCAGGTGTGTTGAATGGCCCAGACATTCGCAAACTGATGAAGGATGAATACTTCAACAATGTCCTTCAAGAGACGGAACTCATCGCTTGGGATAGCCTGAAAGCAGTGATCGAAAAAGTTCTCGGCATTCATCGGGAGGACAATTGGCGTGCCATTGTTGAAGATATGCTGCAATCTTTCGAAAACATCGGTGTTCGAATGTCGTTGAAAGTGCATTTCATGCATCACCATCATCACTTTGAGCGTCAGTTGCCGTCTGAATCAGACGAGCATGGTGAACGTTTCCACCAAGTATCAGCACAGTTGGAACACTGGTACAAAAAATTCGATTCACTTTTAGCAGATCTTTGCTGGAATTTGTTAATGGAATTGGAGGATAACGAATGATATTCCATTGAATAATTCTATATTTCAATTGCCAATTTAAAATTAATTACATTAATACGGAGAAACACGCATTTCCATTCATTTTTATACCGAAAAAATGTATTCAAAAAATTTATTTAAATCAATAAAAAACGCGAAAATCATCCGAAAAAGCGTAAAAAGGATGGTTTCTGTATTTAAAAAGTGTGTGGAGTTGCTTGGAATGGCAATAATATTGCATAGTATATTATAAAAAGGAAAAAACTGTAAGAACTATGTCGAAAAGTTTACCCAAGAACTTCAAAAAAGCGCATAAAAACAGCAATAAATGGGGAAAATCGATGAAAAATGGGCAAAAATCATGAAAATAGGCTAAAAAATTTGATTTTCTCAGTTGAAATTTGCGTTCTAATGGTAGAACTAGTAATTGCGAGCCGTATAAAAATAACGAAAGAAATTTTGAATACAGGAATAGCGACTTAAATGGGCTTAAATGGTAAAAAATTCACTAATTGACCGAAATTCAAACAAAACGCCATAAAATTTTCCCAATGAGCCAAGTTGGCACTTTCATCGTTGGATTAGTACTCAGGGGGCTCATCCAAACACAACCATATGGTTTTCACGTTTGTACCATTTTACAACTTGAACAGTGTTATCATTCTCAGACACTGGTGATTGGGAAAACTGGCTTCCTTATTACACTTTCGTTTACAATACCACCCCACACACAGATACTAACTATTCACCATTTGAACTCATCTTTGGGAAATTAGCAACATTCCCAAACGAAAAAATCAATAACAACCGAAAATTTTATAACTTAGAAAGCTATTTAACAGAACTTAGAACAAAAATTTTACATGCACAAGATGCAGCAAACAGAATGCTCGGGAAAGCAAAATGCACACGTAAACAAATTTATGATAAAAATGCAATAGTAGTAATTTTAAAATAGGTGATCTAGTCTTTTTAAAAACCAGTGATAGACCCGAAAGTGCCTAA
The DNA here is from genome assembly GCA_920105625.2 of Clusia tigrina. Taxonomy (NCBI): domain Eukaryota; kingdom Metazoa; phylum Arthropoda; class Insecta; order Diptera; family Clusiidae; genus Clusia; species Clusia tigrina. Next base: position 1,033,196 of record CAKKTE020000572.1, read on the forward strand.
TATCAAAACTGGGGGTGTCTTTTCCCTGATCAACCTTATTTGTTGCAGAAAGCTTGCATGCTCCTACCCGTAAAATTTCGTCCATAATCTCTACCAGATCTAAAGTTATTAATATTTTTTAATAGTGGGCGTGGCAGTTAATATATACAGCACACTTTTTGCACAGGTTTTAGTAGGACCCACATCTCCATAACTGCCAAACAATGTCACGATTCCGTCAATTGGACCGCAGTTATAGTCATTTTAAAAAAGGTGGAAAAAGTTACTTATGTGGGAGGTAAGCGTGGTCTTTGTCCAAATCAGTCCATATAGCAATCTGGAGCTGTATCTTTGTCCAGACTATACTTTTGCAAAATTTCATTAAGATAGCTCTACCGGTGTCAAAGAAAAGTGGCCACAGACGGACAGACGGACCGATGGACAGACGGACGGACAAAATAAAAATTGCCTAGCAAGTGATTCTGATCATATCTCTATATATATGTCCAAACCTACCACGCCTCCTTCTTGAAATTGCTACCCCTCTCAAAAGCACAAAATTAGTATACCCTATTTACCTCTTTTAAAGGTATAGGGTATAAAAATGTGCTCGATGTAATCAAATAAGCTCCTAATGATGATTTATGAAGAAAATAACCCCAATATTGTCCTCGCACGCACAAGGAAAGGAAAAGAGTATTTTGTTTGCTGTTGTTGTCGTTGAAGTTTGTTTTTCGAATTCTTCTGATTCTGTTAATGATATTGGTTATTAGAATTATTTTTACAAAATAATCGTTTTATTATTTTAAAACTAGTTACATAAGTTTGTTGCTGCTATCGTTGTTATAATTATCTATATTGCTTTTAATGTTATATATTCCTATTTCTGTATGCACTTTCTTTGTGATTCTTATTTAAGTTTTCTGCGGCTATTATTCTTTGCGGCGTTATAATTATCAATTTTCCTTACAATGTAATATATATATAATTCTATAATTGTCTCTGTGAATCTTATATATTTACTCAAAGACAATATAAAGTAATTGTGTAGGTGAGCTAAATACATTCACTTATTCTATTCCTGAATGATTTGATATTCATTTTTAAAACTCTTAGTTATATACTCGTATACACAATAATATTCCCAGCAGGAAAGGGGATCATCCCAGTAGTACTCTGCGTAGTCTCCAAAGGGAGATATCATTGCTCCCTGGCGACGTCACTTTGGCCTCCTTTTTACATAGGCATGACATTGGATGGGAGGCCAGAGCGAAAAGCTAAAAAGTTTATTTTTCTGAGCGAAAAAGCTGCATGAGAGACCTCCCTTTAGCATCCTTTGGGAGGACAATGGGAGTAGTCCTTTTTATACTCCCTTTGGCCTCCTTTTTACATGTCATTGGAGGGGAGTAGTCCTTTTAACATAAAGGCACACTGAACAAATATAAACTTTAAATTATACAGTGAGGGAAGAAGAGAAGGAATGTACAAGAAGCTTGATATCAAAAGCAATACCAGAGAACACAGAGAACCGACACTTAAACATCAAATTTTCGGACGCTTAAAATAGCTGTCTTTGTTTATCATTAGTTGCTATATGGATACGTTTGTTTATCATTGATTCTGAACAAAATCAAGCACATTGTGTAAGTGCGCATGTATAAGTGCGCAAAACGAGGGACGTTGAAGTGTCGCGTCTCTGTGGTCTCTGGCAATAGCTATTGAGAGCGAAAAAGTTTTACAATAAAATTTGCATGGGAATATCAATACTAAAGACAATATACAACACAACTATGCAAATCGCTCTTTAACAAACAGGGGAATTGCCACGCATGGAATCGTAGTAGAACTGCTGTCAAAATGTAACATTTTTCTGCTAAAAATGATTTAACAGCGTCATGTTAACATTGAATTTAATAAGAAATTTGAACAAATTTTATTTCAAACAAAAAATTTATAAAATTTCTAAATTATTAAAATGTGTTTTTAAATATATATTGCTATTTACAGTATAAATTTTAATAAGTAAATTACTATTATTCTTTAATTTAATTTTGAATATTTCCATATATGAAACTGCATCGTGGCCAATGTTGGGCAAAGGCACAGACTTCAAGAATGGTTCTGCTGTTGGATATAATGACGCCTAGCAAACTGTTTAACTCACTAAAATCTCGCAAAATTGCCGAAAGATTTGAAAGCAACGGTAGCTCAGGGGGTAAAGCGTTGGTCTATAAATTTTATGATGCCGGATACAAACCCGCTGAGAAATGAATTGTTTTATATTTTTTAATTGTTAAATTAATTTTTAAGATAACTAATAATATAATTTTATAAAAAATATTAAGAATAATTTACTATTTTATCAGAAATTATCCAGTTTTAAATGATTGTGCTGAGCCAAATTTAATTGCTGCTACTATAGCAGAACACTGCAGCAATGAACTGAATATTTTCTAAAAATAGTCATAACGGTGATTTTTGACTCGCATACATAAATTCATGTGCGCATGAACCTGTATTTGTTTTGTACGATTTCAATACCTTTGTTGATGTTAGTTTTGTGATCCTTTTGCGCATTTCGTCTGAAGAAGCTTATAAATTTCACAAAATCTAATCCCATCAAATATTTCCTTCTTTCATGAATATGTGCAATTTTGGGAAGTTCTTTTTTTTTCCGTATATCCTATATTAAGCAAATTGTTAGATTGGATTTTATTATTATTATTATTATTATTATTATTATATCTTACACCATAATGAGTACTAGCCGGCGGGTACTGGACCTAGTCGCGAGACTGGGAATGGTCACCGTAAATACAGGGACCACTGCCACTTTTAGAAGACCAGGATGCGTGGGTACAATTCCAGATATTGCACTGGCTTCTGAGAGCATTGCTCACAGAGTAAGTACATGGAAAGTCTTAAAAGACTATAATGGATGCGATCACCAATACATTACGTTTTCCATTAAAAAAAAGCCAAGCAACCATGACCACAACATAAGTGGACACGGAACTCGCAAGTGGCATGTATCAAAGTTAAATCCGGAAGTGCTACTTGCTGATCTGGAGGCAAACATTCCATTACACAGCCACGCTAGCGATGCTAATAGCAAGGTGAAGCAGACCATGCAGTGTATAGAGAGAGCCTGTACCAAAGCGATGCCGAAAATAAAACCAAATAAACACAAGAAGGCCCTTTACTGGTGGACAGAGGAAATAGCTCAACTCAGACGGGTCTGTCTGCGGTGTAGAAGAAAATACACTACGGCCAGGTGTGTTGGATCCGCGATTGCCGAAAGAGAAGATCTCCAAGCTGCTAGGAAAATCCTCAAAATTGCTATTCGCACCAGCAAGGAGAAGAAATGGGAGGAGCTCCGAAACGACATAAACAACAATTCATGGGGACTGGGATATAAAGTCGTAATAAAAAAGCTTGGAGCAAGAGTATCGGTACCCCAACTAGAAGACCATGCTATGGAAAACATAGTAAACGCTCTATTTCCTATACATGCATAGCTCAAGTCTCCACGTCAAGGCGAGAGATGTATTGAGTGGCCGGTTGTAGTATTTCGAATGGCGTTTATGCAAAAACATGCCAGCAAGTCAACTTGGGCAACCACTGTACACCTCATGTATACACTTTTTGAGGTAAATGTCAAATGTAATGGGGAAAAAGACGACGCACCTTATGCTAAAATATTTTTTACTAAACATTATTTATACTAATATAAAGATTATTTTTGAAACGAATTTATTGACAAGACAAGTTACAACAGTAGTTGCAATTGCGTATGTGTGGTTATGCTAACGTAATAATTTTTGAGAAGAAGAAGAAGAATTATTGAAAATTTTTTTGGCAGATCTTATAGCTATTTCGGATACGCCACTTGTCCTCATCAGAGATCTTTCAATGAAAGCTATTTTTCCCCAAGCATTTTTTATTATGTCTCAAAAATCAACAGCACACCAATTATGAACCCTGCCAGGAATCGAACCTGGGCCTACAGCTGTTGTAATCTGTCCATCCAGACAACTCGGCTAACTGCAGGTGGTGAACTGACTGATCAAATTCTGTCCATGTAGTGTCTCATTCCACCACACTCTAATCAACTCTGTCTCATTTTTTCCCCTCTTTTGTTCCGTTAGGTCTCCCTCTCTCTGTTTTTTTATTTCATTTCAGTGGTGTCATAGTACATTGCTTTTTTAGTTGCAGGCTAATTAAGCCTGATCAGTAGACATAGATGTCACATATTTTTACCGCATTCATTCTGTAAATGTTAGGATGTGAGTACGTCGATAGTCGTAAATTCTGTGAATATGAAGATTATTTTTGTAACGAATTTATTGACAAGACAAGTTACAACAGTAGTTGCAATTGCGTATGTGTGTTTATGCCACCGTAGACAATTTTTCCCCAAGCATTTTTTATTATGTCTCAGAGATCAACAGCACACCAATTCAACCAATGTCAATAAATTCGTTACAAAAATTATCTTCATATTCACAGAATTGACGACTATCGGCGTACTCACATCCTAATATAAATTTAAAGTTTCTTGGATTTTTAAATACTTGAAATAATTTTTTATAGATTTTTGATTATAATAATTTTCGATTATAAAGTGGTTTATTATGCTTTGGAACACAATAATGGTTGAACTACATTTTTCCATAGGAAATAAATGTTTATATATAGGTTATTGCATTATACACGGTTTTATTTACAAAACTTTTTAAATCTATGTATAACAAGAACATATGCATTTAATACTAGATATTGAAGTTCATGTAAATGCGGAGAATCAGTGTTCATAGATATGTACATATGTACATATTCATATACAGGGTGGCTGATGAAAGCCGCTACCAAAAAAAAATGTAATAACTTTTTTTCTATTTAATGAATCTGGTTTTTTTTTATTTTGCAGATTGATTGTTAGATTTATCAAAAATGGATAACTGGGACACTGAAACAAGGATATGGATTGTCCGCCGCTATCACGCACTGGAGTCCGTAGTTGCGGTTCAAAGGGAGTATAGGCGCACGTTTGGCGGCAATCCTCTGAGCAGATGGAATATAATGAGACTTGTAAACAATTTTGCCGAGCATGGGACAGTCAACAGAAGACCTTACCATCGAAACCCTTCAGTTCGGACGGAGGAAACAATCGCTGCAGTAGCTGCTGCCATACAAAATAATCCAAGAGTTTCGACAAGAAGCTTATCTGCTCAAATGGGCATAAGCAGACAGTCATTGCAGTCAATTATGCATAAAGATTTTTTTTTCCCAATAAGCTGATATCTAGAAACTCCACATTCCGTTGGCCCCCCAGGTCGCCGGACCTTACTGCACCTGACTTTTTCTTGTGGGGTTTTTTCAAACAGGAAGTCTACAAAGCAAAACCAACAAATTTGAACGAACTAAAGCAATCCATTCGAGAAACAATTGCGGCTATTGCTGTCTCAACTCTCCAAGCAGTAATGAATAACTTTTTGGTAAGATGCCGCACATGCATCAACGAGCATGGGGGCATTTAAATTCCATTATTTTTAAAACTAATTAAGCTATATTTAATAAAATTGAATGAGCTTGAAAAATGAATTCCATACACTGAAAAAAAAGTTATTTGAGTTTCTTAATGTAGCAATATTCATCAGTACGTAAGAGTGGATTAATTTGTAATAGAATGTGGTTGTAGTGTTTCAAGCTGATCTGACAAAGTAAAAAAAAAAACGTTTAAAACGTTGATTTTGTAGATTGTACCCTTAATCTAAAAATTATTTAGATACATTTTCTGATGGAATAGGCAACAGACGAACATTTGAATATTAAATTTTATTAACACTAATTATAGCAAAATTGGTGTTTTGTGCATAATTATTCTTCCTTTAAATTCACTCACAAAATGTTTCATCGCATTCTGCTACAGCGAAAATATAAAATCGAAGTATAAACTTTGCTGAGATTTGTCTATTCTGAAGAAATTCAAATATCCAAAATTCATGACAATTGAATTCATTATATTTAAAGAATCCAAACAGCACATAAAATAAAAACACCACACATGAATTCGCTTTCATTTTCAATTCTTTCATTCTTTTCATTCTTTTTATGGCACAAATCGCTACCTGCCAAAATGATCGAAACACAAATAAGTACATATGTATATATGTAAGTATATATGTATATGATTTGTCAAGATTGCATTTCATAATACTGCACCGCTTCCAGTCGTCTTCTATAACAGACATGAAATAATTCTGCTCTAGTTTTGGTCCAGTAATGATATAATACTGGTTAATTTATGGAAAATAGTAAAATATTTTTATTACTATTTAAAAAAATTGTAATTACAAAAAAAAAATTTTATAAAATACAGCCTTTTGCAGGGCTTGAACTCTACGCCACAAAAATGCAGACCACCGCGCAAACCATTGATCTATAGAAACTCGTACCAGCTTTGTTGATTTTGGAGTATATTAGAGAGCCAAAGTATTTGCTGGTGCAATTCTGAGTTCACTCAAATTCCTACAATTCTGTACATAACCTTACCAAAAAAAAAAAAAATAACTTAAGTCTTCTGTTGTGCACCCATGGAGTTCTGCTGTGCAATTTGATGGTGGCTTTTTTTCGGAAGAAATAAATTAAATAAATATCTATTTAAATTTGCTTTTTCAATTTATTCACCACTTTTTATTTTTTTTTACAAATTTACAATGTAAATTTTACAAATATTCCCATAATTATTTATATAAATATTCATGCCTACCTACCTACATACATATGTACGTATGTATATGAAATTTTTCAACTGCAATTAACTTACATATAGTAGTACTAATATTTTTAAATAAAGTTATTTTTAAAAAAATATATTGTAAATTGGATTAAATTTTTGCCCGAAATAAAATATTTTGTATATTTTACAATTTTTTAGAATTTGTACAAATTTGTGCTTGAAATGAAATGTTTAGAAATTTAAAATTATATTTACTATGAATTACTATTTTAACAGTAGAAATGTTAACTTTAACAATTGTTCAGCGACAACACACCGATAGCCATAAACAAAGAGTATTATTTAGATTTGATATTATTGTCTTATTAATCTAAATTGTATTAATTTTTATGTTATCAATATACTAATAAATAATAAATAATAAGTCTGTATCGAATCGACAATGAAACTTACCGCAAATTATGGCAATACTCACCGCAATCCGACTTAAATAAAAACACAATTGTTTTAAGTGGAAAAGCATACGAAAGACCACTTTTTATTGCCCTTATAATTATGCACATTTGTAGCTCATCAATAAATCGGCATGTATCCGATTCATGTATATATGTATATACAATTAGTGAAAATGCACAAGGTCTAACGCGTTTAGCTCAATTGCTCTCATATGCATGAACGGACCTGCATATGTGTGAATAGGTACGTTTATGTATATATATAATGTATAATGCTTATGTCCAGCAATGTGAATATAGATAATGTCAACGTAAATAATCTATACGTGACTATGCTCTCGAATACCTGTGGTACTGCTCATACTTGCTCTTGTGTATAGGCTCTGTATAGGCTCCTGCTCTAAGATCCCCTGTTCTGCACCGCTCTCCTGGCTCAGCTCCCTGCACATAGATTGCACTTATATATTTCTGCACTGAACATCACCACCGCACTGCTCCTTCTGCTCTCTCGCACTGCTCCATTAGCACAACCGCACAGCTCCATCGTCAGAAACGAACTATTCTTTCAAATACTCGCGGAACCTATTTTCGCTATGTGCGAAACTCAAACGAATGGTTGCATTTGATACAAAGACTATTAAATCTGCATCTCTTTATTTTCCTACTATGACAATAAAAAACCATTCCTTCCTAAGCTCATATAAAATTTACTATGGATCTGTTATGAATCGTTTTTAGTAGAATAATGTTATGTTTAACATCTGTTAACGGTTCCGAGGCGATTTCCATACATCTCGATTCCTCTCTTTTGCCAAAGAGAGCGACGGAAACCCTATACGTAAATACTCTTTGCTCCATCTTCATAATATATGTAAAGTTTGTACAAATGCACAACCATACGTGCACTGATAACATTTCCGCCCTGCATGTGCTTCATTTTGCGCTTGCACAATTAGTTAGTCACTGCACTTGCGATTAAATGAAATGCATTAAATAAATCTTTTATTCATATTTTTTCTTCCGTTGAATTTTGAATCTCGTATCTGTATTTCCTTTCTATCTCACATTTTCTGATTCCTAATAATTTCCTTACTTAATATTTTTCAACCATTCTCTCTCTTCTCATTCTTCTTCTTACTGCATATTAGCTGCAGTGTTTGCTTGCATATTCACATTATGTAATTTATTAACGACCTAAGTCAACATTGTTTAATGTCACGCTAGTCTTGACTTTGAAAATAGATTAACCTTGTTAATAAAATAATGATTTCAGTTGCTTTTCAAATGAGGAATATGAGTGTATACGAGTATAGTACAGTAAAAATACATGTTATTTAGTTGCGAGTTCGCAAATGGAATAAGTTTAGTACATTATTGTGGAGTTTTCTGGGTTATCACCGTGGTAATTGGGCTGCGGATTTCTGTCACTGTGTATGCCCCTAACCACATAGGAGAAAATTTATTTTTCCTTGTTTGGTTTTTCATTAGTACTCGGTCACCCACATGAGAGACTACTGCGCTTATTACCTTGTTGTAGGCTTAGCAGGATTACTCTAACCAACTCGTGCTTTCGCTGCAACATGTATTTCCGCACTTTATTTGGGTCATCAGCATTGTATACTGGAGCATATTTGCACTTCAAATTTGCTGGCATGTTCAAATCAAACCCGTAGAGTATTCTAAACGGAGTTTGCGTTATTGATACAATTACAGTATTGTTGTGTACATGCATGTCCGTAGTTAACCACTGATCCCAGTTAGAGCCATCCTCTTTGACGAAACTAAGCAAGTATTCTGCCAACTGTCTATGACTTCGCTCTAGCTAACTGTTCGCTGGCAGATGATATGGAGTAATGTGTAATTTCTTAATCCCTAGCATTTTACACGTCTCAGAGATTAATTTTGACACGGAATTCGAATCGTTTTCGGGCACCAAACTTTCGGTATGTTGTAACACGCTATAATTTCGTCAAAAAATGCTTTGGATAGTCAAGATACCTGCGAGTAGTTGACTCGCGAGTACCTGCGAGTAGTTAACTCGCGACACAACCCAAGTAGCCATTTACTATCGACCGGTTGTAGCTATAGTTAATATTACGCATATGAACTTCACAGGTGTTACAATTACATAGTTTCCCACAAACTAGGGCTAAAATGCACCATTGGCATTTTATATGAACTGGCTCATTGCCATAATTGTTTTGGTCAACACCTGTTTAATTAGAACACCTAAGTAGATTATAAAAATAAGATGTAATTAGAATTAAGACTATAAATAAGAGTGTTTTAAGAATAAAGACGAGTTGTGTATTTCTGAAAGCGAAACGGTGGTGTTCTGTTTTTACGCCGCAGTTCGGCAAGTGTTTATAGGTCCAGCAGCCGTCAGACAACTGTAGTTCGCGTTGCACCAGCTACACACGGAAAATGCAACAATTGGCGCAGCCGGTGGGATCCTACGTCGAGTGCCAGGACAGAAGCACTCCTACACTGGAACTTAAAAGCCGATAACTACAACAAGGACCGGCAGGACGTTGAATTGAAACGACAATGGAGGAAGCAAAGATAGGGTGAGTACATGCTAGATTTTAAGAATATAATAAGAATTTTGTCTTCGATTCCTCGGTGGCCGTGTGGGCGCTTTTGCGCCGGTTATGTAGAGGAAGCAACATCGGGGCTGAATAGCCGCTGTTAGGTGACACTGGGTCGATCCTTACAATTTTTAATGGTCAGGTCGTATAAGATTATTTCACTTAGTGTAGGCTCTTATATTAATGAATGTGTTTGTGTTATTTAAAATAAATGAAAACATTAAGAGTATATATAAAGTTTCCTTGAGATTGGGTTGTCCAACGGGATATTTATTGGATTAGGCATAGTCCCTGGGACTATTGAAGGAAGTGAAGGAGGTGCTGAAATCCCAGGAAGTGGTAGGCAAAGAGGTCCAGAGATTGATTTCAAACTTCAGGAAGGACCTGAAAAACGTGAAGTACTATCAGTACTAGGACATACTTGAAACAAAAGTCGTACGATGTATTCATAAGAGAGATCCAGGGGTCTACTCAGAAGCCTGGAGAGGAATTGAGAGCCTGGGGCCGTCGGCTACAGTCACTGGAGAGTGCAGCGAGTGCAGAAGCAAACAGGCAATTCCCTGAAAGTGCGTCGGTATACAAATCGCAAATAGAGAGGAACGGAGTTCAAGGCCGGCTTAGTAAACAAGGATTTGGCCAATTACACGCTAAGTCTGAAACAACGAGCAATTGCAGATTTGATAGAGGCAGTTAAGTCTGCAGAGGTGGCCATTCAGCAAAGAGCAAACGACCGGGGCATATACTGGACGAGTGCACCGCTGGTTCGAGTGGCCCGCGACAAGAATTAGAGGGTAATGAGAAGTGGGGAATGGAGCATAGAGATCAACGACCGGCTGTAGAGGTCGCATGCTCATTTTGTAATCGGCACGGGCATTTCTGGGATGAGTGCCGGACGTTTTGTGAGGATTGCGGTAATTATGGACACCAGTCTAATAAAGGCTGAATCCATGAGGTAATTTCCCAATGTACAAACGTGCAGAATAAGCAGTTTAAGCGGGGCATTTGGGGGAAGTGTTAAAACCCTTTGCCTAGTTAAACTCGATATTCACCGTACTGAGAATTTGGAATGGGACTTCCACACTATCGAGACCCAAGACGGTATTCCGGCAGATGGAATACTGGGGGAGAAAAATTTGTGGAATTGCTCTATAATAGATACCGGACCTAACGCTTATCAGTATGCAATGGGAACGGGAAAACTGTGAAAACTTTTAGACTTTGTGCAAGGGACAGTATAGGAAGGAACCAGAGTAGAACACGGAGGCACCGTTTAAGCAGGGAGCAGGAAAGTCAATCAGAAGGCATAGCGAAGGCTAGGACAATAACTGTAAAGAAGGTAAGGGTACCTGTCAAAGAGGGTTTAACAATAGTAAACAGGCAAGAGATACAGCCTGGTGTGCATATCAGCGATACTTTGGCATATGCCTCAGATTATACAGTTGAGACACCAGTGCTGAACACTAAAGAATCGGACGTAGTATGGGATCAGAATTGCGAGGCGACATGTTCCAATATCTCGGAGTACGACATTAGAAGTCAGCGATGCGAGTGATTTTGTGGTGCAGGAAACGTCTCGGGAGAAATTCGAGAGAGCGGAGAAACTGAAAAACGAATTGGGAACGGGGAGTACTTTGAATGAGGAGGAAAGCCGTTCAATAGCAAGAATGTGCGCAGAGTATAACGATGTGTTTCTACTCGATGGGGACGCGCTGCCGTTCACATCTACAATTGAGCACAATATTCCCATAGCGGAGGGGCAATTGCCCATAAATCAAAGGCAATATAGAACTCTAAAGGCTCACCGTGACGAAATGAATCGACAGGTCGGCAAGTTGTTGGAGGAGTGCATAATAATGCCGAGCAATTCTCCATGGAATTCACCTTTATTGTTGGTTCCGAAAAAGAGCCCAGGACAATACCAAGAAATGGAGATTGGTGGTCGATTTCAGGAAATTAAACGACGTCACGCTAAAGCAAGTCTTTCCGATCCCAAGATTTGACAAAATTCTGGACCAGTTGGGTCATTGTAGGTATTTCTCTACGCTAGATTTGGCTAGTAGATACCATCAAGTCTTGATGGGTCCGGAAGATGGGGAGAAAACGGCATTCAGCGCGTCTTTGGGTCAGTGTGAGTTCAAACGAATGCCATTCGGACTTACTGGTGCTCCAACAACTTTTCAGAGGCTCATGAATAGCATTCTAACTGGTCTGCAAGGTATTGACTGTTTTGTATACCTATATGATATAGTGGTATATGGAAGGAATCTCTCAGACCACAGCAGCAAGTTGAGTAAAGTTCGGGATCGACTGAGGGAGCATGGTCTCAAGCTCAACACGAAGAAGTGTAACTTCCTGCGACGCGAGGTGGTCTATCTGGGACACAAGTGTACTCAAAAGTGTGCGCATCCTGATCCTGCGAAGATAGAATGCGTCAAGAATATTACTCAGCCAAGAAACAGGAAGGACGTACAAACCTTTCTTGGTTTAGCAAATTATTATAGGAAATTCGTGAAGAATATGGCACATTTGTCGCTGCCAATCATGAAATTGCTACATAAGGACACAAAATTCGAATGGAGCCATGCCAACAGGCGTTCGAAGGTTTGAAATTGGCTATTACGATCCTGATTTATCCGGACTTTATTAAGCATTTCATTTTAACGACAGACGCCAAGGAATGAAATGGCATTTTGTACCAACCACAATGAATTCTGCAGATATCCTGTCAAGGGGATCCACACCACGTGAATTACTGAAATGTAAGCTTTGGAAGCATGGCCCTCCTTTTCTTCAAGGCGATCGAGATACGTGGCCAGATTCCCCAGGTTATGTTAAAGAACTACCCGAGAAGCGCAAGAATATTTTGCTTTCAACATCAAACATGTCGAACTTATCATTAAAATGCAAATTTCTTAACTCCTTTGGAAAGCTGCGACAAGTATTCGGCTATATTTACAAATTTATTTCGTGAGGCAGGGACCGAAGGGGTCCACTTACAGTAGAGGATGTGCATCAAGGCACATATTTATTGATTCGAATGGTACAACAAAGGCACTTCCCAGATTACAAAATACTCAAATCTGGTAGTCGCGTAACATCATCTAGCAAAATCTGCTCTCTCACACCATTTTTAGATAACTTTGGTTTAATGCGAGTGAGAGGACGCCTCCAGCATTCAGCTCTGGACTTTGATACGTAGCATCTAATTATATTGCCCCAAGGGCATCCGGTTACAAATTCGATAATAGAATTCTTTCATCGCAAATTAATGCATGCAGGGACGCAGGCATCATTAGCCGCCTACAATATTGGCCAGTAGGTGGTCGCAAGGCAGTAAGCCAGATCATTAATAAGTGTATCAGATGCTTGCACGTACGGCCTAGGTTAACGGAGCACATCATGGGAGATTTACCGGAAGGAAGAGTAAAGGCAAACAGAGCCTTTCTAGTGACTGGTACGGACTTTTGTGGGCCATTCTCCTATCGGTCTGAAGTTCGGAATAGACCACCAATAAAATGTTACGTCTGCCTATTTATTTACTTTTCTACAAAGGCTGCCACTTGGAACTGGTAAAGGATTTGTCTACTGCAGCATTCTTGGCAGCTCTACGCCGTTTTACATGCACTCGAGGAAAACCGAAAACCATTTGGTCAGACAACGCAACAAATTTCGTAGGGGCGAAAAATGAATTGGTTTCTCTAAAAAGGTTGTTCTTCAATGAGACACACTTAAGGGCAGTTGAGCAGCAATGCCTCAGCGATGGAATTGATTGGAAATGCATACCACCTAGATCTCCACATTTTGGAGAACTCTGGGAGGCGGCTATTAAAACCGCCAAGTTTCATTTTTATCGAGCTGTCGGTTCAAACATTCTAAATTTCGAAGAACTCCGTACTCTTGTGTGTCAAATATCCGCAATTGTAAATTCACGTCCTCTTTGTCCCATTTCAGAAAATCCTGACGATTTAGACGTACTAACTCCTGCCCATTTTCTTATTGGCGGCCCCTTCACCGCTATAATAGAACCGGATGTCACTCCTTTGAATTTCAATCGATTAAATCGTTGGCAACGCGTTTGCTATATGCAGCAACAATTTTGGAGAAAATGGAGTTCGGAGTACTTAACTCTTCTGCAGCAAAGAACCAAATGGCAACACGCTTCAGTAAATCTACAAGTGGGAGCTCTTGTTTTGATAAAGGACGAAAATATTCCACCTTTAAAGTGGCAAATGGCAAGAGTAGCGGAAACAATTAAGGGTGATGACAATGTTGTTCGTGTGGCGGTTCTTCGCATATCAAGTGGTATACTCAAACGAGCCGTGACCAAACTATGCTGGGAAGCCACAGATCCTGGCAATGTTGAAAGCGTGACCCTTCCAACGGGGGGAGGATGTTCGTAGTAACACTTTATTTAATTATAAATACTCGTATTTTAGTAATATAACAATGTCTCTTAATATAACAATGTTTAACTCTTTTAATTTAACTCTCTCTCTCTCTCTCCTCCTTTAATTTCTATATGTATTTTTGATGTATTAGCATAGCTTGCACTGTGCAAATAAAATTATCCCCAGTTGATCATATACCTTAAGCACACGTAGTTGCAGTTTTTATTATCGGTCGTTTAAAAATTGAATAGTTCAAGCGGTTGGTAAAAACGTTTACCATTCCCATAAACACTCAGGTTAACGGTTTGTTAGAACGTAGCCACCGACCGCTAGCTGAATACTTGCGGCATTTTGTGAAGGAGGATGGATCGAACTGGGACCAGTGGTTGGCGTCAGCAATGCATGTGCACAACAACACGGTACACGCATCCACTAACCAGGCGCCATTTTTCACGTTGTATGGTTTCCAAACTCAAATGCCATCGGATTTGAAACGAAAGCCAGCGCCTCTATATAATACAGACAACTACCCACATCTGTTACGTTATCAAGTGCAGAAAGGGCACGAGTTGGCTAGGAAGGCGCAGGAAAGGGCAAAAGAGGTATCCAAGAAGCAATATGATGCTTCCGCTAATCCCGTGAAGTTCGTTACTGGGGACAATGTTTTACTGCGTAACAGTAACAAGAAGAACAAGTTTTCCCATATTTGGCTTGGTCCATATAAAGTAAAGAAAATTTAGGGGCCAGTAACGACAGAAGTTAGGATAGGAAACAAATTGAGACCTTTCAATAACAATCTGTTGAAGCCCTACAGATCGAATTAATAATTTTAGTGTGAAACTGGTTGTAATGATGAGTGAATTGAAGCAGAGGCTTTCTTTGCTTGACCTACCCCAAAATTCAGATCGTGCGGAAAGTGACGGCTGAAATGAGTGAAATTTTTATTAAATAATATCTTCAACCTTGAAAACGAAGAAAATTAAACGTAAACAAGATAGCGGTATGAGAGAATGAAAGAGACTGTGTACGAATAGTAAAAGCCCGCGTGAAATAGTAAAAGAAATAATTTTTGCAAGCTGAAAATATGACTTCAATAAAGAATGAAGAAAAAATTGGAAACAATAAAATGTATACAATTTTTTGTTTGTTTGTGCGGTTTAGGCAGTCGAATGAGCAGCAGAATCAATACCCGGGGCGTTTATACAATTATTATTAGGTTTGTAGCCACTCATAACGTACACGGGTAATATGATGCATTCACATTTTTGGCATGCGCTATCATGACAAGCGTATGTGCCATGTACATGTGTACGTTTGCCAATAAGTAAGTATGAGTGCGGGTAGCGTGTAAGTTTAATATGAGACTTGGTAGTTTGCATACATATATTTAGGAGTAATATGTTAATTGTTTTATCAGTGCGATATACATGAAGTCGAAGGGGTAGGGGCATGAAGGTAAACGTAAATATACTTGGAAGAGCAATAGGGAAGTAAGTAGAAGCAAATAAAGGCGGAAGCATTGTAATTAAACAATTTTACAACTTTGATAGTCGTGATAGTATTAGTAATGATAATAGGAAAGAAGAAAACCTAGGAAACTGGAAAAACAATTTTGTAAATATCTCTTTTATTGATATGAATCTTTTATATATATATAAAAGAGAGTGATGTTAGTTACTACGCTTATAACTCAAGAACGTCTGGACCGATTTCGATGATGAGCACCAATTCGATTAGGTCTCCACCCAAACAAGAAGAAAATTCATTTTCCCATACATTTCGTATGGAGCGATTTTTCAACGCCATCTTAACTCAAGAACCCATAAAAACGAACATAATTTCAAATGCTGGTTCCGGTATTGTCAGTAGATGGCGTTGTGTGCATCAACTTCTGACAAACAGAACAGTTGAACAGTTTCTCCAATTTGTATCAGCTTATGACAGTTATTGTAAATAAATTTGATTAAATACATTTATTGTTTTGAAACGAGAAGTTAATTTCGGATTGTGAAATTAATTTTTAGGTGGATTTCTTTGAAAATCAATTCTTATTCGCTGATTCTTTCATTCAGAGTGATCATTTTAGTGTGGAATTCTATTTTCAAACGGTAAGTTGCAATGAAAGTTGTTTATTTTGTGAGGTTATGAGCACATGTTTTGTGTGTTCATTTCTCAGTGTAATTCACAATGCCGCGAGCCAGAAGATCTAATCTTTCGCGTCGAACCCGAAATGCAAGTAGAGTTCGGAATACCGCCTATTAATTGACGACGGATGAACAAGAAATCGCACGAGAACAGCGCAGTGTTAGTATGGCCCGACTTCGTGCATCACAAACACAAGAAGAAAGACAGGCGGCAAATGAAACGGCACAGTTAACAATGAGAAATCGTCGGGCAAACCAAACAACTCAACAACGTGATAATCTAAATCAACGCATAAGAAGAACTGATTCAAGTGTTGATTTGAATCGAGTATCGTTTCATTACGATTGCAGAATTGATTACAGCTCGCATCCTTCCGTACAAATTAGCCCAATGGAGGTTGTGTGCAACCATTGCGGTGCATTGAAGTTTGCTGGAGAAACACCTGGATTGTGCTGTCTCAGTGGCAAGGTTAAATTACCACCATTGCCCTTGCCAACAGAGCCATTGCGTTCTTTGCTTCATGGTAAAACACCAGAATCCCGTCATTTTCTATTGAACGCTCCGAAATACAACGGATGCTTTCAAATCACTTCATTTGGAGCAGATATTATTTATGAACGCGGATTCAATCCGACATTCAAGGTAATAAATTAACCAATCATTTTCTTTTAATGCACAAAAAATTTTGAATCTAATTTCGTCACTCTACAGATCCAAGGAACCTCAACTTGATGAGCGCCAAACAATCAATACGGAAATGGGAAGAGGAATTCTTCCAGATCTGCAGCAGCTGCTTCATGAACATCATGCATTGGTTCGTTTATTCAAAACTGCGTTAGATCGCATGCCAACTGATGACTATAAAGTCGTGATCAGAGCGGATAAACGACCTGCAGGGACACACGAACGCCAATTTAACGCTCCTACAATAGATGAGGTTACAGTTGTGATTGTTGGCGAAAACCGGGAATCACGTGATATTGTGATCACACGTCGGGACTCTGGGCAATTGCAACGAATATCCGAAACACATCGTTCATATGATGCATTGCAATACCCACTGATGTTTTGGCACGGAGACGATGGATATTATATCAAGATCAAGATGATAAATTCATCGACCGGTGAGTATAGATATCAAAATAATTTTCATTTCAAGGTCAGCGCAATGAATTTTTACGCGTATCGTTTGATGATTCGCCAAAATGTAGACAACTATTTGCTTCGATTTCGCCGATTGTTTCAGAAATTTTGCGTCGATATGTATGCCAAAATAGAAGTAGAGCGCCTCCTTTTTATCAGTTTAAATCAAACCAAACTACGTACGGAGGAGTACATTCATTTACGCGATGCAATTTGCACCGAAGGACATGCATCTGATTTTGGTCGGTTGGCCATTTTACCGGCGACGTTCGTCGGCAGCCTACGTCATATGCATGAATATACGCAAGATGCAATGACATATGTACATCATTATTTCCGTCCAGACCTGTTCATCACCTTTACGTGCAATCCAAAGTGGATAGAAATTGTTCAACTGCTGGTTCCTGGCCAAACATCTAGTGATCGGCATGATATCACCGCACGTGTATTCAGGCAAAAAATCTGGTCTATCATGGACTATATTGTGAGGCATCGTGTCTTTGGGGATACTCGTTGTTGGATGTATTCGCTTGAATGGCAAAAAAGAGTATTGCCGCATGCGAACATTCTCATATGCTTAGTCGAAAAAATACAGCCACACCAAATTGATGACATCATATGTGCCGAGATTCCTGATCCCGAAACCGATCTAGACCTGCATGATGTCGCAATAACAAACATGATTCATGGACCGTGTGGCTCCATTAACCTACAATCACCATGCATGGTTGACGGCAAGTGTTCCAAGCGTTATCAACGAAATTTGACTGATGAGACCATCACTGGCTATGATGGTTATCCACTGTATCGGCGTCGATCATCTGATGATGGCGGTAGAACAATTACAGTCAAAGTAAAAGGAAATGATTTCGTGGTCGATAACTCTTGGGTTGTTCCGTATTTGCCACTTCCTTCCAAAGCATTCAAGGTGCATTGTAACGTGGAGTATTGCAATTCAGTGAAGTCCATCAAGTACATCTGCACATATGTCACGAAGTGTAGTGACATGGCGGTCTTCAAGCTCCTGACCCCAATGATGAAATCACGCGCTAACAAGATGATCGGTACGTATGCTGCAATGAGGCGATTTGGCGTATATTCTCATTTCCCATTCACGAACGCTATCCGACTATTACACATTTGGCAGTGCATCTGAAGAACGGTCAACGAGTTTATTTCACTGCAGCAATTGCCGCTTAACGTGCTCAAAACCCACAAGCGACAACATTGACCAGTTTCTTCTCGATTTGCCATTCATCCGTTTGCACGTACGTTACTTTACTCAGAGATGCCCCGTTAGTACACTTGGAATGCTTCATCGAAGAAATTTCAACGTCGAAAGCAAGGCGATGTAGTTCCTGGTCATCCGGATGTGCGTTCTACTGAAGATCTTGGCCGTATTTATACAGTTCATCCGAAAAATGATGAATGCTTTTACTTGCGACTATTGCTGGTGAATGTTCGTGGCCCGACATCATTTGAATCTCTTCGAACTGTCAATGGTGTAGTGTTGCCAACATTTCGTGCAGTATGTCAGGAGCTTAATTTGCTAGAAAACGATATGCATTCGGACACGACAATCGCTGAAGCATCTGTTTCCGCATCTCCAAGTCAGATAAGCTCATTATTTTCAATCATTATTTCCACATGTTTTCCATCGAATCCACGTGAATTGTAGGAGAAGTACAAGGATGACATGTCAGAAGACATTTTGCATCGAGTTCGTGTCCATTCATAGAATCCCCATCTTGAGATGAATGAAGATATGCACAACCAGGCTTTAGTTTTGATAGAAGACATGTGTTACCTAATGTGCGGCAGTTTGTTAGTCAGGTTAGGAATGACATCGCCTGATCGTGGAATAAACGGCGCTTTCGAACGAGAATTGCAGCGTGAGCGTGAATACGACACATATGCATTAAGCCAATTGGTTCGAACGAATGTACCTTTGTTGAATCCCCTACAAAAAGAAGTGTACGATACGATGATGAGGGCAATTGATTATGGAAATGTCGGCATGATTTTCCTTGATGCGCCTGGTGGCACTGGCAAGACATTCCTCATATCACTGATTTTGGCTACAGCTCGTGCAAGATCAGAAATTGCTGTAGCAGTTGCTTCTTCTGGAATAGCAGCTACGCTGGCGGAAGGTTGCCGAACCGCTCATTCTGCATTAAAATTGCCATTAAACCTATTAAAAGCGAAACATTCAATGGCCAAAGTTTTGGAAGCAAGCAAAATTTTTATCTGGGACGAATGCACAATGTCGCATAAACGTGCGTTAGAAGCTCTAAATCGCATTATGAAAGATCTGCCTAATGACGCAAGATGTTTTGGGGGTGCATTGATTTTACTCTCAGGCGATTTCCGGCAAACACTACCAGTAATACCACGATCGACCGCTACCGATGAGATCAATGCTTGCCTCAAATCATCACCATTGTGGCGTAATGTGAAGAAACTTCGGCTGACGACAAACATGCGAGTTGCATTGCTAAACGATACATCTGCCGAAGTGTTCTCCAATCAACTGCTAACTATCGGTAATGGTCGTGTTCCTGTCGACGCATCGAATAAATTGATTTCATTCCCGTCAAATTTTTGCAATTTCGTCTCAACGAAAGAGGAGCTCATCAACAAAGTGTTTCCGAACATCATTGCTAACCACCACTACGATTGGTTGAGTGAAAGAGAAATTTTATCGGCAAAGAACAAGGATGTGGATCACTTAAGCTTCACAATTCCAATCGCTGCATTCCTTCAAATCTATCGACTGTGTAACAAACGAAGACGAAGCAACCAACTATCCAACTGAGTTCTTGAATTCATTGGATGTGCCTGGCTTGCCGCCGCACAATTTATAATTGAAGGTTGGTTCAGTCGTTATCATGCTTCGCAATCTCAGCCAACCAAAATTATGCAACTGAACGCGTTTAGCGGTCACAAAACTCATGAGCAATGTGATTCACGCGAGACTACTAAAAGGAAAATTCAAAGGTGAGGAAGTTCTCATTCCGAGAATTCCAATTAAATGCCATTCGAGTTTAAGCGAATACAATTTTCAATTCGTCTCGCATTCGCCATGACAATTAATAAATCACAAGGCCAATCATTGAGTGTTTGTGGCCTGAATCTGGAAAATGAATGTTTTTCACACGGACAAATGTATGTCGCATGTTCCCGTGTCGGAAAACCATCTGCTTTGTTCGTTTTCGCACCTGACAACAAAACGAAAAATATCATTTATCACAGAGTGCTTCAATGAGGGGAAATACAATTCAATAAATGCAAAAATAATTTCATACGAGTAAGTACACATAAAGTACTGACGACGAGGAGTATCAGTTTAAAGCTGAATTTTATTATTATTTTAGGTTCGTCAGCGGAGGGGCAAATGAGTTGTTTTGAGCAAGAAGGCTGAAGATATATAGTACTGACGGAGACAGATATCAAATTATATCTGTATTTTTCATTTCAGTTTCATTGGTGGAGGGGTATGCTCAATGTGTGTTTTAGTCCTAAATACATATATGTACATCTATAGTACAGATCATGGGACGTTTTTAGGCAAAACAACGTTTGTCGGGTCAGCTAGTATATAATAAAATTAAAAAAAAACATGAAATATAAAATATTGTATTAGGATATTAGAAAAATATATATAATAAATGTATACATATAAAATATTGTAGTAGGTTATACAATTTAGAAGGTAGTCAACATTCCTCCCACCTTCTTCTAGAAAGAGGGGAGGAATGTTGACTCGCAACACAACCCAAGTAGCCATTTACTATCGACCGGTTGTAGCTATAATTAATATTGGGCTAAAATTCATCAATGGCATTTTGTATGAACTGGCTTATTAACATAATTGTTTTGGTCAACACCTGTGTTATTGGAACACTTAAGTAGATTATAAAAATAAGATGTAACTAGAATTAAGACTATAAATAGGAGTGTTTTAAGAATAAAGGCGAGTTGTGTACTTTTGAAAGCGAAACGGTGGTGTTCTGTTTTTACGCCGCAGTTCGGAAAGCCTTTACAGGTCCAGCAGCCGTCAGACAACTATAGTACGCGTTGCAACAGCTAACGGACGGAAAACGCAACACTAAATACGATAGAGGTGTAGTGTACCCAAAACACTACAATGCATTTCAACCTACACTGCCTAACGTCCAAGCGTACCGCACATGCAACCAACAATGCAAACGCGGCACAAGCCAAAAGCAGCGGGATCAAGTGACGCTATGTGTAGCGGCCATTTGCTGTCAAGGCCAGAAATGCATTGAACCCAAAAATATGCTGACCACACGCAATTGTAGACCAATGCATGTGGGTTCATATTTTGCATATGGTTTTACGTAAAAAGTGCATGGAATAATAGGATAAGTTATTGATCATAATTTGTGTTTAGATAAACAACTTTAGCGTAAGATTTTAGTATATGAGACCCTTTGATTTGTTTGAATAAAGCAGTTTTCTTTTGAACAAAGACTTTGAAAGCAACTCTTGTCATTTTATTATTTGCTCGGGGGAAACCCACCTTCATCTATAGGAAACTCAGTTAGGCAACCCAAGCTGCCACAATCATAGGCTGGTCTACCTAACAGCCTCATCAAAATCAAGGGACCGTGTTTTGTCATAAATACGGGGTTCGTCAGAATGTTCCTATTCTAAATTCCTGCTTACATACAGATGCTGGTCACAAATACCGATGACACCACATTGAAATCAACAAGGGTTATCTGGAAAAATAGCAAAACACCGATCAACACCACATGGGCCAGAAAATCTGTTCGAAGATTTGATCTCGGCAACAGAGCAGCCTCGAGATACAAGGTCAGCAAGATTCTCACGCATTGGTATATGGTTCCAGTGCCCATCTGTGGTCAACTATTGTATGTCAGATACTCTACTGCCCTCAAAGGTTGATAGTGCGACTTAATGATATTGCAGCCAATGTAACACTAATTGCGAATCGCTCCAAAAGTAACAGGTTATGGGTTTGTTGGTGAATATATCCCTTATTTTTGCGCACGCAAGAAGATGCGCGCCGTAAAGTTGGAGTTTGGGGAGCGACTACTTTTTAACTGGTGCGACTCTAGTGTTTGATGTGAACAACTGAAGATTGAAGTCTTCCGTACGAACATATAGGAAAAAACCGTACGCGCGAAATAATGCATCACAAAATCCATGTATTTGTATGGTGCGGACGTTCTTTTGACTAAAGCAAATTCAGTGATGCTGAGGAGTTGGTTCAGGCTTGTTGCAGGTGTTGCGGTACGGACTCATTTTAATCGATCTTCCACAACCATAACTCATGCAAAATTTTCTTGGCTATAGTCACCAACGTTGATAACAAGACAAGTGGGTCAAATAACGTGGAGGCAATAGACAATATTGTCCGCTTTCAGATCAAGGTGTATACATGATTCGGTTTAAAATGAACGAGAGTGCGGCGGTGCCATGATGGTTGATGCCATGTCACCTATAATGCGGTAGTCATATAGTCGTCGGTGATGTTAAGCTCTTTTGTAGAATGACTTTCCATAAAATGCGGATGATTAGAGTTCACAATTTCGACAAGGGAAACTGACACCTTCGAAGTACCTCAACGCTTTAATGCTTAATCATGTAACGCGTCTATATAGTCCACACCGTACAGCAAATCGTTGACATAAAACGATAACTGTATAGCCGGAGTCCCAATCAGAAACACTATGTTGGTCTGCCAGATAATGTAGACTGCGCATTACAAGGTATGGAGCTGAGGCTGCTCCGAATGTGACTGTGTTGAGGTGGTAAGTGCCAACATCTAATTCTGGAGATATATGCAATAATGTGTGGTACTTGCCTGTACATTTCGGGAAACACTGGAACGACTCTTTTCTTTTATCGCTCGGGTAGAACTTAGCGGGTTACAGGTACAGAAAATTTATTAAATGAATTTTACAACTGCTGTTATATTTTAAATTATTTTATTTATTCTAAATTTATCACTACGGATTTTTGTTAGTTTTTCTTTACCGAACGTCGCATTCCAGGTCGTTGTGTCTCAGTAAGAAAACAATTTAAAACCACTGAATCCCTATATTTGTGGTGTATGTGTCTCAGTGAAAATGCGACTGAAAACCAGGGTTTTCACTGAGTCCCAATTTTCTCGTAGCTTATGTATCTTAGTGAAAAATCGATTGAAAACCTTGGTTTTACTGAGTCCCTATGTTCTAGTGGTGTAGGTGTCTGGTGAAAAGCTATTGCTAGTTCGGATGTCGGTATCATAAAAAGAGATTTACTGCTTCGGCCTTACGGCAAAGCGATCAAAGCGGCCAGTGTATGGTGTAGTTGGCGGGCCACCGTTGTGTGGTTCCACTTCCGTTGGTCGGCTTTGTTTTTTCTTAATGCCATGGTCATTGTTGTTTGTGGTCATGCAATGGGCAAGTTACTCCACTTTGTTGTTGTTCTTATGGTTGTTGTTCCCTTAGTATTTGCCCTTGGGCCATATTCAATGCTGTTTCATTGTTGTGGTGATTTGCCCTTGGGCCACCTTCAGCACTTTGTTGTTAGTCCTGGCCTGACTTGTTGTTGTTTCCACTTGTCTTTTTTTCACCTTCAGTACTTTTAGATGACTCAAAGCTTTATAAATATTTCGGATACTATTCTTTTCAACCTATTCTCTTTGTGCTATGTACTTGTTAGCCGTATGCACAGTGATCGTTCTATCGTTGAACATACTCGGTAAGTTTTCCGTTTCTCGTTATGCATTCACTTTCTTTACTTTATGAGAATTTGTTGTAATAAGTAGTTATATGTAAATTGGTCCACCTGTTATAATCTACTGCTTGTTGGCCTGCGCTGCTGCCATTTTGGGTCAAAATTTACGTTGAAAATTGTGTTCTTCACACGCCCTCTCCACTTTACCGACGATGAAAAATGGTGACAGAGTCATGGTCACCCGGTATGCGTCTCGCCTAAATCTCATTCGCCCTCGTGTCCATTTCTCCTGCATCTTACAATTGTCACCAATGTCTCTCTAACTCTCCTAATTTCCATCTGCCATACGCACTCTGGTATTGGATTTTTCAAATTTACGGATGAAAGCGCGTATTTTTAGTGATAGCTTTCAGCTCAGAAAACTGTTAGTTGCCCCTTTGTACAGAGTCGCGAAGACAATCTCTATACCAATTGAAACGGTAACACCGATTCGTTGTTCGCAGAGTGCAATAACTTTCCAATGCTGAGGCCTGCTGTCTCTGCTTCGCGTCAGGCTGCGTTTCTGTCGGTAATTCTCGATTGGTTGGTGCTCTTTGTTTGCAGTACTCAATCATCCTCTCATCCCCACGTCCACAATATAACTGGATCTGTGCGTTGCGAAATATGCAAGCTATATGACCATTTTGGCCACGACGCCGGCAGGCTGTTCTTTGTTCTATGAATGCCTCTTTGCTCTCTTCCACTACGTGACGGTTCTTTACCTCTCGTGGTGGACTTTGCTGTCTTCGCCGTTTTATGGGTTGCGTTCGTAGTAGTTCGCCTTCTCCCTGTATGCTCTCCAAGACTGTTCGGGAAAATTCGACCAGTTTCTAATCTTCGGAATAGTGCCTCATGGGATTATGCAATTACACCATATACTGCTTGAATACTTCTGTAGACCTCTGGAGTCGCTGACGGATCGGCTCTTCCAGTTTCTCCATGTATCGTGCTGGCAAGAATAACTTTAGAAAATCCCTTTTGAATGTAGTCCACTCAGTCCAGGTGCCATTATTTGCGCAGAACCAGAGCAACGCGCATTCCTTTAGTTGTTCCGCCATCGTTCGTGGAAACAGATTTCTCTTTAACTCGTAAACGCCCGACAGCTCCTCATGCGCTTGTTAAACGCCAGTTGGTCTCGTTCTCCGTTGAAATTTACTGACCACTTTCTCACATAATCACTAACTGTGGAGTAACAGCTTGCCACACTCCTGGGGAAATCGGGCATTGCTGTGCGCAGGGCGTGACACTCTGTCCCGGCCTATTCGTCTGTAAGTGATAGTAGTGCTTCTCGGCTCGTACTCAGTTCATCAGGAACTCCTGGTCGTTCCATTGTGTACAGAGTTCGAGGATCCGATGCTAGTATGGGTGACGAACTTTTCATGTGTCGAGCCTGCAGTTCGGTCACACGACGCTCCTGCTCCATCGAAATTTCGTGCAAGTTCAGGCACTCTGCAAGCTTCCTCCGTAGTTCTTGTAGTGTTCCTGAAGCCTCTAGCCCAAATTCAGTCATATAATTCACCAGCTGTTCTTTCCGAAGAGTGTACAGCTAACTTTTTTTGTGATCCTATGTTATACTGGTATGATGGAGAAGGAAGTGGGAGCGTCTACTAGCGTGTAAAGGGGCTAGAGCCAAGAACTTTTGTCGCTGACGGCGAGGTGTTTTCTCTGTTTTCTCAGAGTCTGTTGCGTTGAATTTTCTTGTTTTTATAGTCCTTGCTATAGTAAGGTTAAGTAAGGTTAGGCTATATGGCTGTCCTAAGACTCGCTTAGGCGTGTTCAAGGCCCATTGTGGCAACTAGAGTGTCTTCCCCTATACTTCGGGATCCTCTTTAACCCTCCAGTGGATTGGAGAAAAGTAGCCACTTTCGTTAGCTTCATCCGGGAAATCTCCTTAATGCTGTCAATAAATGCAAATGCAGAGAGGGAAAGCCTTTTTCTGTATAGAACAATGCACCCACACAGGAAGTGTTTCACTGTTTCCTCTTCCTCGATATTCTTGACAGCTCCTACAAAAGGCATAGTGGGGTACCCCCAGTCTACTTGCGTGTCTAACAATCAAACTGTGATCTGTCAGTACCCCTATTACAAATTTAATATCGTCCTTATTATAATATATGAGAGTGTTTGAACTGTGCGGACGCGATTTCATACGTGTTCCGCGATTGGGACGGTTTTTCACTGTGTTTAAACTGAATTCTTTCTTTAAACTTCGCGATGTTCACGCTAATATAAAAGTGCAATTTATTTATATAATTTAAAAATATTTTATTCTGCAAGAACAGATTAAAAGTGAAGTGTAAAATTTATAAAACATTTTAAAAACAAAACCATCATTAAAAATAAAAGTGTGCGCCAAAAAACAACTAGCAGGAGTTGCCACCTGTGTCA
Organism: Clusia tigrina; assembly: GCA_920105625.2. Classification (NCBI taxonomy): domain Eukaryota; kingdom Metazoa; phylum Arthropoda; class Insecta; order Diptera; family Clusiidae; genus Clusia; species Clusia tigrina. The sequence goes on from CAKKTE020000572.1 coordinate 1,059,774, forward strand.
GTACTCTAAGAAGATTGGTGATGCCACTTAATTTTAATTAATTTAAATTTAAAGTTCCTCAGCATCTCTTAATGAGTTTCCCGAATATAAACAAACTTACAAACATAAGAAATGCTTATGTGACGGTGGTTGATGCAAAAACAAACAAGAAATAACTAAAGATAACTTTGTACCTAACAGCCAAGCCAATAAGTCGGGCTCGTTCATGTTCTCCTGCATTAATGTTAAACACCGAATCTACACAACAAAAATTAATCTAACTAACCCCACAACTGGAGTATCGCTTAAAATTACACCCCCAGTGAATTGTCAGGAAAAATCAAAAAATTCAAGTGGGATTGGACTGATATATAACCGTGCTAAAACGGGGACGAAGCCCAAAATTTCGAAGATCGCTTCAATCACAAAAATACCCAAAGATGGAATAGCAGACATTCCAATTTCCCAAAATCGTTTCGCAGTTCTAGAAGATGATACGAATGATTCTAACACTCTGAAAAGGTCGAGTAAGCCACCCCCGATTTATTTGAGGGAGCGTAACTCTAACGAGCTAATAAAGAGATTAATATCATTAATTGGTGAAAAGGCATTCTACGTAACTCCAATAAAACGTGGTAACATTTTAGAAACGAAAATCCGTGTATACCAGGAAAATGATTACCGTAAAATTGTGCAATATTTTGAAGAACAAAACAAAAACTTCTTCACTTACCAGCTAAAAAGCGCTAAGGGTCTACAGATTGTTGTAAAAGGCATTGACTCCTGCGTGGCTCCAGAGGAGGTAAAGGGGGGCTTGGAAATCAATGGCTTTAAAGTTAAAAATGTTACCAACATCAGAAACAGAGACAGATTCCACAACCACTATTTCGGGTGGAACTAGAACCAGTTGACATGAAACTGAAGAAGAACAAACCTCACCGCATTTATAACCTAAAATATTTGTTGCACCGTATAGTTACTGTAGAAGAACCGCATAAACGTGCAGGACCCGTTCAATGCCTGAACTGCCAAGAATTTGGCCATACTGCAAGCTACCCTCCGTTTGCGTAGTGTATGGGGAGCTACATGGTGCCGCCAAATGTGTCAAACCAAAAGATATCCCAAAAATATAAAATATTTAGCATTTAGTATGGTGGTCACCATACTGCCAACTATAGGGGCTCCCCTGTTTACGCGCAAGTAAATCGATCTTTGACCAAAAAATCTCTTCCTACATCCAATCAGCCTATGAATCTGCTTAACTCAAATTTCCCAGAGTCAGGCCATCCATCTACCAGTCAATTTTCTTACGCATATGTTTTAAAGTCTAGCCAGACTATAGTGCAAAAAGAGCTACCAGCAAACGATATCCACAGCTTTAATTTTAGAAGTCTTCAAGCTTTACCAGAGACTTTAATTCAGTCAGTAAATAGGTTTATAACCAACATGACCTGCACGATGCAGGAAATGTTGAAAATGCAATCTACACTGCTGCAGGCGGTATTAAACAAACCATGAATCTAAAAATCTGTTTCTGGAACGCAAACGGCATCCGCCAACATAAAAACGAACTGGAATATTTCCTATTGGTTAACAAATTGATGTAATGCTGATCTCTGAGACACATTTTGACGTCTAGAAGCTTTTTTAAAATAAATGAATACACTTTACACGACACCAAAGGCTCCCGAGGAAGAGCTTGTGGTGGCTCGGCAATACTTATAGAGTCGCGACTCAAACACTATTCTCTGGGAGACACTCGTGAGGATTACCTTCAGGTAACAAATGTTTGCGTTGAAAATTTCCACCAGGACTTGGTGATTTCATCGATTTATTCTCCTCCCAGATTTTCAATCACAGACTGTCAATACAGTAAATTTTTTAAATCACTAGGACCACGTTTTCTGGCAGCTGGTGATTACAACGCTAAGCATATTTTCTGGGGATCACGGCTAATCACCGCGAAGGGACGTGTTCTGTTTGATACAATTACTAAAATGGGGTTAACAGTAATTTCATGCGGACAACCAACCATCTGGCCATCAGATCGAAAAAATACTCCAGATGTTATTGATTTTTTAGTGGTAAACGGCGTTCCCAGCGAAATGTGTCTAGTTGATGCCTCACTACAATTATCTTCACATCATTCTCCCACTGTTTGGGAGTTTTTATACCCAAACAACATTTTTATGGGTATTCGCATTTATCCCCATTTAATTCCAAAATCCCCACTCTGGTCAGCACTGCAGCCTCATCATCATCTTCACATAATTACATATGTTTCAAAACATACATATTTACATTACTTCTTGTCATTTAAATGCATTTATCAGTCTAATTCTGAATAAATAATAACTGTTATAGTTTTGCTGCCTCCGTCTGTCAAACTGACGTCAGCTGGACAGAAGATCATCGTCTTATATGCTTGCATTAGCAACAGCACTAATGGCTTCCTGGCTGCTGTTTTGTTATTGTTTCATTTGCCTTACAATTTGTTGTTACTTTTCTTCGCGAGGAAGATTTCAATTTTTTTGCATATTTTGCTTTAAATAAAATAACTGAAAGTTTTTGTTGCTATTTTTTATAGAAGGTTCGTGAAGAATTTTGACAGAAATAAAAAGAGCAGTTGGTGACAAGAATGTGATGTGAATGTGTGTAAAATTTTTAGCTCTCGCAGCAAATAAAATAAATTAAAGTAACTGAATAAATATTTGAAATAGCAGATATTAAAATTAAGAATGTAACTGAAATACATACAAAGAAAAAATATTAATTAAATACACTATTCTACAAAATTTTAGACTAAAATCTATAAAAAAAAAATTAAATATGAGAAATCTTTGAAGCTCACTTCTTATGAACCCCTCGTCTAAATTTTCGTGAAGAAAACTCTCCTACACCCACTATTATTACCATACGGAACCCCCGAGAAACTGTTGAGTTGGCGACGACAGTTACACATGTTAACTGGTTGAAATACAAGAAATACCTTAGTGCACATTGCACGGATAGCATGCTGTTAAGAACGCTGGCAGACATAGATGGCGCTATTAGAAAGCAAGATGAAATCCTCAAGTAAGCTGCTGAACATGCTACTTCTACCAATCGACAGGTCAGATACCATAGAATCCACTCTGTAAATGTAGAATGGCTATTGTCAGTAAAAAGAAGAGTTCGATGAGAATGGCAACGATACAGATCCCCGGAGTTAAAAATTAGGCTCAAAAAATGTACCAAACAACTTCGAAAATTATTAGAATATAAAAAATCAGCATCTCTGCAGAAATTTGTCCAAGATCTCGATGCAACGCCACAAACAGATTATTCGCTATGGCGTGCAACCAGAGAACTTAAATAACCTGAGATATGTAAGCCTCCCCTACGAACTTTGTGCGGAGTTTTGGCAAGAACTGATACTAAAAAACGGAATCTTTTTGTAAACCATTTGAAAACCGTTTTCACTCCAAACATAACTGCTGATATACTTCAGATGCCAACAATGGGCGCGGAAGCAGCGATTCCTCTGAGATTTAATATTCGGGATATTGAAACTGCTATTGCTGGCTTAAACCCGAGGAGAGCCCCAGGTAATGACAAAATAAGTAATAAAATGGTTTTAGAACTGCCCCGTATAGTAAGAAAAATAATTCTTTTCATGTTTAATGCTATTTTACGCCGCCAACAGTAATCCTACTGAATGGAAGGTTTCGTTGATTACCATAATACCTAAGCCCGGAAAAGACCATACGAAAGCAGAATCTTATAGACCTATTAGCCTATTATCTAACAGGTCAAAGCGATTTGAAAAACTAGTTATGAGCAAGCTGACCCCCATAAGAAATGTGAATGGATGCATTCCAGATCATCAATTTGGATTCAGAAGAAAACATAGCACTATTGAACACACACATAGACTTGTAACATAGTTAGAAAAACGTTCGAAGCAAAGAAATATTGTTCTGCCCTCTTCATTGACGTTTCCCAGGCTTTTGATAAATTATGGCATGAAGGTTTAATTTTGAAATTAAAGCAAAACTTACCCGCAAACACCTATAAGCTATTTAAAATCTATTTAACTGGACGAAAATTTATCATCAAAGAAGGAGATTTTCTGAGCCCACTTCAACCGATTCAAGCCGGAGTTCCCCAAGGCAGCATTTTGGGTCGTATCTTATATTTGATATACGCCTCTGATATGCCAATAAGCAATAATATCCACGTATCAACATTCGCTGATGATACAGCTTTCCTAAACGTCTACGAAAACCCTCAAGAAGCATTCCGCAAATTACAGGAATATATATCTCAGTTGGAAAACTGGGTACAGAAATGGAGGATAAAGGTGAACGCACAAAAATTTGTACACATTACATTTACATTGCGCAGTGAAACATGCCCACCTATTCATATCAACACCCAGACTATACCGCAACACAGCGAGGTTAAATACCTCGGTATTCATCTTGATCGTCGATTAACATGGAAAACCCACATAGAAGCAAAGTTGATCCAAATGAAACTAAAAACTGTTCAAACTAACGGGCTTATTGGGAGAAATTCTACACTAAGCCTAGACTGTAAACTTCTACTATACGACTCGATTCTAAAACCAATATGGTGTTACGTGATTAAGCTATGGGGTACTGCCTCAGCGTCAAAGGCGACAAAATAAAATCCTCCGAATGATTACAGCCGCTCCGTGGTATGTCAAAAATTTGTGCATTGACAAAGATCTAAAGATGGTAAAATATGTATTTTCAAAATATGTCACGTTTGGTTAGATATTCTGTAGCATCAAATATTTCCTCCTCACTCTTCAGAGACATTTTGATATTATGTGCCGACGACAAAATGGTTTTAAATTGAGTCTAGTTCGTTTGTTGTATAGCAGACATTTTGGAATATTATTTTGCAATGATTTACTTATAGTAATATTGACTGGCGAATGATCTGAAGATAAGTCTAAGCTGTATTTACAGAGAACATGATGATTTTAGTTACACAAAAGTCTACAAGAAATTTTGTTTGGATTAGATGGCCAATACGTAAGCTCACCAGTAGAAAAGACTTTCAACTTCATACATCTCATTCATATTCAGATAATTCAATTAATACTTTATGGCATTGTACCACGGTTTCCGACGAATGTTACTGCCTCCAGTGATTTTATGGTAACTTGGCTGTCCGAGAAGATATATATGTATATATATATATATATATATATATATATATATATATATATATATATATATATATATATATATATATATATATATATATATATATAATGAGGACGGAAAATACTACAAGTATTTTCCGCACACAGAACTCATACCCAGCACGCAACATCCCACAGCCTAACAAAAAGTAACCACCTCCCACGCTAAATGCAACAACAAAGACAGCATACAAGTATAACAAAACATTTACGCACAGACGATCTGACCAATAAGCGTAAAGGTTTGAATGATCTCAGAAACGTAAAGTGTTATACTGAACACTACAGCGACCAACTGCGGAATACGGAGAAAAACGAGAGAGAAACACACACAAAGCATTCAGCAGAGTACAACTAAATATTTATAACGGCAACAACAACAGTACAGCGACCGAAGGCGGAACACGGAAGAACATAAACATGCCAACCGATCGCAAGCGCAAGCACATATTTAACAACAACAACACTATAGCGACCGAAGGCGGAGACCGAGAGCACGTAACACTCACGCGAACCGATCGTAAAACACAGAGCAGTAAGCAGGGGGAGCGCAAGCAAATATTTAGCAACAACAACACTATAGCAACCGAAGGCGGAAGACGAAGGCGCACCACACACACGCTAACAGATCGTAAGCGCAGATCAGTAAGCAGACGGAGTGCAAGGCCTACAACAACAACAGGACGACAACAACCACATGACAACCAACGGCAGCGGTCCCACCACATTGACTGCGGGCAACAACTCTGCTGGACAACTAGAGGTATTACGAGGTGGTTGACCGGTAGAAGTTGAAGGTGGCCCAAGGACAAATGGACCACACTAACAACAAGCACTGATCCCGTTGGCAAGTTTTCGCTTTATAAGCGGAGTGGCCCGGGCAGTGGGTCTCTTTCTTCCAGCATCATCCGAACATTACGCAACGTCCGAATTACTTAGAGACAGCAGTAGTGACAGTAAATAAAATACGCCACGCAGACAGAACCAGGAGTTTATGGTTTTGAACGATTCTCCCTGGGACACATACGCAACGCAGATAGAGCCAGGAGTTTATGGTTTTGACCGATTCTCCCTGGGACACATACGCAACGCAGACAGAGCCAGGAGTTTATGGTTTTGACCGATTCTCCCTGGGACACATACGCAACGCCGACAGAGCCAGGAGTTTATGGTTTTGACCGACTCTCCATGGAGACTAGCACGAAACACCAGACACTACTGCGAATACACAGACAAAGTACAGTAACAGTAAGGTATTTTTATATAAGTATAGCTAGTAAGAAAACCATTGGAATAACTTCTTAAAATAAAAGAAAATCACAACAAAACTAATACAACTGCGATACATTTCTGTAAGCGACCCTGGAATCCGCTGAGTGTATACCCCAGCGAAATTGAGTCGTTACAATATATATATATATATATATATATATATATATATATATATATATATATATATATATATATATATATATATCCCGTGGATAGAGGAATATTCTTTATATGTAGCATACCCTCTCATATTGCAATTCCCTCTGCTTGGAACAAAATGCAATGGGCCAGCAACCAGAAGAATAAACTGACGCTCAGCTTTTCAGAATATACACCTCCATCCACCCAATCATTACATTTTGAGCCGTCAGTGCAAATGCTAATTTCGTTCTTATTGATCATGATTCCATTATCCCAATCCTTCTTTGAGGGGAATATGGTGTTAAAAGATTTTTTTCCAATGGTCGCATGACCTCTGCTCATCATCATCATAATTGGCGTACAACCATTTCTGATCATTGCCGCGTTATCAGCCTTCGCCAGTCGTCTCTGCTTCGCGCACGCTGGCGCCAATTGGAAACACCAAGTGCAGCCAGGTCCTCTTGAACTTGGTCCTTCCAACGTAGTGGTGGTCTCCCCCTCCTGCGTCCGCCACCCGGCGGCATCGATTCAAATACCTTTTTCGCCGGAGCACTTTCATCCATTCGCACCACATGTCCCAGCCAGCGCAGCCGCTGTGTTTTAATGCGCTGAACTATATCAATGTCGGCGTACAGCTCATAAAGCTCGTTGTTCCATCTGATTCGATACTCTGCGTAGACGCATATAGGACCATAGATCCTTCCAAGAATTTTTCTCTTGAACGCCCCCAAAGCTCGCTCATCGTTGTTTGTCATCGTCCAGGTTGCGGCACTATAAAGCAGGACCGGAAGGATGAGGGCTTTGTAGAGCGTGATTTTTGTTCGTCGAGAGAGGGCTCTGCTTCTCAATTGCCTGCTGAGCCCAAAGTAACACCTGTTGGCAAGAGTGATTCTTCGCTTGATCACCTTGCTGACATCGCTCGTGGTGTTGATGCTGGTTCCCAGATAAACGAAATCCTTCACAACTTCAAAGTTGTAGTCGCCAACAGTGACGTGGTGTCGAAGACGCTGAGACTCTTTGTGTGTTGACACCAAGTACTTCGTTTTGTCCTCGTTCGCCGCTAAACCCACTCGCCTCGCTTCTCTCTCCAAGCCGGAAAATGCAGCACTCACGGCGCGGCTGTTGTGGCCAATGATGTCAATATCATCAGCATACGCCAGTAACAAGACACTCTTGTGGAAGATAGTGCTTGTGCGATTTAGACCTGCTGCACGTACGATTTTTTCCAACATTAGATTGAAGAAAACACACGATAAGGAGTCATCTTGTCTGAATCCTCGCTCAGTAACAAACGGCTCGGACAAGTCATTACCGATTTTAACTGTGCCAGTGGTTGTGCTTAGCGTCATTTTGCGCAGCCGAATTAGCTTAGCAGGGACGCCAAATTCTGACAATTGCGGCGTATAGTTGACTCCTTACGGTGCTGTCGAATGCGGCTTTTAAATCGACGAAAAGGTGGTGTATGTCAATCTGCTTCTCTAGGGTTTTCTCCAGGATTTGGCGTAGTGTGAACATTTGGTCAATGGTGCCTTTACCAGGTCTGAAGCCACACTGATAAGGCCCAATCAGTTCATTAGCGATGGGCTTCAGCCTTTCACAGAGTACGCTCGACAGAACCTTATATGCGATGTTCAGAAGGCTGATCCCGCGGTAGTTGGCACAGATTGCCGGATCACCCTTCTTGTGGATTGGGCAGAGCACACTTAAGTTCCAGTTGGTAGGCATGCATTCCTCCGACCATATTTTGCAGATGAGCTGGTGCATGCGTTTCGTGAGCTCATCGCCGCCAGCCTTGAATAGCTCCGCTGGTATACCATCAGCTCCGGCGGCTTTGTTGTTTTTGAGCCGTCTAGTAACTAGGAAGACTTCGTCATAGTCGGGGGGCGCTACTTCATGTTCGTCGTCAGCAACTGCGGGGTCGGGTTCATCTTCATTGCTATCATTAGCGCTGTCGCCATTCAGCAGCTTCGAGAAGTGTTCCCTCCATAACGTGAGTACGCTCTGGACATCCGTCACTAAATTCCCGTTTTCGTCTTTGCAGGAATTGGAATTGGCTCCGGTCTTAAAACCTTCCGTTTGGCGCCTCACACGTTCGTAGAATTTTCGAGCCATATTCCTTCTGCCAAACATCTCGATTTCCTCGCATTCTCTCTTTTCGGCTTCTCGTTTCTTGCGCCTAAAAAGACGCATGACCTCTGCTACTTGTAGTTAAAAGGGACTAAGAGGTGATTGAGTCTAAGAGGTGATTTGATTGAAAGTTTCTTTCCATGCAAATCAATTTTTTATTTTTTTTTTTTTTTGTCGGAACAGTCTAGTAAGCGCAGCACTCAGACAAAGTATATATCCATTGTACTGCACTTAAGGTTCCCTTTTACTCTGTTTTAAATCTACCCGACCTCCGAAGAAGTAGAAGTAGATCCTGTGGTGCCAAGGAGCCAAGTTGGTTACTCCTCAGCACATCAGTGCCAAAAATCCCGAACCTGATTCGAGCAAAGGCAGGGCAGACGGAAAGAAAATGGTCCGCCGTCTCGTCTTCCTCTCCACAGGCTGGGCACAGCGCACTGTCTGATATGCCAATCCTTTCCATGTGCCTAGCCCATAGAAAGTGCCCTGTCATCACGCCAACCAACAGCCTGCAGTCCCTCCTACCTAAAGATAGAAGGAACCGTGACCATCGGTCAGAGATAGCAGGTAGCATAATTTTCGTCCATCCGCAGCCTCTCTCAGCCCGCCATGCTCGCTTGTGGGTCGAAACAACCCACTTGTTTGCAGTGGCTTTGATGGCAGCGGAAGGGAGTGGCAGAACAGGCTCAGGGCCAATAAAAACAGCCTCGGAGCCCATCCTGGCCAAGGAGTCAGAGGTCTCGTTACCCGCAATGCCAGCGTGTCCCGGAACCCAAGTCAACGTCAGACTATTATGTTTTCCAACACAATTTAGCCTGGATTTGCAGGACCTGACTATCGTGGAAGTGGTGGTCGGACTATCCAAGGCCATGAGCGCAGCTTGGCTGTCACTGCAGACACAAATAGATTTGCCTTTCCACCTGTTTTCCACAACAAAGTCCATCGCCTCAAGTATCGCATACACCTCCGCCTGAAACACAGACGCATGCAGACCAAGGGCAAAGAACCGACGGGTCCCACAGGATTCCACGAAGACACCAGAACCTGAACCTTCTTCGGTCCTGGAGCCATCAGTGAAAATACGGCAGCAGTGTTTGCCGGGCTCGTTATCGGGATCTAACTATGAACGAGCCTCTGGCAGCAACACATTGTACCGCTTTTCTAGTATGACGGTTGACGACATGGAGTCCGGGGGCATAGACAGGATTGCAGAATCGATGTCAGTGCCTGCGCCGTCGTCCAACATCGAGCACACCCCATACCAGTGGCCACTATGTTTCACTCTGCAGATGGCCTTAATGGCCTCTCCGCGGATGAAGACATCTAGTGGCGGGAGATTCACCAAAGCATCAAGTGCCGGGCCTGGAGTAGTCGGAAATGCTCCGGTACAACATATGGCCACAGCACGTTGTAGTTTTGATAGAGCTTTTTTGACCCCTACAAGAGAGAGTCTGCTCATCCAAACCATCGATGCATAGGTGATAATAGGTCTTACCATAGCTGTATAGATCCATAGGACCTTACTAGGGGAAAGACCCCATGTCTTACCAAATATTCCTTTACACTGCCAAAAAACTGACAGTGCTTTGGATGTCTTCAGTTCGACATGTGTTTTCCAAAGAAGTTTGTTATCAAGGATGACTCCAAGATATTTGATTTCCTTGGATAGCTGGATAGTGACTCCTTTCAGTGTAGGCAGAATAAGTCCATCAAGCTTTCTCCTTCTGGTAAAGAGGACAATACCAGTCTTGACAGGATTAGCCGATAGCCCATTCGCACTGCACCAAGTGTCAATCATATCCAGAGTACTCTGCACCCTTCTGCAGACAATCATAAGGGATGGACCTGTCACAAGACAGCCAACATCATCCGCATATGCCTGAGCGTATACCCCCGAGTCATTAATGGCGTTAAGCAGGGGATCGATTACCATGCACCAGAGCAATGGAGACAGTACCCCACCTTGGGGACAGCCTCTATTAACCCCAGACGACACCAGCAAATCTTCCTCCGCCCGCACCGTTATGATTCTCTGGGCCAGCATTGAACGTATCCAATTTACTAGGACCCGGTCTACGCCATGCCGCCTAGCAGAGCCGCACATACTGTCGAAAGTAACATTGTCAAACGCACCCTCTATGTCCACAAAGACGCCTATTGCGTATTCTTTCCTGTCGATGGCTCGCTCTATCCTTCCAACAAGGTTTTGCAGAGCCGTCTCGCAGGATTTTCCGCTTTGATAGGCATGCTGAAATGGAGATAGTGGATGCGTCTTCAGAGACTCCCTACGCATGCGAAGCTCCACCAGCCGTTCTAAACTTTTTAGCATGAACGAGGTCATACTAATAGGTCTGAAGCTCTTGGGATTGGTGTAGTCGTCTCTTCCAACCTTAGGAATGAAGGCAACCCTCACCATCCTCCAAGAGCGTGGTACATAGGCCAGTGCGAGACATGCAGTGAAGATCTTCTTCAGTGTTGCCATCACTAGCTCAATGCCTTCCTTCAACACAATCGGATATATGCCATCCAGTCCGGGCGACTTGAAGTTGTCAAAGGATTTGATAGCAAATCCAATAGCAGTCTCATTCGCCACAGTTCTGGCGACATACCAATCATGTCGAGAGGGCGCAGCTGCCCTGACAACATTTCCGACCAAAGGTGGTTGTTGACGGGCTATGCTTACCTGATTTCCTGGAAAGTGTGGCTCCAACAGCAAGCTGAGTGTCTCACTTTGCCTCTCCGTATAGGAGCCATCAGGTTTCCTGAGCGACCCCAGCTTAGCGGTTTGGTCCTTTTTCAGGACTTTCACCAGTTTTGCCGTGTCACTCAGGGATTCGATATCACTGCAGAAGTCTCTAAAAGAAGTCCTTTTCGAGTCCCGAATTAGCTTCTTGTAGTCCCTCTGAACACGTCGATATCGTTCCCAGTCCTCGTCAAGATTCGTCTTGAGGGCCCGGTTGAGCAGTTTTCTAGACTCACGCCTCAGCACCTGAAGCTCTCGGTTCCACCATGGAACAGGAGTCCGGCTAAGAGGAGGTCTAATTGGGCAGGCTAGCTCGAAGCAGTTTGTTAGAGCGGTGTTGAGATACTCAACAGCCGCCTCAATGTTCTGCTCCTTGCGAAGTCTCAGTGGCGTCACGTGATTGCTACGCAGTGCCTCCCTGAACTTCGGCCAGTCTGTTTTTCTTGGGTTTCTGGTGGGCAATGGCATCTGCGCCCGCTCGCCACACTGAAACTCAATGTACCTGTGGTCCGAGCACGAGTCTTCAGCGAGGACCCTCCAGTTGTTGATCGACCACCCCAGTCTTGGATTTGACAGGGTGACGTCAATTACCTCCTGCCTTCTCGCAGTCACAAAAGTAGGCTGCCTGCCTACATTGTGGATGCTCAGGCTGGAGGAGGCAATATACTCGAAAAGTCGAGAGCCCCGCTCATTGCACTTGCTGCTGCCCCAGATCGTATGCTGGGCATTAGCATCGCAGCAAAGAACCAGACCAAGACTGCGCCGCTCACAGAACCCTACGAGAGTAGCGACCTTCCCAGGTGGTGGCGCCTCCAAAGCATCGTAAGGAAAGTAAGCAGATGCAATCACAAACCTCGACCATCCGTGCATACTCTTAAAACTAATCTCTGCCGCAACCAGATCCTGACAACAGAATGCGTCAAGGCAGGTCGCTGCGAGATGGGATGATATTATAAGGCCGGCTCTTGGTCTAATCGAGTTTCTGTCATATAATATCGTGGCCCCTTTCAACAAGCCAAGGCCACAGAGGCGACCCCTAAAGACCCAGGGCTCTTGTACTGTTGTTATGTGAGGTGATGTGTGCAGCTGGGTGAGTCGTCTACTTAGGAGTACAGTAGCGGCTTTAGAATGCTGCAAGTTGATCTGCGTTACCGTCAAAGGACGATAGCTACGAGAATCGTCCGAGCCACTCATCTGGGAAAGACATGAAAGGTCACAGTCCCAAAGAAGAGACTCAGACGGCTCCGGTACCGAGAAACCATGACATCAACAGTGGCCTCGTCCACTCGCACCACAAGATTAGCACCTTCTTTACCATCCCGGTTGCTACCCCTGGTGTGCGAAAGAACTCTCCAAAGCCTCGTGTTGATGCCAGGGTTCTGAGCACGCAGACAAGAAAGGACATCTGTGGTCGTCAGATCGGGATCCGGAATCCAGCAGATGGCCTTCCTGAGGGACACGCCTGCTTCGCTATAGACCGCGAAGCGAGTGGTCCCCATGGGGGGCACGTCCTTGACTGCACCCCTGAGCCAATCAAAGTTGGCCTGAGACGCGCACGACACCTGTAGAGTGCCGTCCTTTGTCTCATAGCCCCTCGCATTAGCTTCAGGACCGGAGGCAATGACGCGACGCATCAGATGACCTTTGCAGTGTTTTATTTCTGCATCAGTCAGCTGATGGTCAGGCCCCAGCTTCCCAATCACCGCCATTGGTTGCGGGCCGTTAGCCTTCTCGCTGTACGATGGCTTGGCTGCACCTTTGGAAGTGCTTGAGCGAAAGTCCAGCTCACCACCCGCCACTGGCAGAGATTTCGCCGGGCAGATGGTTTTGCTGGATACGAGGGGCTGGGCAAGTTGCAGCTTATTGGCAACATTCTTCCCCGCCACATTAGCCGCCACCGAGGTTTCGCTCGTACCCTTTGGGGTCGTGGCGCCACCAGCAGTAACAGCTGCAGGGCAGGTGGGAATGCTGTTTTCAGCAACAATCTTCCGCCGCTTACCTCGCGAGCGAGCTTTCGGAGCGGTCAATCCCTCCGCAGGCTCGGTGGCTTCCGTGGGTGTCACTTCCGCCGACCTGGGCCTTTTGGAGGGAGTCGACACAGAAGGGCCGGCAGAGCCACGTGAGGATTTCTCCTGCACGAGCGTATCAAGCCGCTTCTTTCTCTGTCTCCTCGCTTGTGTTCTCGTTACCCTAGAACCATTGGTAGGTCGTTCCGCCACTGTGGTGACTTCCCGACGCAGGCCCTCTGGATCCAGGGTACGTTCCTCCGTCTCTGAAGAAGAAGCGATTGCGGTAACAATCCCCGTCTCCTCCAGGATGCGCTCTCGCTGATAAAGGCGAGAGACTTTAGCGATGGTTGGGACCTCCAGAATCCGTGCCCCTGCCGCCGAAGCGGGTGGATTTCCACATGCGTGGGTTCCACCTGGAGTAATAAATATTTTTTTGTCCATCGCCAGACAGTGGTTTTTGTTCGGGACTCCTCCCTAGCCAGTTTGGTCCGCGGATGGTACCCATTCTCTATACCATCATTGTGATAGACAGACAGCCATAACTCCCGCCCCTCCTAAGAGGTTCAGAAGTAATGTCATTTGCCTACCAAAGGTCCCCCTATCCGCCACCTGGGGACGCGTCCGATGGGATGTCAGGCAAATCCAACACGGAAAAAAAATGCAAATCAATTACCAAAAGGTCTAGCATAATGTTCAATACTGCCATGAGAGTAGTCTTGAGAGCTCCGCTTATACATAAACTAGCTGTTCTCTGAATACGCTGTAAGTTTTTCATAAAATAGCTTTTATGAAGTGCCGACCACACTAAGTGTATTGGGGAATTTGCCTTTAACCGCGATTACAGTATCGTGTGCATAGGCAACAACGTGCACTCATCCTCTTAGTTTATTCATTGTCAGCACTGAAATGAGAGGATATAGCACGCCGCCTTGAGAAGTACCCCTGCTGACGGATTTACGTAAACTCGAGGCACCCAATGTTGAATTCACAAATCTGCATAGAAGCTTTTGTTCAATGAAAGCAACCAGCGCTCCGGGGACGCCCAACTCCGTCAGTGCTCAGGTTATATTCCAGGGTAGGATATTATTAAAAGCGCCCGCAATATCTAGGAAAGGTACCAATGTGTATTATTTGTTTTCCATTGATTTATCAATTACCGTCACTAGCGAATTCAAAGCTGTTTCTGTAGATTTACCTTTACAGTACGCTTGTTGTGAAATCGCCATTTGAGATGGAGTTATTATTTCCCTGATATATGTTTCTATTAATCTCTCTAGAGTTTTGAATAAAAAGTAAGAAAGACTGATAGGCCTAAAATGCTTTGGACTAACATGCGTACTTTTCCCCGCCTTTTGGATAAAAACCACTTTCACTTCCCTCCAAGGTGAGGGTATATGATTTACACTTAACCCACTTTTGAAAATAGTTATTAACCATTCCGGACTTTGCCCTAGTATTATGTGCAGTTTCCACTTTACCCGTTGCTTGGTTATCAGGAAAGTGTGTACTTAACTTTAAATTCAGGGACTCCTCACTTAATTTTGTACAGCTCTTGTCAGGTTTCTGGAAGTAACCAATTGTTGGAGTGGAGCTTGAGAGAATTTTTTGTAATCGAGATGCCTGTGTGGTGCCCTCAATATCACCACAGAAGGACCTCCAAAATGTTTTTTTGCTTTTCTCAATTCCTTTTTGTATTTCTTTAGCTTGTCGCTATAACAATCTAACAATCCCAGTCGCTTTGGTTCCGAGAGGGCTTTGCTTTATTGAATTGGTCTCTAGACTCCATTCTTAGTTCAGAGGACCACCAGGGGGGCTGCCTCTTACCTCTATTATAACTTTTAAGACACGCTGTATTTATTGCCTTCATGTAAGAGTTGGTGAAAGACCTAACAAGAACTAGGGATTCAGCATTGTTAGAAATTTGTGGTCGATATTTAGGAAATATTTTCTCTAGCATAAGATTATACTTCTGCCTGTTAGTCCTTCTATAAGTCCTATAAGTAATTGGTAGTGTCTGAGAATGAGTGTTCCGATAGAACCTTCCATTGTACCACATTTTTATTATAATATATCTGATACCAACGTAATATCTAGCACTTCTTGACGATAGCGAGTGATAAATGTGGGTTCATTTTCCCTGCTACAAAGTAGGAACTTTATACTCATAATATAATTGAAAAGAAACTCACCCCGGTCGTTGATGTCCGAGCTACCCCATACCGTATGGTGAGCATTTGCATCACCCCCCAGTATAAGACCCATGCTATTCGCTTTTAACTTCCTTAACATGACCGATGGTAGTAGCCCTGGGTCATTATCGGAGAGGTACATGGAGTTAAGTAATTATGAATTTTAAAAACATTAAGTTGTGATTTAGCAAGTATATTCGCCTTGATTTTACTTTACTGTGGTGGAGGTTTATTTGTAGGAGCTTCATTAGTATCGCATCTGCGCCATCTTGCGAGTCGCTAAGCAGCTAATTCTCCGAGTACATTCTGTTCAGGTCCCTGCTAAGCTCAGTACCTGAAGATATGGACATTCTTCTGGCTGTCGAATTTACTCACTGTTTCTAATTCATTATCGATC
This sequence comes from Clusia tigrina, assembly GCA_920105625.2. Taxonomy (NCBI): domain Eukaryota; kingdom Metazoa; phylum Arthropoda; class Insecta; order Diptera; family Clusiidae; genus Clusia; species Clusia tigrina. The sequence continues at coordinate 1,075,846 of CAKKTE020000572.1, forward strand.
TTGTCATTTATTTCCGATTCGGCGGTTGACACGAGACAATCAATGGCTTCGGTGTCTCTTTATTTAGCAGCAGCAGCACCTGCATCGTGAAACGTTTCCTCTCAACCGCTTCTGTGTTACCATTACTACTTTCAATTTTGATGAATCTCCATTCATTTACCGGGAGTCCCAGGTTGCTTGCTCTGAATATCTTCATTATTGTCTCGGGGTCGTCCGGTGTAGCCGGAATCCTCTCGCTCTCGGACAGGTTTGGAATATCTTCCCCATCGACCGTTACCAGTTTGACACCCGGGTACACCTCCCCTACTTCTGAGATGGCAGCCTCTCTCATCGTCGCGGGCGAACATCTTTATCTGGCCCGGGTGCCAGCCTGCATCCTCGCATGTCGGTGAGAGACAGGGATTTTTTTCTAGAACCCCTAGGAACACATCTGCTAGGGCGGCTTGAACCCACTTGCACTGCGTACGCGGAAATTTTCCCTTCTGAATTTCCCGTATCTAGTACGCCTATAAATATGCAGTTCTTTGCAACTTCCGCGAATATTTTCCTCGGAGTGACACTTTGGATCTTCACTCTTTTTGGCAACTTGGCGTCTCTTTTTGACGATCTCTGTCTCTTCGGTGCCGGGACAGGTACGTTGAGTTTAAAATCTGGCAAGATCGCCTTTGCCCACTCAGTGAAACTTCTTACTTCGTTAGTGAGTTCCACGCCTGTCGGTTCCTTCCATGGCTCCTTGATTTTTGGACATTTGCTACCAAGATCACCAGACGGGCCCCCACCCTGGCTGATTTTCAGCATGGGTCGCATAACACCTTGATCCAGCCCTTTACCCCGACCATGACAAGAGTGCAAAGAACAGATGCTGTACTATTGATGAGCAAACACCCGACTTTACATCCTCATTTTAGCTATATACCTCTTGACAACATGATCATACTGTGATATCTATTACCAGTTGGCACTCTCGAGGAGTGTTCAGTGGAGGTTTTTTGCCAACAATACTATATTGCTATATATAGTAAACTATCTGCTCTTTTCCAGATCCAGCTAAGGCGCCACTTTATACGACCCCTGGAATCCGCTGATAAATGAAAAGATTTGGTACAACAGTGATGTGGTATGTAGTAGTTTGGCTGGTCCAAGTTGGGCTGTGCAAATACAGACATGTGACCAAGGCTCTCACACTCCTACATGAACGAAATGAACTGCGAACGGATTTCAAGCGAATGTAACAGGCATATTTCAAGCATGTGGAATCGACGGCGAGCGATATCAAAATAGTCTCTGAGACAAATTTTTTTATTTTTTTATTATATATATATTTTATTGAATCTCCTAAAAAATATCTTAGAACTAACAATAAATCTTCATAGTATATTTAACATTTCACTTTTAAATTCATATTAATCATTACCAACCTCCCAGTGCCAGTGCTTTCAGGAGTTATGGTATATGAAAGGAAGTAGCGCAATACTTAAATAATAGCGTAATGAATAAGCTTAAAATCTAATTTGTTGCGAAGCGCAGCACGTCCATCCTTTTCAGGCGAGTGTGTCCTTGATGCTGTAGTAAGCGCCTCGCTAATGCATTGGGATGCTTGTCTAGCTTTGCTAAGTAAGATTCAGCAAGTCGGGAAACTTCTTTAGTTACATACGGGATATGTAAATCTCTGTGGATGTTAACGTTTTTGATGTACCAAGGAGCATTGGTAATCATTCGAAGAATTTTCGATTGGGCTTTCTGCAGCTTTTCGACATTTGAGGGTGAAGCAGTACCCCAGAGTTGGATACCGTAGGTCCACATGGGCTTGATAATTACTTTATAGAGTAGAACTTTAAAGTCCAGTTTGAGCTTGGACTGCCTGTTCAAAAGCCAGTTTAGCTCACTTATTTTGAGTTTAATTTGAGTAATTTTTGCACTTATATGCTTTGCCCAAGTCAGTCTACGATCTAAATGCATTCCTAAATATTTAGTTTCTGTCGCCTGAGGGATCGGCTTGGTGTTAATTTGCACAGGGGGCAAGTACTCCTGCATAGAGTGAATGTGACATGAACGCATTTCGACTCATTGACTTTGATTCTCCAGTGGTCAAGCCATTCCTGAAGCATGTTGACGTGTACTTGGAGAAGTTTTGACGCCTCTTTCGGATTTGTGTGAGTACACAATATGGCTGTGTCATCGGCAAAAGTATAGGTGATAGTCTTGCCGTTTGTTGGCATATCTGCAGTGAACAACGTATAGAGCAGGGGACCTAATACGCTGCCTTGCGGTACTCCAGCTTTTATAGGGTATTCATCTTAGATGAAGCTTTTTTGTTTCACCACAAAGCGTCTACCTGAGAGATAGCTTTCGAGCAATGTGTAGATGTTAAGAGGTAACATACATTTTAGTTTGTGCAAGATTCCTTCGTGCCAGACCTTATCAAATGCCTGAGTGATGTCGAGAAAAACTGCGGAACAATATTGCTTCTTGTCGAACGTTTCTTGTATAGTGTTTACAATGCGATGAACTTGTTCGATAGTACTGTGTTTTTCTCTAAACCCAAACTGGTGGTTTGGTATAACATTACACTGTTTGACAACGTCTTTAATTCGCTTTATTAACAAACTTTCAAAGAGTTTTGAAAAAATTGATAGCAGACTAATTGGTCTGTAGGAAGAGACGCTTGTTGGGTCCTTTCCTGCTTTGGGAATCATGATAATTTGAGAAATTTTCCATGAGTAAGGAAAGAATCCAATGCGTATTATAGCATTTAATATATGCAAGAGATGCATTGTGGCTATTGCTGGGAGCTCTTTTATCATTTGGCCCGTAATCAGATCACGCCCTGGAGATTTTTTGGCGTTGAGTTCTTTGATAGCGTTTGTCAGCTCCTTTTTGGCAATCGAGATACCATTGACGCTAGGGATAGCATCAACCGCCGTTAGAGAACGGACGGAACTAGCAAGATTAGGGGTGAAAACTTGCTCCAAATGATTTGCGAATGCTATTCCCTTTTCTGCATTACTTCTTGCCCAGTTGCTGTTGGGAAGGCGTATTGGTGATTCCATTTGAATGGGTTTTTTCGAGTTTTTGGCCGTTCGCCATAGAAAATAGCTTGAGGCTTCTGTAGGACAGAGGGTCTCTACAAACTCGTGAAACTCGGAGGTTTCCTTTTCTTTTAGAAGGTGATGCAGTTTTTTAGTACATTCATTCAGTTTCTTCTTCAGAGAATGTGATCTCTGCAATTGCCATTCTCTCCTAAGAGATCTTTTTTCGGAGAGGAGCTTCAGAATGTCTTGGGGAGTACACTCTTGTCGGGTTTGAACTTTAGAACGTGGTGTAGAAATTTTTACTGTTTGGGATAGCAATTGAGTGAAATTGAAAACAGCGGAGTTTATTTCCTGCTCAGACTTTAGGGAAGTCTTTATTTCAAGATGTGAACTTGTGAACATCTTATATTTAAGCCAGTCTGTATTCTTGTAGTCGAAACTACCACTCACGTTTTTCTGATAGGAGTTTTCAGAAAAGATAGTTATTATTGTGGGAGTGTGATCAGAGGACAGCTCCAGAGAGGAATGCACAAGAGAGTGTACATTATTTATACCTCTAGTGATGGCGAAGTCAATAAGATCTGGAATCTTCTGTTTGTCGGATGGCCAGTATGTAGGCTTACCATTGGACAAGACATTAAGACCAAGAGCATTTATCGCAGAGAAGAGTTTTCTGCCTTTGGCAGTTACTAAACGTGAGCCCCAATGAGTATGCTTTGCATTAAAGTCTCCAGCAGCAATGAACTTAGCATCGAGAGTACTAAAGAATTGTTTGTACTGCTGCTCATCTATATTAAACCTGGGTGGGTAATAGATGGATGATACTGTCAAGCCTTTGACGTATTCTTCGAGCTGAATAGTCGTCGCTTGTAGATAATCGGTACAGTATCCTTGCATTGGGAAATGCTTTATTCTATTATTGATCACTTTGTATGCTCCCGTAACGTCCTTGACTAACACCATAGCCGGTACCAGAATTAATTGCCCGCCTTCTGATTCTCCCATATGTGAGTATTATCGGCTCACTCTGTGATGCATTCTCGTGATGTAACAGCATGTGATGCGCAGATTTCAAGTACGACAGCGTACTTAAGATGGCCGATGCTTGGTCTGCTTTGCTAGACAGCAGTTGAATATTTGATTTATCGGGTGACTGTAGCGTGCATAGCGAGGCCATACCTTCCAAAAATATCGTGGTGGGATTATCAAAACGTTCCGTAAGCCTCTCCAAAGCCTTCGAATAGTTTTCAGTGGTTACTTAGAATGCCTTAACAGTCTCTAGCGCGGAACCCTTTAAATAAGATAGATTATAGTTCAATTTGTAGATGTTCGACAATATTTTAATAATAATAATTTTGAATTCAGCTGATTTATTAAAAGACATACTAATAACGTACAAGCAAAAATAGTGCAAAAGGAATGAGTGAAAGTTAGTGTAATAGTAAATGGAATTGAATACGTGAGTGTGCATGCGTATATTTACATCAGTGCATGCTTATATCCACAGCCGTAGAGTTAATAATGCAAATAGGGTCATCCAACACAGGGCTCACATTCAAGAATATCTACGGCGCTTGGGAGATAAGGTAGCACACATGTCCGCTCTCTAGCGGAAAAGGCGATCGCTGGGGTTGTTGTGTCCATTATTCTCTATGGGCGCCATTATGGGCCGTAAATGCGGATGTAAAGCCTTATCTCCGCACCATTGAGGCAGCGTAAAAAAGAAGTGCAATGCGAGTAATCTGCGCAGACTGCACCGTATCCACATATGCCACCTTGGTAATAGCCGCATCACTCCCGTGAACCTCCTAGCGAAAGAAGCGATGAACCTCCTACAATGGCAAAGGGACACACGAGACAACTGTAGAAGAGCATTTGGAAATTGTCAAGCCTAGAACAATTCAAGAGTGACAAGCCTAGTGAGGCATATCTTATAAAGGCCGCTGGGGGCTGATCCCCAATATTCAGCAATAGGTAAGCAGGTCACATGGTGAGGTGAACTATCATGGCAGACAACTGCTGACAGGGCGTGGAGGATTTCAGGCACAATGCATAGATTCCACTTGGAGGAATCCTCCTACTGTCATACTAAGGATTTACAGAGATAGAAGATACCAAATATATCTTCTTTTATTGCCCACTGTATAAAAGTGCTAGAGGCACTACAAGGAGTGTGTGCAGAGCAAGTGATGCCCGACAACATAGTATAGCATATTCTTAAGAGCGCTGAGAAATGGGCTGCTTTGTGAGACACCACCGCCAAGCAGTTCCAGCAATAGCCATGGGCCGTACCAACTCGTTCCTCTGGTTTAGGTTCATTACCATGAATCCTCAGCAGTACCGGAGAGGGTTGTCGCGATGATACATTCTGCATCGGTATTCTTCGATGCGGTTGGAGCTGTGAAGCAAAGATTACTTTAATATGTGGGAAGCCCTTGGGCAGACAAAGAAACCTGAAAGAAAATATGAAAAAATTTTTATATATGACATTTTATACGGGCGGAAATATTCAGAATTTCAGGAATAATAATGCCAAGCAATTCACCTTGGAATTCACATTTCCAATTGGTATCTAAAAAGTCTGCTGACATTATTAAAAAAATGGAGACTGATTAGTCGATGTGACGCTAAAGCAGGGTTTTCCAATCCCGAGAATAGACGAAATTCTGGACCAATTAGGTCATTGTAGATATTTTTCTACACTAGATTTGATAGTGGCAGCGGGAGACAGAGAGAAAATAGCGTTCAGTACATCACTTGGCCTTTTGAAGTTAAAATGTATGCCTTTCAGATTCACTGGTCCACCGCAACTTTGCAGTGACTACTGAATAGTATTGTAGGAGAATTTTCTTCTCGTAAACTTAGACGAGGGGTTCATAAGAAGTGAGCTTCAAAGATTTCTCATATTTTATTTTTTTTATAGTTTTTAGTCTAAAATTTTGTAGACTATTGTATTTAATTAATATTTTTTCTTTGTATGCATTTCAGTTACATTCTTAATTTTAATATCTGCTATTTCAAATATTTATTGAGATACTTTAATTTATTTTATTTGCTGCGAGAGCTAAAAATTTTACACACATTCACATCACATTCTTGTCACCAACTGCTCTTTTAAGTTCTGTCAAAATTCTTCACGAACCTTCTATAAAAAAAATAGCAACAAAAACTTTCAGTTATTTTATTTGAAGCAAAACAAGCAAAAAGTATTTAAATCTTCTTCGCGAAGAAAAGTAACAACAAATTGTAAGGCAAATGAAACAATAACAAAACAGCAGCCAGGAAGCCATTAGTGCTGTTGCTAATGCAAGCATATAAGACGATGACCGTCTGTCCAGCTGACGTCAGTTTGACAGACGGAGGCCGCAAAACTATAACAGTTATTATTTATTCAGAATTAGACTGATAAATGCATTTAAATGACAAGAAGTAATGTAAATATGTATGTTTTGAAACATATGTAATTATGTGAAGATGATGATGAGGCTGCAGTGCTGACCAGAGTGGGGATTTTGTAATTAAAAGGGGATAAATGAGAATACCCATAAAAATGTTGTTTGGGTACAAAAACTCCCAAACATTCACCCGGCCAAAAACTTTCGGTTTTTAATATGCAAGTTGATTTATGATTCTATAACTTCTGATGATGTGACTTCATTTATTGGTAAACGACATAATTTTGCTATTGGACGGTTGATGTATTTTCCGTTGCAGTAGAGCGTAACAACTCGAACCAAACCATCATGGCTCGGATGCAATTCTTCTACTTTTGCGAGAGGCCATTGACCAGGAACCTTTTTTCATGGAGTAAAAGTACTACATCACCAACTTTAATGTTGTCGATGATTTTATTCCATTTGGGGCATTATTGTGGTCGACACATGTACTCCTTTTGCCATCTTACCCAAAAGTGTTGTTTGAGGTGTTCGATTTGTTTCCAACGGTGAAGTCGATCGATGTTTGCATCAATTAAATCTTCATCTGGGAAACTGTTGGTTCCCAATCAAAAAGTGCGGAGGTGTGAGCGCGTTGTTATCTTGGGGATCAGTTGACAGTGGACAAAGAGGCCTAGATTTAAATATGCTTTAAATTTGCGCGAGAAGCGTACTTAGTTCTTCATACGTGAGGAGGCGATCTTTAATTATTCGGCGCAAATGATGTTTTGTAGATTTTACCCCTGCTTCCCATAGTTTCAGCGAGATGCTCAGGAAGAGAAAGTTTATTTTGCTGGTAGATGACTTGTAGTTCTTTATTCGCGCCAACAAAATTTGTACCACAGTCAGAGTACAAGTCGGTACAAATTCCACGACGAGCAATAAAACGGCGGTAGGCTGCCAGAAATGCACCTACAGTAAGGCTGGTAACGGCTTCCAAATGTATTGCCTTGGTGCACATACATATAAAGAGACAAATATATCCCTTAGAGGTAGATGCCGTTCTCAAAGATGATGTTTTAATGTTGATGGGACCGGCATAGTCTAGTCCACTATGCTTGAAGGCACGCGCTGGTTGAAGGCGTACTGCTGGCAGGTTACCCATTAACTGCTGACAAGTTTGAGTTTTTTACTGGAAGCACACGATGCAATTTCGCTGGGCCTGTTTTGCTAAGTCACGAGCAGAGACTATCCAATAATGTCGTGAAACATAAGACTGCATTAACAAAAGACTACCATGACAAGTCTTTTTATGTGCTGCTGAAAAGATAAGAATGGAAATAGGATTCTTTTCAGTTAAAAGTATAGGATGCTTCATGTGGAATGGAATCTCAGCCAGAGATATGCGATCACCAATTCTTAAAATATCCAATTCATCTAAAAATGGAATTCGGCTGTTATTAGGAAGAGGTTTATTCGATTTTAAGCAGCGTATTTCCTCACGAAATGTTATAGCTTGTGTAAGTCGAATTAAATGATTCATTGCTCTTGTAAGATCCCATGTTTTTAAAAAGCTTAAATTTATTTCTAACTTTTTTATTTTGCTTTTTAAGTTCTCGAAATGTCTGCCATCACACGCGTCAATGAAGCTGGAGTATTTCGATATAAAATTTAGAAACTCTTTTGTTGTTTCTACATTAGCTGAGTGAACTGCAATACTGTTGTTGTAAATTTTTTCTTCTGTAGTAGCGTTGACCGGTGATTTATCAATAACAATACTTGTAGGGGAAGTAAGCCACTTATCCGAATTTGATTTTAGCCAATGTGGACCATTCCACCATAGTAAATGTTTACTGAGTTTCTTCGTCGGAAATTTTATGAATTTGTGCCACCCTATTTGCAAAGTAGACTTCCAACCGTCTGTGATAATTTTTGAGCCGCGCAAGAACGATGGTGCTATCCGTCCAGTACACGATTCGCCCAATATTTAAGTCGTTGTTTAATTTAATTTTAGCAACCAATTTTGCTAAAAGTGTAGCAGCACATAATTCCAGCCTGGGAATTGTTTCATTTTTTAAAGGTGCAACCTTTGTTTTTGCCTGTAATAAATTTGTAATTGCCTCACCAGATTCGGATATAATTCGTGCGTATACCACAGCAGCGTAGGCAGCTTGTGATGCATCACTAAATCCGTGAAGGTCAATTGTTGCTTTTGTAGATATGTATCATAGCCATCTAGGAATTTCGATTTTTTCAAGCCACTTCAGAGTTGATCGAAAGTTTACCCATTCAGATTGGATTTCCTGTGGTAGTGTATCATCCCAATCGTGTTTTAATTTCCACAGCTGCTGGAACATAATTTTTGCTTTGATAGTTGTGGGAGATAACCATCCTAGGGGATCAAATAATTTTGCTGCATCTGAAAGCAAAGTACGTTTAGTGACAGTATTAGAAAAAGTAAAATTTATTGTAAAACAAAACGAATCATTCGTAATGTCCCAATAAAGACCAAGAGCTTTCGCCATGTTTGGTTGGTTTAGTGTAAATAGGTCTTTCTTTTCACGATCTTCTTCTGGAATATGATTAAGTAATCGTGAAGAGTTGGAATTCCATTTCCGAAGGTGAATACCATATTACTGTAAGTATGTCACTGTAAGTAAACTATAAATATTAATTTTGTTTGACGCCTCATCTCCCCAAAGTATACATTGTAAACTTTGATGTTCTTTACAGACATTTATTTGTCTGAAACTTTTCTCTAAATCAGCTGTGAAAGCAATTCGATATCTCCTCCATCGAGATATAACTGTAGACAAATCATTTTGTAGTGCAGGACCAGCTGATAGCTCTTCATTTATAGAAATCTGAGGAGGTCTATGATTTCGGGCATAAAAAACAACACGCAATTTTGTTGTTGTGCTACTTTCGTGATGGGGAAAGATATATGCATTTTTTTTGGATATATATATATATAAATATGCATGAGGGTACTCACCAAGCTTTACCATATGGTTAAGAGTTTCATACTCTGTCATAAATTTCTTGTATTCCTCAGCATATTTTGACTTATTTTTGGAAGTGATTTCCAGCTGTTTTGGCCGTTTTAGTGCACTGTAGTCCGTGTAGGAAAAAGGAGGAGGGGGTTTACCTTGTAGTAAACTTTTAAACGGTAAATGGACCGTATAGCGTCCTGTATCATCTCTACTGTGAGTTTCCTTAAACAATTTTTCACATAACAATTCTTCAGGTGTGAATTGTTTTTCATCGAAAAATTCCTCCTGTTCCCAAAACAGCCGTAATTGGTCTCCTAATGCACACAGATTAGCAGAAATTGTTGTAGCAGGCAAATTTAATCTCGGCACACCAGAAACCGTATATCCAAAATAAGTTTCCTGAAAAAATAGCCCATTTTCCAGTTTTTTCATTCCAGATAGTAATAGGTCACCATATTCCGAGAAGGATCAATTTTTTCTGCTAACAAGAAATTTTTGTCTGCAAGATAAATTTCTGGCAACCCTGAAACCATTTTCAAATTTAATTTGGGGGGAACATACGACGAAACTGAAGGTACAACAAGTGCATTGATTGTCAATTCAAATTGTTGTTTGTACGTGGAGTAGAGATTTATTTTTTCCGATTTTTGTCCCGTTACAGATTTATGTCCTCCAATGCCACAAACATCGACATACGTTTTTAGTGTCGGTATAGATAACAGCTGAGCTAGTTTCTCAGAAATAAAAGATACTTGTGATCCCTGATCTAAAAGGGCTTTTACACTATAAAAAGAGTCATTTACTTTTATAATTACCTTTACTGTGGCAAATAAGGCTGGATTTATAAAATTAGTACTAATTTTGCTATGAAGTGTACTTACAGATGTTGCAATTGTAGGGGTAGATGTATTAGTTGGCGGAGCAAAAGTCTGGTTTGCTGTAGAATTAACTGTAAAATTAGCGGTAGAATTAGCTGTAGTTGCAGATATCGAAGAGTTGTTTCCGGAAAAGTATTCGTTGTGTACTACCGTGTGTTGTGGCTCATTACAAGTTTGGCATACTGATTTTAACTTACAAGTAGCCTGTAGATGTCCAGATCGAAGGCAAATTCTGCACAACCGATGTTGATTAACGATGTTTTTCTTCTCTGCTGAAGATATCGTTGCAAATTTAAAACATTTGTATAATGGATGACGTTTATTGCAGCACGGGCAGTTTTCATCCTACATTGTAGAAGTAGCTGTGTGGGCTCGTATAGTTTTCGTTGGCTTACGATGATTCTCACAATTTTTGTCTTTATTACTTTTGTGTGGGTTGAAATAGCTTTCAGCTTGAACGCATTCAAGACCCCGAAAAGTAGTTTCTAAAACGACAAGCATTTCTTTGATGGGTGGTATCGTTGTATTAGTTTTAAGGGACAGCTCCCACTCCTTACGAGTTTGAACATCAAGCTTTTGTGACGTCATGTAGACTAAGATCGAATCCCATTTAGTGGTATCAATTTTAAGTGCTTTAAGTTGAGCTAAGCCACTTCTGGTGGTATCAAGTAACTGTTTTACTGATTGCACATTACCTGACAAAGGCGAGATTGAAAACAGGCGGTTAAGAATTTGATCAACAAGCTTCCTTTCGTTATGAAATCTCCTCTCGACTGCTTCCCACGCAATATCGTAGCTAGAATCAGCAGTTGGATATTTGTAGACAAACGAAGAGGTGTACCAGTGCACGAGCTTTGTAGATATAAAAATTTTGGGCTGCGATGAACAAGCGATAAATATGTGTCTCGATAAGAAATGCACTCGAGATAATCTCCAGAAAATGTCGGCAGGTTAATTTTTGGCAGTCTGGCTCCAGCGATGAACGTTTCATTTCGGCTGCTTGTGGCGAAAGTACTGGAACGGACGGTTGGAGTCTGTGGAGAATCAAATTCAAACTTTAGGTCAAGTAAAGTTGTTTTTAATAAAATATATGTATCATAACATGTATAATACACATCGGAACTTAGGTATGGCACATGCTTTTCAGCAATCGAGTTTTCCCGTACGTTGAACATAACTAGGTCTTGGCCATCTTTGAACAAACGAAAGTTTTGTTCAAAATCCTCCAAAACGGTTTGTACATACCCCTTAGTTTTGGCTTCATTCGGTTTAGTAGCAAAAGAGGTATTTAAACGTTGAATATATTTGTGTATACCTTTTTGTTCCTCAATTGCAGCATCAATTGACTCCATTTTGTTGTGAGTTTGAGCACGAAATTCGATGCAACAAAATAGGTTATGTTATCCGTAGCATGACGGCAGTAATTTTAGGTTAAGAATTTAAGAGATTTGAGTCAGCACGAGGACAGATCGCGGGTTTCGGCACCACTTTTAGTGTAGGAGAATTTTCTTCTCGAAAACTTAGACGAAGGGTTCATAAGAAGTGAGCTTCAAAGATTTCTAATATTTTATTTTTTTTTATAGATTTTAGTCTAAAATTTTGTAAACTACTGTATTTAATTAATATTTTTTCTTTGTATGTATTTCAGTTACATTCTTAATTTTAATATCTGCTATTTCAGTTACTTTAATTTATTTTATTTGCTGCGAGAGCTAACAATTTTACACACATTCACACCACATTCTTGTCAACAACTCTTTTTATTTCTGTCAAAATTCTTCACGAACCTTCTATAAAAAAATAGCAACAAAAACTATTCAGTTATTTTATTTAAAGCAAAACATGCAAAAAGGATTTAAATCTTCTTCACGAAGAAAGGTAACAACAAATTGTAAGGCAAATGAAACAATAACAAAACAGCAGCCAGGAAGCCGTTAGTGCTGTTGATAATGCAAGCATATAAGACGATGACCGTCAGTTCGACAGACGGAGGCAACAAAACTATAACAGTTATTATTTATTCAGAATTAGACTGATAAATGCATTAAATGACAAGCAGTAATATAAATATGTATGTTTTGAAACATATGTAATTATGTGAAGATGATGATGAGGCTGCAGTGCTGACTAGAGTGGGGATTTTGGAATTAAATGGGGATAAATGAGAATACCCATAAACATGTTGTTTGGGTATAAAAACTCCCAAACAAGTATGTTCAGAGGTTTACAAGGTCTGGATTGTTTCGTGTATTTGGATGATATACTGATATACGCGAAGAACTTGGTGGACCACAATATTATTATTATGTGTAGGGGATTAAACACCGCGACCTTTCGATATATTGTGCCCCCATCAGAGGTTCAAAGTACATATTTGAGTCCTATCCTCTGGATAAATGTGATTATAAGTTTTGGCTCCAGAGGTTTCACATCACTGGCTCAGCCCTGGAAAAATCCCAAGTATTTCCTGCGGGTGTGCCTGAGAGCCGAACATTCTGTGTCCTGTGAGTAGGCCTGTCATCATCCTAAGATTATTCTTATAGAGATTGATGAGTGATTCGAATCTCTTTAGGTGGTATGTCCCTAGCAGAATCTTTGATACCCTTAGGCCTGGTGTGTTAATAAAGTGTTTGTCTCTATGGTGTCCCTCATAGATCCTAAGCTGGCTGAACAGCTTGCCATTGCCTACACCACAGAAGGGTTCTGGGCCACTAAAGGGTGTTGCAAGGGGGCTGCAACACCCTTTAGTGGCCCAGATGCAAGTTCATCGACAATCTCGTTCCCTTCTATGCCAGCATGTCCTGGTACCCATAGAATTGTAATTTTGTTGCGTGAGCTAAGAGCATTAAGTTTTTTGATGCACTCCCATACCAGTTCGAATTTACCTGATAAGAGGTAAGTGCCCTAATGGCCGATTGGCTATCCGATTAGATTGCAATTTTCTACGTTCGTAACCCTTTTCAATGTTGAAATGTGCACATCTCTCAATGGCGTGGAGTTCCGCCTGGAAGATGCTAGTATATTTGCCTAGGGATTCATAGTATTTGTATCTAGGCCCAAATATCCCTGCGCCGGAACCCTCTTCTGTGAGAGACCCGTCGGTATATCCGTTGATCGTGGACTGATCTAACCTGTAGGATTCGCTGAGACCTCTCCATGTGTTTTTTTAGCTCCACTCTTTTTTAAACAACTTAGTGAAGCTGTAGCGCGTGTTTGTAAAGCATTTCGGTATACAGATGTCTGAAGTATGACGTTCAGAGCAGCTGTAAGACAAGTTCTCATAGCCAGCAAGCCTTTGCGCCCTAGCTAGTGCTTGCGCAAAGTTTAGTCGTCTTTCTTTCTTAGCCCACAGAACCGCTCCATAAGTGTCGATCACTCATTGGGCATAACATCATGATGTACATACATCGCAAGATCTTGGGATTGCAACCCCAATTTTTCTCCTTGATTGATCTGCATATCATGTGATATTTTTTCGCTTTACTGATTGTCTCATTGATGTGAGACCTCCATGATAGTTTTCTTTCTAGTATGATACCTAGAAATTTTATTTCAGATTGCACATTGATCTCCACTCCATTTAGTTGCATGAATTATAAGTTTTTGAGTTTATCTATACTCCTTAAAGGGACAACAATAGTTTTTATAGGGTTTTTTAAGCTCCATCCTGTTCCACTAATCACCTGTAATTTTAAACAACATTGGAGTAGTTCACACAGTCGTCTCTCAAATTTTCCCCTGCATGCAATAGCTACTTCGTCAGCATATCACTGATATCATAAACCCAGGTTTGTTAATTCCCAGAGAAGTTCGTCCACCACAAGACACCAGAGCAGGGGAGATAGTACTCCACCCTGCGGACATCCTCGAACATTATTAGCTACTGTGGTTGTTGAGGTGAGTGATACTTCGTTTGTTCTGGCTTTCAGCATTTGTTCTATCCAATTAGATATGGTAGAGTCTACCCCTTACAAACAAGAACCCTAGGCACTGTCTCATGTGAGGTGTTGCGAAAGGCTCCTTCAATGTCCAAAAAAGCCTCTAACGCCTCCTCCTTTTGCTCGAGGGCTGGCTGGAATGTTTCCGTCAGCTGGTACAGAGCATTTTCAGAAGATCTGCCTGCTCTATATGCATGTTGGTTCGGATGGAGGGGTGCATACGCCACAATCTGTGTTCTGATGAAGTTGCCACAGACCTTTTCAGCTGTTTTCGAGATGAATGAGGTTAGGCATATTGGCCTATAGGATTTGGGATTAAGTGCATCCTTCTTCCCAGCCTTCGGGATGAAAACTAGCTGGGCCCTTCAACATAGTGCTGGTATGTAGCCCAGTGCCCAATAGTGGTTGAAAGAAGAGATCTAACTCCTTTTGTAGCAGGGCTGGAAAGATACCATCCACCCCTGGTGACCTAAAAGGTTTTAACGTGTGGATGGCCCATTTTAGCCGATCGCCAGTACATATAGATTTTGCTATAGCCCAGTCCTCATTTCTGAGTCTATTTACTGTGCCAGCACTACCCCCTTCTTCATTACGTACAAAGGACCCGGAGAAGTGACCTTTCAGAAGAAGCATAGATTTTTCTTCCTCATCTCATCATCTTTTCTAAGAGTGAGTGATGAGATAGTGTGTCCCTTTGGTAGAGCTTAGTGCAGCCGGCTAGCTTCCGGAGTGTCAGTGATACCTTCACAGTAGTTCCTGAAACTTATACATTTGGCACTTATAATTTCCTTGTTGTAGTTAGTGAGAGCCAAAGTATATTCCTCCCATTTTCCTATGCTTTTAGCCCGGTTGAATAGTCTAAGTACATTTAACCTAAGATTTGAAAGCTCATCACTCCACCACGAGTCCTTGGTGGATTTAACTTTGTTCGTAGGCCAACTAGCTTCATATGAGTTTATTATGGCTTTATTTACTTCCTCACATGCTACTTCAAGTATGAGAGAGTTCCTTACAGACTTGCCCAAATTTACCTGGTTCACATTGTGCATAAGGTTTCTAGAAAAGGCCTCCTAGTTTGTTTTCCTGGAAGATGTTGTTTTAAAGACTGTGGCCTGATGGATCCCAATGTCGCACCTAATAATTTGCTGATCAGACATTGAACACAGTTCAGTTTTTGACTAACCCCTTCAGGTAAAAGTTCCCCATTGTTAAGTCTAATACCTCATTCCTAGTTATTGTTACAAAAGTAGGTGTATTTCCCACATTAAGGATTTCTAGTCTGCTACTGAGTATAAATTCAAATAGGTACTCACGAAAGTATGCTGATGCCGCCACCACTTCCTTCGTACTTCCATTGATGGAGACGGAGAGGTATTCTGAAAGACATATAGAATTATAGGTATGTCGTAGGATAATACAAGCCCTAGGGCAAGCGGATCTAACAACATACATTACTCGTATGTCTTTGCTGTGAGGCCCTTGACCTGACCCCTAGTCTTCTCTCGGGAATAACTTCTCTTCTTCTCTCTCCGCTCTCATTGCCCTGAGTAGTCTTTTTGAGTTCGACTTCCATTTGTACTATTGCTTGTTGCGCAGATAGTGCGCCTGTAGCACAGTCATCCATATATGATCTCCGCTGCTCTTGGGTATTCTTCTTTCGCCTCCCTAGCACATTGTATTCAAGCTCGCACAGCATTATAAGCGGAGGAAGGCATTCCCTATGTTACAACCGTTAAACAGTATTCTCGTAATGGCTCACCACTATGTTCTTGCCAAAAGATTCTTTGCAAATTTCGTTGCCTTTCGGCAACACGAACTTGTGGAGACATCTTCTTGATGTCGGCACATATCGCAATCTTATGACGCCTACATCTCATGACAATTTCGTAAATATCCTTTTGTAACTTATCGCCTAAACATTGCACTGGATTCAGAGATACGCCACGATTCGCTTGGCAGCTAGCGTCAAAAACCACCAGAAATTTTTTGGTAACACAGTGATGTGGGATATAATAAACTGGCTCGTCCACTATTGGTGGTTGTATAGCACACTTCATATGCCCTAATCTCTCATACTCTCTCATGCATTCTACGTATTGCTCCCTCAGCTCTGAGTTTTTCTCTAATTTCCGCTCCAAGTACATAAACCTGCGCAATGCTATTGCTCTTGAAGTGCCTAAACCTTGCACCGTCTCTTTCACTGGAATTGTCTGAATAAAACGCCCTGTTACATCTCTAGTATAAGTCTCCATAAAATTTTGCTCCACTTCCTGCTCCTCATCTCTTTCACAGAGTTGAGCCCCGAAAATGACTAGCCCAAACATGCTCTCATATATGGCAATGCCTTGAACCTCATTTGGCATTATCGCCCTAATGGCTCTGGCCACTATATTTGCTCCTAACAGTAGCTCGACTGATCTCGCCTTCCAAAACTCAGGATCCGCCCATAAACCCTCATTCCTAAAGTGCATGGGTATCTCCACTAAATCTCTTGCTGGCAAAACTGGGCACCAGTTACATTCTCTTGGTAGCACCCAAAACTCTGTCTCTAAATAATCATTCTCGTTCTTTTTTTTTAATTCCCTACTATGTTTTTTAAATTCTAAGTTTAAAAGGCTCTTCAAACTAGCAGTACGCCCAGGCTCTGCTATCCTCGCGCGCTTTGCAAGGTTGCTGTACCGTCAATCACTCTTAACCTTCAGCATTGTTGTCGCGGCGGCTCCCCGCTTTGGCTGCTGTGCCACCAACACCTGCTGCTGTGGCTCCCTTTTTGCACATAGCACGCTATTGTGCTTCTGCGCCCCAGGGGACCGTAAAAATGGCCCCGCAAAGCACTCCGACGCCCTATGCCCCTTCTTCAGGCAGATGTGGCACAGGTTGCGTTTGCCAACTAGCTCTTGCCTAGCTCTCAAATTGAGTGACACAAAGTCTGGACACTGCGTGATCTGCGCTGCACATCTCGCACAGCTTGTCTTGGCTTGCTCGTATCGGTGCTGCCCCTGTTGCACTCACACCGTGGCCCATTCTCTCGCTGCTCTTGGGTACTGCGCCCGTTGCTGGATCGCGCACGTACTCCAATTGATGCGCTCGCCTCGCTGGGTGAGCGATGGGTGAGTGACTGCTTCAAATATGAGAATTTGGGCCTCAATTTGCCCATTGCTATTGTTGTGGTATTGTCGTTGTTGTCCTCGGGACGTCCTTCTGCTGTGCGCGTGTGGCTGAAAACCCTAAATCACTCTTTGGAAAAATCACTACATTACACTTTTAGTTTTTAAATCACAAGCCTTTGTTTCTTAGAATACTAACTCTTATATACTATTTACAATTCACAATTACAATACAAAAACTGACCTTTCTGGTTTTCTAGTTTCGCACCTGTTAATTGGTGTCAGTTGGTCCAGACAACTGACCTACGCCGTTCTGAAATGCTGATGGTGCATTCTCACTTTCAATGCCCTTCGGTGGCTCGACTGCAAAACTGTAGCACCCTAAAAGTTTACATAATAAATATTACATAGGTAATATTAATTCTAAATAATCGCACCATAAAAATATGTGTTTTCTTAAGTAACTTTAACACATGCTAATCACACAGAATGTGTGGCATCTGTTAGGAGTCGATGCTGTGAGACACTACGCGCAGGCAGCTTGATTCTAGCTCACAACATCCCTCCCCTGTTTCTAAAAGAAGTTAGTGCAACTAACTTCTAATGAATCTTTACAATATTTTTCTCTTTTCTCCACTTTAAACAATCTGTGCATTTTCTTAAACCTATAGTACATATGTATAGTTTTTTCTTTTTTCAAATTCGCCTTATTTGGGTTCAATTGTTGTATTCTTTTCTTTTTACGTTTGTGTTCTTTTCTTTTTTCCTCTTTTGTTTTATTTTGTTCCTTTCTATCTTCTTTTCTATCTTTTTTTCTTCTTTTTTTTAAAGTTAGATTCCCCTTTTTATATTTGGTCTTTCATCGACTCTTTTCTCACTGGCGTATATACAAACAAAATTACAAACTAATTACATATTTAGCTACGCTTCTTATAAATACGGTCCTCTGCAATTGTTGGTTCTGGTAACGTCTGTCCTTCGAGAGTGAAGTCCCTCGATGAACTCTGCATAACCCTCCCTTCTTTTTCATATACATTTCATAAGTCAATTTAATAAATGAATTTCAAAATTATATAATATTTAAATAAATACACTATATGTACTATATATACTCTTGGGTATAATTTTCTATTTAGTATGATTTGTATTTTTTTTTATTATAACACTTATTTCATTATTAAGTTAGATTTTAAATAATTAATTTTTGTAACTCAAATTTTTTCTATACTACCTTTAATTTTAATCTGAACTTTTACACAGATTATAAATTTTTTTATTTATAACTTTTCTTAAACATACGCTATTCCTGAATATTAAAAAAAAAACAATATTTTTACAAAATGCTTTTTCTATAATTCACTGCTATATCATTCAATTTCCATCCACTCGTCTTTTCCCCTTACATTATCGGATTCGCTACCGTATCCTAGAGGAAAAGAGGACTGGACTATGTGTTTTCATAGCCATATAAGGCATCAGTTTTGCTTTGTTTAAAATTTTTCCATGCTTTTCTTTCCAATGTGAGTTGTCACTCATTTAAATTTCGAGCACATCCCTTTGCTCCTCCTACAAAAACGAGATTATAGAAGATAAACCCGTTTATGTTAAAAATTTGTCCATTGCATGACTGAACTTTTCATTGCATACAACTACTTTTTATTTAAATTTACTTCTAGCCTGATATGTATATATCCATTCACGATTCTATTTTCCATCCTGTAATTAGCTCGTATATGGCTACATACATACATTCGAGGCGCTTTAAATTACCTAGAATTAATTTGCTAACGTTATTTTCCCCAATTAACTATACATTTTTTTTGTATATCCCAACATATACATTTATTCACATTTCCATACGCTAATTTCCTAATCAATAAACAATTAAAGCCTATGGATATCTACATATAGCCTGCTGCAGTATCTCCAAATTCCCAATTCCTAATCATATGTCCCTACATAATTACTTATATGGCCATACCCATTCCTATAAATAGAATACTTACTTCTTTAAATATTCCCTCGTACATTCATTCTGTACATTATAAAGCTACATACATATATATTTACTTCACCCGCAGTTCCGTTGCCTGGCGTTAACGCTCAAGCGTCAAAATTCAGTGCATACACTGCCGTATGTATGTACGTACATATTCGAAGTTTTATATTACTTACCCACGACTGTCTTATTATTTTATTTTATTTTTTAATTACGTGCAATGAACCCGTTTATTATTATTTAATATGTAAAACAAAAAATATTTTTCTCTACTGTCTTCATTCGGCAATAGTGCTTCATAAGCAGATTTTCATTACGTCAATTTTACTTGCCCGAGTTTAAGTGGCACACTTTTACTGGCATTGACTCTGAAAATTGGCGCTGTATGTGTTATTTGATACACACACGTACGTGTTTATGTTATTATTCTTGTGTTTACACTTGTAAAACACTGTTAACACATGAATCTAGTTGTGTGGTCTAACGTGGAATAATTTCAACAAATTATTATGTAGCTTTTTATTTTTGCCCTTAATCGTTACGACTGCTGTAACTGGGCTTCGGATCTCTGCTACTACATACGTACCTATCCACACAGGTGAGAATTTGTTTCTCCTAGCCCGATTCTTCATGAGTACTTGATCACCCACGTTCAAAACCACTGGGTTTAGTACCTTGTTATAGGCCGCCCTGGCTACTCGTTTAGCACAAAACTGGTTTTCTCTGACCAACTCGTGCGCTCGCTGTAGCTGATACTTTTGCACTTTATTCGGGTCATCAGCATTGTACACTGGCGCACATTTGCGTTTCAGATTTGCTGGCATGTTAAACTCAAACCCATAGAGTGTTCTGAACGGAGTTTGCTGCGTTGATACATGTACCGTATTATTGTGTACATGCATTACAGTGGTCAACCATTGATCCCAATTCGAGCCGTCTTCCTTGGCAAAACTGCCCAAGTACTCGGCCAGAGGTCGATGACTACGTTCCAATGAGCCATTCGCCTGTGGATGATATGGTGTTATGTGCAACTTCTTGATTCCCAGCATTTTACAAGTTTCTGAGAATAATTTCGATACAAAATTGGAACCATTGTCGGTTATCAAAACCTTAGGTATGTTGTATCGTGCTATAATTTCGTCAAATAATGCTTGGCTACCGTACCTGATTCCGCATCGAGTATAGCCACGTACGCCATATACTTTAAGAAATCATCTTGGAACGTCAAAATGTATTTATTTCCCGAAACTGTCTCAGGTAAAATACCTACAATATCCATATGAACTTTACCAAATGGCTGTTTTGGTGTGTCAGTTAACACTATTGGCATCTTTGTTAGCCTTGAACTCTTATTGGCCTGACATTTTGGACAAATCTTTATATATTTTTTAATGTCCTTGAGCATACCTTTCCATCCGTATACTCGCCTAATTCTGTCATGAGTTTTCCAGAATCCCTGGTGTCCACCTAGATGTGACTCTTGGAAACCCTTTAACACTGCCTGGATGTCCTGTACATCCTCCAGCCATTCCACACTGCTGGCTCTTTGTTCATTGGTATCGTCACCCACATTACTAATATTTCTTGTTGCACCAATTTTATTTTCTTGCATTCTCTCGGCCTTCTCTTTATCTGACCGTGCTTTGGCCCTCGTTTGCACTACTGATACCTTCTGTGCCTGCGGTACTCTGCTGAGTGCGTCCGCATTCAGATTCTTTTTCCCAGGTTTGTATATGATTTCAAAATCATACTCAGACAATTTATGTCTGAACCTGGCTAGCCTAGAAGTTTGGTCTTTCAAATTGGCTATACCTCTCAACGGCTGGTGATCAGTATATATTTTAAATGGGCGTCCTAGCAAATATGCCATAAAATTCTTCATAGCCCATACTATGGCTAGAAATTCCTTCTCTATCGTAGAGTATCTTTTCTCCGTGTCGCTAAGCGCCCTGCTTGCGAATGCTACTGGTCGGTCATTACCGACTTCCCCTTGTTACAACACTGCCCCCAATGCTTCATTGCTAGCATCAGTGGTCAACAAAAAAGTTTGCTCAAAATCGGGGTACGCCAAAATTGGTGGCGAGCTTATTATTTCCTTTAGCCTCTCTAATGCTTGCTGACATCTCTCTGTCCATTCGAACTTTGCTTCTTTCCGTAACAACTTATTCACTGGCAACGCAATTCCTACGAACTTTCTGTAATAGTTCATTAGTCCTAGGAATGCTTGCATTTCTTCTCTATTTCTTGGAACCGCTAAATTTTTAACGCATTCCACTTTCTGCGAGTCTGGCAGTGCTCCTG
This sequence comes from Clusia tigrina, assembly GCA_920105625.2. Lineage (NCBI taxonomy): Eukaryota > Metazoa > Arthropoda > Insecta > Diptera > Clusiidae > Clusia > Clusia tigrina. The sequence goes on from CAKKTE020000572.1 coordinate 1,097,468, forward strand.
CCTCTGATCAACGATGGCCTAAATAAACCACCTCTCTTCGCAAAAATTGACATTTCTCCGTGTTCAACTTCAAATTGTGTTCTCGTAATTTCTGGAGCACCTTGGACAAGCATTGCGAATGCTGTTGCAAGTTCTTCTCATAAATTAAAATATCATCCAGATACACAAAACAATCAAACTCTTGTAAGCCTGTTAGCATTAGCCCTTGGAAGGTAGCCGGTTCACCTGTTAATCCAAACGGCATTCTATTAAACTCATAATGCCCTAATCCGGTGTTGAACGCGGTTTTCTGCTTATCTTTGGTATCCACCAGAACTTGGTGGTAGCCACTCGCTAAATCAAGTGTAGAAAAATATCTACTGTGTCCCAACTGACCCAGAATCTCTTCTATCCTTGGTATCGGGAACACCTTCTTGATAGTGGCGTCATTCAATTTCCTAAAATAGACGACCATTCTCCACTTCTTCTGACCCTGAGCACCTCCCTTCTTTGGTACCAAAATTATTGGTGAGTTCCAGGGCGAGATACTTGGTGAAATTATGTTATCCTTTAACATTCCTTCCACTTGCCTATTTACCTCATCTTTTTGAGCTTGTGGCACTCTGTATTGCTTCTGGTTTATTGGTGGTTGATCCACTCTAGTAGGTATTTCATGCTCTACCTCTGGTGTATACGTCAACTAGTCGCCTTCCAGCAAAAATATGTCATGGAATGACGTACAAATGGCTTCTATCGATGCCTTCTCTTCTAAATTTACGCTTGGGTCTAACTTCAGTGATTCTAGCACCCTCTCCATTCTTATTCTTATATCTACCTGCTTAATCTGATTAACCGATCTATAATTCGGTTCTTTAAAATTATCGTAGCTAGTGAACTTAAGCCTAAAATCCTCATCCATCAGGTAGTCCTTTTCTGAGGCGTTGAGTACGCAAGCGTACACCTTACCCTTGTCAACGTGCGTTATGGTTTCTCCCATATATACGCCCTCCGCTAGCTGCTGGTTGTGCAAAACAACAGTCCTAAGTTTCGTATTTACATGTATAGCAACTACTCTGGTTGACCTTCCGTTTACTACCTCCATACCACACTTCTTAACCCTAGTCACGGTTCCTTCCTGCCATGACATTAATGGAAGAGTAAGGATTCTATTCTTATTATTATCATAGAATGACAACTGCTTGTCGAGCGCATCCAGTATGGTACGGCCCCAAAGATTATCGCGGCCAATTATCCCATCAGCCGGGGTACCTTCCCTATCCACTTCCACTGCGTGCACTCTAAAACTCATACCCTTAGCTCCACTGTGCCCTAATCTGAGCGACCCCAATGTCCTAATGCACCCTCCAAACGCTCCGTTAAGCGTTCTTAAGTCCATTTGATTAATGTCTAGCCCCTTCCTTAAAACACTAGATTTTACGAGGCTAGCGTCCGCCCCTGAATCTACTAATAGCACTAGCTTTCCACTCGCTGCCTCCTCGCAGGGTATCTCGATGAAGGCATCACCTATCCTGTCGCTGCTGACCACTCCCAGTTTTGAAAGGGACCTGTTGTCGTTCGTTGTTATACTGCTGCTTCAGCGAACGAGACCGTTTCCAGCTTCATACTCCTCGGCGTGAGAGTAAGAGTTAGCTAAATCCCTATTTATCAGGCCTGCCTTAAACACAGAAATCATAGTCCGTTCTACTTGAGCCTTGTATGCTGCAATATTTTCTGGAAACTGTCTGTTGGATTCCGTCTCAGCAGCGCTCCCCAGAGACTGGAGCCTTCGTCCCCAGGCTCTCAATTCCTCCCCCGGTGTCTGAGTTGATTCCTGAATTTCCCGAACGAGATAGTCATACGACATTTGTTTTAAATACGTCCTATCCAAAACTGCATATAATTCTGCCAGGGTGCTTACTGTGCTATGCACCAGTAAATCAAACGCATCACCTGTGTTTCTTTGCCTAATACACTTTATTAAGTGTTTCCCGTCCGCTTCCGGAACACTCTGTTGCGCTAGCTCACAACCTTCTTTGAAGCGCCGGATCTCAGTTCTCAGATCATACAACTCGACTCCTGAGAACATGGGCACCAACTTCTCCACCGCATGAGCAACTTCCAGAATGTCCATTTTACTCCTTTGTGTTTTCTTAATTGCTGGTAAAACCTTAGCTTTATTAATCTCTTGGGGGGTTTCCAAATTCTCTTGTCCCGGATCTGTGAAGTAATTGGCCAGTGACGGCCTCAAACTAATTAATCTTCGATCGTTTGTTCGTACAGGCGAAATACTGTCCACAGTATCGGAACTTTGCTGCACTGTTACTGCTTCCGGCTCCTTTGGCGGATATCCCTGATTTTTAGTCTTTATAGGGCTTCCCGGAGAAAAAGGCTCGACACCGATTTCAGATACGTCAAACAAAAATTCCGGTTGCCTCTCTTCATTAAGTACTAATTTTGGCTTTACCATGCGGCTTATCCCTTCTGGTGTTAAATATTACGGCCAACGTACTTCCGAAGGCAATATCAATACTGTCTGCGTAAATCCAGCTGATGCTGATTTTGATCTCTCCCTATTCAGTGAGGTCCTATTGGTCGCCCGTCCTCTTTTCAATTCCGCACACTCCTTTTCCAACAGCGCTGCTGCTTCCTCTGTTTCCATCAATCTCTGAGAAAGTTCCTTTACCTTCTTCCCAATATACTCTTTTTGTGCTCTCAAGTCTTCTGTTTTCTTATGAAAACTGAATAACTTTTCTTCTGTTCTTCTTCGGATTGCCGGAAAGGCTTGATCCGCTACTTCTAATGGTGACACAGCTCCTCCGGCATTCGCCTGCTTCCACAATTCTTGAGCTTCTTCCCTGCTCGCTTCGAACTGATCAACTATTTTCCTAGTAAACAGTTCCACCTCTGACTGCATTGATTTCAATCTGTTCCTTACTTCCTCGTCTGGCGAAACCAAACTCACAGTTACTTGTCCTAATTCCTCTAATTGAGAACTAAATATATCTGCCCATTCGTTGACCAGACTATTTATGTAGTCTGCGTAATTTTCCGCAAAATATTTTCCCTTGCCGTACTCAACTGCGTGAGGCAACAACAGTCCGTGATTATTGTTGAACTCTCTCCACAGATTTTGCAACTTTGTTATTCGCTTGCGGTAATACACGTTGTCCTTACGGAACCTGCCGTCTTGCTTAAAATTACGGACCAATTTTTCAATCGTTTCTCCAATTTGCTCTTGCATCAGCAGTAATCCTTGCGCTTCCTTCGTCATATCCCAAATGCCAGAACAGATGGCGTATCCCAATCACAAATAAAAATCCAATAATTGTTAAAACTTGTTACAATATTTTATTGTATCTTACATAATGATTCATAACAAAGTTATTAAAAAAAAATATTCCACCGTAAATTCTATCTTTATATACATATTCTGCCATACTTGTTTTCCATCACAAAGTTCCGCTGTCTACCGGCGTCCATTAAGTCTTTCCATCAATGCAAATTGGTCCTTGACTTCCTCACAGATACACCTTGTTTTTTCACATGTATCGCTATATCCAATCACCAACTTTAATACTCTCAAAAATCCTTCCAATTCGCAATAACCGAAATTGGAATTACAGGCAAAAAATGTCTTGATTCATTCCCGGAAATTTGAATCCATATTTAATAAAAAAAACCCGTAACGTATGCGCCACGTAAAAATAGCATTTAATTGTTTTCTACAACATTGCTACGCAAATTGTAGGTTTCGAACTACACAAACTTTGATGCAACAACACGTGTTGTATGCACCTCTTCACCTAATACCCTAAACGCAAAATGCCAAATATTTAAATCAATCATTACTTTGATTTCAAAACAATATAAATTGAATCATAAAAATGTCCCACCGACAAACAAACACAAACCCCCTATCATAACCGTACGAACCCTATACCGCGGCACGTTCTTTCCGAACCAACCGGTATACACAAGTTCGCAAGTTCTTTTGGATCGACCTATTGTCACCTAACCGCAGCGGCTAATCAGCCCCGATGCTGCTTCTCCTGCATGACCGGCAGGCGCCCACACGGCCACCGAAGAATCGTCGACAAAATTCACTTAGATACTAGAATGTCCTACTATAAGCATATTAACCATTTTTGTTCCCTCCATTGAACCCCTTTGGGATGGTTAACCTGATGGTTTCCTGTTGGTGGATTCCCGCGTAGGAGTGCTCTTTTCCTGGCACTCGACGTTGGATCCTACCGGCTGCGCCAAAATGTTGTGGTATTGTCCTTGTTCTCCACGTGACGTCTTTCTGCTGTGCGCGTGTTGCTGAAAACCCTAAATCACTCTTTGGAAAAATCACTACATTACACTCTTAGTTTTTAAATCACAAGCCTTTATTTCTTAGAATACTAACTCTTATATACTATTTTTAATTCACAATTACAATACAAAAACTGACCTTTCTGGTGTTCCAGTTTCGAACCTGTTAATTGGTATCAGTTGGTCAAGCCAACTGACCTACGTCATTCTGAAATGCTGATAGTGCATTCTAACTTTCAATGCCCTTCGGTGGCTCGACTGCAAAACTGTAGCACCCTAAACGTTTACATAATAAATATTACATAGGTAATATTAATTCTGAAGACTCTCACCCTAAAAATATGTGCTTTCTTAAGTAACTTTAACACATGCTAATCACACAGAATGTGTGGCATCTGTTAGGATTCGATGATGTGAGACACTACACGCAGGCAGCTTGATTCTAACTCACAACACTATGCACCGCAGCGACGAACCAATCGCGAAAACTTTGCTACTTGGTCACGCTGCCATCAAACACCCCCTAAGTGTTCTGGAGATCGGCTCCTTTGCACTCTCCTCTGCGCTCCTTGTTGTGCCCACTTGCTCAGTTTTACCTTTCAGAGCACCGCTCGCTCCGAAGTACCGTCGCTCTGCTCGCTCCATCGATCTGTCTAGATCGGCGCTCTCGTCGCGCTTCGCCCGGGATGCTAACTCCTCACGGAGCTCATTAAAGGACTCCCACTGTTGCTCCAAACGAATCAAACGCACCTTGGCGTCATCAAACCCTAGTCGCCCAAACTCGTCAGCTTTGACGTGCTCTGCTGCTCTTCGGATGGCTTTGAAGGTCGACTGGTGTTGCCCGTAGCTCATCTTGTCGTTGCTCTGTTATTTTTCTCTGTTACTTTTGCTCTGTTATTGTTGCTCTGTTGTTGTCGAAAAGAAGAAAAATTAACTAATTTTGAAAGAAGAAATAACTGTTTCCTTCTTGTTCCTTCTGCAGCCGTGCCAACACTGCATATTTGTGCTTTTAAATTTTTTTGAGTCGAATAACCGCACTGGTTTCTTCGCCCACTTGGCTCTCAAGCTCAGCACTAAAGCACGCTCTTATCTAATTTCCTGAGCCGCATAACCACATTGGTTTATTCGCTCATTAGCACGCAATTATTTGCACCAATGCTCGCTCTTATATAATTGTTTGAGCCGAATAACCACATTGGTTTATTCGCTCACTAGCACGAAGTTATTTGCACCAATGCTCGCTCAAATTTTAAATTTTGAGTCGAATAACCGCAGTGGTTTATTCGCTCATTTTCACAGAATTTTCGCTCGCTCATAATTAAATTTTGAGTCGAATAACCGCACTGGTTTATTAGCTCATTTTCACATAATTTTCGCTCGCTCATAACTAAATTTTGAGACGAATATCCGCACTGGTCCATTCGCTCATTTGCACATAACTTTCGCTCGCTCATAACTAAATTTTCAGATGTATTACCGAACTGCTCTATTCTGTCATTTACACATAATTTTCGCTCGATCATATTTAATTTTTGAGTCGAATAACCGCACTAGTTTATTCGCTCATTTGCACAGAATTTTCGCTCGATCATATTTGAGTTTTCATTCGAATAACCGCACTGGTTTATTCGCTCATTTGCACAATACTTTCAGCACCAAGCACGCGCACACGCAGACACGCCGCCTCACTGTCGGCCGCCAGCAAGGCGGCAGCCATTCCGCAGCATACTTCGCACATCTATGGCTGCGTCGCATATTGCTTGTCTCCGCATATTCTCCGCACAAAACTCGCACTGTGTCTGCTGCGCACATTACACTCACCCCTAAATTATTTTTTTAGCTTTCATGATTTTATTAAATTTTTTTTTTGCTCAAGTCCGCACTGTACCAATCTGTCGCATGTGCCCAAAGCCCTTGGTTTATTATAATTTTATTTTTAGCATTGCAGTGTTGGCTCTGCTCCTATAGATCCCTGGACTGTATTTTACCTTTTTATTATATTGTTCTATAATTTATTTTTTATCTTATAATTAATTTCTTTCTTGAAATTTTGTATATTTCTCTCTGTACGTGCCTGTGCTCTCTTCGCTCTGCTCACATACCATATTATATGTTCCGAATGTGTATTGCGCATTCAGCGATTGCTGCTCCTCTAGCGCGTTGCGCTTGCTCTCTTTTTCCTTCTCGCAGGCACAACGGAACAAAGGAATTCAAAGGAAAGAAATATCTATTACCTACCCTGCCAGTACACAATCGCACATACATACATACATACATACATACACATAGAGTTTGTGAAGAGCGAAGTGACGGTTGCAATTTTTTTGGTGCGGAATTTATTTCTGAAAATCTACCAAAGGTAGTAATAATAAATTGTGCGAAAATTGTGGAGAGGGTAGCCGAATAGCTAACCCAGGTGATAAGTGCTAAATGTAGATTCGCGACCGTAAAATAAATAAGATATTTGATTTGTAGTTTGTGCAGTGAGTTGCGGCAGTTTTGCCTCTGTTTCGCTTATCCGCACGCAGAGCGTAAACTGCAGCGACCTCCGTCTACATAGTGCAAGCTGAGCAGTGGTCTGGCGAAAATACCAGCCCCGTGCAGCGAAGCGTAATTTGGAAGAACATTGCAGATACGGCAATTTCTGTGCCTAGGCGAATTGAAGTTTATTTCTTTAAACTTCATTAATTTGTCTACGTGTCGCGACCTATGCAAGTTCCCGCCTCTCAATTGGTTTATCCGCAAAATAGCGAGAGCGTTGGAGGCTGTGCACTTAGTGTAGTGTAGGAGTGCAACGCGCTCATCTGAGCAAAGAGAGAGAGACTAAAAAAAATAAATAAAGAAAAATAAAAAAAGTGTTGCCAACGAAACTGTATTGTATTTAGTGTGTTCTACTTTTATTACTTTTTCCCCTTTTCCCCCTTTTTTGCCCTTTCTTAAATTTTTTAAAGGGTAAAAAGGAAAAATAAAATTACCTATAATTATATTTATTAATATCATTTTTACTTATAGTTTTTAGTTTTTTGGATAGGAAAATGACTGTTCAGCAATCACCTCCCGGGGGGCGAAAGATAATATTAGGTACTAGTCGGCTAGTCGCCAGAATGAATGCTGCAAGGAGCGGCGGATGCGGTTCTCCAGGGGAGGATAGCGCATTGCGCGCTACGGCGGACCCATGTGGCGAAGAGTTAATAACACACACACCTAGCGACACTCTGGCAAAAATGGGGAATAAAATAGAGGAGCTGACCATCATGATGGACAGCCAAAGAAGCATAAATAAGCCAATGAGGGCCCTACTGGGTGATATCAGCACTCTGCAGAAAGCAGCAGTAGAAGAGAGAGGCAACAGAAATCTGGGGGAGGCTATGGTGAAGGCAACCCAAACCTCACCGTTGATCGGCTCTAGAGCGCACGTAAAGAGAGCGAGAACAGCCATTCAACCCGATGGGATGGCAGAGGTTTCACAGCTACCAACCAAAAAGTGTACACGGGTCGTCTCACCAAAGCTGCATATTGAAACAGCACCAAAGAAGTTGCAGCAAGCCTCTGATCCAGAATGGCAATTGGTGAAACAGAAGAAAAGTACCAAAAAGGATATTGGGGCTAAAGAGCCCCCAAGAGCCATGCGGAGGACAGAGAAAGAGATCCACTGCGGAGCCACTGGAGAGGCATACTACGCAGAAATCATGCGGAAGGTTAAAGATATCGTAACGCTCAAAGCCATCGGTGATGACGTCAAAGCCATTCGCAGAATGGCTAAAGGCGAGTTAATATTGGAACTGAAGCGAACGGTAGAGAGCAGAACGACGAACCACCAAGCTGCGATCGCTGATGTGTTGAAGGAGACAGCAACGGTGGCGTCAAAGATGCACATGCTCACCATCCAGTGCACAGATCTAGATGAGGTCACCACCCCAGCTGAGATCTGTGTAGCCTTATATGAACAATGCGCAATAACGAGACCACACGAGGCAGCTATAAGAAGCTTGCGAAATGGCTACAATGGCACTCAAACCGCCTATATTAGCTTGCCAGTCGAGGACGCAAAAAAGGTCCTGAGGGCCCAACGTATTCGTATTGGATGGGTCTCCTGCAGAGTACGGGAATCGGTGACTCTCAAGCGCTGTTTCAAATGTTGGGGATACGCTCACGTGGCTCAACAGTGCAAAGAAGGGGTTGATCGAACCGATATGTATAGGAAGTGCGGAGAGAGGGGCCACATGTCAGCAACGTGCACTAACAAAGAAAAGTGCGCCCTATGTCAGGGCGATCATACGGCTGGCAACTATAAGTGCCCAGTATACCAACAGGCGAAGAGAAATTGTGGCCTATGAGAATGGTGCAACTTAATCTTAACCACTGTGCCGCAGCCCAAGACCTATTGCTGCAAACGGTGTCTGAGCAGAAATTCGACCTGGCCCTACTGAGCGAACAGTAACAGAACATCGACGGTCACGAATGGATGGCGGATGCCAGCAGTAAGGCAGCTATCTGGGCTCTAAATGGCAGGTGCTTTCAGCAAAAAATGGTAGGCAGAGATAACGGCTACACCTGGGTCAAACTCGATGGCGTATACTTCTTCTCCTGTTATGCCCCGCCTAGCATGAGTATAGACGACTTCGAACGCATGCTCACAAATATGGTGGAAGAGGCTCGGGGGAAATATGCAGTGGTTATTGGTGGGGACTTTAATGCTTGGTCCACGACTTGGGGAAGCATTCGTACAAACCAGCGCGATAGGATTCTCTTGGAGTGGCGCCCTTGAACCTCGTCCTTCTCAACCAAGGTGGTCAACACACATTCGACACCGACAGGGGTAGATCCGTAATTGACCTGACTTTCACCCACAATACCGTTGCACACATCGCACGATGGTCCATCAGCAGCATCTACATGCACAGCGTCCACTCAGCGATAGTTATCGAAGTGGACGACGCTGCACAATGGAATACAAAACGGGTGCAGAAGGCGCAGACGAAAGGCTGGAAAACACGGTCTTTCGATGCGGAGATGTTTGAGCTGGTTTGAAGAGAAGAGTGTATCAACACGGATACTGCCACGAGCATGACAGAACATGTCACCAAAGGGCTCAGCAAAGCCTGTGACGCGGCAATGCCAAGGGTGGTAAGCCGGCACTTCAGAAAGCCAGTTTACTGGTGGAATGAAGAGATCGCAGCAGCCAGAAGTGCGTGCATCCAGGCCCGCCGGAAGGCACAGACGGCACGAAATCGTCCAACATGGGAGACTTTCCAAGCGAACTACAGAAATTGGCGGAAAGCATTGAAGGTGGAGATCCGGAGTAGCAAAGTCGCTGTGTGCGAAAGCGGATTTGGACCCATGGGGAATAGCATATAAAGTGGTCATGTGCAATGATGTCTCTCTAATGAGCGCTATTGTAGCCACCCTATACCCCAAACAGGGACAGGTCCCAAATGACGACATACCAGCGGTCACCACCAGCGACTTACTAGTTGCATTGGGAAAAATCGATGACAAGAAGGCTCCCGGTCTGGACGGCATCCCGAACGTGGCTCTAAAAACGACAATAAAGACGAGGCCAGAAGTCTTTATGAATATGTACAACGCTTGCATTAGGGAAGGGGTATTCCCGGCTAGATGGAAACGGCAGCGACTGGTGTTACAGCTCAAGCCGGGGAAACAACCAGACCAACCGTCAGCATATCGTCCGTTGTGTATGTTAGACAGTATGGGCAAAGTCTTGGAAAGATTTATCAGCGAACGACTCCAGGAAGTGCTCGAAAAAAAGGGCGGGCTTTCCGAGCGTCAGTATGGTTTCCGAAAGGGACGTTCAACTGTAGACGCAATCCAAGCCGTAATGGATATAGCCCAAGAAGCAACGAGGGGTGAACGATGGCGTTGCGGCACGAAAAAATACTGCGCGGTGGTTACGCTAGACATAAAACGAATGGCTCAGCAGGGCAAAGCTAGAACTGGCAGTTCAAAAAACAGAGGCAGTGCTAGTGAGTACGAGGAAGTTAAGCGAGACTTTAACAATCACAGTGGGGAACCATCAAACTATATACCAACCACAGCTCCGGTACCTAGGAGTACTGACTGATTCCAGGCTCACGTTCAAAGACCATATTAAAGCAGTTTGTGAAAAAGCTACTCGGGTAAATGGGGCACTCACACGCCTGATGCCGAATATAGGCGACCCACGGTCAAGCCAACGGAGGCTGCTGTTAACGGTAATGAGCTGCATCATACTGTAAGCCGCCCCAATATGGGTGGAAGCCACTAAGGTAAAAGCATACACCAAATGCATACAGTTAGCATATAGACTCAGCGCGCTAAGGGTGGCTAGTGCTTTCCGCACTGTATCGGACGAAGCAATTGGCGTCATAACATGTAAACCGCACATTGACTTACTGGCGAAGGAGATGCACCGCCTCTACAAACGGAGAGCGAGACCCACAAACGTCGACAAAGCAGTGGAAAGAGCCAATACCATATCGGATTGGCAACGCAGATGGGAACAAACGGACAAAGGTAGATGGACCTTCAGGCTGATCCCATGCATAACAACATCGGTAACAAGAAAGCATGGAGAGCTAAACCACTATGTAACCCAGCTACTAAGTGGCCACGGATGCCTTAAGCAGTACCTATTTGAGCGGAAGTTTGAGGAGGACCCGTACTGCCCGCACTGCCCGGGGATGCACGAGAACGCACAGCACGTGTTTTTCGACTGCCAGGAATTTAAGGACGTTCCGGAGATACTGGGTGTTGCCCTAGAGGAACCCCCAACAATGGACAACTCTGTGAGCACATGCGCGATACGCTGACTAAGTGGGAACGCAAACGCATGGTTGCATTTGATACAGTCTTAGAAAATATAACAAAAGCATTAGGTGCCACCGAAGAGACTTTTAGTATTGGGGATATTGATAATCCCATCTACTTGGCATACTTGATGCATCTAATAATGGTAGATTCACGACTGAAGTTACGTTTAAAATGTATGCTATTTTTGACATTGTGGTAAAGGATTTTGTTGTTGCAGCAGAGGAGTTTACTCTAATCGTGTTATTTATAGCACGATCAGGTATCGATGCCAGCCAAGCTTCTGTTAATATAAACTTTACAGCCGATGTTGAGTCTGCACGAATGCTCCTGCAATCGACAATGTGGTATGGTGGGCAGACTCTCTTAATATTAGTTTCGCACAGTGTCCATAAATTGCAAGATCATAATCAATTTTTGATAAAATAATTGACCTTGTTACGTTGACTAGTGTTATTATGTGAATTAGACTATGCTTAGAAGAAATGTATTTAATTATATTTAGCCTGGCTGCTATATTATTTCTAATATAATTAAAATGATCCTTAAATGTAAGTTTTTTGTGGAAGATTAATATTTAAGTTATCTACTTGTTTATACGAGTATGTACATTATTAAATATAAAGTCCAAGTAATGTTTTCTGCAATGTAGAGTTTTGCATTTGTCGTATGAAATTCTAGTACCTGAACCTCCAGACCAGAGGGAAATGTCATTTAAAATCCCACGAAATTTATTATTGATTACATTTAAGTCACTACTTGTGGAGAATATTAATACATCGTCAGCGTATATAATGTGTTCAGTGCTTTTGACTCTTGATATTATTTCACTAATTTCATTGAAAGCAATAATAAATACAGTAACCCCTGTGGGATACCGTTGAACATACTATGTGTGTCTGACGAAGTATTGCTTATAGTACCTTTAAATTTTCGATTCGTTAAAAATTATTTGACGAAGTTATACATTTTATCACCAATTTTCCACTCCGACAGCTGTCGCAGAACAATATGTGCTTTTCTCTATCCTTTTGGAAATCAAGGCTAAGTACAGAAATGTGATTTTTACACGACAGTGCCTTAGAGGTGAAATATTCAAAGTATAGTAAAGCATCCATCGTACCCTGTTCTTTTTTAAAAGCCATTTGGTGTGGACTTAGGTACTTCTTTTTGAGAACAAACCATATGATGCCCTTGGAAATAATTTTTTTCAATATTTTTCCCATGTATGGAAGCAGCGATATAGGTCTGTAACCGTGAAATTCTGTTGGGGGCTTATTACGCTTGGTAATAGGAATGATAGAAGCACATTTCCAAGTTTGCGGATATATACCTTGTGCAAGTATGTTGTTATAGTGAGATACAAGTCTACTTTTTATTTGATTATTGCGTAGCAAACTCTATCCAAACCGGTGGACTTTCCTTTCACTGACGATAGTGCAGCATCAAACTCGTATTGAGAAATTCATTTTGATTCGCATCGAAGGATACGTTGTAATGTTGGGAGGTTTCATTAAGTGTGCTATTTTTGGATGAAATGAAGTTAGATTGGAAATTGGAGTTGTGGGAGTAATGAGACCAAGTGGATGCAAAGTAATTAGATATATCTTTGGGAGAGAATAGGAGACCGTTGGATGACTTGATAAATTGGATCTCATTTGGTTTGTACGGGCTTGAGGGACGTTCTATGTCTGACCATATTTTTTTTGGATTGGATGAAGGAGTGGTAGTTTCTGTGAGACTTTTGAGGCTTTCCCTTTTTCATTCTTTTGATTTTTTCTTGAACTTTGCGTGCGATTTTCAATAGTTAATAAGGTTAGAAGTAGTTCTGTTCCGCTGGTATTCGAGCCAGAGAAATTTGTTTGTAGTTCGTAATTTCGAAAGCTCAGAGTTCCGTCAGGGGACACCAGCTTTAAAAAAATGGTGACTGGTTTGAGGAATTGCAAAGTGCGCTGCGTGCCAAAACCAGTTAGTTAACACTGCTGTTTCTTTGTGGATATTATAAGATGCAGGGGTGTTACTAATAAACTCTTGTGAGAGCGATTCGAACTTTACCCAATCAGCTTTATCGGTGATAAATTTGGGTTTTGGTGTTGTTTTCATAGCTGTTTGTATAGCGAAATTAGTGATTAATGGGAAATGGTCACTGCCGTGAAGGTTTGTAAGTGTTTTGCATGTTAATTTTGGTGCAATGAGACTGGAGCACATGGCTAAATCTATATGTGTGAACGTATTGTGTGTCGAAAAATGGGTGGGTAAACCATCATTTAAAACTATGAGATTGTTACATAAAAGAATGCCTTCCAGAATTTTGCCTCTATGATTTTAAGAAGAGGAACCCCATAGTGGATTCCAAGTATTGAAATTTCCTGCAATAATAATTGGGGAGTGGAATTGATTTAAACTATTATTAATATCCTGGGAAGTAAAAACTTATTGTGCTGGAATGTACATAGATATTATGGTAAACCTAACTCCCAAATCTATTTCTAGAGCAATTGTAGCTATATTCGATTGAAGAGTTATGTACTTCTGTGGAATAGATTTTTTAATAAGTACTCCAATTCCTTGTTTGCTCTTCTTGTTGTGGGGTAAGTTTAGGAAGTATCCTGAATATTGATATGGTGTATTTGAGGAGAAGTTAAAAGTGGGTTTCCTGCAGTGAGATAAGGATTGGGAGGTGATCTTTGATAAGAATTTCGTGCTCATGGTAATTATTGAAGTATCCTTTGATATTCCATTAATTATATTTATTAATATCATACATTTAATAATATTATAATTATATTTATTAATATCATTTTTACTTATAATTTTTAGTTTTTTGGATAGGAAAATGAGTGTTCAGCAATCACCTCCCGGGGGGCGAAAGATAATGTTAGGTACTAGTCGGCTAGTCGCAAGAATGAATGCTGCAAGGAGCGGCGGATGCGGTTCTCCAGGGGAGGATAGCGCATTGCGCGCTACGGCCGACCCATGTGGCGAAGAGTTAATAACACACACACCTAGCGACACTCTGGCAAAAATGGGGAATAAAATAGAGGAGCTGACCATCATGATGGACAGCCAAAGAAGCATAAATAAGCCAATGAGGGCCCTACTGGGTGATATCAGCACTCTGCAGAAAGCAGCAGTAGAAGAGAGAGGCAACAGAAATCTGGGGGAGGCTATGGTGAAGGCAACCCAAACCTCACCGTTGATCGGCTCTAGAGCGCACGTAAAGAGAGCGAGAACAGCCATTCAACCCGATGGGATGGCAGAGGTTTCACAGCTACCAACCAAAAAGTGTACACGGGTCGTCTCACCAAAGCTGCATATTGAAACAGCACCAAAGAAGTTGCAGCAAGCCTCTGATCCAGAATGGCAATTGGTGAAACAGAAGAAAAGTACCAAAAAGGATATTGGGGCTAAAGAGCCCCCAAGAGCCATGGGGAGGACAGAGAAAGAGATCTACTGCGGAGCCACTGGAGAGGCATACTACGCAGAAATCATGCGGAAGGTTAAAGATATCGTAACGCTCAAAGCCATCGGTGATGACGTCAAAGCCATTTGCAGAATGGCTAAAGGCGAGCTAATATTGGAACTGAAGCGAACGGTAGAGAGCAGAACGACGAACCACCAAGCTGCGATCGCTGATGTGTTGAAGGAGACAGCAACGGTGACGTCAAAGATGCACATGCTCACCATCCAGTGCACAGATCTAGATGAGGTCACCACCCCAGCTGAGATCTGTGTAGCCTTATATGAACAATGCGCAATAACGAGACCACACGAGGCAGCTATAAGAAGCTTGCGAAATGGCTGCAATGGCACTCAAACCGCCTATATTAGCTTGCCAGTCGAGGACGCAAAAAAGGTCCTGAAGGCCCAACGTATTCGTATTGGATGGGTCTCCTGCAGAGTACTTGAATCGGTGACTCTCAAGCGCTCTTTCAAATGTTGGAGATACGCTCACGTGGCTCAACAGTGCAAAGAAGGGGTTGATCGAACCGATATGTATAGGAAGTGCGGAGAGAGGGGCCACATGTCAGCAACGTGCACTAACAAAGAAAAGTGCGCCCTATGTCAGGGCGATCATACGGCTGGCAACTATAAGTGCCCAGTATACCAACAGGCGAAGAGAAATAGTGGCCTATGAGAATGGTGCAACTTAATCTTAACCACTGTGCCGCAGCCCAAGACCTATTGCTGCAAACGGTGTCTGAGCAGAAATTCGACCTGGCCCTAATGAGCGAACAGTAACAGAACATCGACGGTCACGAATGGATGGCGGATGCCAGCAGTAAGGCAGCTATCTGGGCTCTAAATGGCAGGTGCTTTCAGCAAAAAATGGTAGGCAGAGATAACGGCTACACCTGGGTCAAACTCGATGGCGTATACTTCTTCTCCTGTTATGCCCCGCCTAGCATGAGTATAGACGACTTCGAACGCATGCTCACAAATATGGTGGAAGAGGCTCGGGGGAAATATCCAGTGGTTATTGGTGGGGACTTTAATGCTTGGTCCACGACTTGGGGAAGCATTCGTACAAACCAGCGCGGTAGGATTCTCTTGGAGTGGCGCCCTTGAACCTCGTCCTTCTCAACCAAGGTGGTCAACACACATTCGACACCGGCAGGGGTAGATCCGTAATTGACCTGACTTTCGCCCACAATACCGTTGCACACATCGCACGATGGTCCATCAGCAGCATCTACATGCACAGCGTCCACTCAGCGATAGTTATCGAAGTGGACGACGCTGCACAATGGAATACAAAACGGGTGCAGAAGGCGCAGACGAAAGGCTGGAAAACACGGTCTTTCGATGCGGAGATGTTTGAGCTGGTTTGAAGAGAAGAGTGTATCAACACGGATACTGCCACGAGCATGACAGAACATGTCACCAAAGGGCTCAGCAAAGCCTGTGACGCGGCAATGCCAAGGGTGGTAAGCCGGCACTTCAGAAAGCCAGTTTACTGGTGGAATGAAGAGATCGCAGCAGCCAGAAGGGCGTGCATCCAGGCCCGCCGGAAGGCACAGACGGCACGAAATCGTCCAACATGGGAGACTTTCCGAGCGAACTACAGAAATTGGCGGAAAGCATTGAAGGTGGAGATCCGGAGTAGCAAAGTCGCTGTGTGCGAAAGCGGATTTGGACCCATGGGGAATAGCATATAAAGTGGTCATGTGCAATGATGTCTCTCTAATGAGCGCTATTGTAGCCACCCTATACCCCAAACAGGCAGATAGAATACACCACCAGGGACAGGTCCCAAATGACGACATACCAGCGGTCACCACCAGCGACTTACTAGTTGCATTGGGGAAAATCGATGACAAGAAGGCTCCCGGTCTGGACGGCATCCCGAATGTGGCTCTAAAAACGACAATAAAGACGAGGCCAGAAGTCTTTATGAATATGTACAACGCTTGCATTAGGGAAGGGGTATTCCCGGCTAGATGGAAACGGCAGCGACTGGTGTTACAGCTCAAGCCGGGGAAACAACCAGACCAACCGTCAGCATATCGTCCGTTGTGTATGTTAGACAGTATGGGCAAAGTCTTGGAAAGATTTATCAGCGAACGACTCCAGGAAGTGCTCGAAAAAAAGGGCGGGCTTTCCGAGCGTCAGTATGGTTTCCGAAAGGGACGTTCAACTGTAGACGCAATCCAAGCCGTAATGGATATAGCCCAAGAAGCAACGAGGGGTGAACGATGGCGTTGCGGCACGAAAAAATACTGCGCGGTGGTTACGCTAGACATAAAACGAATGGCTCAGCAGGGCAAAGCTAGAACTGGCAGTTCAAAAAACAGAGGCAGTGCTAGTGAGTACGAGGAAGTTAAGCGAGACTTTAACAATCACAGTGGGGAACCATCAAACTATATACCAACCACAGCTCCGGTACCTAGGAGTACTGACTGATTCCAGGCTCACGTTCAAAGACCATATTAAAGCAGTTTGTGAAAAAGCTACCCGGGTAAATGGGGCACTCACACGCCTGATGCCGAATATAGGCGACCCACGGTCAAGTCAACGGAGGCTGCTGTTAACGGTAATTAGCTGCATCATACTGTAAGCCGCCCCAATATGGGTGGAAGCCACTAAGGTAAAAGCATACACCAAATGCATACAGTTAGCATATAGACTCAGCGCGCTAAGGGTGGCTAGTGCTTTCCGCACTGTATCGGACGAAGCAATTGGCGTCATAACATGTAAACCGCACATTGACTTACTGGCGAAGGAGATGCACCGCCTCTACAAACGGAGAGCGAGACCCACAAACGTCGACAAAGCAGTGGAAAGAGCCAATACCATATCGGATTGGCAACGCAGATGGGAACAAACGGACAAAGGTAGATGGACCTTCAGGCTGATCCCATGCATAACAACATCGGTAACAAGAAAGCATGGAGAGCTAAACCACTATGTAACCCAGCTACTAAGTGGCCACGGATGCCTTAAGCAGTACCTATTTGAGCGGAAGTTTGAGGAGGACCCGTACTGCCCGCACTGCCCGGGGATGCACGAGAACGCACAGCACGTGTTTTTCGACTGCCAGGAATTTAAGGACGTTCCGGAGATACTGGGTGTTGCCCTAGAGGAACCCCCAACAATGGACAACTCTGTGAGCACATGCGCGATACGCTGACTAAGTGGGAACGCAAACGCATGGTTGCATTTGATACAGTCTTAGAAAATATAACAAAAGCATTAGGTGCCACCGAAGAGACTTTTAGTATTGGGGATATTGATAATCCCATCTACTTGGCATACTTGATGCATCTAATAATGGTAGATTCACGACTGAAGTTACGTTTAAAATGTATGCTATTTTTGACATTGTGGTAAAGGATTTTGTTGTTGCAGCAGAGGAGTTTACTCTAATCGTGTTATTTATAGCACGATCAGGTATCGATTCCAGCCCAGCTTCTGTTAATATAAACTTTACAGCCGATGTTGAGTCTGCACGAATGCTCCTGCAATCGACAATGTGGTATGGTGGGCAGACTCTCTTAATATTAGTTTCGCACAGTGTCCATAAATTGCAAGATCATAATCAATTTTTGATAAAATAATTGACCTTGTTACGTTGACTAGTGTTATTATGTGAATTAGACTATGCTTAGAAGAAATGTATTTAATTATATTTAGCCTGGCTGCTATATTATTTCTAATATAATTAAAATGATCCTTAAATGTAAGTTTTTTGTGGAAGATTAATATTTAAGTTATCTACTTGTTTATACGAGTATGTACATTATTAAATATAAAGTCCAAGTAATGTTTTCTGCAATGTAGAGTTTTGCATTTGTCGTATGAAATTCTAGTACCTGAACCTCCAGACCAGAGGGAAATGTCATTTAAAATCTCACGAAATTTATTATTGATTACATTTAAGTCACTACTTGTGGAGAATATTAATACATCGTCAGCGTATATAATGTGTTCAGTGCTTTTGACTCTTGATATTATTTCACTAATTTCATTGAAAGCAATAATAAATACAGTAACCCCTGTGGGATACCGTTGAACATACTATGTGTGTCTGACGAAGTATTGCTTATAGTACCTTTAAATTTTCGATTCGTTAAAAATTATTTGACGAAGTTATACATTTTATCACCAATTTTCCACTCCGACAGCTGTCGCAGAACAATATGTGCTTTTCTCTATTTATTTGGAAATCAAGGCTAAGTACAGAAATGTGATTTTTACACGACAGTGCCTTAGAGGTGAAATATTCAAAGTATAGTAAAGCATCCATCGTACCCTGTTCTTTTTTAAAAGCCATTTGGTGTGGACTTAGGTACTTCTTTTTGAGAACAAACCATATGATGCCCTTGGAAATAATTTTTTTCAATATTTTTCCCATGTATGGAAGCAGCGATATAGGTCTGTAACCGTGAAATTCTGTTGGGGGCTTATTACGCTTGGGAATAGGAATGATAGAAGCACATTTCCAAGTTTGCGGATATATACCTTGTGCAAGTATGTTGTTATAGTGAGATACAAGTCTACTTTTTATGCTTAATGGAAGGTGTTTGATTATTGCGTAGCAAACTCTATCCAAACCGGTGGACTTTCCTTTCACTGACGATAGTGCAGCATCAAACTCGTATTGAGAAATTCATTTTGATTCGCATCGAAGGATACGTTGTAATGTTGGGAGGTTTCATTAAGTGTGCTATTTTTGGATGAAATGAAGTTAGATTGGAAATTGGAGTTGTGGGAGTAATGAGACCAAGTGGATGCAAAGTAAT
This sequence comes from Clusia tigrina, assembly GCA_920105625.2. Lineage (NCBI taxonomy): Eukaryota > Metazoa > Arthropoda > Insecta > Diptera > Clusiidae > Clusia > Clusia tigrina. The sequence continues at coordinate 1,116,811 of CAKKTE020000572.1, forward strand.
TAGATATATCTTTGGGAGAGAATAGGAGACCGTTGGATGACTTGATAAATTGGATCTCATTTGGTTTGTACGGGCTTGAGGGACGTTTTATGTCTGACCATATTTTTTTTGGATTGGATGAAGGAGTGGTAGTTTCTGTGAGACTTTTGAGGCTTTCCCTTTTTCATTCTTTTGATTTTTTCTTGAACTTTGCGTGCGATTTTCTATAGTTAATAAGGTTAGAAGTAGTTCTGTTCCGCTGGTATTCGAGCCAGAGAAATTTGTTTGTAGTTCGTAATTTCGAAAGCTCAGAGTTCCGTCAGGGGACACCAGCTTTAACAAAATGGTGACTGGTTTGAGGAATTGCAAAGTGCGCTGCGTGCCAAAACCAGTTAGTTAACACTGCTGTTTCTTTGTGGATATTATAAGATGCAGGGGTGTTACTAATAAACTCTTGTGAGAGCGATTCGAACTTTACCCAATCAGCTTTATCGGTGATAAATTTGGGTTTTGGTGTTGTTTTCATAGCTGTTTGTATAGCGAAATTAGTGATTAATGGGAAATGGTCACTGCCGTGAAGGTTTGTAAGTGTTTTGCATGTTAATTTTGGTGCAATGAGACTGGAGCACATGGCTAAATCTATATGTGTGAACGTATTGTGTGTCGAAAAATGGGTGGGTAAACCATCATTTAAAACTATGAGATTGTTACATAAAAGAATGCTTTCCAGAATTTTGCCTCTATGATTTTAAGAAGAGGAACCCCATAGTGGACTCCAAGTATTGAAATTTCCTGCAATAATAATTGGGGAGTGGAATTGATTTAAACTATTATTAATATCCTGGGAAGTAAAAACTTGTTGTGCTGGAATGTACATAGATATTATGGTAAACCTAACTCCCAAATCTATTTCTAGAGCAATTGTAGCTATATTCGATTGAAGAGTTATGTACTTCTGTGGAATAGATTTTTTAATAAGTACTCCAATTCCTTGTTTGCTCTTCTTGTTGTGGGGTAAGTTTAGGAAGTATCCTGAATATTGATATGGTGTATTTGAGGAGAAGTTAAAAGTGGGTTTCCTGCAGTGAGATAAGGATTGGGAGGTGATCTTTGATAAGAATTTCGTGCTCATGGTAATTATTGAAGTATCCTTTGATATTCCATTGTAGCAATTTAAACATGGTAAGGGAAAATGGGAGAATTGGTTTGCAAAATTAACATATATCAATTTATATATGTAATATGTGATAAGATATGAATATATGTATGTGTGATTAGTTTATTTTATATGATTTTTATAAATTAATTATTTCTTTTTTGGTTTTTTAAATTAGAAAGAGACGATTGCCGAAGGGCAAAGCGGTTAGTTTCAAGTGAGGAGAGAGAATCAATTTTAGAAGAGTCGTCAGAGGGGGAACTATTACTGAATTTATTGTTGGATAATGTAACAGACGAGTCTGAGTATATTGATGAGGAAAAAGAGAAGCTGAGGTAGTTTCGTTTGGATTGCGGTGTTTTTCTGTGTATAATGTTTTTTTTTTTTGTGATTGGGAATTATTTTCTATATTGAAATTATCTATAGAAGTTGGGATTACTGGTGTGTTATTTTTGTTTTCTGGTTTATAATTGCAGTTTGATTTTAATGAATAATGTTTTGTGATGTAGTGGGTTCTTTTATAGCATTGTCTTTTACAATTGAAGAGACAGAAAGAGTAGAGACAAGATGTTGTTGTGGCTGTCCTTTTACAGGGCGGATAGTATCGCGCATCGAACACTTGTTTTTAATTTTTGTGTTTAGGATCTCTTTTGCATGTAGAAATTTGGAACAGGTTTTGTGCGAGGCTGAATGTATTTCCAAACAGTTAACGTAATGAGTACGAGTTCATGAAGTCGGGTTATGGGGGGAAGATTGCAATTGATGCAAGCTGGAGATTTTTTGCAGTATTTAGCGGTGTGTCCTAGCAATTGGTAATGGGATTGGGAATGTACTCTCTAGCGCCTAGAGATTTCAATTTTTTCTTGCGATATGATATAAGTCAAATGTGAGCAAGACCACGCCAGTGGGAACAGTTTTATTCTCAATAGTTTTGTTGAACTTATATGCCGGAATTACCCCTTTTAAGACAATTCTTTGACAATTTCGTCCTCAGCTATGTGGTTAAGTTATGGGGCGATACAGGGCGTGATAGTATAACTCTGGTGTAATGCATCTCTTGCATATATTTAATGCGATACTTTACTCAGTCATGGAAAATCCCCCAAATTACCATGATCCCCAAATCTGGTAAATACCCTACAAATGTCCCTTTTTACAGACCCATTATCCTATTATCTATTTTCTAAAAACTTTTTGATAAACTTATAATAAAGCGAGTAAGAAATGTGATTGAGCAGAAAAGTGTCATACCCGACCACCAATTTGGTTTCCGTGAGAAGCACAGTACTGTCAAACAAGTTCACCGTATTGTAAGCACCATCCAAAGAGCATACGAGAAAAAACAATACTGTTCGGCAGTAATTCTCGACATCACACAGGCGTTTGACAAGGTGTGGCACGAAGGGATTCTATTGAAATTAAGAATATTTTGCCCCTCAACATCTATAAGATAATCGTGGTGAAACAAAAAGGGTTTGTTTCCACGGAATACCAAATTCAAGCTGGTGTGCCCCAACGCAGTGTGCTTGGCCCTCTGCTCTATACGCTATACACGGCTGACATGCCAACTAATGACAATACTGTCACATCAACATTTGCTGATGATACAGCAATTTTATGTTCCCATTTAGACCCAAAAATAGCACCAAAGCTTCTCCAAGAATATGTGAACACTCTGCAAGAATGGCTTAACACTTGGAGAATAGAAGTCAATGAGACCAAATGTGTACATATCACATTCACTTTATGCAGGAGCACTTGCCCAACTCCAAGCCTATTCCACAGGCTTCTGAAACCAAATATCTTGGAATGCATCTTGATCGCAGACTTACCTGGAGAAAACGCATAAGCGCTAAAATTACCCAAATAAGACTCAAAGCAAATGAACTCGGTTGGCTCTTAAACCGGCAATCCAAGCATAAGCTAGATTACAAGGTATTGCTGTATAAGGCCACAATTAAACCCATTTGGACTTACGGTATCCAACTCTGGGCTACGGCAGCACTTCAAATGTGGAGAAACTCCAGAGAGCACAAATTCTATGGATGATTACTACCGTCCCTTGGTACATAAAAAACTGAAACATCCCTAAAGACCTACATATCGCGACTGTAACCGAAAAGGTCTTAAAAGTTGCTAAAAACTACTTAGCTAAATTACAAAAGCATCCCAATGCTTTAGCGAGACAACTACTGCAAAATCAAGGCTACATCCGACTGAAGCGAAAGAACGTGCAGTGCCTAATAACCAATGAGATATTAAGCTTTTGCGTATCCTTACAATGTATTGCTCTTATACTTTTCATACAACACCCCAAAGCACTGGCATTGAGAGGTTGGTAATGAAATTGTATTTATACAAAGTGAAGTAGAAAATTCCTATTATGAAAAGTTATTGTTAGTTCTAATATAGTTTTAGAAGATTCAATAAAATAAATATAAAAAAAGCTTATAACAATGTTTTATATTAAATAAGAAAAATTCCCAGCACGTGGGTGGGTGGCAGTGACAGAACTGCACTGTAGTAAAAGCACAAATTTAGAGGGAATTTACAAAAAGCGGAAAAAGAGTTAATAGCCGGTCTGCTCGCAACGAGTCAACTTCAATCGCATATTTTAATATGATATATTAATTTATTGAAATTGTTATAGATTTTTATCTGTTGATTATTGTTATGGTTATTACGTTATGATTATTGCAATGTAGTCGCTTAGGTGGTTGGTACGGAACTGCTTTATTTAATCTCTTTACTTAACACAACACTTTAACCTGTTCTTATACCGTAAAGAGTACTTAGCATGTATGTAAATAACTTAATACTCAACAACTCTCTCCCTAAGCTGTATGCAATTTTAAGAAATATCTACGAACTTATCTCTATATCAAATGCCAATGTTTCCGTTTTCAAATACTTATCTATATAAAGAAAATACAATTAGTATTACATGGTTATATATAAAGAAATCCATATAAATAAAATGCAATAAGTATTTCGAAGGTTATTGTTTGTAATTAATTTTTACTCTACGTTCTCGCAAAAGTCTTGGCGTTTTCGGCGAGGTCTCTGGCACATCTGAGCCCCCACCATTCTCCACAGCTGACGTGTCATGATTTGGACCAATGCTGGTTTCAGTTGCTTTGACTTCGTTTTCTGATATACGAGGTTTGATCAAAAAATAACAGTTATTTTCAATTTTTTCAAAAAGTATTTATTTGTTCATCAACAACTATCTTGTCCCCTTCAAAGTAATTCCCCTCAGATATAATATACTTATGCCAGCGTTTTTTCCAATTCTCGAAACACTTCTGAAACGCTTTTTTTGGTATCGCCAACAGCTCCTGTTTCGATTTTTCTCTTATCTCCTCAATCGTAGCAAAACGCTTTCCTTTCATCGGTGTCTTCAGTTTTGGAAAGAGGAAAAAGTCAGCGGGGGCCAAGTCCGGTGAATACGGTGGTTGAGGCATGATAACTGTTTTGTTTTTGGCCAAAAACAGCTCCTGAGCGATGTCCATGCGACATTGTTTTTGCTCAACCTCTCTGATAGTGATTCGACGATTATCCAAAATCATTTTCTTCACTGCGTCAATGTGTTCATCGGTTGTTGACGTGCTCGGGCGACCAGGACGAGCATCGTCATTGACATCTTCTCGGCCTTCCTTAAACCGGTTATACCACAATTGAACTTGTGTTCTGCTCATAGTAGACTCACCAAAGGCCACAGTCAACATTTCAAAAGTCCTTGCGCATTTAATTTCATTCACAAAACTGAATACAGTTTCTTTGATCCAATTTTTCGAATAGTACAAAATCGAAGAGCACACCAAAACACGAATAACCTTTTTATCTGTCAAAAACAAACTTACCATCCAAAATCGTTGGTATTGCCAACATATATAACAGACATGTATACCAACATAACAGAAAAAAAATGCGAACATCGAACATACGTAACTCAAGAAATTTGAAAATAACGGTTATCTTTTGATCACAACTCGTACATTTCAATTCTTCAATAGGATGACCGGCGTTTGGATCGTTTACAATATTATAGTCCGGAATCATTTGATCGATGTGCCTCTTAATAATTCTGTTAGTGTGGATGATCGTGCAATTGTAAGACCGCGGACCCAATCGCTCCCTGACTGTGCCATATCGCCACGCCTTTTTATTTGTATCTGAATAGTCCCTTATAAAAACGGGAGAACCTTCCTCAAATAGCTTCTCTCTAGTGCCTCTATGATATTTTACATTACCTAACTACTTCTTTATTATCATATCTTTCACCATAGGAGGTTTTAAGAGGCTGAAGCGATTCTTTAACTCTATTCCTAAAAAATCCTTAGCTGGCGATTCCCCAGTTGTGCAATGTTGCGCTGATCGATAATCGAACAAAAACCTGCTAATGATTATGTATATGTCTTCTCCTGGGTTGGCGCTCAGGCTTTCCTCTAATGATTTTTTAAATTTCTTAACCAAATTTTCCGCCTGCCCGTTCGTAGCTGGAAACCCTGGTGGTGTGAGTACATGCCTAATACCGTTCAACTCTAAAAACTGTTTGAACTCGCTGGCTGTAAATTGTCGGCCGTTGACACTAACCAAGGTATCAACCAAGCCAAACCTACTGAACACCTCCCTCAATTTGGAAATTGTGAAAATTGTGGTAATTTGCTTCGTTTTAAAGACTTCCACATACTTTGAATGTGCATCTATAATGATTAAGAAATAGAAACTTTTCTTGGACCCGGGAAAGTCGATATGAATACGCGACCAAGGCGTTTCTGGTGGCACCCAAGGGATCAGCCTGATTTTGTTTGGGATTTCTTGTATAATTTTACAAGGAACACATCTCGCAACCAATGCTTCAATATCACTATCCATCTTAGGCCACCATACGTAAAGCTAAAGCTTTAGATTTTACTATACCAAAGTGACATCTGTGAAGCTCCCTGAGGACACTAGGTCGAAGTAGTTGTGGCATAACTATCCGGTAACCTCACAAAATACATCCGTATTCCACAGAAAATTCCGACTTTTTATCTTTAAAGCCTTTAAAAGCGAACCCTTCTAGATTATGCACCGTACCCCTGTGAACAGCTTCTTTTAACTTCGCCAGAATAGGGTCCCGAAATGTTTCTTTAGCAATCGCTTTGAAATCTAACTTCATTGCGTTATTTTCTGAAATAAAGTTCACGTAATTTTTCCCTATGCTCTCCTGTCTTACCGCTTGTTAGGGCAAGCGCGACAAATTGTCGGTGAAATTGTGGGAACCTTTAACATGCTGGAATGTATAATTGAACCCTGACAAAGTGAGGCCCCAGCGCTGTATTCTGGCTGCTGCCCAGTAAATGGTGCCTAAGCTTAGTCACGCTAAAAACTATTGCTAAGGCTTCTTTTTGAAGCGAACTATAATTTCTCTCCGCTGCGGTGAGCGCTCGAGAGACAAAAGCAAGGTTTAACACTCCCGTTAGGATACACATGTGAAAGAGTTCCAGCCACTGCCTCATTTGAAGCATCCGTTTCCAATATTATTGGATGGCTAGGATTAAAGGGCGCCAGCAACCTATCAAATGTGATCTTCTTTAAAGTTTTATAGGCTTCCTGACTTGCTTTTGTCCAACTGAATTTTGAATTCTTACGCAACAACGCATATAGTGGCTTCATTTTATTAGCCAAGTTGGGAATGAACTTAGAGTAATAGTTTACCAATCCCACAAAAGCTCTCACTTCAGATTCAGGTACCCCAACTACCGATAGAATTCTTTCCCTATTCTTAGATAATCCTCCTGGAGTTATATCAAAACCTAAGTAAATAAATTTTTGTTTGCAAAGAAAACGCATTTACTCTCGTTCAACCGTAAACCGACTTCTTCCAACCTGCTAAGCACCTTTTCTAATATGCTCTTGTGCTCCTCGAACGTCGCCCCAGATATGACTATATCGTCCAAATAATTTACTACGTTGGGAATCCCACGCAAAATATTCTCAACTGTCCTCTGGAATATTGCAGCTGCCGGCTTTACCCCAAAAGGTAATCGAGTTACTTTAAAAATGCCGATATGCGTATTCCACGCACACAAAAACTGCGACGACTCGTCTAATTCCAATTGGTTGTACGCATTTGACAAATCCAATTTCGAAAAATATGGCCCTCTTACAGACGCAAATTTCTCGTCTATTCTTAACATCCATTAAATTCTTATTTATTGTTGACTTGTAGTCACCGCAAATTCTTTAGGACCGCTACCAAAGGCGTACCCCAATCGGAATTATCGACCGGTACAAACACACCTTTCGCCACCAATTCGTTAATCTGATCTTCTACCTTTACTTTGCAGGCCTTTACTGATCTAGGCTTGCAAAATACGGGCTTAGCTTTTTCCTCCAAATCCAGGTTAACTTTACTCCCGGTATATCTACCTAAACCCCCTTTGAAAACAGAATTAAATTTTCTTTTTAAACTATTTACAATATTCACTGCATTTATCCCATTCCGAATTTTGACATAAAATCCCTTCCGAAAATTGGTGGGCTCCGCATTCCACTCACTATTAGCCTTATTGTATGCGACTGACCGCGACACTTAACTTTAGCACTAAACTCACCGAAAGTTGCAATATAGCTGCCTCTGTAGGTGAAAAAATTGTCATTGCACACCCCGAGCCTTTCTTGTACGAAATATTTCTCAAAATCCAGCCGATAGTGAACACGCTGCACCTGAATCCAACATGAAGTCCAACTCAACACCATTGACCTCTGCAGCCACCATAAATGGGGTGGATGAAGAAAATGCTGGGGCCACTACCATCAAAAATTGAAAAATTATACAAACTATTTTCTTCAAATATCACAATAACATCTGCATAACAAACGCTAGCTAAACGCCCACTTTTTCCGCATTTATTACACGTCTTATTCCTGCACTTGCAGTTTGCGCTCGTGTGATTTCCCCAACCGCATTGCCTGCACTTTTCCTGTACTCCTCTTTTGTTGCTACTCCTGTTGTACTGTTTTCTTTGCTGGTACCCTCTCCGCCTTTGCCCTAGTCACGGCCTTGATCTCGTTTGCCTTTGGGTGTTCTAGCGGTTCGTTGAGCTATTGCGTTGACCGCTAAATCTCCTTCTAACAGTTAGAGTTGTTGTTGCTGTTGTTGTGCCGCGATTTTCGCCTCCGCAATCATAGCGATCTTAAGTGATTTTTCCATTGTTAGCGATTCGTCCTCTTCGCATAACCTTTCGAACGACCTTCCCTCCAGTCCGGCTACAAATTTATTTAAGACGTATTCATTTAGCAGGTTGCCAAATTGCAATCCCTGGCTAACCTCTTTAACTTGCCATACCATACCGAAACTGCTTCGCTCCTATCGCGCGATGCTGCAAAAATCGCTTTGAGCTCTCTAAACACAATCACGATTTTCGAATAATATAATTCCAGAAGCGCACACAGCTGGTCATATGTCTTGCTTGCGGGCAAATCAGGGTCACACAAATCCCTTAATAACCCGTAGGCCTCCACGCCGATGGCTTTCAATAAAACTGATCTTTCACTTGGTCGTCTTCCAGTCCAATATCTCCATCCAGTTCCTTCATCCGTCAAGATGCGGACGAAATTCGCGCACACTCGTTGTTGTTGCTGTGGTTGCGACAACCACGCTTTCATTTACCGTAGCCATTGCAAAGTGTTTGTGTATTACACTAATTACTTTTTACTTTGCCTTTTTTACGCTCGTCTCCACTGCAATGTAGTCGCTTAGGTGGTTGGTACTGAACTGCTTTATTTAATCTCTTTACTTAACACAACACCTTAACCTGTTCTTATACCGTAAAAAGTATGTTAAACTAAAATTAACAGCTGAATTTCAACAACGGTTCTTATACCGAGTTGATTATGTAGTTGACAACAGGCACATAAACCTTGGTGTCGGAGAAGGAGAATCAATCAATGTTAAATTAAAATGAAAAGTCTCACAGTTAACTCTTACTGATTGACTGACTTTTGGATGTGCCAATCGTGGCTATTTATTCATTTTTCTATATACATATATTACATATAATTTGGCTATACATATTAGGTATTATTGAATTGACAGCATAACCATGAAATGTGCATTATTGACAAATTTGCAAGCTGGCCTTGAATTGAGTTTTTCAGCATATTGCACTTGATATCATGTTTCATCCAGTGCAATGCCTTCGCTGATGTAGTATATATTGGAGTGGCAAGGTTTGCTTAACACAAGCCAAATTGTATGCAAAAGAAGATGTTATGCAATAAAATTTGAATGTTACATACCTCCCAATGAGGTTTGCACATCAACTGTTAATGCAATTAACATTTCTCCCGCGCGTTGAGCACAGCTCAACCTATATAAGATTCTCTATTGGTTGGTGGCGAGGGCGAGGCTGAGGCACCGTATCTTTTGACGTGATGATTTCTGGTACATAGACGCCACGTTGACTTCGTATTTTCCATATGAGCCCAGTAATTAAAAGTATCACGGACAGGAACAGTGCCAATAGTCTGGTGGTTGAATTTTGTGCAGTGTCATCAGTTTTTCCTTGGTCAGAGCATTGTGTAATTCTGTGAGATTCTTCAGTTGTGTTGTGTAAGTGATCGCGTTGATTTTCTGCAATAGTGGAGTTTAATTTTGTCAAATTCGGTGTGCAATTGCTCGGGAGTTAAAAGTAGCGGATTGAATTTACGATGGTCAGTGTCTGTGAGAACATCCAGTATAGCTGACTGTATACGTTGTAAATCGGTTGCGATTAGAGTTAGTTGAATTGACAGAGCGTTGAATAGTTCCAACAATTTCGATTGTTGCAGCTCTTCGTCTTCTTTCTGCAATTGATTCCACATTTGATTCACTTGTTGGTCAAATTCATCAAATTTTGTCTTAACCGCTATCTGATCCTGCTTTATGATGTTGACGGTGGAAGCAAAGATGGATGTTGGATTCTTCAGCAGATGTAGCAGATTGGACTCGTTTTCTTTGACGTTTAATATTGTCCTTGACATCTTTTTGGAATACTCTGAATCTAACACGCCAAATAGTGTATGTGCAAGGTTTCCAACGAGATTTACTGCCCCTCTCCTGTTGCGACTGCTTCTTAACAGATTATTATCTACACGCAATTCTCCTTCAAGTCGATCGAAGCTGTCGGTTAGATGACTACAAGTGTAGTTTTGTTTAGTCTTTCGGCAAAGTTGACGTAGGGTGCTGGTACCGTTGAATAGCGTTGATGCTTCTGTCCAATACGGTTTCAGATCGTAGTATACGAGCAAGTTCCATTCCGTAGATGAAGTGGATGCCAAGTTTTGAACCAAAACGATTAACTTGGACTGGAGATCCCAATATTATTGGTAACATCATTATTATGAGTAGCAGTGCCAAACCATTAGTGATTGCTGGTACTATTCTTCTCGTTTTTGGCACTGGTTGCTCTTCTGGATCTACTTCGATGTCGTCATCATCTGCCGAGAATAATGGTGCCAGTCTTTGAATTGCTCTTTTAAATTTGCCCCTTTGTGTTTTTACGTCGCACACTCTTACTAAGCCATCGTCACCCTTCTATACCTTAACAATTCGCCCTAGAGGCGATTGGAGCACTGGTAAGTTATCTTCTTTGACGATTACCATAGTATTTGGCTCTATGGTGCTGGTTGGACCCTTCCATTTGTGTCGTTGCTGAATTTGGTGAAGGTACTCGTGTGACCAACGTTTCCAGAACTCGTATTTAAGGTGTGTCACCAATTTCCATCTAGTTTGTAGGGATACCTTGGATTCTGACATGTTCCTATCTATCTGTGAAGTTAACTGTTCGCCTATCAGGAAGTGTCCCGGAGTTAGCGCTGTTAGGTCATCTGGATATGTTGACATTGAGGTAAGCGGTCGAGAATTCAAAATTCCCTCGATCTTCACGACGATGGTTTCGAGTTCTTCGTAGGTCAGCGATGCCGTCGATACACTTCGTAGTAGCAAATGCTTGGCGGATTTAACCGCGGCTTCCCATAAGCCTCCAAAATGTGGAGCTCTAGGAGGAATAAATTTGAAGTTTATTCCACGGTCGCTGCATGATCTCGTGATATTTTCGCGTGAGGTTTTTGAGAAGATGACATCGTTGAGCTCCTTCAGATTGTTACTTGCGCCGACGAAATTGGTTGCGTTGTCACAATAGATAGTGACACACCGTCCGCGGCGAGACGTTAAGCGTTTCAGCCAGTTTTCGGTTACAACCTCTAGGTGAACTGCCTTTGTTGCGAAACAGGAAAATACTGCGATGTAAGCCTTGTGTGGCTTTTTTCCACGAATTTTATATTGCACCCAAAATGGTCCGCAATAATCCATTCCACAATAGACAAACGGTCGAGCTGGAGTGACTTTGGTTGCTGGCAAATTTCCCATCACTTGAGTGAATGACAGGCTTGGATCTGGTGCAGCGCACGCAATTTTGCACAACGTTTCGGGCCATTATTTTTCCTTTTATTATCCTAAATCGTTGCCTTGACGCTGATAGCAAACCTTGTGGACCACAATGCAAATTATTCTCATGCATCATGACGAGAATCATTCTAGAGATATGGTCGTTGTATGGCAGCAACATGGGATGTTTTGCGTCATAGCTCAAGTTAGATGCTTCTAGCGGTCCTCCAACCCTTAGGATACCTTGGTCATCAATAAACGGTGACAAATTACTGATATCGCTAGTGTTATGGACAGTTGAGTGACGCTCTAAGTTTTTAATGTCATCGTAAAAGGCTCTTCCTTGGGCACCCTTGACAATCAATGTCAATGATGCCTCCATTTCTTCGGCTGTTGGTGCTATTGTAGGGTGGGATACCTTGTTTCTTAATACTTTCACATAACGAATGACATATGCTACAATTCTTTGCAGGCGTCGAAATGCGTTCCTCTGATTGATTTCTTCCCAGAAAGTTGTTGTCTCTTTCGAATTGAGTGTTAGAGCTGCACTCGTCTCCCGCCTGAGTTCCAAGGCACATTGTTCTCGCGGAGGTTGAAGTGGCCAAATTGTCATAGATCTGTGCAGGAACTTAGGTCTATACTCGTATAGCCAAAACAGGTTGTCTACCAATTTAGCTGCTGTCACGCCTCTTGATACCAGATCTGCGGGATTGTCTTGGGACGGCACGTGACGCCATTGTTGTGGATTAGTTGCTTGCTGAATAGCTGAAATTCGGTTGGCCACGAATATGTGGTAGTGTGCTGATTCTGCATTTATCCATCCCAGCACAGCTGTGGAATCAGACCAAAAATGCGTTGTAACGCCCTTGAAGAATGGGTTTTCGTGGAGCTTCTGCATCAATTCCACGGCGACCTTAGCAGCGCACAATTCCAGTCTTGGAAATGTTACTTGCTTTGTTGGAGCTCTTCGTGATTGCGCGCATAGGAAGCAAACGATTATCTGGTTTTGGGAATCTTGTGTTCGCATGTATGCTACCGCTCCATAGGCACGTTCTGATACGTCAGCGAAAATGTTTACTTGGGGGTCCTTGGGTACTGTGCGACCGAAGACGTGGCGGTGCACGCTGATGGTTTCTAACTTCTGCAAGTCCTTTTTGAAGGTTAGCTATGTTTTGTGAAGTGGTGCTGGAAATTCTGTATCCCAGTCTATTTTAAGTTTCCATAGTTGTTGAAGGAATACTTTTGCTGTGGTCGTAACTGGCGCGACTAAGCCAAGGGGATCAAAAATACGTGAAATATCTGCTAAGGCTGAATGCTTTGTTATCCTACCGGATTCTACTACACCAACCTTGACCTTAAAGTCATCATTAGAAGGGCTCCAAATCAATCCCATTGTTTTGATGTTGTTATCCAGTGTGTCACCGAATTCCATATTTACTTCACTGTCCGTGACTGGAATTTCTTCTAGTAACCTTGGTTGATTCGCGCACCATTTCCGTAAATTGAAACCCGCGGAACTAAGCATGAGTCGTTGTGTTGGATTTGCCTGACATCCCATCGGACGCGTCCCCAGGTGGCGGATAGGGGGACCTTTGGTAGGCAAATGACATTACTTCTGAACCTCTTAGGAGGGGCGGGAGTTATGGCTGTCTGTCTATCACAATGATGGTATAGAGAATGGGTACCATCCGCGGACCAAACTGGCTAGGGAGGAGTCCCGAACAAAAACCACTGTCTGGCGATGGACAAAAAAATATTTATTACTCCAGGTGGAACCCACGCATGTGGAAATCCACCCGCTTCGGCGGCAGGGGCACGGATTCTGGAGGTCCCAACCATCGCTAAAGTCTCTCGCCTTTATCAGCGAGAGCGCATCCTGGAGGAGACGGGGATTGTTACCGCAATCTCTTCTTCTTCAGAGACGGAGGAACGTACCCTGGATCCAGAGGGCCTGCGTCGGGAAGTCACCACAGTGGCGGAACGACCTACCAATGGTTCTAGGGTAACGAGAACACAAGCGAGGAGACAGAGAAAGAAGCGGCTTGATAGGCTCGTGCAGGAGAAATCCTCACGTGTTTCTGCCGGCCCTTCTGTGTCGACTCCCTCCAAAAGGCCCAGGTCGGCGGAAATGACACCCACGGAAGCCACCGAGCCTGCGGAGGGATTGACCGCTCCGAAAGCTCGCTCGCGAGGTAAGCGGCGGAAGATTGTTGCTGAAAACAGCATTCCCACCTGCCCTGCAGCTGTTACTGCTGGTGGCGCCACGACCCCAAAGGGTACGAGCGAAACCTCGGTGGCGGCTAATGTGGCGGGGAAGAATGTTGCCAATAAGCTGCAACTTGCCCAGCCCCTCGTATCCAGCAAAACCTTCTGCCCGGCGAAATCTCTGCCAGTGGCGGGTGGTGAGCTAGACTTTCGCCCAAGCACTTCCAAAGGTGCAGCCAAGCCATCGTACAGCGAGAAGGCTAACGGCCCGCAACCAATGGCGGTGATTGGGAAGCTGGGGCCTGACCATCAGCTGACTGATGCAGAAATAAAACACTGCAAAGGTCATCTGATGCGTCGCGTCATTGCCTCCGGTCCTGAAGCTAATGCGAGGGGCTATGAGACAAAGGACGGCACTCTACAGGTGTCGTGCGCGTCTCAGGCCAACTTTGATTGGCTCAGGGGTGCAGTCAAGGACGTGCCCCCCATGGGGACCACTCGCTTCGCGGTCTATAGCGAAGCAGGCGTGTCCCTCAGGAAGGCCATCTGCTGGATTCCGGATCCCGATCTGACGACCACAGATGTCCTTTCTTGTCTGCGTGCTCAGAACCCTGGCATCAACACGAGGCTTTGGAGAGTTCTTTCGCACACCAGGGGTAGCAACCGGGATGGTAAAGAAGGTGCTAGTCTTGTGGTGCGAGTGGACGAGGCCACTGTTGATGTCATGGTTTCTCGGTACCGGAGCCGTCTGAGTCTCTTCTTTGGGACTGTGACCTTTCATGTCTTTCCCAGATGAGTGGCTCGGACGATTCTCGTAGCTATCGTCCTTTGACGGTAACGCAGATCAACTTGCAGCATTCTAAAGCCGCTACTGTACTCCTAAGTAGACGACTCACCCAGCTGCACACATCACCTCACATAACAACAGTACAAGAGCCCTGGGTCTTTAGGGGTCGCCTCTGTGGCCTTGGCTTGTTGAAAGGGGCCACGATATTATATGACAGAAACTCGATTAGACCAAGAGCCGGCCTTATAATATCATCCCATCTCGCAGCGACCTGCCTTGACGCATTCTGTTGTCAGGATCTGGTTGCGGCAGAGATTAGTTTTAAGAGTATGCACGGATGGTCGAGGTTTGTGATTGCATCTGCTTACTTTCCTTACGATGCTTTGGAGGCGCCACCACCTGGGAAGGTCGCTACTCTCGTAGGGTTCTGTGAGCGGCGCGGTCTTGGTCTGGTTCTTTGCTGCGATGCTAATGCCCAGCATACGATCTGGGGCAGCAGCAAGTGCAATGAGCGGGGCTCTCGACTTTTCGAGTATATTGCCTCCTCCAGCCTGAGCATCCACAATGTAGGCAGGCAGCCTACTTTTGTGACTGCGAGAAGGCAGGAGGTAATTGACGTCACCCTGTCAAATCCAAGACTGGGGTGGTCGATCAACAACTGGAGGGTCCTCGCTGAAGACTCGTGCTCGGACCACAGATACATTGAGTTTCAGTGTGGCGAGCGGGCGCAGATGCCATTGCCCACCAGAAACCCAAGAAAAACAGACTGGCCGAAGTTCAGGGAGGCACTGCGTAGCAATCACGTGACGCCACTGAGACTTCGCAAGGAGCAGAACATTGAGGCGGCTGTTGAGCATCTCAACACCGCTCTAACAAACTGCTTCGAGCTAGCCTGCCCAATTAGACCTCCTCTTAGCCGGACTCCTGTTCCATGGTGGAACCGAGAGCTTCAGGTGCTGAGGCGTGAGTCTAGAAACTCCTCAACCGGGCCCTCAAGACGAATCTTGACGAGGACTGGGAACGATATCGACATGTTCAGAGGGACTACAAGAAGCTAATTCGGGACTCGAAAAGGACTTCTTTTAGAGACTTCTGCAGTGATATCGAATCCCTGAGTGACACGGCAAAACTGGTGAAAGTCCTGAAGAAGGACCAAACCGCTAAGCTGGGGTCGCTCAGGAAACCTGATGGCTCCTATACGGAGAGGCAAAGTGAGACACTCAGCTTGCTGTTGGAGTCACACTTTCCAGGAAATCAGGTAAGCATAGCCCGTCAACAACCACCTTTGGTCGGAAATGTTGTCAGGGCAGCTGCGCCCTCTCGACATGATTGGTATGTCGCCAGAACTGTGGCGAATGAGACTGCTATTGGATTTGCTATCAAATCCTTTGACAACTTCAAGTCGCCCGGACTGGATGGCATATATCCGATTGTGTTGAAGGAAGGCATTGAGCTAGTGATGGCAACACTGAAGAAGATCTTCACTGCATGTCTCGCACTGGCCTATGTACCACGCTCTTGGAGGATGGTGAGGGTTGCCTTCATTCCTAAGGTTGGAAGAGACGACTACACCAATCCCAAGAGCTTCAGACCTATTAGTATGACCTCGTTCATGCTAAAAAGTTTAGAACGGCTGGTGGAGCTTCGCATGCGTAGGGAGTCTCTGAAGACGCATCCACTATCTCCATTTCAGCATGCCTATCAAAGCGGAAAATCCTGCGAGACGGCTCTGCAAAACCTTGTTGGAAGGATAGAGCGAGCCATCGACAGGAAAGAATACGCAATAGGCGTCTTTGTGGACATAGAGGGTGCGTTTGACAATGTTACTTTCGACAGTATGTGCGGCTCTGCTAGGCGGCATGGCGTAGACCGGGTCCTAGTAAATTGGATACGTTCAATGCTGGCCCAGAGAATCATAACGGTGCGGGCGGAGGAAGATTTGCTGGTGTCGTCTGGGGTTAATAGAGGCTGTCCCCAAGGTGGGGCACTGTCTCCATTGCTCTGGTGCATGGTAATCGATCCCCTGCTTAACGCCATTAATGACTCGGGGGTATACGCTCAGGCATATGCGGATGATGTTGGCTGTCTTGTGACAGGTCCATCCCTTATGATTGTCTGCAGAAGGGTGCAGAGTACTCTGGATATGATTGACACTTGGTGCAGTGCGAATGGGCTATCGGCTAATCCTGTCAAGACTGGTATTGTCCTCTTTACCAGAAGGAGAAAGCTTGATGGACTTATTCTGCCTACACTGAAAGGAGTCACTATCCAGCTATCCAAGGAAATCAAATATCTTGGAGTCATCCTTGTCATTCTTTGGAAAACACATGTCGAACTGAAGACATCCAAAGCACTGTCAGTTTTTTGGCAGTGTAAGGGAATATTTGGTAAGACATGGGGTCTTTCCCCTACTAAGGTCCTATGGATCTATACAGCTATGGTAAGACCTATTATCACCTATGCATCGATGGTTTGGATGAGCAGACTCTCTCTTGTAGGGGTCAAAAAAGCTCTATCAAAACTACAACGTGCTGTGGCCATATGTTGTACCGGAGCATTTCCGACTACTCCAGGCCCGGCACTTGATGCTTTGGTGAATCTCCCGCCACTAGATGTCTTCATCCGCGGAGAGGCCATTAAGGCCATCTGCAGAGTGAAACATAGTGGCCACTGGTATGGGGTGTGCTCGATGTTGGACGACGGCGCAGGCACTGACATCGATTCTGCAATCCTGTCTACACGTCTTATTCCTGCACTTGCAGTTTGCGCTCGTGTGATTTCCCCAACCGCATTGCCTGCACTTTTCCTGTACTCCTCTTTTGTTGCTACTCCTGTTGTACTGTTTTCTTTGCTGGTACCCTCTCCGCTTTTGCCCTAGTCACGGCCTTGATCTCGTTTGCCTTTGGGTGTTCTAGCGGTTCGTTGAGCTATTGCGTTGACCGCTAAATCTCCTTCTAACAGTTAGAGTTGTTGTTGCTGTTGTTGTGCCGCGATTTTCGCCTCCGCAATCATAGCGATCTTAAGTGATTTTTCCATTGTTAGCGATTCGTCCTCTTCGCATAACCTTTCGAACGACCTTCCCTCCAGTCCGGCTACAAATTTATTTAAGACGTATTCATTTAGCAGGTTGCCAAATTGCAATCCCTGGCTAACCTCTTTAACTTGCCATACCATACCGAAACTGCTTCGCTCCTATCGCGCGATGCTGCAAAAAACGCTTTGAGCTCTCTAAACACAATCACGATTTTCGAATAATATAATTCCAGAAGCGCACACAGCTGGTCATATGTCTTGCTTGCGGGCAAATCAGGGTCACACAAATCCCTTAATAACCCGTAGGCCTCCACGCCGATGGCTTTCAATAAAACTGATCTTTCACTTGGTCGTCTTCCAGTCCAATATCTCCATCCAGTTCCTCCATCCGTCAAGATGCGGACGAAATTCGCGCACACTCGTTGTTGTTGCTGTGGTTGCGACAACCACGCTTTCATTTACCGTAGCCATTGCAAAGTGTTTGTGTATTACACTAATTACTTTTTACTTTGCCTTTTTTACGCTCGTCTCCACTGCAATGTAGTCGCTTAGGTGGTTGGTACTGAACTGCTTTATTTAATCTCTTTACTTAACACAACACCTTAACCTGTTCTTATACCGTAAAAAGTATGTTAAACTAAAATTAACAGCTGAATTTCAACAACGGTTCTTATACCGAGTTGATTATGTAGTTGACAACAGGCACATAAACCTTGGTGTCGGAGAAGGAGAATCAATCAATGTTAAATTAAAATGAAAAGTCTCACAGTTAACTCTTACTGATTGACTGACTTTTGGATGTGCCAATCGTGGCTATTTATTCATTTTTCTATATACATATATTACATATAATTTGGCTATACATATTAGGTATTATTGAATTGACAGCATAACCATGAAATGTGCATTATTGACAAATTTGCAAGCTGGCCTTGAATTGAGTTTTTCAGCATATTGCACTTGATATCATGTTTCATCCAGTGCAATGCCTTCGCTGATGTATATATTGGAGTGGCAAGGTTTGCTTAACACAAGCCAAATTGTATGCAAAAGAAGATGTTATGCATTAAAATTTGAATGTTACATACCTCCCAATGAGGTTTGCACATCAACTGTTAATGCAATTAACATTTCTCCCGCGCGTTGAGCACAGCTCAACCTATATAAGATTCTCTATTGGTTGGTGGCGAGGGCGAGGCTGAGGCACCGTATCTTTTGACGTGATGATTTCTGGTACATAGACGCCACGTTGACTTCGTATTTTCCATATGAGCCCAGTAATTAAAAGTATCACGGACAGGAACAGTGCGGTATAACGGACCGCATGGTGGTAATAGTCTGGTGGTTGAATTTTGTGCAGTGTCATCAGTTTTTCCTTGGTCAGAGCATTGTGTAATTCTGTGAGATTCTTCAGTTGTGTTGTGTAAGTGATCGCGTTGATTTTCTGCAATAGTGGAGTTTAATTTTGTCAAATTCGGTGTGAAATTGCTCGGGAGTTAAAAGTAGCGGATTGAATTTACGATGGTCAGTGTCTGTGAGAACATCCAGTATAGCTGACTGTATACGTTGTAAATCGGTTGCGATTAGAGTTAGTTGAATTGACAGAGCGTTGAATAGTTCCAACAATTTCGATTGTTGCAGCTCTTCGTCTTCTTTCTGCAATTGATTCCACATTTGATTCACTTGTTGGTCAAATTCATCAAATTTTGTCTTAACCGCTATCTGATCTTGCTTTATGATGTTGACGGTGGAAGCAAAGATGGATGTTGGATTCTTCAGCAGATGTAGCAGATTGGACTCGTTTTCTTTGACGTTTAATATTGTCCTTGACATCTTTTTGGAATACTCTGAATCTAACACGCCAAATAGTGTATGTGCAAGGTTTCCAACGAGATTTACTGCCCCTCTCCTGTTGCGACTGCTTCTTAACAGATTATTATCTACACGCAATTCTTCTTCAAGTCGATCGAAGCTGTCGGTTAGATGACTACAAGTGTAGTTTTGTTTAGTCTTTCGGCAAAGTTGACGTAGGGTGCTGGTACCGTTGAATAGCGTTGATGCTTCTGTCAATACGGTTTCAGATCGTAGTATACGAGCAAGTTCCATTCCGTAGATGAAGTGGATGCCAAGTTTTGAACCAAAACGATTAACTTGGACTGGAGATCCCAATATTATTGGTAACATCATTATTATGAGTAGCAGTGCCAAACCATTAGTGATTGCTGGTACTATTCTTCTCGTTTTTGGCACTGGTTGCTCTTCTGGATCTACTTCGATGTCGTCATCATCTGCCGAGAATAATGGTGCCAGTCTTTGAATTGCTCTTTTAAATTTGCCCCTTTGTGTTTTTACGTCGCACACTCTTACTAAGCCATCGTCACCCTTCTATACCTTAACAATTCGCCCTAGAGGCGATTGGAGCACTGGTAAGTTATCTTCTTTGACGATTACCATAGTATTTGGCTCTATGGTGCTGGTTGGACCCTTCCATTTGTGTCGTTGCTGAATTTGGTGAAGGTACTCGTGTGACCAACGTTTCCAGAACTCGTATTTAAGGTGTGTCACCAATTTCCATCTAGTTTGTAGGGATACCTTGGATTCTGACATGTTCCTATCTATCTGTGAAGTTAACTGTTCGCCTATCAGGAAGTGTCCCGGAGTTATCGCTGTTAGGTCATCTGGATATGTTGACATTGAGGTAAGCGGTCGAGAATTCAAAATTCCCTCGATCTTCACGACGATGGTTTCGAGTTCTTCGTAGGTCAGCGATGCCGTCGATACACTTCGTAGTAGCAAATGCTTGGCGGATTTAACCGCGGCTTCCCATAAGCCTCCAAAATGTGGAGCTCTAGGAGGAATAAATTTGAAGTTTATTCCACGGTCGCTGCATGATCTCGTGATATTTTCGCGTGAGGTTTTTGAGAAGATGACATCGTTGAGCTCCTTCAGATTGTTACTTGCGCCGACGAAATTGGTTGCGTTGTCACAATAGATAGTGACACACCGTCCGCGGCGAGACGTTAAGCGTTTCAGCCAGTTTTCGGTTACAACCTCTAGGTGAACTGCCTTTGTTGCGAAACAGGAAAATACTGCGATGTAAGCCTTGTGTGGCTTTTTTCCACGAATTTTATATTGCACCCAAAATGGTCCGCAATAATCCATTCCACAATAGACAAACGGTCGAGCTGGAGTGACTTTGGTTGCTGGCAAATTTCCCATCACTTGAGTGAATGACTTAGGCTTGGATCTGGTGCAGCGCACGCAATTTTGCACAACGTTTCGGGCCATTATTTTTCCTTTTATTATCCTAAATCGTTGCCTTGACGCTGATAGCAAACCTTGTGGACCACAATGCAAATTATTCTCATGCATCATGACGAGAATCATTCTAGAGATATGGTCGTTGTATGGCAGCAACATGGGATGTTTTGCGTCATAGCTCAAGTTAGATGCTTCTAGCGGTCCTCCAACCCTTAGGATACCTTGGTCATCAATAAACGGTGACAAATTACTGATATCGCTAGTGTTATGGACAGTTGAGTGACGCTCTAAGTTTTTAATGTCATCGTAAAAGGCTCTTCCTTGGGCACCCTTGACAATCAATGTCAATGATGCCTCCATTTCTTCGGCTGTTGGTGCTATTGTAGGGTGGGATACCTTGTTTCTTAATACTTTCACATAACGAATGACATATGCTACAATTCTTTGCAGGCGTCGAAATGCGTTCCTCTGATTGATTTCTTCCCAGAAAGTTGTTGTCTCTTTCGAATTGAGTGTTAGAGCTGCACTCGTCTCCCGCCTGAGTTCCAAGGCACATTGTTCTCGCGGAGGTTGAAGTGGCCAAATTGTCATAGATCTGTGCAGGAACTTAGGTCTATACTCGTATAGCCAAAACAGGTTGTCTACCAATTTAGCTGCTGTCACGCCTCTTGATACCAGATCTGCGGGATTGTCTTGGGACGGCACGTGACGCCATTGTTGTGGATTAGTTGCTTGCTGAATAGCTGAAATTCGGTTGGCCACGAATATGTGGTAGTGTGCTGATTCTGCATTTATCCATCCCAGCACAGCTGTGGAATCAGACCAAAAATGCGTTGTAACGCCCTTGAAGAATGGGTTTTCGTGGAGCTTCTGCATCAATTCCACGGCGACCTTAGCAGCGCACAATTCCAGTCTTGGAAATGTTACTTGCTTTGTTGGAGCTCTTCGTGATTGCGCGCATAGGAAGCAAACGATTATCTGGTTTTGGGAATCTTGTGTTCGCATGTATGCTACCGCTCCATAGGCACGTTCTGATACGTCAGCGAAAATGTTTACTTGGGGGTCCTTGGGTACTGTGCGACCGAAGACGTGGCGGTGCACGCTGATGGTTTCTAACTTCTGCAAGTCCTTTTTGAAGGTTAGCTATGTTTTGTGAAGTGGTGCTGGAAATTCTGTATCCCAGTCTATTTTAAGTTTCCATAGTTGTTGAAGGAATACTTTTGCTGTGGTCGTAACTGGCGCGACTAAGCCAAGGGGATCAAAAATACGTGAAATATCTGCTAAGGCTGAATGCTTTGTTATCCTACCGGATTCTACTACACCAACCTTGACCTTAAAGTCATCATTAGAAGGGCTCCAAATCAATCCCATTGTTTTGATGTTGTTATCCAGTGTGTCACCGAATTCCATATTTACTTCACTGTCCGTGACTGGAATTTCTTCTAGTAACCTTGGTTGATTCGCGCACCATTTCCGTAAATTGAAACCCGCGGAACTAAGCATGAGTCGTTGTGTTGGATTTGCCTGACATCCCATCGGACGCGTCCCCAGGTGGCGGATAGGGGGACCTTTGGTAGGCAAATGACATTACTTCTGAACCTCTTAGGAGGGGCGGGAGTTATGGCTGTCTGTCTATCACAATGATGGTATAGAGAATGGGTACCATCCGCGGACCAAACTGGCTAGGGAGGAGTCCCGAACAAAAACCACTGTCTGGCGATGGACAAAAAAATATTTATTACTCCAGGTGGAACCCACGCATGTGGAAATCCACCCGCTTCGGCGGCAGGGGCACGGATTCTGGAGGTCCCAACCATCGCTAAAGTCTCTCGCCTTTATCAGCGAGAGCGCATCCTGGAGGAGACGGGGATTGTTACCGCAATCTCTTCTTCTTCAGAGACGGAGGAACGTACCCTGGATCCAGAGGGCCTGCGTCGGGAAGTCACCACAGTGGCGGAACGACCTACCAATGGTTCTAGGGTAACGAGAACACAAGCGAGGAGACAGAGAAAGAAGCGGCTTGATAGGCTCGTGCAGGAGAAATCCTCACGTGGCTCTGCCGGCCCTTCTGTGTCGACTCCCTCCAAAAGGCCCAGGTCGGCGGAAGTGACACCCACGGAAGCCACCGAGCCTGCGGAGGGATTGACCGCTCCGAAAGCTCGCTCGCGAGGTAAGCGGCGGAAGATTGTTGCTGAAAACAGCATTCCCACCTGCCCTGCAGCTGTTACTGCTGGTGGCGCCACGACCCCAAAGGGTACGAGCGAAACCTCGGTGGCGGCTAATGTGGCGGGGAAGAATGTTGCCAATAAGCTGCAACTTGCCCAGCCCCTCGTATCCAGCAAAACCTTCTGCCCGGCGAAATCTCTGCCAGTGGCGGGTGGTGAGCTAGACTTTCGCCCAAGCACTTCCAAAGGTGCAGCCAAGCCATCGTACAGCGAGAAGGCTAACGGCCCGCAACCAATGGCGGTGATTGGGAAGCTGGGGCCTGACCATCAGCTGACTGATGCAGAAATAAAACACTGCAAAGGTCATCTGATGCGTCGCGTCATTGCCTCCGGTCCTGAAGCTAATGCGAGGGGCTATGAGACAAAGGACGGCACTCTACAGGTGTCGTGCGCGTCTCAGGCCAACTTTGATTGGCTCAGGGGTGCAGTCAAGGACGTGCCCCCCATGGGGACCACTCGCTTCGCGGTCTATAGCGAAGCAGGCGTGTCCCTCAGGAAGGCCATCTGCTGGATTCCGGATCCCGATCTGACGACCACAGATGTCCTTTCTTGTCTGCGTGCTCAGAACCCTGGCATCAACACGAGGCTTTGGAGAGTTCTTTCGCACACCAGGGGTAGCAACCGGGATGGTAAAGAAGGTGCTAGTCTTGTGGTGCGAGTGGACGAGGCCACTGTTGATGTCATGGTTTCTCGGTACCGGAGCCGTCTGAGTCTCTTCTTTGGGACTGTGACCTTTCATGTCTTTCCCAGATGAGTGGCTCGGACGATTCTCGTAGCTATCGTCCTTTGACGGTAACGCAGATCAACTTGCAGCATTCTAAAGCCGCTACTGTACTCCTAAGTAGACGACTCACCCAGCTGCACACATCACCTCACATAACAACAGTACAAGAGCCCTGGGTCTTTAGGGGTCGCCTCTGTGGCCTTGGCTTGTTGAAAGGGGCCACGATATTATATGACAGAAACTCGATTAGACCAAGAGCCGGCCTTATAATATCATCCCATCTCGCAGCGACCTGCCTTGACGCATTCTGTTGTCAGGATCTGGTTGCGGCAGAGATTAGTTTTAAGAGTATGCACGGATGGTCGAGGTTTGTGATTGCATCTGCTTACTTTCCTTACGATGCTTTGGAGGCGCCACCACCTGGGAAGGTCGCTACTCTCGTAGGGTTCTGTGAGCGGCGCGGTCTTGGTCTGGTTCTTTGCTGCGATGCTAATGCCCAGCATACGATCTGGGGCAGCAGCAAGTGCAATGAGCGGGGCTCTCGAATTTTCGAGTATATTGCCTCCTCCAGCCTGAGCATCCACAATGTAGGCAGGCAGCCTACTTTTGTGACTGCGAGAAGGCAGGAGGTAATTGACGTCACCCTGTCAAATCCAAGACTGGGGTGGTCGATCAACAACTGGAGGGTCCTCGCTGAAGAGTCGTGCTCGGACCACAGATACATTGAGTTTCAGTGTGGCGAGCGGGCGCAGATGCCATTGCCCACCAGAAACCCAAGAAAAACAGACTGGCCGAAGTTCAGGGAGGCACTGCGTAGCAATCACGTGACGCCACTGAGACTTCGCAAGGAGCAGAACATTGAGGCGGCTGTTGAGCATCTCAACACCGCTCTAACAAACTGCTTCGAGCTAGCCTGCCCAATTAGACCTCCTCTTAGCCGGACTCCTGTTCCATGGTGGAACCGAGAGCTTCAGGTGCTGAGGCGTGAGTCTAGAAAATCCTCAACCGGGCCCTCAAGACGAATCTTGACGAGGACTGGGAACGATATCGACATGTTCAGAGGGACTACAAGAAGCTAATTCGGGACTCGAAAAGGACTTCTTTTAGAGACTTCTGCAGTGATATCGAATCCCTGAGTGACACGGCAAAACTGGTGAAAGTCCTGAAAAAGGACCAAACCGCTAAGCTGGGGTCGCTCAGGAAACCTGATGGCTCCTATACGGAGAGGCAAAGTGAGACACTCAGCTTGCTGTTGGAGCCACACTTTCCAGGAAATCAGGTAAGCATAGCCCGTCAACAACCACCTTTGGTCGGAAATGTTGTCAGGGCAGCTGCGCCCTCTCGACATGATTGGTATGTCGCCAGAACTGTGGCGAATGAGACTGCTATTGGATTTGCTATCAAATCCTTTGACAACTTCAAGTCGCCCGGACTGGATGGCATATATCCGATTGTGTTGAAGGAAGGCATTGAGCTAGTGATGGCAACACTGAAGAAGATCTTCACTGCATGTCTCGCACTGGCCTATGTACCACGCTCTTGGAGGATGGTGAGGGTTGCCTTCATTCCTAAGGTTGGAAGAGACGACTACACCAATCCCAAGAGCTTCAGACCTATTAGTATGACCTCGTTCATGCTAAAAAGTTTAGAACGGCTGGTGGAGCTTCGCATGCGTAGGGAGTCTCTGAAGACGCATCCACTATCTCCATTTCAGCATGCCTATCAAAGCGGAAAATCCTGCGAGACGGCTCTGCAAAACCTTGTTGGAAGGATAGAGCGAGCCATCGACAGGAAAGAATACGCAATAGGCGTCTTTGTGGACATAGAGGGTGCGTTTGACAATGTTACTTTCGACAGTATGTGCGGCTCTGCTAGGCGGCATGGCGTAGACCGGGTCCTAGTAAATTGGATACGTTCAATGCTGGCCCAGA
The DNA here is from genome assembly GCA_920105625.2 of Clusia tigrina. Classification (NCBI taxonomy): domain Eukaryota; kingdom Metazoa; phylum Arthropoda; class Insecta; order Diptera; family Clusiidae; genus Clusia; species Clusia tigrina. The sequence continues at coordinate 1,142,529 of CAKKTE020000572.1, forward strand.
GAATCATAACGGTGCGGGCGGAGGAAGATTTGCTGGTGTCGTCTGGGGTTAATAGAGGCTGTCCCCAAGGTGGGGCACTGTCTCCATTGCTCTGGTGCATGGTAATCGATCCCCTGCTTAACGCCATTAATGACTCGGGGGTATACGCTCAGGCATATGCGGATGATGTTGGCTGTCTTGTGACAGGTCCATCCCTTATGATTGTCTGCAGAAGGGTGCAGAGTACTCTGGATATGATTGACACTTGGTGCAGTGCGAATGGGCTATCGGCTAATCCTGTCAAGACTGGTATTGTCCTCTTTACCAGAAGGAGAAAGCTTGATGGACTTATTCTGCCTACACTGAAAGGAGTCACTATCCAGCTATCCAAGGAAATCAAATATCTTGGAGTCATCCTTGATAACAAACTTCTTTGGAAAACACATGTCGAACTGAAGACATCCAAAGCACTGTCAGTTTTTTGGCAGTGTAAGGGAATATTTGGTAAGACATGGGGTCTTTCCCCTACTAAGGTCCTATGGATCTATACAGCTATGGTAAGACCTATTATCACCTATGCATCGATGGTTTGGATGAGCAGACTCTCTCTTGTAGGGGTCAAAAAAGCTCTATCAAAACTACAACGTGCTGTGGCCATATGTTGTACCGGAGCATTTCCGACTACTCCAGGCCCGGCACTTGATGCTTTGGTGAATCTCCCGCCACTAGATGTCTTCATCCGCGGAGAGGCCATTAAGGCCATCTGCAGAGTGAAACATAGACGGCGCAGGCACTGACATCGATTCTGCAATCCTGTCTATGCCCCCGGACTCCATGTCGTCAACCGTCATACTAGAAAAGCGGTACAATGTGTTGCTGCCAGAGGCTCGTTCATGGTTAGATCCCGATAACGAGCCCGGCAAACACTGCTGCCGTATTTTCACTGATGGCTCCAGGACCGAAGAAGGTTCAGGTTCTGGTGTCTTCGTGGAATCCTGTGGGACCCGTCGGTTCTTTACCCTTGGTCTGCATGCGTCTGTGTTTCAGGCGGAGGTGTATGCGATACTTGAGGCGATGGACTTTGTTGTGGAAAACAGGTGGAAAGGCAAATCTATTTGTGTCTGCAGTGACAGCCAAGCTGCGCTCATGGCCTTGGATAGTCCGACCACCACTTCCACGATAGTCAGGTCCTGCAAATCCAGGCTAAATTGTGTTGGAAAACATAATAGTCTGACGTTGACTTGGGTTCCGGGACACGCTGGCATTGCGGGTAACGAGACCTCTGACTCCTTGGCCAGGATGGGCTCCGAGGCTGTTTTTATTGGCCCTGAGCCTGTTCTGCCACTCCCTTCCGCTGCCATCATAGCCACTGTAAACAAGTGGGTTGTTTCGACCCACAAGCGAGCATGGCGGGCTGAGAGAGGCTGCGGATGGACGAAAATTATGCTACCTGCTATCTCTGACCGATGGTCACGGTTCCTTCTATCTTTAGGTAGGAGGGACTGCAGGCTGTTGGTTGGCGTGATGACAGGGCACTTTCTATGGGCTAGGCACATGGAAAGGATTGGCATATCAGACAGTGCGCTGTGCCCAGCCTGTGAAGAGGAAGACGAGACGGCGGACCATTTTCTTTGCGTCTGCCCTGCCTTTGCTCGAATCAGGTTCGGGATTTTTGGCACTGATGTGCTGAGGAGTAACCAACTTGGCTCCTTGGCACCACAGGATCTACTTCTACTTCTTCGGAGGTCGGGTAGATTTAAAACAGAGTAAAAGGGAACCTTAAGTGCAGTACAATGGATATATACTTTGTCTGAGTGCTGCGCTTACTAGATTGTTCCGACAAAAAAAAAAAAAAAAAAAAAAAAAAGCATGAGTCGAAGTTGCCGCTGTATTTCACATGCAGTGGAGAGATGATCAGATCCGCTCAACACATCATCGACATAAAAATTGGATTTTACGACTTCTGCTCCTAGTTGGTATTTGTTGGCTGATCGTCAGCCAGAGCCTGAAGTGTGCGGATAGCCAAATACGGTGCAGATGGTGTACCGTAGGTGACTGTCGTGAGCTGATAACACTTCATGGGATGTGAGGGATCGTCTCTCTACCAGATAAGTTGGAACTTTTGATCGTGTTTATCTACGTGTCGGCTGTAAAGACAAATCGAGGAAGCCAGAAACGCAAAATAATAGTGAACACATCTTCCTGGATAGTTGGTCCTGTTGCCAGAAGATTGTTTAAAGAGACTTGTTGATGTTTTGGCTGAAGCATCGAATACGACTCTTAGCTTTGTCGTTGAGCTGTCTGGCTTCAAAGCGGCATGATGTGGAAGAAATTAGTGGGAACCCTTGATGCTAGTTATGTCAATCTCTTCCATATGACCAAGCTTCTCGTCATCTTGACATTGGAATAGCGAATGATGTTGGTTGCATGTGATGCATGCTGGACCTGTTGGCACTGAGACACTTAACGCCTGGTAGGCCCTTGGTCGCCCTTGTTCTGCCGCATCCTTGCTGAGTCTTCCTCCTAAAGCTTCCAATGACTGGAATCTAAGTTCAAGGAATTTCAGGAATTCGTTTACAGATGGTATCTCCATCGGCTGTTTTAAGGATTGCTCCCATAATGCGTGAGTGGTTTTGTGCAGGTTTGGGGTTAATATGTACAGCAGAATGGAGTCCCAGCTGTGGGTGCTCACTCCCTGACCTTGTAGAGTCATGATGCACTCCCTGGTAGTGTCGTGGAGGAACTTAATCGCAGATGCCTGATCGTTGTTGATTGTCGGTAGGGAGAGCAGTCTGCTTAACGTTGCGTTTATCAGCAGCCGAGGGTTTTCATATCGATCCTTGACCACCGCCCATGCAGACTCGTAATCATTTACCGATGCAGTGAAGTGCCGAATTAGTCCTTCCGCCTGACCGGATAAACTGGACTTCAAGAACCACATCTTTTGGCAAGCTGGAATTGGTTGTTTGTCGACCAACTCCATAAATAGATTATGGAATTGCCTCCACTTGTGGTAGCTGCCGTCGAATTTTGGTAGTTCCACCTTGGGTAGTTTCAGACCTGATGTCGTCATATTGGCTGTTTGCCTATTGACTGCTGTTTGAGAGGCTTGCATAATTAATGCCGCAGATTCTCGAGCCATATCTTGAAGCTGCAACATCTGTGCAGTAATTGCTGGCTCAATCTGGGCAAAACCCTCGTAGTGGTATGAGCTGGGCTCATCAGATAACCAGATCCTTTCGTGCAGGTCCTGGGCAGATTTCCAATGCGTTTTTACTGTCTTCGCCTGCATTGCATAATAGTGCGACGTTTGTTGTGTCACACTATTAAGCACTTGGCTAAGCAGTTTGCTAGCTGTGCCTACTGACTTCTTTTGTTTGTCAATTAGTGAGCATAGCTGACTTGATGGACTTCTGCTGGCCGCTATCACGGTGCTTGATTCGCTTTGCCTAGTGGCTGGCTGCTGCGAGCGTACTGTTTTGAGAACCTCCGGTGCAGCCTTTGAGGTTGATGCTGCTTGGAGACGTTTGATGGCCTGTACTGCTCTGTCCTTCTCATCGCGTGCTTCTCGGTATTTCGTGTTCTACTTCCTTGCCATGTTGGTCGCGGATGATATTGTCGAGTTTGTCAAACTGTACCCACAATTCATCCAATTCCTTGGCTTTTGTTGTTATGACATCTATTGGTCTGCGCTCTTGTGGCGCCTTCTTGTAGTTGGCTATGGCTTTTTGTAGAGCCAGAGCAAGTTCACCTTGCCTCAATGATAGTTCATCCATTCCCATCATGATAAAGTATAGTGTTTTTGAATGCTATGTGCAGGATTCGTTGTTGTCGTCTGCTGGTTACCGGATAATGCTGTCTTGATTGTTGTCGTCTGCTGGTTACAGGACACTTGATAGCTATATAAAGTCTCAGGTCTTCTGCAGGTTACTAGCTTAGGACTTGATTGTTGAATGTGGATACTAAGTTGGTAGCTGTTTGCTGCCTACTGAAGGATGTTTCAATGATCAGTGGATCGATGGATACTTGGCACTTGAACCAGTTATCCTTTCCGTCTGATACTCAGAAGGTTGCAAACGTCGGGGTCACCAAAATGTTAAACTAAATTTAACAGCTGAATTTCAACAACAGTTCTTGTACCGAGTTGATTATGCAGTTGACAACAGGCACATAAAGGAGAATTAATCAATGTTAAGTTAAAATGAAAAGCTTCACAGTTAACTGTTACTGATTGTCTGACTTTTGGATGTGCCAATCGTGGGTATTTATTCATTTTTTTATATACATATAGTACATATAATTTGGCTACATATTAGGTATTAATGAATTAAAAGCATATCCATTAAATGTGTATTATTGACAACTTTGCAAGCTGGCCTTGTATTGAGTTTTCAGCATATTGCACTTTATATCATATTTCAGCCAGTGCAATGCCTTCGCTGATGTAGTATATATTTGAGTTTTTGTCAACAATGCAAATTTCATTGTTAAGCTGGCAAGGTTTGCTTAACACAAGCCTAATTGTATGCAAAAGAAGATGTTATGCATTAATAGTTTGAATGTTACATACCTCCCAATGAGGTTCTGTTAATGCAATTAACAGAGTACTTAACATGTATGTAAATAACTTAATACTTAACAGTTATTTTCGTCTCTAACTGCAAAATGGTTCTCTATATATTTTCTGTCTTGTTCATCTAAGGTGCCATATAACCAATTTAAAACCGTTCCCATAACATTTATCAGTCCTCGTTTAACTCTATGTGGAACTAATGTAAATAATTTCGTCTTTGTAATTGATATTTCTTCTTCTAGAATTTTCCTGTATTCCTCACTGTCTATTAGTGAGATTTTGAATTCATTTACAACTTTCAAAATTTTGGTCGGACTTATTATGTGCAAAATTATTTCGTACTTACAAACTTTTTCCTGATCGACGTATAATTCGATATAACCCATGTCCGTTTCCAACTTTTCAATGGTTAGCGTTTGGATCGACATGTGGACCATCACCAGCATCGGTGCAACTACGAGTGTTTTGCCCTACAAGTTTGAAACGTATTTTAATATTAGATTCATGAACGTTTTTATGTGGGCATTTCCTAAATTAATTAATAATTTTTTATGAAACCTTCTTTCTAGTCTCGTTAAAATCTTCTCTATTTTGATTTAGTTTTTCAATTATCTTATTTTTTATTTGTTCTGTTCTGTCCTTAATGAATGTGCTTTCTATTTTCTTAAAGTGGACCTTAAATGGAGTATCTTTAAGAGTTGAGTGGTATGAATTATTAGAGCTTTGGACATTTGTTCTCTTATCGGGACCTTGTCTTCTAAATTTACGGTTCTAATTATTTGTGTCAATGTATTATTGAGACTTTTTATATCCGAATTTCCAGTATGGCTGTTCGGTTTTATTAAATGGATTCCAATGCCTTCATTTCTGCAAAATTCTTTCATATTTATGTTATTGAATTCATTATCACAGATGATTTTCTTAATTTTCCCTGGATTGATATAAATAATCGTATTTTCTGTACTAGAGTTAAGCTGTTTGTATCTTCCAGAGGAAAACTTTGTGCATGCTTTGAAAATTTATCAATGAAATTTAAAAAGGATTTTTTGGAGTTTACGTATGTATCTATGTGAACAATATCACCATCATATGTGATGGTGTTTCGGTACTTGCAAACTTATCGCCTGTCATATTTCCCACCTGTACAAATATCGCAATTATTAGTTACTTTGTTTATTAATGTTTTTAGTTGCGGATAGTAAACTTTATATTTCATACCTTCATAGTTGGATAGTAGAATGGTCTGACTCTTTTTTATGAAATAAAGCTATTTCTGTTAGGGCTTCATCTTCGTCTTTTAAAAGTAAAAAGCAAAGTAAATGCATTTTAAAAATTGTATTTTACTTGTATTAGGGTACAATTCAATTAGTTTTTGCAGTACTTTATTGTATGTTCTGTCATCTAAAAAGCTGAATAAATACCGATTTTACCTTTGTTGATATGTCTTCGGACTATATCAGCTATGTTGTCAGGGATGTCGTTCCTGTCTATATAAATTCTTCTATTTTTGAAAATTGTTTCATATTCCGTTTCCTTTTGATCAACTATTATTATTTTACTTCTAAATCTCTTAACGACTGTATCAAATATTGTTAAACGGTTATGCAATTGCTCCTCTTGAGAGTGAATTGTATTGACATATAAAGAATCTTTAGAATCATTTCTATATTCTTCTTCAGTATAGGAAACGTTTTCTTCTAATAAATTATTCAGTAATATATCAGAAGTATAGTAGTTAAATTTACTGATTTCATTCGTGCTACTATTTGCCCTGCGTAAAACATCAGCTATTACATTATCTTTGCATTTTATACAAGTGTAGTCTCTTTTAAAATTATATTCTCCCAATGACTGTAACTATCTTTGTAGACGTGGATTTATATTTTTACCGGCATATTTTGCATGCAGCTGATGGGCTCATGATCTGTTTGCTGATCAAATTCTATACTGAACCACTAACATCTAATGTATTTAATTCCCAATACTACGGCTAGCATTTCCTTTTTAGTTGTAGAGTAATTTTGTTCATGTTCTTGACGTAAAACAAATTGCGTTTCCCTCTTTAAAAGCTGCTTTTATTGGCTTGAATATTTTTCAAATATTATTGATGTGCTCTGCTAATGATGTACTAAAGATGAGGGTATCATCTAAGTATACAACATATTTTTTATTAATAAATTCCCGAAGCACCAATTCATAAGGCGCTGAAAAGTGGAAAGCTCATTTTTCTTGCCAAATGGCATTCGAAAGAATTCGTAACGACCAAAAAGTGTTGAAAAGGCTGTTTGTTTTCTATCTTCCGGTTTGACCAATATTTGGTGAAATCCTTTGGCCATGGTTGTGAAGTATTGAGCTTTCCCAAGCTTATCGAGAATTGTTTCGATATTTGGCTTTGGAAATTTATCTCCAATTGACACTTTGTTTAAATTCCTATAGTCGATAAAAATTCTCCAATTCACTTTTCCTGCATTATCAGGATTTTTTCGACTATCCATAAAGGGCTATTATAAGGAGATTGACTCTCCTGTATTATGTCATTTTTCAGCATTTCTGTTATTTGTTATTCAAATTCATCTTGATGGATCGCGGGATATTTATAAAATTTGGAGTATATGGGATTATTCGTAGTAGTGATTATATCATGCTGTATTTCCTCAGTGCCTCTTAAAACATCCACTCTTTCGAATTGAGTGTTAGAGCTGCACTCGTCTGCCGCCTGAGTTCCAAGGCACATTGTTCTCGCGGAGGTTGAAGTGGCCAAATTGTCATAGATCCGTGCAGGAACTTAGGTCTATACTCGTATAGCCAAAACAGGTTGTCTACCAATTTAGCTGCTGTCACGCCTCTTGATACCAGATCTGCGGGATTGTCTTGGGACGGCACGTGACGCCATTGTTGTGGATTAGTTGCTTGCTGAATAGCCAAAATTCGGTTGGCCACGAATATGTGGTAGTGTGCTGATTCTACATTTATCCATCCCAGCACCGCTGTGGAATCAGACCAAAAATGCGTTGTAACGCCCTTGAAGAATGGGTTTTCGTGGAGCTTCTTCCACGGCGACCTTAGCAGCGCACAATTCCAGTCTTGGAAATGTTACTTGCTTTGTTGGAGCTCTTCGTGATTGCGCGCATAGGAAGCAAACGATTATCTGGTTTTGGGAATCTTGTGTTCGCATGTATGCTACCGCTCCATAGGCACGTTCTGATGCGTCAGCGAAAATGTTTACTTGGGGGTCCTTGGGTACTGTGCGACCGAAGACGTGGCGTGGCACGCTGATGGTTTCTAACTTCTGCAAGTCCTTTTTGAAGGTTAGCTATGTTTTGTGAAGTGGTGCTGGAAATTCTGTATCCCAGTCTATTTTAAGTTTCCATATTTGTTGAAGGAATACTTTTGCTGTGGTCGTAACTGGCGCGACTAAGCCAAGGGGATCAAAAATACGTGAAATATCTGCTAAGGCTGAATGCTTTGTTATCCTACCGGATTCTACTACACCAACCTTGACCTTAAAGTCATCATTAGAAGGGCTCCAAATCAATCCCATTGTTTTGATGTTGTTGTCCAGTGTGTCACCGAATTCCATATTTACTTCACTGTCCGTGACTGGAATTTCTTCTAGTAACCTTGGTTGATTCGCGCACCATTTCCGTAAATTGAAACCCGCGGAACTAAGCATGAGTCGAAGTTGCCGCTGTATTTCACATGCAGTGGAGAGATGATCAGATCCGCTCAACACATCATCGACATAAAAATTGGATTTTACGACTTCTGCTCCTAGTTGGTATTTGTTGGCTGATCGTCAGCCAGAGCCTGAAGTGTGCGGATAGCCAAATACGGTGCAGATGGTGTACCGTAGGTGACTGTCGTGAGCTGATAACACTTCATGGGATGTGAGGGATCGTCTCTCTACCAGATAAGTTGGAACTTTTGATCGTGTTTATCTACGTGTCGGCTGTAAAGACAAATCGAGGAAGCCAGAAACGCAAAATAATAGTGAACACATCTTCCTGGATAGTTGGTCCTGTTGCCAGAAGATTGTTTAAAGAGACTTGTTGATGTTTTGGCTGAAGCATCGAATACGACTCTTAGCTTTGTCGTTGAGCTGTCTGGCTTCAAAGCGGCATGATGTGGAAGAAATTAGTGGGAACCCTTGATGCTAGTTATGTCAATCTCTTCCATATGACCAAGCTTCTCGTCATCTTGACATTGGAATAGCGAATGATGTTGGTTGCATGTGATGCATGCTGGACCTGTTGGCACTGAGACACTTAACGCCTGGTAGGCCCTTGGTCGCCCTTGTTCTGCCGCATCCTTGCTGAGTCTTCCTCCTAAAGCTTCCAATGACTGGAATCTAAGTTCAAGGAATTTCAGGAATTCGTTTACAGATGGTATCTCCTTCGGCTGTTTTAAGGATTGCTCCCATAATGCGTGAGTGGTTTTGTGCAGGTTTTGGGTTAATATGTACAGCAGAATGGAGTCCCAGCTGTCGGTGCTCACTCCTAGACCTTGTAGAGTCATGATGCACTCCCTGGTAGTGTCGTGGAGGAACTTAATCGCAGATGCCTGATCGTTGTTGATTGTCGGTAGGGAGAGCAGTCTGCTTAACGTTGCGTTTATCAGCAGCCGAGGGTTTTCATATCGATCCTTGACCACCGCCCATGCAGACTCGTAATCATTTACCGATGCAGTGAAGTGCCGAATTAGTCCTTCGGCCTGACCGGATAAACTGAACTTCAAGAACCACATCTTTTGGCAAGCTGGAATTGGTTGTTTGTCGACCAACTCCATAAATAGATTATGGAATTGCCTCCACTTGTGGTAGCTGCTATCGAATTTTGGTAGTTCCACCTTGGGTAGTTTCAGACCTGATGTCGTCATATTGGCTGTTTGCCTATTGACTGCTGTTTGAGAGGCTTGCATAATTAATGCCGCTGATTCTCGAGCCATATCTTGAAGCTGCAACATCTGTGCAGTAATTGCTGGCTCAATCTGGGCAAAACCCTCGTAGTGGTATGAGCTGGGCTCATCAGATAACCAGATCCTTTCGTGCAGGTCCTGGGCAGATTTCCAATGCGTTTTTACTGTCTTCGCCTGCATTGCATAATAGTGCGACGTTTGTTGTGTCACACTATTAAGCACTTGGCTAAGCAGTTTGCTAGCTGTGCCTACTGACTTCTTTTGTTTGTCAATTAGTGAGCATAGCTGACTTGATGGACTTCTGCTGGCCGCTATCACGGTGCTTGATTCGCTTTGCCTAGTGGCTGGCTGCTGCGAGCGTACTGTTTTGAGAACCTCCGGTGCAGCCTTTGAGGTTGATGCTGCTTGGAGACGTTTGATGGCCTGTACTGCTCTGTCCTTCTCATCGCGTGCTTCTCGGTATTTCGTGTTCTACTTCCTTGCCATGTTGGTCGCGGATGATATTGTCGAGTTTGTCAAACTGTACCCACAATTCATCCAATTCCTTGGCTTTTGTTGTTATGACATCTATTGGTCTGCGCTCTTGTGGCGCCTTCTTGTAGTTGGCTATGGCTTTTTGTAGAGCCAGAGCAAGTTCACCTTGCCTCAATGATAGTTCATCCATTCCCATCATGATAAAGTATAGTGTTTTTGAATGTTATGTGCAGGATTCGTTGTTGTCGTCTGCTGGTTACCGGATAATGCTGTCTTGATTGTTGTCGTCTGCTGGTTACAGGACACTTGATAGCTATATAAAGTCTCAGGTCTTCTGCAGGTTACTAGCTTAAGACTTGATTGTTGAATGTGGATACTAAGTTGGTAGCTGTTTGCTGCCTACTGAAGGATGTTTCAATGATCAGTGGATCGATGGATACTTGGCACTTGAACCAGTTATCATTTCCGTCTGATACTCAGAAGGTTGCAAACGTCGGGGTCACCAAAATGTTAAACTAAATTTAACAGCTGAATTTCAACAACAGTTCTTTTACCGAGTTGATTATGCAGTTGACAACAGGCACATAAAGGAGAATTAATCAATGTTAAGTTAAAATGAAAAGCTTCACAGTTACTGATTGTCTGACTTTTGGATGTGCCAATCGTGGGTATTTATTCATTTTTTTATATACATATAGTACATATAATTTGGCTATACATATTATGTATTATTGAATTGACAGCATAACCATGAAATGTGCATTATTGACAACTTTGCAAGCTGGCCTTGTATTGAGTTTTCAGCGTATTGCACTTGATATCATGTTTCATCCAGTGCAATGCCTTCGCTGATGTAGTATATATTTGAGGTTTTGTCAACAATGCAAATTTCATTGTTAAGCTGGCAAGGTTTGCTTAACACAAGCCTAATTGTGTGCAAAAGAAGATGTTGTGCATTAAAAGTTTGAATGTTACATACTTCCCAATGAGGTTTGCACATCAACTGTTAATGCAATTAACAGAGTACTTACCATGTATGTAAATAACTTAATACTTAACAGTTATCTTCGTCAATAACTGCAAAATGGTTCTCTATATATTTTCTGTCTTGTTCATCTAAGGTGCCATATAACCAATTTAAAACCGTTGCCATAATATTTATCAGTCCTCGTTTAGCTCTATGTGGAACTAATGTAAATAATTTCGTCTTTATAATTGATATTTCTTCTTCTAGAATTTTCCTGTATTCCTCACTGTCTATTAGTGTAAGTGAGATTTTGAATTCATTTACAACTTTCAAAATTTTGGTCGGACAAAATTTATGTGCAAAATTATATCTTACTTACAAACTTTTTCCTGATCGACGTATAATTCGATATAACCCATGTCCGTTTCCAACTTTTCAATGGTTAGCGTTTGGATCGACATGTGGACCATCACCAGCATCGGTAGCACTACGAGTGTTTTGCCCTCCAAGTTTGAAACGTATTTTAATATTAGATTCATGAACGTTTTCATGTGGGCATTTCCTAAATTTAGGCTGTTCTTTATGTTGAAGATTAGCATAATTTTTTATGAAACCTTCTTTCTAGTCTCGTTAAAATCTTCTCTATTTTGATTTAGTTTTTCAATTATCTTATTTTTTATTTCAATGAAATTTAAAAAGGATTTTTTGGAGTTTACGTATGTATCTATGTGAACAATATCACCATCATATCTGATGGTGTTTCGGTACTTGCAAACTTTATCTTTACTGGGTGCCTGTCATATTTCCCACCTGTACAAATATCGCAATTATTAGTTACTTTGTTTATTAATGTTTTTAGTTGCGGATAGTAAACTTTATATTTCATACCTTCATAGTTGGATAGTATTCCAGAATGGTCTGACTCTTTTTTATGAAATAAAGCTATTTCTGTTAGGGCTTCATCTTCGTCTTTTAAAAGTAAAAAGCAAAGTAAATGCATTTTAAAAATTGTATGTTACTTGTATTAGGGTACAATTCAATTAGTTTTTGCAGTACTTTGTTGTATGTTCTGTCATCTACTGCTGAATATATACCGATTTTACCTTTGTTGATATGTCTTCGGACTATATCAGCTATGTTGTCAGGGATGTCGTTCCTGTCTATATAAATTCTTCTATTTTTGAAAATTGTTTCATATTCCGTTTCCTTTTGATCAACTATTATTATTTTACTTCTAAATCTATTAACGACTGTATCAAATATTATTAAACGGTAATGCAATTGTTCCTCTTGAGAGTGAACTGTATTGACATATAAAGAATCTTTAGATTAATTTCTATATTCTTCTTCAGTATCGGAAACGTTTTTTTCTAATAAATTATTCAGTAATATATCAGAAGTACAGTAGTCAAATTTATTGATTTCATTCGTGCTACTGTTTACCCTGCGTAAAACATCAGCTATTACATTATCTTTGCATTTTATACGGGTATAGTCTATTTTAAAATTATATTCTCCCAATGACTGTAACCATCGTTGTAGACGTGGATTTATATTTTTACCGACATATTTTGCATGCAGCTGATGGGCTCATGATCTGTTTGCAGATCAAATTCTACACTGAACCACTAACATCTAAGGTATTGAATTCCCAATACTAGGGCTAGCATTTCCTTTTTAGTTGTTGAGTAATTTGGTTCATATTCGTTAAGAGTTCTTGACGTAAAACAAATTGGGTGACCGTCCTGTGTTAATACCGCACCCAATGCTGAATTGCTGGCATCAGTCTGAAGTTTAAATTTCTTATTAAAATAGGGGTATCGTAAAATAGGAGGGTTAGTTACAAGTGATTTTAGCTTCTCGAAAGCTGTGATGTGATTTGGATCACTTGTATTTACTTTACTATTTTTCTTCAGATATCTTGTTAATGGAGTCGCTATTCTAGCGTAAAACCCTGTCATTCCGAGGAATGATTTTATCTGTTTTTGAATAAGTGGAATTTTTAGTTCTTGGATGACTTTTACATTTCTTGTATTAGGCATAACACTGTTTGCTGTTAGAATATGCCCTAAATATTGCGTTTCCCTCTTTAAAAACTGCTTTTATTGGCTTGAATATTTTTCAAATATTATTGATGTGCTCTGCTAATGATGTACTAAAGATGAGGGTATCATCTAAGTATACAACATATTTTTTATTAATAAATTCCCGAAGCACCAATTTATAAGGCGCTGAAAAGTGGAAAGCTCATTTTTCTTGCCAAATGGCATTCGAAACAATTCGTAACGACCAAAAGGTGTTGAAAAGGCTGTTTGCTTTTTATCTTCCGGTTTGACCAATATTTGGTGAAATCCTTTGGCCATGGTTGTGAAGTATTGAGCTTTGCCAAGCTTATCGAGAATTGTTTCGATATTTGGCTTTGGAAATTTATCTCCAATTGACCCTTTGTTTAAATTCCTATAGTCGATAAAAATTCTCCAATTCACTTTTCCTGCATTATCAGGATTTTTTTTCGACTATCCATAAAGGGCTATTATAAGGAGATTGACTCTCCTGTATTATGTCATTTTTCAGCATTTCTGTTATTTGTTATTCAAATTCATCCTTATCAAAAGTTCATCGAATTGTTTTACAATTTTTTGGACTCAGTATTTCAATGTCTTAAGTCTATGTCTATGGAATTACTGGGCGTTAATCTACATATACTATTTATATTATAGGGACACTGATCGTTATAAAAAAATATTTTGTGTTAATTGACGGTCATATATTGGTTCTTCAAATCGATCTTAGGTTTAAGAGCGTTTAGAAAATTTATACCGATTATGACGTCATATGAACGACCAGAAAAATTCACAACCTTCCAGGAGATGGAACCCGAGATATTGAATTCTCCAGGGATTAATCTCGTGGTTATTTTGTATAGACCATTTAGTGTCCTATACCAAAGTGGATTAGGTAATTCTTCTTCACTAAGAGTATCGATCATGTTTGGTCTAATGATGCTGGTATCAGACCCTGCATTTATCAAGCACTTACTAGTCTTGTTTTGGATCGTAACCTTTATCATTGGTAGTTTTGATATCTGTACAGTATTGTAATATTACCTCTTGTTCCCGAATATTGTCCACTTCCATTGGTTCGATAGATGGAATACGCCTGTCGGAATTGTTGGTATACCGATAGTTCCAATATTGCGAAGAATTATAAAAATGTGTATTCACACTTCTTTGTTGCGTTAAACCATAATATTAACAATTTTAAAAGCTATATTTCGTGGCGTTGTATTATTAAAATTTCTATCTGATTTATTATTAAACATACTGCTAGAAGGTTGAAAACTAAAATTATGTCTAGAGTCACTGTAGTTTTGTCTTTCCTAGCGATTGTTTTAAATAGCCAGAGTTATACTTTTGTACATTTGGTAATTGTAATCTTGGTAATTGTAATCTTTCTAAATTTTTATGATTGAAAGCTATTGCCCTATAATCATCCAATAATTTAAATTTTGAATAATTATTATTCAAGTCTGTAAGACTAGCATTGTCATCTATATGAATACGAGCATCACCATCTATTTTCTCTAACAATATTTATTTTAGATCTCTTTCTACATTTTCGGGTGTATATATATTTGGCTTTGTTTCGTCAAATTCATACAATTCATTAATATCAAAACTTGCACTCGAAAACATTTCAAATAATTGTCTTAAATTACTGACCTTGACTATACGTCAATTGTTGAAATTTCAGCATAACTCCTATTTGGTTGGTATTACTGCATTAGTCTCTTCTTAATTTCCTCCCAGCTGACTCCGTCTCCAAGCTGCCAGACATATTTTCCAGCGTCGCCGCTTAGTTTTTCATTCACAATTATATGTAAACTGAATTCATATAGTAAACTATGATCCCTCAAAGTTGAATTCATCTCTCGACTGGTTTTATAAATGAAAGCAAATTGTTTTCTTTGTGGCCTCCAAATGCCTTCAAGTGACGAAACTGGCTGATTACATTTTCCCTACTGTTGCTAATACTTATTTGCTGCTGTTGAGTAGCTTCTTGTTGTATTTGAAGTTGATGGGTTTGTAATTGTTGTTGCTGAGTATGTAATTGTTCTTTATACTTTGCCTTCTGCGCCATCAGTTCATTTTCTTGCCATTGAACTAGCAAGTTCATGAATTTCTTGTGGCAAATCTTCCATTTTTACTCCTTGTAAGTACTGACTGCTAACCCATTCTCGTCAAATTGAGTTCTCCTTTTATCTTTTCCCATATACAAGCTTGCAAACACTTTAAAAACACTATAAAAAAAGACTATAACTGGTGTTCACATTGTAAGGAGCAAAATTTCCCCATAAATTTTGCTCCAACATAATTCTTCTGCCACACCACCATTTTTCAAACGAAGCCCCGAACCGCACTCGATTGTTCCAGAAGAATTTAATTTCTTGCATTATCGGAAGTAATTGGCAAAACCCACCCCTAATAAAGCCACAACAGAATGATCGACGCGCATGACATCATCAACAACAACAACAGAGCGTGCAACAACAACAACACCGCCTTAGCAACAGACGATGGACATGGAAGAATGTCAACAAGCCGAATTCTGCAGCGATAATGGCGGTTACGTTTGAATACAATTTATTCAACAACAGATATTTCTGGAAGCTTTGAGACTGAAGCTGGGCTATAAAAGCAGCAGCAACTGAGGGACTCGCTCTCTTTTCCTGATCAGCCATCGACCACGACGCACCGACAGCAGCTTTTTACATCATCAACCATCGACGACTACGCATCGACAGTAGTCTCTTTTCCGGAACAGCCATCGACGACGACACATCGACGCACACGAAGAAAGCATCGACGCTCCAAGACTTTTGACCGTACTGAGATCATTCTGCATTAGTGGATTATAGGGTTTGTAATCGGTACTCCACTAATGCTCAGAATTACAAACGCTTACTGGATTAGTGGATTATAGGGTTTGTAATCGGTACTCCACTAATACCAAGAAGTACGACCACTTACTGAGACCATTCTGGATTAGTGGATTATAAGGTTTGTAATCGGTACTCCACTAATTCCCATAATTACCAACGTTGTACCGAGACTTTGTATTAGTATTAATATTAAAGATTTAATTTAATAAATAAAATAAAACGAAACTAAGTAAACTCATAGTTATTTCTGTAAACGACCCCTGGCAATCCGGCGAGCATTACCCAGGCGAAAGAAGGAAAAGAGGTTCGTTACAACATTAACCGTTCTAAAGTTTAATTTAAGTTGATTAATATTGATAATAAGCACTAAATTCCCGACTGCGCCAGTTATGTTTCTTCCCCTTAAGTTATCCCCGGTCAATGCAGAATCAGTGAAAACTCTAATGAACGGTTTTTAATTATTCTTCGATGATAAAACTTCTCCTCTATAGTCTGAGAATACACTACATACCGGTACACCGATGAGTACCACTCCCTCAACATCTCCAGAGTACCGAGTCATACCAGCGTCTCAACCCCGACCTCAGAGGGAGCGTATACCAGGGCTGAGGTGTGCTCCAGGATAGGCTACCCCATACAACTTAAAAAGGAGGTATTGGCATTTCACAAGTATAATATCAAATATAATGCAAGTTGGTATTACTCAAATATAAGCAATATCGAATATACCACTTTTAGACATATTACTTTGTCTACCATTTTATTCAATACCTCAGGTTTTGACATGTAATTAGACTTTTCTTTATATTGTTATGTGAAATTTACTCCAAGGAAAAATTAATAAATTGAATTAATATATAAAACGAGAAATATAATATATATTCAGAAGTAGACTGGTTTAGTTTTTCATAATTTGCATTGTGTTCATGAATAACTTACATTAGATTGTTTATAATGCTCTGTGAAACTTCTTATATCTGATTGATTACAAAAGTTTACTGACATTTTGGCCAAAGGATAGCACTATATTATTCTGAATTCAAAAATGAAATTTTCTATGTTGTGGAAATCTAGATTTCGGCAGATTTTGGAGTTTTTCAAAAAGGTGCTCCCTATTGATTGTGAATATCTGATGTGCAAATAGAACTAATCGGGCGGTGTCGGATGAAAGACAATCACTTCACAAACATATGTTCCTCATAAGTTTTTGCAATCACTACCATAGTTTAGAAGCAGTATCTTAAAATAAAAATCAAGGGCATTAATTTAATTAATCATCTGGGAAACCTTTGAATAAGGTAAACTTAATGAATAATGAATAATATAAAATATGCCCAGTTTTTACGTGGAGTCGGCACCTTTAGGCAAAAAACCAGGTACTACATATGAAAATCTAGCTAGTTTTGTAAAAATACCTTATTCAATATTTTTGGATTTTTTTGTATTTCATTATTGGATTTCCATTTTCTTGAATTGTGATGATTTTTTCCATAAAATATAATGAACAAATTTCGCTGATGACTTTTATTGTTTCCAAAAAAAATTAAAATAATAAACAATTAAGAGACAAACAGATTTTCAAAAGGAAGGGAGTTGCAAAGACATACCGTACAATTCTTAGTAAATGCTGTACATTTAAATATGGTCTACGATATTCCAAACCGATTTTCGGTAAAATGCCAATAAAAAATTTAATTCTAAGTCGTAAATTCGTAAATTGTCAGTTGTATTAATAAAATTTTATACCCTTTGCCTTTAAAAATGGTAAAAAGTGTATACTAATTTTGTGCGGTTGAGCAGGTTTTCAACTACCAGAAGGAGGCTTAGCAGGTATGGACATACGAGTATAGAGTCACTTTCTGAGCAATTTTGATTTTGTCCGTCCGCTGGTCCGTCTGTGGCCATTTTTTTTTTGCAGACAGTTACAGATATCTTAATGAAACTTTGCAAAGTATAGTATAGATAAGACAAAGATACAGAACCATATTGCTATTGGAGTCGAATCGTTATAAAAATGTTGGAATTAACTGCCACGCTCACTATTAAAATATATTCATAACTTTACATCTATGTCTTATGGACGAAATTTTATGAGAAGCAATATGTGGACATTATAAAACCACCTGCGAGAAATGGGGTTGATAAGAGAAAGGACTCGCCCACTTCCTATATCAGGTACTTCCGGTCCTTAAACTAAAATTAGCGTACATACTCGTATGCTCGTTGTGATGGTATTGGAGTCCATAATAGTGTGTGTGCAAAATATCGCGATTTTAAGATTTATCAACGAAATTTTACAGAACGGTTACGTGTACTATCAACAAACACCACACAAAAATGGCCGGGTTATTTTTACAGGCGTGGCCGTGGCTTTGACACATTTTTATAAATTACGACCTATACAATATTTTTGTCAAAATTGTACATTAGTACGTATATTTACACCAAATCCATTTACAAGGGGTGGTTCAAATAAAGCACACGCCTCCTTAACATATAATTTCTGGGGCCTTATGCAAGATTCATCAAAGAAATTTCTTACGAAGGTTCAGAGTGCTAGTATAAAACACAAAACTGCAAATGGGCGGGGAATTTTGAGAGCCATATCCTCTACTAATACATTTTTAAATCTTAAGACCTATGCCAATTTTTTATACAAAATTATTTATCAATACGCCCCATGAACATGAATATGCCGCTTCAAAGCCATTCAAAAGAAATTGGATGGATCAGAAGATGCCCCGCCTCCCTCCATTCTAATCAAGTCAGGGTACCCCACTGAAAATTATCTTAGATATGCTCCTAATGATGACTTAGGAATATGCCATCGTCATTCTTTAACTCCCACTCACATATAAGGTAAAGGGTATTTCGAAGTCGGTCTTACCCGATTTAAGAATACCCCATATAATACCTCATTTTATCTTTAGACGTTACATGAAATTTGAGGTGCCAAAGCATTAGAGACAGTCCATTTGCCTAGACTTCTCTTCTGATCATTCACCGCCAATGATAAAATTATTTTAAAAAACTATAGCTTACGAGTCCCATTACTTAAGCTCTTCAATAACTAACTGGTTAGTTATCGAAACTATGCAGCAGACATATAAATGTATGAAACAGCCATATAAATATCACGCAACGCCTAAATTGCAAAGACGAAATCGAAGCAATACTCCATATTATTCTCTTCTTGCGTCAGCACCTATACATGCTACTCCTCCTAAATTACCATTGCCATAGCATGGCAACCGGACTACACTGGATATTGAAAACCTTGTCAATGCAAAAAGATAGATGTCCTACGGCCAAACAAAACTTTGTTTTATCGAAAAGACGGCTCAGTGAAACTTTATATGAAGAGCTTTGAAAACACTTAAACTTCAAAACAAAATTATGCCGTACAGAAAAGTATAACTATTCCTTGTGAAAGGCTAAAAAAACACAACTATCGCAGTCTGAATTGAATGATTGTTGTGAGAGCTTTCGAACTCATAAAAGAGAAATCGGAATTGTATGCATCTCGCATGAAACAATTGGGTTTTTGGGCCTTGGTGTCAAAACAACTATTTTTAGAAACCGTCACAAGAGACTTATTCACTATATTATACGATGAAAAATAAAGTATGTTTTGGGAAGGACCTTTCTGGTTTATTCCTGGAGCTTGGAAATCTTTATGATCCATAGCAGTGGTGGTGTTTATTGACAGTAGGAAATCTATTTTGAAAGTAGTCTATTGCCACAATGGAAAGGAGAAACCGGCCCTTCCTGTCGATCGTGCTGTGAATATTAAAGAATCCTTTTGCTGAAATGTATAATATATGAAAGTCTGTACTGCTTTTTTGCGGGCTACGGATGTTCGATTTTCGATCTTTTTGTGGCGTTATGTTGGTACTCATGACCCTCACTTATGTTGGGAATCTCGGAAATTTTGAAAGTCAGTCGATTTTTGATTGGGGGCAAATTTTACCTAAACTGTTGGCACCTGGCCACATACAGATGATGAAGAATGGCTCGATTCTCCAAAACCATAGACATGTGCAGTATTCGGGATTAATACAGATACTGATAGCCGTGATGATCCAATAGTCGAGGCAATGGAAATATTATTGAAGATGGATGAAGTCGAAACAATTGAAAAGTACATGACACCAACAGAACAAAATGCGCAGAAATGACCTGGGACGCTTCGTCATAAAATTGCCATTTTTCCAAAATCCAGCAGCTTTGGGAGAATTAAAAATAATGGCACATTATCGATTCCTTGGTCTCGAACAGCGGATTCAGAGAAACGTGGAGTTACGGAAACAATCTATATATGGATATTAAGGAAGAATGCGAAGGATTGGGCCCCATGCAGAAGGTGATATTTGACTCAATGCTGTCTTCTTGCGAGTTGTGTTTGACGCCTCCATCAAAACCACGATAGGTTATTCATTGAACGAATTAATATATACCGGGCTCACAGTTCAAAGTGAACTTTTTGCAATACTGCTTCCCTTTCGATTGCTACGCTTTGTCTTCACGACCGATATCGAAAATATGTATCGGAAGATCATAATACATCCACAAAATCGACGTTATATGGGGAGAGGATCCAACAGCAAACATTGGGTACTATCCACTAAACACCGTTATATATGGAACACGTGCAGCACCGTACCTAGCGACCAAATGTCTGCAACAAATCGCGAAGGACGAGATGATAAGTTATCCTTTGGGAGCAAAATTGTTACATGGTAATTTTTATGTGGATGATGAACTTGGAAGATGAGACAGTCTGGCTATAGCCATAGAAATGCAACGATGGCTGATCAAAATGTTGACCACACATGGATTTAAGTTACGAAAATGGTATGCAAATTATCCCTAACTATTAACAAACAATCCACAATATGACCAGGAAGTGTATTTAGATTTCTCTAACGACACTAATGACCCAATTGATTTGTGGATAAAATACAAAGATAATATGTGTTATATAATACTAGCTGACCCGGCGAACTTCGTACCGCCTAACAGTCGATTCTTTAATATTTTTTTCTAAGTTAATAAGTCAATAATTACATGATGTGAAAATTTAAAAATTATAAAACACTCAAAATTCTTTCAATAGTCACTAAAAATTCAGAATGAAAATCAAAATTTCAGATTTGTTATTATGATACCTACTTATTATATTTGATTTTATTTGTACATATTCTAAATTAAGTTTCATTTTTATTGTAGTACTTTATGGTTTGTTTGATTGCCTGGCGCGTAAACAAACAGAACAGATGGTTTTCCAACACGGGAACAGGCAACATATAATTGACCATGCGAGAAACATGAGTTTTCTAAATTAATACCACAAACACTTAATGATTGCCCCTGGGATTTGTTTATAGTCATAGCGAAAGCAAGCCGTACTGGAAACTGCAGTCGTTTAAATTCAAATGGTACGTCAGTCGGAATCATTGGGATGCGGGGTATCAAAACGTCGTCTCCTTTATACTTTCCTTTCAATATGATTGCTTCTATTACGTTATTCATTATTTTTTTATCGCTAATCGTGTGCCGTTACAAAGTCGCGGTTGGTTAATATTTCGCAACATTATAACTACAGATCCAACTTTTAATTGAAGATTGTGAGGCGGCAATCCTGGCAAATCTATTGAGTTTAAAAATTCCGGTAGACAGTTCACGACATCATCTTCATTAGTCGTTAGTTGCCTTATCAACTGATTTATATCTCCTCATTTCGCCAGGATTGTCAAATTGAATTTTGAAATTTAATTCATTTACATCAGTGTTTTTGGCAGCCAGTATAGCTCGTTCGCTCAACCAGTCATGGAATAAGTAATTTTGAGCAACATTTGGAAACACTTTTTGAATCAGTTCAGCTTTTGATTTCGTTAACTGACAAAAACTCTCAGGAAAGGTGATGCAGCCAGTCAGCACGTCTATAGGAAATTTGCCATTACCAATATCAATGAGTTGTTTAGAGGATATGTCTCCAGATTGATCATTTTGCAACATGACACGCATATTCTTGCTTAAATGTAATACCGTGACATATTTCCACAAATTGGAAGACTTTAAACATGCATTCAGCTCATCAGCTTGCGTTGAACGTGGAATCACTGGCAATGTTTGGCGAAAAATCTCCTGATAATAAAATCATTGCGCCACCAAATTGGTTTTTGTTGTTCCGTAGATCTTTTAAGGTTCCATCTAAAGCTTCTAAAGATTTTTTATGCGTCATCCCACACTATTAGTTTACATTGCTGCAAAACCTTTGCCAATGCAGAATTCTTGGAAATATTGCAGGTTGGTGTTTCGTTGCTTTGCATATTCAATGGCAATTTAACAGCTGAATGGACTATTCGACCGCCTTCAAGCAAAGTTGCTGCAATGCCTGACGAAGCAAGAGCAAGAGCAATTTCATTTTTTGAGCGAATTGTTGCCAATATTAAAGTAATCAAAAAAGTTTTTCCTGTACCACCAGGAGCGTCCAAGAAATAAATCCCTCCTGTTCCATCATCTATTACTTTCATAAGAGAATCAAATACATACTTTTGTTCTTCGATTAAAAGTGGAAGATTTATTTGCATCGATTCTTTCAAATTATTGTGATCTTACGATTTTTCAGGTTGTAACTCTTGATGGGAAGCATCGTGCATTGGGCGATTGGGCGCGGCCATCCCCAATTGACATAACAGCTTGTTTGACATCATCAAGCACATATCCTCAATGGAAATCAAAGCCTCATTGTAAATTTCTACACTTACTTGTAAATTCGGATTCCCTGTTCTATTGCGTATCTATAATATAAAAATGAGTCGCTGAATGTGTTGCTAAGCGCAAAACTCGAGAACGGTTGGACCGATTTCGCTCATTCTTTTTCTAGAATATTCCTTGAAGTACGACGATGGTACTTACGGAGAGAAAAATTATAAAAAGTGCCTGTAATAATTGGTTTGTGGTACGAAAAGTATGATCAATGTGATATTTTCAATATCAATATCAATTTTGATCTTTGTAACCGGGTGACACTTTTAGTACATAATATGAACTTGGTTGTTGAACGAACTGCTAGAATGTGTATTTGATTTTTGTTAAATGCAGGTGGCGCATTGCACACATAATATGAACTTGGTTGTTGAACGAACTGCCAGAATAAAAAAATAATGATAAAGATTTTTTTTTAATGCAAGCGGCGCATTGCAAACATACAAATGTGAGAATTCTATACAAAAAAGTGTAAAATATCATGCTCTAAAATATTTATTTTGGATACTCCATAAAACTTTTATATATACACATAATTTTAGAATGCAATTCGAAACAAAACATATGACCACGGGGTGTACCGCATATCCACAATGGATAGAAATTATACAGGCGTTATTCCCTGGCCAATCACCTATTGATCGTCATGACATTACAGCAAGAGTCTTCAGACAAAAGTTGAAATCTTGAATGGATTTAATTGTGAAATATTGTGTGTTTGGTGAAACACGCTGCTGGATGTATTATGTAGAGTGGCAGAAACGTGGATTGCCGCATGCACACATTTTGATTTGGTTGGTTGAAAAAATTAGGACAATTGAAGTTGATGAAGTCATATCAGATGAAATCCCTAATGATCCTGGCTTGCATGAGGTAGTTATCAATAACATGATTCATTGTCCATGTGGAACACTTAATCAAAATGCACCGTGTATGGTAGATGGTAAATGTTCAAAGCGCTATCCACGGACATTAATATCGGAAACAATTACTGGAAATGATGGTTATCCACTCTATCGTCGGCGATCACTGGCAGACAGTGGAAGATCAACAATTGTCGAAGTAAATCAACAAGATATTGAAATAGATAATCGTTGGATTGTTCCATATTCACCGATCTTATCAAAAACGTTCAAAGCACACATCAATGTTGAATCTTGCCATTCAGTAAAATCTATCTAGTACATATGTAAATATGTAACCAAAGGAACTGATATGGCTGTGATTGGATTTGTTGCAGAGAATTCAAATGATGAAGTAACTCAATACCAAATGGGCCGCTATGTTAGCAATGAAGCATTTTGGAGAATTTTTTCTTTTCCAATTTATGAAAGACACCCCACAGTTCTTCACTTTGCCGTGCACTTAGAAAATGGACAAAGAGTGCATTTCACAGCTCAGAATGCAGTACAGAGAGCTCACCAGCCACCATCTACTACCTCAACCAGATTTTCGAGACGTGCCAAAATGATCATTTCGCACAAATACTGCTATATTCTGAAATGCCAAAATATTATACATGGAATAAATCAACAAAGAAATTTATGCGAAGGAAACAAGGAAAACCAGTTCCAGGATACACAGGTGTATATTCAACCGATGCAATAGTTCGAATTTATTCCGTTCATCCAAGCAACGATGAATGTTTTTATTTACGACTGCTATTAGTCAATGTGCGTGGCCCAATATCTTTCCAACATTTGCGAACAGTTGATGGTGAATTTTGTGGAACTTACAGAGAAGCCTGTCATCGTTTGCAACTGTTAGAAGACGATGCACATTGGGATCAAACTCTCAATGATGCTGTAATTTCATCACAAGCTCATCAAATACGAACACTGTTTTCCATTATACATGCTTCCCATCAAAACCAATTGATTTGTGGATAAAATACAAAGATAATATGTGTGACGTTATTTTATATAATATACGCAATAGAACAGGGAATCCGAATTTACAAGTAAGTGAAGACATTTACTATGAGGCATTGATTTCCATTGAGGATATGTGCTTGATGATGTCAAACAAGCTATTATGTCAATTGGGGATGGCCGCGCCCAATCGCCGCACAATGCTTCTCATCAAGAGTTACAACCTGAAAAATCGTATGACCACAATAATTTGAAAGAATCGATGCAAATAAATCTTCCACTTTTAATCGAAGAACAAAAGTATGTATTTGATACTCTTATGAAACTAATAGATGATGGAACAGGAGGGATTTATTTCTTGGAGGTTCCTGGTGGTACAGGAAAAACTTTTTTGATTACTTTAATATTGGCAACAATTCGCTCAAAAAATGCAATTGCACTTGCTCCGTCAGGCATTGCAGCAACTTTGTTTGAAGGCGGTCGAACAGTCCATTCAGCTGGTAAATTGCCATTGAATATGCAAAGCAACGAAACACCAACCTGCAATATTTCCAAGAATTCTGCAATGGCAAAGGTTTTGCAGCAATGTAAACTAATAGTGTGGGATGAATGCACGATGGCGCATAAAAAATCTTTAGAAGCTTTAGATAGAACCTGAAAAGATCTACGGAACAACAAAACCCAATTTGGTGCCGCAATGATTTTATTATCAGGAGATTTTCGCCAAACATTGCCAGTGATTCCATGTTCAACGCAAGCTGATGAACTGAATGCATGTTTAAAGTCCTCCAATTTGTGGAAACATGTCACGATATTACATTTGGGCAAGAATATGCGTGTCATGTTGCAAAATGATCAATCTGGAGACATATTCTGTAAACAACTCATTGATATTGGTAATGGCAAATTTCCTATAGACGTGCTGACTGGCTGCATCACCTTTCCTGAGAGTTTTTGTCAATTAACGCAATCAAAAGCTGAACTCATTCAAAAAGTGTTTCCAAATGTTGCTCAAAATTACTTATTCCATGAGTGGTTGAGCGAACGAGCTATACTGGCTGCCAAAAACACTGATGTAAATGAATTAAATTTCAAAATTCAAGATGACATTCCTGGCGAAATGAGGACATATAAATCAGTTGATACGGCAACTAATGAAGATGATGTCGTGAACTCTCCACCGGAATTTTGAAACTCACTAGATTTGCCAGGATTGCCGCCTCACAATCTTCAATTAAAAGTTGGATCTGTAGTTATAATGTGGCGAAATATTAACCAACCGCGACTTTGTAGTGGCACACGATTAGCGATAAAAAAAATTAATGAATAACGTAATAGAAGCAATCATATTGAAAGGAAAGTATAAAGGAGAAGATGTTTTGATACCCCACATCCCAATGATTCCGACTGACGTACCATTCGAATTTAAACGACTGCAGTTTCCAGTACGGCTTGCTTTCGCTATGACTATAAACAAATCCCAGGGGCAGTCATTAAGTGTTTGTGGTATTAATTTAGAAAACTCATGTTTCTCGCATGGTCAATTATATGTTGCCTGTTCCCATGTTGGAAAACCATCTGCTCTGTTTGCTTACGCGCCAGGCAATCAAACAAAAAATATCGTGTACCATAAAGTACTACAATAAAAATGAAACTTAATTTAGAATAAGTACAAATAAAATCAAATATAATAAGTAGGTATCATAATAACAAACCTGAAATTTTGATTTTCATTCTGAATTTTTAGTGACTATTGAAGGAATTTTGAGTGTTTTATAATTTTTAAATTTTCACATCATGTAATTATTGACTTATTAACTTACAAAAAAAAAAATATTAACGAATCGACTGTTAGGCGGTACGAAGTTCGCCTTGTCAGCTAGTATTATATAACACATATTATCTTTGTATTTTATCCACAAATCAATTGGTTTTGATGGGAAGCATGTACATATGATAATGGAAAACAATGTTCGTATTTGATGAGCTTGTGATGAAATTACAGCATTATTGAGAGTTTGATCCCTGTGAATTCTCACATTTGTATGTTTGCAATGCGCCGCTTGCATTAAAAATAAAATCTTTATCATTATTTTTTATTCTAGCAGATCGTTCAACAACCAAGTTCATATTATGTGTGCAATGCGCCACCTGCATTTAACAAAAATCAAATACACATTCTAGCAGTTCGTTCAACAACCAAGTTCATATTATGTACTAAAAGTGTCACCCGGTTACAAAGATCAAAATTGATATTGATATTGAAATTATCATATTGATCATACTTTTCGTACCACAAACCAATTGTTACAGGCACTTTTTATAATTTTTCTCTCCGTAAGAACCATCCCCGTACTTCAAGGAATATTCTAGAAAAAGAATTAGCGAAATCGGTCCAACCGTTCTCGAGTTTTGCGCTTAGCAACACATTCAGCGACTCATTTTTATATTATAGATTATCTTAATTGAAGTCATTATACAATTAATATTGTACTTCAGCTATTGAATGAAATATTTAATTATATGAGTACTAGCTGACCCCGCAGGCGTTGCCCTGCTTGAAATTATGTGTTTTGAAAAGAAAATAAAGTTGAATTTATATTGTGTTGAAAATAATTTATTTGCGATTTTTCTACATTTTTTTCAATGTAACGCAGCTTGATAAACAACTTTTTTTGTTTTCTGTTCCGTTGCGTAAATGTACAGAGAAGATGGTTCTCCAACTCGTGAACACGCCACGTATAGCTGGCCGTGTGAAAAACATGGCATTTCCAGATTTATGCCACACACTTCCAGCGACTGTCCTTGTGACCTGTTGATTGTCATCGCAAATGCAAGTTTCACTGGAAACTCAATACGTTTGAACTGAAATGGCAAATCGTTGGAACTCAAAGGAATTCGTGGAATCAAGCATTCTGCCCCCTTGCAAGTCCCTTTCAAAATTCTTTCAACTATCACATTATTCAATAGCTGCGTCACAATCAGTCGGGTTCCATTACACAGTTTTGGCGCATGAAGATTGCGAAGCATAATAATGACAGATCCAGCTTTGAGACGCAAATGATGCGGCGGCATGCCAGGCAAATCCAAAGAATTTAGAAATTCCACTGGATAATTCGCGGCTTCGTCTTCATATCATTCATAACAACACGATCGATCGATTTGTATGAGCGCAAATCTCCCGGAATTTGACTTTGAATCGTCCAGTTTAAGTCATTAACATCGGTATTTTTGCAGCTAAAATTCTTTGATTGCAGTGATTATCATGTTCCAGCAATTGTAATTGCTGGCATGCTTCTCGAAAAGTTGCACACACCGTACCATTCACAGTACGCAATGACTCAAATGAAGTTGAACCGCGTACATTAATCAATAGCAACCGAAGGTAGAAGCAATCGTCGTTTTTCGGGAGGATTGTGTAAATTCGTCCTAATGCATTAGTTGAGAACACACCTGGATGTCCATCTACTGGTTGGCCTTTCTTTCTGCGTAACCATTTCTTCGACGATGCATTCCATATATAATATCGAGGCATTTCCGAATAAAGCAATGTTTCGCAAACGGATCACTGGCGCAAGTTGAGAAAAAACTCGTCAATGTTGTTGCTGGTGGTGTTTCCGCTCGCTGTACTGCATTCTCTGGGTTGAAATACACTCTTTGGCTACTCTCCAAATGAACTGCGATGTACAACAGTTGGAATACGCTCATGTATTACAAAAGAAAATATTCTCCAAAGCGCTTCAGTACAGTTCACGTATGGACCCATTTGATACTTGCTGATCTCATCTCGTTCAAGGCCACTAACCGTCATGTCGCTTCCTTTGGTGACGTACTTGCAAACGTATTTGATCGATTTCACAGAACTGCAATTATCAACATCGGTACGATCCATGTGTTGTCAACTTCGATATTCACTCCTCTAAATTGAATGCTGAATGTTCTGCCATTGTTGTCTGATGAGCGACGCCGATAGAGTGGATATCCATCATTTCCAGCTTGCGTTTCCGAAATAAAAGCACGTGGATAGCGTTTCGTGCATTGAATGTCAGACATACAAACCGAAGTGGGATTGTAGTGTCCGCAAGGTCCAGGAACCATATTGGTTTTTACCACTTCGTATAATTCTGGATCTATCTCTGGATCAGGAATTTCCGCAGAAATGATGTCATCAATTTGGTCTGGTGTAATCTTGTCCACCATCCAAAGAAGAATGTGTGCGTGCGGCAAACCTCTTTTTCGCCACTCAACAGAGTACATCCGGCATCTAACAGCACCATATATACGTTGCTTCACAAGGTCCATGAACGATATTGGTTTTCACCGCTTCGTATAATTCTGGATCTATCTCTGCATCAGGAATTTCCCCAGAAATGATGTCATCAATTTGATCTGGTGTAATCTTGTCCACCATACAAAGAAGAATGTGTGCGAACGGCAAACCGCTTTTTTGCCACTCAACAGAGTACATCCAGCATCTAACAGCACCATATATACGTTGCATCACGATAAAGTCCATCAAATATCGTAGCTGTTGTTTGAAAACTGGTGCTGTGACATCGTGACGATCGCTTGCTGCTTGACCGCTCTTCAATAGTTCCGTTATATGTGGGCATTTTGGATTTCAAGTGAATGTAACAAACAAATCCGGCCGTCCATAATTCCGCACGTATGTCATCGCATCCTGCGAGTACTCCTGCATGTGCGTTGGGCTGCCAATGTATGTTGATGGCAAAATCGTGAGTCGGCCAAGGTTTGTCACATCTTCATCGCTATTGACCCCATCTCGCAATTGAATATACTCTTCAGATCGAAGCTTGGTCTGATTGAAACGAATAAAATTGAGTCGTTCTGTCTCCATCGTCACGTACACATCAACTGCATACTGTTGAAATAATCGGCGATATCTCAAGAGATGGTTGTCAATTCCTTCGCGAATCATCAATCGATTCGCGTAAAAGTTAATTGCACTGACCTTCTTATTTGTATCGACACCTAAAAGTTACCAAAAAATGAAGTTACAATCAAGAGTGTTTGTTTTTCTTTTACTAACCATAGGCAGGATTGATCATGTTGTATCTCAAGTGATATCCATCTTCACCACGGCAGAACATAAGCGGATTTTGTAGTGAGACATGCGATCGATGAGTTTCACTGATTCGCTCTAATGCATCTCCAGCTCGACGTTTAATAACAATATCACGGGGATTCTAAACTATCGCCAACAACAACAATTGATATTTCATCGGCCGTCGGTGCATTATATTGCCGTTCATGAGTGCCTGCTGGTCGTTTGTCCGCTTTTATGACGATTGTGTGATCATCAGATGGCATCCTTTCTAACGAAGTTTTGAATAATCGAATTAGTTCGTTGTGTTCATGCAACATTTCTTGCAATTGCTGCACAATTTCTCTTTTCGTCGCATTGAAAATTGCACAACGTGGATTTCATTTGAATCTCCAAGCAAATATATTTGGAGATATTTGTGATCTTGATCAGGATGCGGCAACAGCGATCCAGCAAGATGATAAATTTGCCCGTGTATCTATATAGTTGCAGACAAATATGTTAATTTCTGTATTTTATTGGCGAGATAATAAGTGTTAGATTGTTGGTGAACTAACCTTGAATGTGGGATTGTAATTATGTTCATTCACAATTTCCCCACCAAACGACGTGATTTGAAAATTATCGTTACACATCTTGGAATTTTGTAAAAAATGATTCGAATTTGGTGATGCACCGTACAGCAACGACCGCAATGGCTCCGGTGGAGGAAGTAACTCTGGTAATTTCACTTTTCAGCTTACGCAACAGAATCCGGCCGGTTCATTTGGAAATTTCAGTGCATCGCAATGCGGGCAAACGAAAGACATCGAACCAAATCGAACTGATGCGTGCGCACCGTATTCAATGTCCGGTTCATATCGAAAGGCTGCACGTTCGATATTCAAATTAGGCAATCGTTGTTGTTGCTGGCGTTGTCGGTGAGCAGCCAAACGTTGTTCTCTTGCTTCATGAATTTCCTGAGCACGAACTTGTCTTCTTCTCAATCGTTGTTGCTCATTGTAAGCTTCGTGAGCCTCTTGTGATTGTCGCGCACGATGTTCAATCATTCCGATTCGAGCAGATTCCCTTGCATTAGCATTTTCCTCTTCAGTACGACGTGCTGTATAATTACATTGGTCCGTTGTACGTCGGGAACGCCGACCTATATTAGCGCGACCTCTTTGTGGCATCGTAATAAATTTCAATGTGTAATTGATCACTTTGTATGAAACACACATAAAGTTTTCACGGAATAATTTTCAATAATTTACCTTTTGAATAGCCGAAATCAAGAAAGCAAACGACCGAAATTGTACAATTCAAATAATTTACAAATCAGCTGAAAAAATAACACAAATAAATTCCAATGGAAATGAGGTTGGGTATTCATCAACAAACGAAAATAATGAACTCACTTTTTTTGTTTGAAATGTCAATAAGTTCACTCAAAAACTGATGATCCACAGATTTAAAATCAAATATTTCGTGAACTTAAACATTTTAACAATTTAATGTAATGAATTTAACTCGAGAAATCAGTTAAAATTTGGAAAAATGTCAGAAAGTCAATTGAGTGTCCGCACTGTTCGAATAAACAAATCAGAAAGAACACACAATATACGCAGCTGTCAAAATAAATAAGCGTCTACAGATCCATCTGTTGAGTTATAGGAGTATCAGTCAGTGCTTACAACACCAATATGAAACTAAATGTGCGCGTGCAACATCACGCACATACAAAAAAAAATGAGAACAAAAAGTGAGATTAGGTTTTTCTAATTTTCGAATTTTCCGAATTTTCCGACTTTTCCGAATGTTTTGAGATCGATAGATTTGCAAGAAACAATTGGAAAAAAAAATTTGAAAGAAAAAAAATTTTGTATGGAAAAAAGTCCTTTTTGGAATTTTTAGACTTTCCTTCAGGAAAAGTATAAGATGTTTTTATTTCTAAACATTCCCAGATCCACAACGAACCTCTGAAAATTCCATCAAGATTGGTCCAGCCGTTCTCGAGCCTTAGCGTCACTAACAAACAATCATTCATTTTTATATATATAGATTATATTTTCAGTTTTGACATATTTTATTAAATAAAATAGAATGATATTCATAAAACTGCACGTTTAAAACATTTTTGATTTTTTCAGTGAAGTCAACTATAAAAATTAGCGAAAGCTTTGATGTATGGCTACAATGTAATACATTAATTCGCAATGAAAAGGTTAATGCATTGACGGAATACGAGTATATACAGAAAAAGTGTAAAAATAAACTAGAACCTAAAAGTTGATACAAAATATTACATTTTCTTGAGCTAAGGCTAAGAAAAGAATGGCTAGCTAGCAGCAGAATGAAGGAAGCGATGACGAAAAAGCTGTCGAGAGTTCAAATTTGATTTAGAGTCATATATTGTAATCCCACTGCAGAACTTTGGAGTTATTAATTAAAAGTTAACTAAATTAAATCTATCTTACTAATGTAGGACTCAAATGCAGCCAGTAATTTTTCCCGAGCTTCTGAAGACTCAACGCATGATGATGTAGGTTATTTGATTTTGTAATTAAAGAAAACTTTACGACATATATATTATATTTAGCAACCTAGTTCGAGCAAAGGACGGCCAGAAATTTTATATGAAGAGACTTTCGTTGCTACGCAAATATACTTGAGGAGCAAAACAATGCTTGTCAGTGCAACGAAATGCAGTACTACGAAATGCAGTTGACGTTCGGCAAATATAGGATGATGCGATCAGTAGTCAATAACTTCCATTCAATTTGTTTTCCAAGCTACTACACTCTCAATCGGGAAAAAATGAATTGCTTCAGAGCCCCATAATCGCATCCGAGACATCCACCGAAGTTCCTCTGCAGAATCTTTTAAATAATACTGCATCGGTTTTTATCATTTTATTATTGATTAGTGAATTGAAATGAGCGGATGTGTTTTTTATCGGGCTCAGTAATTTTTAGAGTAATCTGAGACAGAGACTATAAAAATATTTAAATGAAACTTAAATATAAAATAAATAAAAGGTTCTTCGAGTAAGTATTGAAACTAAAAATCACACCTAAACATAAACTGTAAACAAACAATAGCTGAGAGGGCGTGCTTATGAGCACATTACGCTCTGCCCAACCACAGCGTAAGCTCGCTAAGGCAGATAATGCATTTTACAATGTGAGCAAAGATCTGAGGCTCTCTAACGATACAGACAATTTGATGGTTGAGCAGTCGCCCGAACGTTTGGTGATGAAGGCTCATCGTTTTACTATACAGTAAAGCAATCAGCATAGTCTCAAAAACTGATGATATTCAGCGCCTACGCGCTAATTCACTATCTGATCTCTCCACAACACACACATTAACCGCTACAGCCACCAACAAATCATTAACCAACAACATTAAACCAACTGCCAAACAGAATCGTTCGGCAATACATACTGGCATGGATCGTTATATAAACATTAAGCGAAAGCTAAGTATTGGGATCCTTATCTGCTTGTTGTCGGGAACGTCCTTGTCGCCTCTCCTGAGCGCGAGTTACGTACTTAGCCTGGCACTACACACAAAAATAATATTAGATCCTCAACCTGAAATTGTATAGGGTGTCCAAAAGGTGCCAGTCTATTCAATTCAGGAAGGTCACTAATTTATTTAAGTTAAACTAAAATGTTAGATCCTCAATTTGAATGGATATAGGGCGTCCAAAGGATGCCGGTCTATTTCACATCAAGAAGGTCACTAACTATTCAAGCTGAATCAGTCAACTTCCAAACTTATTAGGATACAGGCGTCCAAAGGATGCCGATTTATTCCTTTCAAGTAGGTTGTTAACTTGTTCGAGCTGAACTGAGTTCTATCAAATTTCAAGGTGTCAGGCGTCCAAAGGATGCCGATCTACTCCAAGATAAAGGAAAGACTGCTTACTTTCAGTGTACTGTACCAAATGTAGTTTATTCTAAATATCAAATCTTTTTATACTTTAAATGTGCTGTATCAGCTTATATCTAGGTGTACTATAAGCTTATATCAATAAGTATACTTTCTAAATATATTAAGTATATGTATCTACAAAGTTTGTTTACCTTATGTTTAAATATATACTCTAAATACATTGTGTATGTGTGCTTACAGAGTTTGTTTACCTTATGTCTATGTAATAATGAAATATATATTCTAAATACATTGTGTGTGTGTGCTTAAATGTAGTCATTGATATCGTCGCTGCCTGCTGCTTGCAGTTATGCAGTCGTTGTATTTTTGGAGCTGTTGAACCTGCTAGTATATTATGTGGTTGGGTTGCTCGGTTATTTATGCTGCTGTTGCAATTCTGGAATCGTTGAACTTCTTAGTGATGATGTGGTTGGGTTTTAGGTGGTTTAGGTGGTGGTGATGAGGGTGATGAGGGTGTAGTGATCGTTGACACTATAGGTGGGAACGTAACTCGCGCGTGTACCTATAACCTAGAACTTTTCCACACAATAAATGATACGCACTAGTTTGGTTGTAAAAACGATAATTACGAACCCCAAACTCATACTTAGATATTTTAAAAGTTAATAAAATAAAAATAATAAAAAAAACTTTAAAAAAAAATTTCTCTGTTCTTATTTATTACATTTTCCAGCCCACGTAAGTATCTCCTATTTTAATACCCACGATGTTCTTCTCTCAAAAATCTCTATTTTCTTTACACCTCCTAGCATGAATGACCTTATCCCTCACCCATACCCCTTTTTTTAATATTTTTATGTTTTTAGATTTTTCATTTTCTCATTTTTTTTTTAATATGCTGCCTTAATCGGCTACAGTGCCTAATATACACATTTTCATTACGGTACCTTTATTCACTCGAGGTTACGAATAAATATACGTTCGTACATCCATTCTGTATACTATACACATATATACATATATACTTACTTCACCAACGGTGCCGGCGCTACTTCTTACGCATCATATTACACTTCACAGCCGTATATATGTGTATATATACTCTACGTCCAGTTTAAATAACTTTCCCACGACTGTCTTATAATTTTTTTTTTCTAAAATGTGTCCAATGAACCCGTTACTTATTATTTCATATATTTTCCTCTACTGTGCTTCGTTCGGCCATAGTGCCTAATAAGCAATTTTTTCTTACGTCAATTATACTCGCCCGATTTTAAGTGGCACACTTCTACTGGCCTTGACTTTGAAAATCGGAGCTGTGTGTGTTATTTGATAAACACTCGTACACGTTTACGTTATTATTCTTGTGTTTACACTTGTAAAACACTTTTAACACATGTCTTTAGTTGTGTGGTCTAATGTGAAACAATTTCAATAAATTATTATGTAGCTTTTTATTCTTGCCCTTACTTGTTATGACTGTTGTAACTGGACTGCGGATCTCTGCTACTACA
The DNA here is from genome assembly GCA_920105625.2 of Clusia tigrina. Lineage (NCBI taxonomy): Eukaryota > Metazoa > Arthropoda > Insecta > Diptera > Clusiidae > Clusia > Clusia tigrina. Next base: position 1,177,478 of record CAKKTE020000572.1, read on the forward strand.
TACGGACCTATCCAAACAGGTGAGAAATTGTTTCTCCTAGCCTGATGCTTCATGAGTACTTGATCACCCACGTGAAAGATTACTGGATTTAATACCTTGTTATAGGCTTGCCTGGCTACCCGTTTAGCACATTCCTGATTTTCTCTGACCAACTCGTGCGCTCGCTGTAGCTGATACTTTTGCACTTTATTCGGGTCATCAGCATTGTACACTGGTGCACATTTGCGCTTCAGATTTGCTGGCATGTTGAAATCAAACCCGTAGAGCGTCCTGAACGGAGTTTGCTTCGTTGATACATGCACAGTATTGTTGTGTACATGCATTGCAGTGGTCAATCATTCATTTTTCAAAATTTAAATATGAGCGAGCGAAAATTATGTGCAAATGAGCGAATAAACCAGTGCGGTTATTCGTGTAAAAATTTAAATATGAGCGAGCGAAAATTATGTGCAAATGAGCGAATAAACCAATGCGGTTATTCGTCTCAAAATTTATATACGAGCGAGAGAAAATTCTGTGGAAATGAGCGAATAATCTAATGCGGTTTCTCGACTCAAAATTTAAAAATTGAGCGAGTATTGGTGCAAATAATTTCGTGCTAGTGAGCGAATTAACCAATGTGGTTATTCGGCTCAAACAATTATATAAGAGCGAGCAATGGTGCAATTAATTTCGTGCTAGTGAGCGAATAAACCAATGTGGTTATTCGGCTCAGGAAATTAAATAAGAGCGTACTGCAGTGCTGAGACTGTGAGCTAAGTGGGTGAATGAACCAGTGCGGTTATTCGACTCAAACAATTTTAAAGAACAAATATGCAGTGTTGGCACGTCCGCAGAAGGAACAAGGAGGAAACAGTTATTTTTTCTTTCAAAATTATTTAATTTTTCTTCTTTTCAACAAGAACAGAGCAACAATAACAGAGCAACAGTAACAGAGAAAAATAACAGAGCAACGACAAGATAAGCTACGGGCAACACCAGTCGGCCTACAAAGCCATCCGAAGAGCAGCATAGCACGTCAAAGCTGACGAGTTTGGGCGACTAGGGTTTGATGACGCCAAGGTGCGTTTGATTCCTTTGGTGCAATAGTGGGAGTGTTTTAATGAGCTCCATGAGGAGTTAGCATCCCGAGCGAAGCGCGACGAGAGCGCCGATCTAGACAGATCGATGGAGCGAGCAGAGCGGCGGTAGTTCGGAGCGAGCGGTGCTCTGAAGGGTAAAATTGAGCAAGTGGGCCCTGCAAGGAGCGCAGAGCAGAGTGCAAAGGAGCCGATCTCAGTGCAGCTGACCATACCGTTCCAGCAGAATGACCTCCACAACACTTGGGGGGAGTTTGACGGCAGCGTGATCAAGTGGCACGGATTTCGCAATTGGTTCATCGCTGTGGTGCATAGCAAAGCAGCCTCTTATAAATTCTCATATTTGAAGAAGTCACTCACCCATAAAGCAGCGCGCACGTTGAGTGATTGGAAGCTTACTGACAACGGTTACAATGAAGTGAGGCAGTGGCTCAACTAAATGATACGCAAGTACCCGGTATGCTTTCCTGGCGAAGCAGGCTCTTCTCTACCAGCACGGGAAGCCAGGCGAGCGCATCAATTGGAGCACGGGCGCGATCGAGCAACGGGCGCTGTACCCAAGGGCAGGGAGGGAATGGGCCACAGTGTGAGTGCAACAGGAGCAGCACTGATACGATAGTTGGCAAACGCAATCTGTGGCACAACTGCCTGAAGAAGGGGCATAAGGCGTCGGAGTGCTTTGCGGGGCCATGTTTGCGCTGCCCAAGGGCGCAGAAGCACAATAGCGTGCTATGTGCAAAAAGGGAGCCACAGCAGCAGGTGTTGGTGGCACAGCAGCCAAAGCGAGGAGTCGCCGCGACAACAATGCTGAAGGTTAAGAGCGATTGACGGTACAGCAACCTTGCAAAGCGCACAAGGGTAGCAGAGCCTGGGCGAACAGCTAGTTTGAAGAGCCTTTTAAACTTAAAATTTAAAAAACATAGTAGAGCATTAAAAAAAAAGAGCGAGAAATTCGTAATTTTGCAACTTACTATAATTCTTTTCATTTTAATTTAGAGATGCAAGAGGCTTTGTTACCAACAATTATGGTCGTGTCGAGATTTTAGGAATGATATATGGGCTAGTGCGAGCACTTATGGACACTGAAACGCAGCCAAATTTAATGAGTGCAGAATTCCGTCGAAAGCACCAGTTGCCAGTACGATCACAGAGCAGCAAAATTATAGGAGTATAAGGTAAATCATTTGCTATAAAGCACTGTTTGAGTGCCAAGGTTTTTTCTTGTTACCCTATGAAGAGCGAAATTGATTATTTAGAGACAGAGTTTTGGGTGCTACCAAGAGAATGTACTGGTGCTCAGTTTTGCCCGCAAGAAATTTAGTGGAGATACCCATGCATTTGAGAACGAGGGTTTATGGGCGGACCCTGAGTTTTGGATGGCGAGACCAGTCGAGCTACTGTTAGGAGCAAATATGGTGGCCACAGCCATTAGGGCGATAATGCTAAATGAAGTGCAAGGCATTGCCATATATGAGAGCATGTTTGGCCAAGTCATTTTCGGGGCACAACCCTGTGAGAGAGATGGAGGGGCCGTTGCTTCGATAGAATGTATCGATAACAAAAAGTTAGACGAGATATTTCTGCTCCTGTGGCAGATAGATCAGGTGGAGACGATAACTCGCTGGAGAACAGATGACGAGCAGGAAGTGGAGCAAAATTTTATGGAGACTTATACTAGAGATGAAACAGGGCGTTTTATTGTGACAATTCCAGTGAAATAGACGGTGCAAGACTTAAGCACTTCAAGAGCAATAGCATTGCGCAGGTTTATGTCCTTGGAGCGGAAATTAGAGAAAGACTCAGAGCTGAGAGAGCAATATGTAGAATTTATGAGAGGTATGAGAGATGAGGGCACATGAAGTGCGCTATACAACCACCAAGAGTGCACGAGCCAGTTTATTATATCACACATCACTGTGTCACCAAAAAATTTCGGGTGGTTTTTGATGCTAGCTGCCAAACGAATCGTGGCATATCTCTGAATCAAGTGCAATGTTTAGGCGATAAGATACAAAAGGATCTTTACGAAATTGTCATGAGATTTAGGCGTCATAAGCTTGCGATATATGCCGACATCAAGAAGATGTTCCGACAAGTTCGTGTTGCCGAAAGGCAATGAAATTTCCAAAGAATCTTTTGACAAGAGCATAGTGGTGAGCCATTACGAGAATACTGTTTAACGGTTGTAACGTGGAGAATGACTTCCTCCGCTGATAATGCTGTGCAAGCTTTAATACAATGTGCTAGGGAGGCGAAATGTGAATTCCCAAGAGCAGCGGACATCATAGAGAGTGACTTCTATATGGATGACTGTGCTACAGGCGCACGATCTGAGCAAGACGCAATATAGCTCGCGAAAGAGATAGACACTGTCCTAAAAGGTGACGGTTTCGAGCTGTGCAAATGGAAGTCGAACTCAAAAATACTACTCAGGGCAATGAGAGCGGAGAGAGAAGAAGAGATGTTATTCCCGAAAGAAGACGAGATGTCAGTGCTAGGGCTGTAATGGCCGATAGAAGAAGATAAATTCACCCTTGTGGTGAAGACTCCTGCATTGCGGGAGAGCTAGTTGGTAATAAGCTCTGGTTATATGGACCGGAGTGGTTACGTAAATCAGAAATCAGTTGGACAGCCAAAGTTTTGAACATTTCATAAGTTAATTTAATAAATCAATTTCAAAATTGTATTAAAAAAAAAACAAAATTTCTATAACATGCTTATTCTATAGTTGAATGCCATATCATTCAATTTACAACCACTGGTCTTTTCCCCTCACATTAGCGGATTCGCTACCGTATCCTAGAGGAAAAGAGGACTGGTCTATGTGTTTTCATAGCCATATAGGGCATCAGTTTTGCTTTGTTTAAAATTTTTCCATGCTTTTCTTTCCAATGTGAGTTGTCACTCATTTAAATTTCGAGCATGTCCCTTTGCTCCTCCTACAAAAACAAGATTATACAAGATAAACCCGTTTATGTTAAAACTTGTCCATTGCATGACTGAACTTTTCAATGCATACAATTACTTTTTATTTAAATTTACTTCTAGCCTGATAAGCATATATCCATTAACGATTGTATTTTCCACCCTGTAATTAGCTTGTATAAGGCTACATACATACATTCGAGGCGCTTTAAAGTACCTATAATTAATTGCTAACGTTATTTTCCCCACTTAACTATACATTTTTTATTTATATGCATATACATTTATTCAAATTTCCATATGCAAATTTCCTAATCAATAAAGAGTAAAATCCTATATATATTTACATATAGGCTACTGCAGTACCTGCAAGAATATACATACCCATTCCTCCCAACTAGAATACTTACTTCTTTAAATATACATTCGTACATTCATTCTTTACCTTATACACATATACACATATATATACTTACCTCACCAGTGGTTCCGTTGCCTGGCGTTAACGCTTATCCGTCGAATTTCAGTGCATACACTGCCGTATGTCTGTATGTACATATTTTAAGTTAAGTTTTATATTACTTACCCACGACTGTCTTATTATTTTATTACATTTTTTAATTACGTGCAATGAACCCCTTTTTTATCATTTAATATTATTCCCTACTGCCTTCATTCGGCCTTAGTGCCTAATAAGCACATTTTTTTTACGACAATTTTACTCGCTCGATTTTAAGTGCCACACTTCTACTGGCCTTGACTTTGAAAATCGGAGCTGTGTGTGTTATATGATAAACCCACGCACATGTTTACATTGTTATTCTTGTGTTTGCAATTGTAAAGCACTGTTAACACATGTCTTTAGTTGTGTGGTCTAATGTGGAACAATTTCAACAAATTATTATGTAGCTTTTTATTCTTGCCCTTACTTGTTATGACTGTTGTAACTGGACTGCGGATCTCTGCTACTACATACGGACCTATCCACACAGGTGAGAATTTGTTTCTCCTAGCCTGATTCTTCATTAGTACCTGATCACCCACGTTAAAAACGACTGGATTTAGTACCTTGTTGTAGGCTTCCCTGGCTACTCGTTTAGCACAATCCTGGTTTTCTCTGAACAACGCGTGCGCTCGCTGTAGCTGATACTTTTGCACATTATTCGGGTCATCAGTATTGTATACAGGCGCACATTTGCGCTTCAAATTCGCTGGCATGTTGTAATCAAACCCGTAGAGCGTCCTAAACGGAGTTTGCTTCGTTGATACATGCACAGTATTGTTGTGTACATGCATTGTAGTGGTCAACCATTGATCCCAATTCGAGCCGTCTTCCTTGGCAAAACTGCCCAAGTACTCAGCCAGAGGTCGATGACTACGTTCCAATGAGCCATTCGCCTGTGGATGATATGGTGTTATGTGCAACTTCTTGATTCCCAGCATTTTACACGTTTCTGAGAATAGTTTTGATACGAAATTTGAACCATTGTCGGTTATCAAAACCTTAGGTATGTTGTATCGTGCTATAATTTCATCAAAGAATGCTTTGGCCACCGTACTTGCTTCAGCATCGGGTATAGCCACGCACGCCATATACTTTGAGAAATCGTCTTGGAACGTCAAGATGTATTTATTGCCCGAAACAGTCTCAGGTAAAATACCTACAATATCCATATGAACCTTATCAATTGGTTGTTTATGTGTGTCCGTTAACACCATTGGCATTTTTGTTAGCCTTGAACTTTTGTTGGCCTGACACTTTGGGCAACTCTTTACATATTTTTTATGTCTTTGAGCATACCTTTCCATCCGTATACTCGCCTGATTCTGTCATGGGTTTTCCAGAATCAATGGTGTCCACCTAGAGGTGAATCATGGAAACCCTTTAACACAGCCTGGATATCTTTTTTATCCTCCAGCCATTCCACACTACTGGCTCTTTGTTCATTAGCAGCGTCACCTGCATTGCTAACATTTCTTGTTGCATCAATTTTATCCCCTTGAATTCTCTCGACCTTTTCCTTATCTGACCGTGCCTTGGCCCTCGTTTGCACTACTGATACCTTCTGTGCCTGCGGTACTCTGCTGAGTGCATCCGCATTCAGATTCTTTTTCCCAGGTTTGTAAATGATTTCAAAATCATACTCAGACAATTTGTGTCTGAACCTGGCTAGCCTAGACGTTTGGTCTTTCAAGTTGGCTATGCCTCTCAACGGCTGGTGATCAGTGTATATCTTGAATGGGCGTGCTAGCAGATATGACCTAAAATTCTTTGTAGCCCATACTATTTCTAGAAATTCCTTTTCTATTGTGGAGTATCACTTCTCCGTGTCGCTAAGCGCTCTGCTTGCGAATGCTATTGGTCGGTCATTACCGACTTCCCCTTGTGACAAAACTGCCCCTAATGCTTCATTGCTAGCATCAGTGGTCAACAAAAAGTTTGCTCCAAGTCGGGGTACACCAAAATTGGTGGCGAGCTAATTATTTCTTTTAGCCTCTCGAATGCTTGCTGACAGCTCTCTGTCCATTCGAACTTTGCTTCTTTTGTAGCAACTTATTCACTGGCAACGCAATTCCGGCTAGTCCTTCCACGAACTTTCTATAATAGTTCACTAGTCCTAGGAATGCTTGCACTTCTTTTCTATTTCTTGGAACCGCTAAATTCTTAACGCATTCCACCTTCTGCGGATCAGGCAGTGCTCCTGCCTCTGAGCAACGATGGCCTAAATAAACCACCTCTTTTCGCAAAAATTGACACTTCTCCGTGTTCAGTTTCAAATTGTGTTCTCGTAATTTCTGGAGCACCTTGCACAAGCGTTGCGAATGCTGCTGCAAGTTCTTCCCACAAAAAATTCAATATCATCCAGATACACAAATCAATCTAACCCTTGCAAGCCTGTTAGCACATGGTTCATTAGCCGTTGGAAGGTAGCCGGTGCTCCTGTTAATCCAAACATCATTCTATTAAACTCATAATGCCCTAAACCGGTGCTGAACGCGGTTTTCTGCTTATCTTGGGTATCCACCAAAACTTGGTGGTAGCCACTCGCTAAATCAAGCGTAGAAAAATATCTACTATGCCCCAATTGATCCAGAATCTCTTCTATCCTTGGAATCGGGAACACCTGCTTGATAGTGGCGTCGTTCAATTTCCTAAATTCGACGACCATTCTCCAATTCTTTTGACCCTGAGCACCTCCCTTCTTTGGTACCAAAATTATTGGTGATTTCCAAGGGGAGATACTCGGTGAAATTATGTTATCTTTTAACATTCCTTCCACTTGTCCATTTACCTCATCTTTGTGAGCTTGTGACAATCTGTATTGTTTCTGGTTAATCTGATTAACCGATCCATAACTCGGTTCCTTAAAATTATCGTAACTAGTGAACTTAGGCCTAAAATCCTTATCCAAGTAGTAGTGCTCTTCTGATGAATTTAGTACACAAGCGTACACTTCACCTTTGTTAACGTGCGTTATGGTCTCTCCCATATATACGCCGTCCGCTAGCTGCTGCTTGTGCAAAACAAGAGTCCTAAGTTTCGTGTTTACACGCATAGTAACTACTCTGGTTGACCTTGCGTTCACTACCTCTATACAATTCTTAACCATATTCACGGTTCCTTTCTGCCATGACTTTAATGGGAGAGTAAGGATCATATTCCTATTATCATCGTAAAATGATAATTGCTTGTCTAGCGCATCCAGTATGGTGCTGCCCCAGAGATTATCGCGGCCAATTATCCCATCGGCTGGGATACCTTCACTATCCAATTCGACTGCGTGCACTCCAAAGCTCACGCCCTTAACTTTACTGTGCCCTATTCTGAGTGACCCCAGTGTCCTGATGCATCCTCCGAACGCTCCATTAAGCATTCTTACATCCTTTGTGTTAACAACTAGTCCTTGCCGTAAAACACTAGATTTTACAAAGCTGGTATCCGCCCCTGAATCTACTAAAAGCACTAGCTTTCCACTAGCTAATTCCTTGCAGGGTATCTCGATGAAGGCATCACCTATCTTGCTCATAACGAAAAACCGTCCTTTCGTTCTTCCTACACAATAATACAGTATACATACTGACATATGTAATAATGGCAGACACGTTGGATTTTTTATACGGACAACGTACATATTAGTGTTTTTCATCCATTTCGTCAGTTATGCAATAAAGCACAAGCATTATTAGACTTTTACTTGTCAGATAGAGACTATTGTATTCAGCCGTTACTGTTGTGAGTTAGAATCAAGCTACATACCCGTAGTTGACTCACAGCACCGGCTCCTATTAAATTCATTAAGAACGCACATATTTTTAGGGTGCAAATTATTGTAAATGAATAGTATTTATACACTAATTATGATGTAAACTTTTAGGGTGTCACAGTTCCGCAGTCAAGCTGACGAGGGGCATTTAGAATGCACCGACGACACTTTTACTTTTGAAATAGGTCGGTTGGCTTGAGCAACTGACACCAAATAACAATTGCGAAACTGGAACACCAGAAAAGTCAAGACGTAGACTGTAATGTTCATTTGTAAATAGTATATAAGAACTAGTATTTTAAGAATAAATTTCTTGTTGTTTTAAACCCGAAATAGTGCAGTGCTTATTTAACAAAGTGGTGTAGGTTTACAGGTTCCCGCGACAGGACATTCCAGAGGACGTCTCTCGCCGACAACCAGTTAAGAACCCCAACATTTTGGCGCAGCCGGTCTAAAGGACCTATTGGAGTAATCCCAGGGCAAGGAACCCTGAAGCAAAGAGGCATCCTGCAACGAATTCGAAGGACCTCATCTAAGGACACTGTGGAAAAAAGATGTCATCGGAAAAAATTTTGGTGAGTAGAGTGTATATTAGCGTAAACTAAGTAGATACTTCTGCGACCCTGAAGGCGCCGTAGCGCTGGTCAAAGAAGTTGCAACCTACAGGCGCGTTTGCGCTGTTGCACGCAGCTTTGAATGGCAACCATAAACCGTAAGTATGATCGGAGGTCTAAGTATGTTCATCCTAGCTGTGAGGATTTTTTTTGTAGGGGATTTGAGTTTGTTTGTCGTGAGGGACATTTATATTGTTGATTAAGCCATGCCATCTATTTTGGAGACATTTAAATTATTTTTATATTGTCAAATTCAGATTTTGTAAATGTATGTTGTTTGAAAACAAACATATAACATTTGATTTAAATATTTGGCATTTTGAGCTTAGGGTATTAGGTAAAGGTATTTCAAGAAGTGTTTACAACACGTGTTGTGCATCGAGTTTAAGTAGTTCCGAAACTACAATTTGCGTAGCGACGTTAAAGTAATTTTTCGTACGAAGAAGACAAAGCATGCAAGCATATTATTGTGCGGAAATGAGAATGCGTATGATTCTACGGTACAATTTCTTTCTTTGGGTATGAATATTTTCGGAAACAATTTTGTGAAACCAAAAACTTCCTCGGAATTAGGAGAAATATTTTTTTAAAAAAATCTATAAATACCAACGGTGGTTACGTAATAAGTGTATTTTTTTTTTATTATCATTGATATAAGTATAATTTTTATGCTAGTGAAAGTATAATTTTTTGTACTAGAATATAGTTTATTTCCGCGGCATGGGAAAAATGGAAACGAAATCGTGTTGAGTGAGAATTTAAACAATCACAATTGTTTTATTTTTCTCTTTGCTTTTAAAGAAAACAAAAGCTGGGAATGAACCTGGAAGCACTGACCGACAACTTAAGGATATAACGTCGTTACTGAAGGACGGAAAGTGGTTTGGGATTAGAAAAAGAGGACGAGAGCAAAAGCGGGAACGGAAGCGACTGGCGTGTTTGAGGAAAATACTGGAGGAACAGCAAACTGTGGAGGTCCCTATGCCGTGGGAGCAGGCTATAAATTGTGGCAAGAGGTATGCCGATTGGAGGAGCAACATTGCAGTGTAACGACTCTTTTTTATAGCTGGGGTAAAACTCAGCGGCTCCAGGGGTCGTATACAGAAAAATATAAAAATCCTGAGAGTTAAATTAATTTCAACGTATTTATTTAGTATATTGATTATGGACTCTTGTTAGTCCTTGCTCGAAACAGTTCTACTTCCTTAACTCTATGTTGGTATAAATAACTTACTCAATGTGTACTTGTTTTCATGTCTCTACGTCCCGGTAAGTGTGTGTCTCTGTGACTCAGTGGGAGAACGATTAAAAAACCAGAGGCTCTCACTGAGTCCCTATCGTCTCTGTATGACTTAGTGGGAAAACGATTAAAGAACCAGAGGTTCCCCCTAAGTCCCTAAGTCTCGGTTGCGTATGTGTCTCAGTGATTCAGTGGGAGAACGATTAAGAACCAGAGGCTCTCACTGAATCCCTGTAGTCTCTGTTGCGTATGTGTCTCAGTGATTCAGTGGGAGAACGATTAAGAACCAGAGGCTCTCACTGAATCCCTGTAGTCTCTGTTGCGTATGTGTCTCAGTGATTCAGTGGGAGAACGATTAAGAACCAGAGGCTCTCACTGAATCGCTGTAGTCTCTGTCTGTCTATGGCTTAACGAGAAAACGATTAAAAAACCAGATGTTCTCGCTAAACTTTTGTGTTCGTATTGTTCTTGGTATGGCGTAGAGCTGTTGTTAGTCAGGATGCTGGTGTCCGAAGAAGAGACCTACTGCCTGGGCTACGTGGTTTATATAGTCCCAGGTCGCAGCGGCTGACACATGTTGTTGTTGTAGCAGGCTTGTTGTTGTTGCAGTCAGGCTTGTTGGTGTTGCCGTCTTTTGCCCTTGGGCTACCTTCAACTTCTGGCGGTCAGTCACCTCGCTCCAACGGTCCCTGGTTAGCCCGTAGTATTGTTGCTTGCCCGCAGCGCTGTCTGGAATCCTGTAGTGTTGTTGTTGTTAAATATTTAATTTAACTGACAATCAGCATTTCCCTCTTGTGCTTCGCTCTCGTTTCTTCGTGTTGTTAGTGTAAAATTTCCAAGCGAGTGCACTCGGCAAATTCCACCGCTGAGTTCATGCACTCACCTTCTCTTGTCCTGCATGTATTTGTTGTATTCCTCGTCGCTGTGTTTTCCTTTTGTTGTTGTTAAATATTTAATTTAACTGACAACCAGCATTTCGTTTGTATTCCTCCTTCTGCTTGCTGGTCGTTGGCGTGGTGGTTGTTCTGTCGTTGTCCCTCTTGTGCTTCGCTCTCGTTTCTTCGTGTTGTTGGTGTAAGATTTCCGAGCGAGCGCCCTCGGCAAATTCCACCGCTGAGTTCGTGCACTCACCTTCTCTTGTCCGGCATGTATTTGTTGTATTCCTCGTCGCTGTGATTTTCCTCGCTCTTTGCAAGCATAGCGCTGATTGGCAAGATCGTTGGCTGTGATGGTCGGGTTTTTTGTTGTAATTGCTATTATTCCAACTGGTCTAATATGCTGCTGCTGATCTGCGCTCCTACCACGGCCACGCTAATTGGTTACAATGCTTGTAGTTCTTTTCGTTAGGTTCTCACTGCAGTTGTTTCGGTTGGCATTGTGGGCGTTTCCAAGATGCAATTATTCGGTCTGTTATTCATGGTATTTGTGTGTATATAACGACTCTGTCACCTGTGGTGTGGGCCAAAATTTCCCACAGAAGATTTTGGTTCTTACACGCCCTCCCCACTTAACCGACGATGAAAAATGATGACAGCGTCACGTTTGAGGGTCACTCTGTATGCGTCTCGCCTAAATCGTATTCGCCCTCGTGTCCGTTTTTGCTGAGCCCCTTTGGCTTTACGCAAAATTTCTGTTACTAAGCGCTGTGGTAGACCAGCTCCTTTCGATTCCTGTAGCTCTTCTAAACTTTGGAATGTGACATGGTTCCATTGTGTGGCTGAGTCGTCTGTATTTGGCATCCGTTTCTCTGTTGACGGGCTCCCTGTAGCATCGTTCCGTTGTCTACTACTGTTGCTGCGGTGGCTATGGGCGTCGCGTTCGTCTCTCTTGTCAATGCTTCTGCTGTTGTTAGAGCAGCTAATTGCACGCTGTAGGTCCCTGGATCTGTCGGTTTGTCTACGTGGCATTTCTCGGGTTTCCCGCGCTGGCGAACACCTTGCGAAATAACTGGAAGATGCGCTGCTTGTCATGGTCGTTTGACGCCTTAATGTCGTGATCTCACTACCACTTGGTGCGCCCGTGTTCTTCTCCTGAGGCCCCTGTGGTAATTCATTTTTGTTTTTCCCTCGGCAGAATCCGTGGCAAAGGGAACGCGTTCGTGTGTGTAATACTTGTTCCTGGTGATGTATATTTGCTACTGCGTTGGCTTCCGCTGTGTTCTCTGTTGTGTCTCTGTTCCTTAGAATTTCTGACGTTCGCTGGCCTCTTGGGAGGCATTGATACATTTACTTGTGGGAAGTTCTCAACGCGGATTGTCGTGCACGTTGCAAAGTCTCGTGGTTGCACACAACCGTTATGAGGTCCCAGCGTGATCTCCTGATCGCCGCACTTCAATGTCGTTCCCAGGCTTGTCATGAAATCCACTCCCAGGAGTAGATCATCACTGGAGTCAGGCATGATAAGTAGTTCTATCTGGCATGCCTGCCCTCCAAACCTTATATTCATCACAAATGTCTCTTTGACCCTCCTAGCACTTCCGTCTGCCATAAGCGCTCTGGTATTGGATTTTTCCAATTTGCCGGTAGAAGCGCGTAACTTGTGTGCTAGGCGTCTGCTCATAAAACTGTGCGTTGCATCTGTGTCCAGCGTCGCGGTGACAGTTTCTGTGCCAATAGAAACGTTAGCGAAGATTCGTTGCCCGACACAGTGCAATGCGTTTTTCCATGGTAAAGTCTGGTGTCGCTGCTCTGCTCCATGCTGCGTGTCTGACGGTAGTCTTCTGTTGGGTGGTGCTCTCTGGTTGCAGCACTCGATCGTCCTAACTCCCCTACGGCCACACTCCCAACAAAACAGTATTTGCACGTTGCGACCTACTCGTGCTATGTGACAATTTTGGCCACAACGCCGGCAGGCTGTTCTAGGATCTATGGGTGCCACTTTGCTCTCTACCGTCACCTGTCGGTCCCTTACCTCTCGAGGTGGACCTTGCTCTGTTCGCCTTTGTGTGGGTGGTGCTGCTAGCTGTTCGCCTTCTCCCCGTATGCTCTCCAAATCCTCGGCCATCTCTATCAGCTCCTGTAGCGATACGAAATCTCTACGGCGCACGTATAGCTGATATTGTGGCACACTGTTCTGGAAGATTCTTTCCAGTTTCTGCTCCTCCGAATAAGCCACGTGTCGCATAAGATTTTGCAGGTCGAGCACATACTGCTTGAATGATTCTCGATCCCTCTGGTGACGCTGTCGGATCTGGTCGTCGAGTTTCTCCATGAAACGGGGCGGTAAAAAGAATTTCAGGAAGTCCTTCCTATATGTGCTCCATTCCCGCCACGCTCGATTGTTGTTTCAGAACCACATGAGTGCTCGTTCTCTCGAAGAGTTCAGGCATAGTACGCGTAAGGAAATCTTTGTTTATTCCGTACACATCTGCTAATTCCTCGACTCGCTCAATAAACGCAAGTGGGTCTCGTTCTCCATCGAACTTCACTGACCATTTCCTTACATGGTCAATCACGGTGGAGTACGTGGTAGTCCCACTTCTGGGGAACTCGGGTACTGTTGTGCGCAGGGTGTCACGTGAAGTCCCGGCTTCTTCGTCTCTCGCTGGTAGTAGCGACTCTCGACTCGTACTCAGGTACTCATCGGAGACTCCTGCGTTCCATACTGTACAGAGTTCGGGGTTGCTTGGCTGGTGTAGGTGACAAACTCTTCATGAGGCGAGCTTGCAGTTCGGCCACACGACTCTCCTGCTCTAGCGTGAGTTCTGTGGAGTTTAGGTACTCCGCGAGTTTCTTCCGAAGTTCGTCTACTGTTCCTGAGGCCTCCAATCCAAACTCGGTATTAAAAATCACCAGCTGCTCCTTTCGAAGTGTATACACCCAACTTGTCTTCGCCATCCTATGTTATACTTGGATGATGGAGAAGGCAGTAGGAGCGTCTACTTGTGAGTAAAGGGCTAGTGTTCAGGATTTTCCCAGTGACAGGGTAACGTGACTGCACGTACGTTATTTACCTACTCCACGCTGTAGGTCGTGACTTTCTCAGCGTCTGACGTAATATTTTCTTGTGATATAGTTTCTCTTTTACTCAAGTCTGACGAGCTGATTTAGTTTACTCAGAGTCCCTGCACGGGCGCCACTGTAACGACTCTTTTTTTATAGCTGGGGTAAAACTCAGCGGCTCCAGGGGTCGTATACAGAAAAATATAAAAATCCTATGAGTTAAATTATTTTCAAAGTATTTATTTAGTATATTGATTATGGACTCTTGTTAGTCTTTGCTCGAAACAGTTCTACTTCCTTAACTCTATGTTGGTATAAATAACTTACTCAATGTGTACTTGTTTTCATGTCTCTTCGTCCCGGTAAGTGTGTTTGTCTCTGTGACTCAGTGGGAGAACGATTAAAAAACCAGAGGCTCTCACTGAGTCCCTATCGTCTCTGTATGACTTAGTGGGAAAACGATTAAAGAACCAGAGGTTCCCCCTAAGTCCCTAAGTCTCGGTTGCGTATGTGTCTCAGTGATTCAGTGGGAGAACGATTAAGAACCAGAGGCTCTCACTGAATCCCTGTAGTCTCTGTTGCGTATGTGTCTCAGTGATTCAGTGGGAGAACGATTAAGAGCCAGAGGCTCTCACTGAATCCCTGTAGTCTCTGTCTGTCTATGGCTTAGCGAGAAAACGATTAAAAAACCAGATGTTCTCGCTAAACTTTTGTGTTCGTATTGTTCTTGGTATGGCGTAGAGCTGTTTTTAGTCAGGATGCTGGTGTCCGCAGAAGAGACCTACTGCCTGGGCTACGTGGTTTATATAGTCCCAGGTCGTAGCGGCTGACACATGTTGTTGTTCGCAGGCCACCGTTGTGTGATTTTACTTCCGTTGGCCAGTAGTCGATTGTTGTTGTTGTAGCAGGCTTGTTGTTGTTGCAGTCAGGATTGTTGGTGTTGCCGTCTTTTGCCCTTGGGCCACCTTCAACTTCTGGCGGTCAGTCACTTCGCTCCAACGGTGCCTGGTTAGCCCGTAGTATTGTTGCTTGCCAGCAGCGCTGTCCGGAATCCTGTAGTGTTGTTGTTGTTAAATATTTAATTTAACTGACAATCAGCATTTCCCTCTTGTGCTTCGCTCTCGTTTCTTCGTGTTGTTAGTGTAAAATTTCCAAACGAGTGCACTCGGCAAATTCCACCGCTGAGTTCATGCACTCACCTTCTCTTGTCCTGCATGTATTTGTTGTATTCCTCGTCGCTGTGTTTTCCTTTTGTTGTTGTTAAATATTTAATTTAACTGACAACCAGCATTTCGTTTGTATTCCTCCTTCTGCTTGCTGGTCGTTGGCGTGGTGGTTGTTCTGTCGTTGTCCCTCTTGTGCTTCGCTCTCGTTTCTTCGTGTTGTTGGTGTAAGATTTCCGAGCGAGCGCCCTCGGCAAATTCCACCGCTGAGTTCGTGCACTCACCTTCTCTTGTCCGGCATGTATTTGTTGTATTCCTCGTCGCTGTGTTTTTCCTCGTTCTTTGCAAGCATAGCGCTGATTGGCAAGATCGTTGGCTGTGGTGGTCGGGTTTTTTGTTGTAATTGCTATTATTCCAACTGGTCTAATATGCTGCTGCTGATCTGCGCTCCTACCACGGCCGCGCTAATTGGTTACAATGCTTGTAGTTCTTTTCGTTAGGTTCTCACTGCAGTTGTTTCGGTTGGCATTGTGGGCGTTTCCAAGATGCAATTATTCGGTCTGTTATTCATGGTATTTGTGTGTATATAGCTACTCTGTCACCTGTGATGTGGGCCAAAATTTCCCACAGAAGATTTTGGTTCTTACAGCAGGAGACGTGGAATGCTATATGAATAATATCATTGTTATTCATAGCTTGTTAATTTAATTATCTTAACTTGTTTTTAGAAAAAAAGAGAATTGGTTATTAATAAAATTTATAAATATAAAAAGAAAGAAAACGAGTTTGTACCATTTCGCGTCATAGATAAAAATTTGTTCGGTCTATGGAAACGCCAAGAGAAGCGATAAGGTTGCTGGAAGCTCAAAAGCTACAGAGCGAGGCAATTCAGAAGAGAATCTGAAATTGTAGGAAGGATAGTAAAGCAAGGAAAAACAGCGCGTACTACCGCAAGCGCATAACGGAGTTAGAAGCCCTGTTGAATGTATTCAAAAAGTTTAAGGACTGTTGTAGGGACAAGGAGTACTTTACCAAGAATTACCCGTTACACGTCAACGGTTTGACACGGGACTGGTTGACCAAATTCAGACTGGATCTAGAAGAGCTGGAAGCACAGGGAGATAGTCCTAGTTCGCAGGAAGACAAGGCTCGAGACAAGCTTAGGTCTTTACAAACTGAGGTAAAATTGTTCGCAGAAAAATTGTTTGAACAATTGGAAGCGGCAACCAGCAAGAGTGAAGCCCAGGTTCTCTGGAGATTAGCGAGAGACGGTGGAAACCTATCAACTTTGGAAACAGCAGACCAAGCATTAGCGACTATTCAGAGTCGAACAGAGGAGAAATTTTTCCAAGTCTTCAAGGATACTGAAGAATTAAAGATAAATACGGAATTTCTCGAAAATAAAACTAGAGTACTTTCTAGGCAACTCCGGGAAACTGAGGAAGCCGCATCGGATCTGGAGAAGGAAAACTTGGAGCTCAAAAGAATCGGGGCAACCACTAAGCCAGCAAGAGTGCGATCGGCTTCAACCTCTCAAATACAAACGCAGACAGTACTAGCGTTGCCACCAGAAGTTCGCTGGCCGGAGTATTTAACTCCGGAAGGGATAGGTCGTGTGGGAAGGCCTAGATTGGTATTGAGTGAAGAGAGTGAAGCGGAGTTTTCGGTTGACGCATCTGAAATCGGTGTGGAGCCATTTTCTCCAGGAATTTCCATATATAAGAAAAATAAGGGATATCCACCAAACGAACCAGAAGCAGTAACGGTACAGGGAAGTCTCGATACAGTAGACAATCTTTCGCCTGCACGAGCAAACGGTCGAAGACTAATAAGTTTGAGTCCATCACTGGTTAATTACCTCTCAGATTCGGGAGAAGAGAATCTGGAAACCTCCACAGAGGTTTGCGCTAATTTTTCATCAGAACTTAAGCAAGCACGTAGGATTAAAACTGGCATTCTGGAAGTAGCTCATGCGGTGGAGAAGCTGGTGCCCATGTTCTCAGGAGTCGAGATGTATGATCTGAGGACTGAGATACGGCGCTTCTACAGAAGGTTGTGAGTTAGCGCACAGAGTCTTCCGGAGGCAGAAGAAGAACACTTGATAAGGTGTATTAGACAAAGGACCGCAGGTGATGCGTTTGATTTACTAGCGCATAGCTCAGTAAGCACCCTGCCGGAGTTATACGCACTTTTAGATCGCACATATTTGAAACAAAAGTCGTACCACTGTCTTGTACGGGAAATACAGGAATCAACTCAGAAACCAGGGGAGGAATTGAGAGCCTGGGGACGAAAGATCCAGTCTCTGGGGAACGCTGCTGAGACGGAAGCCGACAGGCAGTTTCCAGGAAATGTTGCAGCATACAAGGCTTAAGTAGAACGAGCCATGATTTCTGTGTTTAAGGCAGGTCTGATAAATAGGGACTTGGCTAATTATACTCTTAATCTCACGCAGAGGAGTATGGCAGAATTAGTCGAATCGGTCTCTTCTGCCGAAGAAGCAATCCAACAGCGAGCGACAACAGGTGGAATCTGTTGCAATAATGCTCCTGCAGAGGTAGGACCGATACAGCAACAGAACCCAAGGGGAGTCGGCAGAATGGTGGATCAAGTCCCGCAACAAAGAAACCAAGGATTCCTAGTCGAGAAATTCCAGCCGAGGAAACCCATTTGTTCATTCTGCCATAAGCCAGGCCATACAAGGGATGAATGCATTACACGCAAGAATACGCCCTATTGTATGGAGTGCCAAACATATGGTCATGAGGCAAGTAGACAGTGCCAATTAGACAATAAATGGGATCAAAGTAGAAGGCAGCCGGGTACGAGGCGCCCGGATCCACCCTTAAGGGACAGCAGGGGTAGTAGTCCTCGAGTCAACTCAACGGAAGGGATTAACCAAGGAAGAAATCCTTTCAACACTGGGAATGGTCAGCAGCGACCAAATTGGAATCCTAGAGGTGAACAAAGGATAGGCAACACCCAACAGGGGTTGAAATGCTTCTCATGTGGACGGATGGGACATCGTGCTGCGGAATGCAGGGATAGACAGTTCCAACAAAGGAACCAGGGAAACTTCCAGCGGCCCAGTCGAGGCCAGTATACTGGAAAGCCAAAAGAAAGGAAGTAACAGTTAGGCCGGAGGTACGTGTGACTGGTAATGTAGGGATTACAGTCCAGGAAAAGGAGGAGCAGGAAGCTCTCCAATACCACGTACCGAGTAGAGTAGGAACAATGGTTCAAGATACGGAGGAGCGAGAGTCTCTCCGGGGAAAATTTTTTGATTGCGTATTGATTTGGGTAACGGTGATGATTCTAGTACTCAGATTAAGTTTTAATAAGGTTAGAGAGTATAGGCCAATTGCCGCGTACGTGGTACGAGGATGTATAGTTAAGATATTCACGGTAATTTTGAGGGAGTATAGGATTGTAAGGGATAACTGCGGTGCATGGAGGAGAAAATTGGAAGAGTTAGGGAGTAGGTCCGCGTCCATGCTGAGAACGAAAGGACGGTTTTTCGTTATGAGCAAGATAGGTGATGCCTTCATCGAGATACCCTGCAAGGAATTAGCTAGTGGAAAGCTAGTGCTTTTAGTAGATTCAGGGGCGGATACCAGCCTTGTAAAATCTAGTGTTTTACGGCAAGGACTAGTTGTTAACACAAAGGATGTAAGAGTGCTTAATGGAGCGTTCGGAGGCTGCATCAGGACACTGGGGTCACTCAGAATAGGGCACAGTAAAGTTAAGGGCGTGAGCTTTGGAGTGCACGCAGTCGAATTGGATAGTGAAGGTATCCCGGCCGATGCGATAATTGGCCGCGATAATCTCTGGGGCAGCACCATACTGGATGCGCTAGACAAGCAATTATCATTTTACGATGATAATAGGAATATGATCCTTACTCTCCCATTAAAGTCATGGCAGAAAGGAACCGTGAATATGGTTAAGAATTGTATAGAGGTAGTGAACGCAAGGTCAACCAGAGTAGTTACTATGCGTGTAAACACGAAACTTAGGACTCTTGTTTTGCACAATCAGCAGCTAGCGGACGGCGTATATATGGGAGAGACCATAACGCACGTTAACAAAGGTGAAGTGTACGCTTGTGTACTAAAACCATCAGAAGAGCACTACTACTTGGATAAGGATTTTAGGCCTAAGTTCACTAGTTACGATAATTTTAAGAAACCGAGGTATGGATCGGTTAATCAGATTAACCAGAAACAATACAGATTGTCACAAGCTCACAAAGATGAGGTAAATGGACAAGTGGAAGGAATGTTAAAAGATAACATAATTTCACCGAGTATCTCCCCTTGGAAGTCACCAATAATTTTGGTACCAAAGAAGGGAGGTGCTCATTGTCAAAAGAAGTGGAGAATGGTCGTCGATTTTAGGAAATTGAACGACGCCACTATCAAGCAGGTGTTCCCGATTCCAAGGATAGAAGAGATTCTGGATCAATTGGGGCATAGTAGATATTTTTCTACGCTTGATTTAGCGAGTGGCTACCACCAAGTTTTGGTGGATACCCAAGATAAGCAGAAAACCGCGTTCAGCACCGGTTTAGGGCATTATGAGTTTAATACAATGCCGTTTGGATTAACAGGAGCACCGGCTACCTTCCAACGGCTAATGAACCATGTGCTAACAGGCTTGCAAGGGTTAGATTGATTTGTGTATCTGGATGATATTGAATTTTTTGTGGGAAGAACTTGCAGCAGCATTCGCAACGCTTGTGCAAGGTGCTCCAGAAATTACGAGAACACAATTTGAAACTGAACACGGAGAAGTGTCAATTTTTGCGAAAAGAGGTGGTTTATTTAGGCCATCGTTGCTCAGAGGCAGGAGCACTGCCTGATCCGCAGAAGGTGGAATGCGTTAAGAATTTAGCGGTTCCAAGAAATAGAAAAGAAGTGCAAGCATTCCTAGGACTAGTGAACTATTATAGAAAATTCGTGGAAGGACTAGCCGGAATTGCGTTGCCAGTGAATAAGTTGCTACAAAAGAGGCAAAGTTCGAATGGACAGAGAGCTGTCAGCAAGCATTCGAGAGGCTAAAAGAAATAATTAGCTCGCCACCAATTTTGGCGTACCCCGACTTGGAGCAAACTTTTTTGTTGACCACTGATGCTAGCAATGAAGCATTAGGGGCAGTATTGTCACAAGGGGAAGTCGGTAATGACCGACCAATAGCATTCGCAAGCAGAGCGCTTAGCGATACGGAGAAGAGATACTCCACAATAGAAAAGGAATTTCTAGCCATAGTATGGGCTACAAAGAATTTTAGGGCATATCTGCTAGCACGCCCATTCAAGATATACACTGATCACCAGCCGTTGAGAGGCATAGCCAACTTGAAAGACCAAACGTCTAGGCTAGCCAGGTTTAGACACAAATTGTCTGAGTATGATTTTGAAATCATTTACAAACCTGGGAAAAAGAATCTGAATGCGGATGCACTCAGCAGAGTACCGCAGGCACAGAAGGTATCAGTAGTGCAAACGAGGGCCAAGGCACGGTCAGATAAGGAAAAGGTCGAGAGAATTCAAGGGGATAAAATTGATGCAACAAGAAATGTTAGCAATGCAGGTGACGCTGCTAATGAACAAAGAGCCAGTAGTGTGGAATGGCTGGAGGATAAAAAGATATCCAGGCTGTGTTAAAGGGTTCCCATGATTCACCTCTAGGTGGACACCAGGGATTCTGGAAAACCCATGACAGAATTAGGCGAGTATACGGATGGAAAGGTATGCTCAAAGACATAAAAAAATATGCAAAGTGTCAGGCCAACAAAAGTTCAAGGCTAACAAAAATGCCAATGGTGTTAACGGACACACATAAACAACCAATTGATAAGGTTCATATGGATATTGTAGGTATTTTACCTGAGACTGTTTCGGGCAATAAATACATCTTGACGTTCCAAGACGATTTCTCAAAGTATATGGCGTGCGTGGCTATACCCGATGCTGAAGCAAGTACGGTGGCCAAAGCATTCTTTGATGAAATTATAGCACGATACAACATACCTAAGGTTTTGATAACCGACAATGGTTCAAATTTCGTATCAAAACTATTCTCAGAAACATGTAAAATGCTGGGAATCAAGAAGTTGCACATAACACCATATCATCCACAGGCGAATGGCTCATTGGAACGTAGTCATCGACCTCTGGCCGAGTACTTGCGCAGTTTTGCCAAAGAAGACGGCTCGAATTGGGATCAATGGTTATCCACTGCAATGCATGTACACAACAATACTGTGCATGTATCAACGAAGCAAACTCCGTTTAGAACACTCTACGGGTTTGATTTCAACATGCCAGCGAATTTGAAGCGCAAATGTGCGCCTGTATACAATGCTGATGTCCCGAATAATGTGCAAAAGTATCAGCTACAGCGAGCGCACGCGTTGGTCAGAGAAAACCAGGATTGTGCTAAACGAGTAGCCAGGGAAGCCTACAACAAGGTACTAAATCCAGTCGCTTTTAACGTGGGTGATCAGGTACTAATGAAGAATCAGGCTAGGAGAAACAAATTCTCACCTGTGTGGATAGGTCCGTATGTAGTAGCAGAGATCCGAAGCCCAGTTACAACAGTCGTAGCGATTAAGGGAAAAAATAAAAAGCTACATAATAATTTGTTGAAATTATTCCACATTGGACCACACAAATAAAGACATGTGTTAGCAGTGTTTCACAAGTGTAAACACAAGAATAACCACGTAAACATGTACGTGTGTGTATCAAATAACACACACAGCTCCGCTCTTCAACGTAAAGAAAAAAAATGCTTATTATGCACTATTGCCTAACGAAGCACAGTAGGAAAAAATATATTTAAATGAAAAACATTGAACTCAATTAAAAAAATAAAATAAAATAAAAAGTAAGACAATCATGAGTAAGTAATATAAAACTTGACTTAAAATATACACATAATTAAACTGAACATAGAGTATATACACACATATATACGGCTGTTGGTGAAGTGCGATATAACGCATAAGTATATACGTATATATGTGTATAGTATACAGAATGGATGTACTAACGTATATTTGTTCGTAACTCCGCCGTAATGGAAATGTGAAGAAAGAATAATAAAAGAATACTATAAGAGATAAAAAAAAAATTAATTAGTGTTTAAAGAAAAAGGGGCTATGGGTTAGGAGCAAGGTCATTCATGGAGGTTGTAGGAGATGCAATAGAGGAAGGAATCCTTGAGCGTGGGCTGAAAAATGTAATAAAGGATTACAAAGGAATTTATATATTTTTTTAAATTTAGTTTTTATTTCTATTTTTATTATTAGTTTTCAGTAGTATTTCAGGACGAGTTTGGGGTTCACAATTGGGAACCCCGGCACCGTAAACTCATGAATCCTGTGGAGCAGCACCGACAGGCGCCCTAGAGCCTGCTCAACTTCAGGATCCTCAGGTCTTACCATCATGGTAAAAGCCAACCGCCAGGCCAGTAGGACTTCCATGGGGTAATCCCACTGAGTGGACACCTCTTGAAGGCATGTCCGCAGATCCTTCACCAATTGTTGTTCTGCGTCCCAGGACCTTTCAATTAATTTTTGGATTTCGTGCTGCTCCAGGGCCATCGCTGCTTGGTGAATTAGGGGTGACGCCTCTTCCATCAATGTGCGCAACACCTGGATGTGGCTAAGCGCGCAGAGTCCTAATTTTGTCCTAATTGTTATGTATGAAGCAAATTGTTGTAAAATGTATATATTTGAGAAGGATTTAATGTTTTAATGCCGCTAACAATTTAAAGAAAATTGTATAAAAAATAATTAATAATATTTGTAAAGAAAACTGTTTTTATTACTTATTTATAGTTTGGTTATTAAGAAGTATTAGATATACGATATATAAATTTAAATAACACATAAAATTTACTATTTTCGTTAGCAAGAATATTAAAAATGAAATAAATGTAATAGCCAGTAAGAATAATTAAAACTCGGCAAGGAAGAAGGGTAATCAGTAAGCCGCAAAATGATAATACGAAATTTGCAACAATGATGTCCAGAGATAATTTTTGGTTGCAAAAAAAAATTAAAACGAAATTAGTGAGAATTCATTTTTATATGAAAGAGTGAAAGAGCTTTCAACTTCCCATGTGCGAGATAACTACGATTTAAGCTTATGAAAAAATGGAGATGGTATCGGCTGAATACAATAGTCTCTATCTGTCTAGTAAAAGTCTAATAATACTTGAGTTTTATTGCATAACTGACGAAATGGCATGAAAAACACTAACATGTACGTTGTCCGTATAGAAAATCCAACGTGTCTGCCATTATTACATATGTCAGTATGTATACTGTATTATTGTGTAGGAAGAGGAAGAGATAATTTTAGCCAAAACCCGAGGTTACTCCATAATTTTAGAGAGAAACGATTACAGCAATAATACCAGCCACAACTACCATCGTTCAGTTAGCATCGTAGAATATTCTCCTAGCGCAAAAAATTGTTTTAACCACGAAAAGATCGAGCATACATAGCCAAGCTTTATCGGCTAATTTCATAACGATTTCTCCAACTAAGTAAATATACACTGTCACTTATTAAGAGAATATTGATTTTGACTTCGTCAGAAGCGCATCTAGTCGCGCAAGCTTGCATCATTGTTAAACTAAATTTAACAGCTGAATGTCAACAGCGGTGCTTGTACCGAGTTGATGGTGGGTTTGACAACAGGCACATAAACCTTGGTGTCGGAGAAGGAGAATCAATCAATGTTAAGTTAAAATGAAAAGACTCACAGTTAACTCTTACTGATTGACTGACTTTTGGATGTGCCAATCGTGGGTATTTATTCATTTTCTATATACATATATTACATATAATTTGGCTATACATATTAGGTATTATTGAATTGACAGCATAACCATGAAATGTGCATTATTGACAAATTTGCAAGCTGGCCTTGAATTGAGTTTCTCAGCGTATTGCACTTGATATCATGTTTCATCCAGTGCAATGCCTTCGCTGATGTAGTATATATTGGAGTTTTTGTCAACAATGCAAATTCCATCGTTAAGCTGGCAAGGTTTGCTTAACACAAGCCTAATTGTATGCAAAAGAAGATGTTATGCATTAAAAGTGTGAATGTTACATATGTACCTCCCAATGAGGTTTGCACATCAACTGTTAATGCAATTAACATTTCTCCCGCGCGTTGAGCACAGCTCAACCTATATAAGATTCTCTATTGGTTGGTGGCGAGGGCGAGGCTGAGGCACCGTGTCTGTTGACGTGATGATTTCTCGTACATTGACGCCACGTTGACTTCGTATTTTCCATATGAGCCCAGTAATTAAAAGTATCACGGACAGGAACAGTGCGGTATAACTGACCGCATGGTGGTAATAGTCTGGTGGTTGAATTTTGTGCAGTGTCATCAGTTTTTCCTTGGCCAGAGCATTGTGTAATTCTGTGAGATTCTTCAGTTGTGTTGTGTAAGTGATCGCGTTGATTTTTTGCAATAGTGGGGTTATTTGTTCACTATTAGATAATTCTGTAATTTTTCCTACGCTTGTGCGTGATGCTGTTAATGCACTGGACACGGATTCTTTCCCTTGTATTGAGATTGCATTGTGTTTCAGCACACATTCTGGCTGAAGTGTCAGTAGTCCTGAGCCTTTCAGTGTCAACGGGATGATTTCCTTGCCGCAGACTGCAGTGGCTCGTGAAGTTGACGGAATTGCATAAATCCATTGATTTTTTTCTTCAATGGTAGCCACGTAATGTTATTGGCCACAGGTTTTAGTTTAGAATTTGGTTGAGTGTTGTTGTTAAACAAATTGATTTCGCAGGAACACATCTCAGCCTCATAGCTGTACCGGATTGGCACATTTGAACATACGTATTCAATTTGATTGATTGGCTCACATGATGCAAAGTCGTCGGAGCTAATTCCGAGGTATTGATCGCGATCAGCATTTGTGGCCAGAAAGGTGGTGCATGTATCAATTGCCACCATAGTGTTGTTGATCCAATTTGGTACCGAAATGAGCAGAAAGAGTTCAAATCGGTCATGTTCCACCAACGGTAATGTAATCTTAAACACAACATGGTCCTGAGTGAGTCCTCCCTTTACCTTCATTATCCTATAAAGTTGTATTAAGTCCTCTTGATTTGCAGGTAGTTCTAATGATGATGGCAGGTGGAGTTTAATTTTGTCAACTTCGGTGTGCAATTGCTCGGGAGTTAAAAGTAGCGGATTGAATTTACCATGGTGAGTGTCTGTGAGAACATCCAGTATAGCTGACTGTGTACGTTGTAAATCGGTTGCGATTAGAGTTAGTTGAATTGACAGAGCGTTGAATAGTTCCAACAATCTCTTCCATATGACCAAGCTTCTCGTATTCTCGCATGAAAGCTACATATTGGGCCTTGAATTCAGGAATCTTTATCATTTTTCGTTCAATTGTCATGAACCGTTGCAGAGCTAACTTCTGCGATTCTCCCAGTTGGTTTGGAGTGGTTTAGAACGGCAATTTCACTATGAAGCGCCCATTGATATCACGTCGGGGTCACCAAAATGTTAAACTAAATTTAACAGCTGAATTTCAACAACGGTTCTTGTACCGAGTTCATTATAAAGTTGATACCAGGCACGTAAACCTTGGTATCGTTGAAAAAGGACCTAATGTCAACAGCGGTGCTTGTACCGAGTTGATGGTGGGTTTGACAACAGGCACATAAACCTTGGTGTCGGAGAAGGAGAATCAATCAATGTTAAGTTA
The DNA here is from genome assembly GCA_920105625.2 of Clusia tigrina. Lineage (NCBI taxonomy): Eukaryota > Metazoa > Arthropoda > Insecta > Diptera > Clusiidae > Clusia > Clusia tigrina. The sequence goes on from CAKKTE020000572.1 coordinate 1,203,469, forward strand.
AAATGAAAAGACTCACAGTTAACTCTTACTGATTGACTGACTTTTGGATGTGCCAATCGTGGGTATTTATTCATTTTCTATATACATATATTACATATAATTTGGCTATACTTATTAGGTATTATTGAATTGACAGCATAACCATGAAATGTGCATTATTGACAAATTTGCAAGCTGGCCTTGAATTGAGTTTCTCAGCGTATTGCACTTGATATCATGTTTCATCCAGTGCAATGCCTTCGCTGATGTAGTATATATTGGAGTTTTTGTCAACAATGCAAATTCCATCGTTAAGCTGGCAAGGTTTGCTTAACACAAGCCTAATTGTATGCAAAAGAAGATGTTATGCATTAAAAGTGTGAATGTTACATACCTCCCAATGAGGTTTGCACATCAACTGTTAATGCAATTAACAATCATCTTTTTACGTACCGATCCAGAAAGAAGGGAGGGGTATGCAGAGTTCATCGAGGGTCTTCACTCTGACAACGACGGTCGTCAACTGGACAAGCAGGTAGCAGAGGGCGCAGTATAATATAAGGTTTTATGTATAGAATAGAATTGTGTTATTGTTTAGATACTTGTATATACGCCAATGAGAAAAGAGTCAATTAAAGACCAAATTATAAATTTAAAAAAATGATACATAAAAATAAGAAAAAACAAAAAAAAAAAGAAAAAAAAAACTACAAAAGAAAATAAAAGCTGAAAAAAAAATATGGAAAAGAAAAGAACAAAAACCGTGATAGAACCCAAATAAGGCGATTTAAAAAAAATAAAATAAAATCTATATATATAAAATTAAGTGGCAAAACTTCCTGTTCACATACTCCTCCTAGACGGCTTGCCCGATTTCAATGAAATTTTCAGGTGTGATTGGGGTCTGTGTGAAGAGTGTACATAAGAAATTTCATGTGTGTATCTTTGCACGTTTTGCAAAAACAAAAAAAAAATACATTAAATCTGTTTGGCTTTACCTGTTTTTTTCGGATTTTTATCATTCCTAGACGGCTTGCCTGATTTCAATGAAATTTTCAGGGGTGATTGGGGTCTGTGTGGAGGGTGCACATAAAATGAAATTTTCAGAAGTGATTGGGGTCTGTGTGGAGGGTGCACATAAGAAATTTAATGTGTGTATCAATGCACGTTTTGCAATTAATTCTGTTTGGCTTCACGTGTTTTTTGGGATTTTTATTATTGTTTTGGCGCAAGATTGGCAGTCCTGCCTTTTACTCCGCAAGATTTGCAGTCCTGCCTTTTACTCCGCAAACTGCCATATCACTGCCCTTATTTACGTATGTGCAGATGTATTTGATCGATTTGACAGAGTTGCAATATTCTACGTTGATGTGCGCTTCGAAAATTTTTGACAACAATGGTGAATACGGCACGAAACAAACGATTATCAACATCAACGTCTTGATTTCGAACTTTTATGACCGTTGAATTACCGCCATCTTCAGCGGATCTACGCCGATATAATGGATATCCGTCATTTCCAGTGATTGTATCAGCAACTAAAGTTCTTGGATAGCGGTGATTATCAGAATATCGATGAAATTCAGCAATACTAAATGGGCCGTTATATAAGCAGCAACAAAGCGGTATGGCGCATTTTATCGTTCCCAATACACGACCGGTATCCCGTTGTTGTTCATTTGGCAGTTCATCTCGAAAATGGCCAACGCGTTTATTTCACTGCAGAAAATGTACAACAGAGAGCAGCACGACCACCGGGGACAACACTAACTGCCTTCTTCGAGTTGTGTGAAAACGATGAATTTGCAAGAACATTGCTATATTCCGAAATACCAAAATATTTCACTTGGAATTCATCATCGAAAATATTTCAACGACGAAAGCAAGGGGAGCGTGTTGACGGTTATCCAAATATCCGTAAAACCGATGCCATAGAATGCATTTACAACATCCATCCGAACAACGCCGAATGTTTCTCTTTGCGTCTGCTATTAGTCAACGCGCGCGGACCAAGATCATTCCATGATTGGCAGTAAAAACATTGATGCCGAATTTAATTGAAGCCACAATATTGACCGGAATAGTGAAAGGTGAAATTGTGTTCATACCACGGACAGCTAGATTCACATGGACAGCTATACGTGGCCTGCTCAAGAGTTGGAACTCCAAATTGTTTGTTTGTGCTCACCTCAAATGGGCAAACGAAAAATATTGTGTATCCAAATGTTTTGGATTGGCATTAATCATTTGGAAATACAATGCATTCATTTCATAAAAAAATCTAGAATATTACTTTTCTTTTTTTGGTTGGTTGCAACGAAGTGCATCGGGGTCTGCTAGTAAATAAATAAACACAAATTATATGTATATAATATAGAGTTAAATCGATGCACATATTTGTTTGCAGTGCAAGAAAAATATTGTAGAGATTTAACGGAAGTTAGTTGAACTAACTTCTTTTAGAAAGAGGAGACGGATGTTGTGAGTTAGAATCAAGCTACCTACGCGTAGTTGACTCACAGCAACGGCTCCTATTAAATTCATTAAGAACGCAAATATTTTTAGGGTGCAAATATTGTAAATGAATAGTATTTATGCAATAATTATGATGTAAACTTTTAGGATGTCACAGTTCCGCAGTCAAAATGACGAGTGGCATTTAGAATGCACCGACGACACTTTTACTTTTGAAGTAGGTCGGTTGGCTTGAGCAACTGACACCAAATAACAATTGCGAAACTGAAACACCAGAAAAGTCAAGACGTAGACTGTAATGTTCATTTGTAAATAGTATATAAGAACTAGTATTTTAAGAATAAATTTCTTGTTGTTTTAATAGTGCAGTGCTTATTTAACAAAGTGGTGTAGGTTTACAGGTTCCCGCGACAGGACATTCCAGAGGACGTCTCTCGCCGACAAGCAGATAAGAACTCCAACAATACCATCTCCATTTTTTCATAATGTTAAATCGTAGGAATCTCGCACATGGGAAGTTGGAAGCTCTTCCACTCTTCCGTATACAAATGAATTCCCACTAATGTCGTTCTCATTTTCCTCCAAACCAAAAATTATCTCGGTATATCATCGTTGCAAATTTCTTATTATCATTTTGCGGCTTACTGATTCCACATCTCCTTATTTTTTTCTTATTTGGTCAGCTTTTGTCCGCTGCTAGTGCATTTCATCTCCCGGTCTCATGGATGTTGGTTAACATATCACTTTGTCTTCACCGTGTAGACCTTCGGTGTTTCCCTGAGATACACGCTTAATGACGTAATCTGTGTAATCTGAGCGGGTACCAGTCTCTGTGTCCTCTTGTATTAAATCATATTTCATATGTAAATCACATTTCATATGTTCATACTCTAGATTGGACATATACTTCAACAGTTAACTACCGCGAACCAAATTTCCTCTGCTTATTTTATTTGGTGATGGTTTCAGTCACCCACCTTAAGCTTTTACCCATCTTCAACTTATCCAAAATCGATTCTTTCGAGATTGTGATGCACTGGGTGGACATTGTAATATAAAACTGTCCAATGCAAAACATGACATCCTTACGGTCACAACCGGATTCCCAAACCTTGGATGGCTGCCAGAAATCGCTGATTTTCAAAAACACATCTTTCCGAATAATACGTTGGTTCCTTAGTCTGCACCGTCTTCCGATATGCGCTGTTCCTGGAATTTCCTGCTTCAGTTCACATCATCAAAACTGAATACTTATAATATTTTTCTTAGATTTCTAGTTAACATTTTCATTTGATATATTGCTATGTTTAATTTCAGCCGAACATTTCATAAGTTAATTTAATAAATCAATTTCAAAATTGTATAATATTTAAACAAATATACAATATATACAATATATACCATTGGGTATAATTTTCCTATTTAGTATAATTTGTGTGTTCTTTGGATTATTACATTTACTTCTATATAAATTTAGAATTTAAATAATTAATTTCTGTAACATTAATTATTTTCTAAACTACCTTTAATTTTAATCTGAACTTTTACACAGATTATAATTTTTTAATTTATAACTTTTCTTAAACACACGCTATTCCCGAATATATAAAAAAAAGCAATATTTCTATAACATGGTTATTTTATAGTTGAATGCTATATCATTCAATTTACATCCACTCGGATTCGCTACCGTATCCTAGAGGAAAAGAGGACTGGCCTATGTGTTTTCATAGCCATATAGGGCATCAGTTTTGCTTTGTTTAAAATTTTTCCATGCTTTCCTTTCCAATGTGAGTTGTCACTCATTTGAATTCCGAGCACATCCCTTTGCTCCTCCTACAAAAACATGATTATACAAAATAAACCCGATAATGTTAAAAACTTGTCCATTGCATGACTGAACTTTTCATTGCATACAATTACTTTTTATTTAAATTTACTTCTAGCCTGATATGTATATATCCATTAACGATTGTATTTTCCATCCTGTAACACTAGTTTACACCGAAAATGTACATTTGATGAGTGGTGACTTTTCTTATGTATTTTCATCTGCTGAATTCGAAAATCAAGGTAAAATTTTTTTCCATGGAATAGTTTTTGAGATATTGTAATTTTGGTATTTTTTTCGCCATTTTTTCACGTGACAAATCATATCTCGAGCTAGAAATGTCCGATTGAATAAATCCACTCCATATTTTCCAAAATGCCTAAAAGAAAACGAGAATTTAAGTGCGTAAACAATCCAAATAATTTCTGTTACGTGTGTGGCAATTTTCTCCTCCAACAAAATAGACGTAGATTCACCGATTTGGGATTTGGATTTATTCACTCAATTGCTTATAACTTTGTCATTTTTCGGTCGATTTTCTTCTGGTTGCTCTTAGTTCTTACATTAAAGTATCATCTTTATGTACATGAAGAGAACCCAGACGTTTTTTGAATGATTCGTACTTTTCCACCGGCACAGAAACTGTAAAATATATATTTTTTGAAAATGTGCCCAATTTTCTTCGATATATTTTGAACCGCTTTACCTATCAAAGATCCGATATACATTTTTGTCTTGTTTGTTTGTTCGTCATCTCAATACCTTGCATTGGATACAAAGAACGAACCAATCGGACATTTCTAGCTCGAGATATGATTTGTCACGTGAAAAAGGTCGAAAAAATACAAAAATTACAATACTCAAAAACTATTCCGTGAAAAAAAATTTAACCTTGATTTTCGACTTCAGCAGATGAAAATACATAAGAAAAGTCACCTCTCATCAAATGTACATGAAACATTTTATTCTGTAAACTAGTGTAATTAGCTCGTTTATGAATACATACATACATTCAAGGCATTTTATAATTAATTGTAAGCTAAATATATTGTTCTAATTCAATATATGTGTATAAGTTAATTACTCTCCTGAGCAAAATCTATAATAATAAAAGAGTTTAAATTATTTTATATTATTTTATTATTTGTATTATTATTGTAGTCCTTCTCTTTCTAGCTCCTGCCAATCAAAAGATGGGAGCTCTCGTACTCGGGTTATTTTTATACGTTTTCGCCGCCGACAATCGCATGGTGACTGCGCTTTGAGGCGGCATTGCGCGACAGCGTTTCACGGCTGAGCTTGGCGGCACCGACAGACAACACATGTCTCCCCAATTCCTCCAGCACCGAGAACCATCACCGTCTACCGTATCTACTCGTAGCGGCTGAGCCGCGCATTTTCGCATTTTGTACAATGCTTTGTACTGGTGCGCAAGCGCATGGCGCCAATGCTCTTTTCGTATGTTTTCTGGCGTACCGAGAACCAGCACCGTCTACCGTGCCCCTGCGCAGCGGATGGCAGCAGACGCTGTTGCGGCGTATTTCGTACAATGCTTGGTACCGCTGCGCAAGCGCACGGCGTCAACGACATGCATCACGTATGTTGCTAACTCCTCCCCCCCTTAGATCAGCCGTCCTCGGCTAACAGGCGAGGGGCACTACCACGCTACTTCTGATATGTTTAAGATTATCCAACATTTTCCTTGCCGCTCTTTACCTCGGAAATATAATGAACTATGTCGACAGGCCTCTGATTAGTAACAGATTGGATTGTGCCTTATTGTGGAGTGTGCCTGTACGGGTCCTTTAAGGTCCACTATACTTCTGGATCTTATTGGTTTTACGATGGCAAACTTGCGGAACTTGTGCAGGCATGTGAGGAAGTGGTGACCTGCCGTGGAATAGATATCCAGATGCAAAATATCAACCGGATGCGTGGGAATAGGGGTTTTTCCTATTTGGGTTGCGTGTGGGTGTCGATTGTATTTGCCTTCCTGGCATATGCAGTAGGCAGATGTCAGCTGCTTGAATTGCTTACGGTTACCGGGGAAATATGTCCTCCGCAAAGCCTGACGTGTAGTTTCATTCGGCGAACGGTGGGTTCTGTTGTGCTGTCTGGCTAGGATTTCTTGTTGCTCGCTTGAGTTGGTGATATCCTTTACCATTCTCTCACTGAATCGGAACCTCATGGATGGGAAGAGATCCTGCAAGGTGTCCTCCAAATATTTCAATGTAACTCGATCGCTATATATTCCATTCACAACATTGTGTTGTGACTTAGAATCAAGCTACCTACGCGTAGTTGACTCACAGCACCGGCTCCTATTAAATTCATTAAGAACGCACATATTTTTAGGGTGCAAATATTGTAAATGAATAGTATTTATGCATTAATTATGATGTAAACTTTTAGGGTGTTACAGTTCCGCAGTCAAGCTGACAAGGGGCATTTAGAAAGCACCGACGACACTTTTACTTTCCGTAGGTCAGTTGGCTTGATCCACTGACACCAAATAACAATTGCGCAACTGGAACACCAGAAAAGTCAAGACGTAGACTGTAATGTTTATTTGTAAATCTATATATATAAAAATGAATGATTGTTTGTTAGTGACGCTAAGGCTCGAGAACGGCCGGACCAATTTGATGTAATTTCCAGAGGTTGTTCGTTGTGGATCTGGGAAGGTTTGGAAATAAAAAAAACCTTATACTTTTTCTGAAAAAAAATCGGAAAATTTAAAAATTCCAAAAAGGAGTTTTTTCCATAAAAAATTTGTTTTCTTTCAATTTTTTTTCCAATTGTTTCTCGCAAATCTATCGATCTCAAAACATTCGGAAAAGTCGAAAAATTCGGAAAATTCGAAAATTAGAAAAACCTAAGTTCTCATTTTTTTTGTATGTGCGTGGTGTTGCACGCGCACATTTAGTTTCATATTGGTGTTGTAAGCACTGACTGATACGTCAATAACTCAACAGATGGAGTTGTAGACGCTTATTTATTTTGACAACTGCGTATATTGTGTGTTCTTTCTGATTTGTTTATTCGAACAGTGCGGACACGGTCAATTGACTTTCTGACATTTTTCCAAATTTTAATTGATTTCTCGAGTTGAATTCATTACATTAAATTGTTAAAATGTTTACATTCACGAAATATTCAGTTTTTGAGTGAAATTATTGACATTTCAAACAAAAAAAGTGAGTTCATTATTTTCGTTTGTTGGTGAATACCCAACCCCATTTCCATTGGAATTTATTTCTGTTATTTCTTCAACTGATTTGTAAATTATTTGAATCGTTCAATTTCGGTCGTTTGCTATCTTGATTTCGGCTATTCAAAAGGTAAATTATTGAAAATTATTCCGTGAAAACTTTATGTGTGTTTCATACAAAGTGATCAATTACACATTGAAATTTGTTACGATGCCACAAAGAGGTCGCGCTTATATCGGTCGGTCGGTGCCCGACGTACAACGCACCAACGTAATTATACAGCACGTCGTACTGAAGAGGAAAATGTTAATGGAAGGGAATCTGCTCGAATCGGAATGATTGAACATCGTGCGCGAAACATCACATGAGGCTCACGAAGCTTACAATGAGCAACAACGATTGAGAAGAAGACAAGTTTGTGCTCAGGAAATTCATGAAGCAAGAGAACAACGTTTGGCTGCACACCGACAACGCCAGCAACAACAACGATTGCCTAATTTGAATATCGAACGTGCAGCCTTTCGATATGAGCCGGACATTGAATACGGTGCGCACGCATCAGTTCGATTTGGTTCGATGTCTGTCGTTTGCGCGCATTGCGATGCACTGAAATTTCCAAACGAACCGGCCGGATTCTGTTGCGCAAGCGGAAAAGTTAAATTACCAGAGTTACTTCCTCCACCAGAGCTATTGCGATCGTTGCTTTACGGTGAATCACCAAATTCGAATCATTTTTTACAAAATTCCAAGATATATAACGATTGTTTTCAAATGACGTAGTTTGGTGGGGAGATTGTGAATGAACATAATTACAATCCCACATTCAAGGTTAGTTCACCAACAATCTAACACTTATTATCTCGCCAATAAAATACAGAAATTAACATATTTGTCTGCAACTATATAGATACACGGGCAAATTTATCATCTTGCTGGATCGCTGTTGCCGCATCCTGATCAAGATCACAAATATCTCCAAATATATTTGCTTGGAGATTCAAATGAAATCCACGTTGTGCAATTTTCAATGCGACGAAAAGAGAAATTGTGCAGCAATTGCAAGAAATGTTGCATGAACACAACGAACTAATTCGATTATTCAAAACTTCGTTAGAAAGGATGCCATCTGATGATCACACAATCGTCATAAAAGCGGACAAACGACCAGCAGGCACTCATGAACGGCAATATAATGCACCGACGGCCGATGAAATATCAATTGTTGTTGTTGGCGATAGTTTAGAATCCCCGTGATATTGTTATTAAACGTCGAGCTGGAGATGCATTAGAGCGAATCAGTGAAACTCATCGATCGTATGACTCACTACAATATCCGCTTATGTTCTGCCGTGGTGAAGATGGATATCACTTGAGATACAACCTGATCAACCTTGCCAATGGGTAGTAAAAGAAAAACAAACACTCTTGATTGTAACTTCATTTTTTGTTAACTTTTAGGTGTCGATACAAATAAGAAGGTCAGTGCATGAACTTTTACGCGTATCGATTGATGATTCGCGAAGGAATTGACAACCATCTCTTGAGATATCGCCGATTATTTCTACAGTATGCAGTTGATGTGTACGTGAACGACTCAATTTTATTCATTTCAATCAGACCAAGCTTCGATCTGAAGAGTATATTCACTTGCGAGATGCGGTCAATAGCGATGAAGATGTGACAAACTTTGGCCGACTCACGATTTTGCCATCAACATACATTGGTAGCTCAAGGCACATGCACGAGTACACGCAGGATGCGATGACATACCTGCGGAATTATGGACGGCCGGATTTGTTTGTTACATTCACTTGCAATACAAAATGCCCACAGATAACGGAATTATTGAATTGCGGTTAATCAGCAAGCGATCGTCATGATGTCACAGCACGAGTTTTCAAACAACAGCTACGATATTTGATGGACTTTATCGTGAAGCAACGTATATATGGTGCTGTTTGATGCTGGATGTACTCTATTTGGATGGTGGACAAGATTACACCAGATCAAATTGATGACATCATTTCTGCGGAAATTCCTGCTCCAGAGATAGATCCAGAATTATACGAAGTGGTGAAAACCAATATGGTTCATGGACCATGCGGACACTACAATCCTACTTCGGTTTGTATGTCTGACATTAAATGCACGAAACGCTATCCACGTGCTTTTCTTTCGGAAACGCAAACTGGAAATGATGGATATCCACTCTATCGGCGTCGCTCAACAGGCAACAATGGCAGAACATTCAGCATTCAATTTAGAGGAGTGAATATCGAAGTTGACAACACATGGATCGTACCATATTCGCCAATATTGTCTAAGACATTTAAATCTCATATCAATGTTGAGTATTGCAGTTCTGTGAAATCGATCAAATACGTTTGCAAGTACGTCACCAAAGGAAGCGACATGACGGTTATTGGCCTTGAACGAGATGAGATCAGCGAGTATCAAATGGGTCCATACGTGAACTGTACTGAAGCGCTTTGGAGAATATTTTCTTTTGTAATACATGAGCGTATTCCAACTGTTGTACATCGCAGTTCATTTGGAGAGTAGCCAAAGAGTGTATTTCAACCCAGAGAATGCAGTACAGCGAGCAGAAACACCACCAGCAACAATGTTGACAAGTTTTTCTCAACTTGCGCCAGTGCTCCGTTTGCGAGAACATTGCTTTATTCGGAAATGCCTCGATATTATATATGGAATGCATCGTCGAAGAAATGGTTACGCAGAAAGAAAGGCCAACCAGTAGATGGACATCCAGGTGTGCTCTCAACTAATGCATTAGGACGAATTTACACAATCCTCCCGAAAAACGACGATTGCTTCTACCTTCGGTTGCTATTGATTAATGTACGCGGTTCAACTTCATTTGAGTCATTGCGTACTGTGAATGGTACGGTGTGTGCAACTTTTCGAGAAGCATGCCAGCAATTACAATTGCTGGAACATGATAATCACTGGAATCAAACGATGGACGATGCGATAGCTCCTTCGCATGCCACTGAAGTGCGCACACTTTTCGCGATGATCATTTCGACATGTCAGCCTTCAAATCCGCGTCAAATATGGGATACGTACAAAAATTACATTGTCGAAGACATTTTACATCGTATTCGAGTGGCAACATGGAATTCAGATTTGTAAATGAACGATGACATCTACAATGTATCATTGGTGTTGATAGAAGATTTGCGTTTGCTTATAAGTGGCAAACTATTGACTGAAATTCATATGCAAGCGCCAAATCGTCAAATCAGAGATATACTGAATCGTGAATTGGAACGTGAGCGTGCATACGACAGAATAACTTTGGAACAAAAAGTACATATAAATGTTCCATTTTTGAAAGAGCAGCAAAAGAGTGCGTATGATGAATTGATGAAGGCTGTCAATGATGGAAACGGTGGACTATATTTTCTTGATGCGCCCGGCGGAACTGGGAAAACGTTCCTGATATAATTGATTTTGGCAACAATACGATCTCAAAATGGCATTTGCGTTGGCTCTCGCATGTACTGGGATTGCTGCAACTCTACTTTAAGGTGGAAGAACGGCACATTTGGTAATGAAGGTTCCGTTAAACATGCAAATCAATGAAACACCTGTTTGCAACATTTCAAAGCAATCAGCTATGGCAAAAGTGTTGAAGAATTGTAAACTGATAGTATGGGATGAGTACACAATGGCTCACAAACGGTGTCTAGAAGCACTTGACAGAATAATGAAAGATCTGCGGAATAATAATCGTCGCTTTAGTGGCGCAATGATACTGTTAGCAGGCGATTTTCGACAAACACTTCCTGTTATTCCGAAATCAACAGCGGCGGATGAATTGAACGCATGCTTTAAGTCATCGTATTTGTGGCGGTACGTGAAAACCATACGATTGGCTATGAATATGCGAGTGTTCCTGCAAGAGGATAGCACCGCAGAAGTTTTCCGATGTTAATGACTTAAACTGGAGGATTCAAAGTCAAATTCCGATCGTCAAAAAATCGATCGATCGTGTTGAATATGAAGACGAAGCCGTGAACTATCCAGTGGAATTTCTAAATTCTTTGGATTTGCCTGGCATGCCGCCGCATCATTTGTGTCTCAAAGTTGGATCTGTCATTATTATGCTTCGCAATCTTCATGCGCCGAAACTGTGTAATGGAACCCGACTGATTGTGCGGCAGCTATCGAATAATGTGGTAGTTGAAAGAATTTTGAAAGGGATTTACAAGGGGGCAGAATGTTTGATTCCACGAATTCCTTTGAGTTCTAACAATTTGCCATTTCAGTTCAAACGTATTCAGTTTCCAGTGAAACTTGCATTTGCGATAACAATCAACAGGTCACAAGGACAGTCGCTGGAAGTTTGTGGCCTAAATCTGGAAATGCTATGTTTTTCACACGGCCAGCTATACGTGGCGTTTCACGAGTTGGAAAACCATATTCTCTGTACATTTACGCACCGGAACAGAAAACAAAAAATGTTGTTTATCAAGCTGCGTTACATTGAAAAAAATGTAGAAAAATCGCAAATAAATTATTTTCAACACAATATAAATTCAACTTTATTTTCTTTTCAAAACACATAATTTCACGCAGGGCAACGCCTGCGGGGTCAGCTAGTAGTATATAAGAACTACTATTTTAACAATAAAGCTTCTTGTTGTTTGAAACCTAAAATAGTGCAGTGCTTATTTAAGAAAATGATTTAGGGTTACAGGGTCGAGCTCTGGAGAGACGACAAGGACGTTCCCGACAACAAGCAGATAAGGACCTCAACAATTGACGTTAACGGACTAGTTCAGCAGCTGGGGCAAGTCCGAAGGTGAGGCATCAGTTAGGACATGCCTGAGCTGCTTCTGGAATACTATGAAGGAAGTTTTCTTCGACTTCTCTCTAGCTTGGAGGATAAGCTGATTTCTGAAGCCATTGACGGGGTTATCGACAGTCGGGTTTGGTTTACCCAGCGACTTTTCAGCACAGCTATTGGTTTCACATTACTTAGGTTTCTTAATTATGGCATTTATGTGCTGTCGTGAAAGCGCGTCCGCGACAAAGTTGAGTCTTCGTGGCTTGTAATGGAACTTCTGGGCGAACTCCTCAATGAATGTTCGCCATCGTTTCATCTTTTAGTTAACATTTCTGTCCGAGCGATCGAAGGTGTTAATGTGCATATATTTTAATTCTATATTTTTTTCATTTTGTTTAAAACTGCAATTTTATTTTATTTTATTCTTTGCGTCAATAATAACAGAAGTTCGTTGCACTTTGAATAGCAACAGACGGAAATTCGACACGTTTTTTGGTTGTTGTATTCTCATGATAATATGCTAATCTAGCAAATATGTTGTGAAACTTGCATGGAACTACAATATTGTATTGCTATGGATTTTGACGTGTTAATTTTGTATAAAAATGCATGCAATAATTTAATAAAATCCTTTCAAAATCAGAACTCAAAAAGAACAATTATTGAATTATCATTTCTTCGTGGTTTTCTAGTTCAAGTACTAGAAGGTCAGTTTTAAGTTAACTTCAATTTTGTTTCGTCGAGAATGTTCAGTTCAAGTACTGAAAATTTATAACCATAAATTCAGATTAAAATCTTGAATTCAAATTTAATCATGGTGAATTCCCAGTTCAAGTACTGGAAATTCAAAACATAAGTTCAAAGCAAATTTTGAATTAGCAAATGGTAAGCGAGATCAAACCCGATTATAGCGTCAAAGGTGTTTAGAGTGGGAAGTATGTAAAAGGTAGATGTCCTTCTCAGCATATTGATTCCACATTTCCTAGTGACATGCACACTCCCCACCACAGTTTTGACCTTAACTGGTTTGATTATCGGCTTTACTCCCCGTAGATCAGGGATATCCCTAATATAATTCTTGGCAGAGCCGGTGTCCACCAAGAACTTTAAACGCTGTGATACTAGAGTCATTTGAAGGTATGGAAGAAGTGGCCTCTCCCCAAAAAAATTCACCTCAGCGAAAGTTGTTTCTGCCTCAAAATCGGCACCGGCGCACCTCGTCTGTAGTTACGGTTGCGACGACGACCTTCACTCCGACGGCTTCCATTGTCCCAGCCACCAGGAGAAGAATCAATTAACTTAGTTTCCAGGTAATTGACTCTTGGGTGTTTCCAATCGTGTGAAGGTGGTTGCGACGAAGGTGGCGTTTTTGCAGCTAGTTCTCTCACTTCAAATTGCTGGCCATCCGAATATCCTTTCTGCATATGTGGAGCGCTGGTAGAAGCTACAAACCGGGGGGAGGGATTTGAGGGATTTCGTGGAGGAGCGTCTATGGCGGGTGTCGTAAACGGATTGTCCCATCGGGGTGGAGTTCTCGGCTGTGCGATGACTCCAGTTCCTTGGCGACCAATGGCAAGTCGAGCTGAGTCGGGCTGATACATCCTTATAAGCTGCTGGTTGATGCTATAATTTATTATGTGGGCTCTGGCTGTGTTTATTTCTATCTCCAAGGCCAGAGCAAGCGCTGCCGACATATCCGGGGGACTAGCACAAAGAACTGATGAACTAATGGGCTCGTTGAGCCCCGAAATGAATACGCGCCTAGCCAGGTGCCTGTGCTCTTCATTCAGGATTTGCTTCCGCGATGCGTCACCAGAATTGCTCATGTCGTTCTGGTTGATTAGAAAGGAAGGATGGGTGCATTCCTTGGGGCCCCCGTCGCTTCCATTACTGGTCTATGTGGGCTCTGGCTGTGTTTATTTCTAGCTCCAAGGCCAGAGTGAGGGCTGCCGACATAGGGGACTAGCACAAAGAACTGATGAACTCACGGGCTCCTTGAGCCCCGAAATGAATACGCTCCTAGCCAGGTTCCTGTGCTCTTCATTCATGATTTCATTTCCGCGATGCGTCACCAGAATTGCTCATGTCGTTCTGGTTGGTTAGAAGGGTGAGCCTCTTCTGAATCTCGTCATGATACTTAGAAGCGGACAATCCACTTTGCCTGAGACTCAGCATTTCTTGCTGAAACGCGTATGAGGGTATTCTGTCTGCATATGTAAAATCTAACCGAGCCAGTATTGCGTCAAGGTTAGTAGGCGTATTAAAGGATGTTAGGAGGGCATCGGCCTCTCCCATTACCTTGCTTCGGTTCAGGTGAACGGCCTGTTAATGGCGAGGAAGGCCTTCCGAACCCGTGAAAGGGACGTAAGCGCTAGTGACAGATCTCCGCCAGGAAGCGTCCTGCTTCCACCAAACTCACGAAGCGAATGAGCACGAATGAATCAACCACTTCACCCTCTCGATCGAATATAACATCGCTATAAACTGTGGGAGGTACTGCCGGTTGTCCAAGTATCTGCAGTTCTTTCCGGATTTCGCATATCTCGTTGCGATTCTCAGTAAATCGTCGGTTGCTTTCTTCAGTCAAAGAAGAGAAGGCGGTGTTGATCATAGCCTCAAATATAGCCTAATCTCCGCGGGGCTGGTGCGCTGCTTCCTTATGCGCCATACTAGAGTCTAGAAGCGCACTCTTCTTTGCGATGAACGGTACTAGAGACCTGACTGAATGTAGCCTGTGCTGGTCTTCCCTTGTTACAGCGGAAGTCCTTGGGATGGTGAACCGTGCACCATCTTTTTCGGATGCACTCTACGTCACCAAGAATGTGCTAGAACGTATGGTTGGGCTGTGCAACGCCTTTTTGGGTAGTTCTAAAAATTTTAATAGTTTTATTATTTAAACATTTTTTATTTTTTTATTTATTTTTTTAAATAAAAATTTTGTTTACGTTAAACCTGGCGTGTCCCGTAGGAATCGCAGATTTTAACGCAATATAGCACCACATATCGCCATTCGTGCTTTACACCTGCTTCAGCTTCAGTCAGTCTACTGTTGAGTAAAGCTCGTATCCAATGGGAAGTGGTATTATCTATTCCTCTATTGTTAAGAGCCCTAGTCATATATTCATGAGGAGTGTTGCAAAGGACCCAGTCTAAAATACTACGCATGATCACTTGAGCACCGTGGGTCATGAAAAACCTAAACATTCACCCAGATCTAGATGTGCCCGCAATAGGTCAGAGGCATTCAGATGTCAAAAAGAATTACCAACTAAAATTATCGAACCACCCCAATATACTAGCTAGGAAATTACTACAAACAATCCCGCGACCCGCTTGAAGAGAGCAGACTTATCTCCATTGTAAACTATTATTAAATACGTCATCATTACTAATTTCTCTAATTACTTTTATTTTTATTGTTTTTCTAAAATAGTAAGTATTCACTAATATCTTCTCCATACAGTAAGGAGCAGTGATACATTGTTAGGTAGTTGTAAGATATATTTACTTCTTGTTAGTCTCTATATGAGTTTGGTGGAGATTTTATTTGTTATTGTTATTAATTTCTTTGTAATTGCTCGATATTAATTTATCGTTCTTATTTCATATAAATTTTATGTTACAAGGTATATCGTATAAAAATTGAGCCGCCCTAATGTTTCAATGATTATAAAGGGAATCGCAACAATAACAACACAAAGTAAATGTTTATTTCATTAGTTGCGCTTTGTGTCGCTGTTCTTGTTCGTCTTAGTATGGTCCGCTAACTTAGTATTGTTGTTGTTGTTGTTCTAACGCATCGAACCATTTTACTGATGCGAAAAGATTTACATATGTACATACCTGCATATGTAAATACCAATTAGGTTTTTTGGCTCTTTATCGTTTTATTGACAGCATCAACTTGAGTCCATTAATGACCACAATTCATTTCCGAATAAACCTAGCTCTTTTAAACAAAATGTAAATCGTCGTGTTCATATGGTAGCCCTTGGAGATGAGAACTGCCCCTGCTACGGAAAACGACACCCGTTGTACAAATGTTTTAAGTTCGCGGCCCTGCCATCTGCTGCCAAGCGTGAACTTATGTTCTCAAAGAAGACTTATAGAAACTGCCTCAACATTGGTCATTATGCTCAAGATTGCAAGCTGCAAACCCGTTGCAAAGTTTGTAAAGCATCTCATCATACGATTATACATAAAGAATTTACAAAAACAACAAATATACCAAGCTCATCAAGTTGTTCCTGCTGTTGAAACCCCTATCACTTCTGCTGCTCAAAGTAAAGCTGGCACTTCCCTCCAATGCAACATTTCTCTAATAAGTGCTACAGTAATGCCTCAAGTTTTGTTAGCCACAGTTCGCGTTTTAGTGGAAACACCTTTTGGCACTTTTAAGCTTCGCGCAATATTGGACCAAGGCGCACAAGCCACTTTAATTACTGAGCAAGCTGCTCAGCTTTCGAAATTAAAGAGAGAAAATACTTTCGACCGCATCAACGGTATCGGCAAAAATTCTATTTTAGTTCGAAAATGTGTTGAGATTTTGTCTCACGTCTTCATACGAGGCCGATTTTAAGCTTGATGGTTGCGCCTTTGTAATGCTTTCTTTGACCCAATATTGGCCAGGTCCTATCAGGAAAAATGATTTACCAGATTAAGTAAATACCAATTAGCGGATCCTGAGTTTGATAAAAACGATAAAATTGATATTTTGATCGGTGGCGATATTTATGGAGATATTATGCTGCCCAGCCAGAAGAAGTTTACCAAAGGCATTTTCTTGCAACTGTCTCATTTCGGTTGGGTTGTATCTGGCCCTACAACCAAAGAAGACAAAGAAAAGACATTCAATTCCCTCCAAATTTATTTACCGCTCCGACCATTTTTTTTTGGTCACACGTATAGTGTATGTGAATTTATTGTGTTTGATGTAAAAATATTCCATATCCCTGTAGTGAAAATTATAGGCCGTCTTCAAAATGTACTACTAAATTTAATAGTAAAAAATCAAGTGGTCAATTTACTAGTTCAAAACTTATTTATAAGTTAACCAGTTACTGACTTTTGCGGCACTTCATTGTATACTAAATTTTTCCTTTCTTGTCAATTTAATAAAAAAGGAAGTAACGACAAACATTGGAATCTGAAGAAAAACAGTTATTTTTATAATTTCAAGCACCTTTTGTAATTCCGCAATGTAGAGATAAATCTTCAATTTAACGCGTGTTTTAAAATATCCGCAGAGTGTCCGCAAAGAAGAGTGGAAATGTGGCACCATGAATTAACATGCTGAATTAATGTCGAGTACACATTATTATATTATGTACATACATACAAACGAGTATATATGAATTTTACATATAATTATGAGTTTTACTAGTACTTTAACTAGTTGGTTTCACTGCTGGGATGTTGTCTAAAATAGCGAATATTCGGAGAAAAAAATCAGAAGAAATCAGGGCTACGTTTAAATAAAACTTTTGGAGGGTCACTTCATTTGCATTTTAAAAAGAACTGCCAAACTTCTAAAAAGAAAATAAAATAATAAATCAAAAAAAAATTGTATTATATTATTTGGAATTGAAAACTCAAATGTTAACAAGTTCTTTTCATAAATTATAACTTTTCTTAATGTAAAATCTGATCCAATTGCTTTCCATTTACAGTTCTGTTCATTGTAAACGCACCATAGTAATCATAAGATGTAGAATAATAATTATTTGGTTTTTTGACATAATATTATACTACTAATAACTAAAATAGTTAATAAAAATTCATTTATATTAAAATGGGGTCCGACTGCCCCAGTAGTACCCCAAGCGTGGTTAAATATGCGTGGCCATGAACGAATGAAAGTGCAGAGGGGACAGTAAAAATATTAGAATTTGGAACAGAAGAAGACAAAAATTAAGAAATTGACGGTCAAAAGAAAATTCAACGTTTTTACAGTATTCTCACAAATAACAACAATTTCAATAATCTCAGAAAAATCTTCAAAATAGGTCAAAAATGCACCTAAACGAATTAAGTTAACGGCTTTATGCTTTTAATTAAACAGAGGCTGTGTTTCTTTCTTTAATAATGAAGAAAATAATTTTTTATTTTGTCAAATAAATTTTTTTACTTAAACGCAAACTGGAATATTTCGACTTGTGGATTTTGTGGGTTCAATGACAATGAGAAATTATCAAAGAAATTGTATGTTTTCATTTATTTTGAGAAGTTAAGTAAATTGAGGAATGACGATAGTTAGAGTTAAGGGGGGTGCACTGTATTTTTACCACTACATACATCAATTTTAAAAACTCCTCTCAGTAGCAGAACTCGCACAAATATATTCAAATCAACTGTCTATTCTTGTATGTTCTTTACTACAACTTCCGTTTCTTATGGTACTCCAGTTAACTTTAATTTGTTCTCATTAGATATACAGCATAAAGCATTTTGGGAGCAAGAAGAATTTATTGAGAAGAGAAAGTCAACTCCTGAGGCATGTGAAGTCTATTTCATAAATACTTTCCAGAGAAGTTCTGACAAGATATACGGTGGCTCTACCCTTTAAATCGGTTTTATCTGGAAATTCGGCTCCTACATTCTCTCATACTGATTATAGTTCGCTCAAACGGTTGAATACTATGGAAAATCAGTTCGCAAGGGACACAAATTTAGCTCTGGAATACAGAAAATTCATGCAAGAATACGAGTCGTTAGGGCATATGGTAAAGTTTGGCGTTTATCCGCGAGACTTGTAGCCTCATAGTTATTTTCTGCCTCATCATGGCGTTCTGAGGGAAAGTAGTTCCACAACAAAACTACGTGTTGTATTTGATGCTAGTAGTAAACAAACCCCGTACCCCGTAATGAAGCCCTTTCTCCTGGCCCTGCGTTGCAAAACGACTTACCCTCGATTATAACACGATGGCGGCGCTTTAAGATCGGTTTTCGCTCAGACTTAGAGAAAATGTTCCGTCAAATTCGTATAGATGAAAATCAAAGTCACTACCATCAAATTCTTTGGCGCGATTCGGTTGACACTGAGATTTTCATATATAAACTTTTAACCGTTACTTATGGTACTAGTTCTGCCCCTTATTTGTCAATAAGAGTTTTCACGAGCTAGCTAAAGATGAATCTCAGACCTATCCCGAGGCCTGCAGTATTTTAAAAAGCGACACGTACGTTGATGTTGTTATTTCTGGCGCTGATTCTGTCTCTGAGGCTCAATATCTTCAAACGGAACTAGTCAACTTATTAGCCGCTGGTGGCTTTAATATACGAAAATGGACATCAAACTCTTCGGAACTAATGGCTCATATTCGAGAAAAAATAAACATGATCGACTTTGACGAGTAGTCTGTTGTCAAAGCGCTGGACTTGGCCTGGAATATTAACGAAGATACATTTTCATTTAAAGTAAATTTCGTGGCTCAAGATGAAGTTACGAAGAGTAGCTTGCTGTCTGACGCAGCCAAACTTTATGACCCGCTAGGCTGGCTTGCCCCAGTCACAATTAATGTGAAAATCACTTTCCAGAAACTTTGGCTCGAGGGCATTGACTGGACAGACCCGGTTTCTTCTTCTATAAAGTCCAACTGGAATCCCTATCTCGTCGAACTAAAGGACTTAGAAAAAATCCAAATCCCGCGCTGGATTGGTACATTAAAAAGTAGATCAGTGGAGTTACATGGGTTCTGCGACACCTCGCAAGCTGCCTTTGCTGCCGTCGTTTATATAAAAGATTTAGACTCTGGATCAACACATCTAGTTCAATCAAAGACAAAAGTTGCCCCAATTAAAGTGGTTTTAATTCCCAGGCTGGAATTATGAGGCGCGACTCTTCTTATGGAAAAACTTATGGAAAAAGTTAAAAGCACGCTTGAACTAGAAATTACCAACATCATTTATTGGACTGACAGCATGACTGCTCTCTGCTGGCTTAGAGGCGAAAGCTCAAAATTGAGTGTTTACGTGGGTAATCGGGTTGCAGAGGTGCAACGCCACTCCAATGTCTCACAATGGCGCTATATATCAACAAAAGTTAATCCAGCTGACTGTTGTAGTGCATGTGCACTATTGCGCACAAACGTAGTGTAGTACAAAGTCTACCTACACAAACTACACATCCAAACCATACCAATACATAAGACACACCCATCAGCTGCACTGCAACACTATGACACTTGACATGTGTAGTGTAATTAGAATCCTGGCGTGCGGTCATTGGTGAATTGGTTTGTTTTACAATTGAGTGGAATTTGAGTTAGACTTGAGCGAAAGGGATTAGAAGTAAACAATTGCATTTTTATTGCATACAGCCTTTCTTCGGCTCACAGTTAGTTATTGCTCAATGGCGTCTTGCCGAGCAACGCTCTAATATATAATATATAATATATATTGTGGTATTTATCATATATTTCTCGCACACAATATATGTGCATTACACTGTGCTTCCCGCGGTATCTCGTCTGTTGAACTTTTTTATCATAATCTATGGTGATCTGGTCCTGTCTGGTTAGCTATGTTTCCACATCTGTGGCCCGCCCAACCAAACATTTCCTCTGAAACGGAACTTGAAGCCAGAAAGTCGAAAATTGCTGTCAACTTAACCACTACTACGAATGATTATCCTGAAATCCTGTCAAAATTTTCTACAATAACGAAATTGGTTCGTGTTATTTTGCGTTTTTTTCGCAATTCTCGGCAGCCTGAGTAAGAAAAGCGGAATCTGGGCTCACTTTCAACAGAAGAACTAGAACTGTCCCTGCAGACCCTCGTAAAAATGTCGCAAAGGGTGGAATTTGCTGACGAAATGGCGCACTTCAGAAAACCGAAAGTGTTCACTCTGGAAGTAAGCTGGCTCATCTCTGCCCGTTTCTAGACGAAAATGACGTGCTGCGTGTTGGAGGCCGAATAAAAAAACGTAAGTTCAATTATGAATTTAAACACCCTATAATACTATCTGAAAATAATCCACTCTCTCTTTTGATAACTGCAGACGCTCATGTAAAGACGTTGCGCGGTGGCCTTAGTCAGATGCAAGCCTATGTCACCAGAAGGTTCTGGATTTTATCTGTTCGGAATTTGGCTAAAAATGTCCATAGGCGCTGCATCACGTGCTTCAAATATAAGGCCAAAGCTGCTCAGCAAATTATGGGCGATCTTCCGGCCGTGCGTCTGCAACCCTGTTGACCGTTTAAGCACAGTGGAGTGCATTATGCTGGCCCCATCACCATCAAGCAATCTACGGCTCGAAATTCTGTCACCACCAAAGGCTATATATGCCTCTTCATCTGCATGGTGACAAAGGCCTTACAACTTGAGGCTGTGACCAGCCTGTCTACTGAAGCGTTCCGAAGATTTACCTCACGCCGTGGTATCTGCACCGATTTGTATTCTGACTGCGGAACTTATTTTATTGGCTCTAACAAAGAGCTTAAAATTCTTCAGCGGATACGTCGTGACTCGTTGCCGGAAGAGCTTACTGAACTATTATCCAACTCTGGTACAAATTGGCATTTTATACCCCCTGCTTCCCCTAATTTTGGTGGCCTCTGGGAGGCTGGTGTAAAGTCCACAAAACACCATTTAAAACGGATAATGGACCAACGTATATTAACATATGAAGAGCTTTCTACACTTCTGGCGCAAATCGTGGGTGGTCTTAACTCAAGGCCCTTATGCCCTCTCTCATCTGACCCTTCCGTCTGTGAAGCGCTTACTTCAGCACATTTTCTAGTTGGTGAACCAATTTTAAATGTCCCTGAGGAAAATTTATTGAATACTACTATCGACAGACTGTCTCGCTGGAAGGTCGTGGAATCGCTTAAACAACATTTTTGGAAACGTTGGGTCAATGAGTACGTGTGCCGTCTTCAAGCCCGACCTAAATGGCTTAAACCAGAGAAAAACAGAGAAGTTGGTGATTCCCGTCAATGCTGAGCCCGACGTTTTAAACGAGTTGCTGTGAGTCGAGGCATAGCGTGGTTAGCTCAGAAAAACCAAATAAAACACATCCGTGCATCGTTCGTGGCTCTAGTCAAGAACTAATCGTTCTTTGTGCGGGGGAAATGTTGGAGATTTTATTTGTTATTGTTATTAACTTCTTTGTAATTGCTCGATTTTAATTAATCGTTCTTATTTCATATAAATTTTCTGTTACAAGGTATATCGTATAAAAAGTGAGCCGCCGTCATGTTTCAATTATTATAAAGAGCATCGCAACAACAACAATCCGTGATGGATTTGCCTGACATCCCATCGGACGCGTCCCCAGGTGGCGGATAGGGCGACCCTTGGTAGGCAAATGACATTACTTCTGAACCTCTTAGGAGCAGCGGGAGTTATGGCTGTCTGTCTATCACAATGATGGTATAGAGAATGGGTACCATCCGCGGACCAAACTGGCTAGGGAGGAGTCCCGAACAAAAACCACTGTCTGGCGATGGACAACAATAGGTTAATTACTCCAGAGACGGAGCAACGTACCCTGGATCCAGAGGGCCTGCGTCGGGAAGTCACCACAGTGGCGGAACGACCGACCAATGGTTCTAGGGTAACGAGAACACAAGCGAGGAGACAGAGAAAGAAGCGGCTTGATAGGCTCGTGCAGGAGAAATCCTCACGTGTTTCTGCCGGCCCTTCTGTGTCGACTCCCTCCAAAAGGCCCAGGTCGGCGGAAATGACACCCACGGAAGCCACCGAGCCTGCGGAGGGATTGACCGCTCCGAAAGCTCGCTCGCGAGGTAAGCGGCGGAAGATTGTTGCTGAAAACAGCATTCCCACCTGCCCTGCAGCTGTTACTGCTGGTGGCGCCACGACCCCAAAGGGTACGAGCGAAACCTCGGTGGCGGCTAATGTGGCGGGGAAGAATGTTGCCAATAAGCTGCAACTTGCCCAGCCCCTCGTATCCAGCAAAACCTTCTGCCCGGCGAAATCTCTGCCAGTGGCGGGTGGTGAGCTAGACTTTCGCCCAAGCACTTCCAAAGGTGCAGCCAAGCCATCGTACAGCGAGAAGGCTAACGGCCCGCAACCAATGGCGGTGATTGGGAAGCTGGGGCCTGACCATCAGCTGACTGATGCAGAAATAAAACACTGCAAAGGTCATCTGATGCGTCGCGTCATTGCCTCCGGTCCTGAAGCTAATGCGAGGGGCTATGAGACAAAGGACGGCACTCTACAGGTGTCGTGCGCGTCTCAGGGAAACTTTGATTGGCTCAGGGGTGCAGTCAAGGACGTGCCCCCCATGGGGACCACTCGCTTCGCGGTCTATAGCGAAGCAGGCGTGTCCCTCAGGAAGGCCATCTGCTGGATTCCGGATCCCGATCTGACGACCACAGATGTCCTTTCTTGTCTGCGTGCTCAGAACCATGGCATCAACACGAGGCTTTGGAGAGTTCTTTCGCACACCAGGGGTAGCAACCGGGATGGTAAAGAAGGTGCTAGTCTTGTGCTGCGAGTGGATGAGGTCATGGTTTCTCGGTACCGGAGCCGTCTGAGTCTCTTCTTTGGGACTGTAACCTTTCATGTCTTTCCCAGATGAGTGGCTCGGACGATTCTCGTAGCTATCGTCCTTTGACGGTAACGCAGATAAACTTGCAGCATTCTAAAGCCGCTACTGTACTCCTAAGTAGACGACTCACCCAGTTGCACACATCACCTCACATAACAACAGTACAAGAGCCCTGGGTCTTTAGGGGTCGCCTCTGTGGCCTTGGCTTGTTGAAAGGGGCCACGATATTATATGACAGAAACTCGATTAGACCTAGAGCCGGTCTTATAATATCATCCCATCTCGCAGCGACCTGCCTTGACGCATTCTGCTGTCAGGATCTGGTTGCGGCAGAGATTAGTTTTAAGGGTATGCACGGATGGTCGAGGTTTGTGATTGCATCTGCTTACTTTCCTTACGATGCTTTGGAGGCGCCACCACCTGGGAAGGTCGCTACTCTCGTAGGGTTCTGTGAGCGGCGCAGTCTTGGCCTGTTTCTTTGCTGCGATGCTAATGCTCAGCATACGATCTGGGGCAGCAGCAAGTGCAATGAACGGGGCTCTCGACTTTTCGAGTATATTGCCTCCTCCAGCCTGAACATCCACAATGTAGGCAGGCAGCCTACTTTTGTGACTACGAGAAGGCAGGAGGTAATTGACGTCACCCTGTCAAATCCAAGACTGGGGTGGTCGATCAACAACTGGAGGGTCCTCGCCGAAGACTCGTGCTCGGACCACAAATACATTGAGTTTCAGTGTGGCGAGCGGGCGCAGATGCCATTGCCCACCAGAAACCCAAGAAAAACAGATTGGCCGAAGTTCAGGGAGGCACTGCGTAGCAATCACGTGATGCCACTGAGACTTCGCAAGGAGCAGAACATTGAGGCGGCTGTTGAACATCTCAACACCGCTCTAACAAACAGCTTCGAGCTAGCCTGCCCAACTAGACCTCCTCTTAGCCGGACCCCTGTTCCATGGTGGAACCGAGAGCTTCAGGTGCTGAGGCGTGAGTCAAGAATACTCCTCAACCGGGCCCTCAAGACGAATCTTGACGAGGACTGGGAACGATATCGACGTGTTCAGAGGGACTACAAGAAGCTAATTCGGGACTCGAAAAGGACTTCTTTTAGAGACTTCTGCAGTGATATCGAATCCCTGAGTGACACGGCAAAACTGGTGAAAGTCCTGAAAAGGGACCAAACCGCTAAGCTGGGGTCGCTCAGGAAACCTGATGGCTCCTATACGGAGAGGCAAAGTGAGACACTCAGCTTGCTGTTGCAGTCACACTTTCCAGGAAATCAGGTAAGCATAGCCCGTCAACAACCACCTTTGGTCGGAAATGTTGTCAGGGCAGCTGCGCCCTCTCGACATGATTGGTATGTTGCCAGAACTGTGGCGAATGAGGCTGCTATTGCATTTGCTATCAAATCCTTTGACAGCTTCAAGTCGCCCGGACTGGATGGCATATATCCGATTGTGTTGAAGGAAGGCATTGAGTTAGTGATGGCAGCACTGAAGAAGATCTTCACTGCATGTCTCGCACTGGCCTATGTACCACGCTCTTGGAGGATGGTGAGGGTTGCTTTCATTCGTAAGGTTGGAAGAGACGACTACACCAATCATAATAGCTTCAGACCAATTAGTATGACCTCGTTCATGCTAAAAAGTTTAGAACGGCTGGTGGAGCTTCGCATGAATAGGCAGTCTCTGAAGACGCATCCACTCTCTCCATTTCAGCATGCCTATGAAAGCGGAAAATCCTGCGAGACGGCTCTGCAAAACCTTGTTGGAAGGATAGAGCGAGCCATCGACAGGAAAGAATACGCAATAGGCATCTTTGTGGACATAGAGGGTGCGTTTGACAATGCTACTTTCGCCAGTATGTGCGGCTCTGCTAGGCGGCATGGTGTAGACCGGGTGCTAGTAAACTGGATACGTTCAATGATGGCCCAGAGAATGATAACGGTGCGGGCGGAGGAAGATTTGCTGGTGTCGTCTGGGGTTAATAGAGGCTGTCCCCAAGGTGGTGTACAGTCTCCATTGCTCTGGTGCATGGTAATCGACCCCTGCTTAACGCCATTAATGACTCGGGGGTATACGCTCAGGCATATGCGGATGATGTTGGCTGTCTTGTGACAGGTCCATCCCTTATGATTGTCTGCAGAAGGGTGCAGAGAACTCTGGATATGATTGACACTTTGTGCAGTGTGAATGGGCTATCGGTTAATCCTGCCAATACTGGTATTGCCCTCTTTACCAGTCGGAGAAAGCTTGATGGACTTATTCTGCCTACACTAAAAGGAGTCACTATCCAGCTATCCAAGGAAATCAAATATCTTGGAGTCATCCTTGATAACAAACTTCTTTGGAAAACACATGTCGAACTGAAGACATCCAAAGCACTGTCAGTTTTCTGGCAGTGTAAGGGTGTTTTTGGTAAGACATGGGGTCTCTCCCCTAGTAAGGTCCTATGGATCTATACAGCTATGGTAGGACCTATTATCACCTATGCATCGATGGTTTGGATGATCAGACTTTCTCTTGTAGGGGTCAAAAAGCTCTATCAAAGTTACAACGTGCTGTGGCCATATGTTGTACCGGAGCATTTCCGACTACTCCAGGCCCGGCACTTGATGCTTTGGTGAATCTCCCGCCACAAGTTATCTTCATCCGTGGAGAGGCCGTTAAGGCCATCTGCAGTGTGAAACATAGTGGCCACTGGTATGGGGTGTGCTCGATGTTGGACGACGGCGCAGGCACTGACATCGATTCTGCAATCCTGTCTATGCCCCCGGACTCCATGTCGTCAACCGTCATACTAGAAAAGCGGTACAATGTGTTGCTGCCAGAGGCTCGCTCATGGTTAGATCCCGAGAACGAGCCCGGCAAACACTGCTGCCGTATTTTCACTGATGGCTCCAGGACTGAAGAAAGTTCAAGTTCTGGTGTCTTCGTGGAATCTTGTGGGACCCGTCGGTTCTTTGCCCTTGGTCTGCATGCGTCTGTATTTCAGGCGGAGGTGTATGCGATACTTGCGGCGATGGACTTTGTTGTGGAAAACAGGTGGAAAGGCAAATCTATTTGTGTCTGCAGTGACAGCCAAGTTGCGCTCATGGCCTTGGATAGTCCGACCACCACTGCCACGATAGTCAAATCCTGCAAATCCAGGCTAAATTGTGTTGGAAAACATAATAGTCTGACGCTGACTTGGGTCCCGGGACACTCTGGCAATGCGGGTAACGAGACCTCTGACTCCTTGGCCAGGATGGGCTCCGAGGCTGTTTTTATTGGCCCTGAGTGTGTTCTGCCACTCCCTTCCGCTGCCATGAAAGCCACTGCAAACAAGTG
Organism: Clusia tigrina; assembly: GCA_920105625.2. NCBI lineage: Eukaryota > Metazoa > Arthropoda > Insecta > Diptera > Clusiidae > Clusia > Clusia tigrina. The sequence goes on from CAKKTE020000572.1 coordinate 1,230,617, forward strand.
GGTTGTTTCGACCTACAAGCGAGCATGGCGGGCTGAGAGAGGCTGCGGATGGACGAAAATTATGCTACCTGCTATCTCTGACCGATGGTCACGGTTCCTTCTATCTTTAGGTAGGAGGGACTGCAGGCTGTTGGTTGGCGTGATGACAGGGCTCTTTCCATGGGCAAGGCACATGGAAAGGATTGGCATATCAGACAGTGCGCTGTGCCCAGCCAGTGGAGAGGAAGACGAGACGGCGGACCATTGTCTTTGCGTCTGCCCTGCCTTGCTCGAATCAGGTTCGGGATTTTTGGCACTGATGTGCTGAGGAGTAACCAACTTGGCTCCTTGGCACCACAGGATCTACTTCTACTTCTTCGGAGGTCGGGTAGATTTAAAACAGAGTAAAAGGGAACCTTAAGTGCAGTACAATGGATATATACTCTGTCTGAGTGCTGCGCTTACTAGATTGTTGCGACAAAAAAAAAAACAATAACAACACAAAGTAACTGTTAATTTCATTAGTTGCGCTTTGTGTCGCTGTTCTTGTTCGTCTTAGTACGGTCCGCTAACTTAGTATTGTTGTTGTTGTTGTTCTAACGCATCGAACCATTTTACTGATGCGAAAAGATTTACATATGTACATACCTGCATATGTAAATAACAATTAGGTTTTTTGGCTCTTTATCGTTTTAGCGACAGCATCAAAAAAAGAAGAAAAAGGTTTTCAAGAAGTCAGGGGTAAATCAAGCGATAGCTGCCGTGCTGCTTAAATTGTTTTTATTAAGATGGTGACCTGTCTCAGCATTAACTTAAATAAATATTAAGTATTTGCTACATTTAAATAAATGAAGTTCTCGTTTAAATTCATCACAATTGAAATCGGGACCTAAGTGTTTTATTTTGTGGCTTGCTCAGTGAGCCAAGATAACTCGTACAGAGTTGTTACAATAAATATGAATTGTTAAAAAAAAGAAAATATATTTATGCAACATAACTAAAAATGCAAATCGTGATGGAATGCCAATGGGATATGGACGCAGCTCAGGAAACTATTGATGAGTTTCTTATAGTATGTGCATTCTCATCTGCATCTCTAATCGGTTCTATTGGCATGGTATAACCCGAGTTATAACCCGCTACGTAAGAGCCTGCCTGTTATGGCAGATATACGAGTATAAGCCGGATCAGCGAAAGCCCGCAGGGGGAAGATATTGAGCAATACGCCAAAGAACTGTGGTCAATAATTAGTGCCGACTTTGTGCGACCGCTACCATACGCCAAGCATGGGGATACTATGCTCATCGAACTCACGAACAATTTTCCAAATGGATGGAAATAATTCCACTAATACAGGCAACTGCAGCAAGGGAACAGACGGTCTTCAGGAAATGCATATTACCGCACTTTGGCGTCCCTAAGGTACTTATCACAGAAGGTCTCGGTGTTCGGCACCAGTTTACTGCACCATACACTCCCAGGAAACAGAGCAGGACACTCAAATTGCTCCATTAAAACCATGGTGGCACAATGCGCAGATGGCAAACATCCAGAAATCGCGCTTGAGATTAATGCGTAGCGGAAATCACGCGGCATACACCTGCATATCTAACGCATGGGCTGAATGAATGCACGCTGGGCACGTGGAAGGTGACACTTCCATCAAAATATACAACATTATATGTCAACGACGGGAAAAATCGCCTCGGGTCTAGGCGAGTGTACCGAGAGAAATATAGAACATCCAAGCCCGCAAACACCAAAAAATATGTAAATGTGACAACCAAAGTTATGCGCATGGAACAGTACCACGAAATCTCTAGACGAGGTGGCTACACCAGGGCAGCGTAACTGGTGAAGTGTCCACTAAGGAAGGGAGGGAATAACAGCGTGGATGAATACCAGAGGCTGCAGACAGGTTGCCACGCCAACGATTCTTTGGCAGAATTCCACTTGCAGTGGTTCGAACATCACCATTTGACAGCTGTACAGGCGGAACGAGTCCACGTGTTCAGCCCTTTCTTTTCTGTCTATTTAAAAATACGGGCCAACCACGTAAGCGCAGACCAACATTGGTGCAGGTGGACAAAGAACGTGTATATCTTCAAAAAATACTACGTTTTAGTTCCCATATGTGAGAAGAATCCCTGATAGTAATATGCTCTCCAGGAGCGACTTGGAAACAACCACCTAGCCAAGACGATCACGCCCAGCAGCAACCGATGCTGATACTGGATTCACTATTCACCGAAGAGCAAGTGAGACCACTAGGCCTGCTCCGCATATTCCTGCTACAGGAGAACCAAAAGGATGCTCAACGAATAGGTACCAAATTCAACCAAACACACATGCCAATATACAAGGTGGAAGTACGGCGGCAACATAACGGCGACGACTGTAGGTACTACCTGTTGTTGGGGTGCTGTTGCCAGTCGGTTTGCACTTCTTGCTGGACATCCACTGGGGACTTTGAAGTTGAACGAGTCCGCGTATTTCCGTTTCTTATTAGCGGCCTTTAGCAGGTACGGAAATGATTACACTAGCTAATTCTTGTTTCATAACAAACCTCAAAAGCCACTTTATTTGGTTTCGCTAGTCTTATTATAGTTATGAAACCTAATTATCTTATCTTGTTCGTCTCCTTTTTGTATTTATCATTATTGGGCTCTTTTCTTACTGGCGCATATACAAATTAACATGACAAATTGAAGCATATTTACGCTACTCTAAACTGCGACTTCTGCTGCCTGCTGTGGTGTGGATGGGGTTAGTGCGACGTCCTGGGGAAAAAGTTTTCTTTGGCGTAATTTTTTTTCCCAAGAAAATCATCGTTATTATCATTATTAAGAAAAGTCCGGCTGTGCCCACCCCTCCCTCCCTTCTTTAACCGGTAGTTGGTTCTCTCGTAGTTCTCGGTGGAACCCGCTAGTTTCTCTTCTGTTTTAGTCTCCTTAAGAAAATCGCTCATCGCTCTGCTATTAATGATCAGTGTTTTCCGAAGATCTTGATGATTTATTAGAGAAAATTTTGCTGGCGTGGTGAGAGTGCCATTTGAGTGCGCTTGTCAAAGAATTTTTAGTAAATCCAGGAGTTTTCATGTTATTTCACATGGGCCAATAACTGTAACTGTAATTTTAGCGTGACTCATCTCGTGTTCCATGTATCCAGACTATTCTTTTTCCTACTGCCCTACATTCCGAGACAATAGTAATATTATCTGTATCCTTAGTTAAATACGTTTTGCTTTGCCTGAGCACATCGCGATAAACGCTATTGCTTCTATTTATAGATTTAATGGCTACCAGAAATACACCCGATGCTAGATTTGCCAAGTGTTTGCACTGGTCACTTTTTACTTTAGAACTTCATTCTCACAATAGTTACTTGTTAGGGCAAGCAACTTTCTAGTGTGGTCGCATAATGGTTTTGCTAGATTCACACTCCGGCAATTCGTCTCTTCTTCTGTACACAAACCAATGTAACGTTCTTGGGATTGGCTTTTGGCTCTGTAGTCATACCTGGTCTTTGGTGATATACTCCAATCTACTTTCAAACGCTTTGGGATAGGGTACACTTTGTGCATCGTAAATAATTCCAGTAGTGGCAGAGGAATCCTAATGATCCGGAGCTTCATTTTATCAAGCGGTCCCTCTCATTGATGATGGTGCTGCCTTGAGTAACTCGTTCGAATCTATAAACAATGGATGCAGCTTGCAATGCAATATGTCGTTAGCCACCGCTATTTCTGTTTGTTGGCATTTCTGGATGTCTATTAATTCCTTGGTAGCCATAAGCCATTTGTACTTCCTTTTGTCTCTTTCCCATGCATTTGCTCCATTTCCGTGAAGGTATTAGATATCGCTATAACCATTACTTCTTTACCCAGTATGGATATTGTTTTAGATTTCCTTACATCGAGCTCCTACAAAAATGCGTTTTGCGTCTTGTTAGTCCATAGCACCTATTACCCATTACAATATTTTACTGCCGGCGTCTATCAGTGACATGTGCTTTTGTGTTCTGCTTGAATTTTTTTGTAATTGCACCTACTTCCTGTTTTGATGCTTCGCATCTACGTTTTAGCTCAGCACCACTGGTGGCAAGTTGCTTCTCTCAAAGTTTATTCTTTATATTCTGCATTTCTCCCACCTTCTTCAAAATTATCCCCAATCCCGTCCTTGGCAACACCGTCACGATACGCACGCATCCTTCTCGAACCATACTTCCGCCGTGGTCTCCAGTAATACATCTGTGTTGCTCCAACTCCACTTCTGAGAATGCCTAGAAAATACCTGACACCATTAGCAATAGAGTAATCTAAAATCGTATGTATTTTACCTATTACAAAATGGTAATATTTATTTCTAATTACATAAAAATCTTACTATTCTACTTCGGTGCAGTCGTCGTACCCTCCTACATTACCAGTACATTACTTCGTTACTATATACTAGTAGGAAGAGGAATGAACCAGTGAATGACTTTATCGCCGTATAGGGTTCTGACTGATATCTTTTGTTAAATTGTATTTTATTCTCCTTTTCCTTTGGAAACTGAGAGTAAATTTATTGGAATATGAAAATATCTTCGATGTTCTGAGTTACTTCTCTGTAATTTCTTTTAAATATGGCTAATCTAACCATAATTATTGTTTATATACGATTATGTGTCTAAATACATATTCTATTTTCCCTTGGTTTGCTGTTCATTTACGAATGTATATTATTGACTTGAACATTTGGCCGCGTTTGAGACTTAAATACTTAAACTCGTATTTAACACACAAAAACGTTGCTTGTATATATACAAGTACCAGAAATACTCTGTCGACCTGCCAACTCCGTTATACAGTCGTCCACCATTTTTCAAAAAAAATATCTGTATTTATTCTGCCATAAATATTGGTGCCAAAATACGCCTATGCGTTTAGTTACTTAATCTTTCACTTATTTCGGCTATGAATATATTAAATGTTAATTTATCATTATCTTCCACTATTTGTACTCCAGTATTTGTACTCCAACAATCCAAATAACTATTCACTCATATTACCCTATTTAAACTGTTGGATGACTCATAATTTGTTATTGGAAATAGTTCTTATTAAAGTGGTAATCCTTTATTCATTAGAATCTGAATTAACCTATCGCTAAATTCCCGATCTTTCCTACTATGTTCCCAATTGTCTTCATTGTTTTTTATATACGAGTATGTACGAGTACATAGATACTTACTTATACTCGTACATATGTATTTTCATACATTCATTTCCTAGCTCGTGCCAGTAATGAACGTCTACGGGTCATATTAGAACGCGATAAATTGCTGCATTAATATACATATGTGAGAATATGTGACTACATTACGCTGTACATGCTAAGAATGCATTCAGCCAAATTGAATGTTTTTATTCAAAACGAAATGTCTGTCTGTCCATTGTATTTCATAATTTATTTTTTAATTTTTCATTTATTTATTTTATGCCTGGAGGGCATATTCCTATTATGCAATTTTACTTATCTAGTAAAATTGACACACTTCTGTAGACATTGGCATAGTTTACAACCTTATTCTATGCTTCTCTAGCTGCTCGTAGAGCCATTTCTGGGTTTTCTCTAAATAATTCATGCGCTCCTTGTAATTTGAATAACTTATTTGAGACATCAGTATTGTACACTGGCGCACATTTGCGCTTCACATGTCGACATGTTGACATCCCGACGACACTGTACAGTGTTGTTATGTACATGCATGACCATCGTCAGCTACTGATCCCAAATTGAGCCATCCTCTTTAGCGGAACTACGCAGGTATTCTGCAAAGAGGTCGATTACTTCGTTCTAAGGACGCGTTAATTTGCGATGATAAGGTGTAATGTGCAACTTTTTAATTACTTTATATGATTCGCAAAACAACTTTGACACGAAGTTTGATCCGTTTTCGGTTACCAATACCGCGCTATAATCTCGTCAAAAAATACTTCGGCGATCGTACTTGCCTCGGCGTCGGGTGTTGCCATCCATGCCATGTACTTCGATAAATCATCATGAAACTTTAAGATGTACTTACTTCTCGAAACTGTCTCAGGTAAAATACCTACAATATCCATGTGCACATTATCAGAAAGTTGTCTTGGTATATCTGTCAATACTTCATGCCTTTTTATCAGCCTCGAACTCTTGTTGGCTTCACATTTTGGGCAACTTTTTCCATATTTCTTAATGTCTTTCAGCATACCTTTCCAGCCGTATATTCTACTTATCCTTTCTTATATATTCCAAGAACTCTGGTGTCCACCTAGAGGAGAATCAAGGAAGCCATTGAGTACCTTCAAAATGTTAGCATCGTTGCTCAGCCATTCCACTCTTCTAGCTGATGGCCTTATCATCAATTTCAACCCTTGGCCTTTTTGGTGTTTCATCTCGCTGTTTTTCCTACTCGTTGTTAGCCCTTGTCCTTGCTGTTGTCTTAACTACAAATATCTTCTGCTCTTGTGGTATACTACTGAGAACGTCTGCTTTCTAATAATTTTTCTTTGGCTTGTATGTGATTTCGAACTCATTCGGACAATTTGCCCCGAAAACTTGCCAACCAAGAGGTCTGATCTTTAAGACTCGTTATGCCTGGCAGCGGTTGGTATAAATTTTAAATGGGTATCCTAGCAGATATGCACCTAAAATGTTTCTAATCGATCTCTCGCAGAATACCTGTATTGTTGGCTTGACGTTGGGAGCTAATTATTTTGTTTAGCCTCTCGAATGCTTTTTGACAGCTCTTTTTCTCCATTCGAACTTTGCTTGCTTACATAGCAACTTATTGATATGCAACGTAAATTCCGGCTAGTACTTTTAAGAAATGTCTATACTAGTTCACTAGTCCTAAGAATGCTTGCACTTCTTTTCTCTTTTTCGGTTTTGCTAGGTTGTGGACACATTCCACCTTCTGTGGGTCAGGCAGTGCTCCTGACTCTGAACAACGATGGCGCAGGTAAACTACCTCTGGAGCACAATACACAAGCATTGGGAATGCTGCTGCAAGCTCTTCGCATAGATTACAATATCATCGATATACAGAATACAATTTAACATTTTTGAGCCTGCTGGCAAATGGTTCATGTAGACGGTGCTCCTGTTAATCCAAACGGCATCCTGTTGATCTCATAATGTCATGAACTGGTACAAAAAACGGTTTTCTGCTTGTCTCGGTTATCCACCAGCACCTACTGGTAGCCACTTGCTAAATCAACATTACAAATATATCTACCGTGTCCCAATTGATCCAGGATTTCATCTATCCTTGGGATAGGTAACAAACCGCCCGATAGTGGCGTCGTTAAATTTTCAAAAATCGGTGACTATTGTCCAATTTATCTGACCTGACCACCCCCCTTCTTTGACACAAGAATTGTTGGTGACTTCCAAATCGAGGTACTTTTTGAAATTATGTTAAACCTGTAACATTCCTTGAACTTGTCTATTTACCTCATATTTGTGTATCTACATCCGCTGTATATGAAATTTGGTCGCTATCGCACAAATGGCTTCTATGGAGGCTGAGTTTACACTTGAGTATAAGTGAAGTGATTCTGGTACTCTCCCCAAATTTTTCTTACATCTAACAGCTTAATTTGATTATCCGATAATCCGTAATATTCCTCTTCTGATGCATTTAGTACGCAAGCATACACCTTCCATTTATACACCCTCCGCCAACCGCTGCTTATGCAAAACCTCAGTCCGAAGTTTCGTGTTTATATCGAGAGTAATTATTTTCGATGATTTAGCGGCAATCAATTCCGAAATACTACTCCCTATCCCTATTCACGGCACTTTCCCGGCTATTTATTTTTATAAAAAAACGATAAGTGTTTATTCAATGCAATCAATATGTTATAAAACTCCACTGCTTGCATTCTAAAATTCATACACCTGTTGTGAGTTAGAACCAAACTACCTACGTGTAGTTGACTCACAGCACCGACTCCTAATAGATGCCACACTATGTTGGATTAGCATGTGCTAAAACTGTTTTATGATAGGGCATACTTCTAGGGTCTAGGTATTTTAAGTTAATGTGATCTGTGTAATCGTAAACTTCTGTGTATCATGTAAGCCTTTAGGGTATTACAGTTCCGCAGTCGAGTCGACGAGGGTAGCGTAATGCACCGTCGCCACTTTTGAAGTAGATCGGTTGGCTTGACCAACTGACACCAATTAGCAGGTGCGGAACTGGAACACCAGAACGGTCAGTTCACAGACTGAGATAGATGTTTAAAAAATAGTATATAAGTATTAGGTTTGGTAAGAATAAACCTCTCTTGTGATTTGAATCTTAAAAGTAAGAAGTGTTTGAATTTAACGTTAGGGCTCTTAAGTTTTCAGCCACGCGCCCGAAGGAACCGCGACAGGACGTCCCCCGCCAAGCAAGCAAGACTCGAGATCCCCAACATTTTGGCGCAGCCGGTAGGATCCAACGTCGAGTGCCAGGAAAGAAGCACTCCTACGCGGCAATCCACCAATAAGAAGATATCAGGATAACAATCCCAAAGGAGGGCAATGGAGGGAACGAAAATGGTGCATATGTCTATAGTAGGACATCCTAGTATCTAAGTAAATTTTGTCGACGATTCTTCGGTGGCCGTGTGGGCGCTTTTGCGCCGGTCATGCAGAAGAAGCAGCATTGGGGCTGATTAGCCGCTGCGGTTAGGTGACAATAGGTCAATCTAAAAGAAAACTTTCTACTTACGGTCAGGTTGAATAGGGTTGTTCCACTGAAATTAGGTTCATTTTTTTTATAATAACCGTTTATTTCAGCATTCTCGGGGGGCGTGAAACATGTGAAGTTTTGTTTAAAGGAAACAAAGTTCCTCTCTAATCCCTGTTGTATTGCGAACTCGTGCATACTGGTTTGTTTGCTTCGGAAAGAACGTGCCACGGTATAGAGCTTACGCATTCATAATAGTGGATGGTGCTTCTTATGTTCGTTCGCGGGATTAACGTTTGATTTTTCTCTCCGTGTCAAGTACCGGAATAAAGTTAGGTTCACTTTTTTGGGGGCATCGCGTGTGTTTTGTTTGGCAGCGTGTCACGTGGCTGCGGTTAGGATAATTCAAATCTCAATTCATTTAGTAAAACTGGGTATTTATTTTATTTCAATATCAGGAAATAAATGACCAGAGTACCAAAGCCATAACGGGTGCGGACGGTCGGAGGATTGAGCTGAGGCCCATTTCAGAGGTGCCGCGCACGTACCCCTATTGGCATACACCTGGTGGAAAAGCAGCACGGGAGAGAAAGCGGCTGGCTTTTCTAAGGAAGTTTCTGGCAGAACAGGCGAATCTGGAAGTGCCTCTGCCTTGGAGCGAAGCTAACATACTATGGCAGGAAAGGTTCAGACTAGAACAAGCAAACACTGGATTTTATAATTAGCTGTAAGAATTTTTGTAAATAAAATCGAAGTGTTATTTATATTTTGGTTTAGCAAAAACATGCCTATTTGGTTATGAATTAAGTCAATAAATACATTGTGAAATAATTTAAATGGTTGTTTTAGATTTTTGGCATTTGAATTAGGGTAGGTGAAAATATTGGGAGAGCTGCCGTCAACATATGTTGTCACATCAAAGTTTGTGTAGTTTCGAAACTACAATTTGCGCAAAAAAAATGCACCAATGTTTCGCACGGAAAAGCGAAACAGCTCAACAGAGCGATGTTCAGAAATAAATATGAGTATAGTTCTGCGGTAAAATGTTTCCTTGAATACGAAGATTTTCTGGTAGTACTTTTGTGAAATAAAGTAAATGAGATTACGAATAAATTACAATTTGGTATACTAATATGCTTATATTTGGGGACTAATTGGATTTGGGGTAGTCATGTTGGATTTTCTAAGGGAATTTTCAAGTGAGGTTTAAAAATTAGGATACGGTAACACTTAGTTTTTGGAGTTTGGGTTAAAAGTAGGGATTAATTCGGTCTATGGAAGCACCAGCAGAGGCGAAGATATTGCTGGAAGAGCAAAAGAGGCAGAGTGAGGCCATCCAAAGGAGAATCAGAAATTGCAGGAAGGACAGCAAAGCAAGGAAAAACAGCGAGTACTACCGCAAGCGCATAACGGAGTTAGAAGCCTTGTTGAATGTATTCAATAGCAACAACGAGGAGTTGTTAAAGTTTAAGGACTGTTGTGGTGACAAGGAATACTTTACCAAGGATTACGCGTTACACGTCAACGGTTTGACACGAGACTGGTTGACTAAATTCAAGTTGGATTTAGAAGAGCTGGAAGCACAGGAGGATAGTCCTAGTTCGCAGGAGGACAAGGCTCGAGACAAGCTTAGGTCTCTGCAAACTGAGGTAAAATTGTTCGCAGAAAAGTTGTTTGAACAACTGGAAGCGGCAACCAGCAAGAGTGAAGCCCAGGCACTCTGGAGATTAGCGAGAGACGGTGGAAACCTGTCAACTCTGGAAGCAGCAGACCAAGCGTTAGCTACTTTTCAGAGTCGGACGGAAGAGAACATTTTCCAAGTCTTCAAAGATACTGAAGAATTGAAGATAAATACGGAATTCCTCGAAAATAAAACTAGAGTACTTTCTAGGCAACTCCGGGAAACTGAAGAAGCCGCGTCGCATCTGGAGAAGGAAAACTTGGAGCTCAAAAAAATCGGGGCAACCACTAAGCCAACAAGATTGAGATCAGCTTCAACCTCTCAAATTTAAACGCAGACAGTACTTGCTCTGCCACCAGAAGTTCGCTGCCCAGAGTATTTAACTCCGGAAGGGATAGGTCGTGTGGTAAGGCCTAGATTAATATTGACTGGAGAAAGTGAAGCGGAGTTTTTATTTGACGCATCGGAAATCGGTGTCGAGCCATTTTCTCCAGGAAGTTCAATAGATAATAAGAATCAGGTTTATCCCATCATCAGGTTTAAGCCAAAATCAGAGCTGCAAAGTCCCAATACAGTGGATGATTTTTCGCCTGTACGAGCAAACGGTCGAAGACTAATAACTTTGAGTCCGTCGCTAGTTAAATATATTTCAGATCCAAGGGGCTGAATTTGGAAAACACACAAAAGGATAACTCTAAAATTTTACCGGTCATAAGTAATACAAGAATACGTAAAATGGGTATCGAGGATATCTCCAAGACCGTGTCCAGGCTAGTACCTGTGTTTACTGGTGCTGCTTCAGCAGATTTAAGGTCAGAACTCAGTAGGTTCATTCAAGGTTGTGAGCAAAGAGGAGCATAAGCCCTGATGAGTTACAGGATTTCCGATTGCATAAAGCAAAGGTTATTTGGAGATGCGTACAACCTTGTGCTGCCAAAACAATTCGCCAGTGTGAATGAGCTTTATGGCCTTCTGAACAAAACTTATCTTAAGGAGAGAACTCTGGAAGACATATCCCAGGAGATAAGAATCGGGAAACAACTGGCAGGGGAAGACATTCGCGCCTTTGCCAGGCGTTTGGAAACACTTCGGATGTTGGCCCAAGAAGTAGTCAAAAATTAGTACGATGGCGTTGGTGATACCGTGTTATTATACGAAGTTGACAAGTCAGTGTTAACGACTTTCGTAGTGGGGCTGCGCAATTGCGCTCTAAAAATTCATATGCTGAATAGCAAAACAAGGAAATCTGGAGGAATTGGTAGAAGAAGCAATTCGAGCGCAAGTCCTTGTGGAACGGAGTACGGCCGGCTTGGGGGAGATACATATGTTTGAAAATAGACAGGACAATTTAACTGCCGCTGTAATGGATAGAGAAGGAATTAATTTCGTCCCAAACGTGTATAGAGGAGCATATAATCCCGGTGTCTACGACAGCAGAGCCGCGTGTCAGAGAAATCCGCACAGGCAGTTTGTACAGAGGGCTTCCAATAGTTCGTTCTGCCATAAGCCAGGTCATACAAGGGATGAATGTATTACACGCAAGAATACGCCCTATTGTATGGAGTGCCAAATATATGGTCATGAGGCAAGTAGACAGTGCCAAATAGATAATAAATAGGATCAAAATGAAAGGCAGCCGGGTATGAGGCGCCCGGATCCACCCTTAAGGGACAGCAGGGGCAGTGGTCCTCGAGTCAATTCTATGGAAGGGAATAACCAAGGAAGAAATCCTTTCAGCACTGGGAATGTTCAGCAGCGGCCAAATTGGAATACTAGAAGAGGACAAAGGTTAGGCAACACCCAACAGGGGTTGAAATGCTTTTCATGTGGTCGGATGGGACATCGAGCTGCGGAGTGCAGGGATAGGCAGTTGAACCAGGGAAACTTCCAGCGGCCCAGTCGAGGCCAATAGACTGGAAAGCCAAAAGAAAGGAAGCAACAGTTAGGCCGGAGGTACATGTGACTTGTAATGGAGGAAGTACAGCCCAGGAAAAGGAGGAGCAAGGGGCCCTCCAATACCACGTACCAAGAATTGTAAGAACAATGGTTCAAGTTACGGAGGAGCAAGAGTCTCTCCGGGAGAAAAATTTTGATTGCGCACTGATTTGGGTAACTGTAATGGTTCGAGTACTTAGATTAAGTTTCAATAAGATTAGAGAGTATAGGCCAATCGCCGCGTACGTGGTACGAGGATGTATAGTTAAGGTATTAGCGGTAATTTTGAGGGAGTATAGGATTATAAGGCATAACTGCGGTGCATGGAGGAGAAAATTGGAAGAGTTTGGAAGTAGATACGCATCCATTTTGGAGTCAAAAGGGCGTTGTTTCATTGTGAGCAGGGTAGGAGATGCTTTAATCGAGATACCCTGCAAGGAGGCAGCTAGTGGAAAGCTAGTGCTTTTGGTAGATTCAGGAGCGGATACTAGCCTCGTAAAATCTAGTGTTTTACGGAAAGGACTAGTTGTTAACCCAAAATATGTAAAAACGCTTAATGGAGCGTTCGGAGGTTGCATCAGGACTCTGGGGTCACTCAAAATAGGGCACAGTAAAGTTCAGGAAATGAGTTTTAATGTGCACGCAGTTGAATTGGATAGGGAAGGTATCCCGGCCAATGGGATAATTGGCCGCGATAATCTCTGGGCCCGCACCATACTGGATGCGCTAAACAAGCAGTTATCATTTTATGATGATAATAAGAATAGAATCCTTACTTTTCCATTAAAGTCTTGGCAGGAAGGAACCCTGAATAGGGTTAAGAATTGTATAGAGGTAGTGAACGCAAGGTCCACCAGAGTAGTTACTATGCGTGTAAACACGAAACTTAGGACTCTTGTTTTGCACAAGCAGCAGCTAGCGGACGGCGTATGGGAGAGACCATAACGCACGTTAACAAGGGTAAAGTGTACGCTTGTGTACTAAATGCATCAGAAGAAGACTACTATATGGATAAGGATTTTAGGCCTAAGTTCACTAGTTATGATAGTTTTAAGGAACCGAGTTATGGATCGGTTAATCAAATTAAGCAGGTAGATATAAGAAAGAGAATGGAGAGAGTGCTAGAATCACTAAAGTTAGACCCAAGCGTAAATTCGGAAGAGAAGGCATCAATAGAAGCCATTTGTGCGTCATTCCATGACATATTTTTTCTGGAAGGAGACCAGTTAACATATACACCAGAGGTAGAGCATGAAATACCTACTAGGGTGGATCAAGCACCGATTAACCAGAAGCAATACAGGTTGCCACAGGCTCACAAAGATGAGATAAATAGGCAAGTGGAAGGAATGTTAAAGGATAACATTATTTCGCCGAGTATTAACAGGAGCACCGGCTACCTTCCAACGGCTAATGAGTCATGTGCTAACAGGCTTACAAGGGTTAGATTGTTTTGTGTATCTCGATGACATTGTAATTTATGGGAAGAACTTGCAGCAGCATTCGCAACGCTTGCGCAAGGTGCTCCAGAAATTACGAGAACACAATTTGAAATTGAACAAGGAGAAGTGTCAATTTTTACGAAGAGCGGTGGTTTATTTAGGCCATCGTTGCTCAGAGGCAGGAGCACTACCTGACCCGCAGAAGGTGGAATGTGTTAAAAATCCAGCGATTGCGAGGAACAGAAAGGAAGTGCAAGCATTCCTAGGACTAGTGAACTATTACAGAAAGTTCGTGGAAGGACTAGCCGGAATCGCTAGTCCTTCCACGAACCATTAATAAGTTACTACGAAGTTGCCTATTAATAAGTTACTACGAAAAGAAGCAAAGTTCGAATGGACAGAGAGATGTCAGCAAGCATTCGAGAGGCTAAGGGAGATAATTAGCTCGCCACCAATTGTGGCGTACCCCGACTTTGAGCATTAGGGGCAGTATTGTCACAAGGGGAAGTCGGTAATGACCAATAGCATTCGCAAGCAGAGCGCTTAGCGACACGGAGAAGAGATACTGCACAATAGAAAAGGAATTTCTAGCCATACTGTAGGCTACGAAGAATTTTAGAGCATATCTGCTAGGACGCCCATTTAAGATATATACTGATCACCAACCGTTGAGAGGCATAGCCAATGCCGATGCACTCAGCAGAGTACCGCAGGCACAGAAGGTATCAGTAGTGCAAACGAGGTCCAAAGCACGGTCAGATAAGGAGAAGGCCGAGAGAATGCAAAAGGATAAAGTTTATGCCACAACAGATGTTAGCAAGACGGGTGAAGATGCCCACGAACAAAGAGCCAGCAGTGTGGAATGGCTGGAGGATATAGAGGATATCCAGGCTGTGTTAAAGGGTTTCCATGATTCGCCTCTAGGAGGACACCAGGGATTCTGGAAAACCCATGACAGAATTAGGCGAGTATACGGATGGAAATGTATGCTCAAGGACATTAAGAAATATATAAAGAGTTGTCCAAAATGTCAGTCCAACAAAAGTTCAAGGTTGACAAAGATGCCAATGGTGTTAACTGACACACCAAAACAGCCATTTGATAAAGTTCATATGAATATTGTAGGTATTTTACCTGAGCCAGTTTCAGGAAATAAATACGTTTTGACGTTCCAAGATGATTTCTCAAAATATATGGCGTGCGTGGCTATACCCGATGCTGAAGCAGGTACGGTGGCCAAGGCATTCTTTGATAAAATAATAGCACGATACAACATACCTAAGGATTTGATAACCAACAATGGTTCTAATTTTGTATCGAAACTGTTCTCGGAAACATGTAAAATGCTGGGAATCAAAAAGTTGCACATAACACCATATCATCCACAACCGAATGGCTCACTGGAACGAATGCTTGACCACTGCAATGCATGTACACAACAATACTGTGCATGTATCAACGAAGCAAACTCCTTTTAGAACACTCTACGTGCTGGATTTCAACATGCCAGCAAATCTGAAGTGCAAATGTGCGCCAGTATACAATGCTGATGACCCGAATAAAGTGCAGAAGTATCAACTACAGCGAGCGCACGAGTTGGGCAGAGAAAATCAGGATTGTGCTAAGCGAGTAGCCAGGGAGGCCTACAAAAAGCTACTAAACCCAGTCGTTTTGAACGTGGGTGATCAGGTACTCATGAAGAATCAGGCTAGGAGAAACAAATTCTCGCCTGTGTGGATAGGTCAGTATGTAGTAACAGAGATCAAAAACCCAGTTACAACAGTCGTAACGATTAAGGGCAAAAATAAAAAGCTACATAATAATTTGTTGAAATTATTCCACGTTAGACCACACACCTAAATTCATGTGTTAATAGTGTTTTACAAGTGTAAACACAAGAATAATAACATGAACAAGTACGTGTGTGTATCCAATAACACACACAGCGCCGATTTTCAGAGTCAATGCCAGATAAAGTGTGCCACTTAAACTCGGGCAAGTAAATTGACGTAATGAAAATCTGCTTATTAAACACTATTGCCGAATGAAGGCAGTAGAGAAACATTTTTTTTTTAAAATATATATAAATTGTTTTATTATTTGCAATAATAAACCGGTTCATTGCACGTATTTTAAAATAAAATAAAATAAAATATAAGACAGCGGTATGAAAGAATGAAACCATATATTATGATTCAAGGGCGAGACAGTGTATGAATGCCCGCGTGAAGTAGTAAAAGAAATAATTTTTGCGAGCTGAAAATATGACTTCAATAAAGAATGAAGAAAAAAAATGGGAAGCAATAAATGCATATATATATATATATATTTTTTTTTTGTTTATGCTGTTTAGGTAGTCGCATGAGCAGCAGAGTCAATAACTGGGGCGTTTATGCAATACGTTATTAAGTTTGTAGCTACTCATAACGTACACGGGTAATATGATGCGTGGACATTTTTGGCATGCGCTATAATGACAAGCGCATGTGCCATGTATGTATGTCAATAAGTAAGTATGAGCGCGTGTAGCGCATGCATATGTTTAGCTGTAATATTTTAATTGTTTTATCAGTACGATGAAGTCGTAGGGGTTGGGGCATGAAGGTAAACGTAAGTATGTTTGGAAGAGCAATAGGGAAGTAAGTAAACGATATACATGAAGTCGTAGGGGTAGGGGCAGAAAGGTAAACGTAAGTATGTTTGGAAGAGCAATAGGGAAGTAAGTAAAGTAAATAAACACGGAAGCAGTGTAATTAAACAATTTTATATTTAGTATAAGGAATGATAATAGGAAAAGAGGAAACTCAAGGAAATTGAAAAAGACACAAATTTCTAAATATCTTTTTTATTGATATGAATAATGTAATAAAGAAGATAAGTATGGAATACAATTGATTTCAATTAGTTTGAATACAACTTCCGGGTGTACGACCCTGGAAGTATCGAACGTTGGCAGCATCGGATGTTGGTCGCCTAGCATTTGGTACAATCGGTGCAGTAAGATGGTAAGGTAAGCCGACCAAGGCAAGTTTTGACTCGTTTAACAATTACGTAGGACAATTATGAATGCGGTTGTTTTGAAGTAAGAGGTTAGAAAGGGTATTGTTAGTATATTTAGTTAATATGGCAGGTTGGTGTAAGCTACAATAAGTTAGGGAGAATAATCAGTAGGTAACAAGCTAAGAGGGCTAGTTGAGAATGGATAGTAGTAAAATCGAAATGAGGTTAGATAGACCAAAGTTTGCTTGTAAGTTTATTGTGTGTGTTAATTGAGAGAAAATCTGGAGCTATAGGCTAGCTGCCAGCGGTTAGAAAGCTAGCGTAAAATTGGCGGAGCTTCAGCGCAGTAGCAAGTAGGGTAGTGTTAATACCGAGGTGTGCCTGTATGTTTCGTATGCATTCATAGAGGGGTTTTCCACACTAGAGGTGTTATGAATAGACACGAAACCAGGAGATTTTTTTTTGAGAGAAGAAAGGAATTGGGTCATGCTATTGACAACGGAAATACATGGTCAAAGATATTTAGATATTCTCGATTATTGTAAGAAAAAAAAAGAAGATAAAAGGTCGGTCGATGGTGGATGTTAGTGTAAAGTAGTGATAATGATAATGTAGCAGTAATATAACCATAATGATTATTTAAATAATTAGAGAAATAGAAATATTTATTAGATAAGTTATTATAGCGATTACTACAGTATATGTGTAAGGTAGCTGTGTTCTTGGTAGCCTATTTGAGAGTTCCTGCGAAATGCAGCGAAACCGCGGAAGTGCGGGTGGAACCCTTGGCGGAAACGGACCTGATTTTGGAATCACTGGATAATGTTTGGTTCTCGAAAGACGAGTGGGTGGTGATATCGGAGTTTCGCGATGCTGATCTGGCGCCAGTACTGAAGAAACTAGAAGACTTGCAAGAGAAAACAACACAGCTTTGCGAGCTAAGAGCAAATACAGCAGGATCTGACGGAAGTAAGAGAGGGTGTGAGATAACGGAAGCGGAATCGATAATAGCGGGGCTCAGACGAAACGAGCAAGCTATGTCATTTCGGGGTAGCAAACAACGCGCAGCAACTCCGTTGAAGACGTCGCTAATGCTGATTACGTATTTTTGGTCTACTATACGTTCACCCAGACATCCACCTGCGAACCGTATACTCAGACTTTGAACGGCGGCACATTCTCGCCAAAGGAGTGTCGTTTTGTCCGGAAACCGTTCGAGTGGTACATTTTTTATCGCACTCCTCGTTGGAAAAGGGAGGGATCGCCGCGATCATAGCAGTGATCGTTGCAGTAATCTCATATATATTCTGCCAGTTAAGGATACCCACAACGAGAACCACAACCAACGGCGCAGCACAACAACCATACCGACAACGGCAGCCGACAACCAGATCATCAGTTAGCAGAAGTATAACGAAAGATCTTAGATGTAATATCATAGCGGAATATAAGATTTTAAGTATAAGAATAAAATGTATTGTACGCCAGTGAGAAAATAGTCGATGAAAGACCAAATATAAAAAGGGGAAAAATATAAAAGAACAAAATAAAACAAAAGAGAAAAAAAAACTATAAAAAAAGAAGTTATAGCAAAGGAAAAAAAAGAAAAAACTAAAAAAAGAAATTGATTCAAAAACAAAAAAAAAAACATAAAGAAAAGAATATAAAAAAGGAAATAAAAAGAACCCAAAATATAAAATAAGGCGGATTTGGAAAAAAAAGAAGAAAAAAATTATTCACATGTAGTGGTTTAAGAAAATGCACTGACTGTTTGAAGTGCAGAAATGAATGTAAACTTTCAGTGGAAGTTAGTTGCACTAACTTCTTTTAGAAAGAGGGGAGGGATGTTGTACGTTACGTGTAGTTGACTCACAGCACCGACTCCTAATAGATGCCACACTATGTTGGTTTAGCATGTGCTAAAACTGTTTTATGATAGGGCATACTTCTAGGGTCTAGGTATTTTAAGTTAATGTGATCTGTGTAATCGTAAACTTCTGTATATCATGTAAGCCTTTAGGGTATTACAGTTCCGCAGTCGAGTCGACGAGGGTAGCGTAATGCACCGTCGCCACTTTTGAAGTAGATCGGTTGGCTTGACCAACTGACACCAATTAGCAGGTGCGGAACTGGAACACCAGAACGGTCAGTTCACAGACTGAGATAGATGTTTAAAAAATAGTATATAAGTATTAGGTTTGGTAAGAATAAACCTCTCTTGTGATTTGAATCTTAAAAGTAAGAAGTGTTTGAATTTAACGTTAGGGCTCTTAAGTTTTCAGCCACGCGCCCGAAGGAACCGCGACTCGATATCCCCAACACACCTGATCTCGCTGTTATTTACTTTAACCGAGCCCTGCGCCCTGATGCACCCACAAAACGCTCCGTTAAGATTTCTTATGTCCGTCGGATTAACCTCCAACCCTTTCAATGTGTTAAATCCATATTTTCAAATTTTGATTTGAAATCAATAATAAAATCAACAATTTCAATAATTTGATTGAAATCTAAAATCATAAACATGAATTATGATTTATTCTTTTTAAATCATAAATGAATGGGGCGTTAGTAACTGCAATAAAAATGTGGCAATCATTTATTTCATTTTTAAGCGATTGCAGTCAAATTAATAGAAATTCTTTACAGCTCTGATGTTGAACAATATAATATTGATTCTTATACTTAACTTTGATTTTTTTCCTAGGATCCAGTTGAGACTTCCATCCTGAATTGAAGCTTGTCAGATCACCGGTGTCTCATAATTTTTCATTGAACACCACAAAGAGTGATCTTCTTCTCAGATGGGTGATAAAGATTTGAGATTGGCCTGAATGTCCTTTTCTTTCTTTGTACATATTAACCAGTTCCTACAGCTCTTTCGTATAGGATTTAAGTTTTTGCTTTAAATAAGGAGAGCGATGTTTTTACCACTTTCATCTTATTTTTATTTGTTCATACATTACTTTTAGATTATCTTTAGGTAATCCTGCCCAGGGCTTGGTGCAAAAATGCTGGTTTATAAAAAATGTATTCCTTCGAGTCGAAAGCCTCCCTAGCTAGTTCTTATTCGCCAATCCCTTGCAGTCATAATTAATTATGATGTAAAATATAATAATAATTGTAATAATAATATCTTTAGGATATTTCTTGTAGCGAATTTATTGACAAGACAAGTTGCAATACTAGTTGCAATTGCTAATGTGTGGTTATTCCACCGTAATAATTTTTCAGAAGAAGAAGAAGATTTATTGAAAATTTTTTCTTGGCAGATCTTATAGCTATTTCGGACACGCCACACAAGCAATGTACTATGACAGCACTGAAATGTAATAAAAAACAGAGAGAGAGAGAACTTAACGGAACAAAGGAGGGGTAATAATGAGACAGAGCTGATTAGAGTGTGGTGGAATGAGACAGTACATGGACAGAATTTGTTCAGTCAGTTCACCACCTGCAGTTATCGTAGTTGTCTGGATGGACAGATTCGATTCCTGGGAGGATTCATAATTGGTGTGCTGATAATAAAAAAAATTCTTGGGGAAAAAATTGCAAAACCATATTTTTCTAGTTCATAGTGCTTTATTCTATTTAGTGGAAGTGGAGTGGAATATCCTTCAGGATATTTAGTTTCATATAGCTTATATCCGTCGAACTTTTTGAACCTTGTCAAATGGTCAGATATTACCATAATATCAATTTTAAGTTATTTTAAAATATTTGAAGTTAATTTTTATGAAGTTCAAATTGTAAGAGTAATCATGGTTTAGAAAGAATGGCCTGTAGCCACAGATTTTTATTTAACAAAAACTCCTTGTTTATATGCAGATCATATAATTTTGCTTTATTTTGATAGAGTTCCTTACAGTGCTCTCTTAGGAATTGTCAGTTGGGGCTTTCTGCCCATTTTCTTGAGGATATGGTATTTTTTTTAGAGACAGAGGGTTGTCCGAAATGATTATAGTTTTTGCATACTTCGCCATCTAATAATTAAACACACCTTATTCCATTGATATATGCAAAACAGAAATATTTATTAATAAATTTGTTTAACACATTTAATTAAATTTCTTAAAATATTTCAGAATTTTAGCTCCTAAAGGTGACATCAAAATGGTTGTACAGGATTGCATGCAGGGTATGGGAGAATTTAGCATCGATAAAGCTAAATCTCTTTGCTTGATTGGACCAACAAATAATGTGAAGAAGCTTCTCGGCAATATAATCGCTTCAGAATTAGGTAAATGGAAATTTATCCCACATTATCTATATTGGGTGTGCCCATTTCCTATATATATGAGAAAGGAATATCCATGTTGTATCTTTATGAAAAATTATTTATCTTGTTGTGCTTTTAGGTCTCTCACATATATCAGCAATGTTGGTTTGGAATACACATTATCTTACATGTCATATCTAAATTGCTTTTTGGTTTTTCACAACCCTAAAAATTTTCCTTCGAGTCTGAACACGGCAGATCCCAATTTCAAGTCGACTGTACTATTTGAAATATTATCAATTGTACAGAAAAATTGAAAAAGAAATTATTTATTGTTAAATTTTATAAATTTTGTGGTGTTTCAGCATTTGTACATTTTTTTTACATGAAATATTTTCTATTCGAGTTCGTCGACAATGCATAGATTTTGAATACTTCGCCATCCAATAATTATTGTGATGGTAAGACTACATGCCTTATGTTCAAAAAGTACCCGGAATTTGTCAATTAAACTAAAACGGTTCTATTATTCATTGATATTTATGTTTCCCTTCAAGGTAATCTCCATTGTAATCAATACACATATTTATGATTTTCATAGGCCGATTTTAGAATCGCATTCAGCGCCTTCTATGAATTCTCCTTTATCGCCACAATCGGTTCAAAATGCGTTTCAAATCATCTCAACCCCAAAAATCGTACATAACGCTCTGTACCGATCCGAGCGAAGCACCAATATCGGCTGCTATCTCTCTGATGCTTACATGACGATCTTCGAGTAAAATTTTTTTACTTTTTCGATGTTTCTGTCAGAAGGTCGCAAATCATCAACCACAGTACAGCCCACTTTAAATTATTTATAAATGCTTGTATTTTCGACATTATCGAGTCTCGGTAGACTACCTATAACATTTTCAATGATTTCGCACATGATACGAGTATATTGTTAAAAACACAAAATGTCAGACAGCCTCTGTGCTCAACTAAATTCGGCTTAGCGAAATTCGCAGAATACACCAAACAATAACTTGATTACAAAGCTATTACGCACATACTCTCTGATATATTGTGCTAAAAACTTATATGTAAATAACTGACAAATGTACTAACCTAAATTTGTTTACAAACTCCGGGTACTTATTGAACATAAGGTAGCACCCACAAATTTGCACACTGCTAACAAACTATTCGAATATATATATATATATATATATATATATATATATATATATATATATATTCCCATATATATATATATATATATATATATATATATATATATATATATATATATATATATATATATATATATATATATATATATATATATATATATACTCGTATGTTTAGTCACACTGAACAGATCAACAATTGCACTTTATGTTTATTTTTTATCAGTACAGCGAAAATGCACCTTTGACAAAAATCAGCACACGCAAAACCAAAATTTCATATAATCAAGGCCAACACTTGCTTGTTGAACTCATTTCCCTTCAAAGTAGCTGCCCAGTGCATTGACCCACACCCTGTACTATTGCAAGGGATTCCTGCAATTATCTGCGATAAATCGATTGAATTGTGCTGAAAAACAAAGTCTCTGTTTCGATTGTCTTAAAAATGATCACACTTTACGAGACTGCAAATCACAGAGCTGCACCGAGTGTAACAAAAAGCACAATTCATTGTTGTCACTTGGAAAATAGCAAGATCAAATCAACAATCCAGTACAGAAACTAAGTTGACTGAAACCAATTCTTCGGTAACATTAGCTGCAGCTAACAATTTGCCGGCCTGACAGGGCCATGTCTTATTAGCAACAGCTAAAGTCCAATCACAGCAAATAACGGACAATCTGGTGTTTTCAGCGCAATCTTGGATTCCAGGTGTCACATCAACCTAGTAACTGAGCGACTCATTAAGAAATTGACCATTGCTCCAACCAAGGCGTTAAGCATTGAAGGCATTGGTCAAAGGGTGCAGACTGCGACTCAACGGGTCAACGTGAATCTGCAATCAAGAAGAGGCCATTTCGAAACCAGACTAGAGGATTTTGTACTACAAACAATCATTCCAGCTCAACCAGCTCAACAAATAGACGTCTCATCATGGTCGATTCCTGAAAACATACAATTAGCTGACCCGGAATTTAACCAACCAGGAAAAATCGATGTTCTCCTGGATGCTGAGTTCTACTTCAGCTTAATGGCAACGGGCCAAATCCAACTATCCACTGACCTACCAGTGCTACAAAATACATCACTGGGCTGGATCATAGGTGGAAAGAGCAAGGGTGAGTCGACAAGCACGGCAACTTGCGCGGTTTACAGTGAGGACGAAGTATCAACCAACGAATTGATAATGCAATTTTGGAAGCTTGATGACGCCAGGGAAACTGATGATAATCTGACAATCGTGAAAAGGCAATGCGACTCTCATTTCATACAAACCGTACGTAAAAACACAGAAGGCCGATACATAGTAAGGCTACCATTTTCCGAAGATCCAAGCACTTTGGGAGAGTCAAAAAATCTTGCATATAAGAGATTCCTGGCAATAGAATGGCGTATGGAAAGGAACTCTCCATTAAAGGCACAGTACGACGAATTCATGAGGCAATATGAAAAGTTAGGACACATGAGCGCAATCAACTCCGAAAACATTTTACACCCACATTAATTCATTCCTTATCACAGCGTGCTTACGCCAGAAAGCACTACGACAAAGCTGAGGGTTGTGTTTGATGCATCAGCCAAAACGGCATCTGGACAAGCCCTAAATGACATAATGTACACTGGCCCAACGGTTCAAAGTGATTTATTCTCAATACTGTTGCGCTACCGACTACCAAAATTTGTCTTCACACCAGACATCGAAAAGATGTACCGACAAATCCCAGTCGACCCAGCCGATAGAATGCTACAGTTGATCTTGTGGAGAGAAAAGGAGAACAAGCCCATAAGGTACTATCAGCGTAATACAATACAAAACCTTATGGAACATCGTCAGCACCATATTTTGCCACAAAGTACCTACAACAGTTAGCAGAGAAGAACATCGGAAGGTTCCCACTAGGCGCACAAATATTACGCGACGATTTCTATGTCGATGATGGCGTGAGTAGCTCAGACAGAAACAATTGACAACACTACTCCACGGTTCAGGATTCAAACTACGGAAATGGTGCGCCAATCATCCTCAGCTGCTAGATAGTATATCTCCAGAGGATCAGGAAGTTCATCTTGACTTTGAAAACTCCATGACCAAAACATTAGGACTAACCTGGATGGCAAAATCTGATATATTCTATATAAAGGCGGAGTTACCTGATAATACAACAATAACAAAAGTCTCTATAATATAAGACATAGCAAGAATATTTGATGCACTAGGTCTCGTAGGTCCAGTAGTCATCACGGCAAAAATATTTATTCAACAACAGACCCTGTTAGCAGCAGCTAGGCAGCGATTTTGGGTCATAAAAGGAAAGACAATGGCACGAAATATTGTGCAAAAATGCATTCGCTGCACCAGAGCCAGGCCGAAGCTATACAAGCAAGTGATGGGAAACCTGCCTTCAACCAGAGTCACTCAAGCACGACCAGTCGTCAATGCCGGTGTCGATTTTTGTGGACCCTTCTGGGTACACTACAAAATCCGTGGAAAAAAACCACATAAGGCTTACATCGGCGTCTTCTGCTGCTTCGCCACAAAGGCAGTTCAATTAGAGGTAGTCAACGATTTAACTACCGAAGCCTTCAGTGGATCGCTAAAACGTTTTACGTCTCGTCGCGGTGGATGTGATACCATATACTCGGGCAATGCAACCAATTTTGTTGGAGCTAAAAATAAACAAGAAGAGCTAAACGAATCCATTTTTGCCAACGACTCTCGGGAGAAAATCATTAAAAAGTTGTAGTGATCGTGGAATAAATTTCAAATTCATACCCCCTAGAGCGCCACACTTTGGGGGCTTATGGGAGGCTGCGGTCAAATCAGCGAAGCATCTAAAGCTTCCGAGCGATTTATCAGCCTCGCTCACGTATGAAGAGCCTGACACCGTTGTCATCGAAATAGAAGCAATCCTTAACTCTGGACCGTTAGCTCCAATATCAACAGATCCAAAGGATTTAACAGCTTCAACACCGGGACATTTTCTTATTGGAGAACCATTGACTGCACAAATAGACAGAAGCACGACGGAATGGTGCGAGTGTTAGACGTAAAAACATCAACAGGTGTGTGGAAACGTCCGATTCACATGCTTGCACCACTGTTTAGTGAGAAATTTTCTGAAAGCCCAGACATAAATCGAGATTCATCACAAGAGGCGCAGCCTGAGCAACAACAGTTATTTTCAAACATGGATAGTTTAAATGACATACCCAGAAAGCAACGGAAACCAACTAACAACACCATTCTCGTAACAGTCCTTCTATCCCTACTGTTACTTCCTGCAGCAATGGGCAATACTATTCAGGTTCAAAATTTTGGTACAAATCCTGGAATATACTTTGAAGCAATTGGCAGAACAAGGATTGAACAGCAGAATGGAAATTGGTAGTCTACTACGATTTGAATCAATTCTGGGAAGAAATGAAAATATTCTCGTCTGGGGTAGCTACCCTTCAACGTCTGTGCTCAAGGCTACAACAAGATACTGCCTGCTACGTCCTGATTAAGAATTTTGACGACACAACAAGGGAGCTTACTCAGGACAGGGCTCTGCTCTCGACTAGTCGTCAAAAGAAATCAGCCCTCAATATCGTTGGAAATGTCGCTCGTACCGTGTTCGGTGTTCGGGACTCTGACTATGCGGAACAGATGTCGGAAATAATCAACAACGTTAAGACCGACGAAGCACACACTGTAAGGCTTC
Source organism: Clusia tigrina (assembly GCA_920105625.2). NCBI lineage: Eukaryota > Metazoa > Arthropoda > Insecta > Diptera > Clusiidae > Clusia > Clusia tigrina. Next base: position 1,256,449 of record CAKKTE020000572.1, read on the forward strand.
TTAAAAACCAAACCTCTATCATTGATTCCATCATAAATGTCATCGAACACAATGCGCTTACAACAAAATCAAATATCGTAGATCTACAGCAGAAGATGAACTCAATGATGAAACAAATGGAAATTGAAGAAGAACAAATCAAATTCTCCCAACTCATTGCACCACTTTCAAACCAATTAACACTGATGGCAATCAATTTACAGCGGGTACAAGCAGAAGTAATAAGTTTACTCACTGACACCCAGCATGGAAAAATCAGTCCGTTGCTGATCACGCCTCAACAACTGAAGAATGAAATCAACATTATTAAGGCTCATCTTCCTCCATCACGACTTCTGCCCACAGAACAAGATAATATGGTGAAGTTCTACAAAATCACGAAGGCGGAGGGAGCAATAACCAAGAATGAGGTCTTCTTCGAAATTCAGCTGCCCTTAATCGACCAACAATCCTTTGATTTTTTTAATCTCATCCCAATTCCCATGGTCAAAAACAAAACTATGATCAATCACTATTGCAACCGATGCACAATTCTTAGCAGTAAATGCGCATCTAGATGAGTACATTCCACTGAGTGCAACCGATCTGAGAGCATGTTTTAAATCTAAGGAAGACACCTACATCTGCGATAACAAGAAACCCATAATTGGAAAGGAATCATCCGTGCATTCCTGCGAAATTCACATGTTCAACGACAAGAATACTACGCAATGCAGACTGACACAACTTCAAGGAACCCTGGGATGGATACAAATGCATCACAGAAATCAATGGATATTTTTAACTACGTCAGACTATGAAATATCAGCAGTCGGTACCACAAATCTGAGGCAATTAATACTATCAGGATCCGGCATATTAATAATGAAGCCTAATTGTGTAATTAAGGGAAGCCTAGTCACCATTCAAGGCTTCCATACCTCGTCTAGCACCATACATACATCATACACAAGATTCACTGTCATCCAAGACTTCAATACATCTGAGGAAATAAAACGGATTTTCAATACAACATACACCAAATTTGACATCAAATTGGAACAACTCACCATACTCCAAAACCAACTAGCAAGTGAAGACTTCACCAATCTACCAAATTTAATACAGTCCAACAGCCAGCATCATCATGCGGTAAGCTACTCCGCACTCATCATTTCCACGTTTCTTCTCATCATAATACTGATATTAAAATGTAAACGCAGTGCTCCGACTATCCCCACACCTCAACCACGTCAGCGACAGAAAACAAATATCACTGTTCACATATAATCCAAAATTGAGCAAATATTGAGCAAAACCAGCACACGCAAAACCAAAATTTCACTTGCTTGTTGAACTCATTCCCCTTCAAAGTAGCTGCCCAGTGCATTGACTTGGGCGATCATATTTCACTTGGTTGCAATGTGCGCTAAATTATTTATGGGAATGATATGATCATGTTGGCTCGTGTTTGATTATTGACAACGGTGCAGTTTTGTCCGTCACTTTATTGTTATTTATATTTTAACCAATCTGCATAAAATTGATTCCAATAAAGAATCAGAATCATTAACTCCCTAAGTGTTCTCTATTAAAGTTATACGATTTCAAGTGACCTATAACATTTCGACAAGTTCTTGGTTTATGTACCAAGGAGCTAACTTCAGCAATATATTTATATATATATATATATATATATATATATATATATATATATATATATAATATATATATATATATATATATATATATATATATAAATATATGTATATATATAAATCAAAACTTCGGTGGGGTGGGATAACTCCAATGCTAAACGCATCGGAAACGCATACGAGTATACACAACTTGAGATTTATCCAAATTTGTGAATATAATTTGGTTATCCAAAACTAGTTTATGCATCTTCATAAAATGTGACAATATCGAAAACATGCATACAAAGATAATGTTTATAATTATATAATATATATTTCCAGTATCGCCATGGGTTAAATTACATGGCAACTTTATTTTCATAGTCGTGTTTTGATAATTATATAAGTTTAAGAGTATAAAAGCTTAGTTGATCCCTTATATGGGCTTTGAATACGGACAAAGGTGTGAATTATCTAATTGAGTTTTTAAATTCATTAGATTTTTCTGGAATGACCCTTCCCATATTGTCAATCTATCTTGGTGCGCCTATACAAGTATCTTCTTCGCAACTGCCACTTGGCGTGTAAGTGCTCCGTTAAATCTCGTGGCCTTTTCGCAGACTGCTTTCAGATGCTCTTTGAATGTGAGCTTGGAGTCAATAATTACTCCCAGGTACCGAAGTTGTTGTCGGGATGCGATCTGATGGCTTCCCACTGGGATGGTGAACCTCTCGGTTATTTTCCTCATACTCAGTAGTACCGCCTCTGTTTTATGTGCGACCAGTTCCAGCTTTTCACTTGTGAGCCATTCCATAACACACCCAATTGCGTCATTGCATCTGTTCTGCAGTGTGTGGATGTGTTTTGCAACCGCCACCATTGCGATGTCATCTGCGTACCCGATGAGCGTTACATCCATTGGTGGGTCCAAGCGGAGTATGCCATCATACATGATGTTCCACAGGATAGGGCCGAGTACAGATCCTTGTGGGACGCCACCCGTGACTGCAGAGCGACGAACGCCCTCATCAGTGTCATATAACAGCACTCTGTTCTGGAAGTAGCTGGATATCAACCTTTGTAAGTACACCAGAGCGCAGAAACTCTGAAGTGCTTCCATAATCAGAGGCCAGCTCGCTGAGTTGAACGCATTTTTTACGTCCAGCGTCACCACCGCACAATACTTCTTTGTACCTCCTCGCCATCGCTTGCCACTTGTTGCATCACGGGCTATGTCCGTTACGGCCTGAATGGCATCTACCGTCGAACGTCCCCTTCGGAAACCTGACGGTCTGAAAGTCCACCATGTTTTTCTACCGCCTCCTGGAGTCGTTCACAGATAATCCGCTCCAAAATTTTGCCTATCGTGTCTAACATGCACAATGGTCGATATGCTGAGGGTTGGTCTGGTTGCTTTCCCGTCTTGAGCAGTAGTACTAGTCGCTGCTGTTTCCATCTGTCTGGGAATATACATTCGGTTATGCACGTATTGTACATCAAAGCAAAAGCCTCTGGCCTCGCCTCTATTGCCGCTTTTAGTGCCACATTTGGGATACCATCTACACCGGGAGCTTTGTTGTACGCGATTCTCCTCAGGAGCATGATTACATCGCTACTGGTAACAGCTGGGATGTCGGTAATTGGACCCTTGCTATGATTGGGCATTCTATCCGTCTGCTGTGGGAAGAGTGTAGCTACAATAGTTCTCATCAGGGCGGCGTCAGTTGGTTGTGGTGACCTGCCCCCTTTTAGCTTACTCATGACCACCTTGTAGCCTTTTCCCATTAATCCACATCACCATTCGCACACATCGACTTAAAGCACTCATTCTTACTGCTGCGGATGGCTACTTTCAATGCTTTTCGGCATTTTTTGTATTCCGCTCGTAGTGTATCCCATGACGGGCGTTTCGGAGCGCTCTGAGCCTTTCGACGGGCTTTAATACACCTGGCGGTTGCGATCTCCTCATTCCACCAATACACTGGTTTTCTAGCGTGCCGATTTAACACTCTTGGCATCGCCGCGTCGCAGGCTTTGCTGGGTCCGTTGGTGATGCTATCCGTTATGGCCGTGGCAGTACCCATGCTGATTTGTTCTTCTTTCCAAACTATATCAAAGACCTCCGCATCAAAAGCCCGTACTTTCCAGCCTTTTGTCTGCGCATTGCGCATCTGTTTTGTACGCCTTTGTGCCGCGTTATCCAACTCAATAACTATGGCCACATGGTCGCTCTGCGTATATATGTTACTGATAGACCATCGCGCGATGCGCTCAGCAGTGCTGTTCGCAAAGGTCAGGTCTAGTACCGACGTACCCCTGTGTGAGTCAAAAGTGTACTGACCGACCTGATTGAGTATGACGAGGTCCAAGGGCGTCAGGCACTCCAGCAGAATTCTGCCACGCTGACTAGTGCGCGTGCTCTCCAAGTTGTGGACCAAGCGTTGAAATCTGCCGCAATGACCACCGGCGATTTCCCTCGTGCCTCCTCCACCATTGATGTGAGCATACGCTCGAAGTCGGCTATACTCATGCTTGGCGGGGCATAACAGGAAAGTAGGTATAGACCATCGAATTTGACCCAGGTGTAGCCGTTTTCTGTGGCAGCCATTCTTTGTTGAAAACACCTACCGTTCGGTATCCAGATGGCTGCTTTACCACTGGCATCCGTCACCCACTCGTGCCCATCTATATTTTTATACTGTTCGCACAGTAGGGCTATATCAAAGTTTTGCTCGTTCACCGTTTGGTGCAGTAGGTCTTGGGCTGCCGCGCAATGGTTTAGATTTAACTGCACTATTTTCATATTCCGCTGTTTATTTTCGCCTGCTGGCGTACTGGGCACTTATAACTGCCTGCCGCATGATCCCCCTTACATAGTGCACATTTTTGCTTGTTGGTACACGTCACTGCTTTGTGGCCGCTTCCGCCGCACTTCCTACACAAATCGGTTCTATCTACCTCTTCCTTGCATTGTTGCGCCAAGTGTCCGTAGCCCCAACATTTGTAGCAGTGCTTGAGTGTCACCGATTCCCGGACCCTGCAGGAAACCCACCCAATGCGCACCCGCTGGGCCTTCAGGACCTTTTTTGCATCGTCCACTGGCAGGCTGATATAGGCGGTTTGAGTGCCGTTATATCCGTTTCGCATACTTCGTATGGCGCAATCGTCTGGTCGCATGATGCCGCATTGCTCGTGAAATGCATCGCAAATCTCCGTTGGGGTGGTAATCTCATCGAGGTCTCTGCACTGGATGGTGAGCATATGAGTCTTCGCTGCCACCGTTGCCGCCTCCTTCAGCACCTCTGCGATCGCAGCTTGGTAAGTCGTTGTCTTGCGTTCTTCAGTCCGTTTCAATTCGATGATCAGTGCGCCTTTTGCCGTTCTACGAATGGTTTTGACGTCCTCGCCAAAAGCTTTAAGTGTTGTGCTTGTCTTTACCTTCCGCAAGATTTCTGCATACGATGCCTCTCCGGTTTTTGCAATAATGAGAGCATCGGGCCTCGGGCGGATCTTCTTGACTACTTTTTTTTGTAGCTTTTGTGGGCTCCTTGGTTCCGATATCCCGCTTGACTGTTGTCTTCCGTTGCACTAGCTGCCAATCGGTCTTAGTGGCTTGCTCCGACCTGTTTGGTGCTGCTCTATCGTTCTGTTGCTGCAGCTGTTGTCGCTGTGGCTTCGGAGACACAACACGAGTGCGTTTTTTTGTTGGAAGTGGAGATACCTCCACCATGCCGTCCGCTTGCGATGCTGTCCTCGTTCTCTTGGTCTGCACTCTGCTGATCCACGGTGACGTTTGCGTTGCCTTCGCTATGGCTTCGCCTGCTTTTTTGCGGATCTCCTTTCTTGTTGCTGATAGGTGCAGTCTACTGATATCCGCGAGAAGGGATCTCATCGCCTTGTTTATATTACGCTGACTATCCATCATGCCGGTCAGCTCTTCGATTGTTTTTCCCATTATTATGAGAGTATCCGCACTCACCCTGCCCTTCATTTCAGCATTCTCTCTCTCGGGGTTAACAGTCGGTGTTACCAAAAATTGTGTGTCGATCCATGTTGGAGTCGAAACTACGTCGCTTTCGGTGTCACAATTCTCATCATACTCTAGTCCCCGCACTACAAGCGGTGCACTAATGCACGCAGTCGCTTTGCGCACCCCGGGGGGCGATCGCTGGATGCTCATAGTTTCGGTAAATTTACACTATTATCCCTATCCAATTTTCCTTTTCTCTTTTTTTATTTTTTTTTATATTTTTTTGATTGTATATTAATTAATTAATCCCTTTGGGGAAAAAATAAACCAAAAGGGGAAAGAGAATCCAAAGGGGGGAAAATAAAACCTAAAGGGGGAAATAAAAAGTACACTAAAAACAATACTTATCTGATGTCCAGTCGTATTGGCAACACTTTTTTTTTAAAATTTTATTGAGAGTCCTCTCTCTCCACTCAGCTGAGCGAATAGAATATACAACCTCCTACGCTCTCTAAATTTATTTAGGATAAACCACTTGTGAGTTCGCGCTCAGCACAACGGATAAACCGGTCCAGAGTCAAGACTGCCGCAAATCACGCACAGAAGCACCCGAATTAAACAATTTTAATTTGATCGCGTCAAAGAATCCAAGTCGCACTATTCACTACACGGGGTGCGCACTTTGGCTACTCTTTTCAGGATACTTAGCACAAATCAAAATTGTATTTACAGCGCAAACTTTCCTCTTTTACAAAATATACCCGAAGCAAAAAATTTTCACTCCTACTCAGTTGGCATATATGTACACAGTTTTGAACAATTTAGTGTGTGTGTGGGTGTGTGCTCACAATAGAAGCGACTGATTTGAAATCAAATTTTATTTTATGTTTTGTGTGGCTGGGGTAAAATGACAATGACACAAGAATGATTTTTCTGTATGGCAAAGGTTTCTTATTCGGAAAGTGGGGTTTAAACCAAAGCATTTCTGGTTTTGCGTATAAGAAAGATTTGCCAAGTCATGAGAAAGCATAATGCGTGCATATTAGAACATTTGACAATATAAAATAAATATGCATGCATAGGATCTTTTATGAAGATCGAAGCGCAAGTGGTAAAGCGTTGGTCTATCAATTTTATGATGCCGAGTTCAAGTCCGCTGAGAAATGTGTTTATTTTTATATTTTTTTAATTGTTCATCCTTTTTTCAAAGCAAAGCAATAATTATTTTTATAAAAAATATTAACAATAGTTTCTACTTTAGCATAAATTATCCAATATTAAATAATTTTACTAAACCACATTGAACTGCTGCTGCTATAGCAGATCATTATAGCAAAGAAATTTATATATTCTAAAAATTGTCATAACGGTGTTTCTTAACTCACATATATAAATTCATGTGGGCATGAAATTGTGTTAGTATTTTAACGATTTCAATACCTCTGTTTATGTTTTTTTATACCCTTTACCTTTAAAAAAGGTAAATAGGGTATACTAACTTTGTGCTTTTGAGAGGGGTTTGCAATTTCAAGAAGGAGGCGTGGTAGGTATGGTAATATATATATATATATATATATATATATATATATATATATATATATATATATATATATATATATATATATATATACAGATATGATGAGAATCACTTTCTAAGCAATTTTTATTTTGTCCGTCCGTCTGTCCGTCCGTCTGTGGCCACTTTTTTTCTATACCGTTATAGTTATTTTCATGAAATTTTGCAAAAGTATAGTCTGGACAAAGATATAGGAACCAGATTGCTATATGGGCCGATTTGGACAAAGACCACGCCTACCTCCCATATAAGGAGCTTTTTTCACCTTTTTTAAAATGACTATAACTTCGGTCCGATTAATGGAATCGTGTCGCAATTTGGCAGTTATGGAGATGTGGGTCCTATTAAACACTGTGCAAAAAGTGGGCCGAATATATTAATTGCCACGCCCACTATTAACAAATATTAATAAGGTAAGATCTGGTAGAGATTTACGGACGAAATTTTACGGGAAGGAACATGTGGACATTACAAAGCCATCTGCAACAAATGGGGCTGATCAGAGAATGACACCCCCACTTTTGATATAGGGAACTTTCGGGCCTAAAATTAAAATTAGCCTACCTATGCTCGTATTGATGCCAGCGGAATAAAAATTTGCAGAAATATACATGGGGTCCATAATAATGTGTGTGTACAATATGGAGATCAAAATACAACTGCCACGCCCACAATTTGCCAAAATTCATTACTATGTCCCTATTATAGATTTATCAACGAAATTTCACAGGAAGGTTGCGTGTACTAACATTAAACACGACACAAAAAATGGGCGTGTTATTTATACAGCCACGCCCACTATTGACATATTATTATAACTTACGACCTATACAATATTTTTGGACGAAATTATATATTAGTGGTTATATTGACACTACAAAGGTATACACAGGAAATATTGTCGATATGATCAATTCAAACCCTACCAAAAATTACCGTTAGTATGCTCCTAATGACGATTTATGAAGAAAACATCCCAATTGTTGAACTCGCACGTACAAGAAAAGGTAAAGGGTATTTCGTAGTGGGTCTAACCCGACTTTTTAACTCGTTTTTGATGCTTTTGCGCAATTCTTCTGAAGAAGCTCATCAATTTCACAAAATCTCATCCAATCAATCATTTCGTTCGTCAATGAATATGTGCAATTTTAGGATGTTTTTGTTTTTTTCGTATATGCTATATTAAGTAAATTGTTAGATTGGATTTCTCTTATGCTAGGAAAAGGAAGAATTTTGCAGATGTATTAAAATTTTTTATATTTCTTTTATATTAATACATTATTTACAAAATAAAAATTAACTTAAATTATTATAATTAAATTAATAGCATTATAATATATAAATACCATGCAGTTGCCTAGAAGAACTTACACAGCAAATAATTAAAAAATAAAACTAAAAAGAAGTCCCAAATATTATTCACGAATGTAGGTCAAGACAGATTATTTGATTTAAAGTATTTTCTATATACTTATGTATGTAAGTGGATACACATCCAAAGACAGGTACACATGCATAAAGAAGCACGAAGCAGTAAGAAGTTTTTGCACATTTTTATTAGTTTCCATAACTAAAATCTCCACGGCAAAGCGATAGTGTTCACGGTTGTAGTATTTCGAATGGCGTTTGTGAAAAAACATGCAAGCAAGTCGACTTGGGTGAGCCCTGCACACATAATGTCCATCTACATTTTTAGAGGTAAATGTCAAATGTAATGGACAAAAAGACGCACCTTATATTAAAATTTGTGTTACTAAACTTTATTTATCCTAATATAAATTTAAAATTTGTTGGATTTTTAAATACTTGAAATAATTTTTTATAGATTTTTGATTATAATAATTTTAGATAATGAAGTGGTTTATTATGCGTTGGAACACAATTATGGTTGAACTATATGCAGTATACGATTTTATCTACAAAACTTTGTAAATCAATGTAGAACACGAACACTTAATACTAGATATTGAAGTTCATACAATTTACTTCAAACATGAACATATCATATACTATGTAAATGCGGAGAATCAGTGTTCATAGATATGTATGCACATATTCATGCACGCACGAGTGGTTTAATTTGTAATGGAATGTGGTTATAGTATTTCAAGTTAATTTGACAAAGTAAAAAAAAAACGTTTAAAACCTTGATTTTGTTGACTGTACCCTTAATCTAAAAATTATTTAGATAAATTTTGTGATGGAATAGACAACAGACGACCATATGTATGAATATTAAAATATTAACACTAATTTTAGCAAGATTGGTCTTTGGTGCATAATTATTTTTTCTTTAGATTCACTCAGAAAATGTTTGATCGGATCCTGCTAAAGCGAAAATATAAAATCGAAAGAATAAACTTTGCTGAGATTTGTCAATTCTGAAAAAATTCAAATATCAAAAATTTCATGACAAATTGAAGTCATTATGTTTAAAGAATCCAAACAGCATATAAAATAAAAGCACCACACATGAAGGCGCTTTCATTTTCATTTCTTTCATTCTTTTTATGGGACAATTCGCTACCTGCCAAAATAATCCAAACAAAAATACGTACATTCACATGTATGTATGTGTGTATATGATTTGTCAAGATTGAATTACATAATACTCCACCGTTTCCAGTCTTCTCCTTTAACAGACAAGAAATAATTCTGCTCTAGTTTTGGTCCAGTAAAATGATATAATACTGGTTAATTTATGGAAAATAGTAAAATACTTTTACTACTATATAAAAAAAACCGATAAACACAGCATTTTGCTGGGGCTCGGAACCTAAGCCAAAAAACTATAGACCAACGAGCAAACCATTGAGCTAAGGACACTCATACTATTTTTGTTGATTTTGGAGTTACCTAAAATTTCTATAATTCTGTACATAATATCCCGCAAAAAATAACTTTTAGTGTTCTGCTAGTGCAGCCATGAAGTTTTGCTCTGCAATTCGATGATTGCTTTTTTTGGGGATAAATCAATAAATTAAATCAATACATAGTAGTAAACACGCAAGCAAGCCTAGAAACATTCGCACATGTAGTAGAAAGCGAAAACCATAATGTGTATCTACATGTTTTGCTTTTCCATTGCCGAGCACACTTCGGGTGTTGACTTAATAATATAACCATAGGTAGCTACGGAATTTTAACTCATTTCGCTGAGTGAAGAAAACGATGTAATGTCTTTATATCGGGTCCGCCATCTAACGTTTTTTTTGTCAACTAGTGCTTATTTCGTAAATGGTAACACTTAGCTCATGTCTGATTTGACAGATAATTAGTTTTATCCTGCCGCTGAACGAACATGGTTGTGTATACGCTTGAACAACGCTGGGAAATATTGCGACATTACTTTGAAAATCATGGTAAGGTTGCAGAATGCCAAAAAAATCATTTGCCAAAAAAATCATCTTTTCAGATGAAGCTCATTTTTATCTTGGCGGGTATGTAAACAAGCAAAATTATCGCATTTAGGACACAGAAAACCAGCACGCATACATTGAAAAGCCGATGCACCCAAAACGAGTCACTGTTTGGTGCGGATTTTTGTCCAGAGGCATAATTGGGCTATTTTTCTTCGAAAATGAGCAAGGAGTGGCCGTTACAGTCAATGGCGATCGTTATCGGGCCATGTTGAACGAATTTTTGTTCACAAAAATTGAAGAGGACGATACTGGCAACATTTGGTTTCAACAGGATGTCGATGTTTTGCGCCCTGTTTTTGAAGATCTCATTATCAGCCGCAGAGCTGATATCGTTTGCCCACCTCGGAGCTGCGATTTGATACCGTTGGACTATTATTTGTGGGGTGCCCTCAAAGATAAGTGTTACGCCGACAAGCCAGAGACAATTGACGCTTTAAAGGACAATATTCGTAAAGCCATTGGTGAAATACAGCTGCACACAATCGATAATGTGCTTAAAAATTGGACCGATCGTGTAGGCTACTGCATGTCAATACGGTCACAATACGTGGATGCAAAACTTCGGCCAAGAAGATATCGGCTTGTTTCAACAATTCACCGATAAGAAGCACGGTGCAAGTGGTGCCATCGCCCGTTGAATCATCCTGAGCTGTACTTGCCCTAGCTATCATCGAAGCAGTAGGATGTTCAATTTGCATTTCATGAACTAAAACATTGCCATCCTTCGTGATTTTAATGTCACCCGCACCCGAGACCAACCTAAAAATATTTAAATTTGATTAGTATTGCATACACATTAATCCATATATGATATTCAAATATTAAGGAATTCTAAAACTGACGTCCCTAGAAACTCAGTAAAGTTTTAAATCTATTTCGCTTTCTTGTGTAGCATAAAGGAATATAATTTGCAAAATGGATTTGGCAACACGTAGTTTATCCGTGTTTTCCTAAGCGTTTTTTTAGACAAACTGTTGCACAGAAACACTTTTCGATTGTTATTTAAAATTAAACACACTTTATTTAATTTTAATTTAACTCAGTTTGGTCCTTTCTTTATTATGTGGCTCTGTGGCTCTTTTCTGTTCACAATTTTCTTCTGTCTATTATAAACAATTCTAAACTTATGGCTCTTTTAACAATCACTTCTTTTTCTGTGATATGTTTCTCAACTCAATAACTACTGAACTCAAACTGTAAGTCGTCGGACCACTAAACATTCGACAAAAATCAGACAGTTATTCTAAGCAGCGAAAGCAAAGGGAATAACAACAACAATGCAGCGGCTGAATAGAACATTGGAAGTAAATAACTTCAAATCGCGCTGTTGTTGTTATTCTTCTTTGCATCGAAGATGTAAACATCTAACGACAATGACTACATAATGGTCAAACGGAACCATATTATGTATGTATGTATGTTGGTGCTGCTGTGACAATTATAGAAAAACAGTATTAGGGTGGCCCGGAATACAAGTTTACAAATAATTAATATTATATAAAATAAAAATTTATGAAATAAATGATGGAGGGCGATCTTATCCGACATTCTCCCCCCGTTGAAAGGCCTCCTTTTCAAACATCATCTGGAGAAGGTAAGGGAGCCACCTTGTGTATGGGACGACGAAACAAACCACTTTTTGTTTTCAACTCGACTACTCGGACTCGTCCATCAGGGCCGGATATAGGTTTCTGTACTCGAGCCAATAGCCATTGTTGTGGTGGGGTGTTGTCCTCATGGATAATGACTAGTTGGCTTTCTTTAATGTTTGGCTGTGCGTTTAGCCACTTTGTGCATTGCTGAAGCGACAATAGATAATCTCGGGACCACAATTCCCAAAACTGTTGCTTTAAAAACGCAATACGCTGCCAACGGGTGAGCGACGATTGTTTCGTGACATCAAATATTTCGTCTGGAATTGCGATTAACGAAGAACCAATAAGCAAATGACCTGGAGTAAGCGCCTCGCCGTCATTTGGGTCGTCTGACATCGGTGCGATAGGGCGAGAATTTAAAATTGATTCTACCTCTGTTACGAGGGTCTGCAACTCTTCGAACGTCAGACATGCTTGGCCGATGTTTTTCAGGAGCAACGTTTTGGTAGATTTAACTGCTGCCTCCCACAGTCCACCAAAGTGGGGGGCACGAGGGGGTATAAAACAAAATTCAAATCCGTTTTGGCTGGAGAACGTTTTCATTTCATGGACAACTTCATCGCGAAAAAGTGTGGCTTTGAGCTCTGCCAATTTATTGTGAGCCCCAACAAAATTCGTAGCATTGTCGCAATATAGCTTTTGGGGTATGCCACGTCGTGCCACGAAACGCTTGAGACATAAAATAAAGTTGTTTGTTGACAAGTCGGAAACGAGCTCCAAGTGTGTTGCTTGACTTGACTATCCATATCTTTTGCCTCACGATGCCCAGTAAAACCTTCGGACCTGCGTGCAAATGTTTGCGATGCAAATGTTCAATGTACAACTTGACAAACCGATGGTTTTTGGGCAACAAAGCAGGAAAACGAGCTTCGTATGGTATAGGTGCGTTGGAGAGTCGACCACCAACTCTTATTAAAATTACAAAGCCATAGCCGACTTCAGTTTTATGCAAGAATGGCGTTAATTTTTGCAGCGATGGGTGAACTAATTTCCCCTTCTCAAGTGCGGTGATGTCATCTTTAAAAGTGGCTTGTTGTATATGGGCCACAATTCGCCAAAATATTTGATCCATTTCACAGGGGCTAATATGGACTAGGTCCTTGAGCTTCAACGAACGGTTTACTGGGCATCTATTAAATAAACGAAAGATATAAGCAATTATTCGAACAATTTTAAAATATGATGAATGCTTATCAATTATTTCCTCTGTGATTGATGGTGTGACGTCAGAACACTTGAAGGCTGCAGACTTTCTACACTCGATTGGATCCACGGATGTTGCTTCTTCCATTTTAGGCCATTTAGAGGGATTCTCTTGCAGAAAAGCTGGACCACTGAACCATATCGTATTGGGCAACTCTTCAGCGCTACAACCACAAGAGACGATATCAGCCGGGTTACTTTTTGAAGGAACGTGTCTCCAAACGACATCTCTTGTTTGTTTTTGCAGCTCTGAGACACGATTGGCGACGAAACATTGTAGTGTTGACGAATGCAATTTTAGCCATTGCAGAACTATTTTGGAGTCAGTCCAAAAATAGGTCGATGATACAAATTTTTCAATTTTAGGTTTAATTTTGTGCCACGTTTTGCTTAATAAGACGGCAGCACATAATTCAAGACGAGGCAACGACTGGGCTTTTATTGGAGCGACCTTTGACTTGGCGATTAGCAGAGTTGTTTTGTACGTACCTTGGTCGCTAACTCGATAATAAAGCCAACAACCATATGCCCGTTGAGAGACGTCAGCGAATCCATGGATTTCTCCTTGCACGTCGAGGAATGTCAATACATATCGAGGCACTTGAATATGTTTAACCAATTTTAGGTCTTTTCGTATGTGCAACCAACATCATCCCAGGCAAAATTCTGGACCCATGTTTCCTGCAGTAGAATTTTGCAGCGAATTACCACAGGACTTAAAATTCCGAGCAAATCGTAGATTTTGGAAACAACGGATAACATGGACCTCTTTGTAGGAACAGAGACTTCGGGCAACTCGAATCTGAAGCAAAACATATCAACCTTAGGCTTCCAAGACATTCCTAAGGCTTTGGTGACGTCATCTTCAGCTATATTAATGATGATGTCATCGTCGTGAGTCTTCGAAATTGCGCTGCAGTTACTATTTCATTTAGCTAGCTCGAGCCCATGCAAACGCAGAATGTGGACTAATTCAGCTCTTTTAGTGAGTAGGGTGTCGACATCGTTCGCGCCAGTGAGTACGTCGTCTATGTAGAGGTCTTCGCGAAGAACCTTTGAGCCAATAGGGAAGGAGCCACCATATTTTTCTGCAATGACAAACAAACTTCGAATTGCTAAAAATGGGGCAGACGACAAACCATATGTGACAGTGTTGGGTTGAAACACTTTTATTTCTTCCTCCTTGCGGCTTCTCCATAATATGAGTTGGTACCTTCGATCTCTTTCGTCGATACGAAACTGGCGATACATTTTCGAAATATCAGCGGTGAGAGCGTATTTATTTAATCGAAACGAAAAAAGTGTGGTGATAAGGTCCTGCTGTATTGTAGGGCCGACCATAAGTATATCATTCAACGAATGATTCGACGAAGTTTGAGCCGACGCATCAAAGACCACTCGTATTTTTGTTCTGGTGCTTTGTGGCCTGAGGACACAATGGTGAGGTATGACGTAATTCGGACTACGTAGCGAGCTGTGATAAGGCGACATGTGTCCCAATGACAAGTATTCCTCCATGAACTCCACATACATAGATTTTAAGACCGAATCACGTTCTAAGCGTCTTTCGAGCGATAAAAAACGCTTTCGAGCTATTTCGAATGAGTCTCCTAATATATTAAGCGATTTGTTAAACGGTAGACGTAGTTGAATTCTATTGGCCTGATCGATGCAAACGTTTTCTACAAAGTGCCGTTCACACGATTCTTCTTCAAGTGAATATTTTGATGGGGAAGTTATATATTCCTCCACTTCCCAGAATTTATTTAACATTGACTCAAGGTTGCAAGTTGAAGTGCTTGTTGCGAGATTACAGGTGGGCAACGACGATTTCAAAGTTGAAGCAAAAGTGCCACCGACAACCCAACCAAACTCTGTATTGGTGAGACAAGGCATATTACTCCCCAGCGAAATACGACCATCGAGCAACAAGTCAAAAAATATTTCGGTGCTAATAAGCAGATCTACATGCTGCGGCTTACCGAACATAGGGTCTGCAAGTTCTACGGAACTGGGTATCTGCCAATGTGACGTCTGAATGTACTCACCAGGTTGTCGAGCAGCTATAGACTTCGTAACAGCAAAACTTGAGGACCACTGGAACGAGGTTACACGGGATTTGATCGTAGCAGCGACACATGACCTTATCTTGGTTCGAACTTCACCAATTCCGGATACTTCTTGGTTGTATGGCGTTAACTTCAGTTGGAGTCTTTTAGCCGTTTCTTCTGCAATGAAATTTATCTCGGAACACGAATCAAGAAGAGCTCTTACCGGCTGAAATGTGCCACAGCTGTCCAATATAAGCACTACTGCGGTTGGGATGATCGCTCGCTTAAATGATCGTACTACCAACGATACTGGGTTATGGTTGGTTGAGGTAAGTTGAGTCGGAGCCTGTTGAGACGTTGATGGGCCAGCTTCTTCAGGACCACTAAATTTATGTAATAACGTATGATGCGATGACTGACAAATTCTACAACGAGATTTGGATGAGCACTTCGATACTAAATGCCCCTTGCGAAGACAGTTTATGCAATGTCCGCTACGCTTTACAAAGTTAAAGCGTTCTAAAACAACGAGAGACGAAAACGATGAACAAGTTGATATATTGTGCTCGGATGAGTTACAATAACCACAATTCGAATTTGAATTCACAAATGTATGGGAGGGCCGACTAGAACCTGATTTTGGTTTCGCAATCTTCTGGTTTTCAATTCCATTTATCTTTCTTCCATGGCTCTCAAGAAATTGACATCGATGGCTTAAAGTGTCGTAAGAGGTGTCCCAAGATGGCAGCATTTTAAAATCCTGCTTCTCATCATAATTTTCCTTCGTATCAGCGTCCACTTTAGATAACACCATGTGAACCAAAATGGCGTTCATGATGTCCATTTCTGAGCCGAGCGACAACAACGAGCCACGAATAGCAGCTACAGTGTCAATAATATTCCTTAACGAACCACTATCACCTTTGGGCATCGAAGTAATATTGAAAAGAGCGTTGATGTGTTCCAAGAAAATCAGCACCTTATTGTTGTACCTCTCTTCTAACCGCGTTAGCGCCTTCGGATAATTTTCTTTCGTTACGGTGTACGGCTCCACCACTGCTAACGCTGGACCCGAGAGACAACTCAGCAAATAGTTAAATTTATCAACAGCAGTAATTGATGGATTCTCATGGACCATGTTGTTGAAAGTTGAGATAAACCTTGTATAATCCGCGTACTTTCCATCAAATCGAGGCAACTTTAACGAGGGTAGAAGATTGGGATTTGAGCCGCCAGCTATAAAATGGATAAAACAAAGTTGCTTAAAATATGACTCCAATATCTGCAAACGGCAATCCAAAATGGTGGGGTCAACTTTATCGCCATCTTTTTCAACCTTCTTATGAAGGTTAGTTATATTCCGCTTCATGTGGCTGCGTTGCAATTTGAGCGACGCCAATTCTGAGCCACTCGCAGGTACATCTTCAGCTAATGCTTCAACTTTGTCGGTAGACATTTTGTTTTTCACGTCAAGTACTTAAAACACGAACCAATAATATAGAGCCGAAAAATTAAAGCGCGAAACACTTATTGCGACGCCTCAAATCGAGTATATATTTCCCGTTAGGATAATGCCGAAAATATGTACGGGAATGTCTATGGTAACAAAACCGTATTTGAACCACTTTAAAGAGCGAGCTAACGAACCACTATTGCCAAATTCGAAAGGAAAGGTTCCCGCTACAGAAATCACTGAAGTAAAATTTCTCCACAAAAAAAATATACACGGCCGTAATAAAATTGTGTCTCAAAATTTCGCAGTGGCAGCAGCAGCAAATTCCTTAACTGAAGCGACGTAATTCCAACGATGAGTTAACTCCAACGACGAAATGATGAAAATAATTACGTCTCTCCCATGAAGGCACGAAATACTTTTGTGCTCCCCGACATAATTCGAAACACTTTATTTTGTTTTTTAAAAATAAGCTAATTTTATTACGAACCGTCCTGCCACGGTCGCCAAAATGTTGCACAGAAACACTTTTCGATTGTTATTTAAAATTAAACACACTTTATTTAATTTTAATTTAACTCAGTTTGGTCCTTTCTTTATTATGTGGCTCTGTGGCTCTTTTCTGTTCACAATTTTCTTCTGTCTATTATAAACAATTCTAAACTTATGGCTCTTTTAACAATCACTTCTTTTTCTGTGATATGTTTCTCAACTCAATAACAACTGAACTCAAACAGACAAAAATCAGACAGTTATTCTAAGCAGCGAAAGCAAAGGGAATAACAACAACAATGTAGCGGCTGAATAGAACATTGGAAGTAAATAACTTCAAATCGCGCTGTTGTTGTTATTCTTCTTTGCATCGAAGATGTAAACATCTAACGACAATGACTACATAATGGTCAAACGGAACCATATTATGTATGTATGTATGTTGGTGCTGCTGTGACAATTATAGAAAAACAGTATTAGGGTGGCCCGGAATACAAGTTTACAAATAATTAATATTATATAAAATAAAAATTTATGAAATAAATGATGGAGGGCGATCTTATCCGACACCAACTTATTTATTGGAAATATTAGGTGCTAATTGAAATAGTTGTTTTATAATTGTAGACCCATTATTTTATATATATTTTTCTTTTGTATATGGTTCCGAGGCAGCCATTTGAATAAAATTATATTCCATTATTAACCGGAAGGATTGTACTTTAAAGAAAAAAAAGAAATTTGCGAAAATATCCACTAGTTTTTTTTTGTAGAAAATTCAAAAAAAAAAGTTATTTGGCGGACCCGTTAGTATACTAGCTGACCCGGCAGACTTTGTCATGCCTACAAAGGCACATAATAAAATATTTATGTTCTTCCTAATTGGTTATTATATATGTAGTATATTTTTAAACGGGTATGTACCAATTTTTAACAGAAGAAGACTTCACCCACGAATTTTAAATCAAAAATCCAATTAAAAGCGTTATGGTCCGATATGTTTATTACAAATATATAATTGTTTGGGCTTGTAGATCTTAAAATTATTTTTGCCTCTTTCAACATTTACACAAACTGCAAACTGAAATATCAGGCTTCAAAATGATCTTGCCCGTGGTCAGTAATTTGTTGACAACAATTACTAAAATTTGTATTCTTCGTGGCCATTATGTAACAATTACTTATCTCTTTTTAAAATAATTTCGTCACGCCCTCATCACTCAGAAATAAAAGCCTTTAATTTTCAGAAGCACATATGCATTAATTTCCATTAAAACAGAAAACAACAATTTGGTGACAGATTGTTCTTCCCTAAGGGCAGTACTACGGGTAGTATATTTTGTACCCATAGCGGACCCGGCGAACTTCGCCTCGCCCCACTCTTCAGCCTTCAGACAAACTCTAGAGTACCAATACAACACAAATATTTAAATTTTCAATGAGATTTATTTGAATGGAATCAGTAGAGAGCGATTTGATGAACAATGTTTTTCGATTTGTTTTCCGGCGCAAAAACAAACAACGAAGACGGTTTCCCAACACGCGAACAGGCACCGTACATCTGACCGTGCGAAAAACAGGGAAATTCGAGATTAATCCCACAGACTTCTAATGATTGGCCTTGCGATTTATTGATTGTCATCGCAAATGCTAATCGAACGGGGAACTAAATCCGCTTGAATTGGAATAGAAGGTCAGTTGGAATAATGGGAATTCGTGGGATTTTTTTGAATTTGCCCTTGATGATTGTCGCCTGAATCACATTGTCCATTAGCTTTTCGACGGACAACCGCGTACCGTTGCACAATTTTGGAGGATTGAGATTGCGCAACATGATTATGATCGATCCTACTTTCAGCTGTAAATTATGCGGCGGAGTTCCTGGTACATCAAGCGGCAAAAATTCCGTCGGGTAGTTGGTCGCTTCATTTTCGTCGGTCATGCAGTCAACAGATTTGTACGTAAGCAGTTGTCCGGCGATTTGACTTTGAATAATTAAGTTTAAGCTATCGACGTCCTTATTCTTCGCTGCTAGTATTGCCCGTTCACCAATCCAGTCAAAATTTTGTAATTTTGTGCAATGCCGTTGAACACTTTGCTGATGAGTTCCTCCTTGGACGATGTGAATTCCCAAACATTTTCAGGGAACGATATCAATCCAGTCGACATATTGTAACGAACTTACTTACGCTGGGGTATACTTAGCGGTGTCCAGGGTTCGTCAACAGAAATTTATTCTAACGATTTTGTATTTTTATAGTTTTTTATTTATTTAAAATTCTATTGTACTTAAAGAACTAACATATAGTTTCCCTCAGTAATTAATGTAAATCGTAGGTTGCTAGCTAGCGTAGTGTCTAGTGTCCCAGTGGAGTCGGTAAAAACCTTAAATCACGGTTCTGTCTGCGTCAGTTAATGTCCCAGTGGAGTCGGTAAAAACCATAAACCACTGTTCTGTCTGCGTCAGTTACTCTCCCAGTGGAGTCGGTAAAAACCTCAAACCACTGTTCTGTCTGCGTAAGTTTATGTCCCAGTGGAATCGGTAAAAACCTTAAATCACTGTTCTGTCTTTGTTGAGTTCCCTAAGTGTTCTCTGGAGCTAAGGTCTTCGCTGGTGTTGTGTCGAGGTGTCGGTATCGTAGAAAAAGGCCAGTGGCTCGGTTGCTGCTGCTTTTATAGCCCAGCTTCAGTAGCAAAGCTTCCAGCAAGTTCTGTTGTTTTATCGATTTGATTTAAAAGCAACCGTCACTACCGCTGCAGAATTCCGCTTGTTGTCAAGCACGTGGCATTGTCTGTTGTTGCACGCTCTGTTGTTGTTGTTGATGATGTCATGAGCGTCGATCATATTAGAGGTGGGTTTTGCCGATTGCTTCGTAATAAGTGTAATAAATTACATTCTTCTAGAACAATCAACGTCGTGTGAGGTCCGTTGCTTATTCAAATTTGGTGTTGGCGACGCAGTTAATGGAGGAGCGTAACTATGAGCGGTTTGAGAATTTACGTTCTCACAACATCAACAGGAATTTGGCCGTTGCCAAGCTCCAGCAGTTGTATCGAGAATTCAGCAGCCGATGGGTCGTTCTGCAACGCGTCTCTCATGTTTGTGGTCAGTTCCAACTTCTGGACATGCCGCCACAAAGACGACGATTTTAGGCACGCGTTAAGATCATCGGTAGCAGAAGATTTGGGGATGACGGGAAGTGTTTGACGAAAATCTCCGGAGAGCAATATCAAAGCCACACCAAATCATCTTAGATCACCTCGTATAACCTTCATCGTTCGGTCAACTACCTCCAAAGCTCGTTTATTCGCCATCGTGCATTTATCCCAAATGATTATTTTGCATTCTCGCATCAATTTGCCTGTCGCCGAATTCTTGGTTATTGGGCACCTTGGCCTGTCAACTGTGAGAAGATTCATCGGCAGCTTCAAAGCGGAATGTGCAGTTCGACCGCCTTCCAACAATGTGGCAGCAATTCCAGAAGATGCAACAGCCAACGCAATTTGTGATCTTGACCGAATTGTTGCCAGAATCAACAAAATGACGAATGTCTTGCCTGTCCTACCGGGAGCATGGAGAAAGTAAATGCCTGACGTTCCATCGTCAACAACCTTCATTAGCAAATCGTACACATTCTTCTGCTCGAGATTCAATAGTGCCACATTTGTTCGTACTCTTTCGGACAGCTCATCTCGATCATAGGCTTGCTCCCATTGCAATTCGGAATTGAATGCATCGTGGATCGAACGATTTGGCGCTGGCAATCCTAATGTCAACAGCAGACTGCCGCACATGAGCAAGCACATGTCTTCGACCAGAACTAAAACATCGTTGCGTATCTCTTCGTTAATTTCAAGATTGAAATTCAAAGTTGCCGTGCGAACTCTGTGGAAAATGTCGTCAGCCATATCGTCCTTGTATTTGTCAAACAATGCGGTTGGGTTCGATGGATGATATGTGGCTATGATGATCGCAAACAATGTACGAATATGATTCGCTGGCGCAGAAACAATTGCATCGGCGAGCGTTAAGTCCCAATGTGTATCGTTTTCGAGCAAATTCAAACGTTGGCAAGCCTCCCGAAAAGTGGCGCACAGCACACCAACCACAGTACAAAGGGAATCGTAGGATGTGGGGCCTCTGATGTTCACTAAAAGCAAGCGAAGGATCAACTGTGTATATTTGTACGAGGGCATCAGTCGAATAGACATCAGCGAAGCCAACAACAGTATCACCTTTTTTCCGGAATTGGAAGTTCTTCGATCCAGAGTTCCATGTATAATAGCGTGGCATTTCAGAATATAGTAGAGTCCTTGCGAATGGATCGCTTTGGCATGTCGAAAAGAAATTTGTCAATGTTGTCGCTGGTGGTCGTTCTGCTCTTAGCGCTGCATTTGCTTCCGTAAAGTAGACACGCTGGCCGTTCTCCAAGTAAACTGCCAAATGTACGACAGTCGGGTGACGTTCGTGTATCGGAAATGAAAACAGCTGCCAAATTGCCTCGTTGCATCTCACGTAACGTCTAAGTTGAAATTTCGTCACCTCGTCGTTTGCATTTGGATTTGATTGAGTTGCAGTACTCAACATTGCAGTGCGTTGAGAATGTTTTCGACAAAAGCAGACAATATGGAACGATCCAGCGGTTATCGACGACGACATCGTCATCACGATTGATTCACCTTCATCACGATTGATCTGCCATTCTCACTTGGAGAATGACGCCGATACAACGGATATCCGTCCATTCCACTGATTGTGTCAGCTACCAAGGGACAGGGACAACGCTTTGTGCAGTTTCCGTTTTCCATGCACGGTGAGGCTGGGTTCTGGACTCCGCAAGGACTATGGATCATATTCGTTGTCACAACGGAATGAAGCTCTGGATCAGTTTCTGAATCTGGTATTTCGGCAGAAATTATCGAATCAATATATGATCTGGTCGGATCTTGTCGAACATCCAAAGCAGAATGTGTGCATGTGGTAATCCACGCTTCTGCCATTCAACTGAATACATCCAACAACGAACTACTCCAAAAACATTTTGCTCTGAAACTCATGAGTACTCTGAGCTTTTGCTTGAATACTCGTGCAATGATGTGTCGGTCGCTAGATGTTTGCCCTGTCAGCAACAGAGTCGTAATTTCAGGCTATTTCGGATTGGAATAAATGTTATGAATAAATCCGGTCGTCCGTAATTCCACACGTACGTCATTACGTCTTGAGCGTACTCATGCATATGGCGCGGGCTTCCAACATAAGTAGTTGGGAGAATGGTCAAACTACGGTTGTTGGTCGCATCTTCTTCAGTAGAGATGGCGTCACGCAAGTGAATATACTCGTCTGATCGTAACTTTGACTGATTATAACGAAGGAAATTGAGACGCTCAGTTTCGAGCTTGACGTACATGTCGCCGGAGAACTGTTGAAACAACCGGCCATATCTCAACAGATGATTGTCAATTTTTTCCCGAATCATAAATCGGAACGCATAAAAATTCATTGAGCTGACCTTCTTATTCATTTCTTCTCCTGAAATATGAATTGTAACTAAGTTGTAGAATGAGAAAGAATAAATGACTTGTAAACAAACCTGTAGTTGGATTGACCATTTTTATATTGAAGTGATAGCCATCCTCTCCACCTCAGAATATCAAAGGGTATTGAAGTGCATCGTATGACCGATGAGTCTCGTACACGCGCTGAAAGTGTCCACCATCCCGACGCTTGAGAACAATATCACGTGATTCCACATTCTCTCCAACAATCACCACTGCGATTTCATTGATAGTGGGAGCATTAAATTGCCTTGCATGGCCTCCAGCGGGTCTTTTGTCTGCTCTGATAATAATTTTGTGGTCGGCAGAATGCCTTGTCTCCAATACGGTTTTGAACAATCTAACCAACTCATTATGCTCATGCATAAGATTTTGCAATTGGTCAATAATTTTACGTTTAGTTGCAGTAAAAAGTGCACAACGCTGATCTAATTTAAATACCGAATCACCAACGATATAGATCTGAAGAAACTTATGATCTTCGTTTGGTGGTGGTAACAAAGCGCCCGCTCGATGATAAATTTGACCTTGAATCTGAATAGTAGGAATCAATTTCGAAAGGAATGAGAAGAAATGTTGATTTTGATAATAATGAGACGCCATTACCTTATAACTCGGATTATAGTCGGGTTGATCAACAACTTCGGCTCCAAATGACGTCATTTGAAAGCATCCATTATATTTTTCCGATTGAAACTCCAATGCTGGCAAACGACAGACAATGAACCGATATCAACGCAGCGAAAGTCTTTGTAGGCGATTGCAGAATCGTATCCAAAAGCAGCACGATTCAAGTCTACATTTACGACTGCTCTTCTTCTAGTATTATTTTGTCGAATTTGAGGTGGTGATTGTACAGCGCGAAGCTGTGTAATATGGGCTCGTCTCCATTCATTTTGTTCTGCACGTTCCTCTTCTGTTTGATTATCACGGATATTCTGACTAATTATTGCACGACGTGTGCGTCGTCCAAGGTTTGATCGTCTAATAGGAGGCTATAGTCAAGCAAATAACTCTCCCTAAAAAACAATAAAGTCGTTTTTGATTAATCCAATTCAAAAGAAAATTATGTTTAAAGATACAAACTTACGGAATAAATGTTTCTGTATGAATGCTCGCAATCCAATTAGATAAACTCACTTTTTTCCCACAAAATTATTTTCTTTAAAAATGAATGGTTTGATAAATATTGCACTGAATTTCAATTGATTGAAATATATGGATATAATGCGTGATTTACGACAATCTGGAATCAGTTTAATAATACACAAAACTCGAATAAATTGCGGCAAGAAAAATACCACATTTACTGTAGGACTGATAATGCCAAAATGACACCTGTGTATTACACCGGTTGCTTTTTAAGACGTTTCGTTACACTGAGAACTTTCTATTTTTTTATTTGGAAAGGCTTTAATGAATAATTGCACACGTAATTTCATACAAAAAATCAATTTGCGATTTTCCAATTTTCCGCATTGCGCCTTTTCCGCAATTTGCCGTGCACTACGAACACTAAGAACTTTCTATTTTTTCAGTTGGAAACCCATTGAGGAATAATTTCACACAAAATTTCATACAAAAAATCAATTTTCGATTTTTCCAATTTTCCGACTTTTCCTGAGAGATTTTCCGAGTTACCGCATTTCGCATTTTCAGCAATTTTCAATTTTTTACACTAAGAACTTTCTATTTTTCCATTTGGAAAGCTATTAAGGAATAATTTCACACAAAATTTCATACAAAAATTCAATGTTCGATTTTTCCAATTTACCGACTTTTCCGGAGGGATTTTCCAAAATTTTCTTCCGTAAAAACCTTCTCCTCGAAAAAAAACGAACAACTGACAAAAAATTTTACAGAAATCGGCCCAGCCGTTCTCAATTGATGAATTTCTATACATTTTTCGCAACATTTTTATATATATAGAAGAAGAAAATATATAAACAATACTCGTATATATGCATTAGTTGGAAAAATGAGTTTAGTCAAACAGGATGAAAAATTTATTGTTAGGAATATTTAGTTTCCAACCAAAAATTATTTTAAAGTCAACCATACGAGTAGTTCACTTTCACCTAATTCCATTAGAGCTTTAATAATTGGCCCCTAAAATTGTGGAAAGACTATGTCATGATCAGATTAATAGAAATTTCTAATGGTCGTAAATTTGAGAACGTGTCGATATTCAAAATCTTTATGTCAATCAAAATTAGCTTATTTAAAGAAATTATTAGAGACGACGAAAAGTATAGGATTCTATATATTTCATGAAAATGATGATGTTTTACCAGTGGAGAATGCAAAGCGTAAAAGTATTAATATATTTGATGATGTTGCTTATGGGAAATAAAATAATATTCGCTCATAAGTTTGCATGCGGAGACATAAAAACATAGATAGTTTTTACTTATGTCAACCATATACACATAAACCCAAACATTTAATAAGTGATAATTCGTTGTTATGTTTCGACAGGATGAAATAAATATGAAGCATATATACAATGATAATGTTTGTGCTGATATGAGTTGGATGAATTTCACAAAAATGTATATTCTATGTTGGGAGGATAAATATAGCTTTCTAGTCATCAGTAAAGATGATCCTTTACATTGCCTTATTATAGTAAGGGGGTTGATGTTATATACAACTATCAAATAAATATCCATCCCTGATATCCTATATCATACTTAATACTCTGAAATGCAACCCTTCATTATATTACTTTTAATTGCTATTTTTATGTAACTCCGTTTTGCAATAAGCTTTAATACTTTTAATAAATCAGTTGACATTGAAGTCTCAAACGTGTCAGTCTCAAAGTTCATCAGTTGATATATTCATTCAGTTATAAATGAAGACACATGGATTATTATAAGTATAGCAGGATATCAGAAATCAACACTTGACAAAGATGTTAGCTGAAAAAAGCCTGCTAAGAAAATGAATGAAAAAGTTTTGCAAGATATTATAAAAGCCAGAAGCGTATAAGGAAAAAAATTCAAAAGTATTCGTTTAGGAGGAGCAGAAGATACATACCTATTAACCTATTACCAAACCTCTGAATGAATTAATTGAAAATATCAAATTGAAAATATCTGACAGTAATGCAGATGATACTTTTTTCAGCCAAGGAAGCAACACAAACCATAACACAGGTCTGCGAAAAAAAATTTCATGTCAGCTGCATGAGATATTTTTACTGAATTATATGTTTTAAAGTGCGCTGATTTCAAAAGTGATGGCCATTTTTTTCTATCACATAAGGATTTTTTGCAAATTCAAACACAAAAAATTGGTTAAAGCACTCCTTTATTCAAAATTTTCAAACAATTAGTATTTTTTTTTTAAGCAAACGAAATATTATTTTGATACATATACTTATTCATGTTCTTTATGAAACCTTTTCTTCTTTTCCTTGATACTTTGACGAGTCCTTTTCCGATTTCCATCTTCAGTTTCTCACTTAAGCAGCCAACAGTAGTCAGCAAGCATAGTGACATCCCATCGCCCTTGGTACCTTCTCTCGATATCACGGACATCCTGGTGAAATCGCTCCCCCTGCTCTTCACTGTAAGCTCCCAGGTTTTCAGGAAAATAGTCTATGTGAGAGTGTCAAAAATGGACCTTCAAGCTCGTCTTGCAGCCTTGAGCTTCGTGTGCTGCTAGCATCCGTTGCACAATGGTTTTGTAGTTAGGATCCTTAGTATTTCCCAAAAACTTTCGCACTACGTCCTTGAATGATACCCAAGCTTCTTTTTCCTTCTCATTCATAGTTTCCACAAATGAAGGGTCCGTTAAAAGTTTTCTTATGTCGGGGCCGGTGAAAACCCCCTCTTTCAACTTTGCTTCTGACAGCTTCGGGAATTTTGTACATAAATATTTGAAACAGTCTCCATCCTTTTGCTGCGATTTTACAAATGGTTTCATCAACCCCAATTTGATATGGAGAGGGGGCAACAAAACCTTTTCTGGTGGTACCAAGGTAGTGTTTATAACATTCTTCTCTCCAGGTTTTAAAGTTTCTCGGGATGGCCAATCACTTTTTTTCCAGTGCTGTTCTCTGGCTCTACTATCCCACAAGCATTAGAAGCATGGGTATTTGGTCCAGCCTGCCTGCTGACCCAAAAGCATTGTCAGTATTTTGAAGTCCCCACAAATCATCCATTGATGGTCTTGATACTTGATTTTTTCCAGGATAATGGCCAAATCGTTATAATCTTCTTTCATATGCACTGAATGTCCAATCGGAATCGAGGCAAATTTATTTCCATTGTGCAATAATACTGCTTTAAGGCTAGTCTTACTTGAGTCAATGAATAGGCGCCATTCAGATGAGTCATACTTTATATCAAAGCGATGTATGAGTTCTTCCACATTATTGCAGAAAACTAAATTTCCTTCTTTTGAGAAAAACTGGGTAAATTCTTTTTCTCGGTGTCTGTACCAGTAGAAAGAAGTGCCAGGTGATAAAAGGTTTTTATTTTTTAATCTAGAACCTAACAGTTCGGCTGCATCTTTTGGAAGACCTAAATCTCTTACTAAATCATTGAGCTCACCTTGAGCAAATAGTTGAGGCCTTCCATCTTCGTCAAAAAAAAATCTGAGCTTGATTCAGCCGGAGGAGATAATGTAGCTTCGTCCTCCAACTCACTAGGGTATTCATCCAAACTTGAAGGTGGCTGCGGGATAGATATCTCGGAGCTATGGGGCACTGGACGTATAGCTGAGTCAAGATTAGGATAACTTATGTTTCTTTTGTTTTTTGAATTGAATCCCTTAACGTTAACTGAGCAGAAGTAGCTGTCAGTAGTGTGATTTTTCTGCTCACGCCATATCATAGGAATTCCAAATCGAAATGCATTTTTCTTTCCCTTAAACCACAAACGAAGATCTTCTTCGCATCTTCTACACACCTTATGCGGGGCCCATGGTTTATCTTGATCACCAAGTTTTAATTTAAAGTAGGCAAAATAAACTTTCCTTACAAAATCACTTATATTTCTCTGTTGACTTTTAATAGTGAATTTTACCACAGATATAACAAAAACTGTTTGGAAAAATAACACAACCCCTTGTAGCCATGATTAACAGACAACAGCACTGTTCACTTGAATGTCAGCATATATACTGAGAGCTTTTCTTTGTTTCAAGCGATATACGTCATTTGACTTGTCTCAACCAGAGAATACCTTTTAAAGGTATTCAGAAGTAAACGAAGGTACTTGTGCGTGTTAGGTTGTACAGAGAGTAAATGAGTGTAGCAATAGACAATGGATAAAGCGAAAAGCAATATGTTAGTATGAGTAAAAAATTGGTTGCCATGCAAAGGAACGCTGTTGAACGGCGGAATTATAGGGAAATATGTACATATATACTGGTTTATTACCAATGAACATAGATGCTGCAATATACATAAAAACTTATGTGATATAATAATTTTAATATTTTTTCTGTTTTGGGGAGGTCAAAATCTGTAAGAAAATGTAAAAAAATCCTATGCAGTTTTTTGGTCGCAGACCTGTGTAATCAGTCAATATTAGAACCAAATTTAACACATTTGGAAATAATTGCTAAACTAGATAGTTTATATAGAACACATAAAGATTTAAATGGTGCATGGAGATTTGATAGTGCTTTGAAAACTTATGATGATAAAATACAAATATCAGACCCAAATTGGGCGATAAGACCCAGTTTGTTTGAATTATTATTCTTTAAAATACCAATGAATTATGATGACAGTGAATTAGAAATTTATAAAAATATACTATTGCAGACGAATATACTATTGCAGATGAATTTTTATATAAATGAACAAGTCAAAGGTACTAGCTCATACAAATATAAACAAATAAGAAAGAAATTGTTTACTGGGAAAAAAAACCATTATTAACTAAGGTGCATGATATTTCTGATCTAGGGTCTAGTTTTATGAGATTAAATGCACAGAATCACTTACACATATTGGGACGAGCCAAACGAACTGGTTGATCGGTTCCGTTTGTTAATGTCATCGCAATCACCAAAGTGGAAAAGTGTTATCGAGTGAAAAGTGTTAAGCTAATTCAAAAATATTAAAAAATTGTCTCAAGTGTATGTAAGCATATTGTGCGTGACTTGCAGTACCGCGACCGCAGCGTGAACAAAAATGTTGTGAAGGGCTTGAATGATCACGAATACCTCCTCACCCTCTCGATTGAATTTGACCTCCGGGGGAACTGCCGGATGTCTAAGGATCTGTAGTTTTGACGGATCGGGTGATATAGGGAACGTGGCCGGGGCTGCTCTTCCCCTGTCACAGTGTAAGTCCGTGGCGAGTCATATACCATATTTTTCGATGCTCTCTACGTGCCAAGGATGTAGCCACCACACAGCGCTATTCGCGTTTCATCGCGGTGATCGTGTAGTGTAGCTGTGCAACGCCTTTTTGGGTAGTTCTAAAAATTTTAATAGTTTTATTATTTAAAAAATTATATATTTTTTTATTATTATTAAATATAAATTTGTTTGTCGTTAAACCGGGAGGGTCCCGTAGTTATCGCAGATTTTAACGCAATATAGCGTGTGTACCACCACATATCGCCATTCGCGGTTTATACCGGTCAACGAGGAGATGAGCTATGCACCTACTTTTTCGGTTGCACCGTGTTTAATATTAAACCTTGCGAATGGTCAATACGCAGCGAACTGCCTTTTTCGGTAGCGCTAAAAATTGCATTATATTTATTATTAATTATAAATATTTATATTATTTTAAATTTTTATTTATTTGTGCTAAAAACTGGAGGGTCGCGCAGATGTCGCAGATTTTAACTTAATATATACCACGTGTAGGCTACAAAAACTGGAGGGTCCCGTAGGAATCGCAGATTTCACCTCAATATATACCACGTGTATGTTACAAAAACTGGAGGGTCCCGTAGCAATCGCAGATTTTGTTATTTAATTACTCCTCTCAAGGGTACTGTAAGAGCCTGTGCAGTGACTTTTTCGCAAGCTCCACGTCGGCGCCAGTTAAGTATCTCCTTTAGAAGCTGTCTGAACATGGGCTATATTCCGCTGAGATGGAGAGAAACGAAGGTTTCCTTCATACCCAAGGCAGGCAGGTCTTCTCATGTAAATCCTAGGGACTTCAGACCAATCAGTCTCACGTCTTTCCTCCTAAAACACTGGAGAGATTGATGGATGCACACTTACGGGAAGCTATACCAACTGGCAGAAGCTCCTCGGTACAACATGCATACAAGAAGGGCAAATCAATAGAGACGGCGTTGCACGTACTTATTGGTATAGTTTAAAAAGCCATCTAGCAGAAAGATTTCGCACTAGCGGCGTTCATTGACATAGAAGGCGCTCTCAACAACATAAATGCGAACGCCATTACGGGAGCGTTAGAAGCTCTGGGCGTCGATCCTAATATGGTAGCGCTGATAGAGACGATACTCGTCAGCAGAAAGGTAACTGCCAGCTTATGTTCCCACACCTTAAGCAGACAGGTCTGCAGAGGCACTCCTCAGGGAGGAGTGTTCTCACCCCTTCTCTGGAATTTGGCAGTAAATTCATTACTGCTAGCCCTAGAGAGGGAGGGTTGCCATGTCGTCGCCTACGCTGATGACTTGGCAATTGTGATTAGCGGGAAATATTCAAACACTCTTATGGATATTTTGCGCTCTAGCATGGCCACGCTTACTGGATGTACGGGAAGAAGGGGATTAGGGTTAAATCCTGATAAAATAGAACTAATCCTCTTTTCTAAGAAAAATAGATCTCCTGATGTCTGCCCGCTAACATACAAAGGTGTGGAAATTCCAATGAGGGAGACAGTTAGATATTTGGGACTAGTACTAGATAGAAAACTTACCTGGAAACCCAATATTGAAGAAAGTGTCAGAGAGGCCACCATTGCTTTGTACACATGTAAAAAAGCGGTCGGAATCAGGTGGGGACTATCCCCACGAATTATGCACTGGCTATACATTTCGGTGGTCAGACCCATATTGGTATATGGAATACTGGTATGGTGGCCAGCCACTCAGAAACAAAGCTATTTGAAGTTTCGGCTTTTTTATGCATCTCTGCTGCCTCAAGGCAGTTCCAGACATATATTCCGTCTAGAAGAGAGTGGCAAGCAACAATGCCATGGAGAAGGGGGGAACTTAATTTTTACACTGACGGATCCAAACTTGACGATAGAGTCGGTTTTGGAGTTTTCTCACAAGGACTGTGACTGCAACTTTCTTTCCGTCTCCCCGACCGTGTTTATTAAGCAGAGGTCCTAGCCATAAAGGAGGTAGCCGTTTTCTTAAATAGACGTGCCGCAACAAAAAATATTATAAATATCTATTCGGATAGCCATAGATAGCGGCCAGATAGCGGCCATCTTGTCAATGAATTCGGTGGCACTGAACTCAAAGGTTGCTCAGGACTCTCGAGCACCCCTAAATGATATCAGTACCGTTTTCAAGGTACGCCTTATATGGGTTCCGGGGCATAGGGATATTGCGGAAAACTGTTGGCCAGACGGAGTACCAACCTTCCTTTAGGCACGGACAGATGTGAGATTGGAATACCAATTGCCACCTGTAAACTGATGCTGAAGGCTAGGGTCGTGTGTGAGACCAATGGGTCTTGGGCACAAGAGGGCACTTGCTTAACGACTAGGCTAATGTGGCCGGAACTTAATAGAAGGAAAACTAGAGACTTGCTTGCCCTACCGAGAGAGAATATCTCTAAGGTCGTGATTTGTATAACTGGTCACTGGCTTTTCGGCAGACATGCTCTCAGGCTGAGAGCTTGTCTGCCGAATACTGCAGAAGCTGTGGGGATGAGGAGGAGGAGGAGACTGTGGGACATCTCTTCTGTAGTTGCCCTGCTCTGGCTAGAAGCAGAGCGGGCTCTTTAGGCAAATACGCTTTTAGCTCTCTTACAGAGGTGTCTAGCGCAAAGGTCAAACAAATCCTGCGCTTTATTAGGGCTTCGAAATGGTTCGACGAGTCAATCGGAGGTGCGTTTTGGCGCGTTGGTATCACAAATGACCCATGGTGGTCTAAGTGAGCTGGTCCTTGGACTGGCTGCCACATTAACCTAACCTAACCTCACCTAGTGGATAGTCCTTAATGTTTGCTGTTGGATCCTCTCCCCATATAACGTCGATTTTCTTGATGTATTATGATCTGCCGATACATATTTTCGATATCAGTCGTGAAGACAAAGCGTAGCAATCGAAAGCGAAGCAGTATTACAAAAAGTTCACTTTCAACTGTGAGCCCGGTATATATTAAATCGTTCAATTAATAACCTGTCGTAGTTTTGATGGAGGCGTCAAACACAACTCACAAGAAGACAGCATTGGGTCAAAGATCACCTTCTTCATGGGCCCCAATATTTCGCATTCTTCCTTATACTCCACATATTGATTGTTTCCGTAACTCCACGTTTCTCTGAAGTCGCTGTTCGAGACCAAGGCATCGATTGTGAGCCACTATTTTTGATTCTCCCAAAGCTGCTGGATTTTCGAAAAATGGCAATTTTATGACGAAGCGTCCCAGGTTATTTCTGCGCATATTGTTCTGTTGGTGTCATGTCCTTTTCAATTTTTTCGACTTCATCCATCTTCAATAATATTTCCATTGCCTCGACTATTGGGTCATCACGGCTATCAGTATCTGTATTCATCCCGAATACTGGACATGTCTATGGTTTTGGAGAATCGAGCCATTCTTCATCATCTTTATGTGGCCAGGTGCCAACAAATTTAGGTAAAATTTGCCCCCAATCAAAAATCGAAAACAAGCTAAAACATGTCCCGGCACAGTAGCTATCAAAAACTGACGGAACATATAAAGTGGCCGAGATTCTCAACATAAGTGAGGGGCATGAGTACCAACATAACGCCACAAAAAATTGGAAAATCGAACATCCGTAGCCCGTGAAAATTAAAGATTCGCGATACTGTTTGAACAGTTCTCGTAGTTGCCTTCCGTCAGGGAGAAGTGGTAATTAATTCTGCAATATCCTGTAATATTGACCTTTAGATACCACATTTTTTGCACCGCTGCTAATGGCTGCTTGTCGATCAATTGGGAAAATAGATCGAAGAATTGTTACCTTTTCAAGTAATCCCCGTTGAACTGTGGAATGGTTATCTTTGGGAGGTAAATTGAATTTCGCATTGTTTGCTCTCCTCTCGTGGCTAAAACACTGAATCTAGTACCTTGGCATTGATCTGCTCTTATAGAGAGATTAACTAACTGGTGTTGTACCATTTCATTTAATTGATCGTACTCTGCTTGGTAAAGGTCTTCTGCTGCCGTATGTTCCAACTTTTCCCAAAGCTCGTCGCACACTAATTCTATTTTGGATCAAAGATGACTGATGCTATTTATTTTGAGTTTGTAAAATGGCAATGGCTGGTGTTCTTGAACTGCTTCCAGATTTTCGAGGGATTGCCTCAACGTGGCCATGCGAGTAGTTTTCTTCCACAATATGCTCTTTTGGAAAGAGGTTCCAGAAAGTTCCCTCATGAACGATGTATTTTGAGCTACTTAAGGAGCTAATGTTGGTATATTTTCTATTTGCTGTTTGGAGAATTCTAGTATGCCCGGTAGGCTTGCCGCTTAGATGGGTATCGACTAAATTGCTAATTTGGTATTAGGATCCGGATGTGAAATATTCGTGGTCATCCGGATGATCTGTTGATGCCCTTAATTTGCCATCTGTTTCATCGGAGTCGTCTCAGTATTTATTCAATTGACGCAATTTCTCATTATAATAGGAGGACTTTCTATTTCTTTCTGCGCCATCCTTGTTGAATTTTCGAATTATCCTTGTGATTTCTTCGCCGACCTCTCGTGATGATTAAATGTTAATTCAAGACTTTAGTCTGAATTTGTGATTTTCATTTTTTAGTATTTGAACTGAAAATTCACGACGAATCAACCTTGAAGTTAATTTAAAACTGACCTTCTAGTACTTGAACTAGAAAGCCACGAATAATTGGGAATTCAATATTTGTTCTTTTAGAGTTCAAATTTAACCTAACCTAAGTATCTCCTGTATCTATCAATAGTATTTTTCCTTCGAGCTCTTGTAAATTAAAAAAGCCGAGCTGTTGTATTCGGGTTATTTTTATATGTTTTCACCGCCGACAATCGCATGGTGACAGCGCTTCGAGGCGGCATTGCGCGACAGCTTTTCACGGCTGGGCTTGGTGGCACCGACATACAACACATGTCTTGCCAATTCCTCCGGCACCGAGAACCAACACCGTCTACCGTGCCCCTGCACAGCGGATGGCAGCAGACGCTGCTGAAGCGTATTTCGTACAATGCTTTGTACCACTGCGCTAGTGCATGGCGCCAATGCTCTCTGTTTTGTGTTTTCTCACGTACCGAGAACCAGCACCGTCTAACGAGCCCTTGCGCAGCGAATGGCAGCATATTTCGTACCATCCTTTGTACCGCTGCGTAAGCGCACGGCGTCAACGATATGCAACACGTGTGTTGCTAACTTATATATATATATATATATGTATATATATAAATATATATTATATATATATATATATATATATATATATATATATATATATATATATATATATATATATGTATATATATATATATATATATATATATATATATATATATATATATATATATATATATATATATATATATATATACGAGTAGATATATATACATATATTTTTGTTAAAAGTTTCCACAGATTTTCAATGAGGTTCAAGTGTGGGGTCCGAGCTGCCGTATCTAAAAATTTTTTTTAATTATAAAGAACCCACGTCCTTAGAATTTGCGCCTTATGTTTTGTCTCATTATCTTGATCAAATTTGAATTGCGTATTATAATTATTATCAATATTGAACCCACAATGAACTACGCTTTTTACACAATGACGCTTGAAAAAAACCAAATAGTGTTTGCATCCATTTTATTCTCTATGGAATCTAGTTCTCCTACCCCTTTACTGGATATGCACCCAGATACCATGACAGAAAGTTTGCAGAATGTAAATATTGGAATCTACACTCGTATACTCGTATATAAAAATGGTGTGAAAAATGTATAGAAATTCATCTATTGAGAACGGCTGGACCGATTTCTGTAAAATTTTTTGTCAGTTGTTCGTCTTTTCGAGGAGAAGGTTTTTACGGAAGAAAATTTTGGATATTCCCTCCGGAAAAGTCGGAAAATTGGAAAAATCGAAAATTGATTTTTTGTATGAAATTATTCCTTAATGGCTTTCCAAATGAAAAAATAGAAAGTGAAAAACACTGAAAATTGCTGAAAATGCGAAATGCGGAAAATTGGAAAAATCTCTCCGGAAAAGTCGGAAAACTGGAAAAATCGAAAATTGATTTATGTATGAAATCTTGTGTGAAATTACTCCTTAATAGCTTTCCAAATGAAAAAATAGAAAGTTCTTAGTGTAAAGCACGGAAAATTGCGGAAAATGCGCAATGCGGAAAATTAGAAAATCGAAAATTGATTTTTTGTTTGAAATTTCGTGTGCAATTATTCATTAATGCCTTTCCAAATGAAAAAATAGAGAGCTCTCAGTGTAACGAAACGTCTTAGAAAACAACCGGTGTAATACACCTCATTGACTTCAATGCCAAAATCAGATAAATGCCGTTATACTTTGACTTAGACTTTGCGCAATTTGACAGGTGTCATTTTGGGATTGTCATTTTCTACAGTAAATGTGCAATTTTTTTTGTCGTAATTTATTGGAGTTTTGTGTATTATGGAACAGATTCCGGATTGTCGTAAATCACGCATTATATCCATATACGGTAAAAGCATTCCAATCAATTGAAATTCAGTGCAATATTTATCAAACCATTCATTTTTAAAGCAAATAATTTTGTGGGAAAAAAGTGAGTTTATCTAATTGGATTGCGAGAATTCATACAGAAACATTTATTCCGTAAGTTTGTATTTTTAAACATAATTTTCGTTTGAATTGGATTAATCAAAAACGACTTTATTGTTTTTTAGGGAGAGTTATTTGCTTGACTAATGCCACCTATTAGACGATCAATTCAGCAACAGCTTCTTCAGTGCGTTTGCCTTTTGATGTGCTTCGCAGTTCTTAGTGATGGAGCTCTTGTATTATTTTGTTATGCTTCTTCTTCTCGTTTGATGTCTTTCACTTCCCTTTGAAGCGAAAGGGAATGAGCTTCACTTTTTCTGCTTTCATTAGTCTTCTGATCTCTTTGGCGCTTACAACATTCTCTTGCCCAATGACAAGGCTTTGCACAGTAGTTGCACTTACCATTTCGTTTTGGATTTGTTTTTTTGTTGACTTTGCCATTCGTCACAGAGTAAACTGCAGTTGTGTTATTTCCATTAAGTTCACTATGAGATCGTGACGTCATGAGAGTTTCTTCATTAACAAGGTGCTCTGTTAAGCGTTCAATATTTTGCTTGTCTCTCGGTACTGCGTACCAAGCTGTACGAACATGGTCAAACCTTTGTGGTAAACTGCTTAAGATTTTGGCGATAATCATAGGCTGCTTTGGTTCTAAATCCATGTCTTTGAGTCTTTGAGATATGGATGTCATGTTTGCTACAAAATCAACAACTGGTTCATTATCTACCATTATTAGGCTCATGAATTTTTCTAAGAGAACTTGTGCGGACTGTTCGCTCTTTTCAGCATGTATTGCCTAGCTTCGACCACATTTCTGCAGCTGTAGTGCAATCAGTGCAGCTGTAGTACTAAAGTTGCTCCAACTCGATGCCTCGCATTATAAAAGCTTGTGCTTCTGCATCCTTCTCATCCCATTGCAAAAAGTTTTCTGGTGTTCTTCCTAACGTGCCCAAAATGTACGCTTTGAGCTTGTTTTCGGCCATATAGATTTCCATCTTACGTCGCCATAGCTGGTACTTCTGCCCAACGAAACGATGTATGTGGTAAATTCTTGATTCACTCATGCTTGTTTCAGTACTGTCATGAAGCTCAGCTGGGTTCTCGGAACTATTAAAACAAATGCTATCGATGAGGCTCTCGATGAAATCTGCGACGTTCGCGGGGTCAAATGAATTCTCTCCTGTGGTTAGGTTGCTGTTTTCCATATGATTCAGAAAACTTTTCGTACGATAACCGCTGCGTGGCCCTCTGGGCCCACAACCTTTTAATATAAGACGGATTCTAAAATGGCCTTACAAATCGAATGCGCAATTATCCAGCAGTCAAAGAAAAGAAAACGAATCACAAATGATTGTAAACGTGAATATAACTACTAATGATGTAAATAATAAAGTCGTGTAAAATTTGTTGAAGAACAGAACTCAGAAAACATAACTTGTGCTGAAGGCGGAAACAGTAAAATGGAAGGAACGTGTAAAGTGCAAGAATGAAAGAAATGTCAAAAGTAATGAGAATGGCATTGGGTTGCCAGATAACTAAAATATCAATGTAGAAAGTGAAGTATTGAAATGATAAAATTTCGTCCAAAAATATTGTTTAGGTCGCAGGTAATAATAATATGTTAATTATATGCTGTAGAAATAACACGCCCTTTTTTGTGTGGTGTTTAATGTTAGTAACCGCAAACTTCCTGTGAAATTTCATTGATAAGTCTTTAATAGGAACACAGTAATGATTTTTGGCTAATTGTGGGCGTGGCAGCTATATTATGTTTTCCATTTTCTGCACGCACACTATTATGGACCCCATGTATGTTTCTGCCAATTTTGATTCCACTGACATCAATACGAGCATAGGTAGGCTAATTTTAATTTTAGACCCGAAAGTTCCTTATATCAAAGGTGGGCGTGTCTTTTCTCTGATCAGCCCCATTTGTTGCAGATAGCCTTATAATGTCCACATGTTCCTTCCTGTAAACTTTCGTCCGTAAATCTATTCCAGATCTTAAATTATTAATATTTGTTAATAGTGGGCGTGGCAGTTAATATATACCGCCCACTTTTTGCACAGTGTTTAGTAGGACCCACATCTCCATAACTGCCAAACAATGTAATGATTCCGTCAATTGGACCGTAGTTATAGTCATTTTAAAAAATGTGAAAAAAGTTCCTTATATGGGAGGTAGACGTGGTCTTCGTCCAAATCGGCCCATATAGCAATCTGGTTCTGTACCTTTGTCCAGACTATACTTTTGCAAAGTTTCATTAAGAAACCTCTACACCTCTAACGGTGTAGAAAAAAAGTGGCCACAGACGGACAGACGGACAGACGGACTGACGGACGGACAAAATAAAAATTGCTTAGAAAGTGTCACTGATCATATCTGTATATATATGTCCATACCTACCACGCCCCCTTCTTGAAATTGCAACCCCTCTCAAAAGCACACAGTTAGTATAACCTATTTACCTTTTTTAAAGGTGAAGGATATAAAAACAAATTCTCCTTCTAAATACATAAAATACCCTGCTGGGGCTTCGAATAGGATGCCAGTAGGAAATGTGAAAAAGTCGACGCACAGAATACAAACGGTAGTGGATCGCTACATACCCGTTCTAAAAGGCGGCAGAGCCCCCCAAAATGCAAAATTACCTAATAAGGAAAAAATGCACAAGAACAGAAATACTTGTAGAAAACAATAATCGCTTTGTGACTCTATTTATGAAAATGAGGAAGATACTCCCAAAAATGTAATAAATCACAAACCTCCACCTTTCGACACAGCCGTGAACACAAAATCATATAAAGTTTGTGCCTAGAGTGAATGAAAGTGGCGTGCTTCGCGCTACGAAACGAAGATTGAGAATGACAAGTCTCTAGATCACCATCATTAAGAAAGGAATTATCGTCATGCATCAAAAAGTTGAGAAAGTAATTAAACAAGAACAATGAAAAAGCGTTTAATCAATACAGCAGTTCATTGAAAAGAAGAATTTAATACCATACCACCAATACGGCTTTCGAACCAGACACTCCATTGTCGAACAAGTACATCGCCAAGTAGCGTACGTAGCGAAAGGATTAGAAGCAATACTGCCCAATAGTATTTCTGGATGTCCTCCCAGCGCTTCAAAAGGTTTGACATGAGGACCCACTCTACAAAATTAGACGATTAATATCGTACAATGCCTTTCCAATTCTGCAAACGGTAAATTGTTTGTCAATTATAAGAGCTACATCTCTAATAGCTACAATATTAAAACTGGGGTACCACAAGTAAGTGTCTTGGATCCTAGTCTGTACCTGTTTTTTAATAAAGATCCTCCAACTGACTACAAAGCGCTTACCTCAACAGTTGCTAACGACACTGCTAAAAATAAAAATTGCCTTTAATTTACTTCAAACTTAGTTTGTTATAGTGGAAAAATTACTTTCAACATGGCGTATCAAAATAAATGAGGCAGTGTTCGCATATAAATTTTTCTTTGAACTTGGTGAGTGTCCAAATGCTTAACTATCAAATTGTCACGAAGAAATCAATGGTAAATTATCTGGGAATCCAACTCGATAAACGACGTACCTGAAAACTCCACTTGGATGCTAAGAACACACAGATAGATCAAAGGCCTACTAAAATGAACTGGTTACTAGGGAAGCAGTCACAGCTGAGTTCAGAGTCCAGAGAAACATAGACAAAATGCAACGAGTTCAATGAAAGCTCTAAGGGTAGTCACTGGGAATCCATGGTTCATCAGCAATGCAAAGCCCTACAAAGAATGACAGATAACAGATCCTAAAGTTCAAATGGAGATCTCCATATTTTACGCAAATTATACAGAAAAGCAATTTCTTTAAAGATCGAACAACATCGAACATCTTGAAACACAAGAAGAAAACAAGATTCTGAAGTCAGGGTGGATATATAACTTGCGGAAGGGCCAACTGGTGATATACACCACCGATCAATCTTGATCCAACCGGTACAGAGGAAGAACTCCGGCGCAGATTAACGGATTTAGCAAATAACCCGACTGACGAGCAGGAGCATCGCCAAGCCGAACTGAAGGTGAAACACAGAAATTCCGTAACAGATGTTGTGGAACGAAAGATACATCGTATGGGTAAGCAGGATGATCATCGTCGACGGTTGACTAACTTTTTGGAGGAAGAACAGGCACTCACATCGCAGGAAACTCTTCATATGACGAGTTTCGACTTCCAGCACTGGATAGTACGTCATGGTAATTGACCACGTGTGGAAATGATCTATCAAATACATATGGCGGGCGAGACCCATGGAGCGGGTCGAGGAACTGGCAAATGTGTGTGGCTGCGACAAAAACCCACGGCCACATACGATGCCTGAATTATTAAAGGACCGGTCATTGTTATGGTGCCGTAATAATAACAGAGCATGGACGGAGTAGGGCAACTACAAACGGGACTTCAATATAATTTTCTTTTGAATTGGATTAGTCAAAAACGACTTTATTGTTTTTTAGGGAGAGTTATTTGCTTGACTAATGCCTCCTATTAGACGATCAAACCTTGGACGACGCACAAGTCGTGCAATAATTAGTCAGAATATCCGTGATAGTCAAACAGAAGAGCAACGTGCAGAACAAAATGAATGGAGACGAGCCCATATTGCACAGCTTCGAGCTGCACAATCACCACCTCAAATTCGACAAAATAATACTAGAAGAAGAGCAGTCGTAAATGTAGACTTGAATCGTGCTGCTTTTGGATACGATTCTGCAATCGCCTACAAAGACTTTCGCTGCGTTGATATCGGTTCATTGTCTGTCGTTTGCCAGCATTGGAGTTTCAATCGGAAAAATATAATGGATGCTTTCATATGACGTCATTTGGAGCCGAAGTTGTTGATCAACCCGGCTATAATCCGAGTTATAAGGTAATGGCTTCTCATTATTATCAAAATCAACATTTCTTCTCATTCCTTTCGAAATTGATTCCTAATATTCAGATTCAAGGTCAAATTTATCATCGAGCGGGCGCTTTGTTACCACCACCAAACGAAGATCATAAGTTTCTTCAGATCTATTTCGTTGGTGATTCGGTATTTGAATTAGATCAGCGTTGTGCACTTTTTACTGCAACTAAACGTAAAATTATTGACCAATTGCAAAATCATCTGCATGAGCATAATGAGTTGGTTAGATTGTTCAAAACCGTATTGGAGACAAGGCATTCTGCCGACCACAAAATTATTATCGGAGCAGACAAAAGACCCGCTGGAGGCCATGCAAGGTAATTCAATGCTCCCACTATCAATGAAGTCGCTGTGATTGTTGGAGAGAATGTGGAATTACGCGATATTGTTCTCAAGCGTCGGGATGGTGGACAGTTTCAGCGCGTGTACGAGACTCATCGGTCATACGATGCACTTCAATACCCTTTGATATTCTGCGGTGGAGAGGATGGCTATCACTTCAATATAAAATTGGTCAATCCAACGACAGGTTTGTTTACAATCCATTAATTCTTTCTTATTCTACAACTTAGTTACAATTCATATTTCAGGATAAGAAATGAATAAGAAGGTCAGCTCAATGAATTTTTATGCGTTCCGATTTATGATTCGGGAAGAAATTGACAATCTTCTGTTGAGATACGGCCGGTTGTTTCTACAGTTCTCCGTCGACATGTACGTCAAGGTCGAAACGGAGCGTCTCAATTTCCTTCGTTATAATCAGTCAAAGTTACGATCAGACGAGTATATTCACTTGCGTGACGCCATCTCTACTGAAGAAGATGCGACCAACAACCGTAGTTTGACCATTCTCCCAACTACTTATGTTGGAAGCCCGCGCCATATGCATGAGTACGCTCAAGACGTAATGACGTACGTGTGGAATTACGGACGACCGGATTTATTCATAACATTTATTCCAATCCGAAATAGCCTGAAATTACGACTCTGTTGCTGACAGGGCAAACATCTAGCGACCGACACATCATTGCACGAGTATTCAAGCAAAAGCTCAGAGTACTCATGAGTTTCAGAGCAAAATGTTTTTGGAGTAGTTCGTTGTTGGATGTATTCAGTTGAATGGCAGAAGCGTGGATTACCACATGCACACATTCTGCTTTGGATGTTCGACAAGATCCGACCAGATCATATATTGATTCGATAATTTCTGCCGAAATACCAGATTCAGAAACTGATCCAGAGCTTCATTCCGTTGTGACAACGAATATGATCCATAGTCCTTGCGGAGTCCAGAACCCAGCCTCACCGTGCATGGAAAACGGAAACTGCACAAAGCGTTGTCCCTGTCCCTTGGTAGCTGACACAATCAGTGGAATGGACGGATATCCGTTGTATCGGCGTCATTCTCCAAGTGAGAATGGCAGATCAATCGTGATGAAGGTGAATCAATCGTGATGACGATGTCGTCGTCGATAACCGCTGGATCGTTCCATATTGTCTGCTTTTGTCGAAAACATTCTCAACGCACTGCAATGTTGAGTACTGCAACTCAATCAAATCCAAATGCAAACGACGAGGTGACGAAATTTCAACTTAGACGTTACGTGAGATGCAACGAGGCAATTTGGCAGCTGTTTTCATTTCCGATACACGAACGTCACCCGACTGTCGTACATTTGGCAGTTTACTTGGAGAACGGCCAGCGTGTCTACTTTACGGAAGCAAATGCAGCGCTAAGAGCAGAACGACCACCAGCGACAACATTGACAAATTTCTTTTCGACATGCCAAAGCGATCCATTCGCAAGGACTCTACTATATTCTGAAATGCCACGCTATTATACATGGAACTCTGGATCGAAGAACTTCCAATTCCGGAAAAAAGGTGATACTGTTGTTGGCTTCGCTGATGTCTATTCGACTGATGCCCTCGTACAAATATACACAGTTGATCCTTCGCTTGCTTTTAGTGAACATCAGAGGCCCCACATCCTACGATTCCCTTTGTACTGTGGTTGGTGTGCTGTGCGCCACTTTTCGGGAGGCTTGCCAACGTTTGAATTTGCTCGAAAACGATACACATTGGGACTTAACGCTCGCCGATGCAATTGTTTCTGCGCCAGCGAATCATATTCGTACATTGTTTGCGATCATCATAGCCACATATCATCCATCGAACCCAACCGCATTGTTTGACAAATACAAGGACGATATGGCTGACGACATTTTCCACAGAGTTCGCACGGCAACTTTGAATTTCAATCTTGAAATTAACGAAGAGATACGCAACGAAGTTTTAGTTCTGGTCGATGACTTGTACTTGGTCATGTGCGGCAGTCTGCTGTCGACATTAGGATTGCCAGCGCCAAATCGTCCGATCCACGATGCATTCAATTCCGAATTGCAACGGGAGCAAGCCTATGATTGAGATGAGCTGGCCGAAAGAGTCCGAACAAATGTGGCACTATTGAATCCCGAGCAGAAGAACGTGTACGATTCGATGATGAAGGTTGTTGACAATGGAACGGGAGGCATTTACTTTCTCGATGCTCCCGGTAGGACAGGCAAGACATTCGTCATTTCGTTGATTCTGGCAACAATTCGGTAAAGATCACAAATTGCGTTGGCTGTTGCATCTTCTAGAATTGCTGCCACATTGTTGGAAGGCGGTCGAATTGCACATTCCGCTTTGAAGCTGCCGATGAATCTTCTCACAGTTGACAAGCCAACGTGCCCAATAACCAACAATTCGACGACAGGCAAATTGGTGCGAGCATGCAAAATCATCATTTGGGATGAATGCACGATGGCGCATAAACGAGCTTTGGCGGCAGTTGACCGAACAATGAAGGATTTACGAGGTCACGATCTGGTGGGACTTTGATTTTGCTCCCCGGAGATTTTCGTCAAACACTTCCCGTCATCCCGAAATCTTCTGCTGCCGATGAACTTGACGCGTG
Organism: Clusia tigrina; assembly: GCA_920105625.2. Taxonomy (NCBI): domain Eukaryota; kingdom Metazoa; phylum Arthropoda; class Insecta; order Diptera; family Clusiidae; genus Clusia; species Clusia tigrina. Next base: position 1,300,256 of record CAKKTE020000572.1, read on the forward strand.
CCTGAAATCGTCGTCTTTGTGGCGGCATGTCCAGAAGTTGCAATTGACCACAAAAATGGGAGTCGCGTTGCAGAACGACCCATCGGCTGCTGAATTCTCGAGACAACTGCTGGAGCTTGGCAACGGCCAAATTCCTGTTGATGTTTCGACTGGATTGATATCTGAAAATTTTTGTGAATTCACATCAGCAAAGTGTTCCTCGGCATTGCACAAAATAACAAAAATCTCTATTGGATTGGTGAACGGGCAATACTAGCAGCGAAGAATAAGGACATCGATAGCTTAAACTTAATTACTCAAAGTCAAATCGCAGGACAACTGCATACGTACAAATCTGTTGACTGCGTGACCGAAGAAAATGAAGCGATCACCACGACGGAATTTTTGAAATAGCTTGATGTACCAGGATCTCCGCCGCATAATTTACAGCTGAAGATGGGATCGTTCATAATCATGTTGCGGAATCTCAATCCTCCAAAATTGTGCAACGGTACGCGGTTGTCCGTCGAAAAGCTAATGAACAATGTGATTCAGGCGACAATCATTAAGGGCAAATTCAAAGGAGAGGAAGTCCTTATCCCACGAATTCCCATTATTCCAACTGACCCTCCACTCCAATTCAAGCGGATTCAATTCCCCGTTCGATTAGCATTTGCGATGACATTCAATAAATCGCAAGGCCAATTATTAGAAGTCTGTGGGATTAATCTCGAATTTCCCTGTTTTTTCGCACGGTCAGCTGTACGTTGCCTGTTCGCGTGTTGCGAAACCGTCTTCGTTGTTTGTTTTTGCGCCGGAAAACAAATCGAAAAACATTGTTCATCAAATCGCTCTCTACTGATTCCATTCAAATAAATTACATTGAAAATTTAAATATTTGTGTTGTATTATTACTCTAGAGTTTGTCTGAAGGCTTAAAATTGGGGCGGGGCGAAGTTTGCCTGGTCCGCTATGGGTATAAAATATACTACCCGTAGTACTGCCCTTAGGGAAGAACAATCTGTTACCAAATTGTTGTTTTATGTTTTAATGGAAATTAATGCATATGTGCATCTGAAAACTAAAGGCTTTTATTTGTGGGTGATGAGGGCGTAGCGAAATTATTTTAAAATTACAAATTTTAGTAATTGTTGTCAACAGATTACTGACCACGGGCAAGATCATTTTGAAGCCTGATATTTCAGTTTGCAGTTTGTGTAAATTTCGAAAGAGGCAAAAATAATTTTAAGATCTACAAGCCCGAACAAATATATATTTCTAATACACATATCGGCAAAAACCGCTTTTAACTGGATTTTTGATTTAAAATTCGTGGGTGAAGTCTTCTTTGGGGCAAGACTGATAAAAATTGGTACATACCCGTTTAAAAATATACTACATAGATAATAACCAATTAGGAAGAACATAAATATTTTATTCTGTGCCTTTGTAGGCAGGACAAAGTCTGCCGGGTCAGCTAGCATAATATAATACTTCGATTTTCCATTGTGTGTTTACGGTTGTCACCAGAATCTATTAAGCCCACCTTTACCGTAAAGCATGATTTTGGTATCATCGCATAATATAGCGTCATCCCAATAGACATTTGGTTTGACAAAGTACATGCTAGCTAAAGACAATCACTTTTCAATTTTTTGTGTTGAAAGCATTGGTTTTTTCGAGCATCTCTTGACATATACTGGTACTTTATCAGAACCTGCCTTACTCTTTCGTGGGTAAATGTCATATTGTATTTTGAGTTGACTTGAAGAGGTTCTCGTTGAAATCTGCGGATTTTTGACTACTTTTGTTACCAAAATTCGTTCTGTTCTTACTGATATTCTGTGCGTACAGAAGTTCGAAAATTTTGGTACCAGAATATTTTCCTCTTTTAGCCGATTTAAAATATTAGAAATAGTTAGCTGGTCAAAGGAAATAGCTCGGACGTTATTTTACCAGGCACCTCAAATTCACAATAATTTTGCTAAACATGCTGCATTCGATGAGCAGAGAACAACTATTTTTGATTAATTTGCATCTAAAATGTGCACAAAGCATAGTGAAGCATAAATCTCATAACGGTAAATGCATTGCGCAGCTAAATTAGTTCCAAAACCAATTGTAAAAACACTTTCTTGACAGCAAATTTTTTGGTATTTTTGTTTTTGTTATGTTTTTGTATCTTAATTTAAATACTTATCTTTTTTTGGTTGCTGTTAATTAGTAAATACATTGTTTAAAAGAAATGAATCGAAACAATTCATCAAAGCAATAAAGAAGTAGTATATAATGTAGGGTAAAAATCAAATTCATGTTTTTTTTACCTTGTCAAAACACTTTCTTTTCAAACTGCACTCGTATGTATGTGCGACTGCAACTTTCGAAGAAACAGTTTCTCAAATAATTTGGACATTAATTAGATGACGGTAAAGTTGGTTTTTTCCTAGTTTTTTGGTATCATTGGAATTTGTCATATCTTCCAAGATTTTGGAAAGTACCCAATCCTTTGTATTGCATTAAATAGTTGCAACACTATTTTAGTAGTTATTTCAATCAATTGCAGCATCATTTAGTGCTAGTTTCTTCAAAAACTCTGCTTTTTTGGGTTTAGCTGGGTTTTAATTGCATGTTGAACTTCCTTCATTTTAGCCATCATCAATGAAGGATGAGTGGTATTTTAGGGGCCAGAAATGGAATTTCAAAACTGTTCGTTGAAACACGGATTATGGTTATTAGCAAACTCTGAGGTTTTTTCTTCGTCGTTTCTTGCCCAAGTTCCTTTATTTAGTCAGAGTGGTGGACCACAATCTTTAGAAGTATTTATATTTTTATTGGCTTTCCATAAAGGGTAGTGAGTATTTTCTGTTGGAGTTAGCGTGTCAGTATACTTCTTCAAAGTATTTTCTAGCTCTAATTTTTATTTGTGAAGAGCCGTTCTGACAAGAGCTTATTCGTCTAGTAAACAGGAAATGTTGAATTTCGAATTTATGTTGGCTAATGCTATTTGCATTCCAATGACCTATCTTAATATAAGTCATTTCTTAGAGATCAATAATTGCAAAAATTGGTATTGAGTTTTCAACAATTCACACTGGTTTGCATAGACGTCATAAATTCTGTCATACAATTTGTTAATTTGTATATCATGGATTCTATATTTTGCATAGGATTTGCAGAAATTATGACATTTAACGAGCTGGACTAGGAGGCAGACAAGGAGGTTTTGCAGAGATATCCCTTCAGCATAAAACCAGGAACGTACTTACGATAATAACACCACCTACCACCATCCAACATGGACTAATCCGATAAATATTTTAGCGAATTGCAGCTGCAGATAAGTGGATTATTGGACACGGAAGAAAACCATCCACTCCAATTCTACCAAATGAGCATTAACATCATTAGGCAGCTACGGAATCAATTCAGGACAGTAGTGTAGCTGTTGAGCTGAGTGAGAGCCTGATCTTCGAAACTCGTTTCCATTGGCAAAAGTAAGGAGTCCCCAATTCAATGATGATAATTGGAAGTGGCGTAAATTATTTAATTTGTTTTCCGAAATGGTGGTCAAACAACCAGCGGTACAATAGAGTAAAGTACGTAAAGAGTAATGGGTCTGAAGAAGCCTAGAAACTGATTAGCCGTTTTATCTGAACTGAATAAAATTATCGCGATGGCTGACCATTGCTGCAGGAATGGTACAACAATAAAAAAAATAATGGTAGCTATATGGTGGAAAAAGCCGCCGACATTAAAAGCTTGCATGTTACAATATGAGAATACATATTAGCATTAAATTAGCTCGGAATTGAGACAGCCTCATTGGATCCACTACTCCTATAATTATTAACCAAAATAATCGGTAGAACCACACACATTTCGTTTTAACAGTCACTAGCTAAACCAAAAGAGTTCCAAAAATTTTGAGACTTTCCGTCATTCTTCGAAATTCAATTCCAGTCAATGGAAGCAATTGGTTACAACCAGAACTGTTTCTTCAGTCGTAGCATCCAACAGAAACAGCAGAATCTGCAAACGTTGCCACAACGACAAACACCCGTTATACAACTGAAAACAATTATAACAATTGTCATCATCAGAAGGATTCAAATGAGTCCAAAAACAAAGACTGTGCTTCAACTGTTTCAAGAATGATCAAACTTCAAAAACCTGCATGCTGCAGGTAATGTGATATGAACCACAACACGTTACTTCATTTGGGAAATAATAATCAGGTTTCAAAGCCAAATAAATCAACAAAAACGTCAAATCAGCTTTCAAGAACAAATGGATCACATAGCATTGAGCTTCAGTAGCAGCAAACACTTCATCGGCATGCTACGACTATTTCGTATAAGCAACAGGAAAGCGGATAATAACGGCGGCTAAAAGCAATTCAGGTGAATTCAGAGCAATATTAGACTCAGGTTCGCAAGTAAACATTATTTCCGAACATCTTATTAAAAACAGGCCATCTCTCCAACCGAAACTTCGCTATGCATTGGGATGGTGCAGAAGAAGGTGACGCAACGGGGGAATGTCAAGCTGCAATGCATGAACAGTAGCCTTTTATCAATTTGGAACCGTTTGTACTTCCAACAATCATTCCTGCCATTCAAGTCGTCACCTTGACATTTCCACATAAAGTATTCCGGCCAACATTCAATTGGCTGACTCAGAGTTTCACCGAAAGGAAAAATTGATATCCTGCCGCCCCCCAGCAATATTTCAGACATAGCGTCCAGGCAAACTAAGCTCTTCAGCTCTGCAAAATACACATCTTGGCTGGATTGTCAGTTGAAAGATCCAAAACTAACAGACGTATCAACATATGCAGTTTTCGGTATGGGGACAAAGACTAGTGACAAAAAGGCCACTGTGGAAGAAGTGATTGAGCATTTGTGGAGAACGGATGAGGTGGAGACAAATGAAAAAGGTGAAAGACAAGTTGGTGTGAAACTAGTATAATCAAAGCATAGGGGAATATGAAAAATTGGGGTACAATGGAAGTAAGCTTAGATTCTATATTGAACCCTAGTTATATCATACCTAACCATTGCGTATGTAGGATAACTAACCTGCGAATGGTACTTGATGCTTTAGCCCAAATCACTACAGAATGCTTTAGCCAAAATTACTACAGAATACTTTGAATGATTTAATGTACACAAGACCAACAGTTCAAAGTGAACTTTGCTCCATACACCATCATATCCAGTTGACAAGTTTTGTCTTCACCACAAATACTGATGCATCGCCAGATTCTAATACACATATAAAATCAGCGATACCAATTCATCATATCATGTGGAAAAATCCTCAACTCCTTCGAAACGTCCCACAAGTTGACCAGGACATCACCAATAATAAAAATGATTCAATAAAAACTCTGGGACTAATATGGATACCTAAAACAGATAATTTTTGTATTAAGGCTGGACATTCGAGCTACACTATGAAATGGAGGAGTGATGGTGCGTTTGTTGTGTCCCAAATCTCGTATAACTCCATTCAAACGACAAACTCTTCCCCGGCTTGAACTTTTTTTTTATTTAAGAGCAGCACATATCCCAGCTCGAGTAAAAAACGGAATGCAACCGACCTTTTTGGAACGATTTAGAAATTATATTATCCTGGATCAACATACAACATACAACGTTCCAAATATTTGTCGCAAACAATGTAGTGATAATTCAAAAAGTAATCTTACCTGAGCAGTGGCGACATGTCAGCTAAAAATACAATACAGCTGATATGCTATCAAGAGCTACAACAGGCCTAGGGAGCGAATGCGCTAATGTTTCAAGAAGCACATTTCTTATGCTGACGGCAGAGTGGGCCCGTGACGATACTGTCAGAGAGATATCGAAGCGAGAAGAAAGCCAAAGCAGCTGCAAAAGTGAACACTCATCGAAGTGATTTCTCGCACTCTATTACTACATAGCTGCATTCATTTTTGAGTTATTGTGAGATTTGCTAGCTGTTTTCTTGTTGGTAATGAAATGCAAAACATGGAAATAAACACAGAATGTTTAATATGTGATGTTTTTCACGCGTAACACTATGGAACGAAAAAAATGAAAATTACCAAAACAACAACAAAATTTTATAAAAACTTTCAGTGGATTCCCAAAATATTACAGAATTTATCTAGATATATTCGCAATTCATACTACAGGACATAAAATTCACTTGGTCGTTTTCATTCTTTATTTAAAGGATGTATTCCAGTTTTCTTTCTGAACAGAATGTTATAAACATTTTTTTAAATAAACTCTTCCTCTTAGTCCATTTTCACACCGAACCATAAACAAATGGACCCATTTGGTATTTAGCACATAAACTCAGCTTATCGCTCGCACTCTGGCGTCTTTCCGCATTGGAACTTTCATCGTTCCTATTATTGCTTCGCTTCTTGCGCCCACTCTGTCAACTATACATGTGAAATAGGAGTTGTGGCCTCCAAGTTTTTCAGCACAACTACATATTCCAAATGAACTTGAAAAGAAGAGAGCTTCAGCGGTAACTATATTGACAATCACCTCCAATAATTGTTGTCTGTACAAAATGCACCACAGTAATTGGTTCTAGGTGCTACGTTGAATAGTAGCATACGACTCATCCATAATTCAAAAACTCGAGATACTCTCCCCCAAAACAACATTCACCAAGCCCAGACAAAGTGGATGAGGCACTGTTCGTCATCGTAAGAACCGTTCAGGTTTCGAAAACATCAGGAAGTCTAAAGATCTGCTTTTATTGACGATGCGGGTATCATACGAGTAGGAGGACGATTAGAAGCAGCAGCGATACATTACGATTCAAGCATCCAATGTCGATTTCATACAATGACTCTTTGGTCAAACTGTTGTTCATTATGGAATAAAACGAGCATTGCGGTTCCCAAGCATTATTGGGAATAATGAGACAGCGCTTCTGGCCAATAAAGGGAGAGTCAACAGCAAGAGCAAACGTACAGCGCTGTATCCGATGTAACAAGGCTGGACCATAATTATGCGAGACAGATTATAGATAATTTAGCACAGGCTCCAGTCATTTCCAGCAAGACCTTTAATCAATGCAGGCGTTGATTTCAGTAGGCCATTTCGGATCCAATATAAGGTGAGGGGTAAAAGGCAATCAAGGCATACGTTCCTGTCTTCTGTTGGTCTGCTACCATGGCAAGTTCACCTGGAGTTCGTAAGCGACTTTACAACAGATGCGTTCATCGGAGCATTAAAACACATTATCAACCATACAGGGCATTCTCAATACATCGCCTAAGTCAATGTAATAAATTTGAATGTAAATTTTCGAATTGCCTCAAAAAATGTGCTCTTATATACGAAGCAATAGTATCCGCATGCAGCGCAAAGGGCATACAATTCCATTTCATTCCACCCAGGGCTCATTTCGGAGTTTTATGGCAAGGTGAAGTCAAATCCGAAAAACATCTATTGCTAAGATGTGTCGCAACTGCATCATTGACATATGAAAAACTGGAAACGGGAATGGTAGAAGTTGGAGCGATCTTGAACTCAATACCACAGTAACCAATGCCGAACGATTCTACTGAACTGACAGCATTAACCACACGAAAATAGTTAATTGGAGAAGCTCTCACAACCAAATAGATAGTGGGACTGAGCCACTGAAACTTACACTTTTAGCAAGATGGAAACTGGTGGCTCAGCTGAAACAACTTTTTGAAACGATGGTCTAGTGAATATTTAATTGAGCTCGAAAACGTCAGAAATGGAAGAAGCCTGCTAACATTAAATCAGGTATCATGGTAATCATCAAGGAAGACAACTTACTAGTTGTGCGGTGGCACCTAGGGCGAACAGTTCAAGTGTACAATTGTAAAAATACATCTGCGCGAGTCGCTGGTGTGCGACCTGCAACGGGCTTTTTAAGCGTGCAATCCACCGTATTGCTCTACTACCCGCTGACACAGAGAACCAGCCATAACCAAATAAAGATACAAGTGAAGTTAACCAACCCAGTACTAGTGTGACAATTGACCCCAATTCAGGATCCTAAGACGAAAAGAAGCACCAGTCCCCTCTGTTTAACTTTATTACCGACACTTTTAACATTGCTAAGTGTTGGGAAGTCTCGTTGAAAACAGGAAGTTTGGGTCAATTTAGGCATTCGCTTTGAATTAATAGGCCCAACTGCAATCGATTGACACATTTTGGTTTTACAATAATTTGACAATCTATTATGCTTTATTTATCGGAATGAATTCTCTACTTCTCTATTGGGAAAAAATTTTACAAAATACATCAAATTACTAACAAAATTGATCCCAATAAGCATGTGGTCGTAGAATTAAGACTGGATAAACAATTGCTGTACGGAGTACATCACAAGAGAGGAGTTTGGATCCAGTGGGGAACATTGCAATCTAACTTTTTGGAGTATTAGACCCAGAGTGCTTCCAACAGATGGAGTCCGCTTACGAAGGTAGTTCAAAAATCAGACTTCAGTTGTCGACTCCACAATTTATTTATTTCTTTATTTATTTATTTATGTATATATTTATTTCAGTCGACTCCACAAATCATAAAGCAAGACCAGACGGCAGCAATGGCTATATTTTATCAATTTCAGCAAAAATTTCATAACGAAACATTCCTATGCATGTGTGAGTAAATATTTATTCCAGGTGCTCTCACGCGATAGCAAGTGCAGCGACTCCTAATCTCAGACCCAAAATCCCGGGCCCGTTGAAGGACCCTTTGGCAATATTTGGGCGATCAGCAACCCATTTTGTACGCATTTACAGTTCGTTGAGGTATTTGGGCGGCCAGTGTTTCGAAAGCCTTTGCTTAATGGCCGTAATTTTAGGCGCCTCCAATGATGAAGTGACCAGGAGTTAATGCCTCGTAGTCGCTGGAGTCAGATGAAAGTGGTGAAACCAAAAAGATTTATATTAACTCAAGTATATTCAGTTCCTAAATTCAGGTGGCATACAGCTAACGGTAACTGCCAACAGCTTGCAAAGAAAATAATAATCAATCTTAGATGCTCTCACAGACAAACACTCACCATGAGAAAGTCTATCCGCTTTGCTGACCCGCATGGAACTCCACTAAATGAGGTCGTTCAGATTGAACTTCACTTCGCTTCATCACTATAACCACCTGTTCCAGAAGAGGATCTGCTTGAACTATACAAACTGATGAAGGTGAAGGCAGACTCACTCAATAACATGCTGTTTTAAATATAATTTTACCATTGGCTGAGCATGACCAATTCTCAATCTTCAATTTGATACCTATCCACAAGATGGATGCCGCGTTTGCACACGATTGACAACGAACGGAATCGTTTGACAGAGTGTTTGGCGATGTTCAATAGCAATCCGAATGAGTTTTTGCGGCGTTTCGTAACTGAGGACGAAACTTGGATTGATCACAACATATAACAGATCGAGGAACCGTCGATAAAATGGTAGTCTTCTGGTGAATCGAAGCCGAAGAAGGCCAAGGAAGGTCAGTCAACTAATAAACTCCAGCCGACAGTTTTTTGTGGATGCAGGCGGTTAATTCACATCGTTCCTTGAAAAGGTTAAAACGATCAACCACGCATATTATGCAGAGCTTTTGAATCGATTCGACATCTATTGGAAGCAAAAACGACAGCATTTAGCGATGAAAAAAGTTCTACTCAATGGACAAAATTGCAAAATTAGGTTACGAATTCCTTCTTTATCCAGCATATTCTACAAATTTAGTCCCCTGCGAGTATTTCCTGTTTCCAAATATAACGAAATGGCTCAGCGGTAAGAGATTTGGGTCGAATGAAGAGATCATTTATTAAACAAACGGTTATTTTGAGGACCTCGAGAAATCGTATTTTCGAGAAATAACTCGTTGGCAATCCAACATTGAGAATATTGCAGAAAAGTGCTATAGTAAAAACTTTTATCAACATTTTGTAAAGGGGGATGATTTTGTATTACATTATGGTCCTTCTCCAAACTTTCCATAACGATTAGTACGATAGATTTTTCCGTCAATATTTCTGACCGTTTAAGCAATGCTGAATATTTCTACCTCCTCATCAAAAACTTGAATTCTCTTATATACCTAAATAGTAGCAGTCTATAGATTTTGTATGCAGATTCCTCCTCTCCGGCATATATTCAAAATTTTTGGCTATAATAAAGATATCAGTCTGTTGTGCAGTGTTGTTGCTAGTAGTATACAAAAATCAATAACATCACGGGTCTTATTAATGTCGCTGGGTCAAAATGAGTAGTAAAGTTGCTAATGCTTTTTGGTTATTGCGAGCGTTGAGTCCCACGATGTATTCTTAGAAGTAAAATCTCCTCCCACAGAGATTGAATGTCATTTTCAAAAAGAAATTATAGTCATCTCCTCTTATATTATGTTTTGGTGGACTATATATGGCTGACATCGTCAGTCCATTGCTTTGATAATAGATAATCACATTTGTGGCTTGGATGACATCTGTTTGAAAATGCGTAGATTAAAATATTTTGAGGTATTTTTATTATTGTCGCTTATCCACCATGAGCACCGCCATGCAAACAATGCATTCATTGCTTGGTAAAAAATGCGATTTTGAAATGAGTAAAATATCTGTAGAATATATCTCCGTTGGCGTTCCACAGATTAATTTGGAAGGGCATGGTGACTTAGTGGGCTTTGCGATGAGTGTAGCTAGCAGCTTGGTTAAGACCATCATCTGATTCATCATTTGATCAAAACGTGATACCATTGCTTTCATTGATCTTTCCAGGCATGAACTGTTATATTTTACACTGCCGTTGCTTGAATTAACTTCCTCCTGAACAAGGTCAGCATAGCTTAGATTGTTAATTAAAAAAATGTTGTATTTCACGCTTTGGGCGGGAGGTACAAAAGTTACGCGGGAGTGTTTATACCCTTTCCCTTTAAAAAATGTAAATAGGGTACGAGGTGTGATCAAAAAATAACCGTTATTGTGTGATCAAAAAATAAAGTATTTATTTATTCATCAACAACTATCTTGTGCCCCTCAAAGTAATTCCCCTCAGATATAATACACTTATGCCAGCGTTTTTTCCAAACCTCGAAACACTTCTGAAACGCTTTTTTTGGTATCACCTACAGCTCCTGTTTCGATTTTTCTTTTATCTCCTCAATCGTAGCAAAACGCTTTCCTTTCATCGGTGTCTTCTGTTTTGCAAAGAGGAAAAAGTCAGCTGGGGCCAAGTCCGGTGAATACGGTGGTTGAGGCATGATAACGGTTTTGTTTTTGGCCAAAAACAGCTCCTGAGCGATGTGCATGCGACGTTGCTTTGCTCAAAATTTAGCAATTTTGGAACAATCTTCGCTGCCGCACGTTTCATGTCTAAAACATCCGTAAAAATTGCTTGGCATGAGCCGAACGATATGCCAACATCATCAGCAACCTCTCTGATAGTGATTCGACGATTATCCAAAATCATTTTCTTCACTGCGTCAATGTTTTCATCGGTTGTTGACATGCTCGGGCGACCAGGACGAGCATCGTCATTGACATCTTCTCGGCCTTCCTTAAACCGGTTATACCACAATTGAACTTGTGTTCTGCTCATAGTAGACTCGCCAAAGGCCACAGTCAACATTTCAAATGTCCTTGCGCATTTAATTTCATTTTTTACACAAAACTGAATACAGTTTCTTTGATCCATTTTTTCGAATAGTACAAAATCGAAGAGCACACCAAAACACGACTAACCTTTTTATCTGTCAAAAACAATCTGACAATCCAAAATGGTTGGTATTGCCAACATATATAACAGACATGTGTACCAACATAACAGAAAAAAAATGCGAACATCGAACATACGTAACTCACGAAAAGATGAAAATAACGGTTATTTTTTTATCACACTTCGTATACTAATTTTGTGCTTTTGAGAGGGCTTGCAATTTCAAGAAGAAGACTTGGTATGGACATAAATATAGAGATATGATCAGAATCACTTTCTAAGCAATTTTTATTTTGTCCGTCCGTCTGTCCGTCTGTTCGTCTGTGGCCACTTTTTTTCTGCACCGTTAGAGCTATCTTAATGAAATTTTGCAAAAGTATAGTCTGGACAAAGATACAGATCCAGATGACTATATGGGCCAATTTGGACAAAGACCGCGCCTACCTCCCATATAAGGAACTTTTTTCACATTTTTTAAAATGACTATAACTTCGGTCCAATTGAAGGAATCGTGACATTTGGACACGCAGTTATGGACACGCGGGGCCTACTAACCACTGTACAAAAAGTGGGCGGTATATATTAACTGCCACTATTAACAAATATTAATAACTTAAGATCTGGTAGAGATTTACGGACAAAATTTTACGGGATGGAACATGTGGACGTTATAAAGCTATCTGCAACAATTGGGGCTGATCAGAGAAAAGACACGCCTACTTTTGATATAAGGAACTTTCGGGTATAAAATTAAAATTAGCCTACCTATGTTCGTATTGATGCCAGCGGAATAAAAATTTGCACACATATACATGAGGTCCATAATAATGTGTGTGCAGAATATGGAGACCATAATACAACTGCCACGCCCCCAATTTGCCAAAAATCATTTCTGTGTTTTTAATATAAGGACAAAATGTGATTAAGTCGATAGTCGTCAATTCTGTGAATATGAAGATTATATTTGTAACGAATTTATTGACAAGACAAGTTACAGCAGTAGTATGTGTGGTTATGCCACCGAAATAATTTTTCAGAAGAAGAAGAAGAATTATTGAAAAATTTGTTGGCAGATCTTATAGCTATTTCGGACACGCCACTTGTCCTCATCAGAGATCTTTCAATGAAAGTCAATTTTTCCTCAAGTATTTTTTATTATGTCTCAAAAAGCAACAGCACACCAATTATGAACCCTCCCAGGAATCGAACCTGGGCCTACAGCTGTTGTAATCTGTCCATACAGACAACTAATTGCAAGTTGTGAACTGACTGTTCAAATTCTGTCCATGTACTGTCTCATTCCACCACACTCTAATCAACTCTGTCTCATAAATACCCCTCGTTTTTTCCGTTTGGTCTCTCTCTCTCTCTCTGTTTTTTAGTACATTTGAGTGGTGTCATAGTACATTCCTTTTTTTAGTGGCAGGCTAATTAAGCCTGATCACACTAACCTTCTAGGATACATTCTATAAAGTTTACAATTTCTTGTGAAGATTCGTCAGTAGACATAATTTAGCCTGATCACAGGCATAAACACACATACGACGCAATTCCAACTACTGTTGTAACTTGTCTTGTCAATAAATTCGTTACAAAAATAATGTTCATATGAGGACAAAATTTATACACAACGTACTGGTATGCCAATGGGTTCGCCGCCATCACCTATAATAGCGGACATTGTAATGGAAGAAATAAGTTAATGAAAAGTAGAAATAACCCTAGATCCTTGACCAAGTATGTAGATGACATTTTCGCAATTGTAAACAAAAATGTAATACTATACACATTAAATAAGCTAAACAATTGTCACAAAACAATAATATTTACAGTAGAAGAAGAAAAAGATGGACAATAGCCATACTTGGACACGCTCCTGGTTAGAAAACATAATACGTTAAAAGTAAATTGGTATCAAAAACCAAATGCGTCGGGTAGAATAATTAATTTTTACTCAAAACACCCAAAAGGAGTAATTGTCAACACGGCGACCAATCTAATACGTAGAATACTAACAATTAGCGACAAAGTGTTTCACAAGGAAAATATTACAAAAATAAAGACGATTTTAAAGAATAACGATTTCCCGAATAGACTACATACCAGACTTATTAAAAACCATAAAGGGGAAAAGGACAATACTAAAATAGAGAGAACAACAAAAATATACAAGTCAATGACATACATAAGGGAATTTTCAGAACGATTCAAAACTTCGAATATGTACAATTAAGAAAAGTTCTAAATAGCATATAAAACGAATAACATATTGCAACAACTATATATCAACACAAAAAGTAGGATCGACGATTAAAGTTAGGCAGGTAATATTATATTTAGTCTGTAATTTACATTTAAGTTGACAGATCAGAAAATTGTAAGTGTCAAGATATTTATTGAATTGAAGCATTTTTATATAATTGTCATTTATTGTAGGCCCTGAGCATGGTTTCCGGAGGAAACCGAAATTTTGGGAACTTTTTAATTAAATAAGAATAAAAATAATTTTTATTTTTGGACCTTGAACTCGTTACAAAACAAATTAATTAAATTTCAACCGGAGGTCGAGAATATTTTCACAATATTCTTTAAAAATAAAAGAAAACAATATAAATATATTTAAAAAATTGATTAAAGTGGAAATCGGTGCATTAAGTATTTTTAAAAACAATATATATTAAAATACCTTTTAAATTTTCCTTTTATTTAAGAGTTTAAAGCAATCTTTAACGTATTCGACAGAAGAATACAACAGCACATCAATTAAATCCAAACTCTTAAGTGGTGAATTTAATATTAGTGACAAAAGGGGAAGGAGCAAGGTATGGGAAGTTTTTGGCCGTATAACAAATTCCAATGGCGATGAAATCCAACGTTTCGTGGGTTGTAGAACATGAAAGAGAGTTCTTAAGTACAGTAACAAGTCAACATCAAATCTTGTCAAACATAAATGCTATGTGTTAATGTGCGCAAAAAACGCAGTCGGCCCAAAGGTTGAAGTTGACGAGGCAACAAAGAAAGACTAATTCAGGCAATGACTAAATCGGTCATATGTGACTCCAGACGATATAATCTAGAGAGATGAAGGGTTGCTGGAAGTTCCGAAAATTTTGTTATTGATTGGAGCCAAATATGGAGTGAATGTGGATTTGGAAAAAATAGTCCCACAACCAACTACAATTTCGCGCAACATTGGCAAAATTTATGAAAAAAACTTCGAACAAATCAAGGCCGAAATAGCATTAATTTAAAGTAATGGCTTCGGTTTGACTACAGACTTGTGCACGGACGACTTTAAAGAAAAAAACTATATTGCATTGACTATGAATTATGTTCGAGATGGAAATGTAAAAATTGGCCTCTTGGTTCTCAAATCAATGGAAGGTGAAAGATGCAGCAGTCAGTTTTTTTTTGTAAATTTTCACTCTTATCTCTTTTACCGATTGTTTTTCGCATATCAGGTGAAAATGTATACAAAAAAGTCTGTGGACTCTTGCAAGATTTTGGATGTACTTTCAGCTATAAATCAATCATTGTTATGGACAGAGGTGCAAATATGAAATGTGCTTTCCACTCATTTCCGCAAGTATTTTGTATAGATCACTTGCTAAATAATACATTGCAGAAAGGAATGCAGGAAGTTCCCGAGGTTTCCGAAATCACCCATTGGAGTATTAAACTGGTGAAATATTTTAAGAAATCGGGTATTAATGCAACATTAGAGACATCCCTAAAAAGTTGTTGTGCAACTCGTTGGAATACAATATTTTATTTGTTAAATTCTAATCAAAACAACTGAGCCGAAATAACTAAAATTCTCCAAAGTAAAAATGAGCTACACAGGGTAAACTGCATCAACATAAATAACGCAAAAGCATTGTTAAAAGTTTTAGAACCCTTCGAAGAAGCCTCTAAAAATTTAGAAGGTAAGAACTATGCAGCAATGCACTTGGCACCAATTGAGAAAAGTTTGTGCGCCTGACAGTTCCGACTTTGATATGATACGGGAGTTAAACAGAAATTTAAATATTATATAGATACTTTAATTATGCCACACATTTCAATTATACACAAAATTGCTGTTTTCCCTTTCCCCCTACAAACAGACTTTTGCAGATTTCCGAAAACGAAAAACAAAGCATTGAGGAAGAATGTGTACGGTTCCTAAACGAAATGCCAATCCCTCAAGAGGAATATGCATCTCCATCACCTACTTTCAAACACGAACAAATTTTCTCAGACTTCGTATTCAATTGAAACCATAAAACAAGAACTGCTATTATACAAAAGCACAAGAGTAGGTAGTGCCAAAGATGTTGATGTTTTTCAATGGTGGCAATTACATAATAAGAATTTGCGTTTACTGTACAAACTAAGTTATATAATTTTGGCAACACCAGCTAGCAGTGCTTCTTCAGAAAGGGGTTTCTCGATAGCTTGAAATATGTTGTCTGAAAAAAGATCTTCTCTTGGATTAAATGATATTGCTATAAACCAAATGATGTTTATTCACTACAATGTTAAAAAAGACGAATTGGACAACGATTTTTTTTGAAATAAGTTTAAGTTTAAATAGAATTCTTGCTACTGTAAAAAGTATATTTTATTTTTAAAACTAATAGTTGCCCAAAAATGTTATTTATGTTTCTAATGATATTGTGGTTCAAATCCTGCCACGGGCTTGGTCTCCAAAATGCTTCTTTCTATAAAATCTTTTTCCTTCGAGTCGAAAGCCTCTGTAGCTAGTACTCATTCCCCCAATTCCTTGCACTCATAATTAATTATGGTGTAAGGCATAACAATACTAATACTAATACTAATGATATTGTACATTTAACAATAAAAAAAACATGAATTTTTTTAGCAATTGTTAATTTCATTCATATTTACGCATAATGCTTATTTCTAACAAAAGTTCTCGGTGTACTCGGTATAGTGCACACTAGTTTTCGTTAACTCTAGTTTTGCTTCACCTGTTTATTTCAAGCACCAAACGAGGGGTGTACTTAATTTTTGTAGCTCTTTTTCGCTCTGGCAATGCAAAGATCTCTCCAATTTTCGATTCTCTTTGGTACGCAAAGAGTGAGTGACGTATAGCATAATAAAACTCGTGAATATTATCGAACACTAGAAAAGTGTTCTCGTGCAGAAAGTTCAAATTGATTTATTATTGATTTAATTCAAAGTGAGAGCACGTACGTCTAAAGGGTCCGCCAATTACCTTTTTTGTTTTGAAAATACTATAAAAAAAACTACTGGATATTTTCTCAAATTTCTTTTTTTATTTGAAAGTACAATCCTTCCGGTTAAAAATGGAAAATAATTTCATTCAAATGGCTGCCTCGGCTGGCCATGCAGTAGCCTACACGATGGGTCCAATTTTTAAGCACATTATCGATTGTGTGCAGCTGTATTTCACCAATGGCTTCACGAATTTTGTCCTTTAAAGCGTCAATTGTCTCTGGCTTGTCGGCGTAACACTTATCTTTGAGGGCACCCCACAAATAATAGTCCAACGGTGTCTAATCGCAGCTCCGAGGTGGCCAACCGACATCAGCTCTGCGGCTGATAATGCGATCTTCAAAAACAGGGCGCAACACATCGAGTGTAGCTTCGGCTGTGTGGCACGTAGCGCCGTCCTGTTGAAACCAAATGTTGCCAATATCCTCCTCTTAAATTTTTGTGAACAAAAATTCGTTCAACATGGCCCGATAACGATCGCCATTGACTGTAACGGCCACTCCTTGCTCATTTTCGAAGAAAAATAGCCCAATTATGCCTCTGGACAAAAATCCGCACCAAACAGTGACTCGTTTTGGGTGCATCGGCTTTTCAATGTATGCGTGTTGGTTTTCTGTGTCCTAAATGCGATAATTTTGCTTGTTTACATACCCGCCAAGATAAAAATGAGCTTCATCTGAAAAGATGATTTTTTTGGCAAATGATTTTTTTGGCATTCTGCAACCTTACCATGATTTTCAAAGTAATGTCGCAATATTTCCCAGCGTTGTTCAAGCGTATACACAACCATATTCGTTCAGCGGCAGCATAAAACTAATTATCTGTCAAATCAGACATGAGCTAAGTGTTACCATTCACGAAATAAGCACTAGTTGACAAAAAAAAACGTTAGATGGCGGACCCGTTAGTTTATTTAAAATTTGAAAATTAAAACAAATAATATGGAGAATATCGACGTTGAAAAATTGATATCACTAGTTGAGGAGGAACCGGCACTGTGGGATAAAACAAAAGATATTTATAAAAATAAAATTATCACCCAAAATTTATGGAGAGAAGTCTGCAATAGATTATTAATTGATGGTTTTGAAACATTGAATATTGATGAACAGAATATATTCGTATGTTTTTTTTATATTTTTGACATTTGCCAACTCAAAGCTCCAGCGTCTGTTAAAAAATAATCAGAGAGAGTATTTTGAAATTTTGTGCTGTGATTCCTCTTTGGTAGAAATTACCTTCACCGGATAAATCTTCAAGCCCCATTATGGAAATTGTTTGTTCAACTTCAAACCCATCTCTATCGCGAACAAAATTATGAAGCACAATGCAAGCCTTGACAATGTCTACCGCAAAATCTGGATATAAATTTATGGGTCTATGAAAAGTTCTCCATTTGTTGCTCAATGTTCCACATATCTTCTAGCTCCAGATAGGCTATAATTAAATATCCTTTTTTTTAATGACTTATTTCTTCCACCATACGTCCGAAGTAAATTTTTATGCAGTCCAAATGCTTCATCTGCCACAAAAAAATATGGGATTTTCTGACCACCCATTCCGGGGACGCACTGTTCGTCTGGCAGTTGTTGCTGGCCTTGTAAAACTGACGACCACAACGACGATGCCTTAAAAATTCTGGAATCACAGTCGTTACCATATCGTCCAATATCTACATATATAAAGCGATAAACGGAATCAGCAATTGCCATCAAATCTACTGATGAATATACCTTATAATTGTAGTAATAGATCGTATTGGATAGGTAATCCTAATGTGTTTTCCATCAACAGCTCCGATATAATGTGGAAAATTTGCTCTGCTTTCACAGTTTGTAGCAACTGATTTCCATTGTGCTTTATCAGGAATCGGTATGCATTCAAAATGTAAAGCAATTCAGTGAAAGTGCAACCACTAGCTAAATATCTGGAAACAGAAAAACTTTGCTCTTTAGTTTAAATTCGCAGTATATATATATATAAATAGAACAAATTATTATTGTATAATATAATTTGTTATTTATTTTAGTTGCAGCGGTAATAAGGAAGTGCCGGAATGTAAGAGATTCTTTCATTAAAAGCAATAAAAGGCAAAAGGAGGTTTCTCCTTCCGGGGCAGGTTTTTGTAAAGTCACAAAATATATATACAGTGACCAGCTGCAAATTTTTAAATAAAATTTTTGTCGAAAGACCACATGAGGATTCTCTCGAAACGCCTAAAAGAGTATCATTAAACTTGCAAAATTGTTGGACACTACTACAACAAGGCCTTTGAAACGAAAGCACAAGGCCAATGAAATCGACAGTAGAATTTTAGAAGTACTGAATGAACGCCCAAATCGTCATTTATTCTTTTATCACGGAATCGCTCCAGCATTGGCAGATTTCAATGAAGAGGAAGTACTGCAATTAGAAAAGGATGTACAACATAGTATATCTCACATTAAAGAGCAAAAAATATGCGACCAATGTACCCACTTCAAAATTTCAATCGTCCAGAAGCATTAACTTCAGAAAATAATTTGCCATTAAGTCGTATATTCCAAAAAACCCCGCCACATTTTTTATTTGAGAATTCAAATAATTCAACTACAATTTCGATAGCTTTTGACCAATTAATTGAAATGTATATTTTCAATAATCATTCCTTTTTATAATGAATATAACTATATATGAATTTATTATTTTTACTTTAAATATCTATGTATTTTTCTATTTATTTCATTTGAAAATGAATGTTAAGAAATTTAATATGTGAAATAAATATATAATATGCCTTTTGGTGCCGTCATTTAAAAATTAAATGTCCAATGGGTAGGGTTAACAATATCTTTTGAAAATTAAAACATACCTTAATATAACAGCTAACATCTGAGCTGGATTGATGAATCCCTCATATTTGTACCTTCCATTTCGTAAAAAGATGAAATGGACATCCGAAAATAATTAAAGGTCTCCCCGCAAAACATTAAACAATGTATAAAATGCGCCAAATTCACACCTTTCCGAATTTATTGGGTGCACCCAAATTTTTTTATTTAATAATCGTCTATTTTGCCTACGTTTAAATAATAGCAAAGCTAAAAGACGTCTACGCTCCACTGTATAAGAAATCCAATTAAAACATAAAACATAAAAAGAGCGGAGGAGACCTTTTTTTAATTTCTGTGGAAAAATGATTTTGTCGAACTTGGTGACTAGTTTCATATAGAGTCGGACAGCGGCGCCGTAAATTTAAATATTGTTTTGGTTTTGGGACTTTGTTGTGCAGTTTTGTGTATATTTATCATCGCCGTGTCGCGCCGTTGCCGTTGGTGTGAAACTAGTTTATGTTTACATCAGTGTTCTGCTAATCAATTTTTTGTTGATATTTTGATCTGCTTCTTTGATTGATGATTGCTTTTCTCGGTTTATTTTTCGGTATAACAGATCAGAAATTGTGATATTATTTGTATAGTTTGTGTTTTATGTTTATTATTTGTGTAATTGGTGGTGCTGGTTTAGAAG
This sequence comes from Clusia tigrina, assembly GCA_920105625.2. Classification (NCBI taxonomy): domain Eukaryota; kingdom Metazoa; phylum Arthropoda; class Insecta; order Diptera; family Clusiidae; genus Clusia; species Clusia tigrina. The sequence goes on from CAKKTE020000572.1 coordinate 1,320,693, forward strand.
ACATGAATTTATAGGAATTTGTTGTAACTGTTGTGCTATGGTTGTAGCAAAGACAATATACTGTAAAGATATTACATCGTTCTCTTCACCCAGCGAAATGAGTTAAAATTCCGTGGATGCCTATGGATATATTATTAAGTCAACACCCGAAGTGTGCTCGGCAATGCAAAAGCAAAACATGTAGATACACATTATGGTTTTCGCATTCTATATGAGCTTGTGTGTTTACTACATGTGGGAATGTTTCTAGGCTTGCTTGTCTGTTTACTACTATGTATTTATTTAATTTATTGCTTTATCCCGAAAAAAAGCCACCATCGAATTGCATAGCAAAACTTAATGGCTACAGTAGCAGAAGACTAAAAGTTGTTTTTTGCGGAATGTTATCTACAGAATTATAGAAATTTTAGTTAACTCCAAAATCAACAAAAATAGTATGAGTGTCAATGGTTTGCTCGTTCGTCTATAGTTTTTGTGGCTTACGGTTCGAGCCCCAGCAAAATGCTGTGTTTATCGAATTTTTTTATATTAATAATCATTTTTATAAATAGTAGTAAAAGTATTTTACTATTTTCCATTAATTAACCAGTATTATATCATTTTACTGGACCAAAACTAGAGCAGAATTATTTCTTGTCTGTTATAGGAGAAGACTGGAAACGGTGGAGTATTATGAAATTCAATCTTGACAAATCATATACATCTATAAATGTTTGTTTGTTAGTGACGCTAAGGCTCGAGAACGGCTGGACCAATCTTGACGGAATTTTCAGAGTTTGTTCGTTGTGGATCTGGGAAGGTTTAGAAATAAAAAAACCTTATACTTTCCTGAAGAAAAGTCGGAAAATTTAAAAATTCAAAAAAGGACTTTTTTCCATACAAAATTTTTGTCTCTCAAATTTTTTTCCAATTGTTTCTTGCAAATCTATCGATCTCAAAACATTCGGAAAAGTCGCTAAATACGGAAAATTCGAAAATTAGAAAAACCTAATCTCACTTTTTGTTCTCATTTTTTTTTTATGTGCGTGGTGTTGCACGCGCACATTTAGTTTCATATTGGTGTTGTAACCACTGACTGATACTCCAATAACTCAACAGATGGAGCTGTAGACGCTTATTTATTTTGGCAGCTGCGTATATTGTGTGTTCTTTGTGATTTGTCTATTCGAACAGTGCGGACACGGTCAATTGCCTCCTAAGTTTGCTCCACAGCTAGCCATTCCCAATAACATCGAGAGAAAACGAACGAATCCATCATCCTTGGTAGCAATTGACTCTGAAGAACTGGTGTATACAATCAACCACCGAAACTCTTTCAGGACTCTTCAACGCATCGTAGGATACATTTGTCGTTTCATAAGCAACACTAGATGTAGCAAGGACGCACGAAAAACTGATATAGCGCTGACTCCCATCGAATTAGATCATGCATTAAGAATCATTGTTCAAGCTATGCAAAGATCTGATTTCAATGACGACATCATGTACCTCAAGAAACACAACGATATCGAGGGGACGAGTACACTGAAGAGCCTATCACCATTTTTAGATGATACAAACATTTTGCGAGTTGGAGGACGATTGGAAGCATCACTAGTACCTTATGAAGCAAAACATCAAATGCTCATTCCGTATCATGATCCCTTAGCAAAAGTACTATTTGAGATGACTCACATCGAGAATATACACTGTGGACCTCAAGCCTTGCTGGCCATAATAAGGCAAAGGTACTGGCCCATAAAAGGCAAATCATCGGCCAGATCAACCGTACAGCAATGCATACGATGCACCAGGGCAAGGCCTCAGTTCCTGAACCAATTAATGGGAAACCTGATAGCAACACGAGTTACACCAGCACGCCCCTTCATTAACTCTGGAGTAGACTACTGTGGACCATTCTGGGTGCATTAAAAATTAGAGGGAAAAGACGACACAAGGCTTACATATCCGTATTCTGCTGATTCGCTACCAAAGCTGCCCATCTAGAACTTGTAAGCGATCTTACGACAGAAGCATTCATTGTCGCTCTGAAACGTTTCATTGGCCGACGTGGAAATTGTCAAAATTATATTGTGACAACGCGACAAATTTCGTTGGCGCCATAAACAAACTTACGGAACTGACTACATTAATATATTCAGATGAAGAGAAAACAAAAATTGAGACAGAATGCGGTAAAAAGGGAATACAATTTAACTTTATTCCTCCAAGAGCCCCTCATTTCGGAGGTCTGTGGGAAGCAGCAGGGAAGTCTGCGAAGCATCTTTTGGTGAGGAGCGTGTCAACAGCGTCACTAACCTATAAAGAGCTGGAAACACTCATCAATCAAATGACTTAGGCGCCCTGACTCCAGGCCAATTCTTGATAGGAGAACCACTCAACACGCAAGTCGATGTAAATAACATCCCGTCAACTTCAAATTTGCTGACCAGGTGGAAACTCGTATCCCACATAAAAAATGAGTTTTGGAAACGGTGGTCGCACGAATATTTATGCGAGCTTCAATCTAAAACCAAGTGGACACATCAGCACAATAACATCAACCTAGCGGACATGGTAATAGTCATGGAAGACAATGTTCCAGTTCTTCAATGGCCACTAGGATGGATAACAAGGACCTATAAGGGTGATGATGGAGCAGTACGAGTAGCTGATGTTAGAACAGCTACTGGAACTTGGAAACGTGCAATCCATAAACTAGCTCTACTACTATACATAAATGATAATAGGATCCATGACCAACCAACAAGTCATGAGAGTCAAGGTCAAAAAGTAGAAATACCAACAAAACGAATAAAAACAAGACATACCGGACTCACAACAGTATTGCTGGGATTACTCATCATACCAATTTTCATGGGAGGTCCAATAAGATTTTCTCATATTGATAACACAAATTTTTTTATTTAATAATCGTCTATTTTGCCTACGTTTAAATAATAGCAAAGCTAAAAGACGTCTACGCTCCACTGTATAAGAAATCCAATTAAAACATAAAACATAAAAAGAGCGGAGGAGACCTTTTTTAATTTCTATGGAAAAATGATTTTGTCGAACTTGGTGACTAGTTTCATATAGAGTCGGACAGCGGCGCCGTAAATTTAAATATTGTTTTGGTTTTGGGACTTTGGTGTGCAGTTTTGTGTATATTTATCATCGCCGTGTCGCGCCGTTGCCGTTGGTGTGAAACTAGTTTATGTTTACATCAGTGTTCTGCTAATCAATTTTTTGTTGATATTTTGATCTGCTTCTTTGATTGATGATTGCTTTTCTCGGTTTATTTTTCGGTATAACAGATCAGAAATTGTGATATTATTTGTATAGTTTGTGTTTTATGTTTATTATTTGTGTAATTGGTGGTGCTGGTTTAGAAGACATGAATTTATAGGCATTTGTTGTAACTGTTGTGCTATGGTTGTAGCAAAGACAATATACTGTAAAGATATTACATCGTTCTCTTCACCCAGCGAAATGAGTTAAAATTCCGTGGATGCCTATGGATTATTATGTCAACACCCGAAGTGTGCTCGGCAATGCAAAAGCAAAACATGTAGATACACATTATGGTTTTCGCATTCTATATGAGCTTGTGTGTTTACTACATGTGCGAATGTTTCTAGGCTTGCTTGTCTGTTTACTACTATGTATTTATTTAATTTATTGCTTTATCCCGAAAAAAAGCCACCATCGAATTGCATAGCAAAACTTCATGGCTACACTAGCAGAAGACTAAAAGTTGTTTTTTGCGGAATGTTATCTACAGAATTATAGAAATTTTAGTTAACTCCAAAAATAACAAAAATAGTATGAGTGTCAATGGTTTGCTCGTTCGTCTATAGTTTTTGTGGCTTAGGGTTCAAGCCCCAGCAAAATGCTGTGTTTATCGAATTTTTTTATATTAATAATCATTTTTATAAATAGTAGTAAAAGTATTTTACTATTTTCCATAAATTCACCAGTATTATATCTTTTTACTGGACCAAAACTAGAGCAGAATTATTTCTTGTCTGTTATAGGAGAAGACTGGAAACGGTGGAGTATTATGAAATTCAATCTTGACAAATCATATACATCTATAAATGTTTGTTTGTTAGTGACGCTAAGGCTCGAGAACGGCTGGACCAATCTTGACGGAATTTTCAGAGGTTGTTCGTTGTGGATCTGGGAAGGTTTAGAAATAAAAAAACCTTATACTTTCCTGAAGAAAAGTCGGAAAATTTAAAAATTCCAAAAAGGACTTTTTTCCATACAAAATTTTTGTCTCTCAAATTTTTTTTCCAATTGTTTCTTGCAAATCTATCGATCTCAAAACATTCGGAAAGTCGGTAAATACGGAAAATTCGAAAATTAGAAAAACCTAATCTCACTTTTTGTTCTCATTTTTTTTGTACGTGCGTGGTGTTGCACGCGCACATTTAGTTTCATATTGGTGTTGTAAGCACTGACTGATACTCCAATAACTCAACAGATGGAGCTGTAGACGCTTATTTATTTTGGCAGCTACGTATATTGTGTGTTCTTTGTGATTTGTTTATTCGAACAGTGCGGACACGGGCAATTGCCTCCTAAGTTTGCTCCACAGCTAGCCATTCCCAATAACATCGAGAGAAAACGAACGAATCCATCATCCTTGGTAGCAATTGACTCTGAAGAACTGGTGTATACAATCAACCACCGAAACTCTTTCAGGACTCTTCAAAGAATCGTAGGATACATTTGTCGTTTCATAAGCAACACTAGATGTAGCAAGGACGCACGAAAAACAGATATAGCGCTGACTCCCATCGAATTAGATCATGCATTAAGAATCATTGTTCAAGCTATGCAAAGATCTGATTTCAATGACGACATCATGTACCTCAAGAAACACAACGATATCGAGGGGACGAGTACACTGAAGAGCCTATCACCATTTTTAGATGATACAAACATTTTGCGAGTTGGAGGACGATTGGAAGCATCACTAGTACCTTATGAAGCAAAACATCAAATGCTCATTCCGTATCATGATCCCTTAGCAAAAGTACTATTTGAGATGACTCACATCGAGAATATACACTGTGGACATCAAGCCTTGCTGGCCATAATAAGGCAAAGGTACTGGCCCATAAAAGGCAAATCATCGGCCAGATCAACCGTACAACCGGAGCAATGCATACGATGCACCAGGGCAAGGCCTCAGTTCCTGAACCAATTAATGGGAAACCTGATAGCAACACGAGTTACACCAGCACGCCCCTTCATTAACTCTGGAGTAGACTACTGTGGACCATTCTGGGTGCATTAAAAATTAGAGGGAAAAGACGACACAAGGCTTACATATCTGTATTCTGCTGATTCGCTACCAAAGCTGACCATCTAGAACTTGTAAGCGATCTTACGACAGAAGCATTCATTGGCGCTCTGAAACGTTTCATTGGCCGACGTGGAAATTGTCAAAATTATATTGTGACAACGCGACAAATTTCGTTGGCGCCACAAACAAACTTACGGAACTGACTACATTAATATATTCAGATGAAGAGAAAACAAAAATTGAGACAGAATGCGGTAAAAAGGGAATACAATTTAACTTTATTCCTCCAAGAGCCCCTCATTTCAGAGGTCTGTGGGAAGCAGCAGGGAAGTCTGCGAAGCATCTTTTGGTGAGGAGCGTGTCAACAGCGTCACTAACCTATAAAGAGCTGGAAACACTCATCAATCAAATGACTTAGGCGCCCTGACTCCAGGCCAATTCTTGATAGGAGAACCACTCAACACGCAAGTCGATGTAAATAACATCCCGTCAACTTCAAATTTGCTGACCAGGTGGAAACTCGTATCCCACATAAAAAATGAGTTTTGGAAACGGTGGTCGCACGAATATTTATGCGAGCTTCAATCTAAAACCAAGTGGACACATCAGCACAATAACATCAACCTAGCGGACATGGTAATAGTCATGGAAGACAATGTTCCAGTTCTTCAATGGCCACTAGGATGGATAACAAGGACCTATAAGGGTGATGATGGAGCAGTACGAGTAGCTGATGTTAGAACAGCTACTGGAACTTGGAAACGTGCAATCCATAAACTAGCTCTACTACTATACATAAATGATAATAGGATCCATGACCAACCAACAAGTCATGAGAGTCAAGGTCAAAAAGTAGAAATACCAACAAAACGAATAAAAACAAGACATACCGGAGTCACAACAGTATTGCTGGGATTACTCATCATACCAATTTTCATGGGAGGTCCAATAAGATTTTCTCATATTGATAACACCAAATTCAACACGGAATTGGGTATTTACTTCGAAGGAATAGGTGCAGCACACTTCGAGAGTTCAGAATGGAAACTTGTAGTGTACTACGAACTAGAGTCATACTGGGCAGAACTTGTGACTTTATCCAAGGGCATCAGCAGTATACGACAGTTATGTCAAAAACTGCAACCATTTACTTGTCATGATACTCTTGTCTACTTCGAGCATGATGCAGCTGCATTACGAATGGATAACAAGATATTGTTTCCCCATCAACTTAAAAGAGGTGCTGTGGATAAAGTGGGAAATATTGCAAACTCATCGTTTGGTGTTTTGGTCTCAGAATATGCAGAATCAATGTCAAAACCATGAAACGAAGGCCATCTATTAGTCCTGCTCAAAAACCAAACATCAGTGATTGAATCTACTATCAACGTGATCAAACAAGATCAAATAGAAGTCAAACGAAAATTCGATAACCTTGATAATCAAATCAATGACATAATGAAAACCTTAAATCACATTGAAGGAGAAAAATTTCAAGCCAAGCTGACTCAATACTTCATCACTCTGACCCTCCAACTCATCATGATAGCATCTCACTTACAAATAATCCAATCACCAACACTGAATGTTACGACAGATACACAGCATAACAAAATCAGCCCATTATTGCTATCACCCATTCAACTACAAGAAGAAATTCTTAAGATAAAAACTCATCTTCCGACATTCCTCCAAATACTAGTGAATCAGAGGACTGACTGCAACTGTACAAATTAATGAAGGTAGAAGGCGGTTTAACCAACAAGCATGCCATTTTTAGAATCTCATTGCCATTAATTGCAGACGAAAAATTCGAACTGTATCGGATGGTACCAATTCCTAATATAATAAATGGCACAATGACTACAATAGAATCTTGTAACAGATTTCTAGCCATAAACGCGCACAGAGATCAATACGTTGCCATGAGTCCAGCTGATTTGGAGGCTTGTACACTGATGAAACCATATACATACTTATGCCAACTGATACACAACAGAGGGTCTGATGTATGTTTATGTGAAGTTAAACTGTTTGCCAACGATACTCAACGGGATTGCATCCACCATTAAGTTCAAGACAATTCAACCTGAATTCAAATGGATCGCAAGAACGAGTGGATCTACGCCTTGAAATTTGTCACTCGCTTGAGTGCAGTATGTGATGGTGAAACCCTGCAATTAACATTAGAAGGATCGGGAATGCTGAAGCTACAACCATCTTCTGAAACACAGTTTTATCACAATTCACGGCTATAAAACTCTCTCAAGCTCAGTACAAACCTCATATGTCAGCTTGGCCAATGCTACTGACATCCTCTAAATGGATCAAGGCCAGCACCGATCACACTACACTAATAATATGGAACACTACAACATGCATTTATCCAATCTCACCACCATTCAAGGCCAATTATCAGAAAGAGTTTTGGACTTAGCGTCCAAAGTCCAAGCAATGGGTGTTCACCTTTCTGCAGTCGGGTATTTACCCTATCGGTTGGTGTAATTATGTATTCAATTTGGAAGATATATATATATATATATATATATATATATATATATATATATATATATATATATATATATATATATATATGTATATATAGATATATATGGGGGTTTAGTTTGTTTTAATTGAAAAGTACTTTATTATTTTAAATTATAGAGATAAATTCAATGTTAATGTAAATAAGAATTTGTTTGAAAACTGAAATATATTAATTAAATGAAACTCTTCACGTATTTTGCTCTGCGTCTTCACGTCTTTAATCGTCCGCGTCTCGGTTAGAACTCCCTCTCCTCTCTTGCGTACTCGTTGTTCACGGATTTTGTGACGGTGAAAGAGTTGCCATATGTGTGGCAGATGAAAATCCCACATCTCGGCCATTCTGCTATAAATTCGTCTCGAATTCATCTTCCTGATGCATTCCCCAGGGCTTCATGTATTCTGCGCATGTTGTCGTATCCCTCGGTCCCTCTGTGTCGGTTGCTTGTCTAACGTCGTAGGTATCATTTGACTTTGCTCTTACGACTTCATATGGACCCAAAAACTTCGCCTTAAGTTTTAGACCAGGCCCAAATTGGGTTCTTTTTATAGCGACGAGGTCACCAGCTTTGTACTTATTGGGTTTTTTCCTTCTCAAATTATACACCTTCCGATTTTCGTCCTGAATGTTCATGATTTGTTGCTTTGCATGTTTTCTCATCTCATCTCTTTCTTCAGAAATATTTTTTATCATCTCTTCCTCAATCAATTTGGTTATATGTAGCTGTTCAAATGTTCGCATTTTAATCCCAATGAGGAGTTCAAATGGAGTCGTTGCTATACTTCTTGAAAATGATGAGTTCATCGCCTGTTGAACTTTGTCCAGATGCTTATACCACTTTGTTGGATCGGCAGAACTTAGTTTAGCTAAAATTGACGTTATGATTGCGTTCATTCGCTCGATCTGTCCGTTGGCTCTTGGTAGTCCAGTTGTTATGACACGATGTTGAATTAGCTCAGCCTCACAGTAGTTTTTAAACTCATCGGACGTAAATGCTGTTCCACGATTCGAAATTATGCGGACAGGGTTTCCAAAAACAGCACTTTGGACCTTTAACTTTGCAATAACTTCTGCCGACGTTGTACTCTTAGTAGCATATAGCCAACAAAACTTTGTAAAGGCATCTACCACCGCAAATATGTGCCTATATTGCTTGTTGGTAGATTCCAATGGCCCAAGATGATCCACATGGTAGGTGTGTAGAGGGTCGTCGTGCTTCTCAATTGGGTGCAGTTCGCCTTCCTGTTTTCCCCGTTTTCTGTTAGCAATGATGCACTGGATACAATTATCTATGTGGTACCTTATTTTTTCGTCCATTTTCGACATGTAGTATTCTCGACGGAGTAGTTCTTTGATTTTTTCCACTGAGAAATGACCTTTCGTGCGACTTTCTTATCAATTCTCGCTGCATAGCCTTCGGCACGACAACAACTTCGCAATCGTTAACGAGTTTGTGCAGAATACCACATTTCAAAATATAACCATCAAACTCGTCTTGTTGTTGAAGAATGTGGATTATCGGACTTAATTCATCGTCGGTTTTTTGAGCATTTTTAATTCTTGTTATAACTCCATCTTCTATTACCATCATGACAGGGTATCTACTGAGAAAATCTACATGCTTCATCCGTGTACCAGATCGATGCTCGACTTCGTAATCGTATTCTTGAAGGAGCAGTACCCATCTGGCTACTCTTGTAGAAAGATCCTTTTTCTCCATGGTCTTCACAAACGCGTTACAGTCTGTAACAGTCTTAAAACGCAATCCAAGTAGATATACCCGAAATTTTTTCACTGCTTCTACAACGGCCAGTATTTCTAGTTCATAGCTGCTATATTTTCTTTCGGCATCAGAGGTCTTACGACTCATATAGTAGACTGGGTGTACGTTTTCATCCTGGTTTGATTTCTGCATTAAGATTGCGCCATATCCGTCGATCGAAGCATCCGTGTGTAGTTCTCTGTGATGATTCTGGTTGAAAATGTTCAGTACGGGATTTTTACATAAAATTCTCTTTAGACCTTCAAACGCTTTCATCTGTGCTTCACCCATTTCAAATTTGGCTCCCTTCTTAGTTAGGTCAGACAGCGGTTTAGCGACAAGTGAGTAATCTGGAACGAATTTTCTGAGATATCCAGAAAGTCCTAAAAAACTTTGTAACTGTTTTAGACACATTGGAGCTGGGAATTTCGCAACTGCTCTTATCTTCTCAGTCGTTGAAGATATTTTGCCATCGTCAATAACATAGCCCAAAAATTCGATTTTCTTCTTCAAGAACTTGCATTTTTTAAGATTTAGTTCCAATCCATACTCACGGCAGAGGTCGATGATTGTAACTAAATTTGTGACCGCTTCATCTTCGTTGGATCCAGGAATTATGATGTCGTCTACGTATGGCATTGCTATTCCCTTGCGGGTGGATTCACGGAAAATTGCGTTGATATAGCGTTGGAACACGGCAGGGGAGTTGGTTAAACCAAATGGGACTCGTTTAAATTGGTATTGACCGCTGTGAGTTACAAAGGATGTAAACTTGCGACCGTGTTCCGCGACGGGCACGTGAAAAAATCCATTTGTCAAGTCGAGTGTACTAAATACTTTGGCGTTTTGGAGACGATCCAGCTGATCCTCTTTCAGCGGCAGAGGAAAACGGTCTTTCATAATAACCTTATTTATTCGACGATAGTCTATACATAGTCTGGAATTTCCGTCACGTTTATTCACTAATACGACCGGACTGCTAAACTCGGATTCTGAATTCTCAATGATTCCCTCTCTTAGCCATTGATCAACTTGGTCATCCACTAAAGCTCGTTCCGTCAATGGAAGTCTTCGAGGACGCGATGAGATTGGTGTATCGTTTTCCAAAACTATGTTCATCTCGATGTTAACAATCTTCTTCTTTTCAGGTCTATAGTTTCCAATGAGATCTATTACTTTGTCCTTCGCATTTTTGCTGGCTGTTTCATCTATATCCAGTTGCGACTCATCATCAACTATTCCAATTCGCATCAGCTGGTATTCTGCGTCTTTAAGTTCAATCTTCTTGATAGCCACACCAGTTGGCCGTATGGTAACTTCAGCCTGAGTGAAAAAACATTCCCCAATTATTAAATCAACGGTAATGGTATCTTTTGGCACCACCACGAAGTTCACATCATATGCCTCGCCATCAATCACCATACGTTCGTCGAACTGTCCCATAGGTTTGATTCTAGTACGCCCGAAACCGATCAGATAAAAGTTTGCTTGTTGAAGTGTTGCGCCACGAATGTTGTTAAAAACGTTCTCAGTCATTATGTTAAATTTGCTACCCGTATCTAACAGGGCCAAATATTCACGGTCGTTTATTGTCACCATTTTGTTCATCATATCGCTTTTTGGTTCTAAAAATCGAGTATTTGTTTGTCTTTCGTTGTTCGCAGTACAATTTGTTGATAGATGACTGAATTGGTTACAACGGAAACACTTAGTGCCTTTATTTTTGTCTTTACACTCAAAGGATTTATGGTCTTTGCCACCACAATTATAGCATTGTACATTATTCTTCGCCACACCGCGGTCACTATTGTCTTTTTTTTATTTCAACTTTCCGTTGAGATATTTTCGACACGTTCTCACTCTTCGATTTTTCACGATATGTCTCATAGCATGACAATTTATCTTTAAATTCTCGAATATTTTTCGCGCCGTATAAAATCGATTTATTAATGTTCAAGTCCTCGATACCGTCGATTACATATTGTATTATTGAACTTTCCTCGATCGAACCTCTCGATGCAATCTCTTTAATGCTAAAAAAGCATTCAAAAACGCTTTCACTCTTTCTCATTTTCCTCTCCGTAAGTTCTTTGTGTATATTTGCACTATCGGTTTTTCTTGAAAATTCCTCAATCAGAGCTGACCTTAATTTTTTCCACGACGTCAGGCCTCTCTCACTTTGTACAAATAATTTTGCCAAGCCACTCAATGATTTTTTCGCGAACACAAACATTTGAAAATCATCGCACTGCATTATTGCAGCTGTCTCCTCAAACTCAGCCACCCATACGTCAGCAGGTAAATTGTTAGTACCATCAAAACGTTGCACAGAGTCTTCTACGTCTCGAAAATTAAGAGCGAATCGTGGTGCTATTTTGTGCTGTCCTCTATGCTCATCGTTGTCAGCTGAGAAAAAACTCTCGTTGTGTCGAACTTGCTCGTTTACTGCTACACTCCGCCGTTGTTGTATGACATCAATTTTCCTATTATCCATTGCACACTTGTATTCTTCGTCATTAACGTCTTCGTCATCATTTTCGTTTTCCTCCTCGTCGACGTCTTCAACATTGGATGAAAGCAAACTACCCTTCTTTAAATTTTTGAATATGTGCAACTTCAAATCTTCTGCGGTGTATTTTATGCCCAGCAGGTTGCAAATTGAAATTAAATCTGCCGTCGCCAAATGTGCTGCAACAAACTTTGCCTTTTTTCCATACGCATCATCGGTCTCGTTAAATTCAAAGCCTTCAAACTCTCTCAACCGTTGCCTGTTAGTGCTATCTCCTTCGCTCTCAAAAACGAATTTGTGTAGAGCAGTAATGTTTGCCTTTCTGCCTCTCCGAAGGTTCTCGCGAACACACTCCAACATACCCAAACGAAACATTCCGTGTAACTTAATTATGCGCGTCCAATATAATTATTACGTTAGCTTGTGCGCTTGCGGTTTCTCGAAGCAGTAGCACTAAGGAGAATTTTGCTATCGTTCACAACACAATGCTTTATCAGCCCAAAATTTTTGTTGTAATTGTTCTTCTTGTTTCTTTTTGTTTGTTCAATTGTCTAGGATTTCGGATGAGCCTTCAAAATATGGGGGTTTAGTTTGTTTTAATTGAAAAGTACTTTATTATTTTAAATTATAGAGATAAATTCAATGTTAATGTAAATAAGAATTTGTTTGAAAACTGAAATATATTAATTAAATGAAACTCTTCACGTATTTTGCTCTGCGTCTTCACGTCTTTAATCGTCCGCGTCTCGGTTAGAACTCCCTCTCCTCTCTTGCGTACTCGTTGTTCACGGATTTTGTGACGGTGAAAGAGTTGCCATATGTGTGGCAGATGAAAATCCCACATATATATATACGGGTATATATAAAATTGAATGATTGACTGTTAGTGACGCTAAGGCTCGAGAACGGCTGGACCAATCTTGATGGAATTTTCAGAGGTTGTTCGTTGTGGATCTGGGAAGGTTTAGAAATAACAAAACCTTATACTTTTCCTGAAGAAAAGTCGGAAAATTTAAAAATTCCAAAAAGGACTTTTTTCCATACAAAATTTTTTTTCTTTCAATTTTTTTTTCCAATTGTATCTATCGATCTCAAAACATTCGGAAAAGTCGGAAAATTCGAAAATTAGAAAAAACCTAATCTCACTTTTTGTTCTCATTTTTTTTTGTATGTGCGTGGTGTTGCATGCGCACATTTAGTTTCATATTGGTGTTGTAAGCACTGACTGATACTCCAATAACTCAACAGATGGAGCTGTAGACGCTTATTTATTTTCTTGTTCTTTCTGATTTGTTTATTCGAACAGTGCGGTCAATTGACTTTCTGACATTTTTCCAAATTTTAATTGATTGCTCGAGTTAAATTCATTACATTAAATTGTTAAAATGTTTACATTCACGAAATATTTGATTTTAAATCTGTGGATCATCAGTTGTTGAGTGAAATTATTGACATTTCGAACAAAAAAAGTGCGTTCATTATTTTCGTTTGTTGGTGAATACCCAACATCATTTCCATTGGAATTTATTTGTGTTATTTCTTCAGCTGATTTGTAAATTATTTGAATCGTTCAATTGCGGTCGTATGGTTTCTTCATTTCGGTTATTCAAAAGGTAAATTATTGAAAATTATTCCGTGAAAACTTTATGTGTGTTTCATAAAAAGTGGTCAATTACAGATTGAAATTTGTTACGATGCCACAAAGAGGTCGCGCTAATATCGGTCGGCGTTCCCGACGTACAACGGACCAACGTAATTATACAGCACGTCGTACTGAAGAGAAAAATGCTAATGCAAGGGAATCTGCTCGAATCGGAATGATTGAACATCGTGCGCGACAATCACAAGAGTCTCACGAAGCTTACAATGAGCAACAACGATTGAGAAGAAGACAAGTTCGTGCTCAGGAAATTCATGAAGCAAGAGAACAACGTTTGGCTGCTCACCGACAACGCCAGCAACAACAACGATTGCCTAATTTGAATATCGAACGTGCAGCCTTTCGATATGAACCGGACATTGAATACGGTGCGCACGCATCAGTTCGATTTGGTTCGATGTCTTTCGTTTGCCCGCATTGCGATGCACTGAAATTTCCAAATGAACCGGCCGGATTCTGTTGCGTAAGCTGAAAAGTGAAATTACCAGAGTTACTTCCTCCACCGGAGCCATTGCGGTCGTTGCTGTACGGTGCATCACCAAATTCGAATCATTTTTTACAAAATTCCAAGATGTGTAACGATAATTTTCAAATCACGTCGTTTGGTGGGGAAATTGTGAATGAACATAATTACAATCCCACATTCAAGGTTAGTTCACCAACAATCTAACACTTATTATCTCGCCAATAAAATACAGAAATTAACATATTTGTCTGCAACTATATAGATACACGGGCAAATTTATCATCTTGCTGGATCGCTGTTGCCGCATCCTGATCAAGATCACAAATATCTCCAAATATATTTGCTTGGAGATTCAAATGAAATCCACGTTGTGCAATTTTCAATGCGACGAAAAGAGAAATTGTGCAGCAATTGCAAGAAATGTTGCATGAACACAACGAACTAATTCGATTATTCAAAACTTCGTTAGAAAGGATGCCATCTGATGATCACACAATCGTCATAAAAGCGGACAAACGACCAGCAGGCACTCATGAACGGCAATATAATGCACCGACGGCCGATGAAATATCAATTGTTGTTGTTGGCGATAGTTTAGAATCCCCGTGATATTGTTATTAAACGTCGAGCTGGAGATGCATTAGAGCGAATCAGTGAAACTCATCGATCGCATGTCTCACTACAAAATCCGCTTATGTTCTGCCGTGGTGAAGATGGATATCACTTGAGATACAACATGATCAATCCTGCCTATGGTTAGTAAAAGAAAAACAAACACTCTTGATTGTAACTTCATTTTTTGGTAACTTTTAGGTGTCGATACAAATAAGAAGGTCAGTGCAATTAACTTTTACGCGAATCGATTGATGATTCGCGAAGGAATTGACAACCATCTCTTGAGATATCGCCGATTATTTCAACAGTATGCAGTTGATGTGTACGTGACGATGGAGACAGAACGACTCAATTTTATTCGTTTCAATCAGACCAAGCTTCGATCTGAAGAGTATATTCAATTGCGAGATGGGGTCAATAGCGATGAAGATGTGACAAACCTTGGCCGACTCACGATTTTGCCATCAACATACATTGGCAGCCCAACGCACATGCAGGAGTACTCGCAGGATGCGATGACATACGTGCGGAATTATGGACGGCCGGATTTGTTTGTTACATTCACTTGAAATCCAAAATGCCCACATATAACGGAACTATTGAAGAGCGGTCAAGCAGCAAGCGATCGTCACGATGTCACAGCACCAGTTTTCAAACAACAGCTACGATATTTGATGGACTTTATCGTGATGCAACGTATATATGGTGCTGTTAGATGCTGGATGTACTCTGTTGAGTGGCAAAAAAGCGGTTTGCCGTTCGCACACATTCTTCTTTGTATGGTGGACAAGATTACACCAGATCAAATTGATGACATCATTTCTGGGGAAATTCCTGATCCAGAGATAGATCCAGAATTATACGAAGCGGTGAAAACCAATATCGTTCATGGACCTTGTGAAGCAACGTATATATGGTGCTGTTAGATGCCGGATGTACTCTGTTGAGTGGCGAAAAAGAGGTTTGCCGCACGCACACATTCTTCTTTGGATGGTGGACAAGATTACACCAGACCAAATTGATGACATCATTTCTGCGGAAATTCCTGATCCAGAGATAGATCCAGAATTATACGAAGTGGTAAAAACCAATATGGTTCCTGGACCTTGCGGACACTACAATCCCACTTCGGTTTGTATGTCTGACATTCAATGCACGAAACGCTATCCACGTGCTTTTATTTCGGAAACGCAAGCTGGAAATGATGGATATCCACTCTATCGGCGTCGCTCATCAGACAACAATGGCAGAACATTCAGCATTCAATTTAGAGGAGTGAATATCGAAGTTGACAACACATGGATCGTACCGATGTTGATAATTGCAGTTCTGTGAAATCGATCAAATACGTTTGCAAGTACGTCACCAAAGGAAGCGACATGACGGTTAGTGGCCTTGAACGAGATGAGATCAGCAAGTATCAAATGGGTCCATACGTGAATTGTAATGAAGCGCTTTGGAGAATATTTTCTTTTGTAATTCATGAGCGATTCCAACTGTTTTGCATCTCGCAGTTCATTTGGAGAATGGCCAAAGAGTGTATTTCAACCCAGAGAATGCAGTACAGCGAGCGGAAACCCCACCAGCAACAATGTTGACGAGTTTTTTCTGAACTTGCGCCAGTGATCCGTTTGCGAGAACATTGCTTTATTCGGAAATGCCTCGATATTATACATGGAATGCATCGTCGAAGAAATGGTTACGCAGAAAGCAAGGCCAACCAGTAGATGGACATCCAGGTGTGTTCTCAACTAATGCATTAGGACGAATTTACACAATCCACCCGAAAAACGACGATTGCTTCTACCTTCGGTTGCTATTGATTAATGTACGCGGTTCAACTTCCTTTGAGTCATTGCGTACTGTGAATGGTACGGTGTGTGCAACTTTTCGAGAAGCATGCCAGCAATTACAATTGCTGGAACATGATAATCACTGGAATCAAACGATGGACGATGCAATAGCTACTCGGCATGCCACTGAAGTTCGCACACTTTTCGCGATGATCATTTCGACATGTCAGCCTTCAAATCCGCGTCAATTATTGGATACGTACAAAAATTACATTGCCAAAGACATTTTACATCGTATTCGAGTGGCAACATGGAATTCAGAATTGCAAATGTACGATGACATCTACAATGTAGCATTGGTGTTGATTGAAGATTTGTGTTTGCTTATGAGTGGCAAACTATTGACTGAAATTCATATGCAAGCACCAAATCGTCAAATCAGAGATGTACTGAATCGTGAATTAGAACGTGAGCGTGCATACGACAGAATAACTTTCGAACAACAAGTACAAAGAAATGTTCCATTATTGAATGAGCAGCAAAAGACTGCGTATGATGAATTGATGAAGGCTGTCAATGATGGAAAGGATAGCTCCGCAGAAGTTTTCACTAAAGAACTGCTAAGAATTGGAAATGGGCAAATTCCGGTTGATACTTCCAGTGGTTTGATGTCAATGCCACCTGCCATTTGTCAATTCACTTCAACGAAAGCTGAACTCATCACGAATGTTTATCCGAACATTGCTATTCATCCTAGTTCAGCAGCTTAGCAAGTCAACGCACGTTTTATGGGAACAATCCATTCAGGACCCAACTAAAATACCATCACTGGAGGAATTTCTGGCCTTTTTGAGGATACGTTTCCAAACCCTGGAAGCGTTGAGAATCAAGAGCAAGAAACCTAACAGCTAAAGGGGCAAGCACCATGGCAACTACAGCGCATTAAGTGCCACCACATCAGCTCAAGCGTGTGACATATGTAAGCAGTCACACGCACTCTACCTGTGCCCAAGGTTCCTGAAGATGACTCCAAATCAACGGTTGAACACAATTCAACGCCTAAAACGATGCGTCAACTGTTTGAAAGCTGGTCATGGTTCAAAGAATTGCTCATCAAGAACATGTAAAAAGGGACCAAAGAAACACAATAAGCTTTTGCATTTGCACTTAGCATCAGACCAAGAAAAACAGGAAATCGCCAACACAACCAAGCTATCATCAGCAGCTTCGTTAGCCGCGTTCATCTCTTCATGGACCAGCACTGTTGAGTACCGTGTCCATAACGTTAAGATCCAATTGGGGACAGGCAGTCAAATGTCGCGCGCTTCTCGACAGTGGCTCGCAGTTGAATTTCATAACACAAAGCCTAGCAAGGCAATTAGGATTGTGTAAGCGAAAAGGCGACACTTCCATCGAAAGAATCGGCAATAGCAAAAAGCGAACCACAGAGACGGTGATCGTCGGATTGGAATGAACGACCACTGGATTCACGACACACATTGAAGCACAAATTCTCCCTAAAATCGTGTCTGATCAGCCGCAAAAAACTATTGACATTTCATAGTGGTCAATTCCGAAAAACATTAAGCTGGCAGATCTATCATTCAATGAATCAGCACGAATTGATTTGCTGATAGGCGTGGTTGTTTTACCAAACATTAAGTGTCGGACAACTATCACCAGAAGAAGGGGGAACAATTTTACAAAACGCACTCTTCAGAAGAAGAGTTGGTAGTGCATACAACAGGCAGGGTACATCAAGTACAGTTGCAACTTGTGGAGTTTGCACGGACGATGAAAGTCTTGAAGATTCATTGGAGAAATTCTGAAATTCTAGAAGAATGTGATGCAACCAAGTCTACTCTCATATTAGCTGAACGACAATGTGAAGGACACTACAACCATCATACCCAACGAGGCACAGATGGCCGCTTCATTGTAAAACTTCCTTTCCAATGAGACCCTACGCATTTGGGTGAGACAAGGGACATAGCACTTCAACGGTTCTTCGCAGTCGAACGCAAACTAGAAAGAAATCCCGAGCTTAAGAACCAGTATGTCACGTCTATGACAGATTATGAATCCCTGGGACATATGGAGGAAGTATCAACAGACACCATCAGAGGTCCGCACTATTTCCTGCCACACCATGCGGTGATGAAACCAGACAGTTCCACAACAAAATTACTGGTCGTATTTGATGCATCAGCCAAAACTTCAGCTAATATATCGCTCAACGACATTTTCTTAATTGGCCCCAGTATACAAAATGATGTGGTTCAAATACTACTTCGGTTTCGGTTGTCACAATATGCCTTCACCGCTGACTCATCGCAGCCGTTAAAATGTTACCAGCTAGCTATAGTCACATATGGCACATCATTGGCTCCATACCTGGCCATTAAAACATTGCGGACACTAGCAAACCAACAAGCTTACAAATTTCCCTTAGCAGCAGCAGCAATCAATTCTAATTTCTACGTAGACGATGCACTGAGTGGAGCCAATACATTATCTGCAGCAGTCGACATTCAAACACAGTTACAAAATATGCTTGGATCGGCCGGATTTAAGTTACGGAAGTGGTGCGCCAACCACCATCATCTGTTAAAAAATGTTTAACCTAGTGATCAAGAGCTAGCGTTAAACTGTAGTCAACCCGGAAGGGACAGCATTAAGACAATGGGACTTATCTGGCAACCAATAAGCGATACATTCACTCTCAAGATAGGTACTACAGAAGCAAGAAAAATCACAAAACGCTGTCTGACATATCTATCCTTTTTGACCCTCTTGGATTCATTGCACCAATCACCGTCACAGCCAATATATTTCTTGAAACACTCTGGAAGCTCAACGTAGACTGGGATGCATCCTTGCCATAAAATCTTCATACAACGTGGCTACAGTTTCGCACAGAATTAAGGGAACTACAAAAAATCAGTGTCCCACGATACATATTTAGTGGAGCATCTCCCAAAAATCCCCAAATACATATCTTCGCAGATGAATCAGAGCGGGCCTATGGTGCAGTGGCATATATACGATCATCAGATGTCCACGATACCATCATAGTACGATTCATTTGCGCAAAATCTAGAGTAGCTCCTACAAAACAAATTACGCTGCCTGGACTAGAACTTTGCGCTGCTTAACTGGCGGTAGAATTAATGCAGAAGCTAAAACAAGGAGCAACATTCCTCGATGCTGAAGTGTTCTATTGGTCAGATTCCACAGCAGTCCTCGGCTGGATCAATGCTGACTCAGCACATTATCATACATTTATCGCCAATCGAATCTCTTTAATTCAACGATGGTCATCTCCGAGACAATGGCGCCATGTCCGATCACAAGTCAACCCAGCGGATCTAATCTCAAGAGGCCTGACTCCAAGGAAGTTGTTTAATAACAGTTTCTGTTTCTACGGGCCCCATTTCTTGCATGGATCGATCACAATCTGGCCACTTCAACCAGCTCTAGGAAATGCGAATTAGAACTAAGCCAGGCCAACGAATCAATAGTATCGGGGTCTGCAGTAGCAACGATCAACAAATAATCTAACCTCTTATCAGGCATCAAACATGGTAGCTCTTTCTGCCGCTTCCAAAGGATTGTAGCATACATATTTATTTATTTTATTTTATTTATTTATCTCTACAAATTGATCTTAGGACATTAAGGTAATAACCTTTTTAAGATGTCCTAACGACATGAAGTATATATATATTTTCAATAATTAACTTAACTGGAACAATTCATTCCAAGGTAAAATGAAATATAAATTATAAAAGAAATTGATTTACACAAATAAAATTATAAAGTTTTAAAATTATAAAATTATATAAGTGGATGATTTAAACAATTAAAATTAAATATTGTTAAACGTACTCTCCGTTCTTTAAATATTAAATTAAAAAATATAACAACAAAACAATAAACAATAAGATAAATACAGATCACAATTTATGAACAAAGCAATACAGATTGCCCAGAAATTCACCGCGCCCGAAAGTAGCCCTCAAGTTCATTCCTGAACTGTACAGTGTTGCCAATACTTCGCAGCCGTACAGGAAGTGAGTTCCAGAGTCTTACTGCATACACGAAAAACTGACGATCAGATATAAGAGACGAGTGCTTGCACGGGACAAGTTGGTTACAACGACAGGAACGTGTGAACCTGAGACATCTAAACAAATATGGAGGTTCCCGGGTATAAATAATCTTGTGAAGAAAGATGATAGTCTTAGACTCCAAGAGTTGTTCGAATGTGATCCCAAAAACTTGCCTTGATAAAGTGGATACATGATCTGTTCTAGTAAAGCCATAAATATACCTTGTTATATTATTAAATAGAACATTAAGCTTTCGTTTGCTGGCTGCATCACAATTCGCAAAAATTTCACAACCATACAGCAATGTTGGGAGAAGGTAGGCCTTAGCCAACAGCATTCTGATTCCTTGTGGGGTGAAATATTGCGTTGACCACAGTGAACGCAGCATACCGTAAACTTTGCCAACCGTGGCAGCAACGTGGTTACTCCATGTTAGAGTGCCATCAAATATAACTCCCAGGTTTTTAGCCGTGTTTACACGTTCAATCACAGACCCATTCATTATAATACTGGGTAGTATTGTGGTATCAAAGTGTTTCTTGTAAGTCACTAAACATTTTGACTTAGCAGGATTAAGGCAAAGCCCATTTTTCTTTGCCCAGTTATAAACATTAAATAAGACATTATTAATTTGAGTGACACAATTAATAATTTCGTCCCTTTTACAGCTTATGTAAATTTGGACGTCATCAGCATACAGATGAATATCACATTCATGCAATGCAGTCGGTAGATCATTTATATATATACAAAAAAGAAGAGGAAGCAATATGGACCCCTGAGGTACACCTCGCACAACCTACAAGAAATCCGATGCCTCATCATCACACTGACTGGGTTGCTAAACCGCTTGGGTTCTATCTGTAAGGTATGATTCTATCGATTTCACTGCGCCGGATGAGAAATTGTACATTCTCAGAAGCTTCGTACATAAAATATTGTGGTCAACACAGTCAAATACCTTTGAATGGTCCAATAATACCAAGAAAGACACCCTATTTAAGTCAAGTGATGCGCGAATACTCTCCACTACATCAGTCAGAGCCGTTACGCAGCTCCTCCTTGGCATGAACCCAGACTGTCGTTCCGTTATAATGTTATTGTCTGCTAAATACTTTTTTAATTGTTTCGCTATTACTAGTTCAAATACCTTGGACAAGTATGGTAAAATTGCTATTGGTCTATAATCGTTATCAGACTTTAGGGTTGGAATAATTTTCCCTAACTTCCAACAATTAGGGAAAGTTGATGTCGTTATAACAGTATTAAAAATATGAGTTATGACTGGCAGCAGCTTAGGAAGTACGGCGCTAACAAAAACAGGGTGAATCTCATCAGTACCACAAGCATTTGACTTTATACCCAGAAAGCACTCCAATACATCTGACTCGTCAACACCAGAAAACCCAAACATAATATCAGAGGACACAGAACTACAACAGTTTGCATAAGCATTCTTTTGCACTGCTTCAATTGGAAGATTTCCTATTTAAATCATTTAGGTCCATGGTAATGTTCCCAAAAGTAGCAAATATTCCCTATACCTATGCTGCGAATATGTTTACATGTTTGTTTACTGGTTACTGCACTGCTAAATGTTTTTCCGAAGTGGGAGTATTTAGCGGCTTTGACATCTTTAGTAACTTGCCTTCTAAGATTTCTGTAAGTTTCATATAGAAGAGGTAGCTTATATCGCTTCCATCGTCTGTATGCAGTGTCACGTATGGTAATTAAATTCTTGATTTTATTAGTAAACCAAGGCTGCTCTTTAAATATATCAAGTTCCATTGTACAGTGTCAAGTTTCGAACACAAATGTTGGTAGTCAATATTTTTAAAATCTCGGTATCTCAAAACTTTGGTTGTCATATTAAGTGTAAAATCAAGCGTCAGAAAAATAAGGTCATGTTTTGAAAAACAGGGAGTAGGGAGTTGTTCATAAATTTTAATCTTCTTCAAATCATCAATAAAATACATGTCCAACAGCGAACTGTTTGTCCCCGTAAAATGTGTCGGTGATGTTGTATTAGCGGAAACCAAGCCCAATGCCAACATTTCCGTGACCAGTCCGCTCTCAACTAGAATATTGCTATTGAAGTCTCCTGCAATAAAAATACTTTGAAAGTCCAAAGAAATTGTCCGAATGTGATCTATCAGTGATTGTGTGTCAATTGTACGATTAGGTCTGTAGACACAGCCCACAAGAAGTCTTTCAACTCCATTGTCAACACTTAAAAACAAATACTCAATGTGACCTTCAGAAACTGATTTACTATGGACTTTGCACGCAATACCATCCCTCACAAAAATTGCCACCCCGCCGGCATGAGTCACTCTATCCACACGAAACAATCTATATCCATTGACACCAAATAAACTACTCTGCATTGATGGCATGAACCATGTTTCAGACACACAAACAAAATCAACGCCAGAACCCTCAAATAGATATTTGAACTCATCCATCTTATTCATTAAGCTTTGTGCATTTATATGGCAAATTTTTATTCCCATTTGTAATCTACCAAGAATACGAATAAGGTTATAATTACTATCTCTGGAACCCACTGATAGGTAAATTAGACCATTCGAAACGACTGTAGCGACGATGAGTTAGCAATGAAAGTATACGATCATATACTCTCCTTAATATTAATTTGGCAACACATACAGTTTGGTTACGATCTGAACTTAAGAGCAACCCGCAAGAGCATTTAAAAAGGTACAATGAATTCTGCACAACTGTGAACAATAATAACTTACTTAAGTATACATACTCATATATAGTATCCACAACAAAAAATATAAAAAAGTGTAACATTATAATATAAAAACAGTAATTTAAAATCAAATGATTGAATATAGGCTCAGAAGAGAAAACATAAAATATAACAATTGTCATGAAAGACAAATCATTCCTCTCCACGAAAAAGACCGCTCACCTGCTGCAAAGAATCTATACGCGTTGCTCTCGCATTCTCAGCACACTTCACGTGTACCAGACACCGCAAAGTGAATACTGCGAACAAGTGCTTTAGCTTTTTCAAGCGGATTGCCGCTCGCATTATTTCGTAATTCAGCTTTGTTAGGTTTTCGTTCACGTAAATTGGCACGTCCGAATTGAATCCAGCATGCCGTAAACATAAGGTGCCATGAGTAGTGCGTTTAAAACCAGCAATACCTCTTAAAACAAGGTTCCTATCGTAGGGTGAAGCTAGTTTTACCACTATAACTGGATCGGTAATAGTGGCTTTCAACGCTTCAAAAGATTTAAAAGGGATCGATTCAACTTGTCCCACTGCAGATTTTAAGGAGCAAAATTTCCCCATAAATTTTGCTCCAACATAATTCTTCTACCACACCACCATTTTGCAAACGAAGCCACGAGCCGCACTCGATTGTTCCAGAAGAATTTAATTTGTTGCATTATCAGAAGCAATTGGCAAAACCCACCCCTAATAAACTGTATGATCGACGCGGATGACATCATTGAAAACAGCAACAGAGCGTGCAACAACAAAGAACGCCACGTGCTTGACAACAAGCCGAATTCTGCAGCGATAATGGCGGTTACGATTGAATACAAATGATACAACAACGGAACTTTCTTGAAACTTTACGACTGAAGCTGGGCTATGAAAGCAGCAGCAACTGAGGGATTCGCTCTTTTCCTGATCAGCCATCGACCACGACGCATCGGCAGTAGCTCTTTCTTCTCCAGCAAGCAACGAGGACGCATCGACGGACAGAGCTCTTTCTTCTCAAGCAACCAACGACGACGCATCTACATAGCTTTTTCTTCTCCAGCAAGCAACGAAGACGCATCGACATAGCTATTTTCTTCTATAGCAACCAACGAAGACGACGCATCGACATAGTTATTCTCTTTTCCTGAACAGCCATCGACGACTACGCATCAGCAGTAACTCTTTACATCATCAACCATCGACGACTACGCATCGACAGGAGCTCTTTCTTCTCCAGCAAGGAACGAAGACGTATCGATGGACAGATCTCTTTACATCATCAACCATCGACGACTACGCATCGACAGGAGCTCTTTCTTCTCCGGCAAGCAAGGAAGGCGCATCGACGGACAGAGCTTTTTACATCATCAGCCATCGACGACTAGGCATCGACAGTAGTTTCTTTTCCTGAACAGCCATCGACGAATAAACATCGACGCACACGAAGAAAACATCGACGCACCAAGACTTTTAACTCCAGCAGTTGATGCAAGCGTACTGAGATCATTCTGCATTAGTGGATTATAGGGTTTGTAACCGGCACTCCACTAATACCAAGAAGTACAACCACTTACTGAGACCATTCTGGATTAGTGGTTTAGATGGTTTGTAATCGGTACTCCACTAATGCTCAGAATTACAAACGCATACTGGATTAGTGGATTATAGGGTTTGTAATCGGTTCTCCACTAATACCAAGAAGTACGACCGCTTACTGAGACCATTCTGAATTAGTGGATTATAGGGTTTGTAATCGGTACTCCACTAATGCTCAGAATTACAAACGCTTACTGCATTAGTGGATTATAGGGTTTGTAATCGGTACTCCCCTAATACCAAGAAGTACGACCACTTACTGAGACCATTCTGGATTATTATGGTTTGTAATCAGTACTCCACTAATTCGCAGAATTACCAATGTTGTACCGAGACCTTGTATTAGTATTAATATTAGCTCATAACTCAGCATTAGTTGTTATCTAAGGATTTAATTTAATAAATTAAATAAAACCAAACTAAGTAAACTCATAGTTATTTTCTGTAAACGACCCCTGGCAATCCGGTGAACATTACCCATTCGAAAGAAGAAAAAGGGTTCGTTACAAGATGAACAGGAAGGTGCTCTTCTAGCAATTGTAAGGCTAATGCAGCAGCAAGAATTGAACAAGGAATTCACACAATTAGCGGAATATTCGACAGTGAGTAACAATAGCTCATTCAGCTCTCTTTCCCCGTTCGTTGACACAAATGAAATTTTCAGAGTAGTGGGGGCGGTTACAGTCATCTAGCCTTCCCTACGACGCCAAAGTGATCTACATAAACTACATCTTCACGCCGGCGCGCAGACATTAATATCCATCGTCAGGCAAATATATTGGCCAATCAAGGTAAAGGTGTTAGCCAGGTCGGTAATACAGGGCTGCGTGAGATGCGTAAAATTGGAACCTGTAATGCTACAACAAATAATGGGAAACCTTCCTGACGACAGAGTGCATCCGGCCAGACCGTTCATAATCTCCGGCGTTGACTTCTTTGGACCAAACTACACACACTTGAAGCTGCGCGGGAAGCGGCCGCTTAAGGCATACGTAGCTGTATTCTGTTGCTTCGCTACCAAGGCCGTACATATGGAAATAGTTAGTGATTTAATAACAGAGGCCTTCAGGAGCCCTAAGGCGTTTTATAGGACGACGAGGACACTGCAAGAAAATCGACTGTGACAATGCCACTAACTTTGTTGGCTCAAAAAATCTTATGTAAGAATTACAACAAGTTATCCTAGCTAAGGACGCTAAGCTGCACATTATCAGCAAATGTAGTAAGCAGCACATCGAATTTTCATTCATTCCACCCCGCGCCCCACATTTTGGCGGTTTATGCGAAGCAGCAGCCAAATTCGCTAAACATTTACTACAGTCAACATTAGCTGCAGCGGCCTTAACGTATGAAGAAATGGATACCGTAATAGTGGAAGCTGAGCAATCCTAAATTCTCGCCCAATAACTCCTTTATCATCGGATCCAAACGACTTCTCAGCACTCACGCCCGGTCATTTGTCGATAGGGGAATCTTTAACATCAATAGTCGACCCAGGAGCACAAGAAAATCATGCCATTTACCATAAAAGATGGCAAATTGTGTCTCACTTACGTACAGAATTCTGGAGGAGGTGGACAAATGAAGATTTGAACACCTTGCTACATCGATACCGATGGAAGAGCGCCTATCACAGTGTCAATCCTGGCATGATGGTGATAATTAAGGATGAAAATCCACCACCACTGAAATGGCCATTAGGAAGAATTACCAAGGTGATAAGAGGAGATGACGGCCTAATCAGAGTGGCAGATGTAAGAAGTGCCACAAGCATTCTGAGGCGACCAATTCACAAATTAGCCCCACTTCCCATTGTACCTGAGGAAGACAATTCACCACAAACCACGACAAGTCAGACATACTCCACTGATAATAAACCAGCCTCGAAGGATATGCCTATCAATGGAGCGCCTCCTACCAAACGTACGCGAATCACAGCCACGTCATCAATTGTAGCAGTATTGTTGGTGACTCTCTTTTTGCCTGCTTGTTCGCCTTCATCAACACAAAACAAACAATTTTCCTCCGATCCCGGAGTATACTTCGAAAACATTGGCAAGGCAGATATTGTAACCAGGCAATGGAGTATGATCACCTATGTGGACATGCAATCATATTGGAAGGAGTTTGACAAACTCAAGGGTTATCCCCAAATACTCCAGCGATCGTGTGAATCAACCCATGACCCGAAAGCATGCTCCACTACAATAACAAAAATACAGCGATTGGCAAATGAATTGGACACCAGAAATCAATTATTGCAGGCCAGTCACAATACACGTGCGAAACGTGGCGCAATTACCTTCATTGGCGCTCTTGACTCAGAATATGCAAAAAAAAACGCCGCAGAATCCATTAAAAAAAAAATTCAACAAAACGAGCAGCTGAATCAGCAGACCTGGAGTTCGTTACGAGTTACGATAGATCAGGTAGAGCGACTGCCGCTCAAGGCCGGGAGGATGTTGAACCATATGCCGAGGGTAGCGATCCCACTGCTCCACGAACGAATATACCCATAAAATTGCAGTTAGCTATATTTGCACATACGTCTGCACAAGTTTGCAAGCTAGAATTTTTATGTGTGTGAAAATTTATTTTTTAATTTCTTTAATTTTAAGTAACATGATATTTCCATTCTATTTTGTACGTAAGCATTATTATTATTAATTTGCGTTCACCTTGGGACATTAAGGCAAAACCTTGTAAGATTGTCCCAATAACATGAAATGATACATTTAGTACAATAATCCGGACTTAGTTTAAACTTATACTATAAAATACAATAGCTCACAGAGTACAAAAACAGAACATTACAATATGAATTTCAACAATTCATCTTTCAATACAAAACAGCTTTGAATCAATAAAAATGTACAGCTTTAAATTTGTTATTAGTCACAAAAGGATGCATACATATAAACAGTGTACGCGGTCACACACAATCCATAGCACAACCCAATTCAGCTCATAAATTCATTGCCCCTGGAAGTGTTTATTAAGCTCAATTTTGAATAGATTAGCATTGCCAATACCTTGAATCCGTACAGGCAGTGAATTCCAAAGTCTCACAGCATTAACGAAAAATTGACGATCAGACATAAGTGAGGAATGTCTTAACGGGACAAGCCGATTAGAACGGCCAGAGCGAGTAAATTTAAGGCGCCTAAACAAATATGGAGGCTCCCGAGTGCAAATAATCTTATGCAACAATAGAATACTTCGAGTGTCAAGAAGCTGATCGAATGTGATGTGAAAAAGTTCTATTGCGCGCCTAGACACATGATCTCTTCGACTTAAACCATAAATGTACCTCGTTATAGTGTTAAATAACACATTGAGTTTTCGTTTACTTACTGCATCACAATTCCCAAATATTTCACAACCATATAACATAGTTGGGAGAAGGTAGGACTTGGCTAGTATCATTCTAATCCTGAAAGGCGTAAAATATTGCGTAGCCCATAGGGATCGTAGCATACCATAGACTTTACCAACCGTTACTGCAATATGATTATTCCACGATAGAGCACCATCAAATATGACCCCCAAATTTTTAATCACATTTACATAATTAATTGCCGATGAATGCATAAATATCCCAGGGAGGCCCGCGGTTACGATGTGTTTCTTGTAGATCACCAAACACTTAGATTTAGCCGGATTAAGACACAAACCATTCCTTCCTGCCCATACATATATATTATTCAGGTCTTTATTAATTTTGGTGACACAATCGGCAACTTCGTTCGGTGTACAACTGATGTAAATCTGAACATCGTCAGCATACATTTGAATATTACAATATTGTAAGACAGTCGGCAAGTCATTTATGTATATGCAAAAGAGAAGTGGACCCAAAATGGAGCCCTGTGGCACACCTCGAGCCACAGAAAGAAAATTAGATGCCACAACAGTACTGCTACACGGTTGGTAAACCGCCTGTGTTCTATCTGTGAGGTACGATTTTAATAACTTTACCGCAGTGGGTGAGAAGTTATACATTTTCGATAGTTTTGTACATAAAATATCATGGTCAACACAGTCAAACGCTTTAGAATGGTCCAACAGTGTCAAGAAACACATCCTATTAGAGTCAAGTGTCACCCGAATATCTTCCACTACATCAATTAGGGCCGTTATGCAGCTCCGCCTTGGTGTAAAACCAGATTGTCTTTCAGTGATAATCCCATTTCCCGATAAAAATTTCCTCATTTGTTTAGCCATAAGTAATTCAAATACTTTAGACAAATATGGCAAAATAGCAATTGGTCGATAGTCATTGTCTGACTTTGGTGTGGGCAGAATTTTTGCCACCTGCCATGTTGGAAATGTTGATGTCATTATCGCTGTATTAAAAATAGGAAGGAGTTTGACAAACTCAAGGGTTATCCCCAAATACTCCAGCGATCGTGTGAATCAACCCATGACCCGAAAGCATGCTCCACTACAATAACAAAAATACAGCGATTGGCAAATGAATTGGACACCAGAAATCAATTATTGCAGGCCAGTCACAATACACGTGCGAAACGTGGCGCAATTACCTTCATTGGCGCTCTTGACTCAGAATATGCAAAAAAAAAACGCCGCAGAATCCATTAAAAAAAAAATTCAACAAAACGAGCAGCTGAATCAGCAGACCTGGAGTTCGTTACGAGTTACGATAGATCAGGTAGAGCGACTGCCGCTCAAGGCCGGGAGGATGTTGAACCATATGCCGAGGGTAGCGATCCCACTGCTCCACGAACGAATATACCCATAAAATTGCAGTTAGCTATATTTGCACATACGTCTGCACAAGTTTGCAAGCTAGAATTTTTATGTGTGTGAAAATTTATTTTTTAATTTCTTTAATTTTAAGTAACATGATATTTCCATTCTATTTTGTACGTAAGCATTATTATTATTAATTTGCGTTCACCTTGGGACATTAAGGCAAAACCTTGTAAGATTGTCCCAATAACATGAAATGATACATTTAGTACAATAATCCGGACTTAGTTTAAACTTATACTATAAAATACAATAGCTCACAGAGTACAAAAACAGAACATTACAATATGAATTTCAACAATTCATCTTTCAATACAAAACAGCTTTGAATCAATAAAAATGTACAGCTTTAAATTTGTTATTAGTCACAAAAGGATGCATACATATAAACAGTGTACGCGGTCACACACAATCCATAGCACAACCCAATTCAGCTCATAAATTCATTGCCCCTGGAAGTGTTTATTAAGCTCAATTTTGAATAGATTAGCATTGCCAATACCTTGAATCCGTACAGGCAGTGAATTCCAAAGTCTCACAGCATTAACGAAAAATTGACGATCAGACATAAGTGAGGAATGTCTTAACGGGACAAGCCGATTAGAACGGCCAGAGCGAGTAAATTTAAGGCGCCTAAACAAATATGGAGGCTCCCGAGTGCAAATAATCTTATGCAACAATAGAATACTTCGAGTGTCAAGAAGCTGATCGAATGTGATGTGAAAAAGTTCTATTGCGCGCCTAGACACATGATCTCTTCGACTTAAACCATAAATGTACCTCGTTATAGTGTTAAATAACACATTGAGTTTTCGTTTACTTACTGCATCACAATTCCCAAATATTTCACAACCATATAACATAGTTGGGAGAAGGTAGGACTTGGCTAGTATCATTCTAATCCTGAAAGGCGTAAAATATTGCGTAGCCCATAGGGATCGTAGCATACCATAGACTTTACCAACCGTTACTGCAATATGATTATTCCACGATAGAGCACCATCAAATATGACCCCCAAATTTTTAATCACATTTACATAATTAATTGCCGATGAATGCATAAATATCCCAGGGAGGCCCGCGGTTACGATGTGTTTCTTGTAGATCACCAAACACTTAGATTTAGCCGGATTAAGACACAAACCATTCCTTCCTGCCCATACATATATATTATTCAGGTCTTTATTAATTTTGGTGACACAATCGGCAACTTCGTTCGGTGTACAACTGATGTAAATCTGAACATCGTCAGCATACATTTGAATATTACAATATTGTAAGACAGTCGGCAAGTCATTTATGTATATGCAAAAGAGAAGTGGACCCAAAATGGAGCCCTGTGCCACACCTCGAGCCACAGAAAGAAAATTAGATGCCACAACAGTACTGCTACACGGTTGGTAAACCGCCTGTGTTCTATCTGTGAGGTACGATTTTAATAACTTTACCGCAGTGGGTGAGAAGTTATACATTTTCGATAGTTTTGTACATAAAATATCATGGTCAACACAGTCAAACGCTTTAGAATGGTCCAACAGTGTCAAGAAACACATCCTATTAGAGTCAAGTGTCACCCGAATATCTTCCACTACATCAATTAGGGCCGTTATGCAGCTCCGCCTTGGTGTAAAACCAGATTGTCTTTCAGTGATAATCCCATTTCCCGATAAAAATTTCCTCATTTGTTTAGCCATAAGTAATTCAAATACTTTAGACAAATATGGCAAAATAGCAATTGGTCGATAGTCATTGTCTGACTTTGGTGTGGGCAGAATTTTTGCCACCTGCCATGTTGGAAATGTTGATGTCATTATCGCTGTATTAAAAATAGGAAGGAGTTTGACAAACTCAAGGGTTATCCCCAAATACTCCAGCGATCGTGTGAATCAACCCATGACCCGAAAGCATGCTCCACTACAATAACAAAAATACAGCGATTGGCAAATGAATTGGACACCAGAAATCAATTATTGCAGGCCAGTCACAATACACGTGCGAAACGTGGCGCAATTACCTTCATTGGCGCTCTTGACTCAGAATATGCAAAAAAAAACGCCGCAGAATCCATTAAAAAAAAAATTCAACAAAACGAGCAGCTGAATCAGCAGACCTGGAGTTCGTTACGAGTTACGATAGATCAGGTAGAGCGACTGCCGCTCAAGGCCGGGAGGATGTTGAACCATATGCCGAGGGTAGCGATCCCACTGCTCCACGAACGAATATACCCATAAAATTGCAGTTAGCTATATTTGCACATACGTCTGCACAAGTTTGCAAGCTAGAATTTTTAGGTGTGTGAAAATTTATTTTTTAATTTCTTTAATTTTAAGTAACATGATATTTCCATTCTATTTTGTACGTAAGCATTATTATTATTAATTTGCGTTCACCTTGGGACATTAAGGCAAAACCTTGTAAGATTGTCCCAATAACATGAAATGATACATTTAGTACAATAATCCGGACTTAGTTTAAACTTATACTATAAAATACAATAGCTCACAGAGTACAAAAACAGAACATTACAATATGAATTTCAACAATTCATCTTTCAATACAAAACAGCTTTGAATCAATAAAAATGTACAGCTTTAAATTTGTTATTAGTCACAAAAGGATGCATACATATAAACAGTGTACGCGGTCACACACAATCCATAGCACAACCCAATTCAGCTCATAAATTCATTGCCCCTGGAAGTGTTTATTAAGCTCAATTTTGAATAGATTAGCATTGCCAATACCTTGAATCCGTACAGGCAGTGAATTCCAAAGTCTCACAGCATTAACGAAAAATTGACGATCAGACATAAGTGAGGAATGTCTTAACGGGACAAGCCGATTAGAACGGCCAGAGCGAGTAAATTTAAGGCGCCTAAACAAATATGGAGGCTCCCGAGTGCAAATAATCTTATGCAACAATAGAATACTTCGAGTGTCAAGAAGCTGATCGAATGTGATGTGAAAAAGTTCTATTGCGCGCCTAGACACATGATCTCTTCGACTTAAACCATAAATGTACCTCGTTATAGTGTTAAATAACACATTGAGTTTTCGTTTACTTACTGCATCACAATTCCCAAATATTTCACAACCATATAACATAGTTGGGAGAAGGTAGGACTTGGCTAGTATCATTCTAATCCTGAAAGGCGTAAAATATTGCGTAGCCCATAGGGATCGTAGCATACCATAGACTTTACCAACCGTTACTGCAATATGATTATTCCACGATAGAGCACCATCAAATATGACCCCCAAATTTTTAATCACATTTACATAATTAATTGCCGATGAATGCATAAATATCCCAGGGAGGCCCGCGGTTACGATGTGTTTCTTGTAGATCACCAAACACTTAGATTTAGCCGGATTAAGACACAAACCATTCCTTCCTGCCCATACATATATATTATTCAGGTCTTTATTAATTTTGGTGACACAATCGGCAACTTCGTTCGGTGTACAACTGATGTAAATCTGAACATCGTCAGCATACATTTGAATATTACAATATTGTAAGACAGTCGGCAAGTCATTTATGTATATGCAAAAGAGAAGTGGACCCAAAATGGAGCCCTGTGGCACACCTCGAGCCACAGAAAGAAAATTAGATGCCACAACAGTACTGCTACACGGTTGGTAAACCGCCTGTGTTCTATCTGTGAGGTACGATTTTAATAACTTTACCGCAGTGGGTGAGAAGTTATACATTTTCGATAGTTTTGTACATAAAATATCATGGTCAACACAGTCAAACGCTTTAGAATGGTCCAACAGTGTCAAGAAACACATCCTATTAGAGTCAAGTGTCACCCGAATATCTTCCACTACATCAATTAGGGCCGTTATGCAGCTCCGCCTTGGTGTAAAACCAGATTGTCTTTCAGTGATAATCCCATTTCCCGATAAAAATTTCCTCATTTGTTTAGCCATAAGTAATTCAAATACTTTAGACAAATATGGCAAAATAGCAATTGGTCGATAGTCATTGTCTGACTTTGGTGTGGGCAGAATTTTTGCCACCTGCCATGTTGGAAATGTTGATGTCATTATCGCTGTATTAAAAATAGGAAGGAGTTTGACAAACTCAAGGGTTATCCCCAAATACTCCAGCGATCGTGTGAATCAACCCATGACCCGAAAGCATGCTCCACTACAATAACAAAAATACAGCGATTGGCAAATGAATTGGACACCAGAAATCAATTATTGCAGGCCAGTCACAATACACGTGCGAAACGTGGCGCAATTACCTTCATTGGCGCTCTTGACTCAGAATATGCAAAAAAAAACGCCGCAGAATCCATTAAAAAAAAAATTCAACAAAACGAGCAGCTGAATCAGCAGACCTGGAGTTCGTTACGAGTTACGATAGATCAGGTAGAGCGACTGCCGCTCAAGGCCGGGAGGATGTTGAACCATATGCCGAGGGTAGCGATCCCACTGCTCCACGAACGAATATACCCATAAAATTGCAGTTAGCTATATTTGCACATACGTCTGCACAAGTTTGCAAGCTAGAATTTTTATGTGTGTGAAAATTTATTTTTTAATTTCTTTAATTTTAAGTAACATGATATTTCCATTCTATTTTGTACGTAAGCATTATTATTATTAATTTGCGTTCACCTTGGGACATTAAGGCAAAACCTTGTAAGATTGTCCCAATAACATGAAATGATACATTTAGTACAATAATCCGGACTTAGTTTAAACTTATACTATAAAATACAATAGCTCACAGAGTACAAAAACAGAACATTACAATATGAATTTCAACAATTCATCTTTCAATACAAAACAGCTTTGAATCAATAAAAATGTACAGCTTTAAATTTGTTATTAGTCACAAAAGGATGCATACATATAAACAGTGTACGCGGTCACACACAATCCATAGCACAACCCAATTCAGCTCATAAATTCATTGCCCCTGGAAGTGTTTATTAAGCTCAATTTTGAATAGATTAGCATTGCCAATACCTTGAATCCGTACAGGCAGTGAATTCCAAAGTCTCACAGCATTAACGAAAAATTGACGATCAGACATAAGTGAGGAATGTCTTAACGGGACAAGCCGATTAGAACGGCCAGAGCGAGTAAATTTAAGGCGCCTAAACAAATATGGAGGCTCCCGAGTGCAAATAATCTTATGCAACAATAGAATACTTCGAGTGTCAAGAAGCTGATCGAATGTGATGTGAAAAAGTTCTATTGCGCGCCTAGACACATGATCTCTTCGACTTAAACCATAAATGTACCTCGTTATAGTGTTAAATAACACATTGAGTTTTCGTTTACTTACTGCATCACAATTCCCAAATATTTCACAACCATATAACATAGTTGGGAGAAGGTAGGACTTGGCTAGTATCATTCTAATCCTGAAAGGCGTAAAATATTGCGTAGCCCATAGGGATCGTAGCATACCATAGACTTTACCAACCGTTACTGCAATATGATTATTCCACGATAGAGCACCATCAAATATGACCCCCAAATTTTTAATCACATTTACATAATTAATTGCCGATGAATGCATAAATATCCCAGGGAGGCCCGCGGTTACGATGTGTTTCTTGTAGATCACCAAACACTTAGATTTAGCCGGATTAAGACACAAACCATTCCTTCCTGCCCATACATATATATTATTCAGGTCTTTATTAATTTTGGTGACACAATCGGCAACTTCGTTCGGTGTACAACTGATGTAAATCTGAACATCGTCAGCATACATTTGAATATTACAATATTGTAAGACAGTCGGCAAGTCATTTATGTATATGCAAAAGAGAAGTGGACCCAAAATG
Source organism: Clusia tigrina (assembly GCA_920105625.2). NCBI lineage: Eukaryota > Metazoa > Arthropoda > Insecta > Diptera > Clusiidae > Clusia > Clusia tigrina. Next base: position 1,356,382 of record CAKKTE020000572.1, read on the forward strand.
GAGCCCTGTGCCACACCTCGAGCCACAGAAAGAAAATTAGATGCCACAACAGTACTGCTACACGGTTGGTAAACCGCCTGTGTTCTATCTGTGAGGTACGATTTTAATAACTTTACCGCAGTGGGTGAGAAGTTATACATTTTCGATAGTTTTGTACATAAAATATCATGGTCAACACAGTCAAACGCTTTAGAATGGTCCAACAGTGTCAAGAAACACATCCTATTAGAGTCAAGTGTCACCCGAATATCTTCCACTACATCAATTAGGGCCGTTATGCAGCTCCGCCTTGGTGTAAAACCAGATTGTCTTTCAGTGATAATCCCATTTCCCGATAAAAATTTCCTCATTTGTTTAGCCATAAGTAATTCAAATACTTTAGACAAATATGGCAAAATAGCAATTGGTCGATAGTCATTGTCTGACTTTGGTGTGGGCAGAATTTTTGCCACCTGCCATGTTGGAAATGTTGATGTCATTATCGCTGTATTAAAAATAGGAAGGAGTTTGACAAACTCAAGGGTTATCCCCAAATACTCCAGCGATCGTGTGAATCAACCCATGACCCGAAAGCATGCTCCACTACAATAACAAAAATACAGCGATTGGCAAATGAATTGGACACCAGAAATCAATTATTGCAGGCCAGTCACAATACACGTGCGAAACGTGGCGCAATTACCTTCATTGGCGCTCTTGACTCAGAATATGCAAAAAAAAACGCCGCAGAATCCATTAAAAAAAAAATTCAACAAAACGAGCAGCTGAATCAGCAGACCTGGAGTTCGTTACGAGTTACGATAGATCAGGTAGAGCGACTGCCGCTCAAGGCCGGGAGGATGTTGAACCATATGCCGAGGGTAGCGATCCCACTGCTCCACGAACGAATATACCCATAAAATTGCAGTTAGCTATATTTGCACATACGTCTGCACAAGTTTGCAAGCTAGAATTTTTATGTGTGTGAAAATTTATTTTTTAATTTCTTTAATTTTAAGTAACATGATATTTCCATTCTATTTTGTACGTAAGCATTATTATTATTAATTTGCGTTCACCTTGGGACATTAAGGCAAAACCTTGTAAGATTGTCCCAATAACATGAAATGATACATTTAGTACAATAATCCGGACTTAGTTTAAACTTATACTATAAAATACAATAGCTCACAGAGTACAAAAACAGAACATTACAATATGAATTTCAACAATTCATCTTTCAATACAAAACAGCTTTGAATCAATAAAAATGTACAGCTTTAAATTTGTTATTAGTCACAAAAGGATGCATACATATAAACAGTGTACGCGGTCACACACAATCCATAGCACAACCCAATTCAGCTCATAAATTCATTGCCCCTGGAAGTGTTTATTAAGCTCAATTTTGAATAGATTAGCATTGCCAATACCTTGAATCCGTACAGGCAGTGAATTCCAAAGTCTCACAGCATTAACGAAAAATTGACGATCAGACATAAGTGAGGAATGTCTTAACGGGACAAGCCGATTAGAACGGCCAGAGCGAGTAAATTTAAGGCGCCTAAACAAATATGGAGGCTCCCGAGTGCAAATAATCTTATGCAACAATAGAATACTTCGAGTGTCAAGAAGCTGATCGAATGTGATGTGAAAAAGTTCTATTGCGCGCCTAGACACATGATCTCTTCGACTTAAACCATAAATGTACCTCGTTATAGTGTTAAATAACACATTGAGTTTTCGTTTACTTACTGCATCACAATTCCCAAATATTTCACAACCATATAACATAGTTGGGAGAAGGTAGGACTTGGCTAGTATCATTCTAATCCTGAAAGGCGTAAAATATTGCGTAGCCCATAGGGATCGTAGCATACCATAGACTTTACCAACCGTTACTGCAATATGATTATTCCACGATAGAGCACCATCAAATATGACCCCCAAATTTTTAATCACATTTACATAATTAATTGCCGATGAATGCATAAATATCCCAGGGAGGCCCGCGGTTACGATGTGTTTCTTGTAGATCACCAAACACTTAGATTTAGCCGGATTAAGACACAAACCATTCCTTCCTGCCCATACATATATATTATTCAGGTCTTTATTAATTTTGGTGACACAATCGGCAACTTCGTTCGGTGTACAACTGATGTAAATCTGAACATCGTCAGCATACATTTGAATATTACAATATTGTAAGACAGTCGGCAAGTCATTTATGTATATGCAAAAGAGAAGTGGACCCAAAATGGAGCCCTGTGGCACACCTCGAGCCACAGAAAGAAAATTAGATGCCACAACAGTACTGCTACACGGTTGGTAAACCGCCTGTGTTCTATCTGTGAGGTACGATTTTAATAACTTTACCGCAGTGGGTGAGAAGTTATACATTTTCGATAGTTTTGTACATAAAATATCATGGTCAACACAGTCAAACGCTTTAGAATGGTCCAACAGTGTCAAGAAACACATCCTATTAGAGTCAAGTGTCACCCGAATATCTTCCACTACATCAATTAGGGCCGTTATGCAGCTCCGCCTTGGTGTAAAACCAGATTGTCTTTCAGTGATAATCCCATTTCCCGATAAAAATTTCCTCATTTGTTTAGCCATAAGTAATTCAAATACTTTAGACAAATATGGCAAAATAGCAATTGGTCGATAGTCATTGTCTGACTTTGGTGTGGGCAGAATTTTTGCCACCTGCCATGTTGGAAATGTTGATGTCATTATCGCTGTATTAAAAATAGGAAGGAGTTTGACAAACTCAAGGGTTATCCCCAAATACTCCAGCGATCGTGTGAATCAACCCATGACCCGAAAGCATGCTCCACTACAATAACAAAAATACAGCGATTGGCAAATGAATTGGACACCAGAAATCAATTATTGCAGGCCAGTCACAATACACGTGCGAAACGTGGCGCAATTACCTTCATTGGCGCTCTTGACTCAGAATATGCAAAAAAAAAACGCCGCAGAATCCATTAAAAAAAAAATTCAACAAAACGAGCAGCTGAATCAGCAGACCTGGAGTTCGTTACGAGTTACGATAGATCAGGTAGAGCGACTGCCGCTCAAGGCCGGGAGGATGTTGAACCATATGCCGAGGGTAGCGATCCCACTGCTCCACGAACGAATATACCCATAAAATTGCAGTTAGCTATATTTGCACATACGTCTGCACAAGTTTGCAAGCTAGAATTTTTATGTGTGTGAAAATTTATTTTTTAATTTCTTTAATTTTAAGTAACATGATATTTCCATTCTATTTTGTACGTAAGCATTATTATTATTAATTTGCGTTCACCTTGGGACATTAAGGCAAAACCTTGTAAGATTGTCCCAATAACATGAAATGATACATTTAGTACAATAATCCGGACTTAGTTTAAACTTATACTATAAAATACAATAGCTCACAGAGTACAAAAACAGAACATTACAATATGAATTTCAACAATTCATCTTTCAATACAAAACAGCTTTGAATCAATAAAAATGTACAGCTTTAAATTTGTTATTAGTCACAAAAGGATGCATACATATAAACAGTGTACGCGGTCACACACAATCCATAGCACAACCCAATTCAGCTCATAAATTCATTGCCCCTGGAAGTGTTTATTAAGCTCAATTTTGAATAGATTAGCATTGCCAATACCTTGAATCCGTACAGGCAGTGAATTCCAAAGTCTCACAGCATTAACGAAAAATTGACGATCAGACATAAGTGAGGAATGTCTTAACGGGACAAGCCGATTAGAACGGCCAGAGCGAGTAAATTTAAGGCGCCTAAACAAATATGGAGGCTCCCGAGTGCAAATAATCTTATGCAACAATAGAATACTTCGAGTGTCAAGAAGCTGATCGAATGTGATGTGAAAAAGTTCTATTGCGCGCCTAGACACATGATCTCTTCGACTTAAACCATAAATGTACCTCGTTATAGTGTTAAATAACACATTGAGTTTTCGTTTACTTACTGCATCACAATTCCCAAATATTTCACAACCATATAACATAGTTGGGAGAAGGTAGGACTTGGCTAGTATCATTCTAATCCTGAAAGGCGTAAAATATTGCGTAGCCCATAGGGATCGTAGCATACCATAGACTTTACCAACCGTTACTGCAATATGATTATTCCACGATAGAGCACCATCAAATATGACCCCCAAATTTTTAATCACATTTACATAATTAATTGCCGATGAATGCATAAATATCCCAGGGAGGCCCGCGGTTACGATGTGTTTCTTGTAGATCACCAAACACTTAGATTTAGCCGGATTAAGACACAAACCATTCCTTCCTGCCCATACATATATATTATTCAGGTCTTTATTAATTTTGGTGACACAATCGGCAACTTCGTTCGGTGTACAACTGATGTAAATCTGAACATCGTCAGCATACATTTGAATATTACAATATTGTAAGACAGTCGGCAAGTCATTTATGTATATGCAAAAGAGAAGTGGACCCAAAATGGAGCCCTGTGCCACACCTCGAGCCACAGAAAGAAAATTAGATGCCACAACAGTACTGCTACACGGTTGGTAAACCGCCTGTGTTCTATCTGTGAGGTACGATTTTAATAACTTTACCGCAGTGGGTGAGAAGTTATACATTTTCGATAGTTTTGTACATAAAATATCATGGTCAACACAGTCAAACGCTTTAGAATGGTCCAACAGTGTCAAGAAACACATCCTATTAGAGTCAAGTGTCACCCGAATATCTTCCACTACATCAATTAGGGCCGTTATGCAGCTCCGCCTTGGTGTAAAACCAGATTGTCTTTCAGTGATAATCCCATTTCCCGATAAAAATTTCCTCATTTGTTTAGCCATAAGTAATTCAAATACTTTAGACAAATATGGCAAAATAGCAATTGGTCGATAGTCATTGTCTGACTTTGGTGTGGGCAGAATTTTTGCCACCTGCCATGTTGGAAATGTTGATGTCATTATCGCTGTATTAAAAATAGGAAGGAGTTTGACAAACTCAAGGGTTATCCCCAAATACTCCAGCGATCGTGTGAATCAACCCATGACCCGAAAGCATGCTCCACTACAATAACAAAAATACAGCGATTGGCAAATGAATTGGACACCAGAAATCAATTATTGCAGGCCAGTCACAATACACGTGCGAAACGTGGCGCAATTACCTTCATTGGCGCTCTTGACTCAGAATATGCAAAAAAAAACGCCGCAGAATCCATTAAAAAAAAAATTCAACAAAACGAGCAGCTGAATCAGCAGACCTGGAGTTCGTTACGAGTTACGATAGATCAGGTAGAGCGACTGCCGCTCAAGGCCGGGAGGATGTTGAACCATATGCCGAGGGTAGCGATCCCACTGCTCCACGAACGAATATACCCATAAAATTGCAGTTAGCTATATTTGCACATACGTCTGCACAAGTTTGCAAGCTAGAATTTTTATGTGTGTGAAAATTTATTTTTTAATTTCTTTAATTTTAAGTAACATGATATTTCCATTCTATTTTGTACGTAAGCATTATTATTATTAATTTGCGTTCACCTTGGGACATTAAGGCAAAACCTTGTAAGATTGTCCCAATAACATGAAATGATACATTTAGTACAATAATCCGGACTTAGTTTAAACTTATACTATAAAATACAATAGCTCACAGAGTACAAAAACAGAACATTACAATATGAATTTCAACAATTCATCTTTCAATACAAAACAGCTTTGAATCAATAAAAATGTACAGCTTTAAATTTGTTATTAGTCACAAAAGGATGCATACATATAAACAGTGTACGCGGTCACACACAATCCATAGCACAACCCAATTCAGCTCATAAATTCATTGCCCCTGGAAGTGTTTATTAAGCTCAATTTTGAATAGATTAGCATTGCCAATACCTTGAATCCGTACAGGCAGTGAATTCCAAAGTCTCACAGCATTAACGAAAAATTGACGATCAGACATAAGTGAGGAATGTCTTAACGGGACAAGCCGATTAGAACGGCCAGAGCGAGTAAATTTAAGGCGCCTAAACAAATATGGAGGCTCCCGAGTGCAAATAATCTTATGCAACAATAGAATACTTCGAGTGTCAAGAAGCTGATCGAATGTGATGTGAAAAAGTTCTATTGCGCGCCTAGACACATGATCTCTTCGACTTAAACCATAAATGTACCTCGTTATAGTGTTAAATAACACATTGAGTTTTCGTTTACTTACTGCATCACAATTCCCAAATATTTCACAACCATATAACATAGTTGGGAGAAGGTAGGACTTGGCTAGTATCATTCTAATCCTGAAAGGCGTAAAATATTGCGTAGCCCATAGGGATCGTAGCATACCATAGACTTTACCAACCGTTACTGCAATATGATTATTCCACGATAGAGCACCATCAAATATGACCCCCAAATTTTTAATCACATTTACATAATTAATTGCCGATGAATGCATAAATATCCCAGGGAGGCCCGCGGTTACGATGTGTTTCTTGTAGATCACCAAACACTTAGATTTAGCCGGATTAAGACACAAACCATTCCTTCCTGCCCATACATATATATTATTCAGGTCTTTATTAATTTTGGTGACACAATCGGCAACTTCGTTCGGTGTACAACTGATGTAAATCTGAACATCGTCAGCATACATTTGAATATTACAATATTGTAAGACAGTCGGCAAGTCATTTATGTATATGCAAAAGAGAAGTGGACCCAAAATGGAGCCCTGTGGCACACCTCGAGCCACAGAAAGAAAATTAGATGCCACAACAGTACTGCTACACGGTTGGTAAACCGCCTGTGTTCTATCTGTGAGGTACGATTTTAATAACTTTACCGCAGTGGGTGAGAAGTTATACATTTTCGATAGTTTTGTACATAAAATATCATGGTCAACACAGTCAAACGCTTTAGAATGGTCCAACAGTGTCAAGAAACACATCCTATTAGAGTCAAGTGTCACCCGAATATCTTCCACTACATCAATTAGGGCCGTTATGCAGCTCCGCCTTGGTGTAAAACCAGATTGTCTTTCAGTGATAATCCCATTTCCCGATAAAAATTTCCTCATTTGTTTAGCCATAAGTAATTCAAATACTTTAGACAAATATGGCAAAATAGCAATTGGTCGATAGTCATTGTCTGACTTTGGTGTGGGCAGAATTTTTGCCACCTGCCATGTTGGAAATGTTGATGTCATTATCGCTGTATTAAAAATATGGGTAATGACCGGAAGCAGCCCAGGAAGAAGTGCCTTAACAAAAACGGGATGAATCTCATCAGTACCACAAGCATTCGACTTTACACTCAAAAAACACTCCAACACATCCGACTCCTTTACACCACCAAAACCAAACATACACTCAGAAGACACAAGACTACAATAATCTAAATAACTATTCCCATGCACTGGTTCGATCGGGAGGTTAACAAACCTCTGATTCAGCTCGTTAAGATCAGAATCAATATTTGGAAGTGCACCGCTCTTCCCCAAGCCAATACCCCGAATATGTCTCCACGTCTGATTGCTACTTACAGCATTAGAGAATTTACCCTCATAATATTTACATTTAGCAATCCTAACCTCCTTTATGACCTGTCTTCTAAAGTTTCTATATGTTTCGTGAAAAAGAGGTATCTTGTAATGTTTCCATCGTTTATATGCTGCGTCACGTAAGTCTATTAATGTCTTTATTTTATTGTTAAACCAAGGCCGCACTCCATGGCGTATAGAGAGCACTTTTTCCGGAACAAATTCATCGAAAAGTTGCTTTATGTTAGAATGCAGGTACTCCACTTTGTCATTTATTGAGGTCATCAGCAGGATTGAATCCCAATCGACACTTTCGAGCTTAGTACATAAATGTTGGTAGTCAATATTATTGAAGTCACGATAACTTATAATATTTGGCGTAATTTTAAGTTTAAAATCAATTGTCAGAAAAATTAAGTCATGTTTAGAGAAACAAGTGGCTGAGAGCTGTTCATACAGTTTAACCTTCCCTCTATCGTCAACAAAATATAAATCCAACAGTGAACTGTTAGTTTTTGTAAAGTGAGTCGGTGACAATAAATTTACCGAGACCAAACCCAATGCAGACATTTCAGATATCAATCCATTCTCAATCAAGAGATTGCTGTTGAAGTCCCCTGAAACCACAATACTTTGAAAATTCAACGAAATCCCCCGAAGATGGTCTAGAAACAATTGCATATCAATTCTACAATTTGGTCTATAAACACAACCAACAAGTAGACTCTCAACACCATTGCAAACACTTAAGAATACATATTCAATTTCACTATCAATACCCGATTTACTGTGGATGTGGCAAGCAATGTCATCCCGCACAAAAATAGCTACCCCCCCAGCATGGCTCACTCTATCAGATCGAAACAGCCTGTAATCATTAACTCTGAACAAGTTGTTCTGCATTGATGGCACAAACCAAGTTTCCGAGACACAAATCAGATCTACCTCTGACCCCTCAAACAAGTATCTAAATTCATCAATTTTGCCAACCAAGCTCTGTGCATTAATATGACATATCTTTGTTCCCATTTCAATTCGGCTAAGAATACGAATCATATCAAAGTTAGTTTCATTGGAATTCACTGAAGACTTAATTAAAGCATTCATATTTGTAGCAAGCAAGTAAAGGCATGGCAATACCGGCACTATTGTTAATCTCTATGCCCAAGAGTAGCTTCCAAAAGAATTTGAAGTAGCGCAACGAACTGTGGATAACCGTGCAAACTAGTGACTGACTTAAAACTATATATATGAATTTTACATCAGAACACTCAAAATAGTACAAATTAAAGAGTAAATAAACAATACAGCAATTTAAACTTACATCTACAAAAATTTGTTGAGAGAAATCAATTATGCAGCAGTAAAAATTGTGAGAGCTATTGATCCTCTCCACGAAAAAAACTGCTCATCTGCTGAATTGAGTCTATGTGCTTTGACCCTTCACTCTCTGTGCTCTTTACATAAACCAAGCCCCTCAAAGTAAAAACCGCGAACAGTTGTTTTTGCTTTTTCAAGCGGACTGCCGCACGCATTATATCATAATTTACCTTTGTGAGACATTCGTTCATATAAATTGGGACAGTAGAGTCGAATCCAGCATGCTGTAATTGTAAGGTACCATGTGTCTCACGTTTAAAGTTCGCAATAGACTTTAATACGAAGTTCTTGTCGTAGGGTGTTGCCAGTTTTACCATTATAACAGGATCACCGGTAGAGTTTTTGTTGTCAACGCGTGTCACTCTATAAGCCGCCCTTACTACAGGCGGCGTGATACCAACTGATGTACATATGGTATCAAATATTCCAGGTAGATCCTCCTGTGGACTGCATGGGATACCGCATAACCGTAAGTTACAGGCAATAGCGGCATTGTCCTGTTTTGCCACCTGAGATTTTAAGGCCTGAACTTCGGCCCTAAGACCTGGAATAATGCTAGAGTGAGTTTTTGTCTCACACTGCTTCACTCGCTGACACACTGCATCCAGCTCCCCTCTCAATGTCGTGACCTCCAGGCAAACTGTCTCAACAGCAGCAATTCTTTTTTCAAATTGTAGAAGCGAAGCTTTGATGTTCGAGATCACCGCGGCTGTTTCACTAATTTTTTGCATTACTCGTTCTTCTGACATCGTCAATGCAGAACGTAGCTCAGCAACGATGCTCTCCTTCTGCTTATCCATTCCGCATTGTAATTGCTGCATAACAGCACCTATCGACAGGTTCTCTTTACCAGGCACAGTTTGCGGAGTAGCCGGAGACGAAGCGACTTTACATGTGGTTTTTGTTCTTGTATTCATGGTACGGACTTCCTTCTGCTTCTTGAAATGTTTCAGAGTGCAATTTTTATATTTGTGATCACGGATTTCTGTCTATATCCACTTGCTCTATCTGAGTGTATCTTGTTTAATTTTATTTGGCTAGTTTATTTAGCTATTGTTTGTTACTTTTGTATGTGAATAAATCAATGAAAAATTTAGCGGCACAAAAGACGTCCGAACTTATTGAACTATGAAGTATATATGTTACATAAGTTAAATTTCTTTCATTTTATGTAACATGATATTTCCGTTTTATTTTGTATGTAAGCATTAGTTAAATTTCTTAATTGTTATTGTAATTATATGTGTAACAGTTAGTATATAAGTTCACACCTTTATGAAATAAAGGGCTCAGTTTTAATAATTGACTCCATCAACCACACGAATTTGTGTTCTTTTTAAGTTATACTGGTTCATGCGCCATATAACAATCGCAACAGCTATATTAGTACAAGCACCGAAATAGCAACCTAAGTAATCAATTTGAGATTAACCTACGTTATACTGGTACAAGCACCATATAACAATTTGGTACAAGCACGGAACTGGCAACCATTTAAGGAAAATGATCCCTAAATAGATACGATTCTGCAATCACCTACAAAGACTTTCGCTGCGTTGATATCGGTTCATTGTCTGTCGTTTGCCAGCATTGCAATGCATTGGAGTTTCAATCGGAAACCCCGGCTTATGCTGCGCTGGTGGCAAGGTGGAATTACCTGTTTTGCCTCCTCCGCCAGAGCCAATGTATTCGCTTCTCTATGGAAATCAAAACATTTCCTAGCGAATACACAAAAATATAATGGATGCTTTCAAATGACGTCATTTGGATCCGAAGTTGTTGATCAAAGTGATTTCTTAACACTCCGCCTTACTTTAAACGGTCTGACCTTCCATTATAATTCAACAAAATGTTTTGACAATGTGATAAACTTTTCTTTGGATAAAGCCTTATTAAATATGTCAGCTAGTTGGTTCTTCGTAGCGATGTATTGAACTTCAATTAGTCCTTGGACTTGCATGTCGCATGAGTAAAAGTACTGAACATCGATGTGCTTAGTTTTTTTTAGCTGATTCAGGACTTCTCACTAGAGTTATTGCCCGTTGGTTGTCAGAAAACAATATGGTTGGTGAACGCTGCTCGCAATTGCATTCCAACAGTAATTGTCGTAACCATTTGGTCGCCTTTGTTGCCGCACAGATTGCCACAAACTCAGCTTCTGTAGTTGAAGTCGCTGTTACAGATTGCTTTCGCGAGCACCAAGCAATCGGACCTCCATTTAGAAAAGCAGTCCAGCCTATTATGCTACGCCTGGTGTCCATGTCGCCACCCCAGTCGGCATCACAATACATCGTGAGCTGTGAATATTCTGAATTCAAATTAAAATGGATCCCATGATCCAATGTACCTTTAAGATACTTGAAGATCTTCTTGACGCCCTGCCAGTGAACTTCTGATGGTTTTTCCAGAAATCTGCTGAGAACGCCAACTATATAAGAAATGTCAGGCATTGTACATACCATGAGATACGTGTGTGAACAAATATCTTCACGGTATGGAAAGTTATTGCCTTTTGTGTCTTCATCATCTTTTGAAAAGCGCCTCCCAACTTCGGCTGGTGTATATACAGAAAATCAATCCAGATGATTGAATTGTTTCAAGATTTTCTCAGTGTAAGCTCGTTGAAGAATCTTCAGTGTGTTTCTCTCTTTATCAATCCGAATTTGAAGTCCTACGAAGAATTCTGCATTACGATGAGTGATTTCAAATTCAATGTTTAGCTCGTGTAATAGCTTATTCATTGTTATCGAATCATTGCCGCATGTAAGTCCATCGTCAACGTATAGTAGCAAATATATAACTTCGCTGTCATGTTCATATGTGAATACACATAAGTCAGCCCATGTCTGCTTAAATCCAAAATCGATGAGAAACCTCGCATTATAAAAGCTTGTGCTTCTGCATCCTTCTCATCCCATTGCAAAAAGTTTTCTGGTGTTCTTCCTAACGTGCCCAAAATGTACGCTTTGAGCTTGTTTTCGGCCATATAGATTTCCATCTTACGTCGCCATAGCTGGTACTTCTGCCCAACGAAACGATGTATGTGGTAAATTCTTGATTCACTCATGCTTGTTTCAGTACTGTCATGAAGCTCAGCTGGGTTCTCGGACCTATTAAAACAAATGCTATCGATGAGGCTCTCGATGAAATCCGCGACGTTCGCGGAGTCAAATGAATTCTCTCCTGTGGTTAGGTTGCTGTTTTCCATATGATTCAGAAAACTTTTCGTACGATAACCGCTGCGTGGCCCTCTGGGCCCACAACCTTTTAATATAAGACGGATTCTAAAATGGCCTTACAAATCGAATGCGCAATTATCCAGCAGTCAAAGAAAAGAAAACGAATCACAAATGATTGTAAACGTGAATATAATTACTAATGATGTAAATAATAAAGTCGTGTAAAATTTGTTGAAGAACAGAACTCAGAAAACATAACTTGCGCTGAAGGCGGAAACAGTAAAATGGAAGGAACGTGCAAAGTGCAAGAATGAAAGAAATGTCAAAAGTAATGAGAATGGCATTGGGTTGCCAGATAACTAAAATATCAATGTAGAAAGTGAAGTATTGAAATGATAAAATTTCGTCCAAAAATATTGTTTAGGTCGCAAGTAATAATAATATGTTAATTATATGCTGTAGAAATAACACGCCCTTTTTTGTGTGGTGTTTAATGTTAGTAACCGCAAACTTCCTGTGAAATTTCATTGATAAATCTTTAATAGGAACACAGTAATGATTTTTGGCTAATTGTGGGCGTGGCAGCTGTATTATGTTTTCCATATTCTGCACGCACACTATTATGGACCCCATGTATGTTTCTGCCAATTTTGATTCCACTGGCATCAATACGAGCATAGGTAGGCTAATTTTAATTTTAGACCCGAAAGTTCCTTATATCAAAGGTGGGCGTGTCTTTTCTCTGATCAGCCCCATTTGTTGCAGATAGCCTTATAATGTCCGCATGTTCCTTCCTGTAAAATTTCGTCCGTAAATCTATACCAGATCTTAAATTATTAATATTTGTTAATAGTGGGCGTGGCAGTTAATATATTCCGCCCACTTTTTGCACAGTGTTTAGTAGGACCCACATCTCCATAACTGCCAAATAATGTAATGATTCCGTCAATTGGACCGTAGTTATAGTCATTTTAAAAAATGTGAAAAAGTTCCTTATATGGGAGGTAGACGTGGTCTTCGTCCAAATCGGCCCATATAGCAATCTGGTTCTGTACCTTTGTCCAGACCACACTTTTGCAAAGTTTCATTAAGATACCTCTAACGGTGTAGAAAAAAAGTGGCCACAGACGGACAGACGGACAGACGGACAGACGGACGGACAAAATAAAAATTGCTTAGAAAGTGTCACTGATCATATCTGTATATATATGTCCATACCTACCACGCCCCCTTCTTGAAATTGCAACCCCTCTCAAAAGCACACAGTTAGTATAACCTATTTACCTTTTTTAAAGGTAAAGGATATAAAAATGAATTCTCCTTCTAAATACATAAAATACACTGCTGGAGCTTCGAATAGGATGCCAGTAGGAAATGTGAAAAAGCCGACGCACAGAATACAAACGGTAGTGGATCGCTACATACCCGTTCTAAAAGGCGGCAGAGCCCCCCAAAATGCAAAATTACCTAATAAGGAAAAAATGCACAAGAACAGAAATACTTGTAGAAAACAATAATCGCTTTGTGACTCTATTTATGAAAATGAGGAAGATACTCCCAAAAATGTAATAAATCACAAACCTCCACCTTTCGACACAGCCGTGAACACAAAATCATATAAAGTTTGTGCCTAGAGTGAATGAAAGTGGCGTGCTTCGCGCTACGAAACGAAGATTGAGAATGACAAGTCTCTAGATCACCATCATTAAGAAAGGAATTATCGTCATGCATCAAAAAGTTGAGAAAGTATTTAAACAAGAACAATGAAAAAGCGTTTAATCAATACAGCAGTTCATTGAAAAGAACAATTTAATACCATACCACCAATACGGCTTTCGAACCAGACACTCCATTGACGAACAAGTACATCGCCAAGTAGCGTACGTAGCGAAAGGATTAGAAGCAATACTGCCCAATAGTATTTCTGGATGTCCTCCCAGCGCTTCAAAAGGTTTGACATGAGGACCCACTCTACAAAATTAGACGATTAATATCGTACAATGCCTTTCCAATTCTGCAAACGGTAAATTTTTTGTCAATTATAAGAGCTACATCTTTAATAACTACAATATTAAAGCTGGGGTACCACAATTAAGTGTCTTGGATCCTAGTCTCTACCTGTTTTTTAATAAAGATCTTCCAACTGACTACAAAGCGCTTACCTCAACAGTTGCTAACGACACTGCTAAAAATAAAAATTGCCTTTAATTTACTTCAAACTTAGTTTGTTATAGTGGAAAAATTACTTTCAACATGGCGTATCAAAATAAATGAGGCAGTGTTCGCATATAAATTTTTCTTTGAACTTGGTGAGTGTCCAAATGCTTAACTATCAAATTGTCACGAAGAAATCAATGGTAAATTATCTGGGAATCCAACTCGATAAACGACGTACCTGAAAACTCCACTTGGATGCTAAGAACACACAGATAGATCAAAGGCCTACTAAAATGAACTGGTTACTAGGGAAGCAGTCACAGCTGAGTTCAGAGTCCAGAGAAACATAGACAAAATGCAACGAGTTCAATGAAAGCTCTAAGGGTAGTCACTGGGAATCCATGGTTCATCAGCAATGCAAAGCCCTACAAAGAATGACAGATAACAGATCCTAAAGTTCAAATGGAGATCTCCATATTTTACGCAAATTATACAGAAAAGCAATTTCTTTAAAGATCGAACAACATCGAACATCTTGAAACACAAGAAGAAAACAAGATTCTGAAGTCAGGGTGGATATATAACTTGCGGAAGGGCCAACTGGTGATATACACCACCGATCAATCTTGATCCAACCGGTACAGAGGAAGAAATCCGGCGCAGATTAACGGATTTAGCAAATAACCCGACTGACGAGCAGGAGCATCGCCAAGCCGAACTGGAGGTGAAACACAGAAATTCCGTAACAGATGTTGTGGAACGAAAGATACATCGTATGGGTAAGCAGGATGATCATCGTCGACGGTTGACTAACTTTTTGGAGGAAGAACAGGCATCGCAGGAAACTCTTCATATGACGAGTTTCGACTTCCAGCACTGGATAGTACGTCATGGTAATTGACCACGTGTGGAAATGATCTATCAAATACATATGGCGGGCGAGACCCATGGAGCGGGTCGAGGAACTGGCAAATGTGTTTGGCTGCGACAAAAACCCACGGCCACATACGATGCCTGAATTATTAAAGGACCGGGCATTGTTATGGTTCCGTAATAACAACAGAGCATGGACGGAGTAGGGCAACTACAAACGGGACTTCAATATAATTTTCTTTTGAATTGGATTAGTCAAAAACGACTTTATTGTTTTTTAGGGAGAGTTATTTGCTTGACTAATGCCTCCTATTAGACGATCAAACCTTGGACGAGATACACAACGTGCAATAATTAGTCAGAATGTCCGTGCTAATCAAACAGAAGAGGAACGTTCAGAAGGAAATGAATGGAGACGAGCCCATATTGCACAGCTTCGCGCTGCACAATCACCGCCACAAATTCGACAAAATAATACTAGAAGAAGAGCAGTCGTAAATGTAGACTTGAATCGTGCTGCTTTTGGATACGATTCTGCAATCGCCTACAAAGACTTTTGCTGCGTTGATATCGGTTCATTGTATGTCGTTTGCCAGCATTGCAATGCATTGGAGTTTCAGTCGGAAACCCCCGGCTTATGCTGCGCTGATGGCAAGGTGAAATTGCCTGTTTTGCCTCCTCCGCCAGAGCCAATGTATTCGCTTCTCTATGGAAATACAATTCAATCAAAACATTTCCTAGCGAATACACAAAAATATAATGGATGCTTTCAAATGACGTAATTTGGAGCCGAAGTTGTTGATCAATACGGCTATAATCCGAGTTATAAGGTAATTTTTATAATTTTTTTTTTTACTCCAGTTTTATTTGCATTCTGCCCCTTGGAGCAATAATCAAATTAAATAACAATATTAAACAGCTACATAAATCAATACACAAAATAATTTTTTAAAATAGATATTTAAATCAACATGAGGAAGAGGAGCCAGTGCTAATCTCCCATAAGTTTAGTGCAGAACTATTGCGTTAGAAAAAATCATTATTATAAATTTAGTGGTGTTGCGCGTTTCAGTGCCGTTTTGTGGCTGTCCTCTCCAGAAGATTTGAAGCTAGTATGTTAGCATGCTTACTTAGTCGTTCCAGGTATTTATTGCTGTATCTGGCTACTTCCTCATCGACAGTAGGGATGTTTAGGTCGTGACGTTTTATATCATTCCTGACGAACCATGGAGCCTTTACTATCAAGCGTAATACATTTGATTGGAATCTCTCAATGATTTTTAGAATTGTGTTATAAACGAGCAGTTTTTTGTCAAGCGATAACTGGGATTTATATCCCAAGACCCAATATAAGGAAGTAAGCCTTATTCCAAGTTGTTTTTTCTTCGTAAGAATATGCTTCTGCCATGTCAGACGACGATCAAGATTTAACCCTAATTATTTAACGTCTTCGGATTGGGGTAGTTGACAATCATTTAATATTACTGAAGGACAAGTCTTAGTTGCATTCGCCTTAATTCTCCATTTATTTAGCCGGATTTGGAGCTTATCTAAGCTTTCTTGGAGATAATTTGAAGCGATTATATTGTTGCTGCCTGTAGCCATTATGACTGTATCCTCTGCGTAGGTTGCGATTTTTGTATTCTCCGTCAGTGGAAGGTTAGCCGTGTAAATAGTGTAGAGCACAGGACCTAGAACACTGCCTTGTGGTACACCCGCCTTTATAGAGAACAGTTCAGTGACTTCTTCATTGTTCTCTACTCTGAAATGCCGCTCTTCCAGATATGAGCTTAAGATATCATAAAATGTCTGAGGTAGTAACTTTTTCAGTTTAAATAGTAAGCCAGGGTGCCATACTTTATCGAACGCCTGTGTTCTATCTAGGAAAGCAGTTGTACAATAACGGTGGTGTGATACTTCAGCTTTTTTTTCGCCTTCCAAAGTGAGTAATCTGTGGTCTTATTTGCTGATAAAGTGGACAAGTAGTGCTGTATTTTTTCATTTTGCTTTGCGCCAAGTGCCGCTTAAGGTTTTTTGAAGCTCTATTAAAATTATTTTTGTCTTTCGGATGCCTGGTACTTTGCCACGCCCTTCTTAGTTTGCGTTTTTTATCAACCATCTCCCTAATAACGGGATAGGAAGGATGCTTGTTCAGTTGATTTTTAGGCTCCGGAGTAGAGTTCCATGCAGCGTATTGGACAGTTTTGTTAAAAATTTCAACGGCAAACTCAATATCCTCAGCACTCTTCAGACAAATATTGAGGCACAGAATGTAATCTACAATTTCCTTGAAATGCAACCAGTTTGTTTGTTTCGTATGTAGTGCGAGTGGTTTTATTGTGCATTCTACCTTCGAGTTCAGTATTGCAATAATAGGAGAGTGGTCTGATGACAGATCCAGCTTCAGAGAACACCTTACATCAGGCAGAAGTCAATGACGCGTGTGTAAGATTGTGGTCTTGCATTGTTTTTAGTAGCTCTCTGCCTTTCTGATTGATTGTTCGAGAACCCCGTTGTTTAGCGTTGTAATCACCACCAGCCAAGAATCGCACACCAAATGTTTGAAAAAAAGGTAATATTGCTCTTTTTTAATGGAATACCTCGGAGGGCAATACACTGATGTTATGGTTAGCAGTCCATATTGGTCCTGTATTGTTATGCTTGTTGCTTGAATGTGAGATTTTTCATAATTGTCTTGTACTGTGTGTTTTATTTTGTTTTTAATGATGATGGCAGTACCACTGCGTGCTGTGCCGTCTGGATGATTTGTGTGATATATGTTGTACTGATTTATTTTCAAGAAGCTTTTGCTTGTGAAGTGTGTCTCAGATATTAGCATTATGTCAATGTTGTTCTGTTCCATAAATGTTTTGACTTCATTACTATGACGAGAAAGCCCCTTCGCATTCCATAGTGCAATTATAAGTTTTTGTTCCATTAAGTCAGTTTAGATATCACTGTTGTTAATAAACTGAGCATTGTTCCCATTTGTTCCATAAGGGTTTTCAGCATAATCTTTAATTCATTCATGTCATTTGATCAATGTGAGGCGAATTGATTTTAACTTTGCTCGTTTAGAGTTTGCTCTTGTTGTGTGCTCTGTTTGGCGATTTGCGCATATGTGCAATGGTTGTCTTTCGGAATCTGGGGCCTTGTTAAAATTAGTGTTTTCAAACACTTTCTGCTTTAGCGTTGGGAATGTTTTTTGCTGTAATTCTTTGTACACATTACAGCCTCTGTAATTAGCGGGTGGTTTCCTCCGCATAGCATACATTTCACATCCTGTGATTTTTCGTATCGAGAAGTAGATTTAACGTATCGAGAAGTATGGTTGCAATATTTTCTAGTGTGGCCATACCTCTGACATTTTGAGCACTGAGCTATTTCCCTTTTTTTATTTGGTGGTTCGAATTTTATTTTTGTGTGCATAATTGCTTCAACTTTATAAATGTCTGTATTATTTTTGTTTTGTTTTAAGTTGACATAAAACATCGACAACGGATGCTTTGTAATTCTTTGTTTTATATTTGAAACGTTTGTAACATCGAATCCCAACCTAGTTATTTCCTCTTTTATTTCTTCTGTTGATATTGTAAGGTGTAGCCCTTTTAATACTACGCTAAAGTCTTTTTCCTGTTTGGGTTTATATGTATGGAATTCTGTGTTCTCTTCAGCCAGAGCTTTTGTAATTGATTTGTACCCTTCTCCTGACTTTGGTTGAATTTTAACCTCGCTATCTTTGAGGAATTTGAGCTGGTATTCATTCTTGGCAATGTTTTTTAGCAGATCTAGTAACGGTTGAGCACTATTTACTCCAGAGACGTAGATTGGAGGAGGTTTCGGGACTCTTTGGTCCCTTTCTTTTGGACTGGTACCGTCGATTTCAACTTCTGATAGTATCGCGAATCTATTTGAACTAGTTGGCAAATCAAGCCAGTAGGGGACTCCCTAGTTTCGACTGTTTTTGTTTATTTTGTGTTGTGTTTTCTGGGCTTGATCTAGCGCGTTTAGGGGTTTGCTTTGTCTTCACTACAGGAATTTTTACACGACATTTAGATTGTGGATCGGTTTGAATATTTCCTACTGGGCGTTTTATTGTGAGTGAATCAATATATTTATCTGATGAGTGGGTTATTGTTCTTGAGTGAATTTTAGGAGTAAGTACACGGCTTTTATATGGTGATTCATTTTATGTATTTCCTAGTGGGTGCTTAATTGTGAGTGTGTTAATGCTGTTATTGTTCTTGTTTGTTTTGTGGCAATTTTGTTTTAACTTTTTCTCACTATTTGTTTTTATTAAATGGCAGACTGCAACCACCACTAAACAGTGTTTATAAAAAAAAAAATGACAATTAAACGTCCTGTCGCACTTTGACACTTTTTTTTAAAGAGTGAAAAGAAACCATTCCGTACCGAAAGAGAGATGAAATTAAGGTAATGGCGACTCATTATTATCAAAATCAACAATTCTTCTCATTCCTTTCGAAATTGATTCCTAATATTTAGATTCAAGGTCAAATTCATCATCGAGCGGGCGCTTTGTTACCACCACCAAACGAAGATCATAAGTTTCGTCAGATCTATTTCGTTGGTGATTCGGCAATTGAACTAGATCAGCGTTGTGCAATTTTTACTGCGTGAAATTTTAGAACAATTGCAAAATCTTCTGCATGAGCATAATGAGTTGGTTAAGTTATTCAAAACTGCGTTGGTGACAATGCATTCTGACAACCACAAAATTATTATCAGAGCAGACAAAAGACCCGCTGGAGGCCATGCAAGGCAATTCAATGCTCCCACTATCAATGAAGTCGCTGTGATTGTTGGAGAGATTGTGGAATCACGCGATATTGTTCTCAAGCGTCGGGATGGTGGACAATTGCAGCGCGTGTACGAGACTCATCGGTCATACGATGCACTTCAATACCCTTTGATGTTCTGCGGTGGAGAGGATGGCTATCACTTCAATATAAAAACGGTCAATCTAACGACAGGTCTGTTTACAAGTCATTAATTCTTTCTTATTCTACAACTTAGTTACAATTCATATTTCAGGATAAGAAATGAATAAGAAGGTCAGCTCAATGAATTTTTATGCGTTCCGATTTATGATTCGGGAAGAAATTGACAATCATCTGTTGAGATATGGCCGGTTGTTTCAACAGTTCTCCGTCGACATGTATGTTAGCTAGTATGTTAGCATGCTTACTTAGTCGTTCCTGGTATTTATTGCTGTATCTGGCTACTTCCTCATCGACAGTAGGGATGTTTAGGTCGTGACGTATTATATCATTCCTGACGAACCATGGAGCCATTAATATCAAGCGTAATTCTTTTGATTGGAATCTCTCAATGATTTTTATATTATTTTTGCCGCTGAACCCCATAGCTGTACACCAAATGTCCATATGGGTTTTAGAATTGTGTTATAAACGAGCAGTTTTTTGTCAAGCGATAACTGGGATTTATATCCCAAGACCCAATATAAGGAAGTAAGCCTTATTCCAAGTTGTTTTTTCTTCGTAAGAATATGCTTCTGCCATGTCAGACGACGATCAAGATTTAACCCTAAATATTTAACGTCTTCGGATTGGGGTAGTTGACAATCATTTAATATTACTGAAGGACAAGTCTTCTGTTTTAAGCTAAAGGTTCCTTGCACAGACTTAGTTGCATTCACCTTAATTCTCCATTTATTTAGCCAGATTTGGAGCTTATCTAAGCTTTCTTGGAGATAATTTGCAGCGATTATGTTGTTGCTGCTTGTAGCCATTATGACTGTATCCTCTGCGTAGGTTGCGGTTTTTGTATTCTCCGTCAGTGGAAGGTTAGCCGTGTAAATAGTGTAGAGCACAGGACCTAGAACACTGCCTTGTGGTACACCCGCCTTTATAGAGAACAGTTCAGTGACTTCTTCATTGTTCTTTACTCTGAAATGCCGCTCTTCCAGATATGAGCTTAAGATATCATAAAATGTCTGAGGTAGTAACTTTTTCAGTTTAAATAGTAAGCCAGGGTGCCATACTTTATCGAACGCCTGTGTTCTATCTAGGAAAGCAGTTGTACAATAACGGTTTTCCTCAAAAGCGTTTCTTATTATGCTATACACTCGGTGCACTTGTTCTGTTGTGGTATGGTGTTCCCTAAATCCAAATTGATGATTGGGTATTATCTCCTTTTTGAGCAGAATTGGTTTAAGTTTGTTTAACAGGAGCTTTTCAAACATTTTGGAAACAATTGGCAAAAGGCTAATTGGTCTATAAGAAGTCACTTCCTCCAAGGGCTTTCCGGCTTTTGGGATGACAATAATTTCGGCTACTTTCCATTGCCGCGGAAAATATCCACATCTAATTATTGCATTGAAGAGATAGGTAAGGTATTTTATTCCTTTATTTGGTAGTTCCTTTAATATTTTACCTGTTATCAGGTCGTAGCCCGGTGCCTTTTTCACATTAGTGTTTTGTGCACAGCGTTATGTATTTCCATTTTTGTAAAAAGCGTGATAGGTAACTCTAATTGTCCTGGACTATTGAGAAGATTATATACCTCGTCTTCCTCTTGCTGTGAAGTTGATGGAAACGGCTTAAAGACACCAGCAAGGTGTTTGGCGAATGTTTTCTCTTTATCAGTTTTTGCCCAGGAGCCATTTGAGCTTTTGATTGGAGGAGCATGGGTGGTGGGATGCTTCAGCTTCTTTTTCGCCTTCCAAAGTGAGTAATCTGTGGTCTTATTTGCTGATAAAGTGGACAAGTAGTGCTGTATTTTTTCATTTTGCTTCTGCGCCAAGTACCGCTTAAGGTTTTTTGAAGCTCTATTAAATTATTTTTGTCTTTCGGATGCCTGGTACTTTGCCACGCCCTTCTTAGTTTGCGTTTTTTATCAACCATCTCCCTAATAACGGGATGGGAAGGATGCTTGTTCAGTTGATTTTTAGGCTCCGGAGTAGAGTTCCATGCACCGTATTGGACAGTTTTGTTAAAATTTTCAACGGCAAACTCAATATCCTCAGCACTCTTCAGACAAATATTGAGGCACAGAATGTCATCTATAATTTCCCTGAAATGCAACCAGTTTGTTTGTTTCGTATGTAGTGTGAGTGGTTTTATTGTGCATTCTATCTTCGAGTTCAGTATTGCAATAATAGGAGAGTGGTCTGATGACAGATCCAGCTTCAGAGAACACCTTACATCAGGCAGAAGTCAATGACGCGTGTGTAAGATTGTGGTCTTGCATTGTTTTTAATAGCTCTCTTCCTTTCGGATTGATTGTTCGAGAACCCCGTTGTTTAGCGTTGTAATCACCACCAGCCAAGAATCGCACACCAAATGTTTGAAAAAAATGGTAATATTGCTCTTTTTTAATGGAATACCTCGGAGGGCAATACACTGATGTTATGGTTAGCAGTCCATATTGGTCCTTTATTGTTATGCATGTTGCTTGAATGTAAGATTTTTCATAATTGTCTTGTACTGTGTGTTTTATTTTGTTTTTAATGATGATAGCAGTACCACTGCGTGCTGTGCCGGCTGGATGATTTGTGTGATATATGTTGTACTGATTTATTTTCAAGAAGCTTTTGCTTGTGAAGTGTGTCTCAGTTATTAGCATTATGTCAATGTTGTTCTGTTCCATAAATGTTTTGACTTCATTACTATGACGAGAAAGCCCCTTCGCATTCCATAGTGCAATTATAAGTTTTTGTTCCATTAAGTCAGTTTAGATATCACTGTTGTTAATAAACTGAGCATTGTTCCCATTTGTTCCATAAGGGTTTTCAGCATAATCTTTAATTCATTCATGTCATTTGATCAATGTGAGGCGAATTGATTTTAACTTTGCTCGTTTAGAGTTTGCTCTTGTTGTGTGCTCTGTTTGGCGATTTGCGCATATGTGCAATGGTTGTCTTTCGGAATCTGGGGCCTTGTTAAAATTAGTGTTTTCAAACACTTTCTGCTTTAGCGTTGGGAATGTTTTTTGCTGTAATTCTTTGTACACATTACAGCCTCTGTAATTAGCGGGTGGTTTCCTCCGCATAGCATACATTTCACATCCTGTGATTTTTCGTATCGAGAAGTAGATTTAACGTATCGAGAAGTATGGTTGCAATATTTTCTAGTGTGGCCATACCTCTGACATTTTGAGCACTGAGCTATTTCCCTTTTTTTATTTGGTGGTTCGAATTTTATTTTTGTGTGCATAATTGCTTCAACTTTATAAATGTCTGTATTATTTTTGTTTTGTTTTAAGTTGACATAAAACATCGACAACGGATGCTTTGTAATTCTTTGTTTTATATTTGAAACGTTTGTAACATCGAATCCCAACCTAGTTATTTCCTCTTTTATTTCTTCTGTTGATATTGTAAGGTGTAGCCCTTTTAATACTACGCTAAAGTCTTTTTCCTGTTTGGGTTTATATGTATGGAATTCTGTGTTCTCTTCAGCCAGAGCTTTTGTAATTGATTTGTACCCTTCTCCTGACTTTGGTTGAATTTTAACCTCGCTATCTTTGAGGAATTTGAGCTGGTATTCATTCTTGGCAATGTTTTTTAGCAGATCTAGTAACGGTTGAGCACTATTTACTCCAGAGACGTAGATTGGAGGAGGTATCGGGACTCTTTGGTCCCTTTCTTTTGGACTGGTACCGTCGATTTAAACTTCTGATAGTATCGCGAATCTATTTGAACTAGTTGGCAAATCAAGCCAGTAGGGGACTCCCTAGTTTCGACTGTTTTTGTTTATTTTGTGTTGTGTTTTCTGGGCTTGATCTAGCGCGTTTAGGGGTTTGCTTTGTCTTCACTACAGGAATTTTTACACGACATTTAGATTGCGGATCGGTTTGAATATTTCCTACTGGGTGTTTTATTGTGAGTGAATCAATATATTTATCTGATGAGTGGGTTATTGTTCTTGAGTGAATTTTAGGAGTAAGTACACGGCTTTTATATGGTGATTCATTTTGTGTATTTCCTAGTGGGTGCTTAATTGTGAGTGTGTTAATGCTGTTATTGTTTTTGTTTGTTTTGTGTCAATTTTGTTTTGACTTTTTGTCACTATTTGTTTTTATTAAATGGCAGACTGCAACCACCACTAAACAGTGTTTATAAAAAAAAAATGACAATTAAACGTCCTGTCGCACTTTGACACTTTTTTTTTAAAGAGTGAAAAGAAACCAGACCGTACCGAAAGAGAGATGAAATTAAGGTAATGGCGACTCATTATTATCAAAATCAAGAATTCTTCTCATTCCTTTCGAAATTGATTCCTAATATTTAGATTCAAGGTCAAATTCATCATCGAGCGGGCGCTTTGTTACCACCACCAAACGAAGATCATAAGTTTCGTCAGATCTATTTCGTTGGTGATTCGGCAATTGAACTAGATCAGCTTTGTGCAATTTTTACTGCGTGAAATTTTAGAACAATTGCAAAATCTTCTGCATGAGCATAATGAGTTGGTTAGGTTATTCAAAACTGCGTTGGTGACAATGCATTCTGACAACCACAAAATTATTATCAGAGCAGACAAAAGACCCGCTGGAGGCCATGCAAGGCAATTCAATGCTCCCACTATCAATGAAGTCGCTGTGATTGTTGGAGAGAATGTGGAATCACGCGATATTGTTCTCAAGCGTCGGGATGGTGGACAATTGCAGCGCGTGTACGAGACTCATCGGTCATACGATGCACTTCAATACCCTTTGATGTTCTGCGGTGGAGAGGATGGCTATCACTTCAATATAAAAACGGTCAATCCAACGACAGGTCTGTTTACAAGTCATTAATTCTTTCTTATTCTACAACTTAGTTACAATTCATATTTCAGGATAAGAAATGAATAAGAAGGTCAGCTCAATGAATTTTTATGCGTTCCGATTTATGATTCGGGAAGAAATTGACAATCATCTGTTGAGATATGGCCGGTTGTTTCAACAGTTCTCCGTCGACATGTATGTTAGCTAGTATGTTAGCATGCTTACTTAGTCGTTCCAGGTATTTATTGCTGTATCTGGCTACTTCTTCATCGACAGTAGGGATGTTTAGGTCGTGACGTATTATATCATTCCTGACGAACCATGGAGCCTTTACTATCAAGCGTAATTCTTTTGATTGGAATCTCTCAATGATTTTTATATTATTTTTTGCCGCTGAACCCCATAGCTGTACACCATATGTCCATATGGGTTTTAGAATTGTGTTATAAACGAGCAGTTTTTTGTTAAGCGATAACTGGGATTTATATCCCAAGACCCAATATAAGGAAGTAAGCCTTATTCCAAGTTGTTTTTTCTTCGTAAGAATATGCTTCTGCCATGTCAGACGACGATCAAGATTTAACCCTAAATATTTAACGTCTTCGGATTGGGGTAGTTCACAATCATTTAATATTACTGAAGGACAAGTCTTCTGTTTTAAGCTAAAGGTTACTTGCACAGACTTAGTTGCATTCACCTCAATTCTCCATTTATTTAGCCAGATTTGGAGCTTATCTAAGCTTTCTTGGAGATAATTTGCAGCGATTATGTTGTTGCTGCTTGTAGCCATTATGACTGTATCCTCTGCGTAGGTTGCGATTTTTGTATTCTCCGTCAGTGGAAGGTTAGCCGTGTAAATAGTGTAGAGCACAGGACCTAGAACACTGCCTTGTGGTACACCCGCCTTTATAGAGAACAGTTCAGTGACTTCTTCATTGTTCTTTACTCTGAAATGCCGCTCTTCCAGATATGAGCTTAAGATATCATAAAATGTCTGAGGTAGTAACTTTTTCAGTTTAAATAGTAAGCCAGGGTGCTTTATCGAACGCCTGTGTTCTATCTAGGAAAGCAGTTGTACAATAACGGTTTTCCTCAAAAGCGTTTCTTATTATGCTATACACTCGGTGCACTTGTTCTGTTGTGGTATGGTGTTCCCTAAATCCAAATTGATGATTGGGTATTATCTCCTTTTTGAGCAGAATTGGTTTAAGTTTGTTTAACAGGAGCTTTTCAAACATTTTGGAAACAATTGGCAAAAGGCTAATTGGTCTATAAGAAGTCACTTCCTCCAAGGGCTTTCCGGCTTTTGGGATGACAATAATTTCGGCTACTTTCCATTGCCGCGGAAAATATCCACATCTAATTATTGCATTGAAGAGATAGGTAAGGTATTTTATTCCTTTATTTGGTAGTTCCTTTAATATTTTACCTGTTATCAGGTCGTAGCCCGGTGCCTTTTTCACATTAGTGTTTTGTGCACAGCGTTATGTATTTCCATTTTTGTAAAAAGCGTGATAGGTAACTCTAATTGTCCTGGACTATTGAGAAGATTATATACCTCGTCTTCCTCTTGCTGTGAAGTTGATGGAAACGGTTTAAAGACACCAGTAAGGTATTTGGCGAATGTTTTCTCTTTATCAGTTTTTGCCCAGGAGCCATTTGAGCTTTTGATTTGAGGAGCATGGGTGGTGGGATGCTTCAGCTTTTTTTTCGCCTTCCAAAGTGAGTAATCTGTGGTCTTATTTGCTGATAAAGTGGACAAGTAGTGCTGTATTTTTTCATTTTGCTTCTGCGCCAAGTACCGCTTAATGTTTTTTGAAGCTCTATTAAATTATTTTTGTCTTTCGGATGCCTGGTAGTTTGCCACGCCCTTCTTAGTTTGCGTTTTTTATCAACCATCTCTCTAATAACGGGATGGGAAGGATGCTTGTTCAGTTTATTTTTAGACTCCGGAGTAGAGTTCCATGCAGCGTATTGGACAGGTTTGTTAAAATTTTCAACGGCAAACTCAATATCCTCAGCACTCTTCAGACAAATATTGAGGCACAGAATGTCATCTACAATTTCCTTGAAATGCAACCAGTTTGTTTGTTTCGTATGTAGTGTGAGTGGTTTTATTGTGCATTCTACCTTCGAGTTCAGTATTGCAATAATAGGAGAGTGGTCTGATGACAGATCCAGCTTCAGAGAACACCTTACATCAGGCAGAAGTCAATGACGCGTGTGTAAGATTGTGGTCTTGCATTGTTTTTAGTAGCTCTCTTCCTTTCGGATTGATTGTTCGAGAACCCCGTTGTTTAGCGTTGTAATCACCACCAGCCAAGAATCGCACACCAAATGTTTGAAAAAAATGGTAATATTGCTCTTTTTTAATGGAATACCTCGGAGGGCAATACACTGATGTTATCGTTAGCAGTCCATATTGGTCCTGTATTGTTATGCTTGTTGCTTGAATGTGAGATTTTTCATAATTGTCTTGTACTGTGTGTTTTATTTTGTTTTTAATGATGATGGCAGTACCACTGCGTGCTGTGCCGGCTGGATGATTTGTGTGATATATGTTGTACTGATTTATTTTCAAGAAGCTTTTGCTTGTGAAGTGTGTCTCAGTTATTAGCATTATGTCAATGTTGTTCTGTTCCATAAATGTTTTGACTTCATTACTATGACGAGAAAGCCCCTTCGCATTCCATAGTGCAATTATAAGTTTTTGTTCCATTAAGTCAGTTTAGATATCACTGTTGTTAATAAACTGAGCATTGTTCCCATCTGTTCCATAAGGGTTTTCCGCATAATCTTTAATTCATTCATGTCATTTGATCAATGTGAGGCGAATTGATTTTAACTTTGCTGGTTTAGAGTTTGCTCTTGTTGTGTGCTCTGTTTGGCGATTTGCGCATATGTGCAATGGTTGTCTTTCGGAATCTGGGGCCTTGTTAAAATTAGTGTTTTCAAACACTTTCTGCTTTAGCGTTGGGAATGTTTTTTGCTGTAATTCTTTGTACACATTACAGCCTCTGTAATTAGCGGGTGGTTTCCTCCGCATAGCATACATTTCACATCCTGTGATTTTTCGTATCGAGAAGTAGATTTAACGTATCGAGAAGTATGGTTGCAATATTTTCTAGTGTGGCCATACCTCTGACATTTTGAGCACTGAGCTATTTCCCTTTTTTTATTTGGTGGTTCGAATTTTATTTTTGTGTGCATAATTGCTTCAACTTTATAAATGTCTGTATTATTTTTGTTTTGTTTTAAGTTGACATAAAACATCGACAACGGATGCTTTGTAATTCTTTGTTTTATATTTGAAACGTTTGTAACATCGAATCCCAACCTAGTTATTTCCTCTTTTATTTCTTCTGTTGATATTGTAAGGTGTAGCCCTTTTAATACTACGCTAAAGTCTTTTTCCTGTTTGGGTTTATATGTATGGAATTCTGTGTTCTCTTCAGCCAGAGCTTTTGTAATTGATTTGTACCCTTCTCCTGACTTTGGTTGAATTTTAACCTCGCTATCTTTGAGGAATTTGAGCTGGTATTCATTCTTGGCAATGTTTTTTAGCAGATCTAGTAACGGTTGAGCACTATTTACTCCAGAGACGTAGATTGGAGGAGGTTTCGGGACTCTTTGGTCCCTTTCTTTTGGACTGGTACCGTCGATTTCAACTTCTGATAGTATCGCGAATCTATTTGAACTAGTTGGCAAATCAAGCCAGTAGGGGACTCCCTAGTTTCGACTGTTTTTGTTTATTTTGTGTTGTGTTTTCTGGGCTTGATCTAGCGCGTTTAGGGGTTTGCTTTGTCTTCACTACAGGAATTTTTACACGACATTTAGATTGTGGATCGGTTTGAATATTTCCTACTGGGCGTTTTATTGTGAGTGAATCAATATATTTCTCTGATGAGTGGTTATTGTTCTTGAGTGAATTTTAGGAGTAAGTACACGGCTTTTATATGGTGATTCATTTTGTGTATTTCCTAGTGGGTGTTTAATTGTGAGTGTGATAATGCTGTTATTGTTCTTGTTTGTTTTGTGGCAATTTTGTTTTAACTTTTTGTCACTATTTGTTTTTATTAAATGGCAGACTGCAACCACCACTAAACAGTGTTTATAAAAAAAAAAATGACAATTAAACGTCCTGTCGCACTTTGACACTTTTTTTTTAAAGAGTGAAAAGAAACCAGACCGTACCGTAAGAGAGATGAAATTAAGGTAATGGCGACTCATTATTATCAAAATCAACAATTCTTCTCATTCCTTTTGAAATTGATTCCTAATATTTAGATTCAAGGTCAAATTCATCATCGAGCGGGCGCTTTGTTACCACCACCAAACGAAGATCATAAGTTTCGTCAGATCTATTTCGTTGGTGATTCGGCAATTGAACTAGATCAGCGTTGTGCAATTTTTACTGCGTGAAATTTTAGAACAATTGCAAAATCTTCTGCATGAGCATAATGAGTTGGTTAGGTCATTCAAAACTGCGTTGGTGACAATGCATTCTGACAACCACAAAATTATTATCAGAACAGACAAAAGACCCGCTGGAGGCCATGCAAGGAAATTCAATGCTCCCACTATCAATGAAGTCGCTGTGATTGTTGGAGAGAATGTGGAATCACGCGATATTGTTCTCAAGCGTCGGGATGGTGGACAATTGCAGCGCGTGTACGAGACTCATCGGTCATACGATGCACTTCAATACCCTTTGATGTTCTGCGGTGGAGAGGATGGCTATCACTTCAATATAAAAACGGTCAATCCAACGACAGGTCTGTTTACAAGTCATTAATTCTTTCTTATTCTACAACTTAGTTACAATTCATATTTCAGGATAAGAAATGAATAAGAAGGTCAGCTCAATGAATTTTTATGCGTTCCGATTTATGATTCGGGAAGAAATTGACAATCATCTGTTGAGATATGGCCGGTTGTTTCAACAGTTCTCCGTCGACATGTATGTTAGCTAGTATGTTAGCATGCTTACTTAGTCGTTCCAGGTATTTATTGCTGTATCTGGCTACTTCCTCATCGACAGTAGGGATGTTTAGGTCGTGACGTATTATATCATTCCTGACGAACCATGGAGCCTTTACTATCAAGCGTAATTCTTTTGATTGGAATCTCTCAATGATTTTTATATTATTTTTTGCCGCTGAACCCCATAGCTGTACACCATATGTCCATATGGGTTTTAGAATTGTGTTATAAACGAGCAGTTTTTTGTCAAGCGATAACTGGGATTTATATCCCAAGACCCAATATAAGGAAGTAAGCCTTATTCCAAGTTGTTTTTTCTTCGTAAGAATATGCTTCTGCCATGTCAGACAACGATCAAGATTTAACCCTAAATATTTAACGTCTTCGGATTGGGTAGTTCACAATCATTTAATATTACTGAAGGACAAGTCTTCTGTTTTAAGCTAAAGGTTACTTGCACAGACTTAGTTGCATTCACCTTAATTCTCCATATATTTAGCCAGATTTGGAGCTTATCTAAGCTTTCTTGGAGATAATTTGCAGCGATTATGTTGTTGCTGCTTGTAGCCATTATGACTGTATCCTCTGCGTAGGTTGCGATTTTTGTATTCTCCGTCAGTGGAAGGTTAGCCGTGTAAATAGTGTAGAGCACAGGACCTAGAACACTGCCTTGTGGTACACCCGCCTTTATAGAGAACAGTTCAGTGACTTCTTCATTGTTCTTTACTCTGAAATGCCGCTCTTCCAGATATGAGCTTAAGATATCATAAAATGTCTGAGGTAGTAACTTTTTCAGTTTAAATAGTAAGCCAGGGTGCTTTATCGAACGCCTGTGTTCTATCTAGGAAAGCAGTTGTACAATAACGGTTTTCCTCAAAAGCGTTTCTTATTATGCTATACACTCGGTGCACTTGTTCTGTTGTGGTATGGTGTTCCCTAAATCCAAATTGATGATTGGGTATTATCTCCTTTTTGAGCAGAATTGGTTTAAGTTTGTTTAACAGGAGCTTTTCAAACATTTTGGAAACAATTGGCAAAAGGCTAATTGGTCTATAAGAAGTCACTTCCTCCAAGGGCTTTCCGGCTTTTGGGATGACAATAAATTCGGCTACTTTCCATTGCCGCGGAAAATATCCACATCTAATTATTGCATTGAAGAGATAGGTAAGGTATTTTATTCCTTTATTTGGTAGTTCCTTTAATATTTTACCTGTTATCAGGTCGTAGCCCGGTGCCTTTTTCACATTAGTGTTTTGTGCACAGCGTTATGTATTTCCATTTTTGTAAAAAGCGTGATAGGTAACTCTAATTGTCCTGGACTATTGAGAAGATTATATACCTCGTCTTCCTCTTGCTGTGAAGTTGATGGAAACGGTTTAAAGACACCAGTAAGGTATTTGGCGAATGTTTTCTCTTTATCAGTTTTTGCCCAGGAGCCATTTGAGCTTTTGATTGGAGGAGCATGGGTGGTGGGATGCTTCAGCTTTTTTTTCGCCTTCCAAAGTGAGTAATCTGTGGTCTTATTTGCTGATAAAGTGGACAAGTAGTGCTGTATTTTTTCATTTTGCTTCTGCGCCAAGTACCGCTTAAGGTTTTTTGAAGCTCTATTAAATTATTTTTGTCTTTCGGATGCCTGGTACTTTGCCACGCCCTTCTTAGTTTGCGTTTTTTATCAACCATCTCCCTAATAACGGGATGGGAAGGATGCTTGTTCAGTTGATTTTTAGGCTCCGGAGTAGAGTTCCATGCACCGTATTGGACAGTTTTGTTAAAATTTTCAACGGCAAACTCAATATCCTCAGCACTCTTCAGACAAATATTGAGGCACAGAATGTCATCTATAATTTCCCTGAAATGCAACCAGTTTGTTTGTTTCGTATGTAGTGTGAGTGGTTTTATTGTGCATTCTACCTTCGAGTTCAGTATTGCAATAATAGGAGAGTGGTCTGATGACAGATCCAGCTTCAGAGAACACCTTACATCAGGCAGAAGTCAATGACGCGTGTGTAAGATTGTGGTCTTGCATTGTTTTTAATAGCCCTCTTCCTTTCGGATTGATTGTTCGAGAACCCCGTTGTTTAGCGTTGTAATCACCACCAGCCAAGAATCGCACACCAAATGTTTGAAAAAAATGGTAATATTGCTCTTTTTTAATGGAATACCTCGGAGGGCAATACACTGATGTTATGGTTAGCAGTCCATATTGGTCCTGTATTGTTATGCTTGTTGCTTGAATGTGAGATTTTTCATAATTTTTCATACTTGTACTGTGTGTTTTATTTTGTTTTTAATGATGATGGCAGTACCACTGCGTGCTGTGCCGGCTGGATGATTTGTGTGATATATGTTGCACTGATTTATTTTCAAGAAGCTTTTGATTGTGAAGTGTGTCTCAGATATTAGCATTATGTCAATGTTGTTCTGTTCCATAAATGTTTTGACTTCATTACTATGACGAGAAAGCCCCATCGCATTCCATAGTGCAATTATAAGTTTTTGTTCCATTAAGTCAGTTTAGATATCACTGTTGTTAATAAACTGAGCATTGATCCCATTTGTTCCATAAGGGTTTTCAGCATAATCTTTAATTCATTCATGTCAATTGATCGATGTGAGGCGAATTGATTTTAACTTTGCTGGTTTAGAGTTTGCTCTTGTTGTGTGCTCTGTTTGGCGATTTGCGCATATGTGCAATGGTTGTCTTTCGGAATCTGGGGCTTTGTTAAAATTAGTGTTTTCAAACACTTTCTGCTTTAGCGTTGGGAATGTTTTTTGCTGTAATTCTTTGTACACATTACAGCCTCTGTAATTAGCCGGGTGGTTTCCTCCGCATAGCATACATTTCACATCCTGTGATTTTTCGTATCGAGAAGTAGATTTAGATTTAGATTTGGTTCGAATTTTATTTTTGTGTGCATAATTGCTTCAACTTTATAAATGTCTGTATTATTTTTGTTTTGTTTTAAGTTGACATAAAACATCGACAACGGATGCTTATTATTCTTTGTTTTATATTTGAAACGTTTGTAACATCGAATCCCAACCTAGTTATTTCCTCTTTTATTTCTTCTGTTGATATTGTAAGGTGTAGCCCTTTTAATACTACGCTAAAGTCTTTTTCCTGTTTGGGTTTATATGTATGGAATTCTGTGTTCTCTTCAGCCAGAGCTTTTGTAATTGATTTGTACCCTTCTCCTGACTTTGGTTGAATTTTAACCTCGCTATCTTTGAGGAATTTGAGCTGGTATTCATTCTTGGCAATGATTTTTAGCAGATCTAGCAACGGTTGAGCACTATTTACTCCAGAGACGTAGATTGGAGGAGGTTTCGGGACTCTTTGGTCCCTTTCTTTTGGACTGGTACCGTCGATTTCAACTTCTGATAGTATCGCGAATCTATTTGAACTAGTTGGCAAATCAAGCCAGTAGGGGACTCCCTAGTTTCGACTGTTTTTGTTTATTTTGTGTTGTGTTTTCTGGGCTTGATCTAAAGCGTTTAGGGGTTTGCTTTGTCTTCACTACAGGAATTTTTACACGACATTTAGATTGTGGATCGGTTTGAATATTTCCTACTGGGTGTTTTATTGTGAGTGAATCAATATATTTATCTGATGAGTGGGTTATTGTTCTTGAGTGAATTTTAGGAGTAAGTTCACGGCTTTTATATGGTGATTCATTTTGTGTATTTCCTAGTGGGTGTTTAATTGTGAGTGTGATAATGCTGTTATTGTTCTTGTTTGTTTTGTGGCAATTTTGTTTTAACTTTTTGTCACTATTTGTTTTTATTAAATGGCAGACTGCAACCACCACTAAACAGTGTTTATAAAAAAAAAAATGACAATTAAACGTCCTGTCGCACTTTGACACTTTTTTTTTAAAGAGTGAAAAGAAACCAGACCGTACCGTAAGAGAGATGAAATTAAGGTAATGGCGACTCATTATTATCAAAATCAACAATTCTTCTCATTCCTTTCGAAATTGATTCCTAATATTTAGATTCAAGGTCAAATTCATCATCGAGCGGGCGCTTTGTTACCACCACCAAACGAAGATCATAAGTTTCGTCAGATCTATTTCGTTGGTGATTCGGCAATTGAACTAGATCAGCGTTGTGCAATTTTTACTGCGTGAAATTTTAGAACAATTGCAAAATCTTCTGCATGAGCATAATGAGTTGGTTAGGTCATTCAAAACTGCGTTGGTGACAATGCATTCTGACAACCACAAAATTATTATCAGAACAGACAAAAGACCCGCTGGAGGCCATGCAAGGCAATTCAATGCTCCCACTATCAATGAAGTCGCTGTGATTGTTGGAGAGAATGTGGAATCACGCGATATTGTTCTCAAGCGTCGGGATGGTGGACAATTGCAGCGCGTGTACGAGACTCATCGGTCATACGATGCACTTCAATACCCTTTGATGTTCTGCGGTGGAGAGGATGGCTATCACTTCAATATAAAAACGGTCAATCCAACGACAGGTTTGTTTACAAGTCATTAATTCTTTCTTATTCTACAACTTAGTTACAATTCATATTTCAGGATAAGAAATGAATAAGACGGTCAGCTCAATGAATTTTTATGCGTTCCGATTTATGATTCGGGAAGAAATTGACAATCATCTGTTGAGATATGGCCGGTTGTTTCAACAGTTCTCCGTCGATATGTCGACATGTACGACGGACGACCGGATTTATTCATAACGTTTACTTGCAATCCGAAATGGCCTGAAATTACGAATCTGTTGCTGACAGGAAAAATATCCAGCGACCGACACGACATCAGTGCACGAGTATTTAAGCAAAACATCAGAGTATTCATGGGTTTCATCGTTAAGCAAAAGGTTTTTGGAGTAGTTCGTAGTTGGTAACTCAGTTGAATGGCAGAAGCGTGGATAAACACATGCGCACATTCCGCTTTGGATATTCGACACGATGCGACCAGATCATATTGATTCGATCATTCCTGCCGAAATACCAGATCCAGAAACTGATCCAGAGCTTCATTCCGTCGTGACAACGAATATGATCCATGGTCCTTGCGGAGTCCACAACCCGGTGAGGCTGGGTGCATGGAAAACGGAAACTGCACAAAGCGTTTTCCCCGTCCCTTGGTAGCTGACACAATCAGTGGAATGGGCAGATATCCGTTGTATCGGCGTCGTTCTCCAAGTGACAATGGCAGATCAATCGTGATGAAGGTGAAAGGAAACGATGTCGTCGTCGATAACCGCTGGATCGTTCCATATTGTCCGCTTATGTCGAAAACATTCTCAACGCACTGCAATGTTGAGTACTGCAAATCCATAAAATACGTTTGCCAATATATGAACAAAGGGACCGACATGGCGGTCTTTGGTATTGCCGATCCAAATGCAAAGGACGAGGTGACGAAATTTCAACTTGGACGTTACGTGAGTTGCAACGAGGCAATTTGGTGGCTGTTTTCATTTCCGATACACGAACGTCAGCCGACTGTCGTACATTTGGCAGATCACTTGGAGAACGGCCAGCGTGTCTCCTTTACGGAAGCAAATCCAGCGCTAAGAGCAGAACGACCACCAGCGACAACATTGACAAATTTCCTTTCGACATGCCGAAGCGATCCATTCGCAAGGACTCTACTCTGTTCTGAAATGCCACGCTATTATATGTGGAACGCTGCATCGAAGGACTTCCAACGCCGGAAAAAAGGTGATACTGTTGCTGGCTTCGCTGATGTCTATTCGAGTGATGCTCTCGGACGAATATACTCAGTTCATCCACGCCAAGACGAATGCTGCTATCTTTGCTTGCTTTTAGTGAACATCAGTGGCCCTACATCCTTCGATTCCCTTCGTAGTGTGGATGGTGTGCTGTGCGCCACTTTTCGGGAGGCTTGCCAACGTTTGAATTTGCTCGAAAACGATACACATTGGGACTTAACGCTCGCAGATGCAATTGTTTATGCGCCGGCAAATTAAATTCGTACATTGTTTGCGATCATCATAGCCACATTTCATCCATCGAACCCAACCGCATTGTTTGACAAATACAAGGACGATATGTCTGACGACATTTTGCACAGAGTTCGCACGGCAACTTTGAATTTCGATCTTGAAATTAACGAAGAGATAGTTCTGGTCGAAGAAATCTGCTGGCACATGTGCGGCAGTCTGCTGTCGACATTAGGATTGGCAGCGCCAAATCGTTCGATCCACGATACATTCAATTCTGAATTGCAATGGAAGCAAGCCTATGATCGAGATAAGCTTGTGAAGGGTGT
Source organism: Clusia tigrina (assembly GCA_920105625.2). Taxonomy (NCBI): domain Eukaryota; kingdom Metazoa; phylum Arthropoda; class Insecta; order Diptera; family Clusiidae; genus Clusia; species Clusia tigrina. The sequence goes on from CAKKTE020000572.1 coordinate 1,392,512, forward strand.
TGACGGTGGAACAGGAGGCATTTACTTTCTCGATGCTCCCGGTGGGACAGGCAAGACATTCGTCATTTCGTTGATTCTGCACATGCGGTCGAACTGCACATTCCGCTTTGAAGCTGCCGATGAATCTTCTCACAGTTGACAAGCCAACGTGCCCAATAACCAAGAATTCGGCGACAGGCAAATTGATGCGAGAATGCAAAATGCGCATAAACGAGCTTTGGAGGCAGTTGACCGAACGATCAAAGATTTACGAAGTGATTTAAGACGATTTGGTGGGGCTTTGATATTGCTCTCCGGAGATTTTTGTCAAACACTTCCCGTCATCCCGAAATCTTCTGCTGCCGATGAACTTGACGCGTGCCTGAAATCGTCGTCTTTGTGGCGGCATATCCAGAAGTTGCAATTGACCACAAACATGAGAGTCGCGTTGCAGAACGACCCATCGGCTGCTGAATTCTTGAGACAATTGCTGGAGCTTGGCAACGGCAAAATTCTTGTTGATATTTCAACTATATTGATATCGTTCCCTGAAAATTTTTGTGAATTCACATCGTCCAAGGAGGAACTCATCAGCAAAGTGTTCCACGGCATTGCACAAAATTACAAAAATTTCGATTGGATTGGTGAACGGGCAATACTAGCAGCGAAGAATAAGGACGTCGGTAGCTTAAACTTAATTATTCAAAGTCAAATCGCCGGACAACTGCTTACGTACAAATCTGTTGACTGCATGACCGACGAAAATGAAGCGACCAACTACCCGACGGAATTTTTGCCGCTTGATGTACCAGGAACTCCGCCGCATAATTTACAGCTGAAAGTAGGATCGATCATAATCATGTTGCGTAATCTCAATCCTCCAAAATTGTGCAACGGTACGCGGTTGTCCGTCGAAAAGCTAATGGACAATGTGATTCAGGCGAGAATCATCAAGGGCAAATTCAAAGGAGAGGAAGTCCTTATCCCATGAATTCCCATTATTCCAACTGACCTTCTATTCCAATTCAAGCGGATTTAGTTCCCCGTTCGATTAGTATTTGCGATGACTATCAATAAATCGCAAGGCCAATCATTAGAAGTCTGTGGGATTAATCACGAATTTCCGTGTTTTTCGCACGGTCAGATGTACGGTGCCTGTTCGCGTGTTGGGAAACCGTCTTCGTTGTTTGTTTTTGCGCCGGAAAACAAATCGAAAAACATTGTTCATCAAATCGCTCTCTACTGATTCCATTCAAATAAATCACATTGAAAATTTAAATATTTGTGTTGTATTATTACTCTGGAGTTTGTCTGAAGGCTGAAGAGTGGGGCGAGGCGAAGTTCGCCGGGTCCGCTATTTGGTACAAAATATACTACCCGTAGTACTGCCCTTAGGGAAGAACAATCTGTCACCAAATTGTTGTTTTCTGTTTTAATGGAAATTAATGCATAAGTGCATCTGAAAACTAAAGGCTTTTATTTGTGAGTGATGAGGGCGTGACGAAATTATTTTAAAAAGAGATAAGTAATTGTTACATAATGGCCACGAAGAATACAAATTTTAGTAATTGTTGTCAACAGATTACTGACCACGGGAAAGATCATTTTGAAGCCTGATATTTCAGTTTGCAGTTTGTGTAAATTTCGAAAGAGGCAAAAATAATTTTAAGATCTACAAGCCTGAACAATTATATATTTGTAATACACAAATCGGCAAAAACCGATTTTAATTGGATTTTTGATTTTAAATTCGTGGGTGAAGTCTTCTTTGGGGCAAGACTGTTAAATATTTGTACATACCCGTTTAAAAATATACTACATAGAAAATAACCAATTATGGTAAAATTGGAAAATCTTCGGAAATGAATTCCTTTCCTTTTACCCGGAAACGTCTATTGGATAAGTAAGACTCAAGAATTTTATGATAGCTTTTTGGGAGAACCTTTTTGATTTTGAATATCAGTCGTTGATGCCATAACTTATCAAATGCTTGAGCCATGTCAAGGAATATTGCAGAGCAAGTCTCCGCGAGTTCAAATGATTTTCTTATTTCATTTGAAATTCGATTCACTTGCTCAATAATGCTGTGCTTTTCGCGAAAACCGAATTGGTGTTGCGGTATTACGCTATGTTCATGAAGAAAAGTAGAGAGTTTATTTAATAGTAGTTTCTCAAACAATTTTGAAAGACAAGGCAATAGGCTGATAGGTCTATATGATGACAGTAGCGTTGCGTTTTTTCCAGGTTTAGCTATCATACATATCTGAGACTTCTTCCATGCATTCGGATAGTAACCGATGCCCAAAATTGCGTTAAAAAGCTTACAGAGAAATGCTGATGCAGAATCTGGTAACTGTTTTAGCATTTTCGGGGTAATATTGTCGAATCCAGGTAATTTTTTTGGATTCAGTTATTTAATATATTTGGCTATTTCAGGAAGGGAAATTTTAATAGGCTGAGCAATATCAGTATTGCAAGGTAAGGCAGGCAATGCAAAGGAGTTTGTAGCCATATTAGGCTGGAACACGTTGCATAGATGTCGTTTAAAGCAGAGTGCTTTTTCTTTATCGCTTTGAGCCAATGCGCCGTACGGGTTTCTTAAAGGTTTTAAACCTTCCATTGGAGGCTTCAAGTTTTTCGATGCCTTCCAAAGGGAATACCTTTCGGTAGAATTTGGGGTTACCTTTGTAAGAGCATCTTTAAGCGCCCTTTCGGCTGCTTTAAGGTTGTATTTAGAGATGGGTGAGCGATGGTCTGCCATTCGTCGTTTCTGGCCTACTTTTTGTATTTTAACCAATCGGTTTGGTTGGTCCCTAGGCGAAATTGTGGGCTTGTATATTCTGGTTGTTCATAAAGGTTGATATGTACAGGCGAGTGATCAGAGGACAGATCGACACAGGTTTCCGGGTATTTTTAGAAATAGCAAAATCAATAAGATCAGCATCCTTTGGGTATGTTAGCCAATAAGTGGGCTGTTCTGGTGAGACAAAATCGAATTTACTATGTCTGTTAGTTATTACATTGTACAATTGTCGGCCTTTTGGATTAATTAGGCGAGAGCCCAGCTAGAAATCTATCACCAAGGGAATCAAAAAGTTCTTTAAATTGAGTTTCTGTTACAGGAAAACGGGGTGGGCAGTATATAGCTAGAAGCTTCAGGTCTTTGCCATGATTTTTAAATAGATACTGATGTAGCTTGCATCGATTGCATCGAATGCGATTGCATGAGATGATGCTTAAGCCGATTTCTGATTAGTATAGCCGTACCGCCATGTGCCTTACCATCAGGATGATTTGTGTTGTAAAATTTGAAGCCTGCGAGGTGAAAGTTGTATTTGTTTGTGAGATGTGTTTCAGAAAAAAGCATAACATCAATTTCGTGATCATGTAGAAACTTATTAAGGGCTAGTTTATGCTGGTTAACATCGTTCGCGTGCCATAAACATATTTTTAACAAACTCAATTTTTACTTACAAGAGTTTGGATCATCTTATTTTGAGCTTTAATAAAATCTTGTAGCATACTTTGCACTGTAGACATGAATTGAGTCTTACACTGATTAAGATTTAGGATCATGGCGTCTACTCCGCTATTAGATGCATTATTATTGTTGCCGTAAGTTACCCTGCAGAACACTTGCGTAGGTTGCTTGACCAGAATTAGGTTTTTGCATAATAGGGTCACCTATCCGAGGATATGTGGTGGCAGGCTGGATATAAATGGATTTGGGGATAAGTTACGCCTTAATTGTATACTCTACGACAGTTTTGATTTTAAATCTTTATATACGGGGCAACCTCTGCAATTTGCCGTGTAGCGGTCAATACCAGTCTGCACTACCGCCGCTTTTTTATATTCTTTACCTCACTGTTTATTACCGCCTGCAGAGGCATTGTTGCTGGACTCCTTGCTGCTGCTGAGTTTAGTGACGGCGCTATGCTGGGCTGCCTTGCCTTCGTTGTTGTTTCAAAAAAAGTCATCGCGCTCTTTCCTGTAGCGACAGTTACTGGGATCGACTTTTCTGTTGAGGTCGCTGCTGTTGCCGACGCTGCTACTGGCACAGATGATGACTCTGCTAGTGTCATTGTTGTTGCCAATAATATGCCGTATTGTTTTGTGGTTGTGTTATTGTTTGGTGCAACATTTATATGCACTGCGTGCCGACGCTCTCTATGAGGAGAGTGCGCGACACTCATAGCTTTGCATACATGTTTATATTTATATTTTTAGTGTTTAGTTTTTGAATTACATTTCATATATGCATTTAAATTATTAAACGAGCTGTTATAAATTTCTCGAGATTATTTTGATTTAATTGATAATATTAATACAACAAAATAATATTTGAGAAATATGTAAGTCCAATCAAACACTGAGCGCACAAAAACAAGTCCGAACAGTATAGACTCTCGTGATATATTAATATATTATTGAATTTAAAAACTCAAATTATTGATATTGAATGAATTATTACTGAATTAAAAACTTTTATTAAATCATAATAACTGCGTTTGGCGGTGGTAACGCAATACAATTACACACACACACACACACACACACACACACACACACGTAGCCAGACAGTCACAGGGCTTAGCTCAGGCTACTGTGGGGGTCACAGGTGGCGGATAGTGAAACGTCCTGCATTGGTATTGCTGCTGACGCAGGTCAACTGCGAATAACCAATAAGCAGTCCCCGACCAAGAGCGGCACAAGTGGAGGGCGAGGTTTAATTCCCCAATGATCAAGAGAAGCCCGTGTGCCCGGACGAGAATCGAATGGAATCGTCTGTAAATAAGGACCAGCAATGGGATGCCGACGGTGGAAGGCGAAAAAAAAGCACCAACGTCGGTAGATAACCAAAATCCGGAAGCGTCTGACCCATAGTGGGCGGCTGATCGGTCAGCGTCTGTTCCCAGGTTAGGGACGGCTGTAACTAATACCTGGCAGTAGGTTAAAAATGCTAAGGGTGGGCCCTGAAAATAACCCAAATGGAAGTCAGCAAGGGAGATAAAGTTACGGTGCAGGGATACGGATACCCAGTACCGGCGGTTTTAGGGAGTGAGCAAGCGGGCTCCCGGCCGTCGTCATACAGCGACCGCAATGCAACAGGGGTGGCACACTTGGCACCTGTTATAGATAATGCTACAAGTAGTAATCATAAGCGGAAAGCAAGCTATGATGAGGATAGCCCATTTTTGACAAGTAAGCGCATCCCTCGATCACCACAACATACACACGGTGGAGGAATTCGAACAAGGTCATCACCGCCAGCTGTAGAGGTAGAAGAAAATACAGTTAGTCGTGATTCTAAGACCACCGAAACACCGAAGGGTGGCCAGCGGATAACAGTAACACCACTGATAGAGAGAATAGCTGCAAACCAGGCGACTACATCGGGGAAGAGTACTGTGGACTCCTTTGAACTGCTAGGAGGTAAAATCATGGAACTAATATCCATGATAAGCTCACAGCGTCATGTCAACCAACAAATGAGAGAGCTGTGTTCCAATATCGCCCAGCTACATAAAGAAGAGTCGAACCATGTAACGACTCGTTTTCGCCGGGGTAAGCTCGCCGGATTGCCAGGAGTCGTTTACAGAAAATCTCTAAAGTATTCAAAGCTTGTTTACGTTGATTTAATTATTTTATTTATTTATTAATTTAAAAAAAAGCTTAACTACTTGAAGCAATTATTTTACTAATCTTAAATACGGACACAGTTGAACCATATGTCCCCCTAGCTTCTGTTGCGTTTGTCAGTGTGGGTTTCTAGCAGAGAATCGATTATAAACAATAATCTCCTCTAGATTCCCCTAGCTTCTGTTGCGTCTGTCAGTGCGTATAACTTTGTTTAGTACGATGCGTCTGGTTTGCCTGATGCCGAATGAAAGAAAGAGCGTCTTGTCTGCCTGATGCCGAATGAAAGAAAGAGGCTGGGTTGCCAGTTGCTCCTGCTTTTATGCTCCAGGTTTAGCGTAGATCATCCAATAGTTGTTGTTGTGCGGGAACTGTAGTTTGTTGTGGCATGTTGCTACGGTTTCCCGCATTGTTCTTCTCGTTTGAATGTGACCTTGGGCCACCTTCAGCACATTGTTGTTGCTTTCTCGCTGTTGTTCTTGTAAGTTTTTGCCCTTGGGCCACCTTCAATATTGTGTTGTTGTTGTGATGATTTACCTTGTTGTTGTTCCTTGTGTTGTTTGTTGTTGTTGCTATTTCTCCTTCGGCCACCTGCAGCACTTTGTTGATATTTTATATCGATGGCATAAAATATTTAAAAATATTAAATATTGGATATTTAATTTTGCTTCTCCTCTTTATGCTTTGTCCGGTCTGTTGGTGTGCTTAGCGATCGGTCTGTCGTGTTCCACTTTGTGCTTGGCCTTCGTTTTTGGGTGTTGTTAGTGGGTTATTTTCCGAACTAATGCAGTCGGCAACTTCTGTCGCGATCTCTTGTAAAATTCTAGCATTGCGTTAGGCACTGTTGTTGTAAATTCATATCAGTGCGTTGGGCACTGTTGTTGTGAATTCATATCAGTGCGTTGGGCACTGTTGTTGTAAATTTATATTATTTTAGCTGTGGTCAGCTGGTTGCACAATTGTTTGTGTGATATTCTCCTGTGTTATCTTGCGTTGTTGACTTCGTTGCATGTTTTTCGTCGCTTATCACAGGGTTCCACTGTCTGACTTAATTGTGGCTGTGTCTTCTGTCCTCCCAATGCTGAGTATAACACTTGTTGTTGGTAGCATTACTATGGTGGGAGGTGTCTTAGACTCACTTGCATGATGGCTGCTGCACTAAATATGATGGCGGTTGTGTGTGTGGTTTTAGCAATGAAAGTGGGAGGTGCCAAATTCTTAGGACAATTAACGTATATATTTTCGGGTTGGTTGTTTAAGCACTTGGCCCATATTTTAAATATACACGTTTGGGGCGTTATGGCAAAACTAAATATGTAGGGGCAAATTTACGCCTAAAATTTGCTCCTCACATGTCCTCCCTACTTTGCGGCGGATGGAAAATGGTCACCTTACCCTGCCAGAGGGTGATGATTTTGCATGATCCTCGCTGGAATCGGATTCCTTTCCGTTGTGTACACTGTTCTCGTCAGATGAGTTTGTTAGTTAGCGTATGCTGTGATGCCACCAGGCGCGCAGAATGGTTTCAGCTCGCTAATATGCGCTGTCTTTGTCTCCTTGGTTCCTTCACGTTTCATCTTGACAATGACTGGGGAGGTGAAGGTGTCTATCCGGTATGGCCCATCGTAGCGTGGGGCCAACTTGGCGGCGAAGTGGTCGATGGCTTTGGACAAATGGTGCTGTTTTGCTAACACCAATTGTCCAACTTCTGGTTTCCAGGGCCTTCGTCGTAGGTTATAATGACGCCGTTGATCTTGAGCCGCTCGCTCCAGATTCCTTGTCACTAATGTGTATGCTTCCTTTAGTAGTTCGGCTCTTTCGTTGGGTGTTTGTTTCCTTTGTCCTGTTCCTGGGCTGGTTTCATCGTACAACGCTCCTGGGCGTCGTGGCTCCCGTCCTTGTATCAGGAACGCGGGGCTATAGCCAGTTGTTTCTGATACGCTGGTATTGATCGCCAGGGTTAACTCCGGCAGTAGGTCATCCCACTTTTGTTGCTGTTTACCGGCGTATTGGGCGATCATGGTCTTGACTGTGCGGTTGGCGCCTTCGGCAGCATTTTCCTGTGGTGTGTACGGTGCGGTAAACTGGTGCTTGATACCGTAGTCTTCTACAAAGCGCTGAAAGGACTTGCTTGTAAACTGTGATCCGTTGTCCGTCACTAAGACCTTAGGAACTCCGAAACGGGCTAAGATGCGCTCCCGAAAGGCCCGTTGTAGAGTCTCGGTGGTGGCCTTCCGAAGAGGCGCCATCTCTGTCCATTTTGAGAACTTATCATGGAAAACTAGTACCATTGTGTTTCCATGCTTCGAGCGGGGTAGAGGTCCAACAAAATCCGCGCACAATATGGCCCACGGCTCCAGGGGTAGTTGCGTCAGCATTTCTCCAGCAGGTTGTTGGCTGGGCTTGTACTTCTGGCATAGTGTGCACTGACGAACGTAGCGGCTGGTGTCCCGGAACAGTTCTGGCCAGTAGTACCTATTTGCAACTCGGGCTATCGTTTTCCGGATGCCTAGGTGTCCTGCGGTTGGCGCGTCGCGGTTCTCTTGCAATATTCGTACCCTCAGAGGCCTAGGTACGCACAGCTTCCATGGTGTACAGTCCTCATCACCCGTGCGATTTGGTATATGGCGATACAGCTGCCCGTTTTCCAGTGTGTAGTCGGAAAATTTAGCCGGGTTGGCAAGTATTTCTCCTTTTCGCTTGAGCCACCACTTGCAATTTTGCTCTGCTTGGTCCTGCACAGTGACAGTGCATGCAGCCTCGACCGGTTGTCTTGATAGTGCGTCTGCCAGTACATTTAGTTTTCCTTTGCGGTATTGTACCTCGAATGAATGCTGCTGAAGTTCTAGCGCCCACCGTGCTATGCGTCCAGAAGGGCTCTCGATGGAATTTAGCCACTTCAGCGATAGGTGGTCGGTGATCACGGTAAAGTGGTAGCCCTCCAGATATGGCCGCATTTTCCGGATGCCCCATATTATGGCTAGACACTCCTTCTCAGTTGGGGAGTAGTTTAGCTCAGCTCCATTCAGGTGTCTACTAGCGTACGCTATTAGTCGCTCCGCCCCCTCGATCTCCTGCGTAAGCACTGCTCCCAACCCGTAGTCACTGGCGTCGGTCTGGAGCGTGAACTTCTGACTAAAGTCTGGGCAGGCGAGGATCGGAGCTTCCGTCAATCGTTGTTTCAGTAATTCCAAAGCCTCCTGTTGTTCGGTACCCCATCGGAAATGTTTTCCTTTCTTTAGCAGCATCGTTAAAGGGTGTACTGCTTTTGCAAAGTCGGGTACAAAATGGCGGTACCAAGATGCGATGCCCAAGCAGCGACGTAGCTGTCGTATGTTCTCTGGTGGTTGCAGCTCCCGTATGGCAGCGATTTTATCTGGGTCAGTATGTATTCCTTTGTCGCTGACCACGTGTCCCAGATATTTTAGCTCCTTCCGAAAGAATGCACACTTCTCCAGATTTAGTTTCAAATTTGCCTCCCTCAACCGTCGGAACACCTCTTGCAGGGTTCTCATGTGTTCTTCTAGGTCTCTCCCCGTGACAATAATGTCATCAAGGTAGGCAAACGCGTGTGGCTCCATGTCGTGGCCAATAACTTGGTCCAGTGCTCTTTGAAAGGTTGCTGGTGCGGAGTGTAGCCCGAAAGGCATAACACGTCACTGGAAGAGGCATCTGCCGGGTACCGTGAATGCGGTATACTGCTTGCTGTGCTCCTCCATTGGTATCTGCCAATACCCGTTCTTCAGATCGAGACTACTGATGTATTTAGCCTCACGCAGTCGGTCTAAGATGTGTTGGATTCGCGGCAGTGGGTATGCGTCGGGTATGGACCTGGCGTTGAGTTGCCGATAATCGATGCGCAGACGCCATTTCCCATCCCGTTTCCTTACTAGCACAATCGGTGCGCTGTGGGGGCTATGCGAGGGTTCGATACAGCCTTTAGCTATTAATTCGTCCACTTCCGCGCCAATGATTTCTTGCTGCGCTGGATTTCTCGGGTAGTATCTTTGTTTGATGGGTCGGTCATCGCGCATCACTATTTTGTGGCTTGTGATATTGGTCACGTTTGGCCCGTCTGTGAATTTAGCCAACTCTGTGGCCAGAAACAGTTTTATCTTTGATTCGTCCGTAACGGCTTCATGTCGTATGGTTGTGCACGATGCGATAACTTGTGATTGCACACCATCCGTCTTGGGGCCTAGCTGGATTTCCTGGCCTCCACATGTCATGGATAGGCCTTGCTGTGTCATGAAGTCCAGGCCGAGCAGTAAGTCGTCGGTGGAGTCGGGCATGCTAAGTAGCTCCAGCTGACATACCTTTCCACCAAGCTTGACACACGTCACAAACGCTTGAGTAATATCCCTTGTTCGACCATCCGCCATCCGTGCTCTAGTGTATGTAGAGTTTACTCTACCGGTGGTAGCACCTAAATGGGAAATGAGTCGCTCGCTGATGAAACTCCTTGTGGCGCCTGTGTCTAGTGTGGCCGTAATGTTTTCTGGGCCAATGGTGACGGCGGCACAGATACGCTGTCCATCGTAGCGTAGTGCACTTACTGCGTTTGAGGCTTGTTGTCCGTGGGCTGCTCCATGCCTCGTTGCTGGCGGCAGCCCCGCTCGTTTCCCCCTACCGTCCTACAGCATTCAACTGTTCTAGTTCCTCTCCTACCGCACTCCCAACAGAAAAGTACTTGGGCATTGCGGCAGTGTCGCGCTATGTGATCAGACTGACCACATCTTCTGCATGCTGTTCGTGGATTTATAGGTACCACCTTGTTGGTACAGTTGGCCGGTGCTACTTGTCGGTTTCTGGTTTCGCATGGGGACATGCGCTCGACCCGTGGCTGTATCTCGTGGCGTGTTGGTGGTGGTCGTGGTGGGGGTGGTCGTGGCCGTGCTGCTCGTGAAGTTTCGCTGTCACCACGTATGCCCTCGAGGTCTTCCGCCATTTCCACCAATTCTTCCAGCGTATCGAAATCCTTTCGACGGACATACCACTGGTATTCCTCTAGGCTGTTGCGAAAGATTCGCCCTAACTTCTGGGCCTCCGTGTATCCTGCGTGACGCATCAGGTTTTGAAGTTCTACCACGTACTGTTTGAAGTGTTCACGTGGGTTTTGCCGTCGTTGGCGAATTTCATCCTCCAGCTTTTCGAAGTACCTGGTGGGTAGGAAAAACTTCAAGAAGTCCTTTTTGAATAAAACCCATTCAACCCATGTTCGGTTGTTGTTTCTATACCAGAGCAGAGCACGCTCCTTTAGGAGTTCTGGCATAGTTCGAGGCAGCATGTGCTTGTTTAGTCCATAGACTTCCGATAATTCTTCCACTCGCTCTATGAAAGCTATCGGGTCATGCCCTCCATCATATTTCAAGGACCATTTCCTAACGTGGTCGATGACTGCCGAGTAGATGGCTATCCCGCTTCGCGAGACTTCAGGGACTACTGTTGGAACGCGGTATCAGATATTCCCGCTGCTTTATTCGTGGCTGTCGATGCTCCGGGGCTTATAGGTCGCTCTGCACTGGGGCTAGCTCTCAAGTGTGGACTGGGTCCTGGCGACAAACTCCTCGTGAGTCGGGCCTGTAGCTCTGCCAGCCGAACCTCCTGGTCTAGAGTCATCTCTGTGTCGGTGATGAACTCCGCAAGCCTCTTTCGTTGCTCTTCCACTGTGCCCGTGGCCTCTAGGCCAAACTCGACACAACAGACTACCAGTTGGTCTTTTCGCACGGTGTACACCCAACTCGTCTTTCCCAACCTGTGTCAGACTCTGGTGATGGGACGTGGGTTGGATAATATAGCTTTGTTGTATTTACTCTCTTTATTCTGAGTGTCCCTGCTCGGGCGCCACTGTAACGACTCGTTTTCGCCGGGGTAAGCTCGCCGGATTGCCAGGAGTCGTTTACAGAAAATCTCTAAAGTATTCAAACCTTGTTTACGTTGATTTAATTATTTTATTTATTTATTAATTTAAAAAAAAAGCTTAACTACTTGATACAATTATTTTACTAATCTTAAATACGGACACAGTTGAACCATATGTCCCCCTAGCTTCTGTTGCGTTTGTCAGTGTGGGTTTCTAGCAGAGAATCGATTATAAACCATAATCTCCTCTAGATTCCCCTAGCTTCTGTTGCGTTTGTCAGTGTGGGTTTCTAGCAGAGAATCGATTCTAAACCATAATCTCCTCTAGATTCGCCTAGCTTCTGTTGCGTTTGTCAGTGTGGGTTTCTAGCAGAGAATCGATTATAAACCATAATCTCCTCTAGATTCCCCTAGCTTCTGTTGCGTTTGTCAGTGTGGGTTTCTAGCAGAGAATCGATTATAAACCATAATCTCCTCTAGATTCCCCTAGCTTCTGTTGCGTTTGTCAGTGCGGGTTTCCAGCAGAGAATCGATTATAAACCATAATCTCCTCTAGATTCCCCTAGCTTCTGTAGCGTTTGTCAGTGTGGGTTTCTAGCAGAGAATCGATTATAAACCATAATCTCCTCTAGATTCCCCTAGCTTCTGTTGCCTTTGTCAGTGTGGGTTTCCAGCAGAGAATCGATTATAAACCATAATCTCCTCTAGATTCCCCTAGCTTCTGTTTGCGTTTGTCAGTGTGGGTTTCTAGCAGAGAATCGATTATAAACCATAATCTCCTCTAGATTCCCCTAGCTTCTGTTGCGTTTGTCAGTGTGGGTTTCTAGCAGAGAATCGATTATAAACCATAATCTCCTCTAGATTCCCCTAGCTTCTGTTGCGTTTGTCAGTGTGGGTTTCTAGCAGAGAATCGATTATAAACAATAATCTCCTCTAGATTCCCCTAGCTTCTGTTGCGTCTGTCAGTGCGTATAACTTTGTTTAGTACGATGCGTCTGGTTTGCCTGATGCCGAATGAAAGAAAGAGCGTCTTGTCTGCCTGATGCCGAATGAAAGAAAGAGGCTGGGTTGCCAGTTGCTCCTGCTTTTATGCTCCAGGTTTAGCGTAGATCATCCAATAGTTGTTGTTGTGCGGGAACTGTAGTTTGTTGTGGCATGTTGCTACGGTTTCCCGCATTGTTCTTCTCGTTTGAATGTGACCTTGGGCCACCTTCAGCACATTGTTGTTGCTTTCTCGCTGTTGTTCTTGTAAGTTTTTGCCCTTGGGCCACCTTCAATATTGTGTTGTTGTTGTGATGATTTACCTTGTTGTTGTTCCTTGTGTTGTTTGTTGTTGTTGCTATTTCTCCTTCGGCCACCTGCAGCACTTTGTTGATATTTTATATCGATGGCATAAAATATTTAAAAATATTAAATATTGGATATTTAATTTTGCTTCTCCTCTTTATGCTTTGTCCGGTCTGTTGGTGTGCTTAGCGATCGGTCTGTCGTGTTCCACTTTGTGCTTGGCCTTCATTTTTGGGTGTTGTTATTGGGTTATTTTCCGAACTAATGCAGTCGGCAACTTCTGTCGCGATCTCTTGTAAAATTCTAGCATTGCGTTAGGCACTGTTGTTGTAAATTCATATCAGTGCGTTGGGCACTGTTGTTGTGAATTCATATCAGTGCGTTGGGCACTGTTGTTGTAAATTTATATTATTTTAGCTGTGGTGAGCCGGTTGCACAATTGTTTGTGTGATATTCTCCTGTGTTATCTTGCGTTGTTGACTTCGTTGCATGTTTTTCGTCGCTTATCACAGGGTTCCACTGTCTGACTTAATTGTGGCTGTGTCTTCTGTCCTCCCAATGCTGAGTATAACACTTGTTGTTGGTAGCATTACTATGGTGGGAGGTGTCTTAGACTCACTTGTATGATGGCTGCTGCACTAAATATGATGGCGGTTGTGTGTGTGGTTTTAGCAATGAAAGTGGGAGGTGCCAAATTCTTAGGACAATTAACGTATATATTTTAGGGTTGGTTGTTTAAGCACTTGGCCCCTATTTTAAATATACAGGTTTGGGGCGTTATGGCAAAACTAAATATGTAGGGGCAAATTTACGCCTAAAATTTGCTCCTCCCAACCATCGCCGAGACGCGGTATCAGCAAAAAATAAACCGTCGAAAATGGTGCAGACATCGCCAGAACCAAAAGGTGCGAAGGAACAACACAGTCAGAGGAGGGAAAGGCTGGAGACAAGGAACTCTGAGAAGAAAGGCAAAGCCGAGGGTAAAGCGCAGAAGAAGAAAAAAGAACACCAGCAGACATCGGCGGAAGCAATAAAGAGAAATAGCGAAAGCATCTGCTGTGAAGGCGCACCTACGAAAGGACAGAACACCCTAGTATGTGGCAAACAGTCTCAGCAACAAAGAGGAAAGAGAGAGTACGTCCTGATGCGATTATAATCTCAAAAAAAGGAGATATCACATATGCTGACATGCTCAAAATGATAAAGGGACAACCGGAGCTTCAGAAACTGGGTGACAACGTACAGAAGATACGGAAAACTGTCAAAGGTGATTTACTCCTAACCTTAAAGAGAAAGACGGAGGGGGAAACCAATAAATATAGAGAAGATCTGGGAAGGGCTCTACAGGACAAAGCGTGTTTCAAATCACTATGCCAGATGAAGACAATAGAGTGTGGGGGTCTGGACGAGATAACCACGATAGAAGAAATGTCCGAGGCAATCACAAAGCATTTCCCAAAGGTGACTGCCCTAACAACTAGCTCCATCATTAGCATGCGCAAAACGCAGGAAGGTACACAAGTAGCGCTAATCACCTTGTCTGTAACAGATGCAAACGTACTCTTGGACACAGGTCATGTACGCATAGGATGGGTAAGATGTCGACTTCGAGAAAACATTATACCAACCAGATGTTATAAGTGCCTCGACTTTGGTCACGTAGCCAGACAATGTAAGAGCGAAGTGGACCGGACTGGGGAATGCCTTAGGTGTGGAAAAAAGGGACATGTGGCGAGGGACTGCAAAGCTCCACCAAAATGATCTGTATGCGATATTAAAAGTGGAAATGACCACGGGACAGGCAGTTTTAAATGCCCAGCTTATAAGAAAGCAATACGTGTTAAAGTAAGAAAGTATGTTTAAGTGCATACAGATAAACCTCAACCACTGCGAAGGTGCGCAAAGTCTCATCGAACAAACCGCAATAGAAACGGGGGCAGACATCCTCCTGATTAGTGAGCCGTATAGGATACCTGAAGGAAACAACAGATGGGCGGCAGATGCATCAAAAACTGTGGCAATATGAATATGTGGGAACACACCTTTCGAGCGCAAAGCTGCAGTACCGCAAAACGGCTTTGCATATGCCAAAATACTTGGCACCCACTTCTATAGTTGCTACGCTCGCCCGAGCGCTACCATAAACGAATTTGATGACTTCCTGAACAGGTTGGTCGAAGATGTCAGAGGAAAAACCCCTGTAATAATTGCTGGCGACTTCAACGCCTGAGCAGTGGACTGGGGTAGTAAAAGAACAAATATAGGAGGAACAGTAGTGTTAGAAGCTTTTACGGCGATGGACTTGATTCTGCTCAATCAGGGCAACGCAAATACCTACACTAAAGGAAATGGGGGCTCAATTATAGACATAACATTCGCAAGCAGATCCCTCTACAGGAAACTACGTTGGTACGTCTCGGAAGCACTTACGTTAAGTGATCACAAGGCAGTCATGATAGAGTGCACTAATCCGGAACATACAAGAAGAGCACAAGCTCCAAAAGCCCAACGAAATGGCTGGAGCGTGAACAAAATTGACCACAGCATGATGGAATACACCATAAACCAAATGGCAGCACAACAGACGAGGCATGTTATGGGGAGTCTGAAAAATATTTGTGATGCAGCAATGCCGAGGAAAAAACATGGGGCTAGCAGGAAACCTGTTTATTGGTGGAGTAATAGCATGGCTGAACTGAGGAAAGACTGCATAAAGCTAAGAAGACTACAACAGAGAGCAAAGGGAAAACCTGACTTCCAGCAACTACAGCAGAACTACAAATTGAAATGTAAAGAATTCAGGAAAGCAATCTCTGCTGCAAAAAGTAGAGGATTTAAAGCACTTGTGTTTGATATTGAAAATAACCCATGGGGAATGGCTTTTAAGATAGTATTGAGGCGTTTGAACAATGGAGCAGCAATCGTCCCAGTATGCCCCATCAACATTTTTTTTTTTTTTTTTTTCATTATATATATATTTTATTGAATCTCCTAAAAAATATCTTAGAACTAACAATAAATCTTCATAGTATATTTAACATTTCACTTTTAAATTCATATTAATCATTACCAACCTCCCAGTGCCAGTGCTTTGAGGAGTTATGGTATATGAAAAGAAGTAGCGCAATACTTAAATAATAGCGTAATGAATAAGCTTAAAATCTAATTTGTTGCTAAGCGCAGCACGTCCATCCTTTTCAGGCGGGTGTGTCCTTGATGCTGTAGTAGGCGCCTCGCTAATGCATTGGGATGCTTGTCTAGCTTTGCTAAGTCAGATTCAGCAAGTCGGGAAACTTCTTTAGTTACATACGGGATATGTAAATCTCTGTGGATGTTAACGTTTTTGATGTACCAAGGAGCATTGGTAATCATTCGAAGAATTTTCGATTGGGCTTTTTGCAGCTTTTCGACATTTGAGGGTGAAGCAGTACCCCAGAGTTGGATACCGTAGGTCCATATAGGCTTGATAATTACTTTATAGAGTAGAACTTTAAAGTCCAGTTTGAGCTTGGACTGCCTGTTCAAAAGCCAGTTTAGCTCATTTATTTTGAGTTTAATTTGAGTAACTTTTGCACTTATATGCTTTGCCCAAGTCAGTCTACGATCTAAATGCATTCCTAGATATTTAGTTTATGTCGCCTGAGGGATCGGCGTGGTGTTAATTTGCACAGGGGGGCAAGTACTCCTGCATAGAGTGAATGTGACATGAACGCATTTCGACTCATTGACTTTGATTCTCCAGTGGTCAAGCCATTCCTGAAGCATGTTGACGTGTACTTGGAGAAGTTTTGACGCCTCTTTCGGATTTGTGTGAGTACACAATATGGCTGTGTCATCGGCAAAAGTATAGGTGATAGTCTTGCCGTTTGTTGGCATATCTGCAGTGAACAACGTATAGAGCAGGGGACCTAATACGCTGCCTTGCGGTACTCCAGCTTGTATAGGGTATTCATCTGAGATGAAGCTTTTTTGTTTCACCACAAAGCGTCTACCTGAGAGAAAGCTTTCGAGCAATGTGTAGATGTTAAGAGGTAACATACATTTTAGTTTGTGCAAGATTCCTTCGTGCCAGACCTTATCAAATGCCTGAGTGATGTCGAGAAAAACTGCGGAACAGTATTGCTTCTTTTCGAACGTTTCTTGTATAGTGTTTACAATGCGATGAACTTGTTCGATAGTACTGTGTTTTTCTCTAAACCCAAACTGGTGGTTTGGTATAACATTACACTGTTTGACAACGTCTTTAATTCGCTTTATTAACAAACTTTCAAAGAGTTTTGAAAAAATTGATAGCAGACTAATTGGTCTGTAGGAAGAGACGCTTGTTGGGTCCTTTCCAGCTTTGGGAATCATGATAATTTGAGAAATTTTCCATGAGTAAGGAAAGAATCCAATGCGTATTATAGCATTTAATATATGCAAGAGATGCATTGTGGCTATTGCTGGGAGCTCTTTTATCATTTGGCCCGTAATCAGATCACGCCCTGGAGATTTTTTGGCATTGAGTTCTTTGATAGCGTTTGTCAGCTCCTTTTTGGCAATCGAGATACCATTGACGCTAGGGATAGCATCAACCGCCGTTAGAGAACGGACGGAACTAGCAAGAATAGGGGTGAAAACTTGCTCCAAATGATTTGCGAATGCTATTCCCTTTTCTGCATCACTTCTTGCCCAGTTGCCGTTGGGAAGGCGTATTGGTGACTCCATTTGAATGGGTTTTTTCGAGTTTTTGGCCGTTCGCCATAGAGAATAGCTTGAGGCTTCTGTAGGACAGAGGGTCTCTACAAACTCGTGAAACTCGGAGGTTTCCTTTTCTTTTAGAAGGTGATGCAGTTTTTTAGTACATTCATTCAGTTTCTTCTTCAGAGAAGGTGATCTCTGCAATTGCCATTCTCTCCTAAGAGATCTTTTTTCGGAGAGGAGCTTCAGAATGTCTTGGGGAGTACACTCTTGTCGGGTTTGAACTTTAGAACGTGGTGTAGCAATTTTTACTGTTTGGGATAGCAATTGAGTGAAATTGAAAATAGCGGAGTTTATTTCCTGCTCAGACTTTAGGGAAGTCTTTATTTCAAGATGTGAACTTATGAACATCTTATATTTAAGCCAGTCTGTATTCTTGTAGTCGAAACTACCACTGACGTTTTTCTGATAGGAGTTTTCAGAAAAGATAGTTATTATTGTGGGAGTGTGATCAGAGGACAGCTCCAGAGAGGAATGCACAAGAGAGTGTACATTATTTATACCTCTAGTTATGGCGAAGTCAATAAGATCTGTAATCTTCTGTTTGTCGGATGGCCAGTATGTAGGCTTACCATTGGACAAGACATTAAGACCAAGAGCATTTATCGCAGAGAAGAGTTTTCTGCCTTTGGGAGTTACTAAACGTGAGCCCCAATGAGTATGCTTTGCATTAAAGTCTCCAGCAGCAATGAACTTAGCATCGAGAGTACTAAAGAATTGTTTGTACTGCTGCTCATCTATATTAAACCTGGGTGGGCAATAGATGGATGATACTTTCAAGCCTTTGACGTATTCTTCGAGCTGAATAGTCGTCGCTTGTAGATAATCGGTACAGTATCCTTGCATTGGGAAATGCTTTATTCTATTCTTGATCAGAATAGCTGTACCACCACGTGCTTTGCCACCGGGGTGTTTGGTGTCATAAACTTTGTATCCCGCTATCTGGAAACAGTTTTTCTGAGTAAGGTGAGTTTCAGAAATTAGCATCAAATCTATTGAGTTATCGTTGAGAAATAGTTTGAGCTCATTTTTGTGCTGACTTATGCTATTTGCATTCCAATGACAGATTTTCAGTGCGTTCATGGTTTTGTTAATAGGGATTGCAAAATCATGTTCTGATTACGTACCATGTCTTGCATCATACTTTGCATTGAGTACATAAATTGCGTCATATTTGCGATGAACTCTTGTAAAGTCTTTTCAAGAGTACTCTCATCATTTTTAGGGTTTACTGGTGGGGTGCCTTTGAGAATATTTGCGTAAGAAATACTTGAAGGCTGTGCTTCACGGGCAGAGATTTCGCGCAAAACTGTTACGGGAGGAACAGTTTTAACTTGTTTTGGCTGAGGTGCAAATTTCTTTTTTATTTGAGTGTATACAGTGCAGCCTCTGTAGTTTGCAGTGTGATTTTCACCACAGTTGCTGCATTTTTTGACACTGGAGTCGTCTCTGGGCTTTGTGCAGTTTTGTGACATGTGGAGATCACCACAAACGACACATACACTGGGAAGTGTACAGTAATTTCTAGTGTGCCCAAATTCTTGGCAGTTCAGGCATTGAACTGGTCCAATTCGCTTGTGGGGTTCTTCTACAGAGATTTTTCTATGTAGAAGATAGCGAAGGTTGTAGATCGGGTGTGATTCGCCTTTTCTGAGGTTCGAGTCGACTGGCTGTAGCTCAACGCGAAAGAGCGGCAGTGGAATCTTGTCTTTATTGCGTATGTTAAACACAGAGTTTGCGGAAAAACCCTCTTGGGATAGGGCTTCTCTTATTTCGTTGGGATCTACGTCAGCTTCGATTCCTCTAAGGACAACAACAATGCCTTTGCTACTTTTAAGTTGGTAGGTGTAATAGTTTTTTTCTCTGTGTCAAAGAGATTGACGACTTTGCGATAGCTTGATTCGATATATAATTGAATTTTGGTTTCATGTATTTTGCCTTTTAGTATTGGGACAACATAAAACTTTTTAGCACCAATTAGAGTAGTTAGAGTTTTTACGAGAGCGTTAGAGTTGCGCTCCCGTAAATAAATTGGTGGGGGCTTTACCTCTTTTAGCACTTTCTGGGTAGAATTGTCTTCGGCATTTGCAAGAGGTGCAAACCTGTTAGAAGCGAGTGGATTCTTTTCAGAAGCAGAATCATTAGATTTAATCTGCTTTGCCGATTTTTGAGACAATTTTTGAGGACTCAACTTGCGCTTAACCACAATATAGCGGTCCATACCAGTCTGTATTACCGAACGTTTTCCTTGGTTGGCTGTAGCATGCATGTTGAGAGGTTCTACTGGTGAGAGAGAGTTGCTTTGCATACTCCACGGCAAAGTGTTTACCGACCCAGAGCCAACAATAAGCGTAGTTACGTTTTTGCAGCAGTCGTTACTTACTGTACTGTGCTCAAGCTGAGAGCCAGCGTTACCAGAGCCATAGAGGGAGAGCTGTTTATGGGAGCAGTCAGACACTGAAAAGCTGCGCTGCCTACCGATGCTGTCGGATTGCGCTATAAGTGTTTATTTATTTTCACGCTGTTGTTATTGTTTTGTTGTGTTTGCGCATCGGTTGTCTTCGTTGCCGTTGCTGCACTAGCTGAACGCGCGGGTGGCGACCGCAACATGTAATGTTTACAGGTCAGATTTTCGCGATTTTTTTTTTTATTTTGTTCCTTGTTGTATGTATTTATATTTATCAGTACTTTTTTAGTTAGCCGGGTAGAGAGTTTTTGATTTTTTTTGTTTCTGATGATGTTTTTAATTTTTGTTTTCGTTTTTTTAGTTCTTTTTCGTGGTTAAAGCTTAGAGCCGCGGAGAACACGTCTGCTCGCGACACGTTTTACTAAAAATCTCCCCATCATCATGGCGAACATCGTCTCAACCCTGTTTCCAGCGCAAGAAGCACCAAAGCTATGCCGAAGCTATGACTGTAGCCAGGAAATAATCGCAGAAGTAACCATAGATGAGGTAATAAGTGAGGCAAAAAGAATAAAATCCCACAAGTGTCCTGGCTTGGATGGAATACCCAACTTAGTGCTGAAAACAGCAGTGCTCTCACAGCCTGTTATTTTCAGCGATATGTTCACCAACTGTCTGAAAGAAGGAGTATTCCCGGAACACTGGAAACGTCAACGATTAGTGCTTCTTCCTAAGGGTGACAAACCACCAGAATTACCCTCTTCATATCGACCTCTGTGCATGCTAGACACGGCGGGAAAGTTACTGGAGAGAATTATCTGCATGCGATTGGAGCCGTATCTGGACAGGCTGCATGGAAACCAGTATGGATTTCGGAGAGGTCGCAGTACAGTGGACGCTATAGCTGCAGTTTGCGAAATAGCGCAAAGTGCTCTGTCGGGCACGAGATGGAAGGGAGGCGCTAAAGAGTACTGCGCAGTAGTTACCTTGCACATTAGAAAAGCGTTTAACTCCGCGAACTGGGAGAAGACATTAAATGCCTTAGCGGGCCTGAAAATACCCCTTTATCTACAGCGTATGGTGAGAAATTACTTTGAAAACAGAGTAATATTTTATGACACAGATGATGGACCGAAGGAATATCGAGTAGCAAGAGGCAATCCACAAGGATCTGTATTGGGGCCGGTCCTGTGGAATGTGATGTACGACGGAGTTCTAAGGATCCAAAAACCGACGGGTGTCAGTATTGTTGGCTATGCCGATGATATAGCTGTCGTAGTAGTTGCTAAAAGGCTGGAGCAAATTGTTGCGAAATGCAATGAAACCATTCGCAGTATAAAGGTATGGCTTCAGAGAAACGATCTTCAGCTGGCAGACAACAAAACGGAAGTGATGCTGATGAGCAGCCGGAAGGTGATGGAGACTATGACGATCCGTGTGGGGGAGCACAATATTACGTCCTCTCCAAACCTCAAATACCTTGGAGTTGTACTGGATAGCAGGCATAATTTCAGAGACCATATGAGATATGCCAGCGAGAAAGCCTCACGAACCTGTGCTAGGTTAGCAGGGCTCATGCCAAACATAGGTTGTCCAAAACAACCAATAAGAGAACTTCTCACAAGCATCACAAAGTCGATGCTCCAATACGTTGCTCCTATATGGGCCTCTGCCACTAAACATAAGTCATATATGAAGAGTGTAGTATGCGTATACAGGCTGTCGTCGATAAGAGTGAGTTGCGCGTTCAGAACGGTATCAGATGATGCAGCTAGCGTCATTGCTAACTGCTGCCCAGCCGATATTGTCGCTAGAAAGAAAAAACAGGCATACATGTCCCGGAAAAATAAGGATAACGGACACTCGGCGGAGAAGATCGACGAAGAACGCATCGTAGAATGGCACCACAGATAGAATAACTCGTCAAAAGGCCGCTAGACCTATGAAATGATACCAGATATCAAAACATGGACAACGAGGAAACATGGTGAGTTGAACTACTATCTGACGCAACTCATATCGGGCCATGGGTGTTTTAGGAATTACTTGCATAAATATAAGCATGTTGAGGATCCCCACTGTCTATATTGCGCCAATGAAATTGAGGATGCGAGGCACGTTCTCCTGGAGTGCGTAAGGTTTGCAACACAACGTCACCACCTCGAAATATTGATGCGGAGACCCCTAACCCCGACCGGATTGATACAGTTTATGCTTAGCTCTGAGGAGGCATGGGAAGAAGCCAATAAGATGGTTGCTAATTGCATTAACAGTTGATGTGCAAACCTCATTGGGAGGTATGTAACCTTCAAACTTTTAATGCATAACATCTTCTTTTACATACAGTTAGGCTTGTGTTAAGCAAACCTTGCCAGCTTAACGATGGAATTTGCATTGTTGACAAAAACTCCAATATATACTACATCAGCGAAGGCATTGCACTGGAAGAAACATGATATCAAGTGCAATACGCTGAGAAACTCAATTCAAGGCCAGCTTGCAAATTTGTCAATAATGCACATTTCATGGTTATGCTGTCAATTCAATAATACCTAATATGTATAGCCAAATTATATGTAATATATGTATATAGAAAATGAATAAATACCCACGATTGGCACATCCAAAAGTCAGTCAATCAGTAAGAGTTAACTGTGAGTCTTTTCATTTTAACTTAACATTGATTGATTCTCCTTCTCCGACACCAAGGTTTATGTGCCTGTTGTCAAACCCACCATCAACTCGGTACAAGCACCGCTGTTGACATTAGGTCCTTTTTCAACGATACCAAGGTTTACGTGCCTGGTATCAACTTTATAATCAACTCGGTACAAGAACCGTTGTTGAAATTCAGCTGTTAAATTTAGTTTAACATTTTGGTGACCTCGACGTTTGCAACCTTCTGAGTATCAGACGGAAAGGATAACTGGTTCAAGTGCCAAGTATCCATCGATCCACTGATCATTGAAACATCCTTCAGTAGGCAGCAAACAGCTACCAACGTAGTATCCACATTCATCAATCAAGTCCTAAGCTAGTAACCTGCAGAAGACTTCAGACATCATATACATCATCAAGCTATCAAGTGTCCTGTAACCAGCAGACGACAACAATAAACTCAGCATTAGCCGGTAACCAGCAGACGACAACAACGAATCCTGCACATAGCATTCAAAAACACGATACGTCAGCATCATGGGAATGGATGAACTATCATTGAGGCAAGATGAAGTTGCACTGGCTCTACAAAAAGCTATAGCCAATTACAAGAAGGCGCCACAAGAGCGCAGAACAATAGATGTTATAACAACAAAAGCCAAGTTGCTGGATGAATTGTGGGTACAGTTTGACAAACTCGACAATACCATCCGCGACCAACATGGCAAGGAAGTCGACCACCCATATTTCGTGAAGGATTTACACACTGCAATTCGCACGAAATACCGAGAAGCACGCGATGATATGGACAGAGCAGTACAGGGCATCAAACGTCTCCAGGCAGCATCAACCTCAAAGGCTGCACCGGAGGTACTCAAAACAGTACGGTTGCCGCAGCCAGCCACCAGACAAAGCGAATCAAGCACCGTGATAGCTGCCCCCAGAACTCCGTCAAGTCAGCTATGCTCACTAATTGACAAACAAAAGAAGTCAATAGACACAGCTAGCAAACTGCTTAGCCAAGTGCTTAATAGTGTGACACAACAAACGTCGCACTATTATGCAATGCAGGCGAAGACTGTAGAAACGCATTGGAAATCTGCCCAGGACCTGCACCAAAGGATCTGGTTATCTGATGAGCCCAGCTCATACGACTACGAGGGTTTTGCCCAGATTGAGCAAGAAATCACTGCACAGATTGTGCAGCTTCAAGATATGGCTCGAGAATCAGCGGCATCAATTATGCAAGCCTCTCCAACAGCAGTCAACAGGCAAACAGCCAATATGACGACATCAGGTCTAAAACTTCCCAAGGTTGAACTGCCAAAATTCGATGGCAGCTACCAGAAGTGGAGGCAGTTCCACGATCTATTTATGGAGTTGGTCGACAAACAACCAGTTCCAGCTTGCCAAAAGATGTGGTTCTTGGAGTCCAGTGTATCCGGTCAGGCGGAAGGACTAATTCGGCACTTCACAGCATCTGCAAATGATTACGAGGCTGCATGGGCGGTGGTCAAGGATCGATAGGAGTGAGCACCGACAGCTGGGACTCCATTCTGCTGTACATATTAACCCAAAACCAGCACAAAACCACTCACGCATTATGGGAGCAATCCTTAAAACAGCCGAAGGAGATACCATCTGTAAACGAATTCCTGAAATTCCTTGAACTTAGATTCCAGTCATTGGAAGCTTTAGGAGGAAGACTCAACAAGGATGCGGCAGAACAAGGGCGACCAAGGGCCTACCAGGCGTTAAGTGTTTCAGTGCCAACAGGTCCAGCATGCACCACATGCAACCAACATCATGCGCTATTTCAATGTCAAGATTTTCTCAAACTGACACCACGTCAGCGGTTAAACACAGTCCAAAAAGCAAACTACTGTGTAAACTGTCTGAAAGGTGGGCACAGTGCCAAATCTTGCTTGTCAGGCAACTGCACCAAATGCAATAGAAAACACAACACGTTGTTGCCTCTAGAAGCACGGGAGCAGACCACAAGAGGAAGCCGATGAACAGCAATCAATTTAAAATCAACTACAACTCTGTCCAATACCGCAGTGGCATCAGCAGCCACCGACATCAGGCCTACACATCGAAGCTGTTATGTCTTGTTGGGAACAGCTAAAACAGAATAACAGCTGCGAATGGACGATCGGGTGAATTTAGAGTCATTCTCGACTCAGGATCACAAATCAACATCGTCTCTAGGCATATATCCAATCGAGGCTTCGTTGTGCATTGAAGGATTGGGAATGCCCAAAGAAGAGCTACGCACCGCGCTAACATGAAACTGGAATCTGTAACAAGCAACTTTGCAGCCGACTTCGAGGCATTTGTGCTGCCAAGCATTGTTCCAACTCAACCAGCTCAGCAGCTAAACGTTACAAAATGGCCGATTCCTAAGGGTGTCCAACTGGCTGATCCGGACTTTCATCAGCCAGGAAAAATCGATGTTCTCTTGGGCGCAGGGCTGTATTACGACCTCATAGAAATGGGCCAAATCAAACTTTCCTCTGAGCTCCCACTCATGCAAAACATAACGCTTGGTTGGGTGATAAGTAGAAAAATTGGCCAAAGCTCAACAAAAACAGCAACATGTGCAGTCTACACTGGTCAGGAGAATGGTTCCCTCAACGACACTCTTGAAAAATTCTGGCAACTTGAAGGATGTGGTTCACCGAGCTATAAGTTTACAACCGCCGAGCGTCGCTGTGAAGAACATTTTCTGCAAAATTATCAACGTGATATCAATGGGCGCTTCATAGTGAAATTGCCGTTCCAAACCACTCCAAACCAACTGGGAGAATCGCGGAAGTTAGCTCTGCAACGGTTCATGACAATTGAACGAAAAATGATAAAGATTCCTGAATTCAAGGCCCAATATGTAGCCTTCATGCGAGAATACGAGAAGGTTGGTCATATGGAAGAGATTGATATAACTAGCATCAAGAGTTCCCACTACTTTCTTCCACATCATGCCGTTTTGATGCCAGACAGCTCAACGACAAAGCTAAGAGTCGTATTCGATGCTTCAGCCAAAACATCCACAAATGTCTCTTTAAACAATCTTCTGGCAACAGGACCAACTATCCAGGAAGATGTGTTCACTATTCTTTTGCGTTTCCGGCTCCCTCGATTTGTCTTTACAGCCGACATTGAAAAGATGTATCGACAAGTGCGAGTAGATAAAGACGATCAAAAGTTCCAACTTATCTGGAGGAGAGAGGATCCCTCACATCCCATGAAGTGTTATCAGCTCACGACAGTCACCTACGGTACAACATCTGCACCGTATTTGGCTATCCGCACACTTCAGGCTCTGGCTGACGATCAAGCCAACAAATATCAACTAGGAGCAGAAGTCGTAAAATCCAATTTTTATGTCGATGAAGTGTTGAGCGGATCTGATCATCTCTCCACTGCATGTGAAATACAGCGGCAACTTCGACTCATGCTTAGTTCCGCGGGTTTCAATTTACGGAAATGGTGCGCGAATCACCCAAGGTTACTAGAAGAAATTCCAGTCACGGACCGTGAAGTAAATATGGAATTCGGTGACACACTGGACGACAACATCAAAACAATGGGATTGATTTGGAGCCCTTCTAATGATGACTTTAATGTCAAGGTTGGTGTAGTAGAATCCGGTAGGATAACAAAGCGTTCAGCCTTAGCAGATATTTCACGTATTTTCGATCCCCTTGGCTTCGTCGCGCCAGTTACGACCACAGCAAAAGTATTTCTTCAACAACTATGGAAACTTAAAATAGACTGGGACACAGAACTTCCAGCACCACTTCACAAAACATGGCTAACCTTCAAAAAGGACTTGCAGAAGTTAGAAACCATCAGCGTGCCACGCCACGTCTTCGGTCGCACAGTATCCAAGGACCCCCAAGTACACATTTTCGCTGACGCATCAGAACATGCATATGGAGCGGTAGCATACATGCGAACACAAGATTCCCGAAACCAGATAATCGTTCGCTTCCTATGCGCGAAATCACGAGTAGCTCCAACAAAGCAATTAACATTACCAAGACTGGAATTGTGCGCTGCTAAGGTCGCCGTGGAATTGATGCAGAAGCTCCATGAAAGCCCATTCTTCAAAAGCGTTACAACGCATTTTTGGTCTGATTCCACAGCGGTGCTGGGATGGATAAATGCAGAATCAGCACACTACCACACATTCGTGGCAAACCGAATTTCGGCTATTCAGCAAGCAACTAATCCACAACAATGGCATCACGTACCGTCCCAAGACAATCCCGCAGATCTGGTAGCAAGAGGCGTGACAGCAGCTAAATTGGTAGACAACCTGTTTTGGCTATATGGACCTAAGTTCCTGCACGAATCTATGACAATTTGGCCACTTCCACGAGAACAATGTGCCTTGGAACTCAGGCGGCAGACGAGTGCAGCTCTAACACTCAATTCGAAAGAGACAACAACTTTCTGGGAAGAAATCAATCACAGGAACTTATTTCGACGCCTGCAAAGAATTGTAGCATATGTCATTCGGTATGTGAAAGTATTAAGAAACAAGGTATCCCACCCTACAATAGCACCAACAGCTGAAGAAATGGAGGCATCATTGACATTGATTGTCAAGGGTACCCAAGGAAGAGCCTTTTACGATGACATTAAAAACTTAGAGCGTCACTCAACTGTCAATAACACTAGCGATATCAGTAATTTTTCACCGTTTATTGATGACCAAGGTATCCTAAGAGTTGGAGGACGGCTAGAAGCATCTAACTTGAGCAATGACGCAAAACATCCCATGTTGCTGCCATACAATGACCATATCTCCAGAATGATTCTCGTCATGATGCATGAGAATAATTTGCATTGTGGTCCACAAGGTTTTCTATCAGCGTCAAGGCAACGATTTTGGATAATAAAAGGAAAAATCGGGGCCGAAACGTTGTACAAAATTGCGTGCGCTGCACCAGATCCAAGCCTAAGTTATTCACTCAAGAGATGGGAAATTTGCCAGCAACCAGAGTCACTCCAGCTCGCCCGTTTGTCCATAGTGGAGTGGATTATTGCGGACCATTTTGGGTGCACTATAAAATTCGTGGAAAGAAGCCACACAATCTATTGTGAGAACGCAACCAATTTCGTCGGCGCAAGTAACAATCTGAAGGAGCTAAACGATGTCATCTTCTCAAACACCTCACAAGAAAATATCACGAGATCATGCAGCGACCGTGGAATAAACTTCAAATTTATTCCTCCTAGAGCTCCACATTTTGGAGGCTTATGGGAAGCAGCTGTTAAATCCGCCAAGCATTTGCTACTACGAAGTGTATCGACGGCATCACTGACCTACGAAGAACTCGAAACCATCGTCGTGGAGATCGAGGGAATTTGAATTCTCGACCGCTTATCCCAATGTCAACAGATCCAGATGACCTAACAGCGCTAACTCCGGGACACTTCTTGATAGGCGAACCGTTAACTTCACAGATAGATAGGAACATGTCAGAATCCAAGGTATCCCTACAAACTAGATGGAAATTGGTGACACACCTTAAATACGAGTTCTGGAAACGTTCATCACACGAGTACCTTCACCAACTTCAGCAACGACACAAATGGAAGGGTCCAACTAGCACCATAGAGCCAAATACTATGGTAATCGTCAAAGAAGATAACTTACCAGTGCTCCAATAGCCTCTAGGGCGAATTGTTAAGGTGTACAAGGGTGGCGATGGCTTAGTAAGAGTGTGCGACGTAAAAACACAAAGGGGCATATTTAAAAGAGCAATTCAAAGACTGGCACCATTATTCTCGGCGGATCATGACGACATCGAAGTAGATCCAGAAGAGCAACCAGTGCCAAAAAGGAGAAGAATAATACCAGCAATCACTAATGGTTTGGCATTGCTTCTCACAATAATGATGTTACCAATAATATTGGGATCTCTAGTGCAAGTTAATCGTTTTGGTTCAAAACTTGGCATCCACTTCGAAAATATAGGATCAGTTGCTATTTCATCTACGGAATGGAACTTGCTCGTATACTACGATCTGAAACCATATTAGACAGAAGCATCAACGCTGTTCAACGGTACCAGCACCCTACGTCAACTTTGCCGAAATATTAAACAAAACTACACTTGTAGTCATCTAACTGACAGCTTCGATCGACTTGAAGGAGAATTGCGTGTAGATAATAATCTGATAAGAAGCAGTCGCAACAGGAGAGGGGCAGTAAATCTCGTTGGAAACCTTGCACATACACTATTTGGCGTGTTAGATTCAGAGTATTCCAAAAAGATGTCAAGGACAATATTAAACGTCAAAGAAAACGAGTCCAATCTGCTACATCTGCTGAAGAATCAAACATCCATCATTGATTCCACCGTCAACATCATAAAGCAGTATCAGATAGCGGTTAAGACAAAATTTGATGAATTTGACCAACAAGTGAATCAAATGTGGAATCAATTGCAGAAAGAAGACGAAGAGCTGCAACAATCGAAATTGTTGGAACTATTCAACGCTCTGTCAATTCAACTAACTCTAATCGCAACCGATTTACAACGTACACAGTCAGCTATACTGGATGTTCTCACAGACACTCACCATGGTAAATTCAATCCGCTACTTTTAACTCCCGAGCAATTGCACACCGAAGTTGACAAAATTAAACTCCACCTGCCATCATCATTAGAACTACCTGCAAATCAAGAGGACTTAATACAACTTTATAGGATAATGAAGGTAAAGGGAGGACTCACTCAGGACCATGTTGTGTTTAAGATTACATTACCGTTGGTGGAACATGACCGATTTGAACTCTTTCTGCTCATTTCGGTACCAAATTGGATCAACAACACTATGGTGGCAATTGATACATGCACCACCTTTCTGGCCACAAATGCTGATCGCGATCAATACCTCGGAATTAGCTCCGACGACTTTGCATCATGTGAGCCAATCAATCAAATTGAATACGTATGTTCAAATGTGCCAATCCGGTACAGCTATGAGGCTGAGATGTGTTCCTGCGAAATCAATTTGTTTAACAACAACACTCAACCAAATTGTAAACTAAAACCTGTGGCCAATAACATTACGTGGTTACCATTGAAGAAAAAAATCAATGGATTTATGCAATTCCGTCAACTTCACGAGCCACTGCAGTCTGCGGCAAGGAAATCATCCCGTTGACACTGAAAGGCTCAGGACTACTGACACTTCAGCCAGAATGTGTGCTGAAACACAATGCAATCTCAGTACAAGGGCAAGAATCCGTGTCCAGCATCACGCACAAGCCTAGGAAAAATTACAGAATTATCTAATAGTGAACAAATAACCCCACTATTGCAGAAAATCAACGCGATCACTTACAATACACAACTGAAGAATCTCACAGAATTACACAATGCTCTGGCCAAGGAAAAACTGATGACACTGCACAAAATTCAACCACCAGACTATTACCACCATGGGGTCAGTTATACCGCACTGTTCCTGTCCGTGATATTTTTAATTACTGGGCTCATATGGAAAATACGAAGTCAACGTGGCGTCAATGTACCAGAAATCATCACGTCAAAAGATACGGTGCCTCAGCCTCGCCCTCGCCACCAACCAATAGAGAATCTTATATAGGTTGAGCTGTGCTCAACGCGCGGGAGAAATGTTAATTGCATTAACAGTTGATGTGCAAACCTCATTGGGAGGTATGTAACATTCAAACTTTTAATGCATAACATCTTCTTTTGCATACAATTAGGCTTGTGTTAAGCAAACCTTGCCAGCTTAACGATGGAATTTGCATTGTTGACAAAAACTCCAATATATACTACATCAGCGAAGGCATTGCACTGGAAGAAACATGATATCAAGTGCAATACGCTGAGAAACTCAATTCAAGGCCAGCTTGCAAATTTGTCAATAATGCACATTTCATGGTTATGCTGTCAATTCAATAATACCTAATATGTATAGCCAAATTATATGTAATATATGTATATAGAAAATGAATAAATACCCACGATTGGCACATCCAAAAGTCAGTCAATCAGTAAGAGTTAACTGTGAGTCTTTTCATTTTAACTTAACATTGATTGATTCTCCTTCTCCGACACCAAGGTTTATGTGCCTGTTGTCAAACCCACCATCAACTCGGTACAAGCACCGCTGTTGACATTAGGTCCTTTTTCAACGATACCAAGGTTTACGTGCCTGGTATCAACTTTATAATCAACTCGGTACAAGAACCGTTGTCGAAATTCAGCTGTTAAATTTAGTTTAACAATGGTCGTGCAGATAATGACAAGGCTACGACGGGACGAGCAAATAGCTCGATCAATAGCATGAACAATTAGTAATTGAACACACCTGCCCGGCGAAGCAATACCTTAATTGGCAAGTACCGACGGGAATACAGGATAGAGTGCGAAAGGGGGGTGGTTTAGTACGTAGGCACAAATAATAATTTATCAGTGATCAGAAGATTAACCCCCCTTGGCCGCAGCCTAAAAAAAAAAAAAAACACACACACACACACACACACACAGGGATTAGTATGTATGTATGTATGTATGCTCGATATTAAAAGTGTATGTATGTATGTATATATGTATGCTCGACTCCCTGGGTAAAGTGTTGGAGAGCATCATTGTTCAGCGACTGCACGAAACGCTCGAGGGACCTAGGGGTTTATCCCCGCGGCAATTCGGATTCCGCCAGGGCAAGTCTACTGTTCACGCGATTCAGATGGTAATGAACATTGCACGTGATGCGACGAGCGGAGAAAGGTGGAAAGGTGGCGACAAGAAATACTGCGCAGTGGTAACACTTGATGTCAAAAATGCGTTCAATTCGGCGAGCTGGTATCTAATACTGCAGGCGCTGAGTGACTTCAATATACCGTGCTACTTGCAGCGAATTATTGAGGACTACTTCGAGGGCAGAGTGCTTCTCTACGACACTGATGACGGTGTAAAGCGTCACAAGGTCTCCCGTGGCGTCCCACAAGGCTCGGTGTTAGGACCAACATTGTGGAATGTGATGTATAATGGCGTTCTGACGATGGATCTCCCAAACGATACGACGATGGTTGGCTATGCATATGACGTCGCACTGGTGGTAGTGGCGAAGGATATTGTCACACTAGAGATGCGGTGTAGCGATGCGGTGTCAAAAGTCACGAGGTGGCTGGAGTGTGCAGACCTTGAATTGGCAGCGCAAAAAACGGAGACGGTCCTCCTGACCACACGGAAAAAACTGGAGACTTTCTCGTTCATGGTTGGTCACCACGAGATAGTATCACGGCCATATCTGCGGTATCTCGGCGTGCTTATTGATGCACGGATGTCTTTCAAGGAGCATCTGCTAGCGGTCAGTGAAAAGGCCGCTAAGGTAAACGGCGCGCTCTCACGCATCATGTCGAACATCGGAGGACCACGCTACAGCAGAAGGAAACTTCTAGCAAGGGTCACGAGCTCCATACTGCTGTATGCTGCACCAGTATGGGCAGACGCGACGGAGAGGGCGTCATATTTCGCTGGCATCCGGGCAACGTATCGCTGCAGTGCATTGAGAGTGGCTAGTGCATTCCGCACGGTTTCGGATGATGCTATCCTAGTGATTGCTGCTATGCCACCAGTGGACATCCTGACCTCCGAATGCCAACGCACGTTTACTGCAGGCGCACATGCATTTAAGGTGGATGCACGTCATCGGAGCATCATGATCTGGCAGCGACGCTGGGAGAGAGCCGATAAGGGAAGATGGACATTCGCCATGATCCCAAATATCACCGCCTGGATAAGTCGCAAACATGGAGAGGTGGACTTTTACACCACCCAGTTGCTTAGCTGACATGGCTGCTTCAAGCAATACCTCCACCGCTTCAAGTATGAGGAGGACCCGTTTTGTCCCAATTGTCCACACGAAATCGAAGACGCGCGGCATGTCCTAATGCACTGTCCCCGTTTTTGCCAGGTACGAGCTGAGGTGACGGAAGCCTTTGGAGAGGTTCCAACCGTGGATAACATTGTAGCACACATTTGTGAGACACCATCCAAATGGCGAGCCTTTCAAGATGCAGCGGCGAAGATCATGATTGAGCTTCGCCGCATTGAGCGAGGGAGAAACGCTGACCGCGCAAGCGTGCGCGATGCGATCGTGAACAGTAGCGAATCCTCTGCAACAAGGACGGATGGTTGACTAAGACCAACGACTGACGGTTGAGCAATTATGCTCTGACGGCCTCCCGACGGAATACCTGACGGTGGGCTCCGGGGGGATCCACCCGTACGTTTGAGGAGATATTTAGTGGGTTAGAGTCTCACACTGACTCTGGCTTTAGACGCTTTTACTCCTCGTTAAAAAAAAAAAAAAAAAAAAAAAAAAAAAAAAACACACACACAGGGATTAGCTCAGCCTACTGTGGGGGTCACAGGTGGCGGATAGTGAAACGTCCTGCATTGGTATTGCTACTGACGCAGGTCAACTGCGAATAGCCAATAAGCAGTCCCCGACCAAGAGCGGCACAAGTGGAGGGCGAGGTTTAATTCCCCAATGATCAAGAGAAGCCCGTGTTCCCGGACGAGAATCGAATGGAATCGTCTGTAAATAAGGACCAGCAATGGGATGCCAACGGTGGAAGGCTAAAAAAAAGCACCAACGTCGGTAGATAACCAAAATCCGGAAGCGTCTGACCCATAGTTGGCGGCTGTTCGGTCGGCGTCTGTTCCCAGGTTTGGGACGGCTGTAACTAATACCTGGCAGTAGGTTAAAAATGCTAAGGGTGGGCCCTGAAAAATAACCCTAATGGAAGTCAGCAAGGGAGATAAAGTTACGGTGCAGGGATACGGATACCCAGTACGGGCGGTTTTAGGGAGTGAGCAAGCGGGCTCCCGGCCGTCATCATACAGCGACCGCAATGCAACAGGGGTGCCCCACTTGGCACCTGTTACAGATAATGCTACAAGTAGTAATGATAAGCGGAAAGCTAGCTATGATGAGGATAGCCCATTTATGACAAGTAAGCGCATCCCTCGATCACCACAACATACACACAGTGGAGGAATTCGAGCAAGGTCATCACCGCCAGCTATAGAGGTAGAAGAACATACAGTTAGTCGTGATTCTAAGACCACCGAAACACCGAAGGGCGGCCAGCGGATAACAGTAACACCACTGATAGAGAGAATAGCTGCAAACCAGGCGACTACATCGGGGAAGTGTACTGTGGACTCCTTTGAACTGCTAGGAGGTAAAATCATGGAACTAATATCCATGATAAGCTCACAGCGACATGTCAACCAACAAATGAGATAGCTGTGTTCCAATATCGCCCAGCTACATAAAGAAGAGTCGAACCATCGCCGAGACGCGGTATCAGCAAAAAATAAACCGTCGAAAATGGTGCAGACATCGCCAGAACCAAAAGGTGCGAAGGAACAACACAGTCAGAGGAGGGAAAGGCTGGAGACAAGGAACTCTGAGAAGAAAGGCAAAGCCGAGGGTAAAGCGCAGAAGAAGAAAAAAGAACACCAGCAGACATCGGCGGAAGCAATAAAGAGAAATAGCGAAAGCATCTGCTGTGAAGGCGCACCTACGAAAGGACAGAACACCCTAGTATGTGGCAAACAGTCTCAGCAACAAAGAGGAAAGAGAGAGTACGTCCTGATGCGATTATAATCTCAAAAAAAGGAGATATCACATATGCTGACATGCTCAAAATGATAAAGGGACAACCGGAGCTTCAGAAACTGGGTGACAACGTACAGAAGATACGGAAAACTGTCAAAGGTGATTTACTCCTAACCTTAAAGAGAAAGACGGCGGGGGAAACCAATAAATATAGAGAAGATCTGGGAAGGGCTCTACAGGACAAAGCGTGTTTCAAATCACTATGCCAGATGAAGACAATAGAGTGTGGGGGTCTGGACGAGATAACCAAAGAAGAAATGTCCGAGGCAATCACAAAGCATTTCCCAAAGGTGACTGCCCTAACAACTAGCTCCATCATTAGCATGCGCAAAACGCAGGAAGGTACACAAGTAGCGCTAATCACCTTGTCTGTAACAGATGCAAACGTACTCTTGGACACAGGTCATGTACGCATAGGATGGGTAAGATGTCGACTTCGAGAAAACATTATACCAACCAGATGTTATAAGTGCCTCGACTTTGGTCACGTAGCCAGACAATGTAAGAGCGAAGTGGACCGGACTGGGGAATGCCTTAGGTGTGGAAAAAAGGCACATGTGGCGAGAGACTGCAAAGCTCCACCAAAATGATCTCTATGCGATATTAAAAGTGGAAATGACCATGGGACAGGCAGTTTTAAATGCCCAGCTTATAAGAAAGCAATACGTGTTAAAGTAAGAAAGTATGTTTAAGTGCATACAGATAAACCTCAACCACTGCGAAGGTGCGCAAAGTCTCATCGAACAAACCGCAATAGAAACGGGGGCAGACATCCTCCTGATAAGTGAGCCGTATAGGATACCTGAAGGAAACAACAGATGGGCGGCAGATGCATCAAAAACTGTGGCAATATGAATATGTGGGAACACACCTTTCGAGCGCAAAGCTGCAGTACCACAAAACGGCTTTGCATATGCCAAAATACTTGGCACCCACTTCTATAGTTGCTACGCTCGCCCGAGCGCTACCATAAACGAATTTGATGACTTCCTGAACAGGTTGGTCGAAGATGTCAGAGGAAAAACCCCTGTAATAATTGCTGGCGACTTCAACGCCTGAGCAGTGGACTGGGGTAGTAAAAGAACAAATATAAGAGGAACAGTAGTGTTAGAAGCTTTTACGGCGATGGATATGATTCTGCTCAATCAGGGCAACGCAAATACCTACACTAAAGGAAATGGGGGCTCAATTATAGACATAACATTCGCAAGCAGATCCCTCTCCAGGAAACTACGTTGGTATGTCTCGGAAGCACTTACGTTAAGTGATCACAAGGCACTCATGATAGAGTGCACTAATCCGGAACATACAAGAAGAGCACAAGCTCCAAAAGCCCAACGAAATGGCTGGAGCGTGAACAAAATCGACCACAGCATGATGGAATACACCATAAACCAAATGGCACCTCTCCAAGGATCAGCAGCACAACAGACGAGGCATGTTATGGGGAGTCTGAAAAATATTTGTGATGCAGCAATGCCGAGGAAAAAACATGGGGCTAGCAGGAAACCTGTTTATTGGTGGAATAATAGCATGGCTGAACTGAGGAAAGACTGCATAAAGCTAAGAAGACTACAACAGAGAGCAAAGGGAAAACCTGACTTCCAGCAACTACAGCAGAACTACAAATTGAAACGTAAAGAATTCAGGAAAGCAATCTCTGCTGCAAAAAGTAGTGGATTTAAAGCACTTGTGGAGGATATTGAAAATAACCCATGGGGAATGGCTTATAAGATAGTATTGAGGCGTTTGAACAATGGAGCAGCAATCGTCCCAGTATGCCCCATCATCATGGCGAACATCGTCTCAACCCTGTTTCCAGCGCAAGAAGCACCAAAGCTATGCCGAAGCTATGACTGTAGACAGGAAATAATCGCAGAAGTAACCATAGATGAGGTAATAAGTGAGGCAAAAAGAATAAAATCCCACAAGTGTCCTGGCTTGGATGGAATACCCAACTTAGTGCTGAAAACAGCAGTGCTCCCACCGCCTGTTATTTTCAGCGATATGTTCACCAACTGTCTGAAAGAAGGAGTGTTCCCGGAACGCTGGAAACGTCAACGATTAGTGCTTCTTCCTAAGGATGACAAACCACCAGAATTACCCTCTTCATATCGACCTCTGTGCATGCTAGACACGGCGAGAAAGTTACTGGAGAGAATTATCTGCATGCGATTGGAGCCGTATCTGGACAGGCTGCATGGAAACCAGTATGGATTTTGGAGAGGTCGCAGTACAGTAGACGCTATAGCTGCAGTTTGCGAAATAGCGCAAAGTGCTCTGTCGGGCACGAGATGGAAGGGAGGCGCTAAAGAGTACTGCGCAGTAGTTACCTTGCACATTAGAAAAGCGTTTAACTCCGCGAACTGGGAGAAGACATTAAATGCCTTAGCGGGCCTGAAAATACCCCTTTATCTACAGCGTATGGTGAGAAATTACTTTGAAAACAGAGTAATATTTTATGACACAGATGATGGACCGAAGGAATATCGAGTAGCAAGAGGCAATCCACAAGGATCTGTATTGGGGCCGGTCCTGTGGAATGTGATGTACGACGGAGTTCTAAGGATCCAAAAACCGACGGGTGTCAGTATTGTTGGCTATGCCGATGATATAGCTGTCGTAGTAGTTGCTAAAAGGCTGGAGCAAATTGTTGCGAAATGCAATGAAACCATAGGTATGGCTTCAGAAAAACGATCTTCAGCTGGCAGACAACAAAACGGAAGTGATGCTGATGAGCAGCCGGAAGGTGATGGAGACTATGACGATCCGTGTGGGAGAGCACAATATTACGTCCTCTCCAAACCTCAAATACCTTGGAGATGTACTGGATAGCAGGCATAATTTCAGAGACCATATGAGATATGCCAGCGAGAAAGCCTCACGAACCTGTACTAGGTTAGCAAGGATCATGCCAAACATAGGTGGTCCAAAACAACCAATAAGAGAACTTCTCACAAGCGTCACAAAGTCGATGCTCCAATACGCTGCTCCTATATGGGCCTCTGCCACTAAACATAAGTCATATATGAAGAGTGCAGTATCCGTATACAGGCTGTCGTCGATAAGAGTGAGTTGCGCGTTCAGAACGGTATCAGATGATGCAGCTAGCGTCATTGCTAACTGCTGCCCAGCCGATATTGTCGCTAGAAAGAAAAAACAGGCATACATGTCCCGGAAAAATATGGATAACGGACACTCGGCGGAGAAGATCGACGAAGAACGCATCGTAGAATGGCACCACAGATGGGATAACTCGTCAAAAGGCCGCTAGACCTATGAAATGATACCAGATATCAAAACATGGACAACGAGGAAACATGGTGAGTTGAACTACTATCTGACGCAACTCATATCGGGCCATGGGTGTTTTAGGAATTACTTGCATAAATATAAGCATGTGGACTGTCTATATTGCGCCAATGAAATTGAGGATGCGAGGCACGTTCTCCTGGAGTGCGTAAGGTTTGCAACACAAATTCACCACCTCGAAATATTGATGCGGAGGCCCCTAACCCCGACCGGATTGATACAGTTTATGCTCAGCTCTGAGAAGGCATGGGAAGAAGCCAATAAGATGGTCGTGCAGATAATGACAAGGCTACGACGGGACGAGCAAATAGCTCGATCAATAGCATGAACAATTAGTAATTGAACACACCTGCCCGGCGAAGCAATACCTTAATTGGCAAGTACCGACGGGAATACAGGATAGAGTGCGAAAGGGGGGTGGTTTAGTACGTAGGCACAAATAATAATTTATCAGTGATCAGAAGATTAACCCCCCTTGGCCGCAGCCTAAAAAAAAAAAAAAAACACACACACACACACACACAGGGATATGTATATATGTATGCTCGACTCCCTGGGTAAAGTGTTGGAGAGCATCATTGTTCAGCGACTGCACGAAACGCTCGAGGGACCTAGGGGCTTATCCCCGCGGCAATTCGGATTCCGCCAGGGCAAGTCTACTGTTCACGCGATTCAGATGGTAATGAACATTGCACGTGATGCGACGAGCGGAGAAAGGTGGAAAGGTGGCGACAAGAAATACTGCGCAGTGGTAACACTTGATGTCAAAAATGCGTTCAATTCGGCGAGCTGGTATCTAATACTGCAGGCGCTGAGTGACTTCAATATACCGTGCTACTTGCAGCGAATTATTGAGGACTACTTCGAGGGCAGAGTGCTTCTCTACGACACTGATGACGGTGTAAAGCGTCACAAGGTCTCCCGTGGCGTCCCACAAGGCTCGGTGTTAGGACCAACATTGTGGAATGTGATGTATAATGGCGTTCTGACGATGGATCTCCCAAACGATACGACGATGGTTGGCTATGCATATGACGTCGCACTGGTGGTAGTGGCGAAGGATATTGTCACACTAGAGATGCGGTGTAGCGATGCGGTGTCAAAAGTCACGAGGTGGCTGGAGTGTGCAGACCTTGAATTGGCAGCGCAAAAAACGGAGACGGTCCTCCTGACCACACGGAAAAAACTGGAGACTTTCTCGTTCATGGTTGGTCACCACGAGATAGTATCACGGCCATATCTGCGGTATCTCGGCGTGCTTATTGATGCACGGATGTCTTTCAAGGAGCATCTGCTAGCGGTCAGTGAAAAGGCCGCTAAGGTAAACGGTGCGCTCTCACGCATCATGTCGAACATCGGAGGACCACGCTACAGCAGAAGGAAACTTCTAGCAAGGGTCACGAGCTCCATACTGCTGTATGCTGCACCAGTATGGGCAGACGCGACGGAGAGGGCGTCATATTTCGCTGGCATCCGGGCAACGTATCGCTGCAGTGCATTGAGAGTGGCTAGTGCATTCCGCACGGTTTCGGATGATGCTATCCTAGTGATTGCTGCTATGCTACCAGTGGACATCCTGACCTCCGAATGCCAACGCACGTTTACTGCAGGCGCACATGCATCTAAGGTGGATGCACGTCATCGGAGCATCATGATCTGGCAGCGACGCTGGGAGAGAGCCGATAAGGGAAGATGGACATTCGCCATGATCCCAAATATCACCGCCTGGATAAGTCGCAAACATGGAGAGGTGGACTTTTACACCACCCAGTTGCTTAGCGGACATGGCTGCTTCAAGCAATACCTCCACCGCTTCAAGTATGAGGAGGACCCGTTTTGTCCCAATTGTCCACACGAAATCGAAGACGCGCGGCATGTCCTAATGCACTGTCCCCGTTTTTGCCACGTACGAGCTGAGGTGACGGAAGCCTTTGGAGAGGTTCCAACCGTGGATAACATTGTAGCACACATTTGTGAGACACCATCCAAATGGCGAGCCTTTCAAGATGCAGCGGCGAAGATCATGATTGAGCTTCGCCGCATTGAGCGAGGGAGAAACGCTGACCGCCCAAGCGTGCGCGATGCGATCGTGAACAGTAGCGAATCCTCTGCAACAAGGACGGATGGTTGACTAAGACCAACGACTGACGGTTGAGCAATTATGCTCTGACGGCCTCCCGACGGAATACCTGACGGTGGGCTCCGGGGGGATCCACCCGTACGTTTGAGGAGATATTTAGTGGGTTAGAGTCTCACACTGACTCTGGCTTTAGACGCTTTTACTCCTCGTTAAAAAAAAAAAAAAAAAAAAAAAAAAAAAAAAAAACACACACACAGGGATTAGCTCAGCCTACTGTGGGGGTCACAGGTGGCGGATAGTGAAACGTCCTGCATTGGTATTGCTACTGACGCAGGTCAACTGCGAATAGCCAATAAGCAGTCCCCGACCAAGAGCGGCACAAGTGGAGGGCGAGGTTTAATTCCCCAATGATCAAGAGAAGCCCGTGTTCCCGGACGAGAATCGAATGGAATCGTCTGTAAATAAGGACCAGCAATGGGATGCCAACGGTGGAAGGCTAAAAAAAAGCACCAACGTCGGTAGATAACCAAAATCCGGAAGCGTCTGACCCATAGTGGGCGGCTGTTCGGTCGGCGTCTGTTCCCAGGTTTGGGACGGCTGTAACTAATACCTGGCAGTAGGTTAAAAATGCTAAGGGTGGGCCCTGAAAAATAACCCTAATGGAAGTCAGCAAGGGAGATAAAGTTACGGTGCAGGGATACGGATACCCAGTACGGGCGGTTTTAGGGAGTGAGCAAGCGGGCTCCCGGCCGTCATCATACAGCGACCGCAATGCAACAGGGGTGCCCCACTTGGCACCTGTTACAGATAATGCTACAAGTAGTAATGATAAGCGGAAAGCTAGCTATGATGAGGATAGCCCATTTATGACAAGTAAGCGCATCCCTCGATCACCACAACATACACACGGTGGAGGAATTCGAGCAAGGTCATCACCGCCAGCTATAGAGGTAGAAGAACATACAGTTAGTCGTGATTCTAAGACCACCGAAACACCGAAGGGCGGCCAGCGGATAACAGTAACACCACTGATAGAGAGAATAGCTGCAAACCAGGCGACTACATCGGGGAAGTGTACTGTGGACTCCTTTGAACTGCTAGGAGGTAAAATCATGGAACTAATATCCATGATAAGCTCACAGCGACATGTCAACCAACAAATGAGATAGCTGTGTTCCAATATCGCCCAGCTACATAAAGAAGAGTCGAACCATCGCCGAGACGCGGTATCAGCAAAAAATAAACCGTCGAAAATGGTGCAGACATCGCCAGAACCAAAAGGTGCGAAGGAACAACACAGTCAGAGGAGGGAAAGGCTGGAGACAAGGAACTCTGAGAAGAAAGGCAAAGCCGAGGGTAAAGCGCAGAAGAAGAAAAAAGAACACCAGCAGACATCGGCGGAAGCAATAAAGAGAAATAGCGAAAGCATCTGCTGTGAAGGCGCACCTACGAAAGGACAGAACACCCTAGTATGTGGCAAACAGTCTCAGCAACAAAGAGGAAAGAGAGAGTACGTCCTGATGCGATTATAATCTCAAAAAAAGGAGATATCACATACGCTGACATGCTCAAAATGATAAAGGGACAACCGGAGCTTCAGAAACTGGGTGACAACGTACAGAAGATACGGAAAACTGTCAAAGGTGATTTACTCCTAACCTTAAAGAGAAAGACGGAGGGGGAAACCAATAAATATAGAGAAGATCTGGGAAGGGCTCTACAGGACAAAGCGTGTTTCAAATCACTATGCCAGATGAAGACAATAGAGTGTGGGGGTCTGGACGAGATAACCAAAGAAGAAATGTCCGAGGCAATCACAAAGCATTTCCCAAAGGTGACTGCCCTAACAACTAGCTCCATCATTAGCATGCGCAAAACGCAGGAAGGTACACAAGTAGCGCTAATCACCTTGTCTGTAACAGATGCAAACGTACTCTTGGACACAGGTCATGTACGCATAGGATGGGTAAGATGTCGACTTCGAGAAAACATTATACCAACCAGATGTTATAAGTGCCTCGACTTTGGTCACGTAGCCAGACAATGTAAGAGCGAAGTGGACCGGACTGGGGAATGCCTTAGGTGTGGAAAAAAGGCACATGTGGCGAGAGACTGCAAAGCTCCACCAAAATGATCTCTATGCGATATTAAAAGTGGAAATGACCATGGGACAGGCAGTTTTAAATGCCCAGCTTATAAGAAAGCAATACGTGTTAAAGTAAGAAAGTATGTTTAAGTGCATACAGATAAACCTCAACCACTGCGAAGGTGCGCAAAGTCTCATCGAACAAACCGCAATAGAAACGGGGGCAGACATCCTCCTGATAAGTGAGCCGTATAGGATACCTGAAGGAAACAACAGATGGGCGGCAGATGCATCAAAAACTGTGGCAATATGAATATGTGGGAACACACCTTTCGAGCGCAAAGCTGCAGTACCACAAAACGGCTTTGCATATGCCAAAATACTTGGCACCCACTTCTATAGTTGCTACGCTCGCCCGAGCGCTACCACAAACGAATTTGATGACTTCCTGAACAGGTTGGTCGAAGATGTCAGAGGAAAAACCCCTGTAATAATTGCTGGCGACTTCAACGCCTGAGCAGTGGACTGGGGTAGTAAAAGAACAAATATAAGAGGAACAGTAGTGTTAGAAGCTTTTACGGCGATGGACATGATTCTGCTCAATCAGGGCAACGCAAATACCTACACTAAAGGAAATGGGGGCTCAATTATAGACATAACATTCGCAAGCAGATCCCTCTCCAGGAAACTACGTTGGTATGTCTCGGAAGCACTTACGTTAAGTGATCACAAGGCACTCATGATAGAGTGCACTAATCCGGAACATACAAGAAGAGCACAAGCTCCAAAAGCCCAACGAAATGGCTGGAGCGTGAACAAAATCGACCACAGCATGATGGAATACACCATAAACCAAATGGCACCTCTCCAAGGATCAGCAGCACAACAGACGAGGCATGTTATGGGGAGTCTGAAAAATATTTGTGATGCAGCAATGCCGAGGAAAAAACATGGGGCTAGCAGGAAACCTGTTTATTGGTGGAATAATAGCATGGCTGAACTGAGGAAAGACTGCATAAAGCTAAGAAGACTACAACAGAGAGCAAAGGGAAAACCTGACTTCCAGCAACTACAGCAGAACTACAAATTGAAACGTAAAGAATTCAGGAAAGCAATCTCTGCTGCAAAAAGTAGTGGATTTAAAGCACTTGTGGAGGATATTGAAAATAACCCATGGGGAATGGCTTATAAGATAGTATTGAGGCGTTTGAACAATGGAGCAGCAATCGTCCCAGTATGCCCCATCATCATGGCGAACATCGTCTCAACCCTGTTTCCAGCGCAAGAAGCACCAAAGCTATGCCGAAGCTATGACTGTAGACAGGAAATAATCGCAGAAGTAACCATAGATGAGGTAATAAGTGAGGCAAAAAGAATAAAATCCCACAAGTGTCCTGGCTTGGATGGAATACCCAACTTAGTGCTGAAAACAGCAGTGCTCCCACAGCCTGTTATTTTCAGCGATATGTTCACCAACTGTCTGAAAGAAGGAGTGTTCCCGGAACGCTGGAAACGTCAACGATTAGTGCTTCTTCCTAAGGGTGACAAACCACCAGAATTACCCTCTTCATATCGACCTCTGTGCATGCTAGACACTGCGAGAAAGTTACTGGAGAGAATTATCTGCATGCGATTGGAGCCGTATCTGGACAGGCTGCATGGAAACCAGTATGGATTTCGGAGAGGTCGCAGTACAGTAGACGCTATAGCTGCAGTTTGCGAAATAGCGCAAAGTGCTCTGTCGGGCACGAGATGGAAGGGAGGCGCTAAAGAGTACTGCGCAGTAGTTACCTTGCACATTAGAAAAGCGTTTAACTCCGCGAACTGGGAGAAGACATTAAATGCCTTAGCGGGCCTGAAAATACCCCTTTATCTGCAGCGTATGGTGAGAAATTACTTTGAAAACAGAGTAATATTTTATGACACAGATGATGGACCGAAGGAATATCGAGTAGCAAGAGGCAATCCACAAGGATCTGTATTGGGGCCGGTCCTGTGGAATGTGATGTACGACGGAGTTCTAAGGA
The DNA here is from genome assembly GCA_920105625.2 of Clusia tigrina. NCBI lineage: Eukaryota > Metazoa > Arthropoda > Insecta > Diptera > Clusiidae > Clusia > Clusia tigrina. The sequence goes on from CAKKTE020000572.1 coordinate 1,436,272, forward strand.
TCCAAAAACCGACGGGTGTCAGTATTGTTGGCTATGCCGATGATATAGCTGTCGTAGTAGTTGCTAAAAGGCTGGAGCAAATTGTTGCGAAATGCAATGAAACCATAGGTATGGCTTCAGAAAAACGATCTTCAGCTGGCAGACAACAAAACGGAAGTGATGCTGATGAGCAGCCGGAAGGTGATGGAGACTATGACGATCCGTGTGGGAGAGCACAATATTACGTCCTCTCCAAACCTCAAATACCTTGGAGATGTACTGGATAGCAGGCATAATTTCAGAGACCATATGAGATATGCCAGCGAGAAAGCCTCACGAACCTGTGCTAGGTTAGCAAGGATCATGCCAAACATAGGTGGTCCAAAACAACCAATAAGAGAACTTCTCACAAGCGTCACAAAGTCGATGCTCCAATACGCTGCTCCTATATGGGCCTCTGCCACTAAACATAAGTCATATATGAAGAGTGCAGTATCCGTATACAGGCTGTCGTCGATAAGAGTGAGTTGCGCGTTCAGAACGGTATCAGATGATGCAGCTAGCGTCATTGCTAACTGCTGCCCAGCCGATATTGTCGCTAGAAAGAAAAAACAGGCATACATGTCCCGGAAAAATATGGATAACGGACACTCGGCGGAGAAGATCGACGAAGAACGCATCGTAGAATGGCACCACAGATGGGATAACTCGTCAAAAGGCCGCTAGACCTATGAAATGATACCAGATATCAAAACATGGACAACGAGGAAACATGGTGAGTTGAACTACTATCTGACGCAACTCATATCGGGCCATGGGTGTTTTAGGAATTACTTGCATAAATATAAGCATGTGGACTGTCTATATTGCGCCAATGAAATTGAGGATGCGAGGCACGTTCTCCTGGAGTGCGTAAGGTTTGCAACACAAATTCACCACCTCGAAATATTGATGCGGAGGCCCCTAACCCCGACCGGATTGATACAGTTTATGCTCAGCTCTGAGAAGGCATGGGAAGAAGCCAATAAGATGGTCGTGCAGATAATGACAAGGCTACGACGGGACGAGCAAATAGCTCGATCAATAGCATGAACAATTAGTAATTGAACACACCTGCCCGGCGAAGCAATACCTTAATTGGCAAGTACCGACGGGAATACAGGATAGAGTGCGAAAGGGGGGTGGTTTAGTACGTAGGCACAAATAATAATTTATGAGTGAATCGTACATACGCTCAGCACGGGCTGACAGTATCTTCAGAAGATTAACACCCCTTGGCCGAAGCCTAAAAAAAAAAAAAAACACACACACACACACATACATACATACAGGGTCAGGGGGGATAACCTTAAGGTAAAGCTCCTGACAGCCACTCACCAGGGAGTGGCCAGGACGATCCTTACAGATAATTCCGTCAAGAAGACTCACTGCCTCCACGTGGCGACCCTGGGCAATGGTGTGCCAGCACCCGCTGGACACTAGCTGAAGTGAGTAGCGAACCAGTCAGCGATGACCCCGATGGGGCGGTTGGCTGGGCAACGTGGGACACAGATCTACGAGGAACCGACGTGGGACATCGTGGGACGCCGCGGCACCAACGTGGGACACCGACGGATCGTCGTGGCATTGCGAAAAACCCAAGAGTGTCAGACCCATGACGGGCCCCATATCTTGGTCAGCGGTACCCCACGACTTTTGGACTGCTGCGAATTTTGGTGGAGGGCAAGTACGGCCCAGTAAGTCCGAGACCGGTAAGGCCTTAATTACGATATACCGGGAAATGTGAGGACTTTGATGCTGCGGGCTGACGATAGTGGTATGCTGTCACTTCAGTATGCAAGGGTGAAACGTTGCAGAAATGGCTGGCAGCTTAATGCCACTGTCGCCCCCGTCCCGTTAAAACCATGGCAGGTCTCGGGGAGCGCTCTATGTCTCGTCACCATTAAGTTGGCAGTGCAGGTTCCGATGTCACATTCCCGATTAACCCTGGTCTGGCACTGAACGTAAGTACTCATGAGGTCTTACGTCAACCCTTGCATGGCCTCCCTGCTGCGGCATAGATAACCATTGGACCAAGAAAGCAACTGTACAACGATCATAGATAGCGGCCACGAGCGGGGACCACATTAAAACAAAATGTACACCATACAAACACAACAGGGAAAGAAAAATAATGCGGAGAAGGATCCCTTCAGTAAGAGATCCGCTCTTCCAAGGAGTCCGGAATGGACGAAGGATGTGGTGCGGAGAAATTCACTGGCAGACCCCAGTGAGCTCCGACCTACATCGGCTACGAAAACCGATGCAATGGCGCTTCATCCCCCAGACGAAGTCGTTGCTAAAGGCAAGATGGCGGTGTTGGAGTGGCACGTCGAGGCTTTAATTGCCTTCGTGGGCCCACGTCATAATATAGTGCATGTGCACTATTGCGCACAAACGTAGTGTAGCACAAAGTCTACCTACGCAAACTACATATCCAAACCATACCAATACATAAGACACACCCATCCGCTGCACTGCAACACTATGACACTTGACATGTGCAGTGTAATTAGAATCCTGGCGTGCGGTCATTGGTGGATTGGTTTGTTTTACAATTGAGTGGAATTTGAGTTAGACTTAAGCGAAAGGAATTAGAAATAAACAATTAAATTAATCGAGATTTGTTATCGAGTTTGTAACTCAAATAAAACATATAAAAACCCTGCTCGGGAATTAAACTAATCAGTTTCCAACTGGCAACTCAAACATTTGCATTTTTCTTGCAAACAGCCTTTCTTCGGCTTCAGCCTTTCTTCGGCTCAGTTAGAATTTGCTCAATGGCGTCTTGCCGAGCAACGCTCTAATATATAATATATAATATTTATCATATATTTCTCGCACACAATATACGTGCATTACATGGCGATCCTGCCAAACTCGAGCTTGTAGATCTTCCTATACGGTATTGTATCCTGCAAGGAAACTGTTATCCAGTTCTGATGCCAAACTCGCTCCTGCAGATTTTCTGAAATACTTTTGAATTTTTCCGAATTGAGATATGATGGCTAACATCGAAGAAGCGATTGAGGTCAACGGCAAAATGCTCGTACCCCAACACATTAAAGCCACTGGCGAATATCATTTTCCTTCGGCTTCAGATGAAAGATTTGGCCACAAAACACTCTACGGTGCAGACTACGATGACGCCGATTTGACGATGAGGTACGTCCTCCACCTCCACCATATGTGCAAGCTATTGGAGCAGCACATACGAGATGGATTTTCATACAATCAGATTTCGAAGAATCAGAGTCGCAGTTAACAACTGGAGGCGCCAGCAAGCGTTCTCAACAGAGATTCAATGAATTCTTAACCAATTATATATAAGTTACTAGTTAAGCCAAAACTAATTACATACATTTACAACAATTTAAATAGTTTCTAGTTTTACAAATCATTATACTATGTTGGTTATTTTTGTTTAAAGACAAAAAATAAATAATAATAATAATTTAATTAAATAACTTATTGGAATGATACAAAAGCATTAAATTTATATCACAAATTCACACAACTTTGATAAGTTTCTTAGAGCATAAATTTTTTTTCAAACCTTACTTTTATGGACGGAAATTTACAGTGGTGACAGACCACCGACCGTTAGTCGCATTGTTTACACTCAAAACCCCATCTTCCAAGTTAACCAGAATAAGGTTAGATTTGTCCGACTATGATTTCGACATTATATATAAAAAGGGAAAAATAAACACCAATGCGGATGCACTGTCAAGAATTAAAATCGATTCTGACATACTAAAATCAATGATCCCGAAAGAAAACGATGAATCCGTTAACAAAGCATTAGTAATTACGAGGGGCATGTCTGCTAAAAAGAGCACAGACATAAATCAGGAGAAATGTAGCTCTCATTCGAAGTCTGATCAACTTCACATTTGGGACTGCACGTCCATATCTGACGTCAGGAATGTAAGAAAATTGAAATTTGTATTTATGAGCAATAAGAAGGGTACCCATATTAAAATAAATAAAGATGAGATACTTGTGATAAGCAGTGATACTCCATCGAACCCAGGTTCGCTATTGGAAAAACTACTATCAAGAATAAACAAGTCAAATATTAAAGAACTAGCGCTAGATGAGAATGATGATATATTTAGGTACGTACCGAAAGAAAAATTAAAAGAGGAATATAATAAGTTGCAACAGAAGGATAAAGAAAATAATGAAAGCTCAAAGTTGAATATATTGATATATAGAAGTCCCCACAGAATAGTAGATAACGTAATTATGTATAAACTAATCGCAGAATATCACGATTCGCCTTACGGAGGGCATTTTGGTGTAAGAAAAACCGTCTTAAAATTGAAACAAAAATACGTTTGGAAGAATATGGGAAAAATGGTGAACAATTTTATCACAAATTGTAAACATTGTGCTAAGAATAAACAAATACGACATACGAAAGAACAGATGGTGGTGAATGCCTACACCTGTAGCAAGGAGTGATCCCTCAGTTCCAAAAAACACATCTTTTTGGAAACTTGGGGAACAAATCGCGTTACTAGGTGAAATGCTGGAAGATGGAAAGAGGCGCACAATTCATCAACCAATGCGGGACGCGATTGAGAGCATCAGGGCGCTCTATGAGCTCTCAGCAATAGAAGCGAAGGATGAAGCTGCCAAACAAATCATAAGAAGGCACAACTCGTCCCAAACATCGCCGTATTTTATACCAGGAGCAGATCAGAAGCGGAAAAAAAACACACTGATCTAGAGACGCCCCCAACGAAGCGGGTAGCTACACCAGTTGGGAAAAAGGTCACCAACCGGCACCACCCCGAAGTCACGGAGAAAAAGGGGCGAGAAATCTCCGCGGCCAAACAAAGCGAGGACACACATGCGCAACCAAACAAGGAACAGGAATGGACAAAAGTTCAACACAAGAAGCAGAGGTTCCGACCAAGAACGGACGCACTGATAATCACAGCTACGTCCGGACAAACGTATGCGGAGATCCTTCGGACCATTAAGGGGAATGGTGCGCTGAAGGAACTCGGTGAAAACGTGAAGGCGGTGCGGCGCACAGCAAATAACGAGCTGCTGCTTGAACTGAAGCGAACCCCGGAAAGTAGCGCCGCGATGTACCAAGTTGCAGTGGTGGGCATCTTGGGCGAGAAGGCTAAAGTCATGGCGAAGACTCGCTCTATAACGGTTCAGCTAAGGGATCTCGATGAGGTCACAACAGTATCGGAAGTGTGCGACGCATTGCATAAGCAGTGCGACATAAAACGTCCGGACGAGACTTCAGTTCGCAGTTTGCGAAAGAGCCACCATGGTACGCAGACAGCCTACGTCTGCCTGTCGGACGACGATGCAGCAAAGGTGCTGAAGGTGCAGCGGATACGCATCGGCTGGGTCTTGTGCCGAGTACGCGAGAGCATTTCTCCCTCAAGATGCTTCAAATGCTGGGGCTACAACCACCTAGCACGTAATTGCAAGGAGACGGTAGACCGCAGCAACGAATGTAGAAAATGTGGTGAAGAAGGACACCTAGCGGCGGCATGCATCAATAAAGAAAAATGTGCGCTATGCAAAGGAGGTCACGCAGCTGGCAGCTCCCGCTGTATGGCACGTCAAAAGGCGGTGCAGAGAGGTGGGCGATGAAAATCGTACAACTCAATCTTAACCACTGCGTTGCGGCACAGGACTTGTTGCGGCAAACCGTTTACGAGGGGCAGTTCGACCTTGCCATCATAAGCGAACAGCACCACAACATGAGAGGATGTCACTGGACACCGGACGCGAGCAGCAAAGCGGCGTTATGGACGCTCGGAAGTAGGATGCACCAAAACAAACCGAATGCACCCAACTCTGGTTTCACCTGGATAAAGCTCGACGGAATATATTTTTTCTCGTGCTACGCTCCGCCGAGTATGGACATAGCGCTTTTTGAACGAATGCTGACGAAACTGGTCGCAGAAGCGAGAGGTAAAACTCCAGCACTTATCGCGGGAGACTTTAATGCTTGGTCAACAACATGGGGCAGCAGGAGCACAAACCGCAGGGGCAGAATGCTGATAGAGTGTCTTGCCACGTTGGATGTTGAACTCCTAAACAATGGGCAACATACATTTGAGGCAGGGGCGAAACGGTCTGCGGTGGATCTTACCTTCGCTCACAACTCGATCGCGCGCACTGCCACATGGAGCATTGGGGATTTCCACACTCACAGCGACCACAGAGCTATCGTAATCGAGCTGAGGCACAACATGCAGCCGTCCCGAGTAATTAAAGTACAAACAAAAGGTTGGAGACAACACGCATTTGATGCTGAAGTCTTTCAACTGGTTTGGGGTGAGGGAGAGACCTCGGATGATGGAGCCACAAACATGGCCACGGACATTAGACGCCGGCTAAGCGCTGCATGCGACGCCGCCATGCCGAGAAGGACGAGCGTGCCATCCAGGAAGCCGGTTTACTGGTGGACTGAGGAAATCGCTGAGCTCAGAAGACGCTGTAAGAGTGCGCGCAGAAAGGCGCAGCGCGCACGGCCCCGGTCCCACCTTATATGGCAACCACTATGGGCCGCCTACAAAGATTGCCGGCAGCAGCTCAAGAAAGCCATCCGCAGCAGCAAGGAGGCCTGTTTCAAGGAACTGAGGGATAGCGCGGATATCGATCCCTGGGGTAAAGCGTATAAGGTGGTGATGAGCAGAGTCAAAGGACCGAGAGCACCGCAACCCACCGATGCCGCGATCATGCGCAACGTGGTAACAACACTCTTTCCCCCACAGGGGGAACGGGTCCACCACTATCACCCTTCTATTGAAACAGAAGTCATCCCTGCGGTGACAGTGGACGAAGTGCTGTTGACGCTTCGGAAAGTGTCCGACAGCACGACTCCTGGGTTGGATGGTATTCCCAACGTTGCGATGAAGTCAGCCATAAGGGCGGATCCCGACACATTTGCGAGAATGTACACCGCATGCCTCAATGAAGGCATATTTCCTGAGGTCTGGAAACAACAGAGACTGGTGCTGCTATTGAAAGCTGGAAAGCAGCCTGACCAGCCATCCGCGTATCGCCCACTATGTATGCTCGACTCCCTGGGTAAAGTGTTGGAGAGCATCATTGTTCAGCGACTGCACGAAACGCTCGAGGGACCTAGGGGCTTATCCCCGCGGCAATTCGGATTCCGCCAGGGCAAGTCTACTGTTCACGCGATTCAGATGGTAATGAACATTGCACGTGATGCGACGAGCGGAGAAAGGTGGAAAGGTGGCGACAAGAAATACTGCGCAGTGGTAACACTTGATGTCAAAAATGCGTTCAATTCGGCGAGCTGGTATCTAATACTGCAGGCGCTGAGTGACTTCAATATACCGTGCTACTTGCAGCGAATTATTGAGGACTACTTCGAGGGCAGAGTGCTTCTCTACGACACTGATGACGGTGTAAAGCGTCACAAGGTCTCCCGTGGCGTCCCACAAGGCTCGGTGTTAGGACCAACATTGTGGAATGTGATGTATAATGGCGTTCTGACGATGGATCTCCCAAACGATACGACGATGGTTGGCTATGCAGATGACGTCGCACTGGTGGTAGTGGCGAAGGATATTGTCACACTAGAGATGCGGTGTAGCGATGCGGTGTCAAAAGTCACGAGGTGGCTGGAGTGAGCAGCGCAGAAAACGGAGACGGTCCTCCTGACCACACGGAAAAAACTGGAGACTTTCTCGTTCATGGTTGGTCACCACGAGATAGTATCACGGCCATATCTGCGGTATCTCGGCGTGCTTATTGATGCACGGATGTCTTTCAAGGAGCATCTGCTAGCGGTCAGTGAAAAGGCCGCTAAGGTAAACGGCGCGCTCTCACGCATCATGTCGAACATCGGAGGACCACGCTACAGCAGAAGGAAACTTCTAGCAAGGGTCACGAGCTCCATACTGCTGTATGCTGCACCAGTATGGGCAGACGCGACGGAGAAGGCGTCATATTTCGCTGGCATCCGGGCAACGTATCGCTGCAGTGCATTGAGAGTGGCTAGTGCATTCCGCACGGTTTCGGATGATGCTATCCTAGTGATTGCTGCTATGCTACCAGTGGACATCCTGACCTCCGAATGCCAACGCACGTTTACTGCAGGCGCACATGCATCTAAGGTGGATGCACGTCATCGGAGCATCATGATCTGGCAGCGACGCTGGGAGAGAGCCGATAAGGGAAGATGGACATTCGCCATGATCCCAAATATCACCGCCTGGATAAGTCGCAAACATGGAGAGGTGGACTTTTACACCACCCAGTTGCTTAGCGGACATGGCTGCTTCAAGCAATACCTCCACCGCTTCAAGTATGAGGAGGACCCGTTTTGTCCCAATTGTCCACACGAAATCGAAGACGCGCGGCATGTCCTAATGCACTGTCCCCGTTTTTGCCACGTACGAGCTGAGGTGACGGAAGCCTTTGGAGAGGTTCCAACCGTGGATAACATTGTAGCACACATTTGTGAGACACCATCCAAATGGCGAGCCTTTCAAGATGCAGCGGCGAAGATCATGATTGAGCTTCGCCGCATTGAGCGAGGGAGAAACGCTGACCGCGCAAGCGTGCGCGATGCGATCGTGAACAGTAGCGAATCCTCTGCAACAAGGACGGATGGTTGACTAAGACCAACGACTGACGGTTGAGCAATTATGCAGGGGGGGATGCCCCGACACTGGGGGGATGCCCCGACACTGGGGGGATGCCCCGACACTGGGGGGATGCCCCGACACTGGCGGCCGAGAAAACGGTAACCCGGCCAAATCCTAAGACCCATAAGCCTACGGCTGGAAAGGCGGAGGGTGCAAAAGTTGGGTGGACCACAGTTCGTTCCAGACCCCAAGCGAAGCGGAAGGGCCGGAAGCGTAAGCCAGCGCGCCCCGATGCCATCGTCATCAGGGAAACTGGCACGGTGAGCTACGCGGACATCCTCCGCAAGATCAAGAGGGACCCGCAGCTGTCAGAGCTGGGAGAGAGCGTCCGCAGGATCCGAAAGACGGCCAAGGGTGAACTGCTTCTGGAGTTGAGCGTGGCGGCAGATCCGAAGACACCCCAGTATCATGAGGCGGTGGCGACTGTCCTGGGAACCAGTGTGGAGGTGCGTAAGCTCACGCAGGAAACCCTAGTGGAGGTGAAAGACCTGGACGAAGTCACCACGGTGGAAGATGTCCACGAGGCGCTGTGTACAGCCAATCTCTCGGAGAGACCTCCCGTGGATGCAATCCGGTCTCTCAGGAAAGCGTACGGTGGAACACAGACAGCGGTCATCAGTCTGTCGCTCCAGGCAGCCGCAGCCCTTCTGAAAGCTGGCAGGCTGAGAGTCGGATGGACCTCATGCCGGGTGCTCGAAAAGGTGACTCCCCTGCGTTGTTACAAATGTATGGAGTTCGGCCACACCGCGCAGAAATGCGGTAGCAAGGATGATTGGCGCCACAAGTGCTACAGATGCGGCACAGAGGGCCATAACGCACGGGAGTGCGACAAGGCCCCCACGTGTGCCCTTTGTAAGGCCAGCGGCCGCAAGGATGTGGAGCATCCGACAGGATGCAGCTCATGCCCATCCTACAAGCGAGCCGCGGAGAAGAGGTCCAGGCGCAGGAGATGAGGTTGTTCCAACTCAATCTCAACCACTGCGAGGCTGCACAGGATCTCCTGGAGCAGGCCGTTAGGGAACAGATGGTCGATGTTGCAGTGCTTAGCGAGCCGTATAGGCGCAAGCACCAAGCAGTATGGGCCGAAGACACCACTGGTGGTGCCGCACTTTGGGTGTGCGGAACCAAGCCTATACAACTGAGCAACATAGAGAGAAGCGATTGCTACGTCAGAGTGACCATTGGAGGAACCACGGTGTACAGTTACTACATGCCGCCGAGCCTAACTGCGGACGAGTTCGAGTCAGTGGTAGACAGACTTGCTCTGGACGCGCAAGGCAGGAAGTCCGTAGTGATTGCCGGCGACTTCAACGCATGGGCAACTGAATGGGGTTGCGCCCGAACCACACCGAGAGGTCATATTCTCATGGACGCGCTTGCGGCTCCATGAGACGGCGGAGGACAGGCCCGTGGCCGAAAGGCTGGAGAGCGGACGCCCTCGACGACGGCGCACTCGAAGTCATGTTGGAGGACTTTGAGCTGCAAGGCAGTGCGGCGGAAATGGCGAACCAGCTAGCGAGCCAGCTAGAGAGCGCCTGCGATGCGGCGATGCCCAGGCGGGCCTATGGTGGAAACTATAAATCCGTTTATTGGTGGACGGACGAGATCGCCGGCCTACGCAAGGAATGCCACGCAGCAAAGCGAAGGCACCAGCGTGCAATAGGCAACCCAGACTGCCTGCAACTGCGCCAGTTGTACAAAGAGGCTAAAAGAAGGCTGAAGACGGCCATAAAGGCGAGCAAGCGTAGGAGTTTCACCGAGCTATGTGCACAGGTTGAAGACAACCCGTGGGGCACGGCATATAGGCTCGTGATGAAAAAGCTCCCCTGCCACAGGCAGCCAGCCCCAAGCTGCCCAAACTTGCTCAAACGCATTGTGGGAGAGCTCTTCCCAGTGCAAAATTATGTGCCTGATCAGTTCTCTCCCGAGCTGGGCGAAGAAGTACCCAGTGTAATGACAGAGGAGGTGTTGCGGGCGGTTGGAAAATTTGGGGACCAGAAGGCACCTGGCCCAGATGGAATTCCCAACCGAGTGCTGAAAACCACAGCTGCACTACACCCAGAAACACTGAGGTCACTTTACGACGCCTGCCTTAAGGAAGGAGTCTTCCCGAAACGGTGGAAAAGGCAGCGGTTGGTATTGATACCTAAAGCCGATAAGCCAGCAGAGGACCCATCGGCCTACCGTCCCCTGTGCATGTTGGACACAGCAGGGAAGGTCCTGGAGCGGATTATATGGGACCGGGTCGACGAGGCGATAGTGGATGCTGGAGGACTGGCGAGGCGCCAATATGGCTTCCGAAAGGCCAGATCCACCGTGGACGCCATTGACGAACTCGTCCAAACGGCGAAGGAGGCGATTCAGGGCCAGAGATGGAAGGGGGGTGCCAAGAGGTATTGCCTCGTGGTCACCCTCGACGTCAAGAACGCTTTTAACTCGGCCAGCTGGGCGCGCATAGCAGAAGCGTTGGCAGAGTTCAAAGTTCCCATCTACCTAAGGCGAATCATCACTAGTTATTTTAGCGACAGGATGCTATTATATGAGTCCGATAGAGGTGTAGAAACGTACAAGATCACCGGCGGAGTTCCCCAGGGGTCTGTACTGGGGCCACTTCTCTGGAACGTTATGTACGATGGCATTCTCCGCATACGGGTGCCCGATTACGTTAAAATAATCGGATATGCGGACGACATATCGCTAGTGATCACGGCGAAACACCTGGAGGAGGTAATAGCAGAGGCCAATCACACAGTGGCCACTGTTGGAAGATGGCTGGCGGATGTTGGACTGAAGCTGGCAGAACACAAAACGGAGGCTATCCTTGTGTCAGGTCGAAAGGTACAAGAGGTGGTGGAGATTAGGGTTGGTGACTGCACCATTACCACGACTCCACATCTCAAATACCTAGGCGTCTGGATTGACGCAAGACTGACGTTCAAGGAGCACTTTCGGCGATTAGGTGAGAAGGCAGCGCGGACATGTTGCCAGCTCTGCCGGATAATGCCAAACCTCGGAGGGCCACGGCACTGGAAAAGACGCCTCATCTCAGTGGTCGTCAAATCCATAATCATGTATGGAGCGCCCATATGGGCTGAGAAGTCGAGCGTAAAGGCGTACGTTCGCACCATAGAGGCGGCGTATAGGAGATGTGCGCTCCGCACGATCTCAGCACACCGTACTGTGTCTGCAGACGCCGCGCTGGTGATAGCCGGTATGATCCCGCTGGACCTGCTGGCCAAGGAGGCGTGGAGCCTATACTACGGCGAAATTACGCACGAGCTGAGTGCGGAAGATCGCGTAGCAGGCATTAGGCAAAGCACCATACAGGAGTGGCAAGCCCGATGGGATGCATCCGAAAAGGGCCGTTGGACGAGGAGGTTGATCCCTGATCTCCAACGCTGGATGGATAGGTCGCATGGCGAGGTGAACTATCACGTCACACAGCTGCTGACCGGCCACGGAGGTTTCCGGGCGTACCTACACAGATTCCGGCTGGAGGAATCCCCCTGCTGCGACAATTGTGGAGGCACGGAGCCCATGTTCTTTTTTCATGTCCACGATACAGCGGTGCCAGAGCGGTACTGCAAAGAGTCTGCGGAGAACCTGTGACACCGGACAACCTAGTGCACTATATGCGCGAGTGCCCGGAGAAATGGGACGTGGTGTGTGACACCTCGGCCGCAATTATGCGAGACCTCCGCCACTTGGAGTGGCGGCGACGTTCAGGGAATCAATAGGAGGGGTCCGTTGACCAACCCACTCCCAGACGAAGTATTGCTTAATGGCTATGTACCGTCTGGGAGGCGTCTGAGGAGGTGGTTTTAGTGGGTAAGAGCCCCACACTACTGGTGCGAGAGCGCCCAGTGTCTGTTTGCAGATTTCCACCTCCGAACCAATCAAAAAAAAAAAAAAAAAAAAAAAAACACACACACACACACACATATATATATATATATATATATATATATATATATATATATATATATATATATATATATATATATATATATATATATATATATATATATATATATATATATATATATATATATATATATATATATATATATATATATATATATATATATATATATATATATATATATATATATATATATATATACTAGCTGTACCCGGTGCGCTTCGCTACCCCTGTATTGTAGGGGTTTAATTAACCACAGATATTTTCAAATAAATTTAACAGTCATTGCTATGGTTATTAGTAAACTTTGGTTACATTGAGATTAGTAATTAGTCAAATAGACGCGATCAAAGTTAAAACTTTAATGGCTGCAAACATTGCTCCCGTTTGGTGAAATAGTATTTATTCTTACGGCAGCCAATCAGAAGCGTTCTTAATTAGTGAAATGAGTTGCCATATACATAACTTTAATTGTAAGTATGTAAATGATATGGTAAGCTTAAGCTATAAGGTTTTGTTATTTCTAAACCTTCCCAGATCCACAACGAACAACCTCTGAAAATTCCATCAAGATTGGTCCAGCCGTTCTCGAGCCTTAGCGTCACTAACAATCAATCATTCATTTTTATATATACCCGTATAGATATATATATATATATATATATATATATATATATATATATATATATATATATATATATATATATATATACATATATATATATATATATATATATATATATATATATATATATATATATATATATATATATCTTCCAAATTGAATACATAATTACACCAACCGATAGCGTAAATACCCGACTGCAGAAAGGTGAACACCCATTGTTTGGACTTTGGACGCTAAGTCCCAAACTCTTTCTGATAATTGGCCTTGAATGGTGGTGAGATTGGATAAATGCATGTTGTAGTGTTCTATATTATTAGTGTAGTGTGATCGGTGCTGGCCTTGATCCATTTAGAGAATGTCAGTAGCATTGGCCAAGCTGACATATGAGGTTTGTACTGAGCTTGAGAGAGTTTTATAGCCGTGAATTGTGATAAAACTGGGTTTCAGAAGATGGTTGTAGCTTCAGCATTCCCGATCCTTCTAATGTTAATTGCAGGGTTTCACCATCACATACTGCACTCAAGCGAGTGACAAATTTCAAGGCGTAGGTCCACTCGTTCTTGCGATCCATTTGAATTCAGGTTGAATTATCTTCAACTTAATCGTTGATGCAATCCCGTTGAGTATCGTTGGGAAACAGTTTAGCTACACATAAACATACATCAGACCCTCTGTTGTGTATCAGTTGGCATAAGTATGTATATGGTTTCATCAGTGTACAAGCCTCCAAATCAGCTGGACTCATGACAACGTATTGATCTCTGTGCGCGTTTATGGCTAGAAATCTGTTACAAGATTCTATTGTAGTCATTTTTTTATTAGGAATTGGTACCATCCGATACAGTTCGAATCTTTCGTCTGCAATTAATGGCAATGAGATTCTAAAAATGGCATGCTTGTTGGTTAAACCGCCTTCTACCTTCATTAATTTGTACAGTTGCAGTCAGTCCTCTTGATTCACTAGTATTTGGAGGAATGTCGGAAGATGAGTTTTTATCTTAAGAATTTCTTCTTGTAGTTGAATGGGTGATAGCAATAATGGGCTGATTTTGTTATGCTGTGTATCTGTCATAACATTCAGTGTTGGTGATTGGATTATTTGCAAGTGAGATGCTATCATGATGAGTTGGAGGGTCAGAGTGATGAAGTATTGAGTCAGCTTGGCTTGAAATTTTTCTCCTTCAATGTGATTTAAGGTTTTCATTATGTCATTGATTTGATTATCAAGGTTATCGAATTTTCGTTTGACTTCTATTTGATCTTGTTTGATCACGTCGATAGTAGATTCAATCACTGATATTTGGTTTTTTAGCAGGACTAATAGATGGCCTTCATTTCATGGTTTTGACATTGATTCTGCATATTCTGAGACGAAAACACCAAACGATGAGTTTGCAATATTTCCCACTTTATCCACAGCACCTCTTTTAAGTTGATGGGGAAACCATATCTTGTTATCCATTCGTAATGCAGCTGCATCATGCTCGAAGTAGACAAGAGTATCATGACAAGTAAATGCTTGCAGTTTTTGACATAACTGTCGTATACTGCTGATGCCCTTGGATAAAGTCATAAGTTCTGCCCAGTATGACTCTAGTTCGTAGTACACTACAAGTTTCCATTTTGAACTCTCGAAATGTGCTGCACCTATTCCTTCGAAGTAAATACCCAATTCCGTGTTGAATTTGGTGTTATCAATATGAGAAAATCTTATTGGACCTGGACATGAAAATTGGTATGATGAGTAATCCCAGCAATACTGTTGTGAGTCCGGTATGTCTTGTTTTTATTCGTTTTGTTGGTATTTCTACTTTTTGACCTTGACTCTCATGACTTGTTGGTTGGTCATGGATCCTATTATCAATTATGTATAGTAGTAGAGCTAGTTTATGGATTGCACGTTTCCAAGTTCCAGTAGCTGTTCTAACATCAGCTACTCGTACTGCTCCATCATCACCCTTATAGGTCCTTGTTATCCTTCCTAGTGGCCATTGATGAACTGGAACATGGTCTTCCTTGACTATTACCATGTCCCCTAGGTTGATGTTATTGTGCTGATGTGTTCACTTGGTTTTAGATTGAAGCTCGCATAAATATTCGTGCGACCACCGTTTCCAAAACTCATTTTTTATGTGGGATACGAGTTTCCACCTGGTCAGCAAATTTGAAGTTGACGGGATGTTATTTACATCGACTTGCGTGTTGAGTGGTTCTCCTATCAAGAATTGGCCTGGAGTCAGGGCGCCTAAGTCATTTGATTGATGAGTGTTTCCAGCTCTTTATAGGTTAGTGACGCTGTTGACACGCTCCTCACCAAAAGATGCTTCGCAGACTTCCCTGCTGCTTCCCACAGACCTCCGAAATGGAGGAATAAAGTTAAATTCCTTGTGTCGTCTTTTCCCTCTAATTTTTAATGCACCCAGAATGGTCCACAGTAGTCTACTCCAGAGTTAATGAAGGGGCGTGCTGGTGTAACTCGTGTTGCTATCAGGTTTCCCATTAATTGGTTTAGCAACTGAGGCCTTGCCCTGGTGCATCATATGCATTGCTGTACGGTTGATCTGGCCGATGATTTGCCTTTTATGGGCCAGTACCTTTGCCTTATTATGGCCAGCAAGGCTTGAGGTCCACAGTGTATATTCTCGATGTGAGTCATCTCAAATAGTACTTTTCTTAAGGGATCATGATACGGAATGAGCATTTGATGTTTTGCTTCATAAGGTACTAGTGATGCTTCCAATCGTCCTCCAACTCGCAAAATGTTTGTATCATCTAAAAATGGTGATAGGCTCTTCAGTGTACTCGTCCCCTCGATATCGTTGTGTTTCTTGAGGTACATGATGTCGTCATTGAAATCAGATCTTTGCATAGCTTGAACAATGATTCTTAATGCATCAACATAACAACGTCAGGTGGGTTATCCTTGGAGCTAAAATGACCCCACTGTTCTGCTAATGTCAAACCTTGAATAGTAGCTACCCTGTTAGCTACAAATGTTTGAAATGATGAGGAGGCTGAATTGATCCAAGACAGAACTATTTGTGAGTCTATCCACAAGAAGTTACGACAGTCCTTTAACCGTAAATCATTTTTTACCCTTGCTGCCAACTGTGAGCTGTACTGCTGCGCATAGTTCCAAGCGAGGCGATGTTTGTAGCTTAAGTGGAGCTACGCGTGATTTGGCACATAACAACCTCACTACCTTCCTTCTTTGACGATAGATCTGATATAAATTGCTGCTCCTTCTTTGACGATAGATCTGATATAAATTGCTGCTCCGAAGGCCTTTCCTGATGCATCGGAGAAGACGTGAAGTTAAATTGATGTTGGGATCCCACTTCTATGAATGTGTCGTGGAATTTAAAGTTGTCCAATTCTTGCAATGTGCTGCGAAAACGCTCCCATCTTGTATGTAATTCTGCTGGTAAAGCTTCATCCCAACTAATTTTTAATTGCCATAATGCTTGTATAAAGATTTTAGCTATAATTACAACTGGAGCTAGAATGCCAAGAGGATGAAATAATCTTGGCTCGTCTGAGGTGAATGACCGCTTGGTAATTCTTTTAACGGGGTTGAGATTCACCTTTACACAGAATTGGTCAGTGTTTGGCAGCCATATCAGGCCCAGGGTTTTTATTGAATCATTCTTGTCGTTAGTAAAATCCAAATTAACTTCCTGGTCACCTTGTGGAATGTCCTGCAGGAGTTCAGGGTGATTTGCACACCATTTGCGTAGATTGAACCCATTCAACATAGTTGCGAGTTGCCGAGTGTCTGATCCACCAAGACCATCGTCGACATAAAAGTTATCCTAAAGCATCTGAGCACCTAGTGGATACCGGATGGCGTTTTCTGATGACATTTGTTTCACACATCTTGTGGCGAGGTATGGTGCCGATCTTTTCCCATATGTGACATTGTTAAGTTCGTAACGCTTCAGTGGTTTCTTAGGGTCGCTCCTGCATATGATCAGTTGATAATGACGATCTTCAGAGTGGACCAGTATCTGCCGATATATTTTTTCAATGTCGGTGGTGAATACAAATTTCGGTAGACGGAAACGTAGCAGGATTGAAAATAGTTCGGATTGTATGGTTGGACCTATGTGCATTATGTCATTGAGTGATACTCAATGATGATCGATGACATTTTTGAAGATGCGTCAAATACCACCCGCAGTTTTGTTGTGCTGCTGTCAGGTTTAAGTACACAGTGGTGTGGGATGAAGTAATTAGGTGAGAGTATTTCATTGATGTTAATCTCCCTCATGTGGCCTAAGGCTTCATAATTTTCCATAAACTCGATATATTGTTCACGAACGGCATTGTATTTAGATAATCGATATTCAAGCGCCAGGAATCTGTTGATTGCTATATCCCTTGAACTACCTAAAACAGCTGCATTCTCTACGAATGGTAATTTTACAATAAAACGCCCATCATTGGTTATAGTTGTATTTTGTATAAGATTATTTTCAAAAAGTCTTTCTGTTCAATTCGTCCAGTTTCCATAGCCGCTCAATAAGTTGGTTTGTATCATCATGACTATTTTCACCATTGCAGTGCTGAGGAGCACATATCCCTGTTGCTTCGACTCCTTCGAAGCTACTAGTGTTGTCGACTGTTGAGGGTGTGGTTCATACTTGACTTGTTTTACGGCTGGTTCGCTGCGATATCCTTCAGAATGTACTAATGTACTGTGACTGTGATTATACTTAGTACATTTTCTTGACATGCAATCCAATGTTTTTGCCGTATGCTCTCTTCGGCCGATTGCCTTGATAGACTGGAATCTCGTTTCAATAAACTTTAAGAATTGCCTTAGGGTGGGTAATTCCTTTGGCTTCTCCAATGACTGCTCATATGCAATCCGCGTGCCTTTGTCTAACTTCTTCACTAGGAGGTGGAGAATAATTGGATCCCAAGAATTCGTGTCTAAACCAAGGTTTCTTAATGCCAATAAGGTGTCCCGGGTTGTATCATGAAATCCCTTTAATGCTGTCGCTGATGGATAGACTGTTGAGTGTTTGTTGTGCCCAAATATTTTTTCCAACAGAGCTGAAGTTAGCAATCGCACATTGCTATATCGGTCCTGGAGTGATTCCCATGCAGTTTGGTAGTTATTCTCAGTTAGAGTGAGATGTCTAATTAATCGTTCTGCTTCTCCGGTCAAATTTGTTTTAAGATACCACATCTTCTGTATTGTTGGAAGTGACCTTTTATGGATCATTTCATTGAATAGATCATAAAATGGTTGCCACTTCAGGTAATCTCCATCGAATTTTGGAATTATTACCTTTGGCAAATGTTCGGCGAAGCATAAGAATTCTGTTACTAACATGCATCTTAAAGCATAAGAATCCAATATAACATCATTAAATCTCCGGGCTGCATTCCAATGTTCTATAAGGCTGGCCTTTGTAGTATAATATTGGCATGAATGGGGTGTGTTATCAGCCAATACATCGTCTACCATGCGTTGCACGAGTGAAATAACTGTCTTTTGCTCATGCACCATGTTAGGCAAATTAGTCTTTTGAAGCCTCTTCTCTATAGCTTTTGCTGAACGAGTTGGGCCACTAACTCCTTGTGGTTGAGTTATGCCCTTCTCTGCAGGTTCCGTTGAGCAACTTGGGAAACTAACTGCTTGTGGTTGAGTTATGCCCTTTGCTGTGAGTATTTGTTTGCTCTCCTTGATGTCTGCAAGGAAGTCTTGGTATCGGTTGCGCGTCGATGCGTATAGATCCGTCACAAATTATGGATGGTCATTAGCTGCCGTTGGATCCCTTCTTATTTGGTTATCGAAAGTTAACCATAGCTCCTCAATTTCTCTGGATTTCCTTTCAATATAGTCGAGTGTCTTCCGATCTTTCGGCGTCTTCTTATAGGATGCGATAGCCTTTTGGAGACCAATTGCATTGTCGTCTTGCAGACGGACGAGATCGTCGACAGTCGTCATTATTAACGCTCACACTATTTTGCTCTTGCTTTTTAAGTATCGTGTTTTGTAGCATCCTTTGTGCTTGAAATAAAACCCATTGATGAATTGCGATAAAACTGAATGCTCACACTGTTGTGCTCTTGCTGAACAATTTTATGGCCTGTACGAGTATACGAGTATCTCTTGTCCTTCTACCACGTCGGGGTCACCAAATCTAAATACAGCCTCGTTTGACTGTAGTGATGTATTCCTTATCGACGTCTCATACAGGTACCAATATGAGACTAGGAATGATAATTTGATTGTTCAAGCACTTGAATCTGAAAAATCCGTCACTGAAAGAAAATACTCAGTTTTCTTGTTGATAAAGAATGAAAGAGTGATTTGTTTATTGAAATTCATCGTCTTAAATAATAACTTATTGCTAATATCATCAATAATAATTAATAAGTACTAAAAGTAAATATCAGCAGAATATAACAGCAGAGCATAGCAGCATGTGCAAGTTCAATCAAACATTTCAATGCCACCCAAATGCTTACTCGTATATTGCATTTTTGGGAATGCACCTAATGCTTGCGCAGGTGTCATTTGAGCCTCAATGCTACTGCACGCGCAGACTGCATATTCCTTGTTGTTGTTGTGAGTGCAAACGCACGGATACATACAAATATACTTTGCATATTAAACATTATGTTACAGTTGAAGGTTGTGCGATTAATATTTGTATGAATTCGTACAACATCTGTATACTAGTATGTATACGTTTATATCTATAGTTATATCTATGTATTTATATGTAAACGTATCTTTATATGTATATATATATATATATATATATATATATATATATATATATATATATATATATATATATATATATATGTATATATATATATATATATATATATATATATATATATATATATATATATATATCTATATATATAAAATGGAATGTGTGTCTGTTTATTTGCTTGTTTGTACCTTATAGGAGACCAAACCTCAGGACCGATCTTCCTGAAATTTTCACAGCATTTAACTGGGACTCTGGCATGATTAATAGGGTACTTTTTTCGACCACGCCCACTTTTACGCCCAGTTTTTTAAAATTATGTAATTGCTCCCATATAGTTTTTAACAGATTAACTTCAAATTGTATACACATTATATAATCCAGGCGGGGTAGAAATAAACATTTCTTACGCCACGCCCCCTTTCACGCCTCTTTCACGCCCCTTTTCACGCCAAATTTTTTTTGAAAGTTTTAAACTTTTTGTTCTCTGTACAAATTTGTTCTTTCCAACGGATTTTTTTTTATTTGGTAGTATATTGCTCTTAATACTGTTAACGTCGCCATATAACTATGAACCACGCCCACTACACCGCCCCCTTTTTTAAAATCAGATACTTATACCACTAACAATGTTTGCAATACAAAATACTTTTTTTGTAATATGTATATGGGTGCAGCTAGTATATATATATATATATATATATATATATATATATTTATATATATATATATATATATATATATATATATATATATATATATATATATATATGGGAATATATATATATATATATATATATATATATATATATATATATATATATATATATATATATACATATATATATATACTAGCTGCACCCGGTGCGCTTCGCTATCCCTGAATTGTAGGGGTTTAATTAACCACAGATATTTTCAAATAAATTTAACAGTCATTGCTATGGTTATTAGTAAACTTTGGTTACATTGAGATTAGTAATTAGTCAAATAGACGCAATCAAAGTTAAAACTTTAATGGCTGCAAACATTGCTCCCGTTGGTGAAATAGTATTTATTCTTACGGCAGCCAATCAGAAGCGTTCTTAATTAGTGAAATGAGTTGCCATATACATAATTTTAATTGTAAGTATGTAAATGATATGGTAAGCTTTATAACACGCGTTGGCAATTGCATCTCATGTTACACTTGAAGGAAAAGTAGTGCAATATTAATTTTTAATATTCAAATTTAATTGTGTTGATAATAATTTTAAAAAAAAAATAATATAAATTATTTCAGAATATTTTTGTGCATCAACACTTTTTAAAGACACCAAATATATACCATATTAAAAGCAGATTAATTATAATTTAAGGTAAAATGGGGCGAAAAAGGAGGATTTGGTAATAAAAAAATGTATGGTTACCTTACCTGTAGATAAAAAGCAGATAAAACTTTAGGTAAATACATTTAATTTATTCAATGAAAAGAAGATTAAAAGCTGTCAGGGATTCAAAAGGTGGTCACACAAAGTATTGAAATTGTTTTAGTATTAATATTCCTCTACTTTTATTAAAAAAATTGATGTAGTGTAAACAATTTCTTGACAGTCAAATTTTCGGATTTATTTTGTTTTTGTTATATTTTCTTTGTTTTCGTTGTTATTATGTGCTGAATTTGTTTATATTTGGTTGTAAACACATGAATTAAATGAAACATGTAAAAAAAATAACCAAAAAAATAAAGTCTTACTTTTTTTTGAAAGAATAAAAGAAAAATTATGATTTTTTTTCATAGTGTAAACAATTACTTGACATACTGTACATATTACAAAAAAAGTATTTTGTATTGCAAACATTGTTAGTGGTATAAGTATCTGATTTTAAAAAAGGGGGCGGTGTAGTGGGCGTGGTTCATAGTTATATGGCGACGTTAACAGTATTAAGAGCAATATACTACCAAATAAAAAAAAATCCGTTGGAAAGAACAAATTTGTACAGAGAACAAAAAGTTTAAAACTTTCAAAAAAAATTTGGCGTGAAAATGGGCGTGAAAGGGGGCGTGAAAGGGGGCGTGGCGTAAGAAATGTTTATTTCTACCCCGCCTGGATTATATAATGTGTATACAATTTGAAGTTAATCTGTTAAAAACTATATGGGAGCAATTACATAATTTTAAAAAACTGGGCGTAAAAGTGGGCGTGGTCGAAAATAGTACCCTATTAATCATGCCAGAGTCCCACTTAAATGCTGTGAAAATTTCAGGAAGATCGGTCCAGAGGTTTGGTCTCCTATAAGGTACAAACAAACAAATAAACAGACACACATTCCATTTTATATATATAGATATATATATGTATATATATATACATATAAAGATACGTTTACATATAAATACATAGATATAACTATAGATATAAACATATACATACTAGTATACAGATATTGTACGAATTCATACAAATATTAATCGCACAACCTTCAACTGTAACATAATGTTTAATATGCAAAGTATATTTGTATGTATCCGTGCGTTTGCACTCACAACAACAACAAGGAATATGCAGTCTGCGCGTGCAGTAGCATTGAGGCTCAAATGACACCTGCGCAAGCATTAGGTGCATTCCCAAAAATGCAATATACGAGTAAGCATTTGGGTGGCATTGAAATGTTTGATTGAACTTGCACATGCTGCTATGCTCTGCTGTTATATTCTGCTGATATTTACTTTTAGTACTTATTAATTATTATTGATGATATTAGCAATAAGTTATTATTTAAGACGATGAATTTCAATAAACAAATCACTCTTTCATTCTTTATCAACAAGAAAACTGAGTATTTTCTTTCAGTGACGGATTTTTCAGATTCAAGTGCTTGAACAATCAAATTATCATTCCTAGTCTCATATTGGTACCTGTATGAGACGTCGATAAGGAATACATCACTACAGTCAAACGAGGCTGTATTTAGATTTGGTGACCCCGACGTGGTAGAAGGACAAGAGATACTCGTATACTCGTACAGGCCATAAAAATGTTCAGCAAGAGCACAACAGTGTGAGCATTCAGTTTTATCGCAATTCATCAATGGGTTTTATTTCAAGCACAAAGGATGCTACAAAACACGATACTTAAAAAGCAAGAGCAAAATAGTGTGAGCGTTAATAATGACGACTGTCGACGATCTCGTCCGTCTGCAAGACGACAATGCAATTGGTCTCCAAAAGGCTATCGCATCCTATAAGAAGACGCCGAAAGATCGGAAGACACTCGACTATATTGAAAGGAAATCCAGAGAAATTGAGGAGCTATGGTTAACTTTCGATAACCAAATAAGAAGGGATCCAACGGCAGCTAATGACCATCCATAATTTGTGACCGATCTATACGCATCGACGCGCAACCGATACCAAGAATTCCTTGCAGACATCAAGGAGAGCAAACAAATACTCACAGCAAAGGGCATAACGCAACCACAAGCAGTTAGTTTCCCAAGTTGCTCAACGGAACCTGCAGAGAAGGGCATAACTCAACCACAAGGAGTTAGTGGCCCAACTCGTTCAGCAAAAGCTATAGAGAATAGGCTTCAAAAGACTAATTTGCCTAACATGGTGCACGAGCAAAAGACAGTTATTTCACTCGTGCAACGCATGGTAGACGATATATTGGCTGATGACACACCCCATTCATGCCAATATTATACTAAAAAGGCCAACCTTATAGAACATTGGAATGCAGCCCGGAGATTTAATGATGTTATATTGGATTCTTATGCTTTAAGATGCATGTTAGTAACAGAATTCTTATGCTTCGCCGAACATTTGCAAAAGGTAATAATGCCAAAATTCGATGGAGATTACCTGAAGTGGCAACCAATAAATGATCCATAAAAGGTCACTTCCAACAATACAGAAGATGTGGTATCTTAAAACAAATTTGACCGGAGAAGCAGAACGATTAATTAGACATCTCACTCTAACTGAGAATAACTACCAAACTGCATGGGAATCACTCCAGGACCGATATAGCAATGTGCGATTGCTAACTTCAGCTCTGTTGGGAAAAATATTTGGGCACAACAAACACTCAACAGTCTATCCATCAGCGACAGCATTAAAGGGATTTCATGATACAACCCGGGACACCTTATTGGCATTAAGAAACCTTGGTTTAGACACGAATTCTTGGGATCCAATTATTCTCCACCTCCTAGTGAAGAAGTTAGACAAAGGCACGCGGATTGCATATGAGCAGTCATTGGAGAAGCCAAAGGAATTACCCACCCTAAGGCAATTCTTAAAGTTTATTGAAACGAGATTCCAGTCTATCGAGGCAATCGGCCAAAGAGAGCATACGGCAAAAACATTGGATTGCATGTCAAGAAAATGTACTAAGTATAATCACAGTCACAGTACATTAGTACATTCTGAAGGATATCGCAGCGAACCAGCCGTAAAACAAGTCAAGTATGAACCACACCCTCAACAGTCGACAACACTAGTAGCTTCGAAGGAGTCGAAGCAACAGGGATATGTGCTCCTCAGCACTGCAATGGTGAAAATAGTCATGATGATACAAACCAACTTATTGAGCGGCTATGGAAACTGGACGAATTGAACAGAAAGACTTTTTGAAAATAATCTTATACAAAATACAACTATAACCAATGATGGGCGTTTTATTGTAAAATTACCATTCGTAGAGAATGCAGCTGTTTTAGGTAGTTCAAGGGATATAGCAATCAACAGATTCCTGGCGCTTGAATATCGATTATCTAAATACAATGCCGTTCGTGAACAATATATCGAGTTTATGGAAAATTATGAAGCCTTAGGCCACATGAGGGAGATCAACATCAATGAAATACTCTCACCTAATTACTTCATCCCACACCACTGTGTACTTAAACCTGACAGCAGCACAACAAAACTGCGGGTGGTATTTGACGCATCTTCAAAAATGTCATCGATCATCATTGAGTATCACTCAATGACATAATGCACATAGGTCCAACCATACAATCCGAACTATTTTCAATCCTGCTACGTTTCCGTCTACCGAAATTTGTATTCACCACCGACATTGAAAAAATATATCGGCAGATACTGGTCCACTCTGAAGATCGTCATTATCAACTGATCATATGCAGGAGCGACCCTAAGAAACCACTGAAGCGTTACGAACTTAACAATGTCACATATGGGAAAAGATCGGCACCATACCTCGCCACAAGATGTGTGAAACAAATGTCATCAGAAAACGCCATCCGGTATCCACTAGGTGCTCAGATGCTTTAGGATAACTTTTATGTCGACGATGGTCTTGGTGGATCAGACACTCGGCAACTCGCAACTATGTTGAATGGGTTCAATCTACGCAAATGGTGTGCAAATCACCCTGAACTCCTGCAGGACATTCCACAAGGTGACCAGGAAGTTAATTTGGATTTTACTAACGACAAGAATGATTCAATAAAAACCCTGGGCCTGATATGGCTGCCAAACACTGACCAATTCTGTGTAAAGGTGAATCTCAACCCCGTTAAAAGAATTACCAAGCGGTCATTCACCTCAGACGAGCCAAGATTATTTGATCCTCTTGGCATTCTAGCTCCAGTTGTAATTATAGCTAAAATCTTTATACAAGCATTATGGCAATTAAAAATTAGTTGGGATGAAGCTTTACCAGCAGAATTACTTACAAGATGGGAGCGTTTTCGCAGCACATTGCAAGAATTGGACAACTTTAAATTCCACGACACATTCATAGAAGTGGGATCCCAACATCAATTTAACTTCACGTCTTCTCCGATGCATCAGGAAAGGCCTTCGGAGCAGCAATTTATATCAGATCTATCGTCAAAGAAGGAGCAGCAATTTATATCAGATCTATCGTCAAAGAAGGAAGGTAGTGAGGTTGTTATGTGCCAAATCACGCGTAGCTCCACTTAAGCTACAAACATCGCCTCGCTTGGAACTATGCGCAGCAGTACAGCTCACAGTTGGCAGCAAGGGTAAAAAATGATTTACGGTTAAAGGACTGTCGTACCTTCTTGTGGATAGACTCACAAATAGTTCTGTCTTGGATCAATTCAGCCTCCTCATCATTTCAAACATTTGTAGCTAACAGGGTAGCTACTATTCAAGGTTTGACATTAGCAGAACAGTGGGGTCATTTTAGCTCCAAGGATAACCCACCTGACGTTGTTTCACGAGGATTATCACCAAGATAATTTGCAAGATGTGACCAGTGGCTTTACGGGCCATTTTTTCTACATGGGAAAGAATCAGCATGGCCTCCTAAGTTTGCTCCACAGCTAGCCATTCCCAATAACATCGAGAGAAAACGAATGAATCCATCATCCTTGGTAGCAATTGACTCTGAAGTACTGGTGTATACAACCAACCACCGAAACTCTTTCAGGACTCTTCAACGCATCGTAGGATACATTTGTCGTTTCATGTAGCAAGGACGCACGAAAAACTGATATAGCGCTGACTCCCATCGAATTAGATCATGCATTAAGAATCATTGTTCAAGCTATGCAAAGATCTGATTTCAATGACGACATCATGTACCTCAAGAAACACAACGATATCGAGGGGACGAGTACACTGAAGAGCCTATCACCATTTTTAGATGATACAAACATTTTGCGAGTTGGAGGACGATTGGAAGCATCACTAGTACCTTATGAAGCAAAACATCAAATGCTCATTCCGTATCATGATCCCTTAGCAAGAGTACTATTTGGGATGACTCACATCGAGAATATACACTGTGGACCTCAAGCCTTGCTGGCCATAATAAGGCAAAGGTACTGGCCCATAAAAGGCAAATCATCGGCCAGATCAACCGTACAGCAATGCATATGATGCACCAGGGCAAGGCCTCAGTTGCTAAACCAATTAATGGGAAACCTGATAGCAACACGAGTTACACCAGCACGCCCCTTCATTAACTCTGGAGTAGACTACTGTGGACCATTCTGGGTGCATTAAAAATTAGAGGGAAAAGACGACACAAGGAATTTAACTTTATTCCTCCAAGAGCCCCTCATTTCGGAGGTCTGTGGGAAGCAGCAGGGAAGTCTGCGAAGCATCTTTTGGTGAGGAGCGTGTCAACAGCGTCACTAACCTATAAAGAGCTGGAAACACTCATCAAATAAATGACTTAGGCGCCCTGACTCCAGGCCAATTCTTGATAGGAGAACCACTCAACACGCAAGTCGATGTAAATAACATCCCGTCAACTTCAAATTTGCTGACCAGGTGGAAACTCGTATCCCACATAAAAAATGAGTTTTGGAAACGGTGGTCGCACGAATATTTATGCGAGCTTCAATCTAAAACCAAGTGGACACATCAGCACAATAACATCAACCTAGGGGACATGGTAATAGTCAAGGAAGATAATGTTCCAGTTCATCAATGGCCACTAGGAAGGATAACAAGGACCTATAAGGGTGATGATGGAGCAGTACGAGTAGCTGATGTTAGAACAGCTACTGGAACTTGGAAACGTGCAATCCATAAACTAGCTCTATTATGTACTATACATAATTGATAATAGGATCCATGACCAACCAACAAGTCATGAGAGTCAAGGTCAAAAAGTAGAAATACCAACAAAACGAATAAAAACAAGACATACCGGACTCACAACAGTATTGCTGGGATTACTCATCATACCAATTTTCATGGGAGGTCCAATAAGATTTTCTCATATTGATAACACCAAATTCAACACGGAATTGGGTATTTACTTCGAAGGAATAGGTGCAGCACCTTTCGAGAGTTCAGAATGGAAACTTGTAGTGTACTACGAACTAGAGTCATACTGGGCAGAACTTATGACTTTATCCAAGGGCATCAGCAGTATACGACAGTTATGTCAAAAACTGCAAATATTTACTTGTCATGATACTCTTGTCTATTTCGAGCATGATGCAGCTGCATTACGAATGGATAGCAAGATATTGTTTCCCCATCAACTTAAAAGAGGTGCTGTGGATAAAGTGGGAAATATTGCAAACTCATCGTTTGGTGTTTTCGTCTCAGAATATGCAGAATCAATGTCAAAACCATGAAATGAAGGCCATCTATTAGTCCTGCTCAAAAACCAAACATCAGTGATTGAATCTACTATCAACGTGATCAAACAAGATCAAATAGAAGTCAAACGAAAATTCGATAACCTTGATAATCAAATCAATGACATAATGAAAACCTTAAATCACATTGAAGGAGAAAAATTTCAAGCCAAGCTGACTCAATACTTCATCACTCTGACCCTCCAACTTATCATGATAGCATCTCACTTGCAAATAATCCAATCACCAACTCTGAATGTTATGACAGATACACAGCATAACAAAATCAGCCCATTATTGCTATCACCCATTCAACTACAAGAAGAAATTCTTAAGATAAAAACTCATCTTCCGACATTCCTCCAAATACTAGTGAATCAAGAGGACTGACTGCAACTGTACAAATTAATGAAGGTAGAAGGCGGTTTAACCAACAAGCATGCCATTTTTAGAATCTCATTGCCATTAATTGCAGACGAAAAATTCGAACTATATCGGATGGTACCAATTCCTAACATAATAAATGGCACAATGACTACAATAGAATCTTGTAACAGATTTCTAGCTATAAACGAGCACAGAGATCAATACGTTGTCATGAGTCCAGCTGATTTGGATGCTTGTACACTGATGAAACCATATACATACTTATGCCAACTGATACACAACAGAGGGTCTGATGTATGTTTATGTGAAGTTAAACTGTTTGCCAACGATACTCAACGGGATTGCATCAACCATTAAGTTCAAGACAATTCAACCTGAATTCAAATGGATCGCAAGAACGAGTGGACCTACGCCTTGAAATTTGTCACTCGCTTGAGTGCAGTATGTGATGGTGAAACCCTACAATTAACATTAGAAGGATCGGGAATGCTGCAACTACAACCATCTTCTGAAACACAGTTTTATCACAATTCACGGCTATAAAACTCTCTCAAGCTCAGTACAAACCTCATATGTCAGCTTGGCCAATGCTACTGACATGCTCTAAATGGATCAAGGCCAGCACCGATCACACTACACTAATAATATAGAACACTACAACATGCATTTATCCAATCTCACCACCATTCCAGGCCAATTATCAGAAATAGTTTGGGACTTAGCGTCCAAAGTCCAAACAATGGGTGTTCACCTTTCTGCAGTCGGGTATTTACCCTATCGGTTGGTGTAATTATGTATTCAATTTGGAAGATATATATATATATATATATATATATATATATATATATGTATATATATATATATATATATATATATATATATATATATATATATATATATATATCTATACGGGTATATATAAAAATGAATGATTGATTGTTAGTGACGCTAAGGCTCGAGAACGGCTGGACCAATCTTGATGGAATTTTCAGAGGTTGTTCGTTGTGGATCTGGGAAGGTTTAGAAATAACAAAACCTTATACTTTTCCTGAAGAAAAGTCGGAAAATTTAAAAATTCCAAAAAGGACTTTTTTCCATACATTTTTTTCTTTCAATTTTTTTTTTCCAATTGTATCTATCGATCTCAAAACATTCGGAAAATTCGAAAATTAGAAAAAACCTAATCTCACTTTTTGTTCTCATTTTTTTTTTGTATGTGCGTGGTGTTGCACGCGCACATTTAGTTTCATATTGGTGTTGTAAGCACTGACTGATACTCCAATAACTCAACAGATGGAGCTGTAGACGCTTATTTATTTTGACAGCTGCGTATATTGTGTGTTCTTTCTGATTTGTTTACTCGAACAGTGCGGTCAATTGACTTTCTGACATTTTTCCAAATTTTAATTGATTGCTCGAGATAAATTCATTACATTAAATTGTTAAAATGTTCACATTCACGAAATATTTGATTTTAAATCAGTGGATCATCAGTTGTTGAGTGAAATTATTGACATTTCAAACAAAAAAAGTGATTTCATTATTTTCGTTTGTTGGTGAATACCTAACATCATTTCCATTGGAATTTATTTGTGTTATTTCTTCAGCTGATTTGTAAATTATTTGAATCGTTCAATTGCGGTCGTATGCTTTCTTCATTTCGGTTATTCAAAAGGTAAATTATTGAAAATTATTCCGTGAAAACTTTATGTGTGTTTCATAAAAAGTGGTCAATTACAGATTGAAATTTGTTACGATGCCACAAAGAGGTCGCGCTAATATCGGTCGGCGTTCCCGACGTACAACGGACCAACGTAATTATACAGCACGTCATACTGAAGAGAAAAATGCTAATGCAAGGGAATCTGCTCGAATCGGAATGATTGAACATCGTGCGCGACAATCACAAGAGGCTCACGAAGCTTACAATGAGCAACAACGATTGAGAAGAAGACAAGTTCGTGCTTAGGAAATTCATGAAGCAAGACAACAACGTTTGGCTGCTCACCGACAACGCCAGCAACAGCAGCGATTGCCTAATTTGAATATCGAACGTGCAGCCTTTCGATATGAACCGGACATTGAATACGGTGTGCACGCATCAGTTCCATTTGGTTCGATGTCTGTCGTTTGACCGCATTGCGATGCACTGAAATTTCCAAAAGAACCGGCCGGATTCTGTTGCGCAAGCGGAAATGTGAAATTACCAGAGTTACTTCCTCCACCAGAGCCATTGCGAACGTTGCTTTACGGTGAATCACCAAATTGGATTAATTTTTACAAAATTCCAAGATATATAACGATTGTTTTCAAATGACGTCGTTTGGTGGGGAAATTGTGAATGAACATAATTACAATCCCACATTCAAGGTTAGTTCACCAACATTCTAATACTCATTATCTCGCCAATAAAATACAGTAATTAACATATTTGTCTGCAACTATACAGATCCACGGGCAAATTTATCACCTTGCTGGATCGCTGTTGCCGCATCCTGATCAACATCACAAATATCTCCAAACATATTTCCTTGGAGATTCAAATGAAGAAGTGAATCGACGTTGTGTAATTCTCAATGCGACGAAGAGAGAAATCGTGCAGCAATTGCAAGAAATGTTGCATGAACACAACGAACTAATTCGATTATTCAAAACTTCGTTAGAAAGGATGCCATCTGATGATCACAGAATCGTCATAAAAGCGGACAAACGACCACCAGGCACGCATGATCGGCAATATAATGCACCGACGGCCGATGAAATATCAATTGTTGTTGTTGGCGATAATTTAGAATCCCGTGATATTGTTATTAAACGTCGAGCTGGAGATGCATTAGAGCGAATCAGTGAAACTCATCGATCGTATGACTCACTACAATATCCGCTTATGTTCTGCCGTGGTGAAGATGGATATCACTTGAGATACAACCTGATCAATCCTGCCAATGGTTAGTAAAAGAAAAACAAACACTCTGGATTGTAACTTCATTTTTTGTTAACTATTAGGTGTCGATACAAATAAGAAGGTCAGTGCAATGAACTTTTACGCGTATCGACTTGCAGCTTTTAATTTGATGTCCGCTCTTTTCTTTTCTATGTGTGTTCTCCAGGTAAGGCGTCTGTCGAGGTGAATGCCTAAATATTTCACTTCTGTCTCCTGTGGGATAGTTTTGTTGTTGAGTATGATTGGAGGACACGTGTGTTTGTTGAGTGTAAATGTTATGTGTGCCAGTTCCAAAGCCAATTTTGATCTACTTGTAAATGTTCGTTGAGATCACGCGATGCTATTTGACGGTGCTTGTGGCAAGATAAAATCGCAGTGTCATCGGCAAACGTTGAGGTGAGCATATATTTGTTTGTTGGTAAATCTGAGGTGTATAGTGTGAACAGTATCGGTCCAAGAACACTTCCTTGAGGTATTCCAGCCAATATATCCATTTTTGATGAAAGGTAATCTTCACATTTGACTTGAAATCGAATACCCTTTAAGTATGATCCAGGATACTATGGATATTTGAAGGCAGAAGTTTTCTAATTTTGTAGACGAGGCCCTCGTGCCACACTTTGTAAAAGGCTTGTGCGAAATCGAGGAACACTGCATAGCAGTATTGTTTCTCCTCGAACGCCTTTCTGATTTGGGACACTAGTCGGTGTACTTGTTCAATAGTGCGATGCTTTTTTCGAAAGCCAAACTGGTGGTTAGGTAACTTTTATTACTTTATTCTGTACCAGATATGGGGTTAATTTTCATAGCAATAATTTTTCGAATAATTTCGGGACGACGGATAACAGGCTTATTGGTCTGTATGACGAGACTTGCGTTGGAGTTTTGACAGGTTTGGGTATCATGATTACGTGGGACAGTTTTGAAACTTGAGGAAAGTAACCTGTCTAAGAATTGTGTTAAATAATATTGTTAAATACTTTACTGCAAGCGGAGGTAGCTCCATCAACAGCTTTGTAGTTATCAGATCGAGGCCTGCCTGTAGGTTTATTCGTGTTTTTGACTGCATTCCATAAGGAGTAGTTTGTGGATTCAAGGGAGTTCAGGTGCGAGATGTAGCCCTGTATACCACTTTCAGTTTCGTCGCGCAATGCGTTTCGCAGTTCGTTTTTGGCTGTCGTGAATTTTTGCTTTAGCGCTGGTGACCTGTGCTTTTGCCATAGTCGTCTGAGCCGTCTCTTTGCCGTTATCAGTTTTTCAATTTCGAATGATGTTGAGCATATTGATTTGTGTGGGATTTGGCCCTTTGGGGGTGTAGCGTGGATTGTTGCTGATACCAGTGTGCAGTTGAATGTTTATACTGCGGAATCTAATTTACCCGGGGTTATAAGACTACATTTATCAGTAAAGTGACTGCAAATATATTTACGGTATTTTAACCAATTTGTTTTACCTGTTACTAATCGAAAAGGTTGGTTTGTGTCTTCTGGGTATTTCCTTAGGTGCATTATAACTGGGCAATGGTCTGAACTCAGCTCAATGCATGATTCGGTAGACAGAAGTTTTTGGTGGAGTCCTTTCGTTATTGCAAAATGTAGTAAATCCGGGATCTTCCGTAGATCCGTAGGCCAGTAAGTGGGTTTACCAGAAGACACATAGTCAATTTTGTTACGCCCATTCGTAAAGGCGTAGTATAACTGTTTACCCTTGGGATTTATAAGGCGTCAATCCCAATACTTATGTTTAGCGTTGTAATCAACGGCTGCTATAGATTTTTCTCCCAAAGACTTCAAAAAAATTTCAAACTGAGCTGTTAGAGATTATCTAAAAAATATGTAAATGCAGCCCTGTTTTATATTATTCTTTTTATTCTAAGTTTCGTTTTTGTGTTATATTATACACATGTATCTCTTTTTTTGGATTTTCCGACTTTGGTGGAATTTACAGTACACTCGGAATTATTAGTTGAAAATTCTTAAAAAATTAAGTGAATTGTAAACGGGTTAAATATAAACAATCTCTTCGTTTTTTTATCTCGACAATTTCCCCAAACATTGGCATCCCTTGCGGGGACCTGCTCCCTTTAAGCACAAGAGAAAAAAGGGTGTCTACTTCCAACCTATCGATTCAAGTGAACCTGTTTCCTTACGCGAGTGACTACAACCTAAACCCTATTCCGTGCGTGGCGTGACGAATAGAGTCTACCTCCACAGGCTGTGATAAAAATGTTCAAAACAAGGGAATCTATTTCCACAACGGGCTCCAAATAATCTTATCTGTGCGGGTTCAATCTATTTGACAAAGTGACCGCAGTGCTTGTGCTATACGTTGTTCTCCAAAGTTGAACATTTCCATGTTCAGAGTGGGATAACTTTACCTCATGTCGCGAAAGCCCTAACCTCAAACCTGTGCAATCACATTTGCGTAGAAGTGTCTAAGGGCAGAGCAGCGTTTAGCGCGTCGCAGCGACGTCGGCAATATCCGTCTCTTTCGAACATAAAACACCAACAAGTTCAGCTAGAACAACAGGGAAGAAAAAACCAAATACAGCAAAGTGTGAGGCGTGCGCGCAGTTAACATTTTCGTTTTTTCCATTCCATATTTTCTGTGTTACTCTCATATTTTGCTTTCTTTTCGGCATTTTTTTATGTTTCCTCTAAAAGGAGCAAATAATAAATTTCGGCGACTATTTTGATTCTGTTTCGAACTGTGAAATTTGAAAACATTTTTTGAACATATTTTGAAGTACATAACCGGCATTAAAATCGGAAAAAATGGACAAGTTAAAGCAGCTGAAGACAAGTGAAGCAATTATCACCAAATTTGCCGCAAATACGCGAAAAACTGCTCAAGTAAAACAAACCAAAGGGTTTTTCACTGCACGCAGACAACTTCTGGAACAATATTGGGAAAAATATGTGGCGCTCTACAACGAAGTGAGCTTAGAAACTGATTTCAAAAATAAATCTACTGAAGTGCATTTAGTCGAGTATGATGACGTTGAATGCACTTACGCTGAGGCTATGGGTGAGTTACATGTGTTACTAGACTTGATCACACCACCAGCGAGGTCCGTGGATGCTAAGCAACAACAATCATCATTTGTCATTCACCATAGCACAGCTCAGAGTCTACCTCGACTGAAGATTCCTCCATTCGACGGATCCTTTTTAAAATGGTATCCATCTCTTCACGTCTCTGGTCATAGACAACACATCACTTGCAAACATTCAGCGGTTGCAGTATCTGAAAGAAAGCCTAACCGGTGCAGCAACGTACGCACTCGAGTATATAACAATGACTGATGGAAACTTTTCTATTGCTTGGGAGTTGCTGAGAAGCAAGTACGAGAATAACCGCGTCATCATTAACGCGCACTTAGCTGAAATTACTCACCTACCAGCCGCTCAAACGGAAAGCGCATCTAATTTACGAAAGTTGCACGAATTAGAGGAAGTACGTAAGGAAAAGGAGGAACTGAAAGCTGATAGAGAATTCCTTCAAAATAAAGCTAATGGACTCTCTAGACGGCTCGAGGAAAAAGAGGAGGAAGCTTCTTTGTTAGAGCTAGAGAATTTCAGGTTTAGGGGAGCGACGGTGGAAGTGAAGCCATCCCAGGTGAGGCCAAGGTCGGTGTCGACGTCGGAAATACAAACGCAGACTTTTTCAAGCTTCGATACCGGAAGTAGGAGGATCAGGATACTTGACGCCCCAGTGTACCCGTGGACATCTCGTTCCGAAAATAGTAGTGAGGGATTGCGATTTAGGAGGGCTGCCGATTAGTTTCATTGAAGACCAGGCACAGCGCGATTCGAAGGTGAATAAGAAAGCAGCGACTTAACCGACGAGCGTAGGGGAAAAGGATAAAGCGCCTCAGTCGGAAGAGCC
Source organism: Clusia tigrina (assembly GCA_920105625.2). Classification (NCBI taxonomy): domain Eukaryota; kingdom Metazoa; phylum Arthropoda; class Insecta; order Diptera; family Clusiidae; genus Clusia; species Clusia tigrina. The sequence continues at coordinate 1,471,532 of CAKKTE020000572.1, forward strand.
TATATACACCACGTCAACTCGGTTGGAAGCAAGGTGGCCACTAAGTTTGCGCTGGTTAAGTATCTATTAGAAGAGGGGATTAATAGCCAATTAGCAACACAAGAGGTGAGCGATACAGTTATTCCTGTGGTGGTTAACTCGACAGTCAGAATGAGCATTCTGGAGGTGGCCAAAGCTGTGGAGAAGCTTGTGCCTATGTTTTCTGGCGTTGAGATTTACGATCTCAGGACGGAAATCAGGAGGTTCAAGGAAGGATGCGAGCTTGCCAAACAAGGTCTTCCGGGAGCGGAGGTTGAACACTTGATAAGATGCATAAGACAGAGAACAACAGGGGACGCGTTTGATTTGTTGGCGCATAGCCCGGTGGACAACCTGACTGATTTATATGCTCTCCTGGACAGGACATACTTGAAACAAAAATCGTACGACGTACTCATAAGAGAGATCCAGGAGTCTACTCAGAAGCCTGGAGAGAAATTGAGAGCCTGGGGCCGTAGGCTCCAGTCACTGGAGAGTGCAGCGAGTGCAGAAGCAAACAGGCAATTCCCTGAAAATGCGTCGGTATACAAATCGCAAATAGAGAGGGCCATGGTGACGGTGTTCAAGGCCGGTTTAGTAAATAGGGACTTGGCCAATTACACGATAAATCTGACACAACGATCAATGGCAAATTTGATAGAGGCAGCTACGTCTACAGAGGGGGCCATTGAACAAAGAGCCACGACGGGGGGCATATGCTGGACGAGTGCACCCGCTGGTTCGAGTGTCCCGCGACAAGAATTGGGGGATAATGAGAAACGGGGAATGGATCATAGAGATCGACGACCGGCTGTACAGGTCGCATGCTCATTTTGTAATAGGCACGGGTATTTCTGGGATGAGTGCCGAACGAGGAGGAATTGCGGTAATTATGGACATCAAAGAGGGATGAGTTGTCCAAGGAATGCATCAGCAAGGCAACAGGGTAGACAGTACCACTCCAGAGAAAGCTTCGGAAATCAGCAGCAAAGTACCATTGCCAGTCAGCAGAGACCTGTGTTGCCTCGTGGAAACCCAGGGGACCGCATATGGCAGCGGAACACGGGCGGTACAAGTAATAACCATCATACCTATGGTTCGCAGCAAAACCAATCATACGATGCAAGGAACAAACATAAAGGAAGTCGCCAACCGACCTGTACATGGTGTGGGCGCATTGGCCATATAGCAAAGAACTGTTTCGCGAGGAACAGCAACAGGCAGAACCACGGAAACCGGTAGGGGGCCAACCTCGGCCTAGAGGTTGGAAACCCCAGAACACTGCTAATATACAGGCAACAAACGTGGCTTTCACGTCAGCGACAGTCGAGAGACCACAAACTCCGAAGATACAGGATACAGCACTCTTAGGAACAATAAATTTTGTTTTGTCTATTGCTAAGCCTGTTTGGGTAATTCGCCAGAGAGCAGTGGGGTTAGTCAGTAACTACCTCACTGTTATATTAATACACGAGGTGTTATCAAAAAGTAACCGTTACTTTCAAATTTCGTGAGTTACGTATGCTCGATGTTCTCATTTTTATTTCTGTTATGTTGGTACACATATCTGTTATATATGTTGACAATACCAACCATTTTGGATTGTCAGTTTGTTTTTGACAGATAAAAAGGTTAGTCGTGTTTTGGTGTGCTCTCCGATTTTGTACTATTCGAAAAAATGGATCAAAGAAACTGTATTCAGTTTTGTGTAAAAAATGAAATTAAATGCGCAAGGACAATTGAAATGTTGACTGTGGCCTTTGGCGAGTCTACTATGAGCAGATCTCAAGTTCAATTGTGGTATAACCGGTTTAAGGAAGGCCGAGAAGATGTCAATGACGATACTCGTCCTGGTCGCCCGAGCACGTCAACAACCGATGAAAACATTGACGCAGTGAAGAAAATGATTTTGCATAATCGTCGAATCACTATCAGATAGGTTGCTGATGATGTTGGCATATCGATCGGCTCATGCCAAGCAATTTTTACGGATATTTTAGACATGAAACGTGCGGCAGCGAAGATTGTTCCAAAATTGCTAAATTTTGAGCGAAATTTTGCAACAGCTCCGGAGCGCATGCACATCGTCAACGACGACCCAGATGTCCTGCTAAAGATCATAACTGGTGACGAATCGTGGGTGTATGGCTATGACATTGAAACCAAAGCCCAATCATCCCAATGGAAACGTCCAGATGAGCCAAGACCGAAAAAAGCACGTCAAGTTCGGTCGAACGTAAAGGTTTTGCTGACAGATTTCTTTGATTTCAATGGCGTGGTGCATCATGAATTCTTGCCACAAGGTCCTACGGTCAACAAGGAATACTACCTTGAAGTTATGCGCCGTTTGCGAGAAGCAATTCGTCAGAAACGCCCAGAATTGTGGAAAAACCAATCATGGATTTTGCCCCATGATAACGCACCAGCTCACACATCGATGCTTGCGTGTAATTTTTTGGCCAAAAACAAAACCGTTATCATGCCTCAACCACCGTATTCACCGGACTTGGCCCCCGCTGACTTTTTCCTCTTTCCAAAACTGGAGACACCGATGAAAGGAAAGCATTTTGCTACGATTGAGGAGATAAAAGAAAAATAGAAACAACAGGAGCTGTTGGCGATACCAAGAAAAGCGTTTCAGAAGTGTTTCGAGGATTGGAAAAGACGCTGGCATAAGTGTATTATATCTGAGGGGAATTACTTTGCAGGGGACAAGATAGTTGTTGATGAATAAATAAATAACAGTTATTTTTTGATCAAACCTCGTATATAGGAACAAATTTTAATAATATTAGTGAAAGATGCAGACAGGTAATTCAGCCCGCCAGGGGCATGACAGCCGGTTTAAAAAACTGCATGTGGAAGATGAATGATAGTACGGCAAATTTTAAATCGTGTTTAAGTATACTTTTTGGTAGCACCGCTAGGAGATATGCGTAGAGATCCTCCGCGATATAAACATTTTTTGGCTAACAATTTAAACATTCAGTCTACCTACACGGATGATTTTTATGTGATCACTCCGTGCAAGGCAGCAAAAGCAGGTCATCTGGTATTATTGCTGGACACAGGTGTGGACACCAGTCCAATAAAGGCTGAATGAATGAGGTCATTTCCTAATGTTCAAGCGTGCAGAATAAGCAGTTTAAGCGGGGCAATTGGGGGAAGTGTTAAAACCCTTTGCATAGTGAAACTGGATATTCACCATGCTGAGAATTTGAAATGGGATTTCCACATTATCCAGACCCAAGACAGTATCCCGGCAGATGGAATACTGGGAAGAGATAGAGCAATTCCACTGCTCTATAATAGATATAGTACCTAAACGCTTATCAGTATGCATTGGGAACGGGAAAACTGTGAAAAATTTTAGACCGTGTGCAAGGGACAGTATAGGAAGGAACCAGAGTAGAACACGGAGGGACAGTTTAAGCAGGGAGCAAGAAAGTCAATCAGAAGGCATAGCATAGGCTAGGGCAATAACTATAAAGAAGGTAAGGGTACCTGTGAAAGAGGGTTTTACAATAGTAAACAGGCAAGAGATACATCCTGGCGTGCATTTCAGCGATACTTTGGCATACGTCACAGATTATACAGTTGAGGCACCAGTGCTGAACACTCAAATATCGGACGTAGTATGGGATTAGAATTGCGAGGCGACATGTTCCAATATCTCGGAGTACGACATTAGAGAAGTAAGCGATGCGAGTGAAAGTCTCAGTAGTGCAGGAAAAGTCTCAGGAGAATACCGAGAGAGCGGAGAAACTGAAAAACAGATTGGAAACGGGGAGTTTTTTGAATGAGGAGGAAAGCCGTTCAATAGCAAGAATGTGCGCAGAGTATATCAATGTGTTCCTACTCGATGGAGACGTGCTGCCGTTCACATCTACAATTGAGCACAATATTCCCATAGCGGAGGGGCAGTTGCCCATAAATCAAAGGCAATATATAACTCCAGAGGCTCATCGTAACGAAATGAATCGACAGGTGGACAAGTTGTTAGAGGAGGGCATAATAATGCCGAGCAATTCTCCATGGAATTCACCTTTATTATTGGTTCCGAAAAAGTCCCTGGATAACACCAAGAAATGGAGATTGGTGGTCGATTTCAGGAAATTAAATGACGTCGTGCTGAAGCAAGTTTTTCCGATCCCAAGAATTGACGAAATTCTGGATCAGTTGGGTCATTGTAGGTATTTCTCTACGCTAGATTTGGCTAGTGGATACCATCAAGTCTTGATGGGTGGGGAAGACAGGGAGAAAACGGCATTCAGCACCTCTTTGGGTCATTTTGAGTTCAAACGAATGCCATTCGGACTTACTGGTGCTCCAGCAACTTTTCAGAGGCTCATGAATACCATTCTAACTGGTCTGCAAGGTATTGACTGTTTGTATACCTAGATGATATAGTGGTATATGGAAGGAATCTGTCAGATCACAGCAGCAAGTTGAGTAAAGTTCTGGATTGTTTGAGGGAGCATGGTCTCAAGCTCAACACGAAGAAGTGTAACTTCCTACGACGCCAGGTGGTCTATCTGGTACACAAGTGTACTGAAAAGTATGCGCTCCCTGATCCTGCGAAGATAGAATGCGTCAAGAATATTGCTCAACCAAGAAACAGGAAGGACCTACAAGCTTTTCTTGGTTTAGCAAATTATTATAGGAAATTCGTGAAGAATATGGCACAATGGTCGCTGCCAATCACGAAATTGGTATATAAGGACCCAAACTTCGAATGGACGGAGTCATGCCAAAAGGCATTCGAAGGTTTGAAATTGGCTATTACGACACCGTCTATCCTGATTTACCCGGACTTTAATAAGCATTTCATTTTAACGACAGACGCCAGTGGTGAAGCTCTGGGAGCGGTTCTTTCGTAGGAACAAGAGGGTCGCGATCATCCCATAGCTTTCGCGTGTAGAGCGCTGAGTGAGACCGAGAAGCGGTACTCTACGATAGAGAAGGAGATGCTCGCTATAGTTTGGGCCACTCGTAACTTCAGATCATACCTTTTGGGGAGGTAGTTTACGGTTTACACCGACCACCAACCACTAAGGGGAATCGTAAATTTGAAGGATCAAACGTTTAGAATGGCACGGTTCAGGCGGTGAAGGTGAAGAAAATTCACATCACCCCGCATCACCCTCAGGCTAACGGTTCATTAGAACGTAGCCACCGACCGCTAGCTGAATACTTGAGCCATATTGTGAAGGAGGATGGATCGAACTGGGACCAGTGGTTGGCGTCAGCAATGCATGTGCACAACAACACTGTACACGCATCCACTAACCAGACGCCATTTTTCACGTTTTATGGTTTCCAACCTCAAATGCCATCGAATTTGAAACGAAAGCCAGCGCCGTTATATAATACAGGCGACTACCCACATCTGTTACGTTATCAAGTGCAGAGAGGGCACGAGTTGGCTAGGAAGGCGCAGGAGAGGGCAAAAGAGGTATCCAAGAAGCAATATGATGCTTCCACTAAGCCCGTGCAGTTCGTTGCTGGGAACAATGTTTTACTGCGTAACAGTAACAAGAAGAACAATTTTGGGGCCAGTAACGACAGAGATTAGGATAGGAAACAAATTGAGATGTTTCATTTACAATCTGTTGAAGCCCTACAGATCGAATTAAAAATTTTAGTGTGAAACTGGTTGCAATGATGAGTGAATTGAGCAGAGGTTTTCTTTGCTTGACCTATCCCAAAATTCAGTGACGGCTGAAACGAGTGAAATTTTCATTAAATAATATCTTCAACCTTGAAAAAGAAGAAAAATAAACTTAAGCAAGACAGCGGTATGAAAGAATGAAACCATATATTTTGATTCAAGGGCAAGACAGTGTACGAATGCCCGCGTGAAGTAGTAAAAGAAATAGTTTTTGCGAGCTGAAAATATGACATCAATAAAGAATGAAGAAAAAAAATGGGAGACAATTTAATGCATATAATTTTTGTTTGTTTGTGCGCTTTAGGTAATCGCATGGGCAGCAGAGTCAATAACTGGGGCGTTTATGCAATACGTTATTAAGTTTGTAGCTACTCATAATGTACACGGGTAATATGATGCGTTGACATTTTTGGCATGCGCTATAATGACAAGCGCATGTGCCATGTACATATGTATGTATGTCAATAAGTAAGTATGAGCGCGGGTAGCGTGTAAGTTTAATATGAGACATGGTGGTTTGCATACATATATTTAGGAGTAATATGTTAATTGTTTTATCAGTGCGATATAGATGAAGTCGTAGGCTTGAAGTAGGGACATGAAGGTAAAGTAAGTATATTTGGAAGACCAATAGGAAAGTAAGTAAAGTAAATAAACACGGAAGAAGTGTAATTAAACAATTTTATATTTAGTATAAGTAATGATAATAGGAAAAGAAGAAACTCAAGGAAATTGAAAAAACACAATTTTCTAAATATCTTTTTTATTGATATGAATAATGTAATAAAGAAGATAAGTATGGAATACAATTGATTTCAATTGGTTTGAATACGACTTCCGGGTGTACCACCCTGGAAGTATCGAACGTTGGCAGCATTGGATGTTGGTCGCTTAGGATCTGGTACAATCGGTACAGTAAGGTGGAAAGCCGACCAAGGCTGGTTTTGACTCGTTTAATAATTACGTAGGACAATTATGAATGGGGTTGTTTTGAAGTAAGAGGGTCTTGTTAATATATTTAGTTAATACGACAGGTTGGTCTAAGCTAAAATAAGTTAAGGAGAATAATCAGTAGGTGACAAGTTAAGAGGTTTAGTTGAGAATGGATAGTAGTAAAATCGAAATTAGGTTAGATAGACTAATGTTTGCTTGTAAGTTTATTGTGTGTATTATGTTAACTGTTAATGGAGAGACAATCTGGAGCTATAGGCTAGCTGACAGCGGTTAGAAAGCTAGCGTAAAATGGGCGGGGCTTCAGCGCAGTAGTAAGTAGGGTAGTGTTACTACCGAGGGGGTGCCTGTATGTTTCGTATGCATTCATAGAAGGGTTTTCCACACTGGATGTGTGAAGAGTGGGAATTCTTTTATTCCACCTTACTTTTGCTGGGTTCTGACCCAGACCCCAGACACCAGACCCTTGTTTTGTGGTTTTGAAATAGCCGAGGTGCAAAACCAAGACTAATATTGAATGAAGATACTGGTGCTTATAACCAGATCTTCGATATTTGTGTGGAAAGTAGCCTAGGTACAAAACCAAGACTATTGTTGAGTGAAGGTACTAGTGCATATAACCAGTCCTCCGGAATGACAAATTCAATAAAACACTCGTTGATAGGTTTCAAAGAACTGATCCATATTTAATAACTTTACTTAATTTATACTATTACATTTGAACCATTATTGCTTACTTAGATATTTTACATATAAAATAAAACATAAACAAGTAATAAAAAGGTAATGCAAAAAAACTACAATTAATGTGCACAAAGTGCTGATGCACGTGAAAATTCGGTGTCAGCGATTTGCGCTGTCGTTGGCCGCAGTCAAGGGCGTGCATTGCAGTGGTTGTTGACTTCGCTTAGAATGCAACATTCTCCCCCTCGTTGAACAGCGGTTCAACATTTACAGTAAAAGTTGGTTGTTCGCCGGGAGTCGACAGAATTTGTGATTCACTGATATACAATCTCTTTCGTGGTGCTGGTTTCGGTTTCCTTGTTTTTTATGATTCGCCATTCTTGCCAGTAGGGATCGAGGTCATAAAATATGACTAAATTCCATTCATTGGTTATTATGTTGGTGGTGCCTATGTTCTCAAAATAGAGGCCGAGTTTTGTTAAATTTGTCTTGCTTAATTCTTCCATCACATGGCGTTATTGCCAAGCAGAGTAGTAGACCTGTGATTACGGTGCCTATATTACTAAGCCGACATTTGTCGGCGGTGCTGCAGGCGCGGATTCCTCCTGGGCTTCGGAAGTGGGTTCTATTGGGAGTGGGGCAAGGCGGTGTATCGGTCTCTTTAACGTGTTGTTCATAGTACGAATGTCTGCAACACGAACATAGCCATATTCGCCATTATATACCTTAGTTATACGTCCCAGAGGCCACTGACGAACGGGTGTGTTGTCTTCCTTAATTAAGACCAGCCTTCCAAGTTGAATATTCTTCTGGGGTTGTTTCCATTTTGTTTTCTGTTGCAATTCACTCAGGTATTCCTTAGTCCATCTGTGCCAGAATTCCAGCTTGATGCTGTTGATTAGTTGCCAGCGTTTGCCCAAGGAAACTTCGGAAGCTGCTGCTGCGGTGTCGATGGAGGCAGTCATGGGTTCGCCGATTAGGAAGTGTCCCGGAGTTAATGCCGCGAGGTCTCTGGAGTCAGTTGAAATGGGGGTGATAGGCCGCGAATTGAGTATGGCTTCGATATCAATTATGAGTGTCTCCAGTTCTTCATATGTGAGGGTCGCGGTATTGAGACTGCGTTGAAGAAGGTGTTTGGCCGATTTGACAGCTGCCTCCCATAAGCCTCCGAAATGAGGAGCGCGGGGAGGAATGAAGTGGAAGTTGATTCCTTTGTAGTTACAGGAATTTTTTATTTTTTCATGGCCCCATGTCGAGAATATTGACTCGGCGAGCTCTGAAAGTTTGTTCTTGGCACCTACAAAGTTTGTGGCGTTGTCGCAATATAAGTTTCTGCAGTTGCCGCGTCTACCCATGAATCTCGTCAGAGCTTCAATGAAGGCTTCGGTAGTTAAGTCAGTTACCATTTCTAAGTGTACTGCTTTCGTAGTGAAGCAGATAAATACCGCAACATAGCTTTTCTGAGGACGCTTTCCTCTTAGGCGATAGTGTGTCCAGACGGGTCCCCAGAAGTCTACGCCAGAGTTGATGAATGGCCTAGTAGGTTCTACGCGATTCGCAGGTAGATTGCCCATGATTAGAGTTAGGAGTTTAGGCTTGTTTTTGTAGCATGTGATGCAATTTTGCACAGTCGTTCGTGCCAGAGTTTTCCCTTTTACTGGCCAGAAACGTTGTCGTGTAGTCGCTGAAAGTCCTTGTGGTCCGATATGCAGGTTTTTTCGATGAATGTCCTCCATCGAAAGTTTCGTGAATAGATGAGATGCGGGTAGTAACAGCGGGTGTTTTGCATCGTATGAAAGAGATGAGGCTTCCAGTCGGCCACCTACTCGAATTATGTTGTTTTCGTCGAGAAATGGTGATAAGCTTAAAAGATCACTGGATTTGTGAAGTTAGTTAAAGGATTTCAGAGGCTTCCACTCTGTTGCAAATTCAACTTGCTGTATGGCTCCAATTATGATGCGCAATCCCTCTTCGAGTTCTTCGCAGGTTAGTGAGGAACCCTTCTTGTGATTAGGATTGCGACTGTGTTGAATAAAGCGTGCTACATAGGCTGTGATCCCTTGGAGTGTCGGAAATGAGTTCCTATGGTTGATGTTGTTTATGAAGTGGTCTCCGCATGATTGGGTCACGTTCACTGTAACCGTTGTTTTTCGTTCTTCATTGCAGTCAGATTCAGGTTTGTATGGCATAGACCATGTTGCTTCTGAGCTATGAAGAAATAAGGGACCATAGACCCATAACGTGCAGTTCTTCAATTTTGATGGAGTAATTCCACGTGATAGAATATCGGCTGGATTTTCTTTCGATCTGACGTGTCGTCATTGTTGACGTAAGCTGTGGTTTTATATGGTTGCTATACGGTCGGCAACGAAGGTTTGATAGGATGACGATGTGGAATTGATCCATGCTAGTACAATCTAAGTGCTAGTCTTGGAATAGTGGTAGACTTGACTGGTGCAACGTTGGATTTGGCGCAAAGTAGTCGTACAAGTACTACGTTGTCCTTGGTAACTGAACGAACGTAAACTGCACCGCCGTACGCCCGTTCAGAAGCATCAGCGAAGCCATGTATCTGAACAAATTTCGGCACGTGTTTCCCAAAGGCATGTCTTTGTACATAAATTTTGTCCAATTCAGTTAGTTCATCTCTGTTCACTCCGAATCCTAACGTTCAGGTGGCTTCCGCCTGGTACCTGGGGCACCATGTTTTCGGTCTATCTCTGCGTTCCATCGTTCGGTACGGTGCGAAAGCACGTGTTGTGCGGTGGAGAGCGAGAGAACAGTCGAGGCAGGTGCATATCGTATTTGTGCGGAAGCCATCTTTATCTGCTGGCATATTTTGGCGCGGGGCTACGAAGCAGCGGCAGCTGCTCTCTTTGCGCGGTGGTCAGTCTGTTCTGGAATTGCGGCAAGTGTGGATCGGCGCCCAACATAGTATATTAAATATAAATTATACAATAAATATATAAAAAGTGAAAATTGGCTAAGGAATGCTGCTGCGTATTTTTCGTTTAACGTGGTTTTCATAAGTTAATAAATAAATATTTTTTAATCAAATAAATAGTTCTATCTGAGTGCAACATTTTGGTCCTTCGAGCCGGATAAGAATCCGGTTTTTGGTAAGTGTCGATTGTTTTAATCGAATTAAAAATATTATTATTATAAATTAACAATAATTTAAATTTGATTATACACAAATTGATTATTTTTTGTGTTTCGGTTGGGTTTGCCGTGCGTTCAGGTGTTTGTGCTCTGTCGGCGCTGCTGACTATTGAAACCATTGCGCTGTTGTTGTCTTCGCTGCATTATCGCCGTTTTTAGGTACTGGTGGCTAATGCAGAAAGCAGAATAAGAAAAGTAGGTCAGTGGCTCGTGCGATCAGCTGCTGTCTCTATTTCTTTTGTGAAGCAGGGCCGGTTACAGCAATTGGTTTCCTGAACATTGTGGGCCCTTCTGTCGCAGTGCGTTTAAACGATAAGTGTTGGGCGTGGTTTCAGTGCGGTTGCGTTCGGAGGTGCATATAAGCCAATATTGAACTGCGTTCGCAAGCGCATAAGTTCCGCAAAATGGTGGACTCGTATATTTCGGCGGCAGATGAACTTCTGATGTTCATAAGTCGTTTTGAACGGTGCTCGCCGGAAAGTCACTCCATTATATCACTTCAACTTGATGAAGCAGAATTGGATGCTCGGTGGGCTTCGCTTAAAACGGCAAAAATAACTGCCATGTCCGAGGCGCGGGTCATGAAAGACGGTGAATCACTGTTAGAGTCAATCGGACAGCGGTTCGAGTCAAGTTTTGATACTTTTAAGCGGGGTCGTATTTTGATCGCGGAAGTGAGACAACGTTTAGAGCAGGCAACTCCCGTTCCTACTACAGGGGAGCCATTTTTATCATTGACGCACAGCATCCACGTACCCCCTTGTGATATCCCTGCCTTTGAAGGGAGTTATGCTGCATGGCCAACGTTCCGTGACATGTTCACAGCACTGTTCATTAACAACACGCGGCTGTCTAATGCGGAGAAATTCTACCATTTGTCCCTTAAGACCCGGGGAGAACCACATGAAATTGTCTCCAAAATTCCAATTACTGAGGCGGGTTTTCAGCAAGTGTGGGAAAACTTACTGGAGCGCTACGACAACAAGCGCATCCAGATCAACAACCAATTGAAGACACTGTTGGGTCTTGACCCGGTTAGAAGAGAAGATGGTGGGGAAATTAAACGCCTACAGCGTGACATTGGTAACTGTATCGCTGCACTGACATCTTACGGCATCGACGTTGCGAGTTGGGATGCCATTTTAGTATACTTGTGCTCCATGCGGCTGCCTGAGCTCACACTGTCCCTGTGGGAACAAACCATGGGGGGCCGCGCAGATATTCCAGAATGGAAGGCGATGGATGACTTCTTGTCATTGCGGTTTCACACACTCGAGGCGATTTCGGATCTCCGGTCGCAAGGCTCCATTTCATCACAAATAAGGGTTCAGCCGAATCAACCGCGAACAGCACGGGTGCAAACCCATCCAGTAAGTGTTACCCCGGAAGGGTGCAAAGTGTGCAGGCGGTCTACACACTCGGTGCGAAATTGTCCTGCGTTCCAGGCCGCCACCGTATCAGCTCGGTGGGGCTTGGTGCGCAAACACGGGTTGTGTGTGAATTGCTTGTCAGCTTCACATAGAGTGGCAAATTGCCCCAGCTCCTTTTCGTGCTCCACCTGTCGGGAGCGGCACCACACTCTGCTGCATACGGACTCGCCACGGGGTCGTCCAACCGCTGCGACGCCAAACCCACCATCCACATCGGGGAGGGGACGCTCCAATTCAAATGGACGCTCCTCCCTGGTCCATCCACCCGTACCCAAGTCTTCGTACCACACTGCGCAGGTATCGCGTCCGGCAGATAGGGCGGGGCCGAGTCCAAGTCATCCAAGTGGCCGCCTCTCCAATCGTGTTATCTTGGGTACGGCCTTAGTCACGATAAAACATCAAGGAGTATGGTACACAGCCCGGGCTCTGATAGATTCTGGTTCTGAGGGGTCCTTTGTTTCGGACCGCCTCCAAAAGCGCCTTAAGCTGCCGGCGCACGCAGTACATGCCCAGGTATCGGGGGTCAGCAATACCCTTGCTGGCACCGTTACCAAAGCATGTCATATCACCATCGGGTCGCGGTACGATGCCACTGTGCGTCTCCAAGTATCGGCTTTGGTGTTGCCTACCCTGACAGGTGAACTGCCGCCGCTCCTATTGAGTAAAGGAGAGCAACACAAACTGAGACATTTCAGGTTAGCCGATTCAAGCACTTCACACTCCACCCAAGTAGATTTGTTAATCGGAGGGGATCTTTACCCTCAGGTCTTGCTTGATGGGTTGCGGCGCAACGTGGTGGGGTCACTGATTGCCCAAGAAACGGTATTCGGCTGGATCCTTACAGGGCCTCTGCCGGATAAACGGATATCCACTTTCACAACTCGCGTGCAAGTGTCTGAAACTGCTTCGCTCGACCACCTTCTACGACAGTTCTGGGAAATGGAACAGCCTCCGCAAGATCGAAAGCTGTCCCAGACTGATCAAGACTGCCTTAATTTGTACTCCCAGACTACTCGTCGGGATGCTACGGGGCGATACATAGTCTCTCTGCCGTTCAAACAAGGGTTTGTTCCGGAGAAGTCTCTAGGAGCGTCGCGCTATATTGCCCTTCGGCAATTTGAGCGCAATGAGTCCCGGCTGGTAAAGAGCCCGGCCGATAAGCGACAATACGACGCGGTGGTACTTGAATACGTGACGTTAAATCACATGCGCAAGGTTCCACCGCCGTCAGTAACTCCTGTGCCTCATTATTACTTGCCACATCATGCAGTAATTAAGCCAGAGAGTACAACCACCAAACTTCGCGTGGTGTTCAATGCCTCACAGGCGACTTCCAACACGGTCAGCTTGAATGACGTGTTACACACAGGGCCAGTGTTACAAGCCGATCTGACCCGGCTAATAATCCAGTGGCGTATGTTTCGCTATGTCCTGAACGGGGACATACAAAAGATGTACCGTCAGATTCTGGTTGAGCCAAGCCAGGCTTCATACCAGAGAATTGTGTTTAGGGAATCTCCCGACAGCGATATCTCTGACTATGAATTGAAAACGGTCACCTTCGGGGTGAATTGTGCTCCTTATCTTGCAATAAGGACACTTTTGCAATTGGCAGACGACATGGAGAGCAGGTTCCCATTGGCTTCTCAGGTGCTACGTAATTCGATGTACGTGGATGACGCTCTAGTGGGTACACATGATATTGCTACTGCCATTCGCACTAGGGATGAGCTGATTGAGAGCTTGGATTCAGCCGGGTTCTCAATGCGAAAGTGGGCAGCAAATTCTACAGAAATTTTATCCGGTTTGCCTCCAGGGCATCTGCTTAGGGAAGATTTTCTCCAATTCGAGGAGACCAGCACCACTCGCACTTTGGGTATTCGATGGAATGCGCGGGGGGATTGGTTTTATTTCCACGTGGCAGCTTTGCCAATCGTTGCCGTATACACCAAACGTAAGGTCCTGTCGGTCATCGCACAGCTGTTTGACCCAGCGGGATGGTTGGCTCCTATTGTCATCTCCGCTAAGATCTTGATGCAACAGATATGGCTGGATCAAATAGGTTGGGACGAGCAACTTACTCCTACCACTTTAACAAGGTGGACACACTTCTTATCGCAGTATCAGGCAATCTCCCAAGTACGCGTGCCTCGCTGGGTACGATCTGCACCTGATCGCGATATTGAGTTCCACGCCTTCTGTGATGCTTCTCAGCTAGCATATGCTGCAGCCCTTTACGTTCGGTGTAAAGGTGACAATTCCATCTCTACCCATTTGCTAGTGGCGAAATCGCGGGTGGCCCCATTGAGAACTATCTCTCTTCCACGTTTAGAACTATGTGGGGCAACACTTTTAGCAGAGCTGATTTTCCCTCTCAAACCTCTATTAAATATCTCAGATGACAACTTGTTTTGTTGGTCCGACTCTACGATTGTGTTGGCATGGCTGCGAAAGCCACCCCACGTGTGGAAAGTCTTCGTGGCGAATCGAGTCACTGCTATTACCAGCAAAGTAGGTGTGAACAACTGGCGTCATGTCCGCTCAGAAGATAACCCAGCAGATTTAGCTAGCCGTGGTGTGGCACCTGATGCACTACTCCACAACAGGCTCTGGTGGGAAGGCCCGGCCTGGCTGCAGCAGGAGCGGAAACGGTGGCCGCCTCCGTTGGACGAAAACGTGTTAGCAACCGATGAAGAGCAACGACCTGCAAAGTGTCATGTAGTATATGTGTCCTCTGCGGACGACCCAATGTTGCGCTTCTCCTCATTTTCTAGGGCCCTCCGAGTGTTGAGTTTCGTACGCCGCTTTATGCGCCACTGTTCGGTGAAACATCGGGACACGACTCCTGACAGGGGGTCCCCGCTTACTCGGGGAGAAATCACTGAAACGACCACTTGCCTTATTGTGCTCGCGCAGAAAATGTATTTCCCAAAAGAATACAGCGCACTTGTGGCACGGGAGCCGATATCCAGCTCCAGTTCGCTTTTGGCTCTGAATCCGTTCGTGCACTCCGATGGTACTCTGCGCGTAAATGGTCGGTTGGCGCTCACTACACATTTGCCATTTTCGGAGAGACACCCGATCATTCTGCCATACTACGGTCATTTGACTCGTCTGATAGTGAAGTTCATCCATCAGGTGTCCCTACACGGGGGGAATCAACTAATGTTGCGGCTAATCCGGACCCAATATTGGATTCCAAAAGCGAAAACGCTCATTAAAAGCACAATTCTCCAATGTAAGACATGTATTCTGTGGAAGAAGCGTCGACAACAGCAGCTCATGGCAGCTCTTCCGGTTGAACGTACCACGTGTTCACGTCCTTTTACCCATACTGGAGTTGATTTCGCGGGGCCGTTTGATATCAAGCACTATAAGGGGCGGGCATGCCACGTTACGAAGGGGTATGTCTGCATCTTTGTATGCTTCGCTACGAGAGCAGTTCACCTTGAGGCGACTACCGATTTGAGTACTCCTGCCTTCCTTGCGGCATTGTCTCGGTTTATCGCCCGCCGGGGATGTCCTTTGAAAATGCACTCGGATAATGGTCGGAACTTTGTGGGCGCGGAAAAGGCGTTGAGGCTTGATTTCCAGCGGGTGCTCCGCGAAATCCGTGACCGAACCGTGGTGGGTCACTTTCATACTCAGATCGAGTGGGATTTTAATCCCCCCCATGCTCCACATATGGGGGGCCTTTGGGAAGCGGCGGTCAAGAGTTTCAAGCACCATTTCAAACGCATGGCAGGGCAACTTAAGTACACGTTTGAAGAATTTGTGACTCTCTTAGCGCGCATCGAGGCGTGTCTTAATTCTAGGCCTATCAGCGCTCTGTCGGAAGACCCCACGGATCTCCAAGCGCTGACGCCTGGTCATTTCTTGGTGGGTGCGCCACTGTTGGCACCAGCTGAGCCTCCGGATACAACCCCCTTTCTCTCAATTTTGAACCGATGGCAAAAACTGAAGGCGCTGGCCCATCAATTCAGCGTCAGGTGGAAAAACGAATACCTTCTCGAGTGTCAACGGCGGAGTAAGTGGCGAACGGCTCAAGTGAATGTCAAGGTGGGTGAGTTAGTGGTTGTGCGGGAAGACAACCTAGCGCCTCAAGAATGGCGGCTGGGCAGGGTCACCGATACGCACCCTGGTCCTGACGGAAAAGTGCGTGTTGTGGATGTGCGGACCGCACGAGGAATGCTAACCCGACCTATCACGAAGGTGGTGATCCTACCGGGAGAAGAGCCGCCTCCTACCAGCGGAGGGGTATAACGTACCTTGTACTTCTTTAATTTATAGTTTCTATGTTTTCTTTTATATCTACTCCCTTCTTGTACTAATTAAATTTTTGATATTTTCTCAGATTTCGGCCCGCGCGGTGCACAAGACCCGCTACTCGCTTTCTGACGGATGCTGCTTTTTGTCTGCCAGTTGTTCGAGTGTGTCCATGCTACCACCTCCACTCTCCATGGCGGTGCCACCGGACCCAACAGCACCTCGTCGGGCCAGGTCAACTAAATTCGACTTCCCATCGAGCTCCACCTCTCTATTACCGGCGCGCCACCTGGCTGCGTGGTTCCGAAAGCGCCAAACCAAGGGCAGGAAGAGACCAGGCGGGAACCATCCCGCGCTGTTCCGCCCTTTCTGGGTATTACGAAGAGACCGGTGCAGCTACGCCCTACTCCGCAGATCATCTGCACTATGTGTTAGCAGATGGGCCACCGCATTGAGGGGTGCGCATGCTTCCTGAAGTTGCGCCCTCGGGCACCAAACCACCCTCCATTGATGAAGGGTATGAACGGGATCCGGCGTGGATATGTTCTTCTCTTGCAATAATGCAAGGGGGGCGGCATGTTCACTCCGAATCCTAACGTTCAGGTGGCTTCCGCCTGGTACCTGGGGCACCATGTTTTCGGTCTATCTCTGCGTTCCATCGTTCGGTACGGTGCGAAAGCACGTGTTGTGCGGTGGAGAGCGAGAGAACAGTCGAGGCAGGTGCATATCGTATTTGTGCGGAAGCCATCTTTATCTGCTGGCATATTTTGGCGCGGGGCTACGAAGCAGCGGCAGCTGCTCTCTTTGCGCGGTGGTCAGTCTGTTCTGGAATTGCGGCAAGTGTGGATCGGCGCCCAACATAGTATATTAAATATAAATTATACAATAAATATATAAAAAGTGAAAATTGGCTAAGGAATGCTGCTGCGTATTTTTCGTTTAACGTGGTTTTCATAAGTTAATAAATAAATATTTTTTAATCAAATAAATAGTTCTATCTGAGTGCAACAATCTCGAAAACGGAGCAATCGTGTGTGTAGATCCATTGGTAATGCTGCATACCAATCTAGCTTCAATGTCCAAAGTTGCTGCAGAAATAGTTTTGCCGATACGACTGCTGGTCCCATAAATCCAAGGGTATCAAAAAGACGCGAAATGTCCGAGGATACAATCCTTTTAATAATCCTTGTTGTATCGGAACAATTTGTTTTCATCTTTGGCGAGTTGTTGCAAGCATTTTGTAGCCAAATAAGGTGCTGATGTTGTTCCATATGTTACTGTATTTAGCTTATAGAACTGAATTGGTAAAGTAGGTTCAGTTCTCCAAGCAATTAATTGAAGATTTCGATCTTGGTCGTTGATTAGGATCTGACGGTACATCTTTTCTATATCTGCGGTGAAAACGAATCTAGGCAACCGAAAGCGCAGTAATATGGTGAATAGATCGTCTTGAATTGTTGGACCAGTAGCTAGCACGTCATTTAGTGCAAGGTTCTTTGATGACTTCGCTGATGCGTCAAAAACAACTCTCAATTTGGTGGTTGTGCTTGATGGCTTAAGGATACCATGATGTGGTAGGAAGTATGATGGGGATTTTATCTCTTCTTCCTTAATGAGACTCATATGGCCAAGTTGATGATATTCGGCCATAAAGTCAGCATACATTCCTTTCAATGTGGGATCTTTGGTGAGCTTGCGTTCCAATGACGTGAATCTCTTCAATGCCAGATCTTTAGAGTGTCCTAATCTTTCAGGTTTTTGTTTGAAAGGCAGTTGTACGACAAATCTTCCAAGTGCATTTTTTTCACTGTTTGGCTGAAGTGCTCTTCGCACATCCTTTCCTCCTGTGTTTGTGTGGGAACCTTGGCGTCTACTTCCTCTAGTATCCAACATTTTTGTAGGTCGAATTAGTGGCTCCTGAGTGGTCGATCAATTTCACTACTGCTGTACCCAGTGCGACATACTTAGTGCGTGCAATAGCATGAGTAGCTAATACGCTGTGTTGGTCGATACTTGCAGTTGACGTCTTATCTTTCGTATGACCAGGTTGAATTCTTGAGTTATTAGTATATGAAGCTGGAGAGGGTTGGGTTATGGCTCCTTCAAAGTGTAGCATAGTATTATGCTTTTTGGAGCACTTCCGGGATCCACTTGAAACGCAGTTCGAGAGCGAGTGCCCTGATTTGAGACAGTTGATGCAGAGATTATGACGTTTCACTTGTTGCAGCCGCTTGTCAGGGTTCAACTTGCGAAAGTCCTTACATGCGTAGAGAGGATGGTTACTTCCACAAAGCGGTTAATTGACGGTATTTGTTGCAAGCAGTGTACTTGCTTTGCTGATTGATTTGCCTCCTAAAGTGTCTAGAGATTGGAAACGGAATCGCAGAAAGCTTAGGAAATCCTTGAATGATTGGATTTCCCGTTGCTTAACTAGCGATTGTTCATACAGCGTGTGTGAAGCCTTGTCCAACTTCCTTATACATATGAAGAATATAATTGGATCTCAGGTGCCAGTGTCAATTCCGATTTTTTTCAATCCCAATACACATTCTTGGGTTGTGTCATGGAAACGCTTTAAACTGTCGGCTCCTTCTGCTACAACATTGGGTTGGTTGACTAGTTTACTTAGCAGTGCATTTACCAGCCACCTAGTATTCTCATAGCGCTCCTTTAGAATGCTCCAAGCTGTCAAGTAGTTTTCTTCTGTGGCTGGGAGGTGTTTTATGAGGCGCTCGGCTTCTCCTACTAAGTTGGACTTTAGGTAGAACAATTTCTGGCAGTTCGCTATCTTCTGTTTATGGATCATTTCATTAAAGAGGTCATGAAATTGTCCCCATTTCAAATAATTGCCATCGAATTTAGGCAAGGTTATCTTGGGCAGATTTAATGAATTGTTTGCTACCGGTGTTGTTGTAACTTCTGCATCCCATTCATTTAATAGCACCAGTACGGACTGTACTTCTTCTTCCAGGGTTATATATTGGTGTGTATCATAACCCACAAGAGTAGGATCAGCCTCCAATTCCCATAGCTGATTGTTGATGTCTTCGATATGGTTCCAATGTTGTAGTATGTTGCCTTTCTTGAATGAAAGGAACTGTTTTGAGCGTCGATCCGTTTGGGCCATAATTGAATTTAGTTGCCGCCGTAGTGTCCTTATCACTTCGGCTTGGCGTCGAATTAACCGCGTAGACTCGCTTAGCGACGATTGGTTGATGAGTCTTGCTGCGGTTTGGTATCTGCTGAATATTCCGTGTGTCCAGTAGCACCTCGATTATCTGTTAAGGCCGCAAGAGGACTATCTAACTTCTCCTCAATTGAAGTTTCTGGGTGTTGAGTCAGCTCCGCGAGGCGTCTCTCAAACATATCCCGGTATGTTGATGAAATAGCTGCAATTTTGGCATAATAATCGTTTTGAAAATATGCATGGTCAAGTGAAATCCCTGGCAAGGCACTTAATTCCGAGTCCTGTTGCTCAAAAGTTGTCCAGTATTCATCCAGTCGTCTTATGCGTTCCTCATAATAGATGATCGTTTTATGCTGCTCGGAGTCCTTTTTGAAGTTGCTTATGAGCGCTTCGATCTGCCGCCCAATCTGCTCCTGGTGCTTCGCAAGAGTCTCCATGTTAAGCAAACGATGATTGTGATCAGGCACAGGATCACGTCGGGGTCACCAATGTTAAGAATGGGAATTCTTTTATTCCACCTTACTTTTGCTGGGTCCTGATGGTTACACGAGACCCTTGTTTTGTGGTTTTGAAATAGCCGAGGTGCAAAACCAAGACTAATATTGAATGAAGATACTGGTGCTTATAACCAGATCTTCGATATTTGTGTGGAAAGTAGCCTAGGTACAAAACCAAGACTATTGTTGAGTGAAGGTACTAGTGTATATAACCAGTCCTCCGGAATGACCAATTCAATAAAACACTCGTTGATAGGTTTCAAAGAACTGATCCATATTTAATAACTTCACTTAATTTATACTATTACAATTGAACCATTATTGCTTACTTAGATATTTTACATATAAAATAAAACATAAACAAGTAATAAAAAGGTAATGCAAAAAAACTACAATTAGCACAAAGTGCTGATGCACGTGAAAATTCGGTGTCAGCGATTTGCGCTGTCGTTGGCCGCAGTCAAGGGCGTGCATTGCAGCGGTTGTTGACTTCGCTTAGAATGCAACAAGATGTGTTATGAATATATACGAACCAGGAGATTTTTTTTAAGAGAGGAAAATAATTGAGTCATGCCATTGACAACGGAAATACATGGTCAAGGATATTTCGTTATTCTAGATTATGGTAAGAAAAAAAAGAGGAGAAAAGATCGGTCGACGGTGGATCTTAGTGTAAAGTAGTGATAACCATAATGTAGCAGTAGTTTAACCATAATGATTATTTAAATATTTAGAGAAATAGAAATATTTATTAGATAGTTATTGTAGCGATTACAAATTTTTTTTCTACAGTACAGGGTTGCCCAAATTCGACGGACCCATCTGGCAACGTGTGTCTTGGTAGCCTATTTGAGCGTTCCAGCGAAATGCAGTGAAACCGTGGAAGTACGGGTGGAACCCTTGGACCTGATTTTGGAATCACTGGATAATGTTTGGTTCTCGAAAGACGAGTGGGTGGTGATATGGGAGTTTCGCGATGCTGATCTGGAGTCAGTACTGTAAAACTAGAAGACTTGCAAAAGAAAGCAATGGAGCTTTGCCAGTTAAGAGCAAATACGGATAATCTGACGGAAGTAAGAGAGGGTGTGAGGTAACGGCAGCGGAAGCGGAATCAATAATAGCGGGGCTCAGACGAAGCGAGCAAGCTATGTCATTTCGGGGTAGCAAACAACGTGCAATGAGGTCATTAATAGATATCGGTAGTGAGATACTGAAGTGGGGTATCGGAACCATGGACCATCGTGACGCGGACAAGATTTACGCTCATTTGCATGGTCTGGATATTCAACAGGCTAAAACTGTGTCGGTCTTAGGCAAAGAAATAACCATTATTGGTTCGAGCTACAAAGGGTTACACAAAGCAGTAAAAGAAATTTTTCTCGATATTGAACGGTTGCAGGCTGGCATGAAATCGATAAATGAGAAAACTGTGGAAGCCATGAGCAATTTGGCGGAACTCCTTAATCTGGAGAATTTTATTTCAGAAGAGCTTGTGAACCTCCAAGGACGTCAGCAAATTGAAATGGCAGTCGTTGATGATTTGTTGCAAGGGAAGTTACACCCTATGTTCACTTCCACCAAAGCCCTACTTAAAGCAGCTCCCAAGACTTTGGGTGGCATAAACTGGTATTTGGAGAAGCCCGAACAGCTGTACGAGTTAGCAACGGTACGAGCAGCGAAGTCGAAAGCGGAGTATCTAGTGGTCATAAAAATACCACTTCCTCTTCCTGATGCATATGCGCTATACAAGATATATCCCGTACCTAAAGCGTTAAACGGTAACTGGAGCAGAGTACCGAAGACACTATATGACGGCATCACAGAGAGTCGAGTGCATGATAATTATATCGGACTAATGTCGGAGGACATTAAGTCTTGTAGAATGATGGATATTTCACAGCGTATGTATCCACATCCGGGGAAAGCCCTTACAAGGGAAAGCAAATCTTGTGAAGTACAGGCGTTGAAAAACAAGTAAGATAAGTGCGAGCATGTAGCAGTCTCGGCTACGGGAGGATAGTTGGTAGTAACAGAGTCACCAAACCGCTGGCTATACCATTTTGATGAGACAATTTTTTTGTCTGCAGTGTGCCAAGCAAGAACGACAGGACTAGAACTGCAGGGGACGGGATTCCTGCACATTGGCGAGGACTGTCGGTTGATTGGGAAAGAGATGGAGCTTGTGCATAGAGTGCAGAAGAACCAGCATTACTAGTTTTCACCAGCAAGTATGGGAACTAGAGAGATGGCGGCCAACGTTCAGGTCTTGTTAACAACTTTGCAGCGTTCGAAACCAATAAATAGTACATATGTACCAACGAAGATACAAGCAATACCCCACGGAGACCTGCGGAAGTTTCTAGCGACTAACGGCAAGTCAATTAACGAGTTAATGAGGGAAACGGAGAAAGAGCAGACGTTGTTGAACCTTAAAACATCATACGATATAACGCACTCCTCGTTGGAAAAGGGAGGGATCGACGCGATCACAACGCTGGCAATGATCGTTGCGGTAATCTCATATATATTCTGCCAGGTAAGGAAGCGAGTCAAATACCCACAACTTGAACCACAACCAACGCCGCAGGTAGCAGAGATTGCAGTGTAGAGTAGCGTAGGCTAAGCAAACCAGATGTTAGAGTTAAAAATGTACAAAATGTTTGAGAAAAAAAAATAAACAAAAAGGAAGAGAAAACGAATCAAGAAAAAAAAGAAGTAATAAATAAAATATTAAAAAAAACAATATCAAATGAATAAAAATAAAAAAATGAATGAAAAAAAACATATATAAAAAAATACAATAGTTAAAAGAAGAAAAATAAAAAAAATTTGAAAAGAAAATAATATATATATATATATATATATATATATATATATATATATATATATATATATATCCGCCAAATAATTTTTTTTTTTAATTCTCTAAAAAAAATCTACTGGATATTTTCTCAAATTTCTTTTTTTATTTGAAATTACAATCCTTCCGGTTAATAATGGAAAATAATTTCATTCAAATGGGTGCCTCGGCTGGCCATGCAGTAGCCTACACGATCGGTCCTATTTTTAAGCACATTATCGATTGTGTGCAGCTGTATTTAACCAATGGCTTCACGAATACTGTCCTTTAAAGCGTCAATTGTCTCTGGCTTGTCGGCGTAACACTTATCTTTGAGGGCACCCCACAAATAATAGTCCAACGGTGTCAAGTCGCATCTCCGATGTGGCCTAACGACATCAGCTCTGCGGCTGATAATGCGATCAAAACGCACCAAGAAAAAAAAGAAACAATATATAAAATATAAAAAAAGCACAAAAAAAACAATATCAGAAATATTAAAATAAAAAATGAATGAAAGAAAATATATAAGAAAAAATACAATAGTTCAAAGAAGAAAAATAAAAAACATACCACATTTTGTTATTTACATATAACTATATATATATATATATATATATATATATATATATATATATATATATATATATATATATATATATATATATATATATATATATATATATATATATATATATAATAAACAAAAAACATAAATAAGAATATAAATATACATATAAAATATTGTATTAGATTATCAGAAAAAAATAGATAGCTAATGTATATATATAAAATATTGTAGTAGGTTATACAATTTTAGAAGGTAGCTACAATACCTTCTTCCAGAAAGAGGGGAGGAATGTTGAGAGTCAAGATACGACTACCTACGAGTAGTTGACTCGCGACACAACCCAAATAGCCTATCGACCGGTTGTAGCTATAATTAATATTACATATATGAATTTCACAGGTGTTACAATTACACAGTGACAAAAAAACTAGGGTTAAAATGCACCATTGGCATTTTGTATGAACTGGCTCGTTGCGATTATTGTTTTGGGTCAACACTTTCGTAATTGGAACACCTAAGTAGGTTATAAAAATAATTATATAGCTAGAATTAAGAATATAAATAAGAGTGGATTAAGAATAAATTGAGGTCGTATAGTTCCGAAAGCGAAACGGTGTGTGTTGTGTTTACGCCGCGGTCGGCAAGTGTTTTACAGGTCTGGCAAGTATTTACAGGTGATAGGCGACTGCAGGGCGCATTGCCACAGCTAACACACGGAGAACACAACACCATGCTGTCTTCCTCGCGATGTTCAATAGAGAAATCATAACTCTGGAGTTGTTCGATCCTGCGCCCAATCTGACCTTCTAGATTCTTAAATCGCAATAACCATGTCAATGCCGCATGGTCAGTTCTCAGCTTGAATTTCTGCTCGTACAAATATTTATGGAAATGTCTAACTGATTCCACTACCGCCAAAAGCTCGCTCCTCGTCACACAGTAATTTCTCTTCGACCTGGGCAGTGTTTTGCTAAAGAAAGCAAACACCTTCTCCTCATCGCCGATGACCTGTGAAAGAACACTCCCTATACCAAATCCGCTAGCGTCTGCGTCCAGAATAAATATTTCTCCAGGAACGGGGTACGACAGGATTGGTGCTGAACAGAGTTTCTCCTTCAATAGCCGGAACGCGTCTTCCTGCTCCTGGTTCCATACGAATCTCTGGTTCTTTCGTGTCAGTTCGTGAATGCCACCAGCTACTTCCGCGAATGCGGGGACAAATCGCCGATACTACGTGCATAGCCCGACGAAGCTTCGCAGTTCCTGCAGATTGGTCGGTCGCTGCCATTCCTTGACCGCTCTTGTCTTGTCGTCATCAGTGCGCACTCCGTTGGCCGTAATTACGTGACCGAGGAACTTCACCTCCGTCCGAAACCAAGAGCACTTCTTCGCATTCACCTTTAAGCCGGCCGCTTCTCTCCTCTCCAAAACCGTCCGCCGATTCCTCAGGTGATCGTCATAACTATTACCCATCACGATGATATCGTCGATGTACACCAGACATATCTTCCCATGGAGTCCACTCAGAACGCGTTCCATCAGACGCTCAAAAGTTGCTGGTGCGTTACAAAGACCGAACGGCATCACCAGGAACTGCCACAAGCCATGGCCCACGCTGAAAGCCGTTTTTTCCTTGTCCCTTTCGTCCATCTCCACTTGCCAATATCCAATCTGAAGATCCAGCGTAGAAAACCATTCCGCACCGGAAAGTGTGTCTAATATGTCGTCGATTCTGGGGAGTGGATAGCTATCCTTCCTGGTGACGTCATTCAGCTTCCTGTAGTCAACACAAAACCTCGTACTTCCATCTTTCTTTTTAACCATCACTATTGGGGAGCTCTAGGGACTTGCAGATGGTTCAATCACCTTGTTTTCATGCATTTCTTCAACCATCCTCATTGCCTCGTCCCGTTTGGCAAGCGGTACTCTGCTTGGCGGCTGCCGAATCGGCTAAGAGTCCCCTGTATCAATCCGATGTTTCGTTATCGTGGTCCTGCCACGATCTCTGGGTCCGAACGCGAAAATGGACGAATGTTCCCGCAAGAGTAGTTGTGCTTCTTTTCTTTCGCTTCCCGTTAGGTTCTCGGGCCATTCTTGTATCCTGGCTTCCATCGCGGAGACGTTTGCCGGATCACTTTCCTGAGGGTTCTTCATTCCGCCGTAATCGCAATCTACGACCATTGACACCTCCGAGCATTGGGCAATCGTTTCCCCTTTCTTTATGACTCTGGGGTGACCTGTGGGGTTCAATACTTGCACTGGCATTTTCCCGTCTTCTTTCGGAGCGACCAGAGTTTTTCCAACCAAAATTCCAGAGATTGGTGCATCTTTATATGCTTCTACCGTCCACAGTTTTCTCCCGTCAGCATCTCCAATTGCTTTCGCCCAATCCACTACTTCGTAGTTCGGTGGGACAACGTGTCGCTGCTTTACAATAATCCACCTTATGCTGAGTCCGTTAGAGTCCCCCACTTCCAGTGCCAGTTCCATATTGTTATACTTCAGGAGGCATCGTTCCAAGTCCAGTGTTACACCATGCTTCAGCAAGAAATCGATGCCGATTATAACCTCGTCGAGATATCTGCAGGTATGAGGTCATGCTCCATCGTCATATTGCCAAACGTAAGTGATCCAATTATTTTTCCCGTTACTCGTGCAGCTTCCCCAGTCGCTGTCGTTAATCGAACTCCTTTCAATGGCTGCAATCCCCCGTCAACTGAGAGTAATCGTGAGCGGTTTCCCGCTTACCCTTCCCTCCACAGTCAGGTTATTGAGCTTACTCGTCAATCTGGAAATAAAGACTTCGGTGGCACTCGATTTGGGAGCCAGCTTATTAGCCTCTAAGCCGACTCTTGCTGGTTTAACGGAATGTTAAGGAGCGCATCTTCGTCCTGAATTGACCTTAAATGTCTTTACCGCTCCAGGGTTCGTGATCTTGAGCGTTTTTTACGCTGGCGGCAGTCGCGTGCCACGTGACCTATTCTGTCACAGCCGAAACACCGTCCTTGGAAAGTACCTCGTCGCACCGTAGTTCTACCCTGTTCGGGGTTCGTAACGGATTTAACTGCCCGGCAAACTCTCCTTCTGCGTCCATCTGCTTCACCCTGTGTTCCGATAAAACCATGGAAATTGCTGTTTCATGGGATATCGCGGTACTGACGGTCTCCGCGAATGCCTTCCTTGGAGCCGTTAGTATGGAGATTCTAGGCTGCGGGTCGCGCATACATCGACGAACGCCTGTGCCTTGAATTTATCCGTTACTTCGGCGGTGTATTCCGGGTACGCCAGATGCGCCAATCTATCCACGTCCGCCGCAAATGCCTGTAGAGTCTCCCCAGGCCCTTGCCTCCGATTCTTTAACTCCATGTAATGAAGCTGTAGCATGTGTTGCCTCCCATACTTCCGTTCAACCGCACTCATTACAGCGGTCTAATCGCCTCATAATGCCGCAGGGACAGTTTGTAGCACCTCCGCGGCTCCTCCTTTCAAAGTGACGGTTAGTGCCGCTGCCTTGTCCGTATCGTGCCAGCGATTTCCGTTGGCCGCTGTCTCAAACTGTAACTTAAAGATGTTGAAGGGAGCAGTTCCGTCATAGGTCGGCGGTTTCAACTTCATACTGCCTTCCTCCCACATTTGCGCCATGTAACCACTGCCGCTATTGCCGCCTAGACTCAATTCCTCAACCCGCCGCTCCAGTCGTAAGATCCTGTCGTCAGAATCATCAAGGCGCGTCTTTGCGTCACCCAACTCCCTTTTAACTCCTTCCAGTCTTCCGGCGATTGATCCTGAAACAGCGTCCAGTTTTTCCATAAGGCTGAATTTGCTGCCTGTTGACGTTGCTCCTGGTCCGCCATCGCTGCCAGTATGGCCGCCAATGTTGGCTCACTACCGGAGGTAGCTTTGCTCTCCCGCGCATCTTCGACTTCGGTTACATTGTCGCCGATGTTCTCCGTGAACCCGGCCATCCTTGCTTCCTCACAAGATTCCTCTAAGAAAAGGTAGTCTTCTACATTGAGGCTTTGTTGTTCCATGACGCCTCGTAGCCACGCCTGCAACTCTGCCTTAGTGCTTGCTGTCGAGAGTCTTCGCAGTTCCAACTCCCTCTTCAGGTGTGACACTCTTAATTGCTGGAACCACATGTTGTTGTTTTTTTTTATTGCGCAATCCCACTTCTGACACCAATTGTTACGTTTTTCGGGCCTGTTTGGTCCGCCCACTGGATTGCGTAATAAGCTCTAATAAACACAACAAAAGAAACTAGTCGAAAAGATAGGATTTTATTATCCTAATAAAACTCACTGCCAGTCGAGGTACCTTAACAATACTTCTTAAAAATATTTGTACATTTGCAAATGATAAAGCAGTTGAGAATTACAACTGTTTAACTGTGCTTAACTATAATTTCTGCTGCACAGTCTACTTATACAAATATTGTGCTGTGGCAGCAAGTGCTACTTTGTAACAATATATATATATGTGTGTGTGTGTAATTGTATATATATATATATATATATATATATATATATATATATATATATATATATATATATATATATAAAATAAATAAATCCATTATTTCTGCTTCGATAAACTGTATTTGAACAATAATTGCTATGTCAATTTAGTGCACCTTTCATTCTTCTTCGAAATATCAATCCGCCATGACTTTGCAACGGAGCCAGACTTGCAGTGAAAATAAAATTGGAAGGCAAAACAACGTTTGCCCGGGTCAGCTAGTATTTATATATAAATATATATAATGTTATTTAATAATTTTTTTATAGCTAATCTTCTTCCATACAAAGCCGTGGTGGATTTAAATTGCGTAATAGAATTATTGGTGCACCAACTTTTAACTGCAGCATGTGAGGTGGAGTTCCTGGCAAGGCAAGCGAATTTAAGAATTCAATTGGGTAATTAACAATTTCATCAGGATCATTAACACAATCAATGGATTTATATGTTTTTATTTCTCCGCTTATTTTATTTTGAATATCAACATTAATATCGCAAACATCTTTGTTTTTGGCTGCCAATATAGCGCGATCACTTAGCCATTGGTGATTGTTAAAATTGAGCTCAATAATGGGATATACGCTTGAAATTAAACCTTCGTTTGATTCATTTAAAACACAACAATCTGCAGGCAATGTGATGAGTCCTGTTGCATTGTCCATAGCAATTTTGCCATTTCCAATATCCAATAATTGACGTGCAACTAAACGGGCTGATACATGATTTTGTAACTGTATGCGCATATTTACCGTTAGTGAATGTTTTTTACCATATCGCCACAAGTCATCAATTTGACACGATGAAAAAAATGCAGTCAATGTTGTTGCTGGTGGTTGTGCTGCTCGCTCGATCACATTTTCCGCTGTAAAATATACTCTCTGTCCATTTTCTAAATGAACTGCCAAATGAACTACAGTCGGATACCTCTCATGAATTGGAAAAGAGAATATGCGCCAAAGTGCTTCGGTGCTGCTAATGTATCTTCCCATTTGATATTGTGTGATTCCATCTAGCTTATCTTCAAGTGCAACTCCATAAATGGCCATATCACTGCCTTTGTTTACATATTTACAAATATATTTCATTGATTTAACGGAATTGCAATATTCAATGTTTATATGTGCTTTATAGATTTTCGATAATAATGGTGAATATGGCACTACCCATCTATTATCAATCTCGATATCAATGTTTCGTACTTTTAATGTAATGGATCTAACATTGTTATCAACACACCAAATTAGAATATGCGCATGTGGCAATCCTCTTTTCTGCCATTCGATCGAATACATCCAGCAACTAACTAAGCCAAAAACATCAGATTTAACAATTAAATCCATCAGAGACTTTAATTTCTGCTTAAATACGCGTGCTGTGATGTCATGACGATCAGTTTGCGATTCTCCTGGCAATAAACATTTTTTAATTTCATTCCAAATAGGGTTACAAGCAAATGTAATGAATAAATCAGGACGACCATAATTGCGAACGTATGTCATAGCATCTTGTGAATATTCATACATATGACGTGGACTGCCGGTATAAGTAGCTGGTAGAATTTTTAATCGGCCGAGATCATTTAAATTGCCATCATTATTAATTGCATCACGTAGATGAATATATTCTTCCGATCGTAATTGACGTTGATTTAGGTGAATAAATGATAGCCGCTCTGATTCTATTTTTGCATATATATCTACAACATACTGATGATGGCGGCATTTCAAAATGTGATTTTCCATATTCTCCCGAATCATGAGTCTGTACGCATAGTAATTCATGCTACTTATATTTTTATTTGTTTCTTCATCTATAATAAATACCCATATGAATAAAATTTTTGTGAGCAATACAATTTTTTTAAATTTACCAGTAGTTGGGTTTAACATTTTTAATTCAAAATGGTAGCCAACTTCTCCTTGTCAAAACAGTATTGGATATTGGAGCGCATCATATGAGCGATGTGTTTCGGGTACTCGTTGCAATTGATCATTTCTTCGATGTAAAATTATATCTCTTGGCTCGAACTGATCACCAACAATTACAATAGCAACTTCATTTATTGTTGGTGCATTGAATCGTCGTGGATGCTCACCTACTTGTGTTTTATCAGCTTTTATAACTATTTTCTGATTATCGGATAGCATTCGGTCTATTGCAACTTTAAATAATTTCACCAATTCGTTATGCTGATGGAATAAATTTTGTAATGATTCCACAATGTTGCGGCGTAGTCCCGTAGCAATTGCACATCTGGTAGTGGCTTCTGTTTCAGAATTGCCAAGGAAATATATCTGCAAAAATTTGTATTCTTCATCAGCAATAGGCAATTATGATCCTACTTTGTGATATATTTTTCCTTGTACTTTAAATGTTGGTATGAAACTTCCACTAACTATATTGTCAGCACCAAATGACGTCATTTGAAAGCAATTATTATAACTTCGTATATAAGTTAGGAAATGTTCTGATTGTGGTGTTGTTCCAGACACCAATGAAAGTAATGGTTCCGGTAGTTGGCTTAGTTCTGGCATCTTTACCTTGCCATTTGAGCAACATAAGCCAAGTGTTTCCTTTTTATATTTAAATGCTTTGCAATGGACACATAATTGATCCATGCTACCGATATTGCTATTGGAATATACATTATAATCAATTGTCGGATCGTAATTCAATGCAAGACGCATAAAAGAAATGCGATTGTGTACTGCTGCTCGGGAGGCTCTTCTCGCAACACGTTGTTCTTCGTTTCGTATTTCGCGATTTTCTTGTGAAGAATTTTGGCGTAAAAGTGACATTCGATTCCTGGCTTGTTCATTGTCTTCTGCGCGCTCCTCTTGTGTCTGCTGTGAGCGCAGCAGACTCATATGATTTGTGTGCCGTGCACGGCGACCAATATTTGCACGTGGGCGTGGCATTTTGTACTGCAATATACGTTTTTTATGATTTATTTTTTTTTTGTTTGTTATTGTTGGGGTAGGGAGTAGGCCCTTTGTTGTCTTACCTGTTGCTTGTTTACTTTCTTCAATAGCTTTCAATAATACAATTAATTTACTTTCACTAACACCTTGGGTTAATTTATAAAAATGTATGTAATATTGCATTTAAATAAATTAAACTTCAATTTAATAAGTTATTTTTTTTCGTTTGACTCCCTTGACGCACTTTTCACGAAAAGAGGTTATGTATGAGTCGGTGTCGGGATACTTAACGCCGCCACAGGCAGATTAAGCACCCAACGCCTTCAGCGAAACACAGCATAGGCTTATCGCGCTAATCTCTATCGGGCAAAACACGGTCTATCGGTCCAGTAGTTTTTGAGTTACAGTGCAAAAGCACAAAAAAACTAAATATTGCGCCATCTGTCGGACGCACTTCAAACTACATAGAAACACTACTCACGGCCCATAGAGCATGCATATAACATTTGGTCAAAATCGGTCCAGTAGTTTTTGAGTTTAGCGATCACGAACATACACGTAATTTTTATATATGTAGAAGATAGATATATGTGTATAATTGTATTGCATTACCACCGCATGTACGAGTATATATATTTTATACATGTTTATGTATATGAATATGTTTGTGTTTATATATCTGTATATGTATATCTTTATATGTGTATTTATATCTATGTATTTGTAAAAGTATCTTTATCTATAAATCTATATATATAAAAATCAATGATTGTTTGTTAGTGGCGCTAAGGCTCGAGATCGGCTGGACCAATCTTGATCGAATTTTCAGAGGTTGTTCATTGTGGATCTGGGAAGGTTTAGAAATAAAAAAACCTTATACTTTTTCTGCAGAAGGGTCGGAAAATTTAAAACTTCCAAAAAGGACTTTTTTCCATACAAAACTTTTTTTCTTTCACTTTTTTTTCCCAATAGTTTCTTGCAAATCTATCGATCTCAAAACATTCGGAAAAGTCGGAAAATTCAAAAATTAGAAAACCTAATCTCACTTTTTGTTCTCAATTTTTTTGTATGTGCGTAGCTTATTATTTTGACAGCTGCGTATATTGTTTGTTCTTTCTGATTTGTTTATTCGAACAGTGCGGACACGGTCAATTGACGTTCTGATTTTTTCCAAATTTTAAGTGATTTCTCGATTAACTTCATTATATTAAATTGTTAAAATGTTAACATTCACTAAATATTTGATTTTAAATCTGTGGATAATCAGTTTTTGAGTGAAATTATTGACATTTCAAACAAAAAAAGTGAGTTCATTATTTTCGTTTGTTGGTGAATACCCAACCTCATTTCCATTAGAATTTATTTGTGTTATTTCTTCAGCTGATTTGTAAATTATATGAATCGTTCAATTTCGGTCGTTTGCTTCCTTTATTTCGGGTATTCAAAAGGTTAATTATTGAAAATTATTCCGTGAAAACTTTATGTGTGTTTCATACTAAGTGATCAATTACAGATTGAAATTTGCTACGATGCCACAAAGAGGTCGCACTAATATCGGTCGGCGTACCCGACGTACAACGGACCAACGTAATTATACAGCACGTCGTACTGAAGAGGAAAATGCTAATGCAAGGGAATCTGCTCGAAGCGGAATAATTGAACATCGTGCGCGACAATCACAAGAGGCTCACGAAGCTTAAAATGAGCAACAACGATTGAGAAGAAGACAAGTTCGTGCTCAGGAAATTCATGAAGCAAGAGAACAACGTTTGGCTGCTCACCGACAACGCCAGCAACGATTGCCTAATTTGAATATCGAACTTTCAATATGAGCCGGACATTGAATACGGTGCGCACGCATCAGTTCGATTTGGTTCGATGTCTGTCGTTTGCCCGCATTGCGATGCACTGAAATTTCCAAAAGAACCGGCCGGATTGTGTTGCGCAAGCGGAATTACCAGAGTTACTTCTGCCACCAGAGCCATTGCGATCGTTGCTTTACGGTGAATCACCAAATTCGAATCATTTTTTACAAAATTCCAAGGTATATAACGATTGTTTTCATATGACGTCGTTTGGTGGGGAAATTGTGAATGATCATAATTACAATCCCACATTCAAGGTTAGTTCACCAACAATCTAACACCAGTTCACCAAATTAACATATTTGTCTGCAACTATACAGATTCACGGGCAAATTTATCATCTTGCTGGATCGCTGTTGCCGCATCCTGATCAAGATCACAAATATCTCCAAATATATTTCCTTGGAGATTCAAATGAAGAAGTGAATCGACGTTGTGCAATTTTCAATGCGACGAAGAGAGAAATTGTGCAGCAATTGCAAGAAATGTTGCATGAACACAACGAACTAATTCGATTATTCAAAACTTCGTTAGAAAGGATGCCATCTGATGATCACAGAATCGTCATAAAAGCGGACAAACGACCAGCAGGCAATATAATGCACCGATGGCCGATGAAATATCAATTGTTGTTGTTGGCGATAATTTAGAATCCCGTGATATTGTTATTAAACGTCGAGCTGGAGATGCATTAGAGCGAATCAGTGAAACTCATCGATCGTATGACTCACTACAATATCCGCTTATGTTCTGCCGCGGTGAAGATGGATATCACTTGAGATACAACCTGATCAATCCTGCCAATGGTTAGTAAAAGAAAAACAAACACTCTTGATTGTAACTTCATTTTTTGTTAACTATTAGGTGTCGATACAAATAAGAAGGTCAGTGCAATGAACTTTTACGAGTATGCATTTGATGTGTACGTGACGATGGAGATAGAACGACTCAATTTTATTCGTTTCAATCAGACCAAGCTTCGATCTGAAGAGTATATTCACTTGCGAGATGCGGTCAATAGCGATGAAGATGTGACAAACCTTGGCCGACTCACGACTTGGCCATCAACATACATTGGCAGCCCAATGCACATGCACGAGTACTCCCAGGATGCGACGACATGCGTGCGGAATTATGGACGGCCGGATTTGTTTGTTACATTCACTTGCAATCCAAAATGCCCACAGATAACGGAATTATTGAATCGCGGTCAATCAGCAAGCGATTGTCACGATGTCACAGCACGAGTTTTCAAACAACAGCTACGATATTTGATGGACTTTATCGTGAAGCAACGTATATATGGTTCTGTTAGATGCTGGATGTACTCTGTTGAGTGGCAAAAAGAGGTTTGCCGCACGCACACATTCTTCTTTGGATGGTGGACAAGATTACACCAGATCAAATTGATGACATAATTTCTGCGGAAATTCCTGATCCAGAGATAGATCCAGAATTATACGAAGTGGTGAAAACCAATATGGTTCATGCACCTTGCGGACACTACTATCCCAGTTCGGTTTGTATGTCTGACAATAAATGCACGAAACACTATCCACGTGCTTTTATTTCGGAAACGCAATCTGGAAATGATGGATATCCACTCTATCGGCGTCGGTCATCAGACAACAATGGCAGAACATTCAGCATTCAATTTAGAGGAGTGAATATCGAAGTTGACAACACATGGATCGTACCATATTCGCTAATATTGTCTAAGACATTCAAAACTCATTTCAATGTTGAGTATTGCATGACATGACGGTTATTTGCCATGAGCGAGATGAGATCAGCAAGTATCAAATGGGTCCATACGTGAACTGTAATGAAGCGCTTTGGAGAATATTTTCTTTTGTAATTCATGAGCGTATTCCGACTGTTGTGCATCTCGCAGTTCATTTGGAGAATGGCCAAAGAGTGTATTTCAACCCAGAGAATGCAGTACAGCGAGCGGAAACACCACCAGCAACAACATTGACGAGTTTTTTCTCAACTTGCGCCAGTGATCCGTTTGCGAAACATTGCTTTATTCGCAAATGCCTCGATATTATACATGGAATGCATCGTCGAAGAAATGGTTATAGAAAGCAAGGCCAACCAGTAGATGGACATCCAGGTGTGTTCTCAACTAATGCATTAGGACGAATTTACACAATCCACCCGAAAAACGACGATTGCTTCTACCTTCGGTTGCAATTGATTAATGTACGCGGTTCAACTTCATTTGAGTCATTGCGTACTGTGAATGATACGATGTGTGCAACTTTTCGAGAAGTATGCCAGCAATTACAATTGCTGGAACATGATAATCACTGGAACGATAGACGATGCGATAGCTCCTTCGCATGCCACTGAAGTGCGCACACTTTTCGCGATGATCATTTCGACATGTCAGCCTTCAAATCCGCGTCAATTATTGGATACGTACAAAAATTACATTGCCGAAGATATTTGCCATCGTATTCAAGTGGCAACATGGAATGGCAAATGAACGATGAAATCTACTATGAAGCATTGGTGTTGATTGAAGATTTGTGTTTGCTTATGAGTGGCAAACTATTGACTGAAATTCATATGCAAGCGCCAAATCGTCAAATCAGAGATGTACTGAATCGTGAATTGGAACGTGAGTGTGCAAAAGCGAGAATATAATTTGGAACAAGTACAAAGAAATGTTCCATTATTGAATGAGCAGCAAAACAGTGCGTATGATGAATTGATGAAGGCTGTCAATGATGGAAACGGTGGACTATTTTTTCTTGATACGCCCGGCGGAACTGGGAAAACGTTCCTGATATCATTGATGTTGGCAGCAATACGATCTCAAAATGGCATTGCGTTGGCTCTCGCATCTACTGGGATTGCTGCAACTCTACTAGAAGGTGGAAGAACGGCACATTCGGCACTGAAGCTTCCGTTAAACATGCAAATCAATGAAACACCTGTTTGCAACATTTCAAAGCAATCAGCTATGGCAAAAGTATTGAAGAATTGTAAACTGATAGTATGGGATGAGTGCACAATGGCTCACAAACGGTCTCTAGAAGCAGCTGACAGAACAAAGAAAGATCTGCGGAATAATAATCGTCGCTTTAGTGGCGCAATGATACTGTTAGCAGGCGATTTTCGTCAAACACTTCCTGTTATTCCGAAATCAACAGCGGCGGATGAATTGAACGCATGTTTCAAGTCATCGTATTTGTGGCGGTACATGAAAACCATACGATTGACTATGAATATGCGAGTGTTCCTACGACAGGATGACACCGCAGAAGTTTTCTCTAAAGAACTGCTAAGAATTGGAAATGGGCAAATTCCGGTTGATACTTCCAGTGGTTTGATATCAATTCCACCTGCCATTTGTCAATTCACTTCAACGAAAGCTGAACTCATCACGATTGTTTATCCGAACATTGGCCAAAATTATCGTAACTACGATTGGTTGAGTGCATGCGCAATTTTAACTGCCAAAATACCGATGTTAATGACTTAAACTGGACGATTCAAAGTCAAATTCCGGGAGATTTGCGCTCATACCAATCGATCGATCGTGTTGAAAATGAAGACGAAGCCGTGAATTATCCAGTGGAATTTCTAAATTCTTTGGATTTGCCTGGCATGCCGCCGCATCATTTGCGTCTCAAAGTTGGATCTCTCATTATTATGCTTCGCAATCTTCATGCGCCGAAACTGTGTAATGGAACCCGACTGATTGTGACGCAGCTATCGAATAATGTGATAGTTGCAAGAATTTTGAAAGGGACTTACAAGGGGGCAGAATGCTTGATTCCACGAATTCCTTTGAATTCCAACGATTTGCCATTTCAGTTCAAACGTATTCAGTTTCCAGTGAAACTTGCATTTGCGATAACAATCAACAGGTCACAAGGACAGTCGCTGGAAGTGTGTGGCATAAATCTGGAAATGCCATGTTTTTCACACGGCCAGCTATACGTGGCGTGTTCACGAGTTGGAAACCCATCTTCTCTGTACATTTACGCACCGGAACAGAAAACAAAAAATGTTGTTTATCAAGCTGCGTTACATTGAAAAAAATGTAGAAAAATCGCAAATAAATTATTTTCAACACATAAATTCAACTTTCTTTTTTTTTCAAAACACATAATTTCACGCAGGGCAACGACTGCGGGATCAGCTAGTATATATATATATATATATATATATATATATATATATATATATATATATATATATATATATACTACCTCTTGGTTTGACTGGTTAGAACCAAATTGTACGTCGGTTTACCGACGTTAGATACCCACGTAGCCATCTCTTACAGTAGAAATTGAAGAACTGCTGAGCCTTCAACCAATTTATTTTCATCATTCCTGTTGGTTACATAAAATTCACTTGACGAGCCTCTAAAAAAATTGATTAGGTGTTAGGGCCTCACAGGTTTCATCGTCGAGAGGTAAATATGTTAAATGTCGGGGATTAATGATTTCTTCAGCCTCCACTCACATACTGTGCAGCAGTTCCTCTGTAGGATTACGTGTAGGTAGTATCTAACACAAGTTTCGCTTGACTGACTGTACAAGTCTCCCCCAACTTCCTCCTATAATTGGAGTTTCTGGAGGGTTAAACACTCATTTCGTAATGGATTTGGGTAATTCCCATGCTAGTTTATCATTCAGTTTTTCTATTGCCTCGTAACTCTCGGTCAGCGCCATAAAAATTAGTGCCTTTGTCAATCTTTATTTCGCTCACTAAGCACCGTCTACCAAGCTTGCTACTTCTATATGAATTGCTCTAGTAGTCAGTTATTAAGACGCTTCACTGTTTTTCACTGCGTCGTCCAATGGTAGTATTCATCAGTCCAATATAGTCGACGTCTATGTATAAAAGTGGTCTAGTACACGAAGCGAGTCTTGCATACGGTAGATCCACTATAATCTGATTAAAAATATACTACATAACAATTAGGAAGAACAAAAAATTTTATTCTGTGCCTTTGTAGGCAGGACAAAGTCTGCCGGGTCAGCTAGTATATATATATGTATATATATACTAGCTGTATATATATGTATATATATATATATATATATATATATATATATATATATATATATATATATATATATATATATATATATATATATATATATATATATATATATATATATATATATATATATATATATATATATATATATATATATGGTAGGTAGGTAGGTAGGAGTGGCAGCCTTTGTCGCAAAAAGCACACTGAAGCACATAGAATGGCTCGTTGGGGTGCCACACTAAGACGACGGGACGCCCCCGTCTAGAATTTTGGGAACCCCAGCGATTCCGAAATGAACCTGGCTATGTCCTTGATGTTAATGGAAGATAGTTCGGTTAAGGAAGTGAAGAAAGGTGAGCCTAGGAATTTTAATCCACGCCTGGCCAGAGCTGGGCACTGACACATGAGATGAAGTACTGTTTCTTCCTCCTCCTCAGAGCCACAGCTTCTACAGAAGTCATTATGGGGCAGTGCTAATCTTTCAGCATGTTTCCCGATCAGACAGTGTCCCGTGAGCACATTTATTATAGTACCGATGGAGCTCCTGCTAATATTGAGTAGCTGACTAGTACGCGTAATGTCGATAGTGCTCCAGGTTTGTCTGGCAACACTACAGGTATGTTCATTTACATAGCCTTTTTTAGCTGCCTCAAGGTAGTCATGTTTTATGGCCCATTTGACCGTGGCCAGTAGGACACCTACATCAAAGGAGGGGGCGATGTCAAGGAGCAGCGTACTTAGTTTGGCCAATTCATCGGCCTCGCAGTTTCCTGGAATGTCGCTATGTCCAGGCACCCAGCATATGTGAACTTGTGAGTTACCTGAGACGACGTTCAGGGAGGAGCGGCAATCGACTACAAGCTTAGAGGTAGTGAATACACCAGCCAGTGACTTGACTGCCGCCTGACTGTCCGTGAATATGCGTATCATCACACCGCATACTTCATTGCGAATAAGCGACTTGGACGCTTTGAATATTGCCATTACTTCCGCTTGAAAGACGCTGCAATGGTCATGGAGACGACGAGAGCTTGATGCCAAGTTTTCTGGAGAAGACGCCGCAACCGACCTTAATCTCCAGTTTGGAGCCATCCGTATATATGTCAATGGAACTGCCAGTGACCACTAAATTGTTGGACCATTCCTCTCTACTAAGAATGTAAGTGTCGAACCCGTGGTTTAGATTAGGTGTAGAGCACGTATAGTCAACGTCCGTCTGTACGGGAGTGTCCTGCATCAGAATATTGGCGTGGCCCAGGTTCAGTCTAGTCCAGCGCGATATAGCATTGAGTCTGGTTGCCGAGCATTTTGCTTGTTGCCTGACCAGAAGCCTAGTGGGCAACCAATGTAGGAATGCAAATAGAGCTTTGGTAGAGGTGGTACGCAGAGCCCCTGTTATCATAACTGCTGCTGTTCTTCTAACCTTGTCAAGAGGTTTTAGGTTCACCGCCTTGTCAGTTGCGGGCCACCAGAAGACAGCGCCGTAGAGAAAATACGGCTTAACCACCGCCGCATAGAGCCAGGACATGGTTCGAGGTTGGACGCCTCATGTTGTACCCATGGATCTCTTGCAACAGTACAGAGCTTTCCAATGGAGCTTAGGGCCCCGGATCAGACCTAGATACTTGACGCTATTGCTTAGGCTAAGCGTATTCCCATTAAGTTTGGGTAAGACAAAACTTGGTATTTTGTGCTTCCTGGTGAAGAGCATGACCTCAGTTTTGGAAGGGTTGACATCTAGGCCAACTTCAAGCCACCATTGGGACAGAATGCTAAGAGTGTAGCTTAGATTTTCTGATAGTGTTGACAGATATTTACCGGAAACAGAGATAGCAATGTCGTCCGCATAAGCTATAGTGTTGCAGCCGGTCTGATCTAATCTCCTAAGTAGTGTGTTCACCGTCAGATTCCATATGAGGGGTGAGAGCACACCGCCTTGTGGAGTACCTCTCTTGACAGTCCTTTTAGCATGTACGTTTCCTATTGAGGAGCTAATGACGCGTGTTTTCAGTAGCTGTTCGATGAACCTAACCAAGCTGGGGTCCAGGTTCAGGTTTACTAAATATTTAGTAATGGCGGAGGGACAAATATTGTTGAGTGCTCCTTCTATATCGAGAAATATTGGAAGAGTATATTCTTTGTTGGCAAGAGATTTCTCTACTTGGTCAATGAGCACGTGAAGCGCTGTTTCCACAGACTTGCCTTTAGTATACTCATGTTGTGATTTGGAAAGGCACGTGGAATTAATAGAGCTCCTGATTTGTATATCAAGGACTCTTTCCAGTGTTTTCAAAAGAAAGGAGGACAAACTAATTGGTCTATAGTCCTTAGGCTTGGTGTGGGTAGACTTTCCCGCTTTAGGGATGAAAACTACTCGAGCTTCTCTCCAGCTTTTGGGAATGTACGACCATCTTAGGAAGCATTATAAGTATGCAGTAGACAAGGCTCAACCACACTTGCAGTGTGCTGAATGTTAACCATCAGGCCCGGAATGATACCATCAGGCCCGGGAGATTTAAAAGGCTTAAATCTGTTGATGGCCCACTGAATATGCGTGTTGGTCATTTGGAATTGGGTTGAGTGATTTAAAGAGTGGTTGGTGTAACGAGACCTGGAATCCACAAAGATTTCATTCCCCGGGAAGTGTGTTTCTATTACGGCATCCAAAGTGTCGGTTTCAGAGTCGGTCCAGGTACCGTCCGATCTCTGAATACATTCCAGAGCCCGAGGGGTGGTATTGAGAATTCTCCGGAGTCTACTTGTCTCGGACGAGCTTTCTATGTTGCCACAGAAGTCTCGCCAAGACGCTCGTTTGGATCTCCTAACCATATACTTGAGTTCCCTTTGTTTGTCTTTGAAAGGGAGCCAGTCATTTGTAGCTTTGGCTCTGTTGAAGAGCCTGCGGCATACTTTTCGCAGCTGAGCAATTTCCGATTTCCACAAAGGGGGTTTTGGTTTTCCTCTTGGCTTCGGGAACTTGCAGGCTGATTTGGCAGCAGAGTTACACAGTGCTGTAATGGTTTCAATGCAATGGTTCCGCTCGATCTATATCGAGATGATTATTGATCGTGGGAAGAGTCGATATTAGTTATCGGAAGTCCGCAGAAGCTGCCTACCGATTCTGAGGCCGAAGCGTAACTCTCCCCATCATCGAAGGTGGGATCCGGTTCGGCCTGAATGGGGGCTTGTATGCTCCCTGGTTGTCGCTCCTATAGACCTTGAGTGAGATCGAACTAAAGCCATAGTTGATCTCTCCCTTTTTGGCATTAATAGGGGCTAGAGAGTCCTCATTAAAAATAATGATGATCTCTCGAGAGTTGCCCTTGGGCTCGCTTATTTTTGCGACCTTCCAGTCAACCGTGGGGAGGTCCTAATTGCTGAGCCTAAGCAACTCCAGAATTTCTTCCGGCGGGGAGTGCTCTGCCGGAACCCAGGCCCTAGAACGCGGGCGGTTCGGGGTCTGGTGTCTGGGAACAGCTAAGAGCTTGGCCCCCGGCCAGATTTCGCCAACCATTGAGATGGCCATCTTATAAAGCTCAGCCGAGCGCTCATCTGAGCACGCGATGAGCTTCACGTGCCCCTGATACCATCCTGCGTCCCGGCATACAGGTGATGGGCCAGGAATGGCCCACAGGATGTCCCTGTAGATCCTGAAAAGGGCCTTCTCCACCATTTTCCAGTTCGCTGGGGAAATGGCACTGTTGTTGGGGTCCTCATGTCTGCTTGTCGGCGAGAGAGACGTCCTGTCGCCGTTTTCGGGCGCGTGGCTGAAAAATCAAGAGCCCTAACATAGAATTCAAACACTACCACTTTTCGGTTTCAAAACACAAGAGAGATTTATTCTTAAAATACTAGTTATTATATACTATGTGTAAATGAGCATTACCGCCGACGTCTTGACTTTTCTGGTGTTCCAGTTTCGCAGTTGTTATTTGGTGCCAGTGGCTCAAGTCCACTGACCTACTGCAAGTAAAAGTGTCGTCGGTGCATTCTAAATGCCCCTCGTCAGCTTGACTGCGGAACTGTGACACCCTAAAAGTTTACATCATAATTAATGAATAATCACTATTCATTTACAATATTTGCACCCTAAAAATATGTGCGTTCTTAATGAATTTAATAGGAGCCGGTGATGTGAGTCAACTACGCGTAGGTAGCTTGATTCTAACTCACAACACTGTTGTGGTATGATGTCCTTGCTCGTTTGGCGGGGGACGTCCTGTCGCGGTTCCTTTGGGCGCGTGGCTGAAAACCTTGAAACCCTAACGTTAAACTGAAACACTTTACACTTTTAAGATAGAAATCACAAGAAGATTTATTCTTACGAAACCTATATCTTATATACTATTTCTTTACATCTATCTCAATCTGTGAACTGACCTTTCTGGTGTTCCAGTTCCGCTCCTGCTAATTGGTGTCAGTTGGTCAACCAACCGACCTACTTCAAAAGCGACTACGGTGCATTACGCTGCCCTCGTCGACTCGACTGCGGAACTGTAATA
Source organism: Clusia tigrina (assembly GCA_920105625.2). NCBI lineage: Eukaryota > Metazoa > Arthropoda > Insecta > Diptera > Clusiidae > Clusia > Clusia tigrina. The sequence continues at coordinate 1,513,637 of CAKKTE020000572.1, forward strand.
CCGTAAAAGTTCACATAGTAATATTTCACAAACCATTTTAGCTTAAAATAGTTAGGCCCTAAAAGTATGTCTTATTATTAAACAATTTTAGCACATGCTAATCCAACAGAGTGTGGCATCTATTAGGAGTCGATGCTGTGAGTCAACTACACGTAGGTAGCTTGGTTCTAACTATATTGGCATCCTTACGGTCACAACCGGATTCCCAAACCTTGGATAGCTGCCAGAAATCCTTGATTTTCCAAAACACATCTTCCCGAATACTATGTTGGTCCCTTAGTCCGCACCCTATTCCAATATCCGTTCTTCCCGGAACTTCCTGCTTCGCTTCACATCATCAGAGCTATTCAGAGATCACTCATAATAATTTTCTTAATTTTCTAATATACATTTTAGTCAATTTCGTAGATGAATTTCAAAATTATATAATATTTAAATAAATACACTATATGTACTATATATACTCTTGGGTATAATTTTCTGATTTAGTATGATTTGTATTTTTTTTATTATAACACTTATTTCATTATAAGGTTAGATTTTAAACAATTAATTTTTAACTCTAATTATTTTCTACACTACCTTTAATTTTAATCTGAACTTTTACTCAGATTATAATTTTTTAAATCTTTAACTTTTCTTAAACTTACGCTATTCCTGAATATATAAACAAAAACAATATTTCTACAACATGCTTTTTTTATAATTGAATGCTATATCATTCAATTTGCCGTCCACTCGTCTTCTCCCCTTACATTATCGGATTCGCTACCGTATCCTGGAGGAAAAGAGGACTGGACTATGTGTTTTCATAGCCATATAGGGCATCAGTTTTGCTCTGATTCATTTCCCGTGCTCTTTTTTCAACACGTGAGTTTTCACCCATTTCAGCCTTGATCCAATTCAGTGGTCCTCCGACAAAAACCAGATTATACAAAATAATCCCGTTTGTGTCAAAACTTTGTCCATTGCATGACTATATCTTTCATCGCATATAATTATTTTTTATTTAAATTTACTTATAGCCTGATATGTATATATCCATTAAAGATCGTCTTTTCCTAGATCGTACATGGCTACATACCTACATTCAAGGCACTATCTTATTCATTAACCTATACTATTATCCTAAATTGTCTTTCTCCATTTATCTATACACTAAATTCTTAACTAATAAACAGTATTTATCTAACCCGCTGCAAAGTCTGCAACCTCATAAATTCTAATTACCCGTTTCTCCTAACTAGCATAGTTACTTTTTTTTAAATACACATTTGCACTTTCATTCTTTATCATATGTATATACACATATATACTACTTCACCAGCAGTTCCGTCGCTTGGCGTTAACGCTCAAGCGTCAAAATTCAGAGCATACACCGCTGTATGTATGTACGTACATATTCGAAGTTTTATATTACTTACCCACGACTGTCTTATTATTTTATTTTATTTTTTAAATACGTGCAATGAACCCGTTTATTCTTATTCAATACGTACAACAAAAAAAATATTTTTCTCTACTGCCTTCATAAGGCAATAGTGCTTAATTAACAGATTTTCATTACGTCAATTTTACTTGCCCGAGTTTAAGCGGCACACTTTTACTGACATTGACTCTGAAAATCGGTGCTGTGTGTGTTACACGTACTTGTTTATATTATTTCTCTTGTGTTTATACTTGTAAAACACTGTTAACACATGAATCTAGGTGTGTGGTCTAACGTGGAATAATTTCAACAAATTATTATGTAGCTTTTTATTCTTGCCCTTAATCGTTACGACTGTTGTAACTGGGTTTTTGATCTCTGTTACTACATACTGACCTATCCACACAGGCGAGAATTTGTTTCTCCTAGCCTGATTCTTCATGAGTACCTGATCACCCACGTTCAAAACGACTGGGTTTAGTTCCTTCTTATAGGCCTCCCTGGCTACCCGTTTAGCGCAATCCTGATTTTCTCTGACCAACTCGTGCGCTCGCTGTAGCTGATACTTTTGCACTTTATTCGGGTCATCAGCATTGTACACTGGCGCACATTTGCCCTTCAGATTTGCTGGCATGTTAAAATCAAACCCGTAGAGCGTCCTGAACGGAGTTTGCTTCGTTGATACATGTACCGTATTATTGTGTACATGGATTGCAGTCGTTAACCATTGATCCCAATTCGAACCGTCTTCCTTGACAAAACTCCGCAAGTACTCGGCCAGAGGTCGATGACTACGTTCCAATGAGCCATTCGCCTGTGGATGATATGGTGTTATGTGCAACTTCTTGATTCCCAGCATTTTACAAGTTTCTGAGAACAGTTTCGATACAAAATTGGAACCATTGTCGGTTATCAAAACCTTAGGCATGTTGTACCGTGCTATTATTTCATCAAAGAATGCCTTGGCCACTGTACCTGTTTCAGTATCGGGTATAGCCACGCATGCCATATACTTTGAGAAATCGTCTTGGAACGTCAATATGTATTTATTGCCCGAAACAATCTCAGGTAAAATACCTACAATATCCACATGAACTTTATCAAATGGCTGTTTCGTTGTGGCAGTTAATACCATTGGCATCTTTGTTAGCCTTGATCTTTTGTTGGCCTGGAACTTTGGACAACTCTTTATATACTTTTTAATATCCTTGAGCATACCTCTCCATCCGTATACTCGCCTAATTCTGTCATTAATTTTCCAGAATCCCTGGTGTCCACCTAGAGGTGAATCATGGAAACCCTTTAACACAGCCCGGATATCCTTTATATCCTCCAGCCATTCCACATGTTTCTATACCGATTAGTTGGTTTACTAATCGGTTGCCGATTCCTTGGGTGCAATACCGAAGGATCGTGATGATGACTTCAAGTGCAGTACTGAAGTCTGATATCTCTTTGGGTACAGTACCGAAAGAGTGTTGTGGCTAATCAAGTATTATTCTTGAATTAACCTTGTGGTTGATAATTGGCGACAAAGAAAACACTGTTGACTGTTTGACTTCAAAAGTATATCTCAATTTTTATTTATAAATTGATTGAATTTATATTATAATTTTGATTACGCTAACAAAAAAAATATATTTGTGGTGTCTGCAATTATGTGCAAGGCACCAGCGTTTGTGCGTACGTAGGGCAAATTAATACTTTAGCCCGCACGTGTACGGAAATGCTGATGAGGCTTCACACGCTGTATATCCGTTCATCGGGTGTACTGCTTATTCTGCGTTCACGAGCAGGCCTTGGTGATGGGAATTGCTGATTGGAGTTTTGCGTTGGAGCAGGTACAAACATCCTCCCGTCTGTTGAGCATATTCTCAACTTCGAATTAAATGCTGTTTGCGCGAACCCGTACTCGAAAATCTGGAGCTCGTCGCCTCTTTTGCTTCGAATATCGCTGGTAAGAGATCCAGATAAGACAGATCAATGTGATGAGCAAACTGATATATCCAATGCTGAACTGATGGACTTCTCGGCTCTTAAGCGGTAGATCCATTTGCTCATTGTTTTGCAATTGTTGCACATGTTCATGTAGTACTTGAATATCGTCCGTCAGGTTGGACTGGTGTTCTAATGAGTGTGTTGCAGCCATTATATAATCTGCGATCAACTCAGTTAGATTCACTTTCGATATGATTGTGCTGGTGACCTTTGAAACATATGTCCGATGTGCCATTATGGTTGTATACTCATCTCTTATGGTGCATCCTTGTCTCAAGGTTAAGGTTCCTATTCCCTCCAGTAATTCTGTAAGGATATCTGAACCGCAAATGACGCTGATTGTACGAGCTGGCTGTGCGATGTAGATCCATGAGTTTTCTTTAAGTAATGGAATCCATTGAGGTGAGTCGTGTGTCCGATGAACCTTGCAGCTTTTTGGGTTTGGAGTTTGACATAATATTTCCATCTCACATAGTCGATTGGTTGATGTAATGCGATGTGTTGGATGTAATTGCTTGCATACATGCATATTAGAATTGAATGCAGTGCATGTGGACAATTCTCCTGCTGATAACGAATAATATTTGTCTCGATGGAGATTAGTGACTATATACTCGATTGTCCCTTCCAACATGAAAATTCCACTGCCTCCCAAAATAGGTAGTCGAGTCACATGTACCAATTCGAATGGTTCTTGATTAGTCAATGGTAACTTAAGACGCACAATCATCTCAGTTGGCGTGATGCGTGCTTCCACAGAGATGAGTTTAAGGATCTCAATGGTATTCTTGCTGGGAACTTGTAACGTTGGTGGGAGATGGTCTTTGATTGCTCTCAGTTGTTGTTGCAGCTGAGACGGATACAGCAGAAGAGGATTGAGCTGTCCATGATGTGTGTCCGTCAGTACATCTAAAAACAGCTCTTGATTTCGTTGGTAGTCCTGCATAGCCATAAGTACTCTACCGGACATCGCATTAAACATTTCGGCTATTGCATGGTGAGATTCTGACTTTGCAAAGTTGTCCTGCTGGCTATATAAATATTTTATTTGCTTGTGTAGTTGTTGAATTTGATCGTCAGATTTCTTTAAAATATTGCTAGTGGAGTCAATTACCGATGTTTGGTTTCGAATTAGGTGCAGAAGATGTTCTTCGTTGCGGGATATGCCGTTTATCGTTGCAGACATTTCTTTAGCATAGTTGGAGTCCAAAATTCCAAACAACGCATTAGACAAGCTTCCAACAATTGCTAATGGAGCGTCTCGCCGTTGACGATGGATTTGTTCGTCGTATTGTAAGTACTCATCATCTTGTTGGATTAGCTGCCATTTATTACGGAACTGGTCCACAGTTTTCTCACAATTAATTGCACCGCTTTGGATACGTGAACACGCTCGCTGCATTGCAGTTATTCCTTGCATTATGTTGTTGCGCTCAAGCCAATATTGGGACATATTGTAATACACAACTATATTCAAATCTGTTGTTGTTAAGTAAGTCAGACCCATTTTTTCGAAATATAGTCCTGTTTGACTTCCGAAAGGTACCTTAGTAAGGGGGTCATCACCTGCTACTAGAGCAATTAGAAAGCATATGCATAGCAACAATACTGACGAGGGTGACACAGATCGTCTTCGCTTAGCTGGTGTATGACTTATGCCGTCTTTGAGATTTGTGGCTTCTTCTACTGGAGCTGGATGCTTATCAGGTTGTTCTACTGGATTACTTTCGGTAGACATGGGTAATGGCGCGAGTAAATGGATGCCTCTTCTGGTGAGGCCTGTTGAAGTTCGAATTTCCGCTACTCGCACTAGGCCGTCAGCGCCAGGAAATGTTTGAGTTACTCGACCAAGCCGCCATTTAATAACTGGCAAGTTATCCTCCTTCATTAATACCATTGTACCAGGCTGTAAATTATGACGCATGGTCTTCCATTTGTAGCGATGCTGGAGTTGGTTTAGATACTCCTTACTCCACCGACTCCAAAATTCCTGTTTCAACCTTGTGACTAAGTCCCACTGCTTCAGTAAATTTATGTTCAGATTCTCAGTGGGCTGGTCGACAACGCTTGTCAATGGTGCACCTGTTAAGAAATGACCTGGAGTTAATGCTGCGTAATCGTGTGGATCATCTGACATAGGAGTCAGCGGCCGCGAGTTAAGAATGGCTTCTATTTCAACCATAACTGTCTCTAACTCTTCGTATGTTAATCGGGCATTGGACAAACTTTTGTAAAATAGATTCTTTGCCGATTTAACCGCTCCCATAAGCCGCCAAAATGTGGCGATCTAGCAGGTGCGAAATGAAACTCGATTCCCTTGTGTGCGCAGAATTTCATCAGCTGTGATTTGGTATCTACGTTGTGGATGATGTCCGCAATCTGTCTCAATTGATTTCGTGCTCCTACGAAATTAGTCGCGTTGTCACAATGAAGATGCCGACAGTTCCCTCTTCGGCTCACAAACCTCTTCAAGGCTCCGATAAAGGCGTTGGTCGTAAGGTTGCTTACCACTTCAATGTGGACGGCCTTAGTTGCAAAGCAACAAAATATCGCCACATAACACTTTTGTGGCGTCTTTCCCCTTTGATTGTAATGAAATTTAAATGGCCCACAAAAATCGACTCCAGCGTGAGTGAAAGGTTTATTTGGTTGAACCCGCGATGCAGGTAACTGTCCCATGAGTTGCTGCAATGGCTTCGGCATAGCTTTAGTGCAAGATACACAGTTTTTCACGATTGATCTGGCTATTGTTTTCGCATTAACCGGCCAATAAGCTTCCCGTGTCGCTGCTACTAGACCTGCTGGGCCAACATGCTTGTTATCAATGTGGATGTGTGTCATCAATATTTTAGTGATATCACTCCGATATGGCAATAGGGCCTGATATTTTGCTTCATGTGGTAGGGCTGAATTTGCTAATCGTCCTCCTACCCGCATAATGTCGTCTTTATCCAGAAATAGTGTAAGATCACCCATCCCCCTTCCAACTGATTTGTTGTGCTTGAGAAGTTTATATTCAGGATTGAATGCTTGTCTCTGCAGGTCCTTGATTATACTCTGAGTAGCACCTTTAATTTCTTCTGCGTCGAGGTCGATGGATGTTTGAACTGGCATATTACGACAATTTTTAATGAATCGAAGTGCATATGCGGTGACTCTTTGAAGATGTGTCCATGAATTTCGATGATCAATCATTGAAGTAAACGACGGAATCTGTGACGTAGTAAGACATACCTGTCTCTTTTCTAATTCTGTGGTTGAATTGGCTGATGCCGCTGGCCACGATGACGGTGGTCCGTATAGAAACAGTGGTCCATAAAACCACATGCCTTGTTGTTTGAATTGACCCGGGTTGATGCCTCGTGAGATCATGTCTGCCGGGTTTTTGTCTGTAGGTACGTGACGCCATTGTTGCTTCACCGTTACTTCTTGTATAGCTGCCACTCGATTCGCCACAAAGGTGTGGTAGGAAGACGAACTGGCAGAGATCCAGGCTAGCGTCACTTCAGAGTCAGACCACAGAAAGCATTCGCCTGTCCATTGTAAAATATGTTTTACCCTGTCCAATAACTGGGCTGCTAACCGTGCAGCACAGAGCTCCAGCCGAGGGAGCGTTTGTTGTTTTGGTGGTGTAGTCTTTGATCTAGAGCACAACAGCTGAACGCTCACAGATCCATCTGTTTTTATCGACCTTGCATAAATAACAGCTCCATAGGCCTGCTCGGATGCATCGGCAAAAGCGTGTAATTCTCTCTGATGCACATTGTCCTTTGTGGTTGGAAATACGTAGCGTGGAATTTGCAAGTTTTCAAGTTCCTGGATATTTTCTCTAAACTGGCTCCAGAAGGTATGCAAGTCCATAGGGAGTGCTTCGTCCCAGCTTAATTTTAGACGCCACAGCGATTTCATGAATATTTTTGCACATGAGACAACTGGTGACAAAAAACCTATTGGGTCGAAAATATGCGCGATGTCCGACAGTACTTGGCGTTTCGTTATTTTGGCTGTTGTGCTCCATTTGGTCCTTATTAGGAAGTAATCAGTCGCAGGTTGCCACGTTAAACCAAGCGTTGTGATGGTAAAACTATCGTTGTCAAAATTCAATTGGATTGCTCGATCCTCTGCGTTGATGTTCGTTAACAGTGTTTTATTACTCGCACACCATTTCCTCAACTTAAAACCTGCTGACTTGGTGAGGGAGTTCAATTCCTCCTGTACGCGCAAGGCTTCTGCTAACGTGTCGGCTCCACTCATAACATCGTCCACATAAAAATCTCGTTGTAAGCATCTGGAGCCGTGCGGATATTGTGTGCTATGTTCCTTGGCTAATATGCGTAGACATTTTATCGCCAAATATGGTGCCGATGTGACTCCATAAGTCACTGTGTTTAATTGGTAACTTTTCAGAGGTTCGCTTGGCGTGTTCCTCCACAAGATTAGTTGATGCTTGCGGTCAGCTTCGTTCACGATAATTTGTCTGTACATTTTCTCGATATCTGCTGTAAAAACATATCTGCGTACTCGAAATCTCAAAAGAACCGCAAATAAGTCTTCTTGAAGTTTTGGACCTGGTAGTAGCACATTGTTCAATGATACATTTGTTGACGTCTTCATTGATGCGTCGAACACGACACGCAACTTTGTGGTGGTGCTGTCTGGCTTCAGAACGCAGTGGTGAGGTAAGAAGTAGTGGGGTTGGTTTATGCTTCCGCTAACTTCTTCCATGTGACCTAGCCGCAGGTATTCCTCCATGAAGGCCGTATACTGCATTTTGATGACGGGGTTTCTTTGCAATTTACGTTCGATGGCGTAAAAGCGTTGTAATGCGATAGCTTTCGAGTCTCCAAGAGGGCTTGCGTTATCAACGAAAGGCAAGCGCACAACGAACTGTCCGTTCGCTGCTCGACACACCGTTTGGTTGAAAAATGCTTCACAAGTTCTTTCTATCGCTGTTAGCGGCGGGCTGTTGGTGTCAAATTCTTCTAGCTGCCAGAAACGCTCGAGCTGTTGGGTTAATGATTCATCTTCATTCGTAACTCCAATACCGCAGAACGTAGTCTCAGCTGTTGATGGAAGTGTGATGTGTCCACCAAGCACCCATCCGAACACGGTGTTTTGCAATATGGGGAGTCCGGTTCCCAATTTGATTTGGCCGACTACTAGCAATTCCAGATAACATTCGTTGCCTATAAGAATGTCAATTGGACCTGATTGATTAAACTCCGGATCAGCCAATTGAATATTTTTAGGAATAGGCCAGGCTGTCACGTCGAAACTCTGTGTTGGCAGTGGATGTGTAATTTTTGGCAGTATGACAACTTCAATTCGGGCTGAGTAACTAGTCAATCTTGACTCAAGTTTAATGTTGGCTCGGTGAGTAGCGCGTTGTTGAATTTCCCCAATTCCATCAAAGTACTGCGGATTGTATTATGTTGGTAATCCGAGCTTCTTTGCCAACCTGTCCGTAATGTAGTTTGTCTGCGAACCGCCGTCCAAAATTGCACGGCATTGAAATTCATTGCCACGGAAGTCATTGACTTTTAAGACGACAGTGCTCAACAGCACATGTTTCACGCCCGCACGATTGACCGGGGATACTAATGAAGTGGTGAGTGGTTTTTCTATGGCACTGGAATAGCTCTGTAACTCCACGATAGGCTCACTTACGAATGTTGTGAGTGTCTGAGATGACCCTTGACTGGACTGACCCGAGTTATTGGATGGGCCCTTAGCTAGCTGTTGATCAAAATGCACTAATGAGTTGTGCTTCTTGTTGCATTTGGTGCATCCTCTCATTGAACAAGTTTTTGATGTATGACCATTTTTCATACAATTCGCACATAACTTGTGTTGTTTAATTATATCAAAACGCTGATGCGGCGTTTTCGCCAAGAATTGTGCGCATGCAAACAGTTGGTGATTGCCTTTGCATACGAGGCAGCCCGTTGCGGCCTTGGTTGCTGAGAATAGCGTTGAATGATATTTCGCGTTTGTCGATTTATTGTTGATAATTTTGTGTTGTGGTTCTCGGTCTTCACATGATTGAAAACGTTTTTCTAAGAATTTCAATAGGCGGTCAATGGGTTGGAACTCCTGAGGCTGATCTAGCGTCAATTCATACTCGGATCTTGACGTTTTATCTAACTTCTGCAATAAAAGATACTCCAAAATTGTGTGGAAGCTATCTACGGGAACTCCTTGGCTTTTTAACGCGTAAATGCATTCCTTGGCTGCATCGTGTATAGTTTTAAGCGTTGAGCCCATTTCACTGCAAGCATTCTTTATATTAAAGTGCTTGCTATAGATAGTTTTAACCAATTTGCGTTTATTGTTAAACCTATCGCACAAGATTTGCCAGGCTGCGTCATAGTTTTCCTCGCATGCTGGCAAGTGACCGATGAGTGCTTTAGCTTCTCCGGTTACATTGGCAGCCAAGTAGAACATTTTTTGTGTGTTGCTTATTGGCTGAGTATGTATCATCTTAACATACAAATCGCGAAATGGTATCCACGTTGAATAGCTACCGTCAAAAACTGGCTAGGTAACTTTAGGCAAATGCACATTTAATGCCTGTGGTATGGTGTGCATTGGCGAGGAGTTGCTCGGTGTACTGACTGGAATATGTTGTCGTAACTTAATGAGTACGTTTTGAAGCGCATCTTCGATCTCGTAGAATTTGTCCGCATCATAACCATCAATTTCCGCCAGGTTTGTTCGTTGCCATATCCATTGGTTATTTTGCACCAGATTATCGTGGTAACGTATCAATAATTTGGTTTTGATATCATAGTACACTGGTGGATGTGACTGATCAGTTTCCGAGTGCACATCCCCAATGACTCGAGAAATTGCACGCACCAACGCCTTTTGCTGCCGTACTAGGGCTAAGAGTCCATCGCCTTCCTGATGGCTGGTCCGCGGTGTGCTGTCCTTGCGGTTAGAGCCTCCTTGATGGACGTGCAAGGGAACTTCAAGTTGCACTGGCGTTTTACGCTTCTCTCCTTCCTCATTGATGATGTGCTGTAATTTGGTGAACAGCCAGTCGTAGAGGTTTGCTACGTTGCCTCTATAATCCTGTTTGAAGTACTCATGATTAACTTCGTCTAGCTCGAGTACGAGATGATGTTGATGTTCGAACGTAGACCATGCCTCCTTCAGAGTCTTCATGCGTTTACTGGCATATTCGATGGTTTTAAGGTCTTGTGTGTCCTTTTTAAAGTTGCTCACCAGTTGCTCTATTGCCGAGCCCACTTCATACTGTGCCCTGGTCAACTTGTCCAACTGCTCAATTGTTTCTTGGTGATGCGCCATCCTTCAGAATCTCGCCTTGTGGTAAACAGGAGATCGTGAGTTCTTATCTCGCCGGGGCCTCCAAAATATTTCTATACCGATTAGTTGGTTTACTAATCGGTTGCCGATTCCTTGGGTGCAATACCGAAGGATCGTGATGATGACTTCAAGTGCAGTACTGAAGTCTGATATCTCTTTGGGTACAGTACCGAAAGAGTGTTGTGGCTAATCAAGTATTATTCTTGAATTAACCTTGTGGTTGATAATTGGCGACAAAGAAAACACTGTTGACTGTTTGACTTCAAAAGTATATCTCAATTTTTATTTATAAATTGATTGAATTTATATTATAATTTTGATTACGCTAACAAAAAAAATATATTTGTGGTGTCTGCAATTATGTGCAAGGCACCAGCGTTTGTGCGTACGTAGGGCAAATTAATACTTTAGCCCGCACGTGTACGGAAATGCTGATGAGGCTTCACACGCTGTATATCCGTTCATCGGGTGTACTGCTTATTCTGCGTTCACGAGCGGGCATTGGTGATGGGAATTGCTGATTGGAGTTTTGCGTTGGAGCAGGTACAAACACCACACTACTGGCTCCTCGTTCATTAGCAGCGTCACCTGCATTGCTAACATTTCTTGTTGCATCAATTCTATCCTCTTGAATTCTCTCGGCCTTCTCCTTATCTGACCGAGCTTTGGGCCTCGTTTCCACTACTGATACTTTCTGTTCCTGCGGTACTCTGCTGAGTGCGTCCGCATTCAGATTCTTTTTCCTAGGTTTGTATATGATTTCAAAATCATACTCAGACAATTTGTGTCTGAACCTGGCTAGCCTAGACGTTTGGTCTTTCAAATTGGCTATGCCTCTCAACGGCTGGTGATCAGTATATATCTTAAATGGGCGTCCTAGCAGATATGCCCTAAAATTCTTCGTAGCCCATACTATGGCTAGGAATTCCTTTTCTATTGTGGAGAATCTTTTCTCCGTATCGCTAAGCGCTCTGGTTGCGAATGCTATTGGTCGGTCATTACCGACTTCCCCTTGTGACAATACTGCCCCTAATGCTTCATTGCTAGCATCAGTGGTCAACAAAAAAGTTTGCTCAAAGTCGGGGTACGCCAAAATTGGTGGCGAACTAATTATTTCCTTTAGACTCTCGAATGCTTGCTGACATCTCTCTGTCCATTCGAACTTTGCTTCTTTACGTAGTAACTTATTAATTGGCAACGCAATTCCGGCTAGTCCTTCCACGAACTTTCTATAATAGATCACTAGTCCTAGGAATGCTTGCACTTCCTTTCTAGTTCTTGGAACCGCTAAATTTTTAACGCATTCCATCTTCTGCGTTCAGGCAGTGCTCCTGCCTCTGAGCAACGATGGCCTAAATAAACAACCTCTCTTCGCAAAAATTGACACTTCTCCGTGTTCAATTTCAAATTGTGTTCCCGTAATTTCTGGAGCACCTTGCACAAGCGTTGCCAATGCTGCTGCAAGTTCTTCCCATAAATTACAATATCATCCAGATACATAAAACAATCTAACCCTTGAAAGCCTGTTAGCAAATGGTTCATCAACCGTTGGAAGGTAGCCGGTGCTCCTGTTAATCCAAACTGCATTCTATTAAACTCATAATGCCCTAAACCGGTGCTGAACGCGGTTTTCTGCTTATCTTGGGTATCCACCAGAACTTGGTGGTAGCCAATCGCTAAATCTAGTGTAGAAAAATATCTACTGTGTCCCAATTGATCCAGAATTTCTTCCATCCTTGGTATCGGGAACACCTGCTTGATAGTGGCGTCAATCAATTTCCTAAAATCGACGACCATTCTCCACTTCTTCTGACCGTGAGCGCCTCCCTTCTTTGGTACCAAAATTATTGGTGAATTCCACGGCGAGATACTCGGCGAAATTATGTTATCTTTTAACATTCCTTCCACTTGCCTATTTACCTCATCTTTGTGAGCTTGAGGCAATCTGTATTGCTTCTGGTTAATTGGTGCTTGATCCACCCTAGTAGGTATTTCATGCTCTACCTCTGGTGTATATGTTAACTGGTCTCCTTCCAGCAAAAATATGTCATGGAATGACGCACAAATGGCTTCTATTGATGCCTTCTCTTCTGAATTTACGCTTGGGTCTAGCTTCAGTGATTCTAGCACTCTCTCCATTCTTTTTCTTATATCTACCTGCTTAATCTGATTAACCGATCTATAATTCGGTTCCTTAAATCTATCATAACTAGTGAACTTAGGCCTAAAATCCTTATCCATATAGTAGTCCTCTTCTGATGCATTTAGTACACAAGCGTACACCTTACCCTTGTTAACGTGCGTTATGGTCTCTCCCATACGCCGTCCGCTAGCTGCTGCTTGTGCAAAACAAGAGTCCTAAGTTTCGAGTTTACACGCATAGTAACTACTCTGGTTGACCTTGCGTTCACTACCTCTATACAATTCTTAACCCTATTCACGGTTCCTTCCTGCCAAGACTTTAATGGGAGAGTAAGGATCCTATTCCTATTATTATCGTAAAATGACAGCTGCTTGTGTAGCGCATCCAGTATGGTGCGGCCCCAGAGATTATCGCGCCCAATTATCCCATCGGCCGGGATACCTTCCCTATCCAATTCGACTGCGTGCACTCTAAAACTTATGCCCTTAACTTAACTGTGCCCTATTTTGAATGAACCCAGTGTCCTGATGCAACCTCCGAACGATCCATTAAGTGTTTTTACATATTTTGGGTTAACAACTAGTCCTTTCCGTAAAACACTAGATTTTACGAGACTAGTATCCGCCCCTGAATCTACCAAAAGCACTAGCTTTCCACTAGCTGCCTCCTTGCAGGGTATCTCGATGAAAGCATCTCCTACCCTGCTCACAATGAAACAACGCCCTTTTGACTCCAAAATGGACGCGTATCTACTTCCTAACTCTTCCAATTTTCTCCTCCATGCACCGCAGTTATCCTACTGCCTCAAAATTACCGTGAATATCTTAACTATACATCCTCGTACCACGTACGCGGCGATTGGCCTATACTCTCTAACCTTATTGAAACTTAATGTAAGTACTATAATCATCGCAGTTACCCAAATCAATACGCAATTAAAAATTTTCTCCCGGAGAGACTCTTGCTCCTCCGTAACTTGAACCAGTTTTCTTACGTTATTTGGTACGTGGTATTGGAGAGTCTCTTGCTCCTCCTTTTCCTGGACTGTAATTCCTACATTACCAGTCACACGTACCTCCGGCCTAACTGTTACTTCCTTTCTTTTGGCTTTCTAGTCTACTGGCCTCGACTGGGCCGCTGGAAGTTTCCCTGGTTCCTTTGTTGGAACTGCCTAACCCTGCATTTCGCTGACCGATGTCCCATCTGTCTACATGAGAAGCACTTCAACCCCTGTTGGGTGTTGCCTATCCTTTGTTCACTTCTAGATCTCTAATTCGGTCGCTGCTGACCTTTCCCAGTGTTGAAAGGATTTCTTCCTTGGTTATTTCCTTCCATAGAATTGACTCGAGGACTACTACCCCTGCTGTCCCTTAAGGGTGGATCCGGGCGCCTCGTACCTGGCTGCCTTCTACTTTGATCCCATTTATTGTCTATTTGGCACTGTCTACTTGTCTCATGACCATATGTTTGGCACTCTATACAATAGGGCGTATTTTTCCCTGTAATGCATTCACACCCTTGTATGACCTGACTTATGGCAGACTGAACAAATGGGTTTCCTCGGCTGGAATCTCTCGACTAGGAATCCTTCTTGGTCTCTTTGTTGCGGGACTTGATCCAACAATCTGCCGACTCCCCTTGGGTTCCGCTGCTGTACCGGTCCTACCTCTGCAGGAGCATTATTCCAAGAGATTCCACCTGTTGTCGCTCGCTGTTGGATTGCTTCTTCAGCGGAAGAGACCGCTACGACTAATTCTGCCATACTCCTCTGCGTGAGATTAAGAGTATAATTAGCCAAGTCCCTATTTATCAGACCTGCCTTAAACACCGAAATCATAGCTCGTTCTACTTGAGCCTTGTATGCTGCAACATTTCCTGGAAACTGCCTGTTGGCTTCTGTCTCAGCAGCGTTCCCCAGAGACTGGAGCCTTCGTCCCCAGGCTCTCAATTCCTCCCCTGGTTTCTGAGTTTATTCCTGTATTTCCCGTACAAGACAGTCGTACGACTTTTGTTTCAAATATGTTCGATCTAAAAGTGCGTATAACTCCGGCAGGGTGCTTACTGAGCTATGCGCTATTAAATCAAACGCATCACCTCTGCTCCTTTGTCTTATACATCTTATCAAGTGTTCCCCTTCTGCTTCCGGAAGACTCTGTTCCGCTAACTCACAACCTTCTTTGAAGCGCCGTATCTCAGTTCTCAGATCATACAACTCGACTCCTGAGAACATGGGCACCAGCTTCTCCACCGCATGAGCTACTTCCAGAATGCCCATTTTACTCCTATGTGCTTGCTTAAGTTTTGATAAAAAATTAGCGTTAATCTCTGTGGGGGTTTCCAGATTTTCTTCTCCCGAATCTGAGAGGTACTTAACCAGTGACGGACTCAAACTTATTAGCCTTCGACCGTTTGCTTCTATAGGCGAAATATTGTCCACTGTAATGGGACTTTCCTGTACCGTTACTGCTTCTGGCTCCTTTGATGGACAACCACGATTTTTATTATTAATCGGGCTTCCTGGAGAAAAAGGCTCGACACCGATTTCCGATGCGTCAAATAAAAACACCGCTTCACTCTCTCCAGTCAATAATAATCTAGACTTTACCACTCGACCTATCCCTTCCGGAGTTAAATACTCCGGCCAGCAAACTTCTGGTGGCAGAGCTAGTACTGTCTGCGTTTGTATTTGAGAGGTTGAAGCCGATCGCACTCTTGCTGGCTTAGTGGTTGCCCCGATTCTTTTGAGCTCCAAGTTTTCCTTCTCCAGATGCGATGCGGCTTCCTCAGTTTCCCGGAGTTGCCTAGAAAGTACTCTAGTTTTATTTTCGAAAAATTCCGTATTTATCTTCAATTCTTCAGTATCTTTGAAGACTTGGAAAAATTTTTCTTCCGTCCGACTCTGAATAGTAGCTAACGCTTGGTGGTCTGCTGCTTCCAGAGTTGACAGGTTTCCACCGTCTCTCGCTAATCTCCAGAGTACCTGGGCTCCACTCTTGCTGGTTGCCGCTTCCAATTGTTCAAACAATTTTTCTGCGAACAATTTTACCTCAGTTTGTAGAGACCTAAGCTTGTCTCGAGCCTTGTCCTCCTGCGAACTAGGACTATCTCCCTGTGCTTCCAGCTCTTCTAGATCCAGTCTGAATGTGGTCAACCAGTCGCGTGTCAAACCGTTGACGTGTAACGGGTAATCCTTGGTAAAGTACTCCTTGTCACCACAACAGTCCTTATACTTTAACAACTCCTCGTTGTTGTTTTTGAATACATTCAACAAGGCTTCTAACTCCGTTATGCGCTTGCGGTAGTACGCGCTGTGTTTCCTTGCTTTGCTATCCTTCCTACAATTTCTGATTCTCCTTTGGATGGTCTCACTCTGCCTCTTTTGCTCTTCCAGCAATATTTTCGGCTCCTCTGGTGCTTCCATAGACCGAATTAATCTTTACTTTTAACCCAAACTCCAAAAACCAAGTGTTACCGTATCCTAATTTCAAAACCTCACTTGAAAATTCCCTTAGAAAATCCAATATGACTACGCCAAATCCAATTAGTCCCCAAATATAAGCATAGCAGTATACCAAATTATAGTTTATTCATAATTTCATTTACTTTATTTCACAAAAGTACTACCAGAAAATCTTTACAATCAAAGAAGCATTTTACCGCAGAATTATACGCATATTCATTTCTGAACAACGCTCTGTTGAGTTGTTTCGCTTTTCCGGTTCCGGTTCATTATTACTGCGCAAATTGTAGTTTCGGAACTACACAAACTTTGATGCGACAACATATGTTGACGGCACCTCGTCAAATATTTTCACCTAATACCCTAACTCAAATGCCAAAATCTAAAACAACCATTTAAATTATTGTACAATGTATTTATTGACTCAATTCATAACCAAATAGGAATGTATTTACTAAATAAAAATATAAATAAATTAATTGACTTGTTTTGTCAAACAAATACAATTCAAAGATCACTTCGATTTTATTTACAAAAATTCTTACAGCTAATTATAAAATTCAATCTCTGCTTGTTCTAGCCTGAACATTTCCTGCCATAATCTATTGGCTTCGCTCCAAGGCAGAGGAACTTCCAGATTCGCCTGTTCTGCCAGAAACTTCCTTAGAAATGGCAGCCGCTTTCTCTCCCGTGCTGCTTTTCCACCACGTCTGTGCCAATAAAGGTGCGTGCGCGGCACTTTTGAAATGGGCCTCAGTTCAATCCTCCGACCTTCTGCAACCGTTACGAATTTGGTACTCTGGTCATTTATTTCCTAATATTCAAAGAAAATGAATACCAAATTTTACTAAATGAATTGAGATTTAAATGATCCTAACCGCAGCCACGAAACACGCTGGCCAACAAACACACGCGATGCCCCCAAAATGTGAACCTAACTTTATTCCGGTACTTGACACGGACAGAAGAATCAAACGTTAGTCCCGCGAACGAACATAACAAACACCATCCCATATTATGAATACGTAAACTCTATACCGTGGCACGTTCTGCTGAAATAAACGGTAAATAAAAAATATGAACCTAATTTCAGTGGAACAACCCTATACAACCTGACCGTAAGTAAAACATTTTTCATTTGGATCGACCTATTCTCACCTAACCGCAGCGACTAATCAGCCCCAATGCTGCTTCTTCTGCATGACCGGCGCAAAAGCGCCCACACGGCCACCGAAGAGTCGTCGGCAAAATTTACTTAGATACTAGAAAGTCCTACTATACACATACTCACCATTTTCGTTCCCTCCATTGCCCTCCTTTGGGATGGTTATCCTGATGGTTTCCTATTGGTGGATTCCCACGTAGGAGTGCTTTTTTCCTGGCACTCGACGTTGTATCCTACCGGCTGCGCCGAAATGTTGTGGTATGATGTCCTTGCTCGTTTGGCGGGGGACGTCCTGTCGCGGTTCCTCTGGGCGCGTGGCTGAAAACCTTAAAACCCTAACGTTAAACTGAAACACTTTACACTTTTAAGATTGAAATCACAAGAAGATTTATTCTTACGAAACCTAGATCTTATACACTACTAGCTGACCCCGTGAAATTATATGTTTTGAAAAGAATAGAAAGTTGAATTTATATTGTGTTGAAAATCATTTATTTGTGATTTTTCTACATTTTTTTCAATGTAACGCAGCTTGATAAACAACATTTTTTGTTTTCTGTTCCGGTGCGTCAATGTACAGAGAAGATAGTTTTCCAACTCATGAACACGCCACGTATAGCTGGCCGTGTGAAAAACATGGCATTTCCAGATTTATGCCATACACTTCCAGCAATGATAAACACATTAAATTTCTTATGTGCACCCTCCACACAGACCCCAATTACTTCTGAAAATTTCATTTTATGTGCACCCTCCACACAGACCCCAATCACTTCTGAAAATTTCATTTTATGTGCACCCTCTACACAGACCCCAATCACTTCTGAAAATTTCATTTTATGTGCACCCTCCACACAGACCCCAATCACTTCTGAAAATTTCATTTTATGTGCACCCTCTACACTGACCCCAATCACTTCTGAAAATTTCATTTTATGTGCACCCTCCACACAGACCCCAATAACTTCTGAAAATTTCATTTTATGTGCACCCTCCAAACAGACCCCAATCACTTTTGAAAATTTCATTTTATGTGCACCCTCCACACAGACCCCAATCACTTCTGAACATTTCATTTTATGTGCACCCTTCACACAGACCCCAATCACCCCTGAAAATTTCATTGAAATCGGGCAAGCCGTCTAGGAATGATAAAAATCCGAAAAAAACACGTAAAGCCACACAGAATTAATTTTTTTTTGTTTTTGCAAAATATGCAAAGATACACACATGAAATTTCTTATGTGCACCCTCCACACAGACCCCAATCACCCCTGAAAATTTTATTGAAATCGGGCAAGCCGTCTAGGAATGATAAAAATCCGAAAAAAACACGTAAAGCCAAACAGAATTAATTTTTTTTTTTTTGTTTTTGCAAAACGTGCAAAGATACATACATGAAATTTCTTACGTGCACCCTCCACACAGACCCCAATCACCCCTGAAAATTTCATTGAAATCGGGCAAGCCGTCTAGGAGGAGTATGCGAACAGAAAGTTTTGCCACTTAATTTTAAATATATATAGATAGATTTTATATATATAGATTTCTTTACATCAATCTCAGTCTGTGAACTGACCTTTCTGGTGTTTCAGTTCCGCACCTGCTAATTGGTGTCAGTTGGTCAAGCCAACCGACGTACTCCAAAGTGACTACGGTGCATTACGCTGCCCTCATCGACTCCACTGCGGAACTGTAATATCCTAAAAGTTCACATAGTAATATTTCACAAACCATTTTAGCATAAAATACTTAGGCCCTAAAAGTATGTCTTATTGTTAAACAATTTTAGCACATGCAAATCCAACAGAGTGTGGATTAGGAGTCGATGCTGTGAGTCAACTACACGTAGGTAGCTTGGTTCTAACTCACAACAGGAGCGTCACTGTTTCCAGTGTCAACGATTGCCCAGATGAGGCCCTCTTTGGCTACCTCATTAAATGGCCGAGTCAGTCTCGGCTTGGAAGCCAGTCGTCGGCGCTTAGTTTCTCGCACGACTGATTGGGAGGGGTGCTCAGTCGACCATTGTCGTTTCTGAGCACCCTCAGGGAGTGGCTGCGGACGAGCACCAACATTTTGGTGAGCCCATGCAAGCGCTCCCTTGTCTTTATCAGACATTGAAGCGGGGTCGGCAGATTCCAACCTTTGCAGAATCCTGAAGGCGGACCTCCGGGTTCTGTACGCCCGTGTACACGCATTCACATGCGTGCGAGCACCTGAAGGGAGATTGATGCTGGGGCCCGTGCTGGAGGAGGTCGGCTTATTTGCCGAAGCTCTCCCTGTACCAGTCCGAGGAACGGACGGAGGGGCGACCCTAGCACGCGAAGCAGGGTTTTTATGAACCTGTGAGGATGCGCTTGTGGCTGGGAGCTTTTCTGGCCTTTTGGCCGTAGCACCCAACGACATCATTGGTCTGGCTGTTTTTTGCCTAACTAAGCACGCTGATGGTTTTGGCTCCCCTTGTGGGTTGGCCGCTGGTTTTTTGTTGGATTTTTTTAGAAAGGTGTCCATGCAAAAAGGGTCCCCACTCAAAGCCGCTATCTCAGTACGAATATGTAGTCACCTTATTGGTCCCATGGTTATCTATGCAAATGCAGGGAGGCCATGCGAGGGTTGGCACCAGTCCTTATGGGTGCGAGTGCTCAGAGCCAGACCAGTGCTAATTGGGAGCTAGTCTCAACCAAACCTACATCGTCAACCAAATGACGACGTACATCGAACGTACTCTGAGGCCTGCCAAGGTTTTAACGGGATGTGACCTTAAACTGGAGCCGTTCGAACTGGGTTTCACCCCAGTGGTAATTGGTGCAGAAGCCACACCCGCCAGCCCAGGAGCAATCAAATAAAAAGAATGTTGGGGGATAGTCCGTGGACGAATAGGGTCGTGCCGTCTGACATCAGATGCTCTCCGCAGGGAGGTTGCACCGGATGCCGGGGGTATATAGACCATTTAGCGCTATCCAGAGTGCACTACGAGGAGGCGATCTACACAGCACTCCCTATATATATATATATATATATATATATATATATATATATATATATATATATATATATATATATATATATATATATATATATATATATATATATATATATTTATATATATACTAGTTGACCCGGCAGACTTTGTCCATAAAATATTTATGTTCTTCCTAATTGGAATGTAGTACATTTTTAAACGGGTATGTACCAATTTTTAACAGTCTTGCCTCAAAGAAGACTTCACCCACGAATTTAAAATCAAAAATCCAATTGAAAGAGTTGTTTGCCGATATGTGTATTGCAAATATATAATTGTTCGGGCTTGTAGATCTTAAAATTATTTTTGCCTCTTTCGAAATTTATACAAACTGCAAACTGAAATATCAGGCTTCAAAATGATCTTTCCCGTGGTCAGTAATCTGTTGACAACAATTACTAAAATTTGTATTCTTTGTGACCATTATGTGACAATTACTTATCTCTTTTTAAAATAATTTCGTCACGCCCTCTTCACTCACAAATAAAAGCCTTTAGATTTCAGAAGCACATATGCATCAATTTCCATTAAAACAGAAAACAACAATTTGGTGACAGATTGTTCTTCCCTAAGGGCAGTACTACGGGTAGTATATTTTGTACCCATAGTGGAACCTGGTACATCAAGCGAGTTCAAAAATTCCGTCGGGTAGTTGGTCGCTTCATTTTCGTCGGTCACGCAGTCAACAGGTTTGTACGTATGCAGTTGTCCTGTGATTTGATTTTGAATAATTAAGCTTAAGCTATCGACGTCCTTATTCTTCGCTACTAGTATTGCCCGTTGACCAATCCAATCGTGATTTTTGTAATTTTGTGCAATGCCGGGGAACACTTTCCTGATGAGTTCCTCCTTGGACGATGTGAATTCACAAAAATTTGCAAGGAACGATATCAATCCAGTGAAAACATCAACAGGAATTTGTTGCCAAGCTCCAGCAGTTATCTCGAGAATTCAGCAGCCGGTGGGTCGTTCTCCACATTTGTTCGGAGTCTTGCGGCCAGCTCATCTCGATCATAGGCTTGCTCCAGTTGCATTTCGGAATTGAATGCATCGTGGATCGAACGACTTGGCGCTGGCTTCTGTCGACAGCAGAAGCACATGAGCTAATGAGCAAGCACATGTCTTCGACCAGAACTAAAACTTCGTTGCGTATATCTTCGTTAATTTCAAGATCGAAATTCGAAGTTGCCGCGGGAACTCTGTGCAAAATGTCGTCAGACATATCGTCCTTGTATTTGTCAAACAATGCGGTTGAGTTCGATGGATGACATGTGGCTATGATGATCGCAAACAGTGTACGAATTTGATTTGCCGGCGCAGAAATAATTGCATCTGCGAGCGTTAAGTCCCAATTTGTATCGTTTTCGAGCAAATTCAATCGTTGGCAAGCCTCCCGAAAAGTGGCGCACAGCACACCATCCACACTACGAAGGGAATCGAAGGATGTCGGGCCTCTCTTGTTCACTAAAAGTAAGCGAAGATAGAAGCATTCGTCTTGGCGTGGATGAACTGTGTATATTCGTCCGAGGGCTAAGTCGAATAAACATCAGCGAAGCCAGCAACAATATCACCTTTTTACCGGCGTTGGAAGTTCTTCGATGCAGCGTTCCATGGATAATAGCGTGGCATTTCAGAATATAGTAGAGTCCTTGCGAATGGATCGCTTTGGCATGTCGAAAAGAAATTTGTCACTGTTGTCGCTGGTGGTCGTTCTGCTCTTAGCGCTGCATTTGCTTCCGTAACGTAGACACGCTGGCCGTTCTCCAAGCGAACTGCCAAATGTACGACAGTCGGGTGACGTTCGTGTATCGGAAATGAAAACAGCCGCCAAATTGCCTCGTTGCAACTCACGTAACGTCCAAGTTGAGATTTCGTCACCTCGTCGTTCGCATTTGGATCGGCAATACCAAAGACCGCCATGTCGCTCCCTTTGTTCACATATTTGCAAACGTATTGTATGGACTTGATGGACTTGCAGTACTCAACATTGCAGTGCATTGAGAATGTTTTCGACAAATCGGACAATATGGAACGATCCAGCGGTTATCGACGTCGTGGTCGCATCTGCCACAGTAGAGATGGCGTCACGCAAGTGAATATACTCGTCTGATCGTAACTTTGACTAATTATAACGAAGGAAATTGAGACGCTCCGTTTCGACCTTGACGTACATGTCGACGGAGACCTGTAGAAACAATCGGCCGTATCTCAACAGAAGGTTGTCAATTTCTTCCCGAATCATAAATCGGAACGCATAAAAATTCATTGAGCTGACCTTCTTATTCATTTCTTATCCTGAAATATGAATTGTAACTAAGTTGTAGAATAAGAAAGAATTAATGGATTGTAAACTAACCTGTTGACCAATTTTATATTGAAGTGATAGCCATCCTCTCTACCGCAGAATATCAAAGGGTATTGAAGTGCATCGTATGACCGATGAGTCTCGTACACGCGCTGAAACTGTCCACCATCCCGACGCTTGAGAACAATATCGCGTGATTCCACATTCTCTCCAACAATCACCACTGCGCCTTCATTGATAGTGGTAGCATTGAATTGCCTTGCATGGCCTCCAGCGGGTCTCTTGTCTGCTCTGATAATAATTTTGTGGTCGTCAGAATGCATTGTCTCCAATGCGGGTCTGAACAATCTAACCAACTCATTATGCTCATGCAGAAGATTTTGCAATTGTTCAATAATTTCACCTTTAGTTGCAGTAAAAATTACATAACGCTGATCTAGTTCAATTGCCGAATCACCAACGAAATAGATCTAAAGAAACTTATGATCTTCGTTTGGTGGTGGTAACAAAGCGCCCGCTCGATGATGAATTTGACCTTGAATCTGAATATTAGGAATCAATTTCGAAAGGAATGAGAAGAATTGTTGATTTTTATAATAATGCGACACCATTACCTTATAACTCGGATTATAGTCGGGTTGATCAACAACTTCGGCTCCAAATGACGTCATTTGAAAGCATCCATTATCTTTTTGTGTATTCGCTAGGAAATGTTTTGATTGAATTGTATTTCCATAGAGAAGCGAATACATTGGCTCTGGCGGAGGAGGCAAAACAGGCAATTTCACCTTGCCACCAGCGCAGCATAAGCCGGGGGTTTCCGATTGAAACTCCAATGCTGGCAAACGACAGACAATGAACCGATATCAACGCAGCAAAAGTCTTTGTAGGCGATTGCAGAATCGTATCCAAAAGCAGCACGATTCAAGTCTACATTTACGTCTGCTCTTCTTCTAGTATTATTTTGTCGAATTTGTGGCGGTGATTGTGCAGCGCGAAGCTGTGCAATATGGGCTCGTCTCCATTCATTTCCTTCTGAACGTTCCTCTTCTGTTTGATTAGCACGGACATTCTGACTAATTATTGCACGTTGTGTATCTCATCCAAGGTTTGATCGTCTAATAGGAGGCATTAGTCAAGCAAATAACTCTCCCTAAAAAACAATAAAGTCGTTTTTGACTAATCCAATTCAAAAGAAAATTATGTTTAAAGATACAAACTTACGGAATAAATGTTTCTGTATGAATGCTCGCAATCCAATTAGATAAACTCTCTTTTTTCACACAAATTTATTTTCTTTAAGAATGAATGTTTTGATAAATATTGCACTGAATTTCAATTGATTGTAATGCTTTTACCGTATATGGATATAATGCGTGATTTACGACAATCCGGAATCAGTATAATAATACACAAAACTCGAATAAATTGCGGCAAGAAAAATAGCACATTTACTGTAGAAAATGACAATGCCAAAATGACACCTCTCAAATTGCGGAATGTCTAAGTCAACGTATAACGGTATTTGTCTGATTTTGGCATTGAAGTCAATGAGGTGTATTACACCGGTTATTTTTTAAGACGTTTCGTTACACTGAGAACTTTCTATTTTTTCATTTGGAAAGGCATTAATGAATAGTTGCACACGATATTTCATACAAAAAATCAATTTTCAATTTTCCAATTTAGCGCATTGTGCATTTTCCGCAATTTTCCATGTTTTACACTAAGAACTTTCTATTTTTTCATTTGGAAAACCATTAAGGAATAATTTCACACAAAATTTCATAAAAAAAATCAATTTTCGATTTTTACAATTTTCCGACGTTTCCGGAGAGATTTTCCAATTTTCCGCATATCGAATTTTCCGCAATTTTCCATCTTTTACACTAAGAACTTTCTATTTTTTCATTTGGAAGGCCATTAAGGAATAATTTGACACAAAATTTCATACAAAAAATCAATTTTCGATTTTTTAAAATTTTCCGACTTTTCCGGAGAGGTTTTCCAATTTTCCGCATTTCGCATTTTCCGCAATTTTCCATGTTTTACACTAAGAACTTTCTATTTTTTCATTTGGAAAACCATTAAGGAATAATTTCACACAAAATTTCATAAAAAAAATCAATTTTCGATTTTTACAATTTTCCGACGTTTCCGGAGAGATTTTCCAATTTTCCGCATTTCGAATTTTCCGCAATTTTCCATGTTTTACACTAAGAACTTTCTATTTTTTCATTTGGAAAGCCATTAAGGAATAATTTCACACAAAATTTCATACAAAAAATCAATTTTCGATTTTTCCAATTTTCCGGCTTCTCCGGAGAGATTTTCCAATTTTCCGCATTTCGCGTTTTCCGCAATTTCTATGTTTTACACTAAGAACTTTTTATTTTTTCATTTGGAAAGCCATTAAGGAATAATTTCACACAAAATTTCATACAAAAAATTATTTTTCGATTTTTCCAATTTTCCAACTTTTCCGGAGGGATTTTCCAAAATTTTCTTCCGTAAAAACCTTCTCCGCGATATTACGAACAGCTGACAAAAAATTTTACAGAAATCGGCCCAGCCGTTCTCAATTGATGAATTTCTATACATTTTTCACACTATTTTTATATATACGAGGAGTGAAGAAAAAATAACCGTTATTGTGTGATCAAAAAATAAAGTATTTATTTATTCATCAACAACTATCTTGTTCCCTTCAAAGTAACTTCCCTCAGATATAATACACTTATGAAAGCGTTTTTTCCAATCCTCGAAACACTTCATAAACGCTTTTTTTGGTATCGCCAACAGCTCCTGTTTCGATTTTTCTTTTATCTCTCCAATCG
Source organism: Clusia tigrina (assembly GCA_920105625.2). NCBI lineage: Eukaryota > Metazoa > Arthropoda > Insecta > Diptera > Clusiidae > Clusia > Clusia tigrina. The sequence continues at coordinate 1,539,325 of CAKKTE020000572.1, forward strand.
TAGCAAAACGCTTTCCTTTCATCGATGTCTTCAGTTTTGGAAATAGGAAAACGTCAGCGGGAGCCAAGTCCGGTGAATACGGTGGTTGAGGCATGATAACGGTTTTGTTTTTCGCCAAAAACAGCTCCTGAGCGATGTCCATGCGACGTTGTTTTTGCTCAAAATTTAGCAATTTTGGAACAATCTTCGCTGCCGCACGTTTCATGCCTAAAACATCCTTAAAAATTGCTTGGCATGAGCCGAACGATATGCCAACATCATCAGCAACCTCTCTGATAGTAATTCGACGATTATTCAAACTCATTTTCTTCACTGCGTCAATGTTTTCATCGGTTGTTGACGTGCTCGGGCGACCAGGACGTGCTTTGGCGAGTCTACTATGACAACAATTCAAACATTTCAAATGTCCTTGCGCATTTAATTTCATTTTTTACACAAAACTGAATACAGTTTCTTTGACCCATTTTTTTCGAATAGTGCAAAATCGAAGAGCACACCAAAAACACGACTAACCTTTTTATCTGTCAAAAACAAACTGACAATCCAAAATGGTTGGTATTGCCAACATATATAACAGACATGTGTACCAACATAAAAAAAAAATGCGAACATCAAACATACGTAACTCACGATTTTTTGATCACACCTCGTATACTCGTAGACTAGCTGACCCGGTCAAACGTTGTTTTGCCTTCAAATTTTATTTTCACTGCAAGTCTGGTTCCGTTGCAAAGTCATGGCGGATTGATATTTCGAAGAAGAATGAAAGGTGCACTAAATCGACAAAGCAATTATTGTTCAAATACCGTTTACCGAAGCAGAAGTAATGGATTTATTTATTTTTGATAGCTGGGCCCGGTCCGCGTTGCTGGCCCCAAATTTTTCTTTTATTTTGAACTGCCTCTCGAAGAAAATCAAAATCAGTGTTTTTAGTTATTTATATAATAGAAAAAAATGTATTATTCAAAAATCCAAAAATCAAAATTGTAATAACACACACAGTTTATGTTTTTTTTATATTTTATGTTTGTAATGTAAAAATTTAAATTTTTATAATTATACATTATGTTTTACACATTTTATTTAAATTATAACTATATATTTACTGCAATGCTTTTGGATAAACTACGTTTTTGGTTTTGCCTTCATTAGCGAATACGAATAATGATGATGGGTTACCAACACGTGAGCATCTAACGGATAGTTGTCCATGTGAGAAGCCTGGTGTTTCAAGATTCAATCCACATACTTGCAGCGATTGACCTTGGGATTTATTTATGGTCATTGCAAATGCCAGACGTACTGGAAATTGTATGCGTTTAAATGAAAACGGCATATCTGCGGGCATTATTGGTATACGTGGAATCAATACGACTTCACCTTTGTACTTACCAGTTAATATAGTTGCTTCCATAATGTTATTTAATAATTTTTTTTATAGCTAATCTTGTTCCATTACAAAGGCGTGGTGGATTTAAATTGCGTAATAGAATTATTGGTACACCAACTTTTAACTGCAGCATGTGAGGTGGAGTTCCTGGCAAGTCAAGCGAATTTATGAATTCAATTGGGTAATTAACAATTTCATCAGGATCATTAACACATTCAATGGATTTATATGTTTTCTATTTCTCCGCTTATTTTATTTTGAATATCAACATTAATATCGCAAACATCTTTGTTTTTGGCTGCCAATATAGCCGGATCACTTAGCCATTGGTGATTGGTAAAATTGCGCTCAATATTGGGATATACACTTGAAATTAAGCCTTCTTTTGATTCATTTGAAACACAGGCAATGTGCAGGCAATGTGATGAGTCCTGTTGCATTGTCCATAGCAAGTTTGCCATTTCCAATATCCAATAAGTGATGTGCAAATAAACGGGCTGATGCATGATTTTGTAATTGTATGCGCATATTTACCGTTAGTGAACGTTTTTTAACATATCACCACAAATGAGATGCTTTTAAACACGCATTTAGTTCATCTGCTGGTGCTGACCGTGATATGACTGACAAGGTTTGTCTAAAATCGCCTGCCAATAATGTAAGAGCACCCCCAAATGGTTGTTGATTGCCACGTAAATCTTGCAATGTTCGATCCAAGATTTCTTATGCGCCATTGTGCATTCATCCCATATAATAATCGTGCATTGTTGAAGTACCTTTGCCATCCCAGATGTTTTTGAAATATTACATGTTGGTGTTTCGGTCAGTTGCATATTCAATGGTAATTTTAACGTGCCATTCTTCCACCATCTAATAGGGTAGCAGCAATTCCCGATGAGGCTATAGCCAACGCAATATTACCGACAGACCGTAGTTTTGCCAAAATTATCGAAACTAGATAAGTTTTACCAGTACCACCTGGAGCATCTAGAAAATAAATTGCACCAGTTCCTGCATGGTCAGTTTTCATAATAGTGTCGTAGACGTGTTTTTGCTGTTTATTTAAGTTTGGTAAATTATGCTGAACAAATGTGTTTAATGCATTGGCATCGTAATTTTGTTCACGTTGTATTTCACGATTAACAACATCCGTAACGGCTCGATTTGGAGATGTCATTCCCAATGTATTCAAAGTTTTATTCGCCATTACTAAATAAATATCCTCAATGTATATTAATGCTTGATTATACATCTCAGGAGAGTATTCTAATCCTGGACTTGCAATTGCATTACGCGCTTGATATAAAATGTCATCTGTCATTGCATTTTTATATTTTTCCCACAGTTCTAAAGGTTTTGATGGACCGCATGTTGATATTATAATTGCGAATAATAAACGAATTTGATATGGAGAAGCAGCCAGTGAGGCATCTTCAAGTCAATTTTCCCAATGGTCATCGTTCTCGAGTAAATTTAATTTTTGGCAGGCGTCCCGATATGATTCACACAATATATTATTTATGGTTTTCAAATTTTGAAATGATGTCGTACCACGTATATGAATCAAAAGCAAACGCAAGTAATAGCATTTATCATTATTTGGATGTACAGTGTATAGTCGACCTAAAGCATCACTTGAAAATACATTTGGGTGGTCAGCTACTATTTTCCCTTGTTTGCGACGTTGGAATTGTTTTGTGGATACATTCCATGTAAAATATCGCGGAACCTCATTATACAGTAGCATCTTAGCGAAGTCATCAATTTGCCACAATGAAAGAAATGCAGTCAATGCTGTTGCTGGTGGTTGTGCTGCTCGCTCGATCACATTTTCCGCTGTAAAATATACTCGCTCTCCATCTTCTAAATGAACTGCCAAATGAACTATAGTCGGATACCTCTCATGAATTGGAAAAGAGAATTTGTGTCAAACTGCTTCGTTGCTGCTAATGTATCTTCCCATTTGATATTGTGTGATTTCATCTAGCTTAGCTGCAGGTGCAACTCCATAAATGGCCATATCACTGCCTTTGTTTACATATTTGATTGATTTAACGGAATTGCAATATTCAACGTTTATATGTGCTTTATATATTTTCGATAATAATGGTGAATATGGCACTACCCATCTATTATCAATCTCGATATCAATGTTTCGTACTTTTAATGTAATGGATCTACCATTGTTATCTGGTGAACGTCGGCGATATTGAGGGTATGCATCATTGCCTGTTATTGTTTCTGGAATCAATTGTCTTGGATATCGCTTAGAACACTTGCCATTAATCATGCATGGTGAATGCATATTAAAGGCACCACATGGGCCACGTATCATATTCTTCGTTATTATTTCGAGCAATTCTCGATCAATTGTTGGGTCTGGGATTTCAGCAGAAATAATATTATCGCTTTCGTTTGGCTGAATTTTATCAACACACCAAATTAGAATATGAGCATGTGGCAATCCTCTTTTCTGCCATTCGATCGAATACATCCAGCAACGAACTAAGCCAAAAACATTAGATTTTACAATTAAATCCATCAGAGACATTAATTTCTGCTTAAATACGCATGCTGTGATGTCATGACAATCAGTTTGCGATGTCCTGGCAATAAACATTTTTTAATTTCATTTCAAATAGGGTTACAAGTTGTAACGACTCGTTTTCGCTGGGGTAAGAACTCAGCGGGTCCCAGGGTCACTTACAGAAATTTACTTCAATCGCGTTAGGTTTTATAAGTGTTTTATTTATTTTCAAACTTACTACTTATACATATATATAATTATATTTAATTACTACCCTACTCTGTGTGCTCGTGGTAGTGTCCGTGGTTTGTACTAGTGTCCCAGGGAGAGTCGGTCAAAACCATAAACTCCACTGGCTCTGTCTGCGTTGCGAATGTGTCCCAGGGAGAGTCGGTCAAAACCATAAACTCCACTGGCTCTGTCTGCGCTGCGTGTGTGTCCCAGGGAGAGTCGGTCAAAACCATAAACTCCACTGGCTCTGTCTACGTTGCGTGTGTGTCCCAGGGAGAGTCGGTCAAAACCATAAACTCCACTGGCTCTGTCTACGTTGCTTTATTGTCAATGGTTAGAGTACCTAGTTTCGATGCTTGGTGCGTCTCTAGGAGCTTGGTGCGTTGTCTACTTACGGAGCGATGCTGGATCAAAGAGGCTTGGTGTTTGGTTCACTCCGCTTATATAGCGAAAGCTTGCCAGGGGATCAGTGCTCGTTCTTGTTGTGGCCCAGTTGTCCTTAGGCCACCTTCAACTTCCGCTGGTTGTCCACCTTGTTGTAGTTCCCCTAGTTGTCCATCGTAGTTGTTGCTTGCAGTAGTGTGGCCTGATCGCTGCTGTTAGTTGTCGCTTTGCTGTTGTTGTAGAAACGTTTCTTCGTACTCTGCCTGTTTACAGCTTTGCGTTTACGATCGGTTAGCGTGTGTGTGGCGCGCTCTTGTTTTCGCCTTCGGTCGCTATAATGTTGTTGTTGTTAAAATATTGGTTCACACTCCGCCTGCTTACGATCGGTGCGCTCTCGTTGTCATCCGTGTTCCGCCTTCGGTCGCTGTACTGTTGTTGTTGTTAAAATAATGGTTCATACTCCGCCTGCTTACAGCTTTGCGCTTGCGATCGGTTCGCGTATGTGTGGTGCGCTCTCGTTGTCATCCGTGCTCCGCCTTCGGTCGCTGTGCTGTTGTTGTTGTTGTTATAAATATTTCTTCTTACTCTGCCCGCTTACAGCTTTGCGCTTGCGATCGGTTCGCGTATGTGTGGTGCGCTCTCGTTGTCATCCGTGCTCCGCCTTCTCTTGTCCGACATGTATTTGTTGTATTCCTCGTCGCTGTGTTTTTCCTCGCTCTTTGCAAGCATAGCGCTGATTGGCAAGATCGTTGGCTGTGCGTGAGGTTGCTTTTGTTGTAATCCTAGTTATTATTCCAACTGGTCTAATATGCTGATGGTGATCTGTTCTCCCGCCACTGCTGCGCTGATTGGTTACAACGTATGTAGTTTTTTTCGTTAAATTTCTAATGCAGTTGCTTCGGTTCGGGTATTTTATCGTGATGTGTGTGTGTATATAGTTTCGTGGCGACTCTGTCATTTGTAGTGTGGGCCAAAATTTCCCACAGAAGATTTTGGTTCTTACACGCCCTCCCCACTTTACCGACGATGAAAAATGATGACAGCGTCACGGTTGAGGGTCACTCTGTAGGCGTCTCGCCTAAATCGTATTCGCCCTCGTGTCCGTTTTTGCTGAGCCCCTTTGGCTATTTGCAAAACTTCAGCTACCAAGTTCTGTGGCAGATCACCTCCTTTTGGTCCTTGTAGCTCTTCTATGTTTTGGAATGTGCATAAGGTGCCTGTGTTTGTCGTATGTTTCTCTGTTGACTGCCTCTGTTGTTTAATGCTGTTGGGTTGGTGGCTATTGAAGTCACGTTTATTCCTCTTGTCATCGCTTCTGCTGTGTTTGGTGCACTTGATTGCACGGTGGTTGTCCCTTGATCTGTCACGTTGTCTACGTGGTATGTTTTGGTTGTTTCGCACTGGTTCTGACTTTGCGAAGTGATTAGGAGATACCCTGATTGCTCTGATTGTATTTTGACTTAGCTGTGCCAGCTCCTCGCGTTTGGTTGCGCCTGCGTCCTTTTTCCGAGGCCCATATGCTGATTCATGTGTGGTCCTTCTATATATGCTTTTGTGGGATTCGCTGTGGGATTTCGCTGGGCATAGTCCGTGGCAGGTGAATTCGTTCGTGTGAGTCATCTTTGTTCTTGGTGTTGTGTGTTTGCGAATTCGTTGGTTCTCTGTGTATTCTCTGTTGTGTCTCTTTATCTGAGCATTTTTGTCGCTGGCGTGCCTCTTGGAAGTCGTTGAATGGATTTGTGTGGCATTCTCAACACGAATTGTCGTGCACATTGCAATATCTCGGGGTTGCACGCAATTGTTTTGAGGTCCCAATGTGATCTCCTGTTCACCACACTTCACTGTCATTCCTAGGCTTGCCATGAAGTCTAGTCCAAGGAGTAGCTCATTAATGGAATCAGGCATGATAAGTAGCTCTTGCTCGCATGTCTGCTCTCCAAGCCTTACAGTTGCCGTCAATGTCCCACTGACTCTCCTAGCACTTCCGTCTGCCATACGTGCTCTGGTATTGGATTTTCCAAATTTGCTGGTGGAAGAGCGTAGCTTTCGTGCTAGCTCTCTGCTCACAAAACTGTGAGTTGCCCCTGTGTCCAGTGTTGCTGTGACAGTTTCTGTGCCAATCGAAACGGTGGCGCAGATTCGTTGTCCGTCACAGTGCAATAAGTTTTCCAATGGGGAAGTCTGCTGTCTCTCCTTTGTGGCATGCTGTGTTTCTGTCGTCGGTAGCTCTCGATCGGTTGGTGCTCTTAGTTTGCAGCACTCTATAGTCCTCACATCCCTTTGACCACACTCCCAACAGAACAGGATCTGTGCGTTGCGACATATGCGTGCTATATGACCATTTTGGCCACAATGCCAGCAGGCTGTTCTTGGTTCTATGGGTGTCTCTCTGCTCTCTACCGTCACCTGACAGTTTCTCACCTCTCGTGGTGGACCTTGCTCTCTTCGCCGTTGTATGGGTGGCGCTGGTAGTTGTTCGCCTTCTCTCCGTATGCTCTCCAAGTCTGCAGCCATTTCTATCAGCTCTGCTAGCGATGTGAAATCTCTGCGGCGCACATATAGCTGGTATTCTGGCAGGCTGTTCTGGAAAATACGCTCCAGTTTCTGTTCTTCGGAATAGTCCAAGTGCCGCATTAGATTCTGCAATTCAACTACAAACTGCTTGAACCCTTCTCTGGGTCTCTGGTGACGCTGGCGGATCTGGTCTTCGAGTTTCTCCGTGTATCGTGCTGGCAAGAAGAATTTTAGAAAGTCTCTCCTATATGTACGCCAATCCCGCCACGCTCGATTGTTGTTTCTGAACCTCATGAGTGCTCGTTCTCTCAAGAGTTCAGGCATAGTACGCGGAAGGAAATCTTTGTTTATTTCGTACACATCTGCCAATTCCTCGACTCGCTCTATAAACGCTAGCGGGTCACGCCCTCCGTCAAAGTTAAGGGACCACTTCCTCACCTGGTCAATCACAACGGCGTACTGTACAATCCCGTTGTGCTGTTGATTCATTGTTGCAGGTGACACGGAGCGATGCTGTAGTGTTCTCCGTACCCCTGGGTTCTCTGCCGTTAGTGTTGCACCTGTGTATGCCTCTGGCCTGTCCACTTCCAGCGTTTCGCGGGTAACTATGGACACAGCCGGCCTTGGGGATGTGCTCTTAACGTACTTGGATTGTAGCTTCTGCAATTGGTATTTCTGATCCTGAGTCAGCTCTGTTTCAGTGAAGAAGTCGGAAAGACGTTTACGGACTTCATCCACGGTACCTGTAGCCTCTACACCGAATTCATCAGCAAAGATCACCAGCTCATCCTTGCGTAACAAGTACACCCAGCTTGTTTTCACCATCCTGTGAAAGTCTTAGGTGACGATGAAGACAATCTGTGTGTGTATTATAAGCTGGCGCTTATTCGGCTGTATTATGCGTGACTGCGTAGACGTAGCTTTCTCTTTTTATAGTCCCTGCTCGGGCGCCACTGTAACGACTCGTTTTCGCTGGGGTAAGAACTCAGCGGGTCCCAGGGTCACTTACAGAAATTTACTTCAATCGCGTTAGGTTTTATAAGTGTTTTATTTATTTTCAAACTTACTACTTATACATATATATAATTATATTTAATTACTACCCTACTCTGTGTGCTCGTGGTAGTGTCCGTGGTTTGTACTAGTGTCCCAGGGAGAGTCGGTCAAAACCATAAACTCCACTGGCTCTGTCTGCGTTGCGAATGTGTCCCAGGGAGAGTCGGTCAAAACCATAAACTCCACTGGCTCTGTCTGCGCTGCGTGTGTGTCCCAGGGAGAGTCGGTCAAAACCATAAACTCCACTGGCTCTGTCTACGTTGCGTGTGTGTCCCAGGGAGAGTCGGTCAAAACCATAAACTCCACTGGCTCTGTCTACGTTGCTTTATTGTCAATGGTTAGAGTACCTAGTTTCGATGCTTGGTGCGTCTCTAGGAGCTTGGTGCGTTGTCTACTTACGGAGCGATGCTGGATCAAAGAGGCTTGGTGTTTGGTTCACTCCGCTTATATAGCGAAAGCTTGCCAGGGGATCAGTGCTCGTTCTTGTTGTGGCCCAGTTGTCCTTAGGCCACCTTCAACTTCCGCTGGTTGTCCACCTTGTTGTAGTTCCCCTAGTTGTCCATCGTAGTTGTTGCTTGCAGTAGTGTGGCCTGATCGCTGCTGTTAGTTGTCGCTTTGCTGTTGTTGTAGAAACGTTTCTTCGTACTCTGCCTGTTTACAGCTTTGCGTTTACGATCGGTTAGCGTGTGTGTGGCGCGCTCTTGTTTTCGCCTTCGGTCGCTATAATGTTGTTGTTGTTAAAATATTGGTTCACACTCCGCCTGCTTACGATCGGTGCGCTCTCGTTGTCATCCGTGTTCCGCCTTCGGTCGCTGTACTGTTGTTGTTGTTAAAATAATGGTTCATACTCCGCCTGCTTACAGCTTTGCGCTTGCGATCGGTTCGCGTATGTGTGGTGCGCTCTCGTTGTCATCCGTGCTCCGCCTTCGGTCGCTGTGCTGTTGTTGTTGTTGTTATAAATATTTCTTCTTACTCTGCCCGCTTACAGCTTTGCGCTTGCGATCGGTTCGCGTATGTGTGGTGCGCTCTCGTTGTCATCCGTGCTCCGCCTTCTCTTGTCCGACATGTATTTGTTGTATTCCTCGTCGCTGTGTTTTTCCTCGCTCTTTGCAAGCATAGCGCTGATTGGCAAGATCGTTGGCTGTGCGTGAGGTTGCTTTTGTTGTAATCCTAGTTATTATTCCAACTGGTCTAATATGCTGATGGTGATCTGTTCTCCCGCCACTGCTGCGCTGATTGGTTACAACGTATGTAGTTTTTTTCGTTAAATTTCTAATGCAGTTGCTTCGGTTCGGGTATTTTATCGTGATGTGTGTGTGTATATAGTTTCGTGGCGACTCTGTCATTTGTAGTGTGGGCCAAAATTTCCCACAGAAGATTTTGGTTCTTACAAAGTATATGTGATGAATAAATCAGGACGACCATAATTGCGAACGTATGTCTTGTGAATATTCATACATATGACGTGGGCTGCCGGTATAAGTATCTGGTCGAATTTTTAATCGGCCAAGATCATTTAAATTGCCATCATTATTAATTGCATCACGTAGATGAATATATTCTTCCGATCGTAATTGACGTTGATTTAGGTGAATAAATGATAGCCGCTCTGATTCTATTTTTGCATATATATCTACAACATACTGATGATACAGTTGGCGGCATTTCAAAATATGATTTTCCATATTCTCCCGAATCATGAGTCTGTACGCATAGTAATTCATGCTACTTATATTTTTATTTGTTTCTTCACCTATAATAAATACCCATATGAATAAAATTTTTGTGAGCAATAAAATTTTTTTAAACTTACCAGTAGTTGGGTTTAACATTTTTAATTCAAAATGGTAGCCAACTTCTCCTTGTCAAAACAGTATTGGATATTGGAGCGCATCATATGAGCGATGTGTTTCGGGTACTCGTTGCAATTGATCATTTCTTCGATGTAAAATTATATCTCTTGGCTCGAACTGATCACCAACAATTACAATAGCAACTTCATTTATTGTTGGTGCATTGAATCGTCGTGGATGCTCACCTACTAGTGTTTTATCAGCTTTTATAACTATTTTGTGATTATCGGATGGCATTCGGTCTATTGCAACTTTAAATAATTTCACCAATTCGTTATGCTGATGGAATAAATTTTTAATGATTCCACAATGTTGCGGCGTAGTCCCGTTGCAATTGCACATCTGGTGGTGATCTATTTCAGAATTGCCAAGGAAATATATCTGCAAAAATTTGTATTCCTCATCAGGAATAGGCAATACGGATCCTGCTTTGTGATATATTTGTCCTTGTACTTGAAATGTTGGCATGAAACTTCCACTAACTATATTGTCAGCACCAAATGACGTCATTTGAAAGCAATTATTATAACCTCGTATATGGGTTAGGAAATGTTTTGATTGTGGTGTTGTTCCAGACACCAATGAAAGTAATGGTTCCCGTGGTTGGCTTAGTTCTGGCAGCTGTACTTTGACATTTGCGCAACATAAGCCAGGTGTTTCCTTTTTACATTTAAATGCTTTGTAATGGACACATAATTGATCCATGCTACCGATATTGATATTGGGATGTACATTATAATCAATTGTCGGATCGTAATTAAATGCAAGACGCATAAATGAAATGCGATTGGTATTGTGTATTACTGCTCTGGAGGCTCTTCTCGCAGCACGTTGTTCTTCGTTTCGTATTTCGCAATTTTCTTTTGAAGAATTTTGGCGTAAAAGTGACATTCGAATCCTGGCTTGTTCATTGTCTTCTGCGCGCTCCTCTTGTGTCTGCTGTGAGCGCAGCACACTCATATGATTTGTGTGCCGTGAGCGGCGACCAATGTTTGCACGTGGGCGTGGCATTTTGTACTGCAATATACGTTTTTTATGATTTATTTTTTTTTGTTTGTTATTGTTGGGGTAGGGAGGCTGCCCTTTGTTGTCTTACCTGTTGCTTGTTTACTTTCTACAATTAATCTACTTTCACTAACACCTTGGGTTAATTTATAAAAATGTATGTAATATTGAATTTAAATAAATTAAACTTCAATTTAATAAGTTATTTTTTTTTGTTTGACTCCCACGCACTTTTCACGAAAAGATGTTATGTATGAGTCGGTGTTGCCGCCTCATGCCGATTTAGCACCCAACGCCTTCAGCGAAACATAACATAGGCTTATCGCGCAAGTAGAGTTAAAAAAATAGTGATATTTATTTTTTTCACGAAAAGATGTTTGGTTTGAGTCGGTATCGGGGTAATTAACGCTACTACACGCTGATTAGGGACCCAACGCCTTCAGCGAAACACAGCATAGGCTTATCGCGCTAATCTCTATCGGGCAAAACACAAAAAACTAAATATTGCGCCAACTATCGGACGAACTTCAAAATACACAGAAACACTACTCATGGCCAATAGAGCATGCATATAAAATTTGGTCAAAATCGGTCCAGTAGCTTTTGAGTTTAGCGATCACGAGAAGATATACGGGTTTTTCCAACAAGAGGTGTTATTTTGAATCACCCGGTATTTCGGTGGCTGTCCCTTTTGAAGCTTTTATTCTTTGACATTTGACAAATAGAAAACGAACGATACTTGCTTAACAACGCATTGAAATTATTAAAATTCACTACAAAATGGTGAAAATCTTGCAGCCACAGTTCGCAAAACTAAAACATTTTTGGGACGTCGTGAAGTACCTTGTCGGACCGCAATACAGAAATTGGGGGACAAATTGGAGCTATTGGGACAAGTTAGTGATGTGAAGAATAAAACCCGTACACGTCGCTCAAGAACAACTGAGAAAATTGCTGCTGTATGGATGTTGAATTTGCACTATCGAAAATGAGGTTGGATCAACAGTTACGGTGAATGGATTGCGCTATCAAGAGATGATTAATAATTTTTTATGGTAGGAGTTGGATGGTATTGATCTGGACAACGTTTACTTTCAACAAGACGGCGCTACGTGCCACACAAGCAACGAAAGCATTGATCCATTTCGTGAAAAATTGTCGGACCGTGTTATCTCTCGAAGAGGTAATCAATAATTGGCCACCGAGATCTTGTGATTTAACACCAGGCGACTTCTTCCTTTGCCGCAACGTAAAAGATAAGGTCTACGCCAACAGCCCAGGATCGATTAAAGACCTCAAAGATAGAATTCGTGAGGCTATCGAGGACATAGGGCAGCCATTGGAAATGGAGAATTTCATGAAAAGGATATGGTCCTTTAAGCGTGGTCGTGGTGGCCATTTGGCTGATGTTTTTTTTCATTGTAAACGGCATTCCTCTTTATTATGAAATAAACATCCGATCATTTCTCTCAAAAAATGGCATTTTTCTTTGATTACCAAAATAACACCTCTTATTTGAAAACCATTTATATATATATATATATATATATATATATATATATATATATATATATATATATATATATATATATATATATATATATATATATATGATTTAATAAAAGTTTTTAATTCAGTAATAATTCATTCAATATCAATAATTACAGTTTTTAATTTCAATAATATGTTAATAGAGATAATTTTGAAAAGTTCAATTCAGGATTACTTCACTTAAACCGAAACAACTTTCAAAGTCAAAGGAACTTTTAACTACTTATCAACCGTGATCAACTGTTGCAACTTTCATTAAACTAGTGCCTCTCTGCTTCTCAATTTCGCTCCATTCACTGCCGATCTCTCTGGTCGCTTTGCCGTGAACGCTACGCTAGTTGAGTAGTTCTACTTTGTTACATTCGGCCCTCCTGACCGTCATCTGACCCGGATGACACCAGATCATCATCCTCTGTTGGTTGTAGCCAATGTTTCATAAAATCACAACTTTTAGATGTTGAATTTGGACTATCGAATTCAGCTGCCTTCATGACGTCATAACGCCCTCCTCTTTTCACATACGGGCCTAAATATTTGTTTATTAGTTTTTTCCCCAGCTACGAATTGAGTCCTTTCAATCGCCACTAGGTCACCCGTTTTGTATTCGACTAAGCCTTTTCATATTTTGTCGTGCTGCTTCTTACAGTTTTCTTGCGCTTTCAGTATTTACTGCTTAACCTCATGTCTTAACTGCTGTCGTTCTTCGTCAAAACTATTTACCAGCTCGTCTTCCCAAATTTCGAGTAATCTGTCGTCGACTTTTGCTTTCATTTTTATACCGAGAAGTATTTCGAATGGTGTTGATTTTGTTGTACTGTGGATGCAAGAATTGATTCTTTTTTGTACTTGCCCCACATACTATTTCGCTGAATCATTGATGATAGTTTGCTTATAACTTCCAGGATCATTTTGTTGAGTTCTACTTGGCCACTGCCGCGTGGTCGTTGTAACCACATGCTCAAACACAAAATTCGCTGAATGCTTTCGCTGTAAATCCGTTCCTCGATCGCTGATAAGTCTTCTCTGTGACCCAAAAGTTCTCAACCAAACTTTCAGGTTTTTAATGACTTCATTTGCATTTGTTGTCTTGGTCGGAAAGAGCCATACAAACTTGCTAAATGCGTCTATCATGGCGAAAATATATTTGTATCGTTTCGCTGAAATAGGTACATAGTGGTGCGTCACCTTTATCAGTGCATTGTAAATAACCCTCTTTTTTGCCTTGCTTCTTGTTATGAATAGTGCACTGGATACAATTTTGAATTCGTCGCTCGACTTTTTTCTCCAAGTACGGAATAAAATATTGTTGCTTTACATTATGAGCCGTTTTTTCAACTGAAAAATACCCGTTGTCGTTTGCATTTCTAATAATCTCGCTTTCCATGGAGCTTGGTACTAAGAGGACAAGTCCACCTTTTATCTTGTAATTGTCATACGACCCAACTTTAATCGCTGCCATTATTGCTTTTACTTGATCATCGTTTTATTGTAGCTTATGTAGTCTTTTCATTCAGAATGAACCTCCATAACATTAATAGGATATCTGCTCAACAATCGACATGTTTCATTGGGTTGCTGCTTTGTGCTCAACTGTGTAGTTAAAGTCTTGGATGTACATAATCCATTGTGCGACATCTCTGGGTACATCTTTTTTCTCCACCGTTTGCTTAAATGCTGAACAATCTGTGACCAACCTAAAGTCTAGCAAATAGTGTCTATAATTTGTGAAGGTTAAATAGGCTGCTTATACTTCTAGAATGTAGCTATGCAGCTTGCTTTCTTGTACGGAAGCTTTTTTACTCCAGAAGAAATCTGGATTGAAGCGACTATTATACTAGTTAAATACTTCGTTAGGAGCCTGTTTGGTTCGGTATACAGATGTACCGTATTCCAAACGCTACCATTAACTTGGTATGTTATATTTTGTTAAATCGATACTATATGCCGGTTAATAGTCGGACGGACGGCACAACCCTACTTCCTATAACTCAATGCCACTATGTGGGATCTTTCGTTATGGGAAGGGTTTGCTATTAGAGAGTGGCACTGATTCTGTAGTGCGAACCTTTCGCGACACTGTTGCTCCGCCTAGTGCCGCTTGTCGGTGATCGGACTATAACCGATGTATTCAACGTGGTATGGTCGTTGGCAATTATAGTTGGTCAGCTAGAATGCAGCAGCAATACAGCAACTGGTGATCGGGCGGGCAACAACTGGTGATCGGGAGAGCAGCAACTGGTGATCGGGAGAGCAGCAACAATAAATGACACATAAAGTACAGGTTCTTGTATTTCTTTTTTATTCACAGCTTAATCGTTTAAATAGTTTAAATACAAACATTTTCTTAATAAACAATATGCGCATAAGTTTTCAGTTAATAGTTTAAATAGTTAAATACAAACAGTTTTCTTAATGACACAATATGCGCGTAAGTTTTCAGTTAATAGTTCAAAGAGTTTATTTTAAGTTTTCGCGTTTTACCGAAACGGACCGCACCTAATTAATTTCTTTCTTAGACTGACTTCTCCCTTTTACCCATTATACGTAAAGCGTTCACACATGCCCCACGTACCCATCGCCTGACCGGATAGGCTTCAGACGCTACGCAAGCATATTTTGGCTGTAGGCAAAATTCAACCGAAATCGCCTCGAATTCGCTGCACGCGCCAAGCCAGGCGGCAAGCAGAATTCCATTGAAACTGCACCTGAAAAGTGCAGGCAAAGCAGTTGATAAGCGGTTGGCAATTGTTCGGTGGCAGCGGCATGTGAGACGGTAGTCGGTGAACTGGTGGAAACGTTGCAGCGTATAAAAAATATAAAAAGGTGCAAGCATTTTGGCCGACACGTGTGTGTCGCTAACTCCTCTCCCCCTTAAGAGCAGCCGCCCTCGGTTGCGGGGGTGGGTTACCTTGTACGATTGGAGCTCCAATTTCTGATAACCTGAATGACATTTAACTTTCCCTGTTCTTTTTTCCCCTTTTTGCGTCGTGAAATCGCTACAGCTACTGCAATGAGGACTGCGATAATAACAATTAATAAGCCAGCGAAACCTAAGCCCTGATACACTCTTCCCGTGACTTCGCGGCGCACCGCAGCTATGTGCTCTACGTTAATGTTGCTAAGTTCCTTTAGGTAAGGGAGGGACAGCAACGGCAGAAACTCAGTGAGATTTACAGTATGAACTACAGGAACTTGGGCAGTTAAGGATGGCTCCATTTTTGGATTCTCATAAAGAGAGTTGTTGATGCGTACTTCGGTATCGAAGGTTACAAGGTTTGTACCATTTACCATCACGGGGGCCCTATCCTTTATCTCAATTAACGCGGCCTCATTATTTATTAGAATGAAGCCGTAATTAATAACTTGTATTGGGGGTATATCATGCGCTGGAATTGAGTTGCAGCTTGCTGAAAAGTTGTTCGCTAATTGGCTAGCGCAAGTGTTGATTGTACTTCTCCTGCAAAACCAAATTGACTCAGAGGCTGGTTTACACGATTGGATTCGCAAGAACGTGTTGTTACAATTAGCTAGCACTGGGTTTCCGAGTGATACAACATATTTTTCCTCCCTAATTACCGGATATATTTGCGTCTTCCCACAGAGCTTATCTACTACGGGGTACTTTATTAAGAACAGGATAACATCTTCAATTTGGTAGAGAGTAATATTAGATACTGCCATCACATCCATGATACTTACGTCCGAATGTTCTACCTTTATTAGAGTCTCCACTTCACGGCTGTCCAGTAGAGTTGGATTAACCATACCCGCTCTCCCCATGGCGATGGAATTCAGCAAATTATTGAGTTCCATGATGACGGCTCTATTTCGACTTGTCACCAAAGAAAATAGACTAGCAGATTCCATTTTATCTTTCTTCGTTGCTTCCATCTGAACGTTAACTGAGCGAGTTAGCTGCCGGATTTGTTCTTGCATTACCTCTGATCAGATCATCCTGATTTTGCGTTAGCAGGGCCAAGTCGTCCGCGTCTGGGGTACCAGCAATGAATTTCAAAGCGCATCCTAAAATGTTGATGCTTCGGGCATGCCTGTGGTGCACCCACAACATTTGCAGGAGGCGATCTATTTGTTCAACGTCTGCTTCTATAACTTTCTTCATGTGCGATTGGGGAAGTATTCGAGAAGCTTGTATGTTTCGGCTAATACTGCACCATATTCAGACAGATTCGTGGCATGAGAGACACATTCTTTATCATAAAAAACTGCTACTTTGCCTCCGCTAACTGGAACATAGTACGAATGCGTGTAGTCATGCACACTTACCATAATTGATCGCGTAGCATAGATTTTATAGTGTTCGAATTCAGCGACCGCTTGTTATCACACACAACAGTATTTGTTCCCTCAAAAAAGTTTACAATTTCTGGCAGTGGACCTTTTATGTCTATTATCGATCTTGGCCTGATGGTTTTCACCAAGGCGAATTTAGAAAATTTGTCAAGGCAAGTTAAAAAATGGCAACCACCTGTAGAATAAATATCAATATGAAGGATTTGGCCTGGGCGAGCTGGAATTGGAGTTTTTCCTATTTCGGTTGTTTTAGGCCTCAGGTTGTATTTGGCTTCATGGCAAATTCTGCAGTTGCTGATAATTGCCTTCAATCGACTACGCATATTAGGAATGTAGGCCGTGCGCAAAATCTTAAAGCCATTCTCTTGAACAGAACGATGATCTCTGTCGTGCTCGGTGGTAAGTGCTTCCTGCTGCTCATTTGGATCCGTGACATCCCTAACTATTCTCTCGCAAAGTCAAAGGGCTTGTCGAAGGGCTTGGCGAAGGGCTTGTATAGTAGTAACACGTCTTCAGAGGCTAGAATGGCTTTGATTCTACGGAAGGCTTCAACAGCTTCGTCATCAAGGTTAACAGGGGTGTTCTTCGAGCGAGTAGCTCCAACATGGCCATTATCTCCTCGTAAATATCGCGTAAGGGGTATAGTGATCTGGGCGTAGTCGCGGATGAACCTTCGATAGTACCCGGCCAATCCCAAAAATGACCTTATGCCGCGGAGACTCTTAGGCTGCTCGAATTCTACTATGTCCTTGACCTTATCTAGACAGGTTTTTATCCCATGTCGGGAAACTACGAAACCCAAAAACTCCACCTCGGTCTGATAGAATTTAGATTTTTCCATTGCAGCTCTCATATTTGCGTTGTATAATTTACCCAGAACTAGACGCAGGTCTTCTAAGTGTTTTTCTGCACTGGGAGAAAAAAATGATGACATTGTCCATATAAACGTAGCATGATTTCCCTATTTCTTCTCGGAGCACGTCGTCAATGGCGCGTTGGAATATGCTAGGGGCATTTTTCAAACCCATGGGTAGCCAGCAAAACTGGAACTTACCATTGTTAATAGAGAACGCAGTCTTCTCGCGATATTCTTCTAATAATGCTACCTGATAGAAACCACTTGAGAAAAGAAAGAGGACTTCCCTAGGTTTGAGAGGATTACCGAAGGATCAGGAATGGGGTAGCGGTCGGAAATTGTTTTATCATTTAATTTCTTAAAATCAATTACAATTCGCAACTTCCTTTGCCCGCTCTCGTCGAATCCTTTTTTGTAACTACCCACAACGGGTTAATAAAAGGAGAGCGAGGCCATCCTTTAACATGCTAATTATACCATCCTTTAACATGTCGTTATTTACAAAGTCTGTAGCGGCAATGGGGTAGGGGTAGGATTTTACGAATACGGGCTCATTACCTGTGGTGCGGATGGTAGCTAATACATTGGTGTTAAAAGGTAATCCTTCATTAGGGTCAGCGAAAGCACCAGAGATATCGGCATCATTTGCTCAAAGTCCTTAACTATGTCTTGAGGGATGTCGTTTGCTGGACTTTCATTATCCCCATCCGTAGAAGACTATAAGTGGTGTACCTCTTGGCACAAATGATAATGAATGGTTTCTTTCCCTCTAGAATGTCGCAATGCTCCTGTATCGAGATCTAGGTGAGCCCGTATATCCGTAAGTAAGTCAAATCCAATAATTTCTTCGAAGACTAGGAAGAATATAGAAAGTGGCAGTTTCGCCCATTACATTTATCACACTTCTGTTCTATCTTGCTCATTCCGTTCACTGTCTTTACGTAAAAGATTTTATCAACTGGTCAGAT
The DNA here is from genome assembly GCA_920105625.2 of Clusia tigrina. Lineage (NCBI taxonomy): Eukaryota > Metazoa > Arthropoda > Insecta > Diptera > Clusiidae > Clusia > Clusia tigrina. The sequence goes on from CAKKTE020000572.1 coordinate 1,557,971, forward strand.
TCCCTTCAGGATATCCAGTTTTTTTACGTAGTTCTTGGCAGCACCGGTATCTACCAAGAACTTGAGTTCCCTATCATCCCTTCTCACCTTCGTGTGTGGTAGGAGGGATTTCCTGCCTCTAAAACATTAATTTCATCATTAGTTTAAAAGAACGGGTACCGCCATCAAATCTGGCCGGGCCAGCGTTGCTGAAGCTAGCGCGCATGTTTGCTCCAGCGGCCGGAATGTCTGCCGCTGTCGCAAAGCTAATAGCTCTTGCTGTATCAGATACGAAGGGCGTTTATCAGCTTACGTGAAATCCAGTCGGTTCATTATAGCCTTCAAATTACTGGGCGTATTAAAAGACGCCAGCAATGTGTCGGCTTCACCGACGACTTTACCTCGAATGAGGTGCACCGCCTGATAATGGCGAGTCGTACCTTCCAATCTTGCAAAGGGTTCGTAAGCGCTCTGACCAGCACCGCGCCACGAAGGATATTGGGCCCTATTACCGTTAAAATCTCTGAGTGCTTGAATCAAAACAAAGGATTCCACAATCCCACCATTTGGGTCAAAAGTGATATCCCTAAATAGTTCAATCAAGGGACTAGGCTGCCTTAAGGCTTGGAGTTCCCTTCGTAATGATTCTAGTTCGCGCTGATTCTCCTCAAAGCGCCTATTACTTTCTTCAGTAGCTGTCGCCAAGGCCTCATAAATTGAGACTGAGTCTCTCTCAGGTAGCGGGGGTAGGTCCTCTACCTTCGTTTACCATTTTTGCTATTTATATCTAACACAATACTAATTAAAAAAAATGGCAGTCCAAGTGGCTATTCAACAAAAAAGGAGCAGTCTATAGTGGCGAATCCGGTTTCGGTTTACAATAAATTCAGATTAAATTATGGAAATTAGTAGTATTATAATTAATACAATATAAAGAAGTATTATAATTTATGTAATATAAGTAGTGATAACTGGAATATAAAAAGTAATTATAAATTCTTACAGTAATATCAGCATCATCGTTGGCGGACGCTGGCGAGGTTTGCAGGAGTGTCGTATGGTTTTTCTTTTTCTTTGTGTTATTAGGTTTTTCTCTTTTCTTTTTAATTTTATTGCTTTAGTATTGCTTTAAAATTTATTTCATTATTTTTTTTATTTATTATAATTTTGTTTTTATTTTCGTTACCAATCAAGGTAATTCGTGAACCGCCTTTTTCGGGCACCATTAAACCTCCTCAAGGGTAGGTTCCTAGAGACCACGCCTTTCTCGTGGTCTTTGCTCGGGCGCCAGTTAAATACTTCGTTAGGAGCCTGTTTGGATCGGTATACTAGGGTACCGTATTCCAAACGCTATGACTAATTTGGTATGTTTTATTTTGTTAAATCGACACTATATGCCGGTTAAAAGTCGTACGGGCGGCACAACCCGCCATCCTATAACTCGATGCCACTATGGGGGATCTTTCGTTATGGGAAGGGTGTGCTATTAGAGAGTGGCACTGATTCTGTAGTGCGAACCTTTCGCGACACTGTTGCTGCAACCAACCGCCTAGCGCCGCTTGTCGGTGATCGGACGATAACCGATGTATTCAACGTGGTATGGTCGTTGGGAATTATAGGTGGTCAGCTAGAACGCAGCAGCAATACAGCAACTGGTGATCGGGCGGGCAACAACTGGTGATCGGGAGAGCAGCAACTGGAGATCGGGAGAGCAGCAACAATAAATGACACATATAAAGTACAGGTTCTTGTATTTCTTTTTATTTCACAGCTTAATAGTTTAAATAGTTTAAATACAAACATTTTCTTAATAAACAATATGCGCGTAAGTTTTCAGTTAATAGTTTAAATAGTTAAATACAAAAAGTTTTCTTAATGACACAATATGCGCGTAAGTTTTCAGTTAATAGTTCAAAGAGTTTATTTTAAGTTTTCGCGTTTTACCGAAACGGACCGCACCTAATTCATTTCTTTCTTAGACTGACTTCTCCTAAGTTCCCTTTTACCCATTACACCTAAAGCGTTCACACATGCCCCACTTACCCATCGCCTGACCGGATAGGCTTCAGACGCTACGCAAGCATATTTTGGCTGTAGGCAAAATTCAACCGAAATTGCCTCGAATTCGCTGCACGCGCCAAGTCAGGCGGCAAGCATTGAAACTGCACCTGAAAAGTGCAGCTTAAGCAGTTGATAAGCGGTTGGCAATTGTTCGGTGGCAGCGGCATGTGAGACGGTAGTCGGTGAACTGGTGGAAACATTGCAACGTATAAAAAATTTAAAAAGGTGCAAGGGTTTTGGCCGACACGTGTGTGTCGCTAACTTACTTTTGCATGATTGAAGCGCCAAACCCGTGTTTCGAAGCGTGTGTGTGCACATCATTTTCAGCATCTCTGATGTAGTTTCTGTGTTCTGCTTCACTGGATAATTATCTTTTAATAATATCTATCACGTTGAGTTGCTCAACACCAATCTTAAACGACACATCTTTTTTTAATAGATCTGTTAAGGGACGAACAATTTGGGCATATCCTTAAACAATTTTTCGAAAGTAGCCCGTGAGCCCTAGGAATGATTGCATACGTTTTTGGGTGTAGCGAAATTTTGCACCGCATTGCACTTTGTTTTTGCTGGAGTTATTGTCCCATTCTCAATGATATGCCCCAGAAACTCAATTTTTGTTTTCATAAACATAGATTTTTTCCAGTTAAAATCTAACCCATACTTTGCCGTCTGCAATACCAGTTTTAATTTATTCAAACTTTCTTCCGCAGTTTCTCCAAATACTACTATGTCATCCATAATATTGTCGTTTATTAAGTCTTGAAAATATGGCTTATATATCTAATGAAACAAGCTGGTGAATTACAAAACCCAAAAGGCGCTCTGTTAAATTCAAAAAGACGCCTTTACGTTACAAACGCTGCAAATTTTTTGCTGCTTTCCTCGATTACCACATGGAAAAAACCATTGCGTAGATCTGTAACCATAAAATATTTTGCTGCCTGAAATTTTTGAGTAACTCATCAATAACCGGTACTGGAAAACCATCTTTAAGAACCATTTTGTTTAACTGGCGAAAATCTATGCAAACTCTATACTCGCTGCTTTTCTTTTTAGTTACCACGACTCTGCTTGCTGTATCGGAAAATGGCTTTCTTATTGTACCACTTTTCAGCCATTCTTCCACTTGCTTATTTACTGCATCCTCCTCGTCAATGGACAATCTACCCGGAGAATGTCGAAAGGGTTTCATATTTTCATTTGGAAGAATTTTCATACATATAGGACAGCTTTCACTTACAGTAGCACCATTATAGTCTTGTATAATTTTTTCGACATTATTTTTATATATAAAATCAAAATCTATTTCTGTCACGTTATAAATCATTAGTTCGTTTACCAAATGTTCGGCTTTGTTGTCTCGAAACACATAACCATTTTCATCGGCATACAATACAAATTTGCTTATAAAATCACAACCGATTATGGCTTCACATTTTAGGTTTTCATCTTCAATTACAAGAAATTCATGTATAGTGTTTATTTTATCAACACTTATCGCGCCACGAATGAGTCCTAAAGGTTTTATTGTTATATTACCAAGTCCAGGCAATGTCGAGCAACTCGGTCGTATTTTCACATTATTAAACTTTTCTCTATAAACATTTTCTCGAATTAATGACACATCAGCACCGGTTTCTATTAAGCATTATATTTGCTTACCGTCCAACAACATCGATTTAAATCGCTTTTGATTTTTATTATTAATTATATTTACAGGTTTCTGTCTCACGCTGTATGATATATTCGTAAATTTCGTACTGCTCACGTAATTATTTAAAAGATTTCGCATTGTAAAAATTCATTTTGGAATTGTCAGGTATGTAAAGTATTGTTGAGCGTTCTTCAATGTTAGCTAAACTTGCGATTCGTTTCATATTTAAAACATATTCATAAAACGATTCAGAATTTTTCCTTCTTGTCTAATCTAGCATTTTGTGTATTTCGAATCTGTCATATTCGCGTTCAAATTCTTTAATTAGTTTAGTTTTCAATTGTTCATAATCGGAAACACTTTCGGTTTCTATACATGACTTGCAACACCAGAGAGTTAGTTTATTGCATGCACATACATTTGCTTATCACTGAGTTCATAAGCATCAGCATTTTCCTCAATTATTACGAACCACTTTTTCACTGGTATGTTTTTCTCATCGAAATCACTAAGAATTTTTGAAAACGTGTCCACTGTAACCACATTTTTGGTTTTATGGCTTCATGTATTTTTAAAGTCAGTGCTTTTATTAATTCGCCTAACTCGGAGGCTGCCGGAATTTTGGTTGCAATTATGTCACTCGTTATGTAATTTTTTCGGTATAAGTTTTTGCGTATTTCACACTTTTCACTTCTACACTACGACGAATCTGACTCGCTCTTACTTCTCGTATTTCACTATCTTTCACTTCAACATTTTCTCTCTGTTCTTCTTTTAAATTTGCTCTCGTTTTATACATTTTTTCTTTGTTCGTTTTCGCGGTTACTTTCAGGCCCGTTATCGTCACTCATTTATACCTGTTCTGTTTTCTCACTAATAATAGTGTACTCATATGTCCAGTTTTGTCAAACATCTTAGGCAAATGCATACAGTTAGTTTCTTGAATTAGTTGTGTTTTGTTAATGTTTTATTTCAAATCACACATCCGTTACGCTTCTTTATATGCGTGCTTCGTTTTGTTGTTATGGGAATATTTTCTTGAATTTTATGTGCTTTCGTCGTATGATGTTCCCGTTACAATTTTTAACAAAAGTAAGTTTGCTTTATATGTAAAGAATATTTCACAACGTATGTTCAGTACTATGCAAATATTTTTTGTTCAATTTTTTGTTATTATTTGGCTTCATATATTGAATTTGAAGTGATTGGACACGGTTGAGCCCCCAAATGTACTTGTATCGCGTTACCCCGCACAAACCCAGTTATTATGATTTCATAAAAGTGTTTTATTCAGTAATAATTCATTCAATATCAATAATTAGAGTTTTTAAATTCAATAATATGTTAATAGAGATTGTTAATTGCATTAACAGTTGATGTGCAAACCTCATTGGGAGGTATGTAACATTCAAACTTTTAATGCATAAATCTTCTTTTGCATACAATTAGGCTTGTGTTAAGCAAACCTTGCCAGCTTAACGGTGAAATTTGCATTGTTGACAAAAACTCCAATTTACACTACATCAGCGAAGGCATTGCACTGGATGAAACATGATATCAAGTGCAATACGCTGAAAACTCAATTCAAGGCCAGCTTGCAAAGTTGTCAATAATGCACATTTAATGGATATGCTTTTAATTCAATAATACCTAATATGTATAGCCAAATTATATGTACTATATGTATATAAAAAAATGAATAAATACCCACGATTGGCGCATCCAAAAGTCAGACAATCAGTAAGAGTTAACTGTGAAGCTTTTCATTTTAACTTAACATTGATTAATACTCCTTCTGCGACACCAAGGATTATGTGCCTGTTGTCAACTTCATAATCAACGCGGTACAAGAACTGTTGTTGAAATTCAGCTGTTAAATTTAGTTTAACATTTTGGTGACCCCGACGTTTGCAACCTTCTGAGTATCAGACGGAAAGGATAACTGGTTCAAGTGCCAAGTATCCATCGATCCACGGATCATTGAAACATACTTCAGTAGGCAGCAAACAGCTACCAACTTAGTATCCACATTCAATAATCAAGTCCTAAGCTAGTAACCTGCAGAAGACTTCAGACATTATATAGCTATCAAGTGTCCCGTAACCAGCAGACGACAACAATCAAGACAGCATTAGCCGGTAACCAGCAGACGACAACAACGAATCCTGCACATAGCATTCAAAAACACGATACTATCATCATGATGGGAATGGATGAACTATCATTGAGGCAAGATGAATTTGCTCTGGGTCTACAAAAAGCTATAGCCAACTACAAGAAGGCGCCACAAGAGCGCAGAACAATAGATGTTATAACAATAAAAGCCAAGGAATTGGATGAATTGTGGGTACAGTTTGACAAACTCGACAATATCATCCGCGACCAACGTGGCAAGGAAGTAGAACACCCGTATTTTGTGAAGGATATACACACTGCCATTCGTACGAAATACCGAGAAGCACGCGATGAGAAGGACAGAGCAGTACAGGCCATCAAACGTCTCCAAGCAGCATCAACCTCAAATGCTGCACCGGAGGTTCTCAAAACAGTACGCTCGCCGCAGCCAGCCACTTGGCAAAGCGGATCAAGCACCGTGATAGCGGCCAGCAGAAGTCCATCAAGTCAGCTATGCTCACTAATTGACAAACAAAAGAAGTCAATAGGCACAGCTAGCAAACTGCTTAGCCAAGTGCTTAATAGTGTGACACAACAAACGTCGCACTATTATGCAATGCAGGCGAAGACAGTAAAAACGCATTGGAAATCTGCCCAGGACCTGCACGAAAGGATCTGGTTATCTGATGAGCCCAGCTCATACCACTACGAGGGTTTTGCCCAGATTGAGCCAGCAATTACTGCACAGATGTTGCAGCTTCAAGATATGGCTCGAGAATCTGCGGCATTAATTATGCAAGCCTCTCAAACAGCAGTCAATAGGCAAACAGCCAATATGACGACATCAGGTCTGAAACTACCCAAGGTGGAACTACCAAAATTCGATGGCAGCTACCACAAGTGGAGGCAATTCCATAATCTATTTATGGAGTTGGTCGACAAACAACCAATTCCAGCTTGCCAAAAAATGTGGTTCTTGAAGTTCAGTTTATCCGGTCAGGCGGAAGGACTAATTCGGCACTTCACTGCATCGGTAAATGATTACGAGTCTGCATGGGCGGTGGTCAAGGATCGATATGAAAACCCTCGGCTGCTGATAAACGCAACGTTAAGCAGACTGCTCTCCCTACCGACAATCAACAACGATCAGGCATCAGCGATTAAGTTCCTCCACGACACTACCAGGGAGTGCATCATGACTCTACAAGCTCTAGGAGTGAGCACCGACAGCTGGGACTCCATTCTGCTGTACATATTAACCCAAAACCCTCACAAAACCACTCACGCATTATGGGAGCAATCCTTAAAACAGCCGAAGGAGATACCATCTGTAAACGAATTCCTGAAATTCCTTGAACTTAGATTCCAGTCATTGGAAGCTTTAGGAGGAAGACTCAGCAAGGATGCGGCAGAACAAGGGCGACCAAGGGCCTACCAGGAGTTCGGTCTCAGTGCCAACAGGTCCAGTATGCATCACATGCAACCAAAATCATGCACTATTCCAATGTCAAGATTCTCTCAAGATGACACCAAGTCAGCGGTTAAACACAGTCCAAAAATCAAACTACGGTGTAAACTCTCTGAAAGGTGGGCACGATGCCAAATCTTGCGTGTCAGGCAACTGCACCAAATGTAATACAAAACACAACACGTTGTTGCATCTAGAAGTACAGGAGTAGACCACAAGAGGAAGCCGATAAACAGCAATCAATTTAAAATCAGATACAACTCTTTCCAATACCGCAGTGGCATCAGCAGCCACCAACATCATGCCTACAAGCTGTTATGTCTTGTTGGGAACAGCTAAAATCAGAATAACAGCTCCGAATGGACGATCGGGAGAATTTAGAGCCATTCTCGACTCAGGATCACAAATCATCGTCTCCGAGCGTATCATTAAAAGACTAGGCATATATCCATTCGAGGCTTCGTTGTGCATTGAAGGTATTGGAAATGCCCAAAGAAGATCAACGCACCGCGCTCACATGAAACTTGAATCTCGAACAAACAACTTTGCAGCCGACTTCGAGGCATTTGTGTTGCCAAGCATTGTTCCAACTCAACCAGCTCAACAGCTAAACGTTACAAAATGGCCGATTCCTAAGGGTGTACAACTGGCTGATCCGGACTTTCATCAACCAGGAAAAATCGATGTTCTCTTGGGCGCAGAGCAAGCGTTGTGTTTTACATGACTGAGGTCGTAATACCTCATAAAAATGGGCCAAATCACACTTTCCTCTGAGCTCCCAGTCATGTAAAACACAACGCTTGTTTGGGTGATAAGTGGAAAAATTGGCCAAAGCTCAACAAAAACAGCAACATGTGCACTGGTCAGGAGAATTGTTCCCTCAACGACACACTTTGAAAAATTCTGGCAACTTGAAGGATGTGATTCACCTAGCTGTAAGTTTACAACCGCCGGGCGTTGCTGTGAAGAACACTTTCTGCAAAATTATCAACGTGATAACAATGGGCGCTTCATAGTGAAATTGCCGTTCCAAACTACTCTAAACCAACTGCGAGAATCGCGGAAGTTAGTTCTGCAATGGTTCATGACAATTGAACGAAAAATGATAAAGATTCCTGAATGCAAGGCCCAATATGTAGCCTTCATGCGAGAATACGAGAAGCTTGCTACTTTCTTCCACATCATGCCGTTTTCAAGCCAGACAGCTCAACGACAAAGCTAAGAGTCGTATTTGATGCTTCAGCCAAAATATCAACAAATGTCTCTTTAAACAATCTTCTGGCAACAGGACCAACTATCCAGGCAGATCTGTTCACTATTCTTTTGCGTTTCCAGCTCCCACGATTTGTCTTTACAGCTGACATTGAAAAGATGTATCGACAAGTGCGAGTAGATAAAGATGATCAAAAGTTCCAACTTATCTGGTGGAGAGAGGATCCCTCACATCCCATGAAGTGTTATCAGCTCACGACAGTCACCTACGGTGCAACGTCTGCACCGTATTTGGCTATACGCACACTTCCAGTCACGGACCGTGAAGTAAGTATGGAATTCGATGACCCACTGGACAAAAACATCAAAACAATGGGATTGATCTGGAACTCTGCTAATGATGACTTTAAGGTCAAGGTTGGTGTAGTAGAATCCGGTAGGATAACAAAGCGTTCAGCCTTAGCAGATATTTCACGTCTTTTTGATCCCCTTGGCTTCGTCGCGCCAGTTACGACCACAGCAAAAGATATTCCTTCAACAACTATGGAAACTCAAAATAGACTGGGATACAGAACTTCCAGCACCACTTCACAAAACATGGCTAACCTTCAAAAATGACTTGCAGAAGCTAGAAACCATCAGCGTGCCAAGCCACGTCTTCGTTCGCACAGTACCCAAAGACCCTCAAGTACACATTTTCGCTGATGAATCAGAGCGTGCCTATGGAGCGGTAGCATACATGCGAACACAAGATTGCCAAAACCAGATAATCGTTCGCTTCCTATGTGCGAAAACACGAGTAGCTCCAACAAAGCAAGTAACATTATCAAGACTGGAATTGTGCGCTGCTAAGGTCGCCGTGGAATTGATGCAGAAGCTCCATTTAAACCCATTTTTCAAAGGCGTTACAACGCATTTTTGGTCTGATTCCACAGCGGTTCTGGGATGGATAAATGCAGAATCAGCACACTACCATACATTCGAGCATTTGCTACTGCGAAGTGTATCGGCGGCATCGCTGACCTACGAAGAACTCTAAACCATCGTCCTGGAAATCGAGGGAATTTTGAATTCTGGACCGCTTACCCCAATGTCAACAGATCCAGATGACCTAACAGCGCTAACTCCGCGACACTTCTTGATAGGCGAACTATTAACTTCACAGATAGATAAGAACATGTCAGAATCCAAGGTATCCCTACAAACTAGATGGAAATTGGTGACACACCTTAAATACGTTCTGGAAACTTTGGACACACGAGTACCTTCACCAACTTCAGCAACGACACAAATGGAAGGACCCTACGAGCACCATAGTGCCAAATACTATGGTAATCTTCAAAGAAGATAACTTACCAGTGCTCCAATCGCCTCTAGGGCGAATTGTTAAGGTATAGAAGGGTGACGATGGCTTAATAAGAGTGTGCGACGTAGAAACACAAAGGCGCATATTTAAAAGAGCAATTCAAAGACTGGCACCATTATTCTCGGCAGATAATGACGACATCGAAGTAGATCCAGAAGAGCAACCAGTGCCAAAAAGGAGAAGAATAATAGCAGCAATCACTAATGGTTTGGCATTGCTACTCACAATAATGATTTTAGCAATAATATTGGGATCTCCAGTGCAAGTTAATCGTTTTGGGTCAAAACTTGGCATCCACTTCGAAAATATAGGATCAGTTGCTATTTTATCTACGGAATGGAACTTGCTCATATACTACGATCTGAAACCATATTGGACAGAAGCATCAACGCTGTTCAACGGTACCAGCACCCTACGTCAACTTTGCCGAAAGATTAAACAAAACTACACTTGTAGTCATCTAACCGACAGCGTCGATCGACTTGAAGAAGAATTACGTGTAGATAATAATCTATTAAGAAGCAGTCGCAACAGGAAAGGGGCAGTAAATCTCGTTGGAAACCTTGCACATTCACTATTTACCGTGTTAGATTCAGAGTATTCCAAAAGGATGTCAAGGACAATATTAAACGTTAAAGAAAACGAGTCCAATCTGCTACATCTGCTAAAGAATCAAACATCCATCATTGATTCCACCGTCAACATCATAAAGCAGGATGAGATAGCGGTTAAGAAAAAATTTGATGAAATTGACTAGCAAGTAAATCAAATGTGGAATCAATTGCAGAAAGAAGACGAAGAGCTGCAACAATCGAAATTGTTGGAACTATTCAACGCTCAGTCAATTCAACTAACTCTAATCGCAACCGATTTACAACGTACACAGTCAGCTATACTGGATGTTCTCACAGACACTCACCATGGTAAATTCAATCCGCTACTTTTAACTCCCGAGCAATTGCACAACGAAGTTGACAAAATTAAACTCCACCTGCCATCATCATTAGAACTACCTGCAAATCAAGAGGACTTAATACAACTGTATAGGATAATGAAGGTCAAGGGAGGACTCACTCAGGACCATGTTGTGTTTAAGATTACATTACCGTTGGTGGAACATGAACGATTTGAACTCTTTCTGCTATTTCGGTACCAAATTGGTTCAACAAAATATGGTGGCAATTGATACATGCACCACCTTTCTTGCAACAAATGCTGCTCGCGATCAATACCTCCGAATTAGCTCCGACGACTTTGCATCATGTGAGCGAATCAATCAAATTGAATACGTATGTTCAAATGTGCCAATCCGGTACAGCTATGAGGCTATGATGTGTTCCTGCGAAATCAATTTGTTTAACAACAACACTCAACCAAATTGTAAACTAAAATCTGTGGCCAATAACATTACGTGGCTACCATTGAAGAAAAAAATCAATGGATTTATGCAATTCCATCAACTTCACGAGCCACTGCAGTCTGCGGCAAGGAAATCATCCCGTTAACACTGAAAGGCTCAGGACTACTGACACTTCAGCCAGAATGTGTGCTGAAATACAATGCAATCTCAATACAAGGGCAAGAATCCGTGTCCAGTGCGTTAACAGCATCACGCAAAAGCCAAGGAAAAATTACAGAACTATCAAATAGTAAACAAATAACCCCACTATTGCAGAAAATCAACGCGATCACTTACACAACACAACTGATGAATCTCACAGAATTACACAATGCTCTGGCCAAGGAAAAACTGATGAAACTGGACAAAATTCAACCACCAGACTATTACCACCATACGGTCAGTTATACCGCACTGTTCCTGTCCGTGATACTTTTAATTACTGGGCTCATATGGAAAATACGAAGTCAACGAGGCGACAATATACCAGAAATCATCACGTCAACAGATACGTTGCCCTTACCACCAACCAATAGAGAATCTTATATAGGTTGAGCTGGGCTCAACGCGCGTTAGAAATGTTAATTGCATTAACAGTTGATATGCAAACCTCATTGGGAGGAATGTAAAATTCAAACTCTTAATGCATAACATCTTCTTTTGCATACAATTAGGCTTGTGTTAAGCAAACCTTGCCAGCCTAACGATGAAATTTGCATTGTTGACAAAAACTCCAATTTATACTACATCAGCGAAGGCAATCTACTGGATGAAACATTATATCAAGTGCAATACGCTGAAAAACCCAATTCAAGGCCAGCTTCCAAAGTTCTCAATAATGCACATTTCATGGTTATGCTTTCAATTCAATAATCCCTAATATGTATAGTCAAATTATATGTACACTTTGTATAAAACACACATAAAATTTTCACGGAATAATTTTTAATAATTTACCTTTTGAATAGCCGAAATAAAGAAAGCAAACGACCGAAATTGAACGATTCAAATAATTTACAAATCAGAAGAAGAAATAACACAAAGAAATTCCAATGGAAATGAGGTTGGGTATTCACCAACAAACGAAAATAATGAACTCACTTTTTTTGTTTGAAATGTCAATAATTTCACTCAAAAACTGATGATCCACAGATGTAAAATAAAATATTTCGTGAATGTAAACATTTTAACAATTTAATGTAATGAATTTAACTCGAGAAAGAAATTAAAATTTGGAAAAATGTCACAAAGGCAATTGACCGTGTCCGCACTGTTCGAATAAACAAATCAGAAAGAACACACAATATACGTAGCTGTCAAAATAAATACAAAAAAATGAGAAAAAGTGACATTAGGTTTTTCTAATTTTCGAATTTTCCGAATTTTCCGACTTTTCCGAATCTTTTGAGATCGATAGATTTGCAAGAAATAATTGGAAAAAAAATTTTAAAGAAAAAAAATTTTGTGTGGAAAAAAGACCTTTTTGGAATTCTTAAATTTTCCGACTTTTCTTCAGGAAAAGCATAAGGTTTTTTTATTTCTAGACCTTCCTAGATCCACAACGAACAATCTCTGAAAATTCCATCAAGATTGGTCCAGCCGTTCTCGAGCCTTAGCGTCACTTACAACCAATCATTAAGTTTTATATATATAGACTAGCTGACACCGCAAGCGTTGCCCCGCGTGAAATTATGTGTTTTGAAAAAAAAGAAAGTTGAATTTATGTGTTAAAAATAATTTATTTGCGATTTTTCTACATTTTTTTCAATGTAACGCAGCTTGATAAACAACATTTTTTGTTTTCTGTTCCGGTGCGTAAATGTACAGAGAAGATGGTTTTCCAACTCGTGAACACGCCACGTTTGAACAGAAATGGCAAATCGTTGGAACTCAAAGGAATTCGTGGAATCAAGCATTCTGCTCCCTTGTAAGTCCCTTTCAAAATTCTTGCAACTATCACATTATTCGATAGCTGCGTCACAATCAGTCGGGTTCCATTACACAGTTTCGGCGCATGGAGATTGCGAAGCACAATAATGAGAGATCCAACTTTGAGACGCAAATGATGCGGCTGCATGCCAGGTAAATCCAAAGAATTTAGTAATTCCACTGGATAATTCACGGCTTCGTCTTCATATTCAACACGATCGATGGATTTGTATGAGCGCAAATCTCCCGGAATTTGACTTCGAATCGTCCAGTTTAAGTCATTAACATCGATATTTAGGCAGCTAAAATTGCGCGTGCACTCAACTAATAGGAGTTACGATAATTTTGGCCAATGTTCGGATAAACATTCGTGATGAGTTCAGCTTTCGTTGAAGTGAATTGACAAATGGCAGGTGGAATTGATATCAAACCACTGGAAGTATCAACCTGAATTTGCCCATTTCCAATTCTTAGCAGTTTTTTAGAGAAAACCTCTGCGGTGCTCTCCTGTCGCAGGAACACTCGCATATTCATAGTCAAACGTATGGTTTTCACGTACCGCAACAAATACGATGACTTGAAACATGCGTTCAATTCATCCGCCGCTGTTGATTTCGGAATAACAGGAAGTGTTTGTCGAAAATCGCCTGCTAACAGTATCATTGCGCCACTAAAGCGACGATTATTATTCCGCAAATCTTTCATTGTTCTGTCAACTGCTTCTAAAGACCGTTTGTGAGCCATTGTGCACTCATCCCATACTATCAGTTTACAATTCTTCAACACTTTTGCCATAGCTGATTCCTTTGAAATGTTGCAAACAGGTGTTACATTGATTTGCATGTTTAACGGAAGCTTCAGTGTCGAATGTGCCGTTCTTCAACCTTCTAGTAGAGTTGCAGCAATCCCAGTAGATGCGAGAGCCAACGCAATGCCATTTTGAGATCGTGTTGTTGCCAAAATCAATGATATCAGGAATGTTTTCCCAGTTCCGCCGGGCGCATCAAGAAAAAATAGTCCACCGTTTCCATCATTGACAGCCTTCATCAATTCATCATACGCACTCTTTTGCTGCTCATTCAATAATAGAACATTTCTTTGTAGTTGTTCTTCCAAAGTTATTCTGTCGTATGCACGCGCACGTTCCAATTCACGATTCAGTACATCTTTGATTTGACGATTTGGCGCTTGCATATGAATTTCAGTCAATAGTTTGCCACTCATAAGCAAACACAAATCTTCAATCAACACCAATGTTACATTGTAGATGTCATCGTTCATTTACAATTCTGAATTCCATGTTGCCACTCGAATACGATGTAAAGTGTCTTCGGCAATGTAATTTTTGTACGTATCCCATAATTGACGCGGATTTGAAGGCTGACATGTCGAAATGATCATCGTGAAAAGTGTGCGCACTTCAGTGGCATGCGAAGTAGCTATCGCATCGTCCATCGATTGATTCCAGTAATTATCATGTTCCAGCAATTGTAATTGCTGGCATGCTTCTCGAAAAGTTGCACACACCGTACCATTCACAGTACACAATGGTTCAAATGAAGTTGAACCGCGTTAATCAATAGCAACCGAAGGTAGAAGCAATCGTCGTTTTTCGGGTGGATTGTGTAAATTCTTCCTAATGCATTAGTTGAGAACACACCTGGGGGTCCTACTGGTTGGCCTTGCTTTCTGCGTAACCATTTCTTCGACGATGCATTCCATGTATAATATCGAGGCATTTCCGAATAAAGCAATGTTCTGCAAACGGATCACTGGCGCAAGTTGAGAAAAAACTCGTCAATGTTGTTGCTGGTGGTGTTTGCGCTCGCTGTACTGCATTCTCTGGGTTAAAATACACTCTTTGGCCATTCTCCAAATGAACTGCGAGATGCAGAACAGTCGGAAACGCTCATGAATTACAAAAGAAAATATTCTCTAAAGCGCTTCATTGCAGTTCACGTATCAACCCATTAGATACTTGCTGATCTCATCTCGTTCTAGGAGAGTAACCGCCATGTCGCTTCCTTTGGTGGCGTACTTGCAAACGTATTTGATCGATTTCACAGAACTGCAATACTCAACATTGATATGAGTTTTGAATGTCTTAGACAATATTGGCGAATAAGGTACGATCCATGTGTTGTCAACTTCGATATACACTCCTCTAAATTGAATGCTGAATGTTCTGCCATTGTTGTCTGATGAGCGATGGCGATAGAGTGAATATCCATAATTTCCAGTTTGCGTTTCCGAAAGAAAAGCACGTCGATAGCGTTTCGTGCATTTAATGTGAGACCTACAAACCGAAGGGATTGTAGTGTCCGCAAGGTCCATGAACCATATTGGTTTTCGCCACTTCGTATAATTCTGGATCTATCTCTGGATCAGGAATTTCCGCAGAAATGATGTCATCAATTTGATCTAGTGTAATCTTGTCCACCATCCAAAGAAGATTGTGTGCGTGCGGCAAACCTCTTTTTTGCCACTCAACAGAGTACATCCAGTATCTAACAGCACCATATATACGTTGCTTCACGATAAAGTCCATCAAATATCGTAGCTGTTGTTTGAAAACTCGTGCTGTGACATCGTGACGATCGCTTGCTGATTTACCGCCATTCAATAGTTCCGTTATCTGTGGGCATTTTGGATTGCAAGTGAATGTAACAAAGAAATCCGGCCGTCCATAAATCCGCATGTATGTCATCGCATCCTGCATGTACTCCTGCATGTGCCTTGGGCTGCCAATGTATGTTGATGGCAAAATCGTGAATCGGCCAAGGTTTGTCACATCTTCATCGCTATTGACCGCAACTCGCAAGTGTTGATGTTGGCAACAATACGGTCTCAAAATGGCACTGCGTTGGCTCTCGCATCTATTGGGATTGCTGCAACTCTACTAGAAGGTCGAAGAACGGCACCTTCGGTACTGAAGCTTCCGTTAAACATGCAATCAACGTAGCATGCGCGTAGTGTCTCACAGCATCGACTCCTAACAGATTCCACACATTCTGTGTGATTAGGATGTGTTAAAGTTACTTAAGAAAGCCCATATTTTTAGGGTGCGAGTATTTAGAATTAATATTACCTATGTAATATTTATTATGTAAACTTTTAGGGTGCTACAGTTTTGCAGTCGAGCCACCGAAGAGCATTCAAAGTTAGAATGCACCATAAACATTTCAGATTGGCGTAGGTCAGTTGGCTGGACCAACTGACACCAATTAACAGGTGCGAAACTGGAACACCAGAAAGGTCAGTTTTTGTATTGTAATTGTGAATTGTAAATAGTATATAAGAGTTAGTATTCTAAGAAATAAAGGCTTGTGATTTTAAAACTAAAAGTGTAATGTAGTGATTTTTACAAAGAGTGATTTAGGCTTTTCAGATACACGCGCGCAGCAGAAGGACGTCCCCCGTCAAACAAGGACAATACTCCAACAACGTGCAGCCTTTCGATATGAACCGGACATTGATGTCTGTCGTTTGCCCGCATTGCGATGCACTGAAATTTCCAACAGAACCGGCCGGATTCTGTTTCGGAAGCGGAAAAGTGAAATTACCAGAGTTACTTCCTTCACCGGAGCCATTGCGGTCGTTGCTTTATGGTGAATCACCAAATTCGAATCATTTTTTACAAAATTCCAAGATGTGTAACGATTGTTTTCAAATGACTTCGTTTGGTGGGGAAATTGTGAATGAACATAATTACAATCCCACGTTCAAGGTTAGTTCACCAACAATCTAACACTTATTATCTCGCCAATAAAATACAGAAATTAACATATTTGTCTGCAACTATACAGATTCACGGGCAAATTTATCATCTTGCTGGATCACTGTTGCCGCACCCTGGTCAAGATCAAGAATATCTCCAAATATATTCCCTTGGAGATTCAAATGAAGAAGTGAATCGACATTGTGCAATTTTCAATGCGACGAAAAGAGAAATTGTGCAGCAATTGCAAGAAATATTGCGTGAACACAACGAACTAATTCGATCATTCAAAACTTCGTTAGAAAGGATGCCATCTGATGATCTCACAATCGTCATAAAAGGGGACAAACGACCAGCAGGCACTCATGAACGGCAATATACTGCACCGACGGCCGATGAAATATCAATTGTTGCTGTTGGCGATAATTTAGAATCCCGTGATATTGTTATTAAACGTCAAGCTGGAGATGCACTAGAGCGAATCAGTGAAACTCATCGATCGTATGACTCACTATAATATCCGCTTATGTTCTGCCGTGGTGAAGATGGATATCACTTGAGATACAACATGATCAATCCTGCCAATGGTTAGTAAAAGAAAAACAAACACTATTGATTGTAACTTCATTTTTTGTTAACTTTTAGGTGTCGATACAAATAAGAAGGTCAGTGCAATGAACTTTTACGCATATCGATTGATGATTCGCGAAGGAATTGACAACCATCTCTTGAGATATCGCCGATTATTTCAAGGCACATGCAGGAGTACACGCAGGATGCGATGACATACATGCGGAATTATTGACGGCCGGATTTCTTTTTTACATTCACTTGCAATCCAAAATGCCCACAGATAACGGAACTATTGAATGGCGGTCAATCAGCAAGCGATCGTCACGATGTCACAGCACGAGTTTTCAAACAACAGCTACGATATTTTATGGACTTTATCGTGAAGCAACGTATATATGGTGCTGTTAGATGCTGGATGTACTCTGTTGAGTTGCAAAAAAGAGGTTTGCCGCACGCACACATTCTTCTTTGGATGGTGGACGAGATTACACCAGATCAAATTGATGACATCATTTCTGCGGAAATTCCTGATCCAGAGATAGATCCAGAATTATACGAAGTGGTGAAAACCAATATGGTTCATGGAACTTGCGGACACTACAAACTTACTTCAGTTAGTATGTCTGACTATAAATGCACGAAACACTATCCACGTGCTTTTCTTTCGGAAACGCAAACTGGAAATGATGGATATCCACTCTATCGGCGTCGCTCATCAGAAAACAATGGCAGAACATTCAGCATTCAATTTAGAGGAGTGAATATCGAAGTTGACAACACATGGATCGTACCATATTAGCCAATATTGTCTAAGACATTCAAAACTCATTTCAATGTTGAGTATTGCATGACATGACGGTTATTTGCCATGAGCGAGATGAGATCAGCAAGTATCAAATGGGTCCATACGTGAACTGTAATGAAGCGCTTTGGAGAATATTTTCTTTTGTAATTCATGAGCGTATTCCAACTGTTGTGCATCTCGCAGTTCATTTGAAGAATGGCCAAAGAGTGTATTTCAACCCAGAGAATGCAGTACAGCGAGCGGAAACACCACCAGCAACAACATTGACGAGTTTTTTCTCAACTTGCGCCAGTGATCCGTTTGCGAAACATTGCTTTATTCGCAAATGCCTCGATATTATACATGGAATGCATCGTCAAAGCAATAGTTACGCAGAAAGCAATGCCAACCAGTAGATGGACATCCAGGTGTGTTCTCAACTAATGCATTAAGACGAATTTACACAATCCACCCGAAAAACTGCGATTGCTTCTACCTTCGGTTGCTATTGATTAATGTACGCGGTTCAACTTCCTTTCAGTCATTGCGTACTGTGAATGGTACGGTGTGTGCAACTTTTCGAGAAGCATGCCAGCAATTACAATTGCTGGAACATGATAATCACTGGAATCAAACGATGGACGATGCAATAGCTACTCGGCATGCCACTGAAGTTCGCACACTTTTCGCGATGATCATTTCGACATGTCAGCCTTCAAATCCGCGTCAATTATTGGATACGTACAAAAATTACATTGCCAAAGACATTTTACATCGTATTTGAGTGGCAACATGGAATTCAGAATTGTAAATGAACGATGACATCTACAATGTAACATTGGTGTTGATTGAAGATTTGTGTTTGCTTATGAGTGGCAAACTATTGACTGAAATTCATATGCAAGCGCCAAATCGTCAAATCAGAGATGTACTGAATCGTGAATTGGAACGTGAGCGTGCATACAACAGAATAACTTTGGAAGAACAAGTACAAAGAAATGTTCTATTATTGAATGAGCAGCAAAAGAGTGCGTATGATGAATTGATGAAGGCTGTCAATGATGGAAACGGTGGACTATTTTTTCATGATGCGCCCGGCGGAACTGGGAAAACGTTCCTGATATCATTGATTTTGGCAACAACACGATCTCAAAATGGCATTGCGTTGGCTCTCGCATCTACTGGGATTGCTGCAACTCTACTAGAAGGTTGAAGAACGGCACATTCGGCACTGAAGCTTCCGTTAAACATGCAAATCAATGTAACACCTGTTTGCAACATTTCAAAGCAGTCAACTATGGCAAAAGTGTTGAAGAATTGTAAACTGATAGTATGGGATGAGTGCACAATGGCTCACAAACGGTCTCTAGAAGCAGTTGACAAAACAATGAAAGATTTGCGGAATAATAATCGTCACTTTAGTGGCGCAATGATACTGTAAGCAGGCGATTTTCGACAAACACTTCCTGTTATTCCGAAATCAACAGCGGCGAATGAATTGAACGCATTTTTCAAGTCATCGTATTTGTGGCGATACGTGAAAACCATACGATTGACTATGAATATGCGAGTGTTCCTGCAACAGGATAGCACTGCAGAAGTTTTCTCTAAAGAACTGCTAAGAATTGGAAATGGGCAAATTCCGGTTGATACTTCCAGTGGTTTGCTATCAATTCCACCTGCCATTTGTCAATTAACTTCAACGAAAGCTGAACTCATCACGAATGTTTATTCGAACATTGGCCAAAATTATCGTAACTACGATTGGTTGAGTGCACGCGTAATTTTAGCTGCCAAAAATACCGATGTTAATGACTTAAACTGGACGATTCAAAGTCAAATTCCGGGAGATTTGCGCTCATACCAATCGATCGATCGTGTTGAAAATGAAGACGAAGCCGTGAATTATCCAGTGGAATTTCTAAATACTTTGGATTTGTCTGGCATGCAGCCGTATCATTTGCGTCTCAAAGTTGCATCTGTCATTATTATGCTTCGCAATCTTCGTGCGCCGAAACTGTGAAATGGAACCCGACTGATTGTGACGCAGCTATCGAATTATTTGATAGTTGCAAGAATTTTGAGAGGGTCTTACAAGGCGGCAGAATGCTTGATTCCACGAATTCCTTTGAGTTCCAACGATTTGCCATTTCAGTTCAAACGTATTCAGTTTCCAGTGAAACTTGCATTTGCGATAACAATCAACAGGTCACAAGGACAGTCGCTGGAAGTGTGTGGCATAAATCTGGAAATGCCATGTTTTTCACACGGCCAGCTATACGTGGCGTGTTCACGAGTTGGAAAACTATCTTCTCTGTACATTTACGCACCGGAACAGAAAACAAAAAATGTTGTTTATCAAGCTGCGTTACATTGAAAAAAATGTAGAAAAATCGCAAATAAATTATTTTCAACACAATATAAATTCAACTTTCTTTTGTTTTCAAAACACATAATTTCACGCAGGGCAACGCCTGCGGGGTCAGCTAGTATGTATATATATCCAGATAGATATATCTTATATATATGTGGCGACACCACTACCCCCACCCAGTTGTCGGGTACACCAACGCAAGCAGGACTAGTTCCGCGCGCCATCTATTAACACGATGTCGCTGTCGCACAGCGTGTTTATGGGCAAGCGGAAATAGCCTGTGTTGGCTGCTGAACAACACACTTCGTGTTTTCGGAACAGCCTCACGCTATACGCCGCCAACTCGTCGCCGATAGCCACATACGGGCAGCTCACTCTGAAGCTAAAGCTCGCCCTGCGGCGGGATTTTACTTGGGCGTTCCCTCTGGCCGATGTGCAATCCGCCATTCTCGGGGCGGACTTTCTGGCATACTATAGGCTCCTGGTAGACCTGAGGGGACGGCGCATCGTAGACCCCCTTACCAATATCGCGGCAACGGCCCGCATGTACTCGGCTCGGATCTACGGCATCTCCACAGTGGCTCGCATTGATTCACCTTTGGGACCACATGGCGACCGGTATAGAGAGCTCGTCCAGCGCTTCCTGCAATTCGCTTCACCAGCAGGGGTCATGGCCACTGTACCAGACTTGCCGGTACAATACTTCATCGTCACGGAGGGGCCTCCCGTAGACTCGTCGGTGAACGACTCGCTGCTGCCAAAGAAGAGTTCGCTGACCTCCTCGACAAGGGGGTGGTACGCCCAACAACGAGCCCATGGGCTCGTCCGCTACACATGGTACCAAAGCCGAATGGAAGCTGGCGAGCCACTGGCGACTACCGCCGCCTCAACGCGTGCACCTTGCCAGACCGATATCCTCTACTTATCATCGGGGACTTGCTTCAAGAGAACCGGGGAAAAGTCTTCTCTGTAACCGATCTACAGAAATCCTTCTACCAAATCCCGGTTGCCAAAGCTGACATCCCGAAAACGGCAGTCACAACGCCTTTCCGCCTCTTCGCGCTCGGGGGTGTGCCATTAGGCCTGCGTAACTCCGCGCAAAAGCTTCAGCGGGTAAATAATCACCCTCTGAGGAAACTCCCCTTCGTGAGGGGCTACGTAGACGACCTGATCATCGCATCCGAGACGCATGACGAACACCTGCACTATTTGAGCCAATGGTTGGAGACGCTGAAAGTGGCGAATCTACGCATCAACCTGGACAAATGCCAACTCGGTGTTCAGGAGGTAACATTCGCAGAGTATCGGGTCTCGAAAGAGGGGTTTAGGCCCCCGTGCCCAAATATCGAGGCGACCGACGCTTTTCGAACCCCGACAGACTCTAGCCAGCTGAGACGTTTCCTGGGTATGGTTAATTATTACCGCAGGTGTATACCGCACGCCGCGGAACTACAGGCCCCGCTCAACGAACTTCTGAGGAACCTCACGAAGAAGAGGGCGGCGATTAGCTGGACGACGCAGACGGAGCAGGCATTCCAGCAGGTCCAATCGCCAACCAATCTGTACACCGACGCATCGAGCACCGCCATCGGAGCGTTACTCAACCAAGAGCAACCCTATGGGACCTGGAAGCCTCTGGGGTTCTTCTCTAGGAAGCTCAATCCCCCAGAAACTCGCTACAGCGCCTATGACAGGGAGTTGCTCGCGGTGTTTGCCGCAGTCAGACACTTCAGGAGGATCCTGGAGGCACACGTCTTCACAATCCACACGGACCACAATCCGCTCGCCTTCGCCGCACACCATAGCTCGGACAAGACAACGCCGAGGCAGAGCCGGCACCTGGACTAGTTCAACGCACGATTTTTGTACGTTCTCGGGGGAGAAAACCGTTCTGGCAGACGCACTTTCGCGAACCTGTACGGTCTCGATGCCTTCCATCCTCGACGAAATCACTATCAGCCTGGAGCAAGCCTCTGACGTAGAGCTGCCTCACCTGCTGGAGAACCCGCTTATCCAACTGGGTCGTCTCGCTTTCAACGACAGCGAGATCTACTGTCTGGTTACCGATGGGGTGACATGGCCCTATTTGCCACCCAACCTGCGTCGAGCGGCCTTTGGCATCGTACACGGATCATCCCACCCGAGTGGTCGAGCAACGGCGAAACGTCTGGTGGCGAAATACTTCTGGCCAAGCATGCGCAAAGACGCGCTCCGCTGGGCCCGTGAATGCCCACCTTGCCAACGCGCGAAAGCTTCGGGGAGACAGATGACAGGTTCCGCCACGTTCATGTTGACCTGATCAAGCTACCGCTGGTGAGACGACTGCCGCACTGCCTGACGATCATCGGCCACTTTTCCCGATGGCCGGTGGCTTCTTCCACAGTTTGGTCTGCACTTTCGGCAAGCCACTCACCATCACCTCCGACCAGGGGGGTCAACTCGAGGGGAGCTATTCATGGCTCTCGCGAAAATGACGGGTGCTAACCATGTTCACACAACGCTTTAACACCCACAGTCAAACGGCATGGTGGAGACTACACCGCACACTAAAAGCGGCTTTGATGTGCAGGCCAGAAACACAATGGCCAGACGCCTTGCCAACAATGCTATTGTGGATGCGGACGGCGTACAAAGAGGACCTCAAAGCAACTCCAGCCGAGATGCTCTTCGGCACCCAACTCCGCCTGCCGGGGGAATTTTTCGGACAACAGAACGACCCTACCACCCAACCGGTTTTCATCGAGCAGTTGAGCAAGCTGGTAAAAGCGATCAGCCCAGTATCAGCGCCCAACCACTCGAGACAGAAGCCGTTCGTCTTCAAAGAATTGCGCACCTGCACGCACGTATTCTGCAAGCTTGAGAAAACCCGGAGGCCACTCGAGCCGCCATATACGGGCCCCCATAAAGTAATCCGCCGGGTCAATGACTAGAGTTTCATCATCGACTAGAACGGCGTCGAGAAAGCCATCTCTACGTACTGCTTGAAGCCGGCCTACCTCGAGGTGAGTGACTCAGCATCGTCGCCATCGCTGCAGGCTCCCCGATCACCATCGCCAACCCGATCGCCATCGCTGCAGGCTCCCCGATCACCATCGCCAACCCGATCGCCATCGCCGCAATCGTCGTCATTATCAGCGACAAATCACCCGCCAGCGATCCATCCAAGGAGTCAACCAACGCCCCGCTCAGGGGACCAACTATCACCCCAGCCGGGGAGTCGAGCGACGAAACGGGTATCGTTCTCCGAACCTCCTGCGCCGATCACTTGGGGAGGAGTGCCTGTGAGAACACCACTACCCCCACCCAGTTGTCGGGTATGCCAACGCAAGCAGGCACTAGTTGTCGCTGTCGCACAGCGTGTCTATAGATGGCGCGGATTACTGGGCAAGCGGATGTGTTGGTTGCTGAACAACACACTTCGTGTTTCCGGCATTTCATTCGACCCTCTTTCTTTTTCTGTGCTGAAGCTGTGGTGACGTGTTATATAGCGTTTTGTGCAATTAAAAGTTATATTAATTACTGGACAGCAGAAGTGTGCCAATTAAACTCGAGCAAGTAAAGTTGACGTAATAAAAATGCTTATTATGCATTATGGTCGAACGAAGCACAGTAGGGAAAAATATTTTTTTTAAATATTAAATGATAAATATTGCACGTAATTAAAAAATAAAATAAGATAGTAAGACAGTCGTGGGTAAGTAATATAAAAATTCGAATACATACGGCAGTGTATGCACTGAAATTCGATGCATGAGCGTTAACGCCAGGCAACGGAACTGCTGGTGAAGTAAGTATATATACGAGTATGTATATATGTGTATAAGATAAATAATGAATGTACGAATGTATATTTAAAGAAGTAAGTATTCTAATTAGGAGGAATGGGTATGTGCGTATGTATATTTTTGCAGATACTCGTACATAGGCTTTTACTGTTTATTGATTAGGAAATTAGCGTATGGAAATTTGAAAAAATGTATAGTTAATTGGGGAAAATAACGTTAGTAATTAATTCTAGGTAATTTAAAGCGCCTTGAATGTATGTATGTAGCCATGTACGATCTAGGAAGAGACGATCGTTAATGGATATATACATATCAGGCTAGAAGTAAATTTAAGAAGAGACGATCGTTAATGGATATATACATATCAGGCTAGAAGTAAATTTAAATAAAAAGTAATTGTATGCGATGAAAGATATAGTCATGCAATGGACAAAGTTTTGACACAAATGGGATTATTTTTTATAATCTGATTTTGTCGGAGGATCAATAATTTGGTTCGAAACTAGAATGAGTGATAACTCACGTATTGAAAAGAGCATGGAAAATTAGTCAAAGCGGAACTAATGCACTATATGGCAATAATGAAACATAGTCCAGTCCTCTTTTCCTCTGGGATGCGGTAGCAAATCCGAGAATGTAAGGGGAGAAGACGAGTGGACGGGGAATTGAATGATATAGCATTCAATTGTAGATTTAGCAATTTATGAATATAAAAGGTCGGTCGATGATGGATGTTAATGTAAAATAGTGATAATGATAATGTAGCAATAATATAACCATAATGATTATTTAAATATTTAGAGAAATAGAAATATTTATTAGTTAAGTTATTATAGCGATTACTACAGTATATGTGTAAGGCAGCTGTGTTCTTGGTAGCCTATTTGAGAATTCCAGCGAAATGCAGCGAAACCGCGGAAGTGCGGGTGGCACCCTTGGCAGAAACTGATTTTGGAATCCCTGGATAATGTTTGGTTCTCGAAAGACGAGTGGGTGGTGATATCGGAGTTTCGCGATGCTGATCTGGAGCCAGTACTGAAAAAACTAGAAGACTTGCAAGAGAAAAGAACGGAGCTTTGCGAGTTAAGAGCAAATACGGCAGGATCTGACGGAAGCAAGAGAGGTTGTGAGATAACAGAAGCAGAATCGATAATAGCGAGGCTCAGACGAAACGAGCAAGCAATGTCATTTCGGGGTAGCAAACAACGCGCAGCAAGTTGACTCTGATCTTGTGGGTTGTGGTTCAGTGCTTTAATCTAATTATTTGGCAATTAAGTGCTGAACGAGTTCCAAAATCTAACATTTTTGTAAATAGTTCGGGACTCCGCGATACGCACAATACTCCTGAGTATATCAGACGAAAATTACCTCCACAAACGTGCTATTGAACATGATTTCTGCTATAGCATTATTATTGTGCAAAACGCCGAGCTGGATAAATACAAAGTATTGCATTTGGCTAAGAACGGGGAGGAGGATAATGACCTGCTATTTGCAACCAACGAGTTGGATAGTAACTCTCAAGGATCTGTAAATCTATGGGATATTGACACACAACCCCTAACAAGTCAATGAGTCGGGGCATGCAGAATGACACCAGGCTCCCTTGTAGTTATTGCACGAGACAGGAAATTGCCAATGAACACACATTCAAAGAAAGCAAACGGCTTTTCAGCGAATTGAACAATTTACTTATACAGGGCAATCATTTCTTCAACTCCGTTGAAGACGTCGCTAATGCTGATTACGTATTTTTGGTCTACTCTACGTTCACCCAGACAGCCACCTGCGAACCGTATACTCAGACTTTGAACGGCGGCACATTCTCGCGAATGGAGTGTCGTTTTGTCCGGAAACCATTCCGAGTGGTACATTTTTGATCGCCCTCCTCGTTGGAAAAGGGAGGGATCGCCGCGATCGTAACGCTGGCAGTGATCGTTTATATTCTGCCAGTTAAGGATACCCACAACGAGAACCACACCAACGGCGCAGCACAACAACCATACCGACAACGGCGGTCGTCAACTGGACCAGCAGGTAGCGGAGGGCGCGATATAATATAAGGTTTTAGGTATAGAATAGAATTGTGTTATTGTTTAGATGTTTGTATATACGCCAATGAGAAAAGAGTCAATGAAAGACCAAATTATAAAAAGGGGAATATAAAAAAATAATAATGATGGATAAAAATAAGAAAAAAAAACACAAAAACAAAGTAAAGAAAAAAATAAAAGGAAGAAAACTACAAAAGAAAATAAGAGCTAGAGAAAAAGAAATATATGGAAAAGAAAAGAATAAAAGAAAAAAAACCGTTATAGAACCCAAATAAGGCGATTTCATGGAAAAAATAAAACAAATTATATACATGTACTATAGAGTTCAATCGATGCACATATTTGTTTGCAGTGCAAGAAAAATATTGTAGAGATTTTATGGAAGTTAGTTGCACTAACTTCTTTCAGAAAGAGGGGAGGGATGTTGTGAGTTAGAATCAAGCTACCTACGCGTAGTTGACTCACAGCAACGGCTCCTATTAAATTCATTAAGAGAGCACATATTTTTAGGGTGCAAATATTGTAAATAGTAGTATTTAAGCATTAATTATGATGTAAACTTTTAGGGTGTCACAGTTCCGCAGTCAAGCTGACTAGGGGCATTTAGAGTGCACCGACGACATTTTTACTTGCAGTAGGTCAGTGGGTTTGAGCAACTGACACCAGATAACAATTGCGTAACTGGAATACCAGAAAAGTCAAGACGTAGACTGAAATGTTTATTGGTAAATAGTATATAAGAACTAGTATTTTGAAGAATAAAGCTCTCTTGTATTTTGAAACTGGAAAGTGGTAGTGTTTAAATTCTACGTTAGGGCTCTTGATTTTTGGGCCACTCGCCTGAAAACGGCGACAGGACGTCTCTCTCGCCGGCAAGCAGACACGAGGACCCCAACAAATCTCTAGAAATTTTGTAGAAACGTATTTAATCATTTATTATATAATCGATATAACAAATATTACTGTTTTTATTAGCAACGCAATGTTGAGCACGAGAGTAGCCAAATATATATATATATATATATATATATATATATATATATATATATATATATATATATACGAGGTGTGATAAAAAAAATAACCGTTATTTTCGTGAGTTACGTATGTTCGATATTCGCATTTTTTATTTTTTTGTTGGTACACATGTCTGTTATATATATTGGCAATACCAACTATTTTGGATTGTCAGTTTGTTTTTGACAGATAAAAATGTTAGTCGTGTTTTGGTGTGCTCTTCGATTTTGTACTATTCGAAAAAATGGAAAATTTTTTTTCTTTTTTCTAACAGATGGCTCCACATTTGTTTCTAATTGCGCGATGCCATCGAAACTCGGGGACTCCTCTTCTAACTGAAAATCAACGCAATTTTAATACACTTTGTTTTGCTAATTTTAGAGTTCAGTTTCAATTATGTAGTGTATTGTGCCTTTTGTAACGTTTCCATTAGTGTTTGTTTAAAAAGCAGAATAATTAATTTTTATAAATTTTTACGGGTTATTTCGAATTACAAAAAAGGTCAATATTTTTCCAATTAATTTATTGGCAGAGTTATATATTTTTTTTAAATACACTTATAATTTTTTTAGCCAAATGAGTGGAAAGAGCGCTGCTGGTAGAATTATCAAAAAAAAGAAAAAAACTATCACATTGGAGACAAAATAAGATATTCTGCGACAATTTGATAAGGGAGAGAAGGCTGTTGGTCTGGCTGGAACAGCTGTCAGAACTATTAGAGATCGAGATGGGGATAAAATAAAAGAGGCTGCAAAATCTACAACTTCATTAGATGCTAAAACGATGGCCGGTACAAGGATTGGTTTGATGACCAAAATGGAGTCCTTGCTTACTATTTGGATTGAAAAGCAAGTTGCGCATGGATTACCATTAAGTAAAATCCTAATTCAGACAGCAGCAGCATCCAACGATAATGCTAGTGGTAGTAAAAACAAGAATGAAATATTTGAAGCTAGTCGGGGCTGGTTTGAGAGATTCCAAATTCGAGCAAATCTGCACAGCATCGCTCTTAAACGCGAAGCAGCTAGCGCTGATATAACTGCTGCAGATCGCTACCCGACAGAGCTAAAAGCATTAATTCATGACGGTGGCTATGATCCGAAACAGGTCTTTAATGTTGACGAGACTGGGTTATTTTGGAAACGTCTACCTGAAACAACTTTCATATCTAAAACAGAAAAATCTGCGCCAGGATTTAAAGCTAACAAGGATAGACTAACTCTTCTTCTTGGTGGTAATGCAAATGGTGATTTTAAATTTAAACCATTTCTCATTTATCACTCAGAAAATCCAACAGCTATGAAAGGTTATTCAAAGAATATGCTTCCTGTCCACTGGCGAGCAAACAAAAAATCATGGATGACAACATCATTATTTCAAAACTGAGTTTTAACTTGTGCTATTCCAGAAATTAAAGCTTATTGCAACAAGGAAAACTTAAACTTCAAGGCTTTGGTCCTAGTAAATAATGCTCCTGGCCACACAGTTTATGTTGATGAGTTGTCAGAAAACGTGAAATTTGTATTTTGCCGCCTAATACGACATCAGTTATTCAGCCGATGGATCAAGGAGTAATATCGACTTTTAAAAGTTATTATCTTCGACGAACATTTAAACTTCTTTTAAGTGAGACTGATGGACAAGATAAGACCATGCTAGAGTTTTGGAAAAAGCTCAACATTATGAAAACTATAGAAATTATTTCTGATTCGTGGGAGGAGGTTAAACCATTTTGCATGAATGGTGTCTGGCGCAAAATATGCCCTGAATGTGTTCACCGAATATACGCAGCAGAAAATGACGGTACACCAGCTGTTCGTCATGAAATTTCTAATTTAGCTAGAGAGTCTAATTTTGAAGGTATGGAGGAGAGTGACATAAATGAATTGCTAAGCTCGCACAACCAAGAATTTTCTAAAGAAGAACTATTGCAACTGGAATTGCATTTTGCTAATGAAGAAGGTGACAGTGACCGTTCAATAGAAATCTCCGAAAAACAAAATTTAACCTCAAAACAAATTTCCAAAGCGATGTGTTTGATTGACGAAGCTATGGAAATTTTTTTTAAAAACGATCCTGACAGCGGAAGGAGTTTTAAAGTGTCCCAGGCGGTAGCTACGAATATCAATTGCTACAAAGAAATTTATTTTACGTTGAAAAAAAAAGCTGTTCAGCAAACATTGGACCAATTTTTTGTGAAAGAAAGCCTACTGACGACAACACCCATTATGGATTCAGCAGAATTTGATTAATTTTAATTTAGTTTTTTATAAATTAATTGAATAGTTTATTACGTTTTAATTGAATACTTTTTTTTTGTTTTTTGTATGTATATAGTAAAATTTTATATTATTTTTGTTTTTTTAATGTTTACTTTGTTCAATTTTCTTTTTAAAATGTAGTATTTTCATAACCCTGGAAGCTATATTCGATCTTTACATGGTTTGCTACAAAAAATCTAAATTCATTTTGCGTCGTTTCAATTTGCGTCGTGTTTTTTTGGAATGTTACCCCGACGCAAAGTGAGGTATTGGAGTATATATTTATATATATATATATATATATATATATATATATATATATATATATATATATATATATATATATATAAAATATACGGCAACGTTTTTTTGCCTATATTTTTTTTTAGTAAATGTTAAATAATAAAAAATGTTTGGAATTAATTTTAAAATATAAAAATTTTTATTGAAAATAAATAAAATAATAAATTATTGTAATGCTAATCTGTACACGATATTTCTTGTTTCTCCATTTTCGGCATAAACAAATAAATCGGTGAGTGTACCAACGCCATGGGAGAAGCACGAATTCTCTAAATCTAAACCACAGATTTGCATTGACTGGCCTTGTGCTTTGTTGATGGTCGTTTAAATTGTATTGGTACATCTGTTGGAATCATTGGAATTCGTGGCAATAAAACATGTTCCCCTTTGAAGTTTCCATGAATGATAGTTGCCTCATAACGTATCCCGCAAGTCTTTTAATAACTAATCTCGTTCCATTACATAGTTTTGGTTCATTGAGATTTCGTCACAAAATGATTGGGGAACCAACATTCAATTGTAAGTTATGTGACGGAAAGCCTGGTAAATCCAAAGAATTTAGAAATTCTATTGGGAAATTAACGGCTTCATTTTCATCCACCACGGTATCTGGCAGCAGCGTCGGCAAGAGTTAAATTAAAGTTTAGAAATAAAAAAACCTTATACTTTTCCTGAAGAAAAGTCGGAAAATTTAAAAATTCCAAAAAGGACTTTTTTCCATACAAAATTTTTTTTCTTTCTAATTTTTTTTCTTGTTTTTTCTTACAAATCTATCGATCTCAAAACATTTAAAAAAGTTGGAATATTCGGAAAATTCGAAAATTAGAAAAACCTAATCTCACTTTTTGTTCTCATTTTTTTTTGTATGTGCGTGGTGTTACACGCGCACATTTAGTTTCATATTGGTGTTGTAAGCACTGACTGATACTACAATAACTCAACAGATGAAGCTGGAGACGCTTATTTATTTTGACAGCTGCGTATATTGTTTGTTCTTTCTGATTTGTTTATTCGAACAGTGCGGACATGGTCAATTGACTTTCTGACATTTTACCAAATTTTAATTGATTTCTCGAGTTAAATTCATTACATTAAATTGTTAAATTGTTTACATTCACGAAATATTCGATTTTAAATCCGTGGATCATCAGTTTTTGAGTGAAATTATTGACATTTCAAACAAAAAAATTGAGTTCATTATTTACGTTTGTTGGTGAATACCTAACCTCATTTCCATTGGAATTTATTTGTGTTTTTTCTTCAGCTGATTTGTAAATTATTTGAATCGTTCAATTTCGGTAGTTTGCTTTCTTTATTTCGGCTATTCGAAAGGTAAATTATTGAAAATTATTTCGTGAAAACTTTATGTGTGTTTCATACAAAGTGATCAATTACAGATTGAAATTTGCTACGATGCCACAAAGAGGTCGCGCTAATATCGGTCGGCGTTCCCGACGTACAACGGACCAACGTCCTTATACAGCACGTCGTACTGAAGAGGAAAATGCTAGTGCAAGGGAATCTGCTCGAATCGGAATGATTGAACATCGTGCGCGACAATCACAAGAAGCTCACGAAGCTTACAATGAGCAACAACGATTGAGAAGAAGACAAGTTCGTGCTCAGGAAATTCATGAAGCAAGAGAACAACGTTTCGCTGCTCACCGACAACGCCAGCAACAACAACGATTGCCTAATTTGAATATCGAACGTTGTTGTGAGCTAGAATCAAGCTGCCTGCGCGTAGTGTCTCACAGCATCGGCTCCTAACAGATGCCACACATTCTGTGTGATTAGCATGTGTTAAAGTTACTTAAGAAAGCACATATTTTTAGGGTGCGAGTATTTAGAATTAATATTACCTATGTAATATTTATTATGTAAACTTTTATTGTGCTACAGTTTTGCAGTCGAGCCACCGAAGAGCATTCAAAGTTAGAATGCACCATCAACATTTCAGATTGGCGTAGGTCAGTTGGCTTGACCAACTGACACCAATTAACAGGTGCGAAACTGGAACACCAGAAAGGTCAGTTTTTGTATTGTAATTGTGAATTGTAAATAGTATATAAGAGTTAGTATTCTAAGAAATAAAGGCTTTTGATTTTAAAACTAAAAGTGTAATGTAGTGATTTTTACAAAGAGTGATTTAGGCTTTTCAGATACACGCGCGCAGCAGAAGGACAATACTCCAACATTTTGGCGCAGCCGGTAGGATCCAACGTCGATTGCCAGCAAAAGAGCACTCCTACGCGGGAATACTCCAACAGGAAACCATTAGGACAACCATCTCAAAGGAGTTCAATGGAGGGAGCAAGGATATTGGTGAGTATGTTTATCTTGGGACACTTTAGTACTTAAGTGCATTTTGTCGACGATTCTTCGGTGGCCGTGTGGGCGCTTTTGCGCCGGTCATGCAGAAGAAGGAACATTGGGGCTGATTAGCCGCTGCGGTTAGGTGACAATAGGTTGATCTAATAAGAAAACTTTCTACTTACGGTCAGGTTGTATAGGGTTGTTCCACTGAGATTAGGCTCATACTTTTTAATACATTTTGTTTCAGCATTCTCGGGGAATGTGTTTATTCACGGATTTTGCGTTATTGAATTGCGAACTTGTGTATACCGGTTGGTTTGGAAAGAACGTGCCACGGTATAGGGTTCGTACGGTTATGATAGGGGATTTGTGTTTGTTTGTCGGTTGGGACATTTATACGATTCAATTTATATTGTTTTGAAATCAAAATAAAGATTGATTTAAATATTTGGCATTTTGAGTTTAGTAAAACGTGTCGCGAGCAGACGTGTTCTCCGCGGCTCTAATCTTTAACCACGAAAAAGAACTAAAAAAACGAAAACAAAAATTAAAAACATCATCAGAAACAAAAAAAATCAAAAACTCTCTACCCGGCTAACAAAAAAGTACTGATAAATATAAATACATACAACAAGGAACAAAATAAAAAAAAATCGCGAAAATCTGACCTGTAAACATTACATGTTGCGGTCGCCACCCGCGCGTTCAGCTAGTGCAGCAACGGCAACGA
Organism: Clusia tigrina; assembly: GCA_920105625.2. Taxonomy (NCBI): domain Eukaryota; kingdom Metazoa; phylum Arthropoda; class Insecta; order Diptera; family Clusiidae; genus Clusia; species Clusia tigrina. Next base: position 1,591,072 of record CAKKTE020000572.1, read on the forward strand.
TGACAACCGATGCGCAAACACAACAAAACAATAACAACAGCGTGAAAATAAATAAAAACAGTTGCGATCTCTCGCCAAGTGAAATTAATACACTTATAGCGCAATCCGACAGCATCGGTAGGCAGCGCAGCTTTTCAGTGTCTGACTGCTCCCATAAACAGCTCTCCCTCTCTGGCTCTGCTAACGCTGGCTCTCAGCTTGAGCACATTACAGTAAGTAACGACTGCTGCAAAAACGTAAGTACGCTTATTGTTGGCTCTGGGTCGGTAAACACTTTGCCGTGGAGTATGCAAAGCAACTCTCTCTCACCAGTAGAACCTCTCAACATGCATGCTACAGCCAATCAAGGAAAACGTTCGGTAATACAGACTGGTATGGACCGCTATATTGTGGTTAAGCGCAAGTTGAGTCCTCAAAAAGTGTCTCAAAAATCGGCAAAGCAGATTAAATCTAATGATTCTGCTTCTGAAAAGAATCCACTCACTTCTAACAGGTTTGCACCTCTTGCAAATGCCGAAGACAATTCTACCCAGAAAGTGCTAAAAGAGGTAAAGCCCCCACCAATTTATTTAAGGGAGCGCAACTCTAACGCTCTCGTAAAAACTCTAACTACTCTAATTGGTGCTAAAAACTTTCATGTTGTCCCAATACTAAAAGGCAAAATACATGAAACCAAAATTCAATTATATATCGAATCAAGCTATCGCAAAGTCGTCAATCTCTTTGACACAGAGAAAAAAAAAACTATTACACCTACCAACTTAAAAGTAGCAAAGGCTTTGTTGTTGTCCTTAGATGAATCGAAGCTGACGTAGATGTCAACGAAATAAGAGAAGCCCTATCCCAAGAGGGTTTTACCGCAAACTCTGTGTTTAACATACGCAATAAAGATAAGATTCCGCTGCCGCTCTTTTGCGTTGAGCTACAGCCAGTCGACTCGAACCTCAGAAAAGGCGAATCACACCCGATCTACAACCTTCGCTATCTTCTACATAGGAAAATCTCTGTAGAAGAACCCCACAAGCGAATTGGACCAGTTCAATGCCTGAACTGCCAAGAATTGGGGCACACTAGAAAATACTGTACACTTCCCAGTGGATGTGTCGTTTGTGGTGATCTCCACATGTCACAAAACTGCACAAAGCCCAAAGACGACTCCAGTGTCAAAAAATGCAGCAACTGTGGTGAAAATCACACTGCAAACTACAGAGGCTGCACTGTATACGCTCATATAAAAAAGAAATTTGCACCTCAGCCAAAACAAGTTAAAACTGTTCCTCCCGTAACAGTTTTGCGCGAAATCTCTGCCCGTGAAGCACAGCCTTCAAGTATTTCTTACGCAAATATTCTCAAAGGCACCCCACCAGTAAACTCTAAAAATGATGAGAGTACTCTTGAAAAGACTTTACAAGAGTTCATCGCAAATATGACACAATTTATGTACTCAATGCAAAGTATGATGCAAGACATGATACGTAATCAGAACATGCTTTTGCAATCCCTATTAACAAAACCATGAATGCACTGAAAATCTGTCATTGGAATGCAAATGGCATAAGTCAGCACAAAAATGAGCTCAAACTATTTCTCAACGATAACTCAATAGATTTGATGCTAATTTCTGAAACTCACCTTACTCAGAAAAACTGTTTTCAGATAGCGGGATACAAAGTTTATGACACCAAACATCCCGGTGGCAAAGCACGCGATGGTACAGCTATTCTGATCAAGAATAGAATAATGCATTTCCCAATGCAAGAATACTATACCGATTATCTACAAGCGACGACTATTCAGCTCGAAGAATACGTCAAAGGCTTGACAGTATCATCCATCTATTGCCCACCCAGGTTTAATATAGATGAGCAGCAGTACAAACAATTCTTTAGTACTCTCGATGCTAAGTTCATTGCTGCTGGAGACTTTAATGCAAAGCATACTCATTGGGGCTCACGTTTAGTAACCCCCAGATAACTCTTCTCTGCGATAAATGCTCTTGGTCTTAATGTCTTGTCCAATGGTAAGCCTACATACTGGCAATCCGACAAACAGAAGATTCCAGATCTTATTGACTTCGCCATCACTAGAGGTATAAATAATGTACACTCTCTTGTGCATTCCTCTCTGGAGCTGTCCTCTGATCACACTCCCACAATAATAACTATCTTTTCTGAAAACTCCTATCAGAAAAATGTGAGTGGTAGTTTCGACTACAAGAATACAGACTGGCTTAAATATAAGATCTTCATAAGTTCACATTTTGAAATAAAGACTTCCCTAAAGTCTGAGCAGGAAATAAACTCCGCTATTTTCAATTTCACTCAATTGCTATCCCAAACAGTAAAAATTGCTACACCACGTTCTGAAGTTCAAACCCGACAAGAGTGTACTCCCCAAAACATTCTGAAGCTCCTCTCCGAAAAAAGAACTCTTAGGAGAGAATGGCAATTGCAGAGATCACCTTCTCTGAAGAAGAAACTGAATGAATGTACTAAAAAACTGCATCACCTTCTAAAAGAAAAGGAAACCTCCGAGTTTCACGAGTTTGTAGAGACCCTCTGTCCTACAGAAGCCTCAAGCTATTCTCTATGGCGAACGGCCAAAAACTCGAAAAAACCCATTCAAATGGAGTCACCAATACGCCTTCCCAACGGCAACTGGGCAAGAAGTGATGCAGAAAAGGGAATAGCATTCGCAAATCATTTGGAGCAAGTTTTCACCCCTAATCTTGCTAGTTCCGTCCGTCCTCTAACGGCGGTTGATGCTATCCCTAGCGTCAATTGTATCTCGATTGCCAAAAAGGAGCTGACAAACGCTATCAAAGAACTCAATGCCAAAAAATCTCCAGGGCGTGATCTGATTACGGGCCAAATGATAAAAGAGCTCCCAGCAATAGCCACAATGCATCTCTTGCATATATTAAATGCTATAATCATCATTGGATTCTTTCCTTACTCATGGAAAATTTCTCAAATTATCATGATTCCCAAAGCTGGAAAGGACCCAACAAGCGTCTCTTCCTACAGACCAATTAGTCTGCTATCAATTTTTTCAAAACTCTTTGAAAGTTTGTTAATAAAGCGTATTAAAGATGTTGTCAAACAGTGTAATGTTATACCAAACCACCAGTTTGGGTTTAGAGAAAAACACAGTACTATCGAACAAGTTCATCGCATTGTAAACACTATACAAGAAACGTTCGAAAATAAGCAATACTGTTCCGCAGTTTTTCTCGACATCACTCAGGCATTTGATAAGGTCTGGCACGAAGGAATCTTGCACAAACTAAAATGTATGTTACCTCTTAACATCTACACATTGCTCGAAAGCTATCTCTCAGGTAGACGCTTTGTGGTGAAACAAAAAAGCTTCATCTCAGATGAATACCCTATACAAGCTGGAGTACCGCAAGGCAGCGTATTAGGTTCCCTGCTCTATACGTTGTTCACTGCAGATATGCCAACAAACGGCAAGACTATCACCTATACTTTTGCCGATGACACAGCCATATTGTGTACTCACACAAATCCGAAAAAGGCGTCTAAACTTCTCCAAGTACACGTCAACATGCTTCAGGAATGGCTTGACCACTGGAGAATCAAAGTCAATGAGTCGAAATGCGTTCATGTCACATTCACTCTATGCAGGAGTACTTGCCCCCCTGTGCAAATTAACACCAAGCCGATCCCTCAGGCGACAGAAACTAAATATCTAGGAATGCATTTAGATCGTAGACTGACTTGGGCAAAGCATATAAGTGCAAAAGTTACTCAAATTAAACTCAAAATAAATGAGCTAAACTGGCTTTTGAACAGGCAGTCCAAGCTCAAACTGGACTTTAAAGTTCTACTCTATAAAGTAATTATCAAGCCCATATGGACCTACGGTATCCAACTCTGGGGTACTGCTTCACCCTCAAATGTGGAAAAGCTGCAAAAAGCCCAATCGAAAATTCTTCGAATGATTACCAATGCTCCTTGGTACATCAAAAACGTTAACATCCACAGAGATTTACATATCCCGTATGTAACTAAAGAAGTTTCCCGACTTGCTGAATCTTACTTAGCAAAGCTAGACAAGCATCCCAATGCATTAGCGAGGCGCCTACTACAGCATCAAGGACACACCCGCCTGAAAAGGATGGACGTGCTGCGCTCAGCAACAAATTAGATTTTAAGCTTATTCATTACGCTATTATTTAAGTATTGCGCTACTTCTTTTCATATACCATAACTCCTCAAAGCACTGGCACTGGGAGGTTGGTAATGATTAATATGAATTTAAAAGTGAAATGTTAAATATACTATAAAGATTTATTGTTAGTTCTAAGATATTTTTTAGGAGATTCAATAAAATATATATAAAAAAAAATATATATATATATATATTTTGAGTTTAGGGTATTAGGTGAAGAGGTGCAGACAACACGTGTTATTGCATCAAAGTTTTTGAAGTTCGGAAACTACGATTTGCGTAGCAATGTTAAAGAAAACATTTAAATGCTATTATTATGTGGCGCATACGTTACGGGTTTATTTTTAAATATGGTTTCAAATTTCCGGGAATGAATCAAGACACTTTTGCCGGTAAATCAAATTTCGGTTTTTACAAACATATGGCCTTTTCTATGGATTCTTGGGAGGATTAAAGATGGTGAGAGGAAATTAAGGAGTATCTGTGAGGAAGTCAAGGACCAATTTGCACTGAGGGAAGGACTTAATGGACGCCGGTAGACAGCGAACATAGAACTTATGATGGAAGTTAAAAGAATATTAAGATAGAATTTACGGTGGAATGTTTTTTTTTATTTTAAATAAATTTGTATTTATAATTAAGTAAGACAGAATAAAATATTGTAACAAGTTTTAACAATTATTGGATTTTTATTTGTAATTGGGATACGCCATCTGTTCTGGCATTTGGGAAATGACGATGGAAGCGCAAGAATTACTGCTGATGCAGGAGCAAATTAGAGAAGCGATTGAAAAATTGGTCCGTAATTTTAAGAAAGACGGCAGGTTACGTAAGGACAACGTGTATTACCGCAAGCGAATAACACAGTTGCAAAATCTGGGGAGAGAGTTCAACAATAATCACGGACTGTTGTTGCCTCACGCAGTTGAGTACGGCAAGGGAAAATATTTTGCGGAAAATTACGCAGACTACATAAATAGTCTGGTCAACGAATGGGCAGATACATTTAGTTCTGAATTAGAGGAATTAGGACAACAAACTGTGAGTTTGGTTTCACCAGACGAGGAAGTAAGGAACAGATTGAAATCAATGCAGTCAGAGGTGCAACTGTTTACTGGGAAAATAGTTGACCAGTTCGAAGCGAGTACGAGCAGGGAAGAAGCTCAGGAGTTGTGGAAGCAGGCGAATGCTGGAGGAGCTGTGTCACCATTAGAGGTAGCGGATCAAGCCTTTACGGCAATGCAAAGAAGAACAGAAGAAAAGTTATTCAGTTTTCTTAAGAAAACAGAAGATTTGAGAGCACAAAAAGAGTATCTTGAGAAAAGGTAAAGGAACTTTCTCACAGATTCACGGAAACAGAGGAAGCAGCAACGCTGTTGGAAAAGGAGTGTGCGGAATTGAAAAGAGGACGGGTGACCAATAGGACCTCACTGAATAGGGAGAGATCAAAATCAGCATCAGCTGGATTTACGCAGACAGTATTGACATTGCCTCCGGAAGTACGTTGGCCGGAATATTTAACACCAGAAGGGATAAGCCGCATGGTAAAGCCAAAATTAGTACTTAATGAAGAAAGGCAAGCGGAATTTTTGTTTGGCGCATCTGAAATCGGTGTCCAGCCTTTATCTCCGGGATGCCCGATAAATTATAAAAATCAAGGATATACGCCAAAGGAGCCGGAAGCAATACCCGTGCAGCAAAGTCCCGATACTTGGCACAATATTCCGCCAGTACGAACAAACGATCGAAGACTAATTAGTTTGAGTCCGTCACTGGCCAATTACCTCTCAGATCCGGGAGAAGTGAATTTGGAAACTACCAAAGAGATTACTAAAGCTAAGGTTTTACCAGCAATTGAGAAAACACAAAGGAATAAAATGGGCATTCTGGAAGTTGCTCATGCGGTGGAGAAGTTGGTGGCCATGTTCTCAGGAGTCGAGTTGTATGATCTGAGAACTGAGATCTGGCGCTTCAAAGAAGGTTGTGAGCTTGCGCAACAGAGTGTTCCGGAAGCGGACGGGGAAAACTTAATAAATTGTATTAGGCAAAGAACCACAGGTGATGCGTTTGATTTACTGGTGCATAGCTCAGTAAGCACCCTGGCAGAATTATATGCACTTTTGGATAGGACGTATTTAAAACAAAAGTCGTATGACTATCTCGTTCGGGAAATTCAGGAATCAACTCAGACACCGGGGGAGGAATTGAGAGCGTGGGGACGAAGGCTCCTGTCTCTGGGGAACGCTGATGAGACGGAAGCCAACAGGCAGTTTCCAGAAAATGTTGCAGCATACAAGGCTCAAGTAGAACGGACTATGATCTCTGTGTTCAAGGCAGGCCTGATAAATAGGGATTTAGCTAATTATACTCTTACTTTCACGCCGAGGAGGATGGCAGAGTTAGTGGAAGCGGTCTCTTTAGCTGAAGCAGCAATACAACAGCGAACGACAACAGGTGGAATCTGCTGTACTGATGCTCCTGCAGAGGAGATTGGGGTACAGCAGCAAAACAGATGTGGAGTCGGTAGATTGATGGGCCAATTGCCGCAACAAAGGGACCAGGAATTCCTGGTTGGGAGATTCCAGCCAAGGAAACCCATTTGCTCATTCTGTGATAAGCCAGGGCACACAAGGGATGAATGCGTTACACGGAAAAACACGCCCTACTGTATGGAGTGCCAAACTAATAGTCACGAGGCAAGTAGACATTGCCAAGGAGGCACGGAATTGAATCAGAATAGAAGGCAGCCAGTTACGAGGCGCCCGGTTCCACACTTGAGGGACAGCAGGGGTAACTTCAGTAGTCCCCGAGTTAATTCAACGGAAGGCATTAACCAAGGAAGAAATCCTTTCAAAACCGGGAGTGGTCAGCAGCGACCAAATTGGAATTCCAGAAGTGAACAAAGGATAAGCAACACCAAACAGGGGTTAAGATGCTTCTCATGTGGACAGATGGGACATCGGGCAGCGGAATGTAGGGATAGACAATCCCAACAAAGGAACCAGGGAAACTTCCAGCGGCCCAGTCGAGGCCAATAGACTGGAAAGCCAAAAGAAAGGAAGTAATAATAAGGCCGGAAGTACGTGGGACTCGTAATGTACGAACTACAGTCCAGGAGAAGGAGGAGCAGGAGGCTCTCCAGTATCACGAAGAGTTAGGGAATGGATACACGTCCATATTGGGAACAAAAGGAGGTTGCTTCGCTATGAGCAGGATAGGTGATGCCTTCATCGAGATGCCCTGCGAGGAGGCAGTGAGTGGAAAGCTAGTGCTATTAGTAGATTAAGGGGCGGACACTAGCATCGTAAAATCTAGTGTTTTACGAAAGGGGCTAGATTTTAATCAAATGGACTTAAGAACGCTTAACGGAGCATTTGGAGTGTGCATTAGGACATTGGGGTTGCTCAAAATAGGGCACAGTGGAGTTAAGGGCATGAGTTTTACAGTGCACGCAGTGGAAGTGGATAGGAAAATTATCCCGGCTGATGGGATAATTGGCCGCGATAATCTTTGGGGCCGCACCATACTGGATGCGCTCGACAAGCAGTTATCGTTTTACGATAATAATAAGAATAGAATCCGCACTCTTCCATTAAAGTCATGGCAGGAAGGAACCGTTAGTAAGGTTAAGAATAGTAGGGAGGTAGTAAGCAAGGTCAACCAGAATAGTTACTATGCATGTAAATACGAAACTTAGGATTGTTGTTTAACACAAGCAGCAGCTAGCGGAGGGCGTATATATGGGGGAGACCATAACGCACGTTGACAAGGGTAAGGTGTACGCTTGCGTACTCAACGCATCGGAAAAGGACTACTTGATGGATGAGGATTTTAGGCCCAAGTTCACTAGTTATGATAATTTTAAGGAACCGAATTATAGATCGGTAAATCAGATTAAACAAGTTGATATAAGAAAAAGAATGGAGAGAGTGCTAGAATCACTGAAGTTAGACCCAAGCGTAAACTCAGAAGAGAAGGCATCAATAGAAGCCATTTATACGTCATTTCATGCCATATTTTTGTTGGAAGGAGGCCAGTTAACATATACACCAGAGGTAGAGCATGAAATACCTACTAGAATGGATCAGACACCAATTAACCAGAAACAGTACAGATTGCCGCAAGCTCACAAAGATGAGGTAAATAGGCAAGTGGAAGGAATGTTAAAGGATAACATAATTTCACCGAATATCTCGCCTTGGAACTCACCAATAATTTTGGTACCAAAGAAGGGAGGTACTCAGCGTCAGAAGAAGAGGAGAATGGTCGTCGATTTTATGAAATTGAACGACGCCACTGTGAAGCAGGTGTTTCCGATACCAAGGATAGAAGAGATTCTGGATCAACTGGGGCATAGTAGATATTTTTCTACGCTTGATTTAGCGAGTGGCTACCACCAAGTTCTGGTGGATACCCAAGATAAGCAGAAAACCGCGTTCAGCACAGATTTAGGGCATTATGAGTTCAATAGATTGCCGTTTGAATTAACAGGAGCACCGGCTACCTTCCAACGGCTAATGAACCATGTGCTAAGAGGCTTACAAGGGTTAGATTGTTTTGTGTATCTGGATGATATTGTAATTTATGGGAAGAACTTGCAGCAGCATTCGCAACGCTTGTGCTCAGAGGCAGGAGCACTGCCTGACCCGCAGAAGGTGGAATGCGTTAAAAATTTAGCAGTTCCAAGAAATAGAAAGGAAGTGCAAGCATTCCTAGGACTAGTGAACTATTATAGAAAGTTCGTTGAAGGACTAGCCAGAATTCCGTTGACAGTGAATAAGCTGCGACGAAAAGAAGCAAAGTTCGAATGGACAGAGAGATGTCAGCAAGCATTCGAGACGCTAAAAGAAATAATTAGCTCGCCGACTTTGAGCAAACTTTTTTGTTGACCACTGATGCTAGCAATGAAGCATTAGGGGCAGTATTGTGACAAGGGGAAGTCGGTAATGACCGACCAATAGCATTCGCAAGCAGGGCGCTTAGGGATACGGAGAAAAGATACTACACAATAGAAAAGGAATTTCTAGGCTACGAAGAATTTTAGTCCATATCTGCTAGGATGCCAATTTAAAATATATACTGATCACCAGCCGTTGAGAGGCATAGCCAATTTGAAAGACCAAACGTCTAGGCTAGCCAGGTTCAGACACAAATTGTCTGAGTATGATTTCGAAATCATATACAAACCTAGGAAAAAGAATCTGAATGCGGATGCACTCAGCAGAGTACCGCAGGCACAGAAAGTATCAGTAGTGCAAACGAGGTCCAAAGCACGGTAAGATAAGGAGAAGGCCGAGAGAATGCAAGAGGATAAAATTGATGCTACAAGAGATGTTAGCAAGACGGGTGAAGATGCCCACGGACAAAGAGCCAGCAGTGGGGAATGGCTGGATATCCAGGCTGTGTTAAAGGGTTTCCATGATTCACCTCTAGGTGGGCACTAGGGATTCTGGAAAACCCATGACAGAATTAGGAATTAGAGTATACAGATGTAAAGGTATGCTCAAGGACATTAAAAAATATATAAAGAGTTGTCCAAAGTGCCAGGCCAACAAAAGTTCAAGGCTAACAAAGATGCCAATGGTGTTAACTGACACAACCATTTGATAAAGCAAATAAACCATTAGAGTATATATAATACTTATAGTGTATTTATTTAAAAATTATATAATTTTGAAATTCATTTATTAAATTGACTTATGAAATGTTCGACAAAAATTAAACATAGAAGAAATATCAAACTAAAATGTATACTAGGAAATTAAGAAAATTATTATAGGTGTTCTCTATATAGCTCTGATGATCTGAAGCGAAGCAGGAAGTTCCGGGAAGAACGGATATTGGAATACGGTGCGGACTAAGGGACCAACATTGTATTCGGAAAGATGTGTTTTTGAAAAACAGAGATTTTTGGCAGTTATCTAAGGTTTGTGACCCCAAAGATGCCAACGTATTAGATTGGGGATGAATGGCGACGGATGTAATTTTAATTTTGTGAAACGGCATATGGCCGCAGCATTTGAACGCGTTGTGGATGAGTTATTGATAAGCAACGAAAAATAAACAAGTTTCCTTGCGGAGTCATGTTTTAAATTGGACAATTTTATAGTACAATGTCCACCCAGTGTATCACAATCTCAATAGAATCGATTTTGGATAAGTTGAAGATGGGTAAAAGCTTAAGGAGGGTGACTGAAACCACCACCAAATATAATAAGCAGAAGAAATTTGGCTCACGGTTAAGTAACTCTGGTAATTTCACTTTTCCGCTTCCGAAACAGAATCCTTCATTGAAGTATATGTCCAATCTAGAGTATGAACATATGAAACGTTATTTACATATGTATGAAATATGATTTAGTACAAGAGGACACAGAGACTGGTAACCGATCAGAGTACACAAATTACATCATTAAACGTGTATCTCAGAAAAATACCTATTGTCTCCACATCAAAGCCAAACGATGTCAAATACTATTATGAGGAAGCTCAAGAGAAATACTTCCACCATAAAACGCATTGCTGCAAAGTAAGACGGAGCATTGTAATCTCTCATGTATTCCAAATATTTTTTACAAGTTGAATACTATAAGCAGAGGCAGTACCACCTACAGCCATGGGGCACACTATATAAATGGAAAGAAGAAGGCCACTAAAAGCAAAGTTTTAATGGCAAACCAGATCGCCAACCTATAACATCTTTGTACGTACCGATCCAGAAAGAAGGGAGGGGTATGCAGAGTTCATCGAGGGACTTCACTCTCACAGGACGGGCGTTACCAGGACCAACAATTGCAGAGGACCGTATTTATAAGAAGCGTAGCTACATATGTAATTAGTATGTAACTTTGTTTCTATATACGCCAGTGAGAAAAGAGTCGATGAAAGACCAAATATAAAAAGGGGAATATAACTAAAAAAAAAGATAGAAATAAAAGAACAAAATGAAACAAAAGGAAAAAAATAAGAAAAAAAAGATACAAATAAAAGAACAAAATAAAAAAAAGCGACACAAAAGTAAAAAGAAAAGAATACAACAAGTGAACCCAAATAAGGCGAATTTGAAAAAAGAAAAAACTATACATATGTACTATAGGATTAAGAAAATGCACAGATTGTTGAAAGTGCAGAAAAGAGAAAAATATTGTAAACATTCATTAGAAGTTAGATGCACTAACTTCTTTTAGAAAGAGGGGAGGGATGTGGTGAGCCAGAATCAAGCTGCCTGCGCGTAGTGTCTCACAGCATCGACTCCTAACAGATTCCACACATTCTGTGTGATTAGCATGTGTTAAAGTTACTTAAGAAAGCACATATTTTTAGGGTGCGAGTATTTAGAATTAATATTACCTATGTAATATTTATTATGTAAACTTTTAGGGTGCTACAGTTTTGCAGTCGAGCCACCGAAGGGCATTCAAAGTTAGAATGCACCATCAACATTTCAGATTGGCGTAGGTCGGTTGGCTGGACCAACTGACACCAATTAACAGGTGCGAAACTGGAACACCAGAAAGGTCAGTTTTTGTATTGTAATTGTGAATTGTAAATAGTATATAAGAGTTAGTATGCTAAGAAATAAAGGCTTGTGATTTTAAAACTAAAAGTGTAATGTAGTGCTTTTTACAAAGAGTGATTTAGGCTTTTCAGATACACGCGCGCAGCAGAAGGACGTCCCCCGTCAAACAAGGACAATACTCCAACAACGTGCAGCCTTTCGATATGAACCGGACATTGATGTCTGTCGTTTGCCCGCATTGCGATGCACTGAAATTTCCAACAGAACCGGCCGGATTCTGTTTCGGAAGCGGAAAAGTGAAATTACCAGAGTTACTTCCTTCACCGGAGCCATTGCGGTCGTTGCTTTATGGTGAATCACCAAATTCGAATCATTTTTTACAAAATTCCAAGATGTGTAACGATTGTTTTCAAATGACTTCGTTTGGTGGGGAAATTGTGAATGAACATAATTACAATCCCACGTTCAAGGTTAGTTCACCAACAATCTAACACTTATTATCTCGCCAATAAAATACAGAAATTAACATATTTGTCTGCAACTATACAGATTCACGGGCAAATTTATCATCTTGCTGGATCACTGTTGCCGCACCCTGGTCAAGATCAAGAATATCTCCAAATATATTTCCTTGGAGATTCAAATGAAGAAGTGAATCGACATTGTGCAATTTTCAATGCGACGAAAAGAGAAATTGTGCAGCAATTGCAAGAAATATTGCATGAACACAACGAACTAATTCGATCATTCAAAACTTCGTTAGAAAGGATGCCATCTGATGATCACACAATCGTCATAAAAGGGGACAAACGACCAGCAGGCACTCATGAACGGCAATATACAGCACTGACGGCCGATGAAATATCAATTGTTGCTGTTGGCGATAATTTAGAATCCCGTGATATTGTTATTAAACGTCAAGCTGGAGATGCATTAGAGCGAATCAGTGAAACTCATCGATCGTACGACTCACTACAATATCCGCTTATGTTCTGCCGTGGTGAAGATGGATATCACTTGAGATACAACATGATCAATCCTGCCAATGGTTAGTAAAAGAAAAACAAACACTCTTGATTGTAACTTCATTTTTTGTTAACTTTTAGGTGTCGATACAAATAAGAAGGTCAGTGCAATGAACTTTTACGGATATCGATTGATGATTCGCGAAGGAATTGACAACCATCTCTTGAGATATCGCCGATTATTTCAAGGCACATGCAGGAGTACACGCAGGATGCGATGACATACATGCGGAATTATGGACGGCCGGATTTCTTTTTTACATTCACTTGCAATCCAAAATGCCCACAGATAACGGAACTATTGAATGGCGGTCAATCAGCAAGCGATCGTCACGATGTCACAGCACGAGTTTTCAAACAACAGCTACGATATTTTATGGACTTTATCGTGAAGCAACGTATATATGGTGCTGTTAGATGCTGGATGTACTCTGTTGAGTTGCAAAAAAGAGGTTTGCCGCACGCAGACATTCTTCTTTGGATGGTGGACAAGATTACACCAGATCAAATTGATGACATCATTTCTGCGGAAATGCCTAATCCAGAGATAGATCCAGAATTATACGAAGTGGTGAAAACCAATATGGTTCATGGACCTTGCGGACACTACAAACTTACTTCGGTTAGTATGTCTGACTATAAATGCACGAAACACTATCCACGTGCTTTTCTTTCGGAAACGCAAACTAGAAATGATGGATATCCACTCTATCGGCGTCGCTTATCAGAAAACAATGGCAGAACATTCAGCATTCAATTTAGAGGAGTGAATATCGAAGTTGACAACACATGGATCGTACCATATTCGCCAATATTGTCTAAGACATTCAAAACTCATATCAATGTTGAGTATTGCATGACATGACGGTTATTGGCCTTGAGCGAGATGAGATCAGCAAGTATCAAATGGGTCCATACGTGAACTGTAATGAAGCGCTTTGGAGAATATTTTCTTTTGTAATTCATGAGCGTATTCCAACTGTTGTGCATCTCGCAGTTCATTTGAAGAATGGCCAAAGAGTATATTTCAACCCAGAGAATGCAGTACAGCGAGCGGAAACACCACCAGCAACAACATTGACGAGTTTTTTCTCAACTTGCGCCAGTGATCCGTTTGCGAAACATTGATTTATTCGCAAATGCCTCGATATTATACATGGAATGCATCGTCAAAGCAATAGTTACGCAGAAAGCAATGCCAACCAGTAGATGGACATCCAGATGTGTTCTCAACTAATGCATTATGACGAATTTACAAAATCCACCCGAAAAACGACGATTGCTTCTACCTACGGTTGCTATTGATTAATGTACGCGGTTCAACTTCATTTGAGTCATTGCGTACTCTGAATGGTACGGTTTGTGCAACTTTTCGAGAAGCATGCCAGCAATTACAATTGCTGGAACATGATAATCACTGGAATCAAACGATGGACGATGCGACAGCTACTTCGCATGCCACTGAAGTGCGCACACTTTTCGCGATGATCATTGCGACATGTCAGCCTTCAAATCTGCATCAAAAATTACATTGCCGAAGACATTTTACATCGTATTCGAGTGGCAACATGGCATTCAGAATTGCAACTGAACGATGACATCTACAATGTAGCATTATTGTTGATTAAAGATTTGTGTTTGCTTATGAGTGGCAAACTATTGACTGAAATTCATATGCAAGCGCAAAATTGTCAAATCAGAGATGTACTGAATCGTGAATTGGAACGTGAGCGTGCATACGACAGAATAAGTTTGAAAGAACAAGTGTGGTGGTCGTCGTAGAATTGTCGTTTCGCCAGTTAAATCGCTTGTCATCTCTGGCGGTGTCCTTGGTTGATATCTAGATATATGTGAAATGTTAATAGGAAAATCCTAGCGACCCAATTTGTTTTGTCGACAGACATTTGCCATATTTAATTATTAAGGCTGTATGGTAACCCAGCCAATTGTGGCGGCAAACTTTCGTTTGCCGAAATGAATCCCTGATATTGTGGAGGCGTGAACGCCGAGCAAAGAAAAGCAATGTGATTTGCTGAGGTCTCTGTCCAAAACGGAACTGTTTTATTTAAGAAATCAGCGCTCCTTATATAGCAAAATATTACATCTAATTTTGTACATCTAAGCATAATTCTTATTGTTCAATACTTATCCTAATACATATTTTAAATATTAACCCATATGCTGCACTCATGCATTGGTCTGCAATTTCGTGTGGTCAGCATATTTCTTGGGTTCAATGCATTTCTGGCCTTCACACCAAATGCCCGCTACACATAGCGTCATTTGATCCGCCGCTTTGGATTGTGCCATGTTTGCATTGTTATCATGCGTTTGTATGTGCGGTACGCTGGGACGTTAGGCAGTGTAGGTTGAAATGCATTGTAGTGTTTTGGGTACACTACACCTCTACCGTTCTTAGAACGGTTTTTTTGAACTTTTTTTTGAAAAAAAATTTTTTTTTAATTTATTTTACAAGTTTACGGTTTTACCTATGATAAGTATTTTTTTATATTATTATTGTGTACAATTTTTGCTTTGTTCTTAATAATAATTGTGGAGTTTACTCCATTGCGATTTACAATTTTATATGGACCATCATAAGGACTGTCTCCTTTATGTCTACAATTATTTCTTAAGAGTACTATATCTCCTATTTTATATTCTATATTATTTGTAGTTTTGTCATATGTTTCTTTTCTTATTATTTTTTTATTAATTAACAAATTTTCTATTAGGGCTTTTCTAATTATTAAATGACCTCCATGTGTTGCATTATGATACTCATCTATCAGTTAATATTCATTTAATTCGTTTAATACTCTCTCTGGGGCGGCATATTTCATTTTTAACTCGAGGAATTAGGTTCTTTATTTTTATTTGCGCATTCATTTCTTTAAATTCTTCGTTGGCATATATTTTAAATATTTCATCATTGTGTGCTATAGCTTATTCATTATGTCTTCTTTTTTCGTTGTGGCTATCAATTTCATCAGAATCGAGTCTAGTCTCGCTGATTTATCATTGATTCCTGCATGCTTTGTATATTCTTTATTCCTCCTTCTTATCAGTTTTTTCAGTATCGAATCTAGTTTCGCTGATTTCTCACTTTATTTTTGTTTTATTCATATTTGATGATAGCTTCTTCTGGTTCGAATCTTGATTCGCCGAATTATCGCTACATCCCACGTGGATTTCATTACTCTCAATTTTTCTCGTGCACTTTCTTTTATTTATTTTGCCATTTTCAATTCTTTGATTTCCTATAATATTAACGTCATTTATACCATCATATTCTTGAGTATGCTGGAGTTTAATTCTGCGCTGATTGCCCGTCTACATTCGAATTTATTTTAGAATTTTTATTTGTTTTATAGTCTGTCAAAATCAAAATGGTACTTTTCTCATTGTAAAAGTGATACTAATTTTTAGTGGCAACAGTAGATTTTTGACCATATAAATTAATTCGAAATGTTTGTTGGTTAGTTGTTTTTGCAACATTTTGCAGCTAATTATATAAGATTCTTTTTGTTGTAGAACTTTTAATGTATAACTTTTTTTTTTGTTGAGATTTGCATATGTTCATTTTGTTCTTTCTGTTAATTAAAATTAAAATGTTTTCGCAATCAAGCTTAGAAGTTAACATTATAAAATATAAAAAAAATTATATGAAATTGTTTGCTTAAAATGTTTCTAAAGATAAAATTATGTGAATTTGAAATCATAAACATTTCCTTTGATATTTTTATTTTAATTTATGAACATATACAACTAAAGTCAAAGATATATATATTTTTATTATATTAAATACAAAAGTAGTTTTAAATGATTACAGTGTTTTAGCACCGTCCAGAAGATTACTGATATCAAAGAGTTTCTGCACTTCATCGTACAGCCACATCTCCAAAGCCAGTCGCTTTCGTATTAAACTCATCTGATGGGAACCATATTTTACGGTTAGGAACTTCTCCTGTCGCTCCTTCACTTCGGAGCTTCTGTTATTAAAATTGACACGTAAATTTGTTCGGTTCGGTGAACGCTCACAATTATTCATTTTTTCGAGACTGCACTGCATTTTCGATTGGCCTGCAAAGGCCTATGGTCAATTTACGTTGTCTTATAACGGTTTTTTGAGGTGGGCGTGAGAGTGTAGCTTCATTCATACAGATGCGGCAGAAATTGCATGTGATGTCCTCGCTAAAACCAACAGATTTTTAAAAGCGGTGTCAAATTCTTCAGTTGTCCTCAGTTCGGTTGGGCAGGATCGCCATGTGGTGGTCGTCGTAGAATTGTCGTTTCGCCAGTTAGATCGCTTGTCATCTCTGGCGGTATTCTTGGTTGATATCTAGATATATGTGAAATGTTAATAGGAAAATCCTAACGACCCAATTTGTTTTGTCGACAGACATTTGCCATATTTAATTATTAAGGCATATTTAATTAACCCAGCCAATTGTGGTGGCAAACTTTCGTTTGCCGAAATGAATCCCTGATATTTTGGAGGCGTGAACGCCGAGCAAAGAAAAGCAATGTGATTTGCTGAGGTCTCTGTCCAAAACGGAACTGTTTTATTTAAGAAATCAGCGCTCCTTATATAGCAAAATATTACATCTAATTTTGTACATCTAAGCATAATTCTTATTGTTCAATACTTATCCTAATACATATTTTAAATATTAACCCATATGCTGCACTCATGCATTGGTCTGCAATTTCCTGTGGTCAGCATATTTCTTGGGTTCAATGCATTTCTGGCCTTCACACCAAATGCCCGCTACACATAGCGTCATTTGATCCGCCGCTTTGGATTGTGCCATGTTTGCATTGTTATCATGCGTTTGTATGTGCGGTACGCTGGGACGTTAGGCAGTGTAGGTTGAAATGCATTGTAGTGTTTTGGGTACACTACACAAGTACAAAGAAATGTTCCATTATTGAATGAGCACTAAAAGAGTGCGTATGATGAATTGATGAAGGCTGTCAATGATGGAAACGGTGGACTATTTTTTCTTGATGCGCCCGGCGGAACTGGGAAAACGTTCCTGATATCATTGATGTTGGCAACAATACGATCTCAAAATGGCACTGCGTTGGCTCTCGCATCTACTGGGATTGCTGCAACTCTACTAGAAGGTGGAAGAACGGCACATTCCTTCCGTTAAACATGCAAATCAATGAAACACCTGTTTGCAACATTTCAAAGCAATCAGCTATGGCAAAAGTATTGAAGAATTGTAAACTGATAGTATGGGATGAGTGCACAATGGCTCACAAACGGTCTCTAGAAGCAGTTGACAAAACAATGAAAGATTTGCGGAATAATAATCGTCGCTTTAGTGGCGCAATGATACTGTAAGCAGGCGATTTTCGACAAACACTTCCTGTTATTCCGAAATCAACAGCGGCGGATGAATAGAACGCATGTTTCAAGTCAACGTATTTGTGGCGGTACGTGAAAACCATACGATTGACTATGAATATGCGAATGTTCCGGCAACAGGATAGCACCGCAGAAGTTTTCTCTAAAGAACTGCTAAGAATTGGAAATGGGCAAATTCAGGTTGATACTTCCAGTGGTTTGATATCAATTCCACCTGCCATTTGTCAATTCACTTCAACGAAAGCTGAACTCATCACGAATATTTATCCGAACATTGGCCAAAATTATCGTAACTCCTATTGGTTGAGTGCACGCGCAATTTTAGCTGCCTAAATATCGATGTTAATGCCTTAAACTGGACGATTCAAAGTCAAATTCCGGGAGATTTGCGCTCATACGAATCGATCGATCGTGTTGAAAATGAAGACGAAGCCGTGAATTATCCAGTGGAATTTCTAAATACTTTGGATTTGCCTGGCATGCCGCCGTATCATTTGCGTCTCAAAGTTGCATCTGTTATTATTATGCTTCGCAATCTTCATGCGCCGAAACTGTGTAATGGAACCCGACTGATTGTGACGCAGCTATCGAATTATTTGATAGTTGCAAGAATTTTGAAAGGGACTTACAAGGGGGCAGAATGCTTGATTCCACGAATTCCTTTGAGTTCCAACGATTCGCCATTTCAGTTCAAACGTATTCAGTTTCCAGTGAAACTTGCATTTGCGATGACAATCTACAGGTCACAAGGACAGTCGCTGGAAGTGTGTGGCATACATCTGGAAATACCATGTTTGTCACACGGCCATGGGGGGGGGGGGGGGGGGGGGTACCCGGTCGCTTACCCGACAGGCCGGATGAAATGGACATCCCACTCAGCCAGGAATCGGCTGGGGTGTCTATTTCCTCGGAACAGGAGAGAAATCTTCTGCTCCAGAGAAGATTCCAAGCCTTCGGGTGAAGCTGTCCGGCGCTGGACGTAAACGTTTTAAGGCTTTGCTTGCCAGGGGCATATCGCTGGAGACAGCTCGGTCCTTGGCGGCAAATCCAGCCAACGTGTCTGCGCGATGGATCCCTAAAATATGCCGTTCAGATGGCTCCACGCCGACATCGAGCTCCAGGCCGACAAATTTATTTGCACAGGAGGGCAACAAAAACATTGATAAAATGTCAATAGTGCCCCCAGCGGACCCGCCGGTGTGTGGTGAGATGAAGGAGGTGGAGACCTTACTTGGGGGCGAAACTGGTCCCAGAAAGGAGGTGGCGAGTGTCTCTGAAAGACATGGCGTGCAGGGCGCCTCCTTGGGGGTTCCCTGTTCAAAGCCTACTCTAGCGGAGACAGTCTGCTCCAAAAAGATAGGGGTTATACCTAGCAATTTCCCGGAGGACATATGGTCCACTGAAGAAATTGGGAAGGTACAACGGTGTATTCTTAACAAGATGTTCGAGACTTGTTGGCGCCCAGTGAAGCCACACTTTGCAGGCTGTAGTTTCAAGCCTGGATGGTTGACGATCAACTGTCTGGACGACGAAACCGTAGCCTGGGCTGAAGAAAGGATACCAGCCATGAAGCCATGGGAGGGGGCTGAGTTGAAGGTGGTGGACGAGGCAAAAGTGCCAAAGGCCAAGATCTTCGTTGGCTACTTTCCCGGCTCGGTATCTTGGCAAAATGACCGAATTTTGGGGCAAGTGGAGTCGCAGAATTCGGGCATTAGTGTCAGCGAGTGGCGGGTGCTCCATCGCCTACAAAAAGGTGACCAGGTCGAGCTGGCAATTGCTCTGGACCTCATCTCATCTGAAAGGGTTTAGACACTGGGTAACAAGGTATACCATGGCTTTGGCAGTGCCCAGCTCCGACCTAGACTGAAGGGGAACAGGGCAAAATCTGGCAACACTCGTGTCCAACGTCCAAAACCATCTGCTCTCTCTGGTAGGCTCAGGAAATGGGAGAGAAAAGACCCGGAGGCAGCGGAAACTTTGCGGAGGACAAAGAGGGTAAGATCCGCTAGGATCGGTCTGGGAAATAATGTCCAAGGCCCCATCACGAACGCAAAACTCTTGGAAGCAGCTTCACTGTCTCCAAATAAATCTCCACAGGGCTATAGCAGCCTATTACAGGCTCAGTGCCTTGGTGGAACACCAGAGTCTGGACTTCGTAGCCATTCAAGAACCATGGACCACAAATCGGCGCATAAATGGTCTGCAGACAAAAACATGTAAGTTGATCTATGATAATAATGTTGACCGACCGAGGGCAGCGATGATGATCTACAAAAATATTAAATTCCTCCCAATTTCAGAGCTTCTACAATGTGATCTGGTGGCAGTACAGGCAGAAGTGCCTAGTGCCAAAGGGAGGAGAATGGTAGTCCTGGCCTCCATGTACTTACCTGGCGACACAGAGGACGCGGCATTGCGCGAGGTCCATCAGCTTACGGAGAACTGTCGCACTCGCAGTCTACAGTGGGTGGTGTGCTGCGACGCAAACGCGTACCACACGGTATGGGGAAGCACGGACATGAAGGGGCGAGGTGAGTCACTTCTTGATTTTATTGCGACAAACAATCTGGTGGTGGTGAATAGGGGTGACGAGCCTACCTTTATGAATGCGATAACTGGGGAGGTGTTAGATCTCACCCTAACTAGCGCATTCATATCAAATAACATTTCTAATTGGAGGGTGCTTAATGAGGTCTCCTTGTCGGACCATAGGTACATTTGCTTTGATCTGGGGGGAGATTGGAGGCACCTTCGAAATGAGAAAAGCTAGGAAGACCAACTGGTCGATATATAACTTTTACTTAGAGCAAAATATTGCGTGCCTTAGTGTAAAAATAAGTAACTCTCAGGAACTAGATCTTGAAGTTAACAAATTAAATAATATAATAATCGGAGCTTTTGAAAGTAGTTGCAATTTAGTTGTGAAAAAACGTTCTAGGAACGTACCCTGGTGGAGCGGGGAGCTAAACGTTTTTCCAAAAAAAAGCACGTCAACTCTTTAATAGAGCCAAGTCTAATGGTGACTGGGCATCTTATAGAAGTGCCCTAACGGCCTATAATAATGAGTTGAGAAGATCTAAGAGAGGCTCATGGGAAAAAGTGCTGTGAGGAGATTGAAACCTTCCCAGCAGCTACCCGACTCCAGAAATCACTCTATAAAGATCACTCAAAAGGCCTTTCTACACTCAAGAAGCCTGACGGAAATTTTACGGAGAGCCTGGAAGCGACGGGACAGCTTTTGTTGAACACTCACTTTCCAGGCTGTGCCACTAGCGGAGAGGATAGTGAAATCATCGAGAATACTCGTTTCTTGATGCCTACACGGAGGGAACTCCCACTGGCTCGAAGGATCTCCACCGTCAACAAAACCAAATGGGCTATCTCCACTTTTAGAGCATTCAAATCGCCAGGTGTCGATAATATACAACCGTGCCTACTTCGTCAAGGTGTTGATGTATTAGCACCTGTGCTAATAAACATTTTCAGGATAAGCCTGGAACTAGGCATAGTGCCTAAACCTTAGACGAAGGCTAGGGTGGCTTTCATACCGAAAGCAGGCAAAAAGGCGGACCACACGCCAAAAGCCTATCGGCCCATTAGCCTAACGTCATTCCTGCTAAAAGTTATGGAAAAAATTCTGGACCAATATATCAGGGAAACTTATCTTAAAGATTCTCCTCTTCATATTCAACAATACGCTTACCAATCAAGCAAATCGACTGAGACAACCATACATAGCTTAACGAGCAAAATTGAAAAGGCGTTTGAGGGTAAACAAAGAGCTCTCTGTACATCGGTTGACATTACGGGGGCTTTTGACAATGCTACTTTCAGATCAATTGAGGAGGGGATGGACAGGAAAGTTATACAAAGACTGATCATAACATGGGTTCTCAATATGCTGAATAACAGAACAACAATCTTTGAAACAGGGACAGCAAAGCAAATTGTTAGGTCAACCAAAGGATGTCCCCAGGGAGCCGTCCTATCGCCACTCCTATGGTTATTGGTTATCGACGAGCTCTTACAAACTCTCAATGACCTCGGATACGAAGTTTAGGGCTTTGCGGATGATTTGATAATTATGGTTAGAGGCAAGTTTGACTCTACTATAACAGATCGCATGCAACTACCTCTTGACATCACTCAAAACTGGTGTCAGGAGAAAGGCCTATCGATAAATCCGAATAAAACAAACGTGGTACCCTTCACCAAAAGAAGGAAACTGAATCTGGGGACCTTAAGTTTAGGGACCACAAACTTAACAATGTCCAATGAAATGAAATATCAGAACGGAGAGACTTCTCAAAGCAATTCAAGGTGGTCATCAGTGACCGTTCAGCTTGGAGAAACAAGTAAATAATAATAAACAGGACTGTTGTGGTATACAGATGGGTCCAAAATGGAAGATGGCAGTGCAGAAGCTGGAATTATAGGGCCAAATTTCCAAAAAACAATTGCAATGGGAAAAATAGCTTCCATTTTTCAGGCTGAGGTCCATGCTTTAGAGTTATGTGCTAGAGAATGTCTACGAGGGGTACATGCAACAACAAAATATGCATACTCGTAGATAGCCCGGCAGCTCTGAAATCATTAATAAACTTCTCATTCAAATCAAAGCTGGTCTGGGAATTCTGTAAACTTCTCAATACCCTAGCAGCGAGAAATTCTGTTACGCTAATGTGGGTGCCGGGACATGAGGGACATGAGGGCAACGAAATGGCAGATTCTTTAGCAACAAGGGGTGCAGACACTGCCTTTATAGGTCCAGCACCCTTCTGTGGGGCGACAGGAAAAACGAGGTCTGCTAAACTACTGGAGAGCCCAAAAAGGCATGCGGCAGTCGAGACTACTCATTGATCCTGAACACATCAGGGTAGATGCTTCTTTAAACCTCAGCAGAAATGACATCAAACTCTACACTGAACTTTTAAGAAGACACTGTAGACTAAATTACCACCTGAAAAAAATAGGCGTGGTAGAAGACGATTCCTGTCGACTCTGTCAAGAGGAGCAGGAAACGGCAGAACATATTCTATGCACTTGCCCAGCGATGGCAAGACGCAGGCATAATTGGCAGTGGGTTCATATCTCCAAATCACCTAGTTAAAATTAGGCCCGCAGCAGTCACGAGATTTATAAACAGTCTACGACTGTTTTAGTTGGGGACGAGGCTGCACAGGTCGCCGGGTTCTTTTAGCCTGTTAATAATAATAATAATAACTTCCAATTTAATTTTTCCGCCATCGCAATTTTTTTAGTGTAGTATTCCGCAAACGTTTCCTCATACTTCCAGATTCGTGACTCGAATTTTCGACGTAGCACCAGCATACTTTCTTTGCAGCCAAACACATAACTCATTTGTAACAACAAGTCACCAGCACTCCTAGATGCATAATTAGCCTTGGAATGCATCGACGTTCGAGCTTTACATTTGAGTTTGCTCACCAAAAAAGCGCGCTTTTTGTTTTCGGTAAAACTATTAGCTCAAATTACATTTTCAAACTGCGAAACATAAATATCGACATCATATTCACCGTCATAATCGGGTAGCATGTCTTTCGATATATGAAATGAAGAACTAAAAATGGTGTTGTTGAGATTAGTGACGTCATCATAACGAGATAAACATGCTGCATATGCATGCATAGTACGTCCGTTCAATATAACAAATCGTTTCCTTAGATCAGTAATTCTTTTTTGCGTTTTAGCAATTCTATCTCTATTTTGTACAACTGCATTTCATTGCTTTCAACTTGGGAAAGCCGGTCTCTATGAGCAACTTAAATTTTAAAACTTCAAACGAAAGTAGGGCGGTCCTCCCAAAAAACCGACACAGACCATCCTATCTACCGCTAATACAAGGGTGGTAGACAGATCGCTAGCAGAAGGAGGTAGAGGGGGTCTACGCGTCCCTGGCCCCAGCATGGGTGCTGGTAGCGGGGGATGGGAATGCTTGGAAAAACCGGTCTTTCGTTTTGGACAGAGGGGTGTGGCAGGGAGAAACCTGGGGGAGATGGTGAAAACCTAAACGCTGATTGTGGTCAGGAAACGGGTTGCTGCTCCGGGGTCAATCGGCAGCAGGCAGTAGAGGGGCCCAGCAGCTCAAAAAAGGTTGCTGTGGTAGGCCAGGTCAACATATCCATCCTTCTAAGGCCAAAGAAACCTCCCTGTAAGTAGTCATTTTATGATAGGAAGGCGGTCATGAGTGTCATGGCTAAATATGAGGCTATACTCACGGCCCACCATACTTAAGAGCAAGCCAAATCGGTAGAGTGAGCTAGGGCTGTGCTATCCGGGATGGGTAAACCGGCGGGTGTAGTTCCAAAGCGGCAACGATCGGCAGAAGAGACCTCCTCAAACCTATATTGCCGTATGGAATACTAATATGGTGGCCAGCCACTCATAAATAAAGCAATTTGCAGCTTCTGAGCAAGGTCCAAAGAACGGGGTTTCTTTGTATTTCTGGTGCTGTAAGTACCATTTCAACTAAGTGCATTAGAAGTGATACTCAACCTACCTACATTAGATCTGGTTGGGAAACAAGTGGCCGCCGCATCAGCGATAAAGCTGAAATATACGGCATTCTTGCATGATTGGCAGATTGACCACTCGACTATCGTGCATACCTCGTGGAGTTTTATCCAACACATTGACTACTCTATATCTAATCTCAACTTTGATAGACTGTGAAGACCTAAATTTTGCACAAAATTGGGTCACACAAAATACCGCCCTCACCGTATACCAACACCATGCGAGCACATGTAGCCAAACCACGCCACACGTGGTTATGCTGGAATACAACACAATTCCGAAATCCGGGAATTCCGTATGCGCGAACAAGGCACAGTGCCGAAATACGGGACTTGTCGATGCTCGCCTGAAAAAAGGTATAAAAGGCCGGTGAAGGGGAACCGCTCTCTCTTGTGATTTTAACAGCAGCAGCGACAACGGCGAACGAGCAGGCGAGTAAGTGGGGGACAGTTTCTGACTTTTGAGACTTCTTACGTGATTGTTGGCGTGCGGTTTTAACCGACATCACTACCACGTAAGAGAGTCCTCCACCCTAAGCGAAGTAAACGCGAGGTCTTGAACTTCACAGCAGCTATTGCTTCAATTTAGTTATTTGAGACCTCTTTCATGATTGGTGGCGTGACGTTTTAACCGACATCATTACCACGTAAGAGAGCGCTCCTCCTTAAGCGAAGTAAATGCGAGGTCTTAACCGGCGTTGAACTTCAAAGCAGCTATTGATTCTACGTCTGCCACGCCTACCCCACTTCACCGCAATTAGACTTAGCAGAAAGTATCCATAATTTAGTTATAATTAGTTTAAGATGAAGTTATAGTTTACTAAAAAATAAAAGAAAGTAAAACAAACTACATGAAACGTGTTATGTTAAGGTCAATAAAACAAATATTGTACAGGACTCTGGGAAGATTGAGCATACCCCAGCTAGATATTCCTTGCAAGGCACTCCCAGATACATATCTTAGTTTTCTACACCGAAGGATCCAAGCTTGACGATAGAGTTGGCTTTGGTGTTTTCTCAAAATAACTGGAACTAGAGCTTTCGTTCAAGCAGAAGTCCTAGCCATAAAGGAGGTAGCCGTCTACTAAAGTAGACACTCTGCAACAAAGAATATTACAAATATATACTCGGATAGCCAGGCGGCCATTAAGTCAATGAACTCGGTGGCACTGAAATCAAAGTTTGCTTAGGACTCCTGGGCAGCCCTAAATGATATCAGAACTGTTTTCAGGGTACGCCTAATAGGGCTGATGAGCTAGTCAGACGGTGTACCAACCTTCCTTTATGCACGGACAGATGCTTGGAAAACCAATTGCGAACTGATGCCACCAGTAAACTGATGCTAAAGTATAGGGCCGTACGTGAGGCCAATGGGTCTTGAGCACACGAAGGAACTTGCTTAACGACTAGGTCGAAAGAAGATATCTCTAAGGTCGTGGCTTGTTTAACTGGTCAATGGCTATTCAGCAGGCATGCTCTCAGGCTGGGAGTATTCTCTCATGAATAATGCAGAAGCTGTGAGGATTCGGGGGAGGAGGAGACTGTGGAACATCTCTTCTGTAGGTGCCCCGCACTGGCTAGAAGCACAGCTGGTCCTTTAGGCAAATACGCTTTTAATTCTTTTACAGAATTAACTGGAGCGAAAGTCAAACAAATCCTGCGCTTTATTAAGGCTTCGAAATGGTTTCATGAGTAACACAGAGGTGAGTTATCACGCGGTGGTATCACACTGCACCTATGGTGGTTGAGTGAGCTGGTCTGTAGACCGGCTACCACGATAACCCAACGTAACCTACGTTTCAAATTTGTACGCATATTAAAGTCAAAACCGTGAAGCGTTCGAAATGGCAGCTGTTTAGTTTGCATATGCACAGTATTATTGTGCACGTGCATAGCTGTAGTCACCGTCTTCTCTGGGGAAACTACGAAAGTATTCTGCTAGAGTTGGATAACTCCGTTCCAGCGAACCATTAGCCAGCCGTTGGTATGGCATTATGTGCAACTTTTGGACACCAAGCATTTTACATATTTCAGAAAATAACTTGGACACGAATTATGACCCGTTGTCGGTCACCAACACTTTTGGTATATTACAACGTGCTATAATCTCTACAAAAAATGCTTTGGTTACCGTACATGCTTCAGCATCGGGTGTACCCACGTACGCTATGTACTGAGAAAAATCAATGTTTATACAAACAGTATAAAATGTTGCTTTTGTGTGTCGGTCATCACATTTTCAACCTAGAAATCTTGTTGACTCTTTGTACAATTCCTAATATATATTCTTATATCCCTGAGCATACCCTTCCATACGTATACTGGTCTGATTCTGTCGTGGATTTTCCAGAATCCCTGGTGTCCCCCTAGGGGTGAATTATAGAAAACCTTTAACATGCATGGATATCTTTTTCCTGGCCAACCTGGAGGTCTGGTCTTTCAAATTCACTATGCCTTGCAATGGCTGGTGGTCAGTGTAAATTAAAAACGGACGCCCTAGCAGATACGCCCTGAAGTTTTTGGTACCCCAAACGATGGCTAGAAATGTCTTCTCTATAGTGGAATACCTTTTTCACTAACCCCAAAAAATTCCTGTACTTCTCTCCTATTCCTTGGAATGGCCCAATTTTTCACACACCTGTCTCTGAGCAATGGTGGCCTAGGTAACTACCTCTCTTTAAAAAATTGAGACTTTCTTGTGTTACATTACAGATTGTGTTCTCGAAATTTCTGGAGCAGATTGCACAAGCGTTGCGAATGCTGCTGCAAGTTCTTCCCATAAATTACTATATCTTCGAGATACACAAAACAATCTAACCCTTACAAACCCGTTAGCACGTGGTTTATGAGCCGCTGGAAGGTAGCAGGTGCTCCTGTTAAACCAAACGGCATCCTATTAGACTCGTAGTGCCCTAGACTCACCATCAAATGAGAGCAAACAAACTGATTACCGCAATCTACAATAGGGCCTATTGTGACTTATGACTGTTATTATATTTATGCAAATAAACTTATGCTATGCTCCCACCAATAGGGTTTGCTCTCTTTTTTGTGTTTAACCGAATGTAAACCAAAGACAATATATAACTCTCTGTGTAAACTATGGCAAAGACTATTTACGTATAGAGTTTCCGTCGCTCTCTTTGGCAAAAAAATCGTATTGTATGGAAATCGCCTTGGAACCTTTAACAGATGTTAAACATAACATTATTCTGCTGAAAACGATTCATTACAGATTCGTAGTAAATTTTATATGAGTTTAGGAAGGAATGGTTTGTATTCTCATAATAGGAAAATTAAGAAATCCTGATCTAATAGTCCTATTATATATTAATTAATAGTATATTGACAACATAAACATTAAAACAATCTAAATTATTTAATAAGACAATAATATCAAATCTAAACAATACCATTTGATCATGGCTATCGCTATGGAGTTGGTGAAAAATGTTAAAATTAACATTTCCACTGCTAAAAGGATTAATTACAAATGCAAATTCATAGTAAATTTAATTTGAAATTTCTAAGAATTTCATTTCAAACAAAAATTTGGTGAAAATTACAAAAATTTTTAAATTAATATTTATAACATATATTTAAAAAAAATTACTTTGTAAGTTAATTACAATTGAACAATTTCATTTCTATAAATAATTATGGGAATATTTTTAAAATGTAAATTGTAAATTAGTAAAAAAAGAAAAAATTGGTATATAAAATTAAGAAATAATATGTATTTATTTAATTTATTGCTTTATTCCCAAAAAGGCCACCATCGAATTGCACAGTAAAATTTCATGGCTGCATAGCAGAAGACTTTTACTATTTTCCATAAATTAACCAGTATTATATCATTATACTGGACCAAAACTAGAGCAGAATTATGTCATGCCTGTTATAGAAGAAGACGGGAAACGGTGGAGTATTATGAAATTCAATCTTGACAAATCATATACATACATACATATGTATATACATATTTGTCTTTCGATCATTTTGGCAGGTAGCAAATTGTGCCATAAAAAGAATGAAATGAAATGAAAATAAAACCCTCATTTCTCGTGTAGGAGTTTTTGTTGTATGATGTGCGGAGAGTCTTCTTTAAATGTAAAGTGAAGCAGAATTAGAATTCAAAATGTCATGAAATTTTGGATATGTCACTATTTTCAGTATGGAGAAATATCAGCACAATTTACTCTTTCGATCTTATATTTCATATTTTCGCGTTAGCAGCATGCGATCAAACATGTTTTGAGTCTATCCGAAGAAAGAATAATTATGCGCACAACACCAATTTTGCTAAAATTAATGATAATCTTTTAATATACATATGTTCGTCTGTTGCCTATTCCAATAGTATATTTATCTAAAACATTGAATTACATAATAGTTTTATTAACTTCAATATCTAGTATTAAATGCATATGTGCTTGTTATACATTGATTTACAAAGTTTTGTAAATAAAACCTTATATAATGCAATAGCCTACATACATATATATAAACATTCATTTCCTATGGAAAAATGTAGTTCATGGCTATTGTTATTGTTTGCACATTCGTATGAATAATATTAGAAATTTTAATAGGCTGAGCAATCTCAGTACTGCAAGGTAAGGCAGGCAATGCAAAGGAGTTTGTTGTTCGGCTGGAACACGTTGCATAGATATTGTGCAAAGCAGAGTACTTTTTCTTGATCGCTTTGAGCCCACGCGCCATACGGGTTTCTTAGAGGTTTTACACCTTCCATTGGAGGCTTAAAGTTTTTAGATGCCTTCCAAAGGGAACACCTTTCGGTAGAATTTCGGGTTACCTTCTTCAGGTACTCTTTTAGGTTTTTATCCTCTTCCTTTGTAAGAGCATCTTTAACCGCCCTTTCGGCTGCTTTAAGATTGTATTTAGATGGGTGAGCGATGTTTCTGCCATTCTCGGAGGAGCCGTCGTTTCTGTGCTACAAGTTTTTCCATTTGGCTATTTGTACAGGCATACTTGCACTTTCTAGAAGTATTTTTTGGCGTTGCCACTACGGCTGCAGTCGCTAGCATGGAGTTGAGAATATCAATATTATTATCTATATCATCTGCATGTTTTACCTCTACTCTTGTAGAGATATGATTTATAATATACTTTACTCTGGTTGTTCAGAAAGGTTGATTATTACAGGCGAGTGATCAGAGGACAGATCGACACAGGTTTCCGCTGATACTAAAGACCTATCTATATTTTTAGAAATAGCAAAATCAATAAGATCAGGAATTTTCTTTGAGTTTGTTGGCCAATAAGTGGGCTGTCCTGGTGAGACAAAATCGAATTTACTATGTCTGTTAGTTATTGCATTGTGAACTTGTCGGCCTTTTGGATTAATTAGGCGAGAGCCCCAGTGTTTATGTTTTGCATTATAATCACCGCCAGCTAGAAATCTATCACCAAAGGATTTAAAAAGTTCTTTAAATTGAGTTTCTGTTACAGTAAAACGGGGTGGGCAGTATATAGCTGAAAGCGTCAGGTCTCTGCCACGATTTTTAATAGATACCGATCTAGCTTGCATCCATTGCATCGATTGCATAAGATGATGCTTAAGCCGATTTCTAATTAGAATAGCCGTACCGCCATGTGCCTTACCATCAGGATGATTTGTGTTATAAAATTTGAAGCCTGGGAGATGAAAGTTGTATTTGTTTGTGAGATGTGTTTCAGACAAAAGCATAACATAACCAATTTTTTATTTACTAGAGTTTGGATCATCTGATTTTGAGCTTTAATTAAATCTTGTAGCATCTTTTGCACTGTAGACATGAATTGAGTCATACACTGAGTAAGATTTAGGATCATGGCGAATATTAGATGCATTGTTATTATTCACTTGCCGTACGTTACCCTGCATCACACTTGCTTAGGTTGCTTGACTAGAATTAGGTTTTTGCATAATAGGGTCACCTATCTGAGGATTTGAGCTGGCAGGCTGGATATAAATGGATTTGGGGATAAGTTACGTCTTAATTGTATACTCTGCGATAGTTTTGATTTTAGATCTTTATATACAGGGCAACCTGTATGCCGTGTGGCTACCACCACAGTTACTACATTTCTTTGCGGATGTGTCAGCTTTAGCTAAGGTGCAAGTACTTGTAGGGTGGAGATCACCGCAAACTACACAAACACTGCGCAGAGTGCAGTACGATTTAGAGTGGCCGAATTCTTGACAATTCACACATTGTATTGGGCCGTTACGTTTGTGCGGTTCTTCAACCGTAATTCTGCGGTTTAAAAGATATCTTAGGTTATATATTGGGTGCGTCTCGTTCTTTTTAAGCTGGGTTGAGTTGTTCAACTTTAAATATAAGTTATGGAACCTTATTTCTATCCACAATATTTATCACAACCTTAACGGCGAACCCTTGCTCTTCAAGAGCCTCTTTAATATCGCCAGAATCTACTGTGGCTTCGATTCCTCTTAAAACAATAACAAGGCCCTTTGAGCTCTTTAGCTGATAGGAATAATAATTTTTCTTATTCCCCGTTAAAAAATTTATAATATCACTATAGTGCTTTTCACTATATGCCTGTATCTTTGTCTCCTCAATACAACCTTTTCTAAGAGGCACAATGTGAAAATTATTTGTGCCTATAATATTTGCGATGTTCAATACTAATTGATTGGAACTACGCTCGCGCAGGTAAATTGGTGGTGGTCTGGCGTTACTGACTACAGGTTCACCTTTCGATTTATTAGTAGAATTCTCTACACTAAGAAGTGCAAATCTGTTATTCTCCAGAGGAGCACCTGAGTTTGTTGTGTTTGCCCTTTTGGCGACGCCCATGACGTTTTGTGGACTTATCTTTCTTTTAATATTAATGTTTATGTAGCGGTCAATACCAGTCCGCACTACCGCCACTTACTGCTGCTGAGTTTGGTGACCGCGCTATACTGGGCTGCCTTGCCTTCGTTGTTGTTTCAACGAAAGTCATCGCGCTCTTTCCTGTAGCGACAGTTGCTGCGACTTTTCTGTTGAGGTCGATGCTGTTGCCGACGCTGCTACTGACACAGATGATGACTCTGCTAGTGGCATTGTCGTTGCCGATAATATGCCATATTGTATTGTTGTAGTGTTATTGTTTGGTGCAACGGGTATATGAACTGAGTGCCTCCGCTCTCTATGAGGAGAGTGAGCGACACTCATAGCTTTATGTATATGTTCATGTTTATATTTTTAGTGTAGATTCTTTTGATTTAATTGATAATATAAATACAACAAAATAATATTTGAGAAATATGTAAATCCAATCAAACACTGAGCGCACAAAAACACGTCCGAATAGTATATTTATCTAAAACATTTTAGAATCATTGATATCTACATACGAGGTGTGATAAAAAAATAACCGTTATTGTGTGATCAAAAAATAAAGTATTTATTTATTCATCAACAACTATCTTGTCCCCTTCAAAGTTAATCCCCTCAGATATAATACACTTATGCCAGCGTTTTTTCCAATCCTCGAAACACTTCTGAAACGCTTTTTTTTTTGGTGTCGCCAACAGCTCCTGTTTCGATTTTTCTCTAATCTCCTCAATCGTAGCAAAACGCTTTCCTTTCATCGGTGTCTTCAGTTTTGGAAAGAGGAAAAAGTCAGCGGGGGCCAAGTCCGGTGAATACGGTGGTTGAGGCATGATAGCGGTTTTGTTCTTGGCCAAAAACAGCTCCTAAGCGATGTCCATTCGACGTAGATTTTGCTCACAATTAAGCAATTTTGGAACAATCTTCGCTGCCGCACGTTTCATGCCTATAACAACCGTAAAAATTGTTTGGCATGAGCCGAATGATATGCCAACATCATCATAAGCAACCTCTCTGATAGTGATTCGACGATTATCCAAAATCATTTTATTCACTGCGTCAATGTTTTCATCGGTTGTTGACGTGCTCGGGCGACCAGGACGAGCATCGTCATTGACATCTTCTCGGCCTTCCTTAAACCGGTTATACCACAATTGAACTTGTGTTCTGCTCATAGTAGACTCGCCAAACGCCACAGTCAACATTTCAAATGTCCTTGCGCATTTAATTGCATTTTTTACACAAAACTGAATACAGTTTCTTTGATCCATTTTTTCGAATAGTACAAAATCCCCCAACACGCGACTAACCTTTTTATCTGTCAAAAACAAACTAACAATCCAAAATGGTTGGTATTGCCAACATAAATAACACACATGTGTACCAACATAACAGAAAAAAAATGCGAACATCGAACATAGGTAACACAAGATGAAAATAACGGTTATTTTTTGATCACACCTCCTACATACATATCAATGATTCTCTGAATTTACATAATAGTTTTATGAACTCCAATATCTAGTATTAAATGCATATGTTCTTGTTATACATTGATTTACAAAGTTTTGTAAATAAAACCTTATATAATGCAATAGCCTACATACATATATATAAACATTCATTTCCTATGGAAATATGTAGTTCATGGCTATTGTTGTTGCTTGCACATTCGTATGAATAATATTAGTGTGTGTGTGTGCTCATTACAGAAGCTAATGATTTGAAATCAAAATTTTTTTTCTGATTTGTGGGGCTGGGGTAATATACACAAAAATGAATTTTCTATATTGCAAAGGCTTTTTATACGGAAAGTGGGGCTTAAAACACGGCATTGGTGATTTTACGTATAAAAAGGATATGTGCTAAGAATGCATAATGTGATAAGAAAGCATAATGTGTGTATATTAAGACACTTGACAATATAAAATTAATATGCTAGCATAGGATCTTTTATGAAGATCGATAGCGCAAGTGCTTTCAGCGTTGGTCTATCGAGTTTATGGTGCCGGGTTCAAGTCTGCGGAGAAATGTGTTTATTTTTATATTTTTTTAATTGTTCGTCCTGTTTTTGAAAGCAAACTAATAATTGATTTTATAAAAAATAATAAGAATAGTTTCTACTTTAACATAAATTATCCAGTATTAAATAATATTACTGAACTACATTGAATTGCTGCAGATCATTACAGCAAATAATTTTATATCTTCTAAAAATAATCATAACGGTGTTTCTTAACTCCCATAAACAAATTCATGTCGGCTTTAAATTGTGTTAGTATTTGTACCATTTCAATACCTTTGTTTAAGTTAGTTTTTTGATGCTTTTGCGCAATTCCTCTGAAGAAGCTCATAAATTTCACAAAATCTAATCCAATCAAACTTTTCGTTCGTGAATGAATATGTGCAATTTTAGGAAATTTTTATTTTTCCGTATATGCTATATTAAGTAAATTGTTAGATTGGATTTTATACTTATGGTAGGAAAGGGAAGAATTTTGCAGATGTATTAAAATTTGTGATATTTCTTTTATATTAATAGAATATTTACAATATAAAAATTAACTTAAATTAATATAATTAAATTAATATCATTATAATATATAAAAAAAAACAGCTTCATAGAAGCATTTAGACATCAAATAATTAAAAATAAAGCTAAAAAGAAGTCCCAAATATTATTCACGACTGTAGGTTAATACAGATTATTTGATTCCAAGTATTTTCTATGTACATATGTAAGTGGATACACATCCAAAGACAAGTTCACACGCATAAAGAAGCACGAAGCAGTAAGAAGTTTTTGCACATTTTTATTAGTTTCCATATCTCAAGTCTCCACGTCAAAGCGAATTAGTTGCCGGTTGTAGTATCTCGAATGGCGTTTGTGATACAACATGCAAGCAAGTCGACTTGGGTAAGCCCTGCACACATCATGTAGACATTTTTAAAGGTAAATGTCAAATATAATGCGCAAAAAGAACACAATATATTAAAATATGTTTTACTAAAGATTATTTATACCAATATAAATTTAAAATTTCTTGGATTTTTAAATACTTGAAATAATTTTTTATAGATTTCTTGGATTTTTAAATACTTGAAATAATTTTTTATAGATTTTTTATTATAATAATTTTCGATTATGAAGGGGTTTATTACTCGTCGGAACACAATCATGGTTGAACTAAATTTTTCCATAGTTAATAAATGTTTATATATTATACATATTATTTTTTAGTGACTAGTTTTAACATTTGATATACTTATTGTTAGGCTTAATTTAAGCAAATTAAATAAATAATAAATTCTTGTAATGAAACAAAAAAAAAATATAGTAAATTCATTTTTGTGTATTTTACCCCAGCCACTCAAATCAGAAAAAGAATTTGATTTCACATCATTAGCTTCTGTAGTGAGCACTGTAAGGAACAAAATTTCCGCATAAATTTTGCTCCAACATAATTCTTCTGCCACACCACCATTTTTCAAACGAAGCCACGTGCCGCACTCGATTGTTCCAGAAGAATTTAATTTATGCACGATTAGAAGCAATCGGCAAAACCCACCCCTAATAAGCAGTATGATCGACGCGCATGACGTCATCAACAACAACAACAGAGCGCTGCCGCTACAAACAATGCCACGTGCTTGACAACAAGCCGAATTCTGCATCGATAATGTCGGTTACGTTTGAATACAATTTATTCAACAACAGAAATTTCTGGAAACTTTGCGACTGAAGCTGGGCTATAAAAGCAGCAGCAACCGAGGGACTCGCTCTCTTTTCCTGAACAGCCATCGACCACAACGCACCGACAGCAGTTTTTTACATCATCAACCATCGACGACTACGCATCGACAGTAGTCTCTTTTCCTGATCAGCCATCGACCACGACGCACCGACAGCAGTTTTTTTACATCATCAACCATCGACGACTACGCATCGACAGTAGTCTCTTTTCCTGATCAGCCATCGACCACGACGCATCGCCAGTAACTCTTTTCCTGAACACCCATCGACGACTACGCATCGACAGGAGCTATTTTCTTCTATAGCAACCAACGAAGACGACGCATCGACATAGTTTCTCTCTCTTCCTGATCAGTCATCGACCAAACGCATCGGCAGTAACTCTTTTTTGTCCGGAACAGCCATCGACGACGACACATCGACGCACACGAAGAAAACATCGACGCACCAAGACTTTTGACCTTACTGAGATCATTCTGCATTAGTGGATTATAGGGTTTGTAATCGGTACTCCACTAATGCTCAGAATTACAAACGATTACTGGATTAGTGGATTATAGGGTTTGTAATCGGTACTCCACTAATACCAAGAAGTACGACCGCTTACTGAGATCATTCTGCATTAGTGGATTATAGGGTTTGTAATCGGTACTCCACTAATGCTCAGAATTACAAACGCTTACTGGATTAGTGGATTATAGGGTTTGTAATCGGTACTCCACTAATACCAAGAAGTACGACCGCTTACTGAGATCATTGTGCATTAGGGGATTATAGGGTTTGTAATCGGTACTCCACTAATGCTCAGAATTACAAACGCTTACTGGATTAGTGGATTATAGGGTTTGTAATCGGTACTCCACTAATACCAAGAAGTACGACCGCTTACTGAAACCATTCTGGATTAGTGGATTACATGGTTTGTAATCGGTACTCCACTAACTCCCAGAATTACCAACGTTGTACCGAGACTTTTTATTAATATTAATATTAAGGATTTAATTTAATAAATAAAATAGAACCAAACTAAGTAAACCCATAGTTATTTCTGTAAACGACCCCTGGCAATCCGGCGAGCATTACCCAGGCGAAAGAATTCCTTTCAAGAGGTTCGTTACAGCACACACACACACTAATATTATCCATACGAATGTGCAAACAACAACAATAGCCATCAACTACATTTTTCCATAGGAAATGAATGTTTATATATATGTATGTAGGCTATTGCATTATATACGGTTTTATTTACAAAAGTTTGTAAATCAATGTATAACAAGAACATATGCATTTAATACTAGATATTGAAGTTCATAAAATTTACATCAAACATGAACATATCATACACTAGCAAATGCGGATAATCAGTGTTCATAGATATGTATGTATGTACAAATTCATGTACGTTCGAGTGGTTTAATTTGTAATAGAATATGGTTATAGTATTTCAAGCGGATCTGACAAAGTAAGAAAAAACCATTTAAAACCTGGATTTTGCTGACTGTACATTTAATCTAAAAATTATTTACATAAATATTCTGATGGAATAGGCAACAGACGAACATTTGAATATAAAAATATTAACACTAATTTTAGCAAAATTGGTCTTTTGTGCATAATTATTTTTTTTTTAGATTCACTCACAAAATGATTATTCTTTCCTTAGATTCACTGCTTAGGCGAAAATATAAAATCGAAAGAATAAACTTTCCTTTTGTCTATTCTGAAAAAATTCAAATATCCAAAATTTCATTACAAATTGAATCTATATATATAAAATTAAGTGGCAAAACTTCCTGTTCGCATACTCCTCCTAGACGGCTTGCCCGATTTCAATGAAATTTTCAGGGGTGATTGGGGTCTGTGTGGAGGGTGCACATAAAATTAAATTTTCAGAAGTGATTGGGGTCTGTGCGGAGGGTGCACATAAGAAATGAGTGTATCATTGCACGTTTTGCAATTAATTCTGTTTTGCTTTACGTGTTTTTTGGGATTTTTATTATAGTTTTGCCGCAAGATTGGCAGTCCTGCCTTTTACTCCGCAAGATTAGCAGTCCTGCCTTTTATTCCGCAAGATTTGCAGTCCTGCCTTTTACTAATAAATAAACAGAAACAGCTGGCGAATGTTTACAATTATTAAAAAAACATTGACATCGCAACATTGTGTGTTTTTTCCAGATTTAATTCAATCGATTTGCTACATTTATTCGAAAAGAATAGTTTAGAAAATGCCTCCACTACGCAGACGTAATACGGTTGGCAGGCATACGCATGATTCACATCGAATGTCAATATCGAGAAGAAATCAAAGCGAAGAGCAACGCGCTCAAGAGAATGAGTGAGGTAGAGCGGTGTACAGAGAGCGGCGTGCACAGTTTACAGCTGAATCCGCAGACAATCAACGGCCAAATTATCGCCAAGGCAAAGTTCCGCTTCGTCTTCGCGATCAAATGGAACATGTTGAGTGAAAGAGCTATATTGATTTGAATTTCATCATTCAATCTCAAATAGATGGTGAATTGATCACATATAAATCTGTTGATACTGTGAAGAATCAAGAAGACGTAGTACATTACCCAACTGAATTTTTGAATTCTCTTGATTTGCCTGGAATGCCACCGCATAATTTACAATTGAAAATCGGATCTCATTATGCTTCGTAATATAAATCCACCAAAATTATGCAACGGAACAAGACTTGCGGTCAAAAAATTAATGAATTATGTAATTGAAGCAACAATTTTAAATGGGAAATTCAAAGGCGAAGATGTTTAAATACCACGCATCCCAATGATTGCCTGATATGCCATTTCAATTTCAACGATTACAGTTTCCCGTTCGTTTGGCTTTTGCAATGACTACTAATAAAGCTCAAGGCAAGTCGTTGCAAGTTTGCGGAATAAATTTAGAATTTCCTGCATTTTCACACGGTCAACTTTATGTTGCATGTTCACGTGTTGGGAATCAGTGGTCTTTATTCATTTTTTGTGCAATACTAAAAATGTCGTTTACCACCAAGCTCTGCAATAATTTTTCTTCTTTTTGATGTTCTCACTTTAAAATATTTATATTATTTTGCACTTCTTTCTCAGGAAAATGTCTATTCTTTCTAGAAAATTTAATTTTTAATACAAAGACTTAAATGTATGTTATTGTATTGTCCAGCAACGCGGGCAGGGTTACTCTAGTTCAATATATTTAAAGAATCCAAACAACACATAAAATAAAACACCAGACCTGAAGCCGCTTTTATTTTCATTTCATTCTTTTTATGGCACAATTCGCTACCTGGCAAAAGTATCGAATCAAAAATACGTAAGTACATAAATATCATAATACTCCACTGTTTCCATTTCTTCTTCTATAACAGACATGAAATAATTCTGCTCTAGTTTTGATCCAGTAAAATAATATACGTAATACTGGTTAATTTATGGAAAATAGTAAAATACTTTTACTACTGTTTATAAAATTTATTATTAATTTAAAAAAAAAATTTTATGAAGCATTTTGCTGGGGCTCGAACCCTAAGCCACAAAATCTATACAACGACGAGCATACCATTGAGCTAAAGCAAATACTCTCTATATAGAATATGCGACGACCTTCCAGTTAGTACAAAATCTTGAAATGTTGCTTTAATTCGGAACGGCCGATTTTTGTTGACGGCTTTCATTAAGAGCGTTGAGTCTTGTGGACCGAATTTATAAAGTGGATTTTAATTCCTTCTTCATTTTGATTATTTACATCTTGATCGTTTTCTTATCATTTATTGTTCTTTATATTGATTTCATATGATATGAAAGCAATTAAAGCGCAATTTTATACGTACACACATATGTATATAAATTACATACGTACATCCAATTTATTCGGTAGATATTATTAACATGCATATACTCGTACATATCATGAATTGAAATGCTTAATATTTGATTTGTTCAAACTTTTATAGAAATTTGGAAAATTTTAATAAAAGTTTATTTTATTTTTTTAAAGAAATTTTATTTATAATAACTTTAAATATATGGAATTTTGGTATTTTTATATATTTAATATGTAAATTATATTTCAGATACAAACATGCTTCTTCCTCATATTCTACCAAAAATCTTATTTCTATTGATTATATTGGCCACTCATACCAAGCGAACAGAAAGCGAAAACAGCACCACACATCAGGAATTGAAAATTAAAATTATTAAATTGTTAAAAATTAAAATTATTAAACATGGGAGAAATATAAGAAATCCCTGACACTATACAACAAGGAACTGAGGAAAGCAAAAAGGAACTCATGGAAAAACTTCTGTGAGGAGCTTAAAGAAGTCCCAAAGGCAGCCAGAATACAAAAATCACTGTCCAATTGGCACTCTAAAGGCACCGGATGGTACTTTCACAAACAATTTTAATGATACACTAGAGCGTCTTCTTAAAACTCATTTCCCTGATTGCCGGCCTAACACAACCTGCGACAACGATCATGGGGTGTCAGCGTGCAATCGCTAGAAGGCAAGAAACTCTACTATCTTCAGAATAGTAAAAGTTGAAAGGGTTGAATGGGCAATCAACTCTTTTAAACCCTACAAATCACCTGGACCTGATGGTATATTTCCAGCCCTACTTTCAAAAGGGACCAGGAGATTAATACAAATTTTGGTTCAAATCTTTAGACCTACTTTAATATTGGGATATGTTATTAGGTTTGGCGAGAGGTTAAGGCTATATTCCTACCAAAGGGTGGAAATAAACCCCCTGAATCTCCCAAATCCTACAGGCCAATCAGTCTAACCTAAGATAGTCTGCTACCTAAGAGAGGAGGAAATCTCTAATACTCCACTACATAAGCTTTAATTTGCCTATCAAAAAGGGAAATCTACAGTCACAGAACTGCACACAATTGTTCGTGATATTGAAAAGGTACTAGGCCTAAAGGAGGTAGCCCTCTGCGCATTCATGGACATTGAGGGTGATTTCGACAATGCGAACTTTCAAGCAATAGAACTGGCACTCTCCAACAGAGGAGCAGATCCAGCAATAGTAAAATGGGTAAGCAATATGCTAAACCAAAGAATAACCACATCCTCTTTAGGGCAAGTTAACATGAGTGTCACAGCGGTAAAGGGATGTCCGCAGGGGGGAGTACTATCACCACTGCTATGGTCCATACTAGTTGATAACCTAATACAGATCCTTAATAATAAAGGACACAAAACAATTGGATATGCAGATGACATATCTATAATAATCCAAGGCAATCATGAAAGGACTATTGGAGACCTGATGCAAGATGCCTTAGACACAACATGGGAGTGGTGCAGGAAAGAGGGGATCTCAATCAACCCCACCAAAACCACTAAGTGCAGATACCACGATTTTCCATGCGAAGCTCGATGCTATAATGGAAACAGTGGCAATCTTATCTAAAAGAGGACTTAAAGGAGTGAACATTTAAAATATTCTCAGACAGTCAATCAGTCTTCAAAGCTCTTAAAAGCTACACATTTACATCAAAAGTCCTTATAGAGTGTAAAAACGCACTCAACGAACTGGCCATCCACAATCAGGTCTCTCTGATTTGGGTGCCAGGACACGAAGGACACGAAGGGAACGAAAAGCCAGACCTTTATGCCAAAAAAGGGGCTGAAGGATCATTTATTGGACCCACCCCCTTCTTTAGCTTTTATAAAAACAACATAAAATAAGAGACCAAAAAATGGATCCAACATAAAATCAGCGAATATTGAAATGGCATTGACGGCCTCGATCACTCCTAAGGCATTTTCTATTAGCTTTGACGCTAATAGAAAATGCCTTAGTTTACTCTCTGGAGCATTAAAAGGCCACTTCGCCTGCAACAAACACCTACACAAAATAGGTATATCTAGCACGAGCACTTGCAGATTCTGCTGTGATGAAGAGGAGTCTGTGGGACACTTAATCACCAACTGTGATGCATTAGGCCACAGGAGACACAGGATCTTAGGTTCCTATATACTAGAAGATGAAGACCTTCAAATGCTCTCTCCAAAGGAGCTGGTCCGATTCCTTGATATACTAAGTATACTAAATAATTAAGTACGAAGGGGCGAACAATAGATCAAGTTGGTCGCAGTGCATAAAGGCCGTAGCCTAACCCGTACAACCATTACCATTACCATACATCTGTCACCATTATATTGACACCTAGTACATGATTTGACAATTTGTTTGGAAATTAAAATTAAAAACACATTTTGGCCAGTACCAAGAAGTGATACAATAAAAATTATTTACATTGATTATAATAGTTCACTATAATTATATTATAAAAATTTATGTTCAAAATTCTGTTTATGATAATTATTTACATTTACATTTATAATACTACTAGATGACCCAGGCAAACATTGTTTTGCCTTCAAATTTTATTTTCACTGCAAGTCTGGTTCCGTTGCAAAGTCATGGCGGATTGATATTTCGAAGAAGAATGAAAGCTGCACTAAATCGTCATAGCAATTATTGTTCAAATACCGTTTACCGAAGCAGAAATAATGGATTTATTTATTTTTGATAGCTGGGCCCGGTCCGCGTTGCTGGCTCCAAATTTTTCTTTTATTTTGAACTGCCTCTGGAAGAAAATCAAAATCAGTGTTTTTAGTTATTTATATAATAGAAAAAAAAGTTTTATTCAAAAATCCAAAAATCAAAATTGTAATAACACACACGTTTATGTTTTTTTTATATTTTATGTATTTTAAAATGTAAATATTTATATTTTTATAATTATAAATTATGTTTTACATATTTTATTTAAGTTATAGCTATATATTTACTGCAATGCTTTTTGATAAACTACGTTTTTGGTCTTGCCTTCATTAGCGAATACGAATAATGAAGATGGGTTACCAACATGTGAGCACCCAACGTATAGTTGTCCATGTGAGAAGCATGGTGTTTCAAGATTCAATCCACATACTTGCAGCGATTGACCTTGGGTTTTATTTATGGTCATAGCAAATGCCAGACGTACTGGAAATTGTATCCGTTTAAGTGAAAACGGCATATCTGCGGGCATTATTGGTATACGTGGAATCAATACGACTTCACCTTTGTACTTACCAGTTAATATAGTTGCTTCTATAATGTTATTTAATAATTTTTTTATAGCTAATCTTCTTCCATTACAAAGCCGTGGTGGATTTAAATTACGTAGTAGAATTATTGGTACACCAACTTTTAACTGCAGCATGTGAGGTGGAGTTCCTGGCAAGTCAAGCGAATTTAAGAATTCAATTGGGTAATTAACAATTTCATCGGGATAATTAACACAATCAATGGATTTATATGTTTTTATTTCTCCGCTTATTTTATTTTGAATATCAACATTAGTATCGCAAACATCTTTGTTTTTGGCTGCCATTATAGCGCGATCACTTAGCCATTGGTGATTGGTAAAATTGCGCTCAATATATATACTTGAAATTAAGCCTTCTTTTGATTCATTTAAAACACAACAATCTGCAGGCAATGTGATGAGTCCTGTTGCACTGTCCATAGCAATTTTGCCATTTCCAATATCCTTTAATTGACGTGCAAATGAACGGGCTGATGAATGATTTTTTAATTGTATGCGCATATTTACCGTTAGTGAAAGTTTTTTAACATATCGCGACAAATCAGATTCTTTTAAACACGCATTTAGTGCATCTGCTGGTGTTGATTGTGATATGACTGGCAAGGTTTGTCTAAAATCGCCTGCCAATAATATAAGAGCAGCCCAAATGGTTGTTGATTGCCACGTAAATCTTGCAATGTTCGATCCAATGCCTCTAGAGATTTTTTATGCGCCATTGTGCATTAATCCCATATAATAATCTTGCATTGTTGAAGTACCTTTGCCATCCCAGATGTTTTTGAAATATTACATGTTGGTGTTTCGGTCAGTTGCATATTCAATGGTAATTTTAACGCAGAATGTGCAGTTCTTCCACCATCTAATAGGGTAGCAGCAATTCTCGATGAGGCTATAGCCAACTCAATATTACCGACAGACCGTATTTTTCCCAAAATTATCGAAATTAGATAAGTTTTACCAGCACCACCTGGAGCATTTAGAAAATAAATTGCACCAGTTCCTGCATGGTCAGTTTTCATTATAGTGTCTTAGACGTGTTTTTGCTGTTTATTTAAGTTTGGTAAATTATGATGAACAAATGTGTTTAATGCATTGGCATCGTAAATTTGTTCACGTTGTATTTCACGATTAACAACATCAGTAACGGCTCGATTTGGAGATGTCATTCCCAATGTATTTAAAGATTTATTCACCATTACTAAACAAATATCCTCCAAGTATATTAATGCTTGATTATATATCTCAGAAGAGTATTCTAATCCTGGACTTGCAGTTGCATTACGCGCTTGATATAAAATGTCATCTGTCATTGCATTTTTATATGTTTCCCACAGTTCTAAGGGTTTTGATGGATCGCATGTTGATATTATAATTGCGAATAATATACGAATTTGATATGGAGAAGCAGCCAGTGAGGCATCGGCAAGTGAATTTTCCCAATGGTCAACGTTCTCGAGTAAATTTAATTTTTGGCAGGCGTCCCGATATGATTCACACAATATATTATTTATGGTTTTCAAATTTTGAAATGATATCGGACCACGTATATGAATCAAAAGCAAACGCAAGTAATAGCATTCATCATTATTTGGATGTACAGTGTATAGTCGACCTAAAGCATCACGTGAAAATACATTTGGGTGGTCAGCTACTATTTTCCCTTGTTTGCGACGTTGGAATTGTTTTGTGGATACATTCCATGTAAAATATCGCGGAACCTCATTATACAGTAGCGTCTTAGCGAAGTCATCAATTTGGCACAATGAAAAAAATGCAGTCAATGTTGTTGCTGATGGTTGTGCTGCTCGCTCGATCACATTTTCCGCTGTAAAATATACTCGCTGTCCATTTTCTAAATGAACTGTCAAATGAATTACAGTTGGATACCCCTCATGAATTGGAAAAGAGAATATGCGCCAAACTGCTTCGTTGCTGCTAATGTATCTTGCCATTTGATATTGTGTGATTTCATCTAGCTTATCTTCAGGTGCAACTCCATAAATGGCCATATCACTGCCTTTGTTTACATATTTACAAATATATTTGATTTATTTAACGGAATTGCAATATGTAATGTTTATATGTGCTTTATAGATTTTCGATAATAATGGTGAATATGGCACTACCCTTCTATTATCAATCTCGATATCAATGTTTCGTACTTTTAATGTAA
This sequence comes from Clusia tigrina, assembly GCA_920105625.2. Classification (NCBI taxonomy): domain Eukaryota; kingdom Metazoa; phylum Arthropoda; class Insecta; order Diptera; family Clusiidae; genus Clusia; species Clusia tigrina. The sequence goes on from CAKKTE020000572.1 coordinate 1,635,609, forward strand.
TGGATCTACCATTGTTATCTGGTGAACGTCGGCGATATTGAGGGTATCCATCATTGCCTTTTATTGTTTCTGGAATCAATTGTCTTGGATATCGTTTAGAACACTTGCCATTAATCATGCATGGTGAATGCATATTAAAGGTACCACATGGGCCATGTATCATATTCTTCGTTATTATTTCGAACAATTCTCGATCAATTGTTGGGTCTGGGATTTCAGCAGAAATAATATTATCGATTTCGTTTGGCTGAATTTTATCAACACACCAAATTAGAATATGAGCATGTGGCAATCCTCTTTTCTGCCATTCGATCGAATACATCCAGCAACGAACTAAGCCAAAAACATTAGATTTTACAATTAAATCCATCAGAGACATTAATTTCTGCTTAAATACGCATGCTGTGATGTCATGACGATCATTTTGCGATGTCCTGGCAATAAACATTTTTTAATTTCATTTCAAATAGGGTTACAAGTAAATGTGATGAATAAATAAGGACGACCATAATTGCGATCGTATGTCATAGCATCTTGTGAATTTTCATACATATGACGTGGGCTGCCGATATAAGTAGCTGGTAGAATTTTTAATCGCCCAAGATTAGTTGTAAAAATTATTTGTACAGTCTTATCTTCATAAATTTTCAAGCACCATTTATCAAACCATTCCTTAACATTCTCTGTGTATATCTGCACATTCGCAGTCGCATTATTTAGATTCTTGTCAGATGCTAAGAGGATTATGTCGTCAGCAAAGGTAGCAATTGTGGTATTCAGTTCTTTTGGAAGTGGTATATCTGAGGTAAATATGACATATAGCAGTGGTCCTAAAACACTCCCTTGAGGAACTCCAGCTGTTGTAAGATGAATAGACGAACACTCTTCATTATATTTGACGTAAAATAACGATCACTAAGATAACTTTCAACAATCAAATAGTAGTCAAGTGGCAGCATCGGCTTCAGTTTATGCAGCAGTTCTTTATGCCATACTTTGTCATATGCTTTTGCAACGTCTACGAATACAACAACGCAGTACCGCTTATATTCTATGTCTGTTTCAATTTTGTTTGTTATACGGTATATCTGTTGAATTGTTGAATGGCGTTTTCTGAAGCCGAATTGATGATTTGACTATCATGTAATAGTTTTTCAGCAACTTTAGAGATAATGGGAAGTAGGGTAATTGGTCTATACGACGAAGCAGTTGCAGCATCTTTTCCCTGCTTCGGTAGTGAAATAATTTCAGCAACTTTCCATACTTTGGGAAAAAATTTTAGTCGGAACATTGAGTTGAGAACATTCCTTAAGTAGTTATAACCTCAGTTAACCTAGTTAAAACCTAATTTCGGCATAGCTTACGCCTGGTTTAGCTACTGATCCATCCATATTTTTGGTCTGAAGTAATAATGGATCCTTTCTGCGTAGAGATGGAAACCTTTTAATTTTTATGGCTTTGCATATTTCACAGCCTTTGTAGTTTGCAGTATGATTTCCGCCACATAGGGCACAATTAATTTCAGCTGCGTTGGTTATTTTTTTTACATTCACTTGTTAGATGCTTTCCAGCGCATTTCACACATACTGGATCCCTTGTAAAGTACGACCTCTCACACATACTGGATCTCTTGTACAATGCGACTTCTCTTTTATGATGAGGTGCCTCAAAAACTACTATGCAATGTATTAATTTGTTAATGCTATAAATATATTTATTGTTAGTATTTGTTTCCAGGTCTATGCTAAACAGTGGTAGCGGTTTTTTTGTTGTCCGTTGAGTTATGTTAGCTATGTTTAAAACTTTGTGACCGTTTTCACCAAGCTCATTTTTAATTTCTTCTTGGTCTGCGGAGGGGTGCATATTGCGAAGAATGACTTTGAAACCTCTTTCATTTTTGGGTTTAAATGTGTACAGCTTCGTACCTTTTTGCTTTAGCATTTCGAATATTTTTGTGTATGTTTCCGAGTCATTCGATTGAACTCGTACTTCATTGATCAACTTGTCCACTGTGCGAGGGTTCAGCAAGTTCGTCATTGTTAACGGTCAAAGCTGATTTTTCTTTCTGAAGTAGTATCGCTCAACCAGTAGTTTGATAACTTACTTTGGCTTGGGTTTTTTGCTATTTTTTGCTTTTTGCTAGTGTTGGGCGTTCTTTTCGCTTTATCTGTCGTGGGTGAGGTTCTTGCTCTCTTTGGTAGGGATTGCAGTTGACTTACCTGCACGCCTTTTGGTGGAATTTGCACACAGGCAGAAGAACATGTTGATGTCGCAGTTGTAGTCTAGTATGTAGTTGTTGTACCGTATGTAGAGAAGGCAGATGTTGTTGTTGCTGACGAATTTGTTGTAGTTGTCGCACAATCCACTGCTATACTGCAGCAGGACATTATTGGAGGTATGCCATGTGCACTCCACCAAGAGTGGAGTGACTCGCTCATAGATCTCGTTCTCTGCCACGGGGAGAGCGCTGCACACTCATGGCTATTACCGACTATACTTTATTAGTTTTATAAAAATTTTATTTAATATTATTTTTGCTATATTTGAATCTTATTTATGTATGTATGTAAAATATCACGAAAAACAAAATTTGTTGGTGTTGTAACTCTAATAACTTACTATGGCCAGAGTCCACTGTGGCAACACCACACAACCAGGATTATTTTATTTCTTGTCTCTTTCAACTTTTAAATTGTCTATGTCTGTCTGTCTGTTTGTTTGTGCATTATAGGAAGTCAAACCCTTGGACCGATCTTCCTGAAACGTTCACACTATGTTACTGTGACTCTGGAAGGAATAGTAGGCTATATGAAATTTTGACTGGACAAAGGTGCGTGGCACCGCCCATATAACCCAAAAATTTAAATCGCCATATTTTGGGCATTTTTGACCTACGTCGATGATATTTGGTACATATGGTATTGGCATAATTAGGAATGCGTACAAGGAGAAAAGTGAGTGGGGCCACGCCCCATTTTAGGAAAATGAAAAATCGTATTATAGTCTTAACTACTGGAATAGTTTAAAAAAAATTGCTGGAAAACACAGCAATCCTTTATTTTTTAAACTTTGCCACCATTTTTTTTTTTACATTAAATTTTAATCAAATGAAAATAATTGCTGTATCTGTGAAAAAGGAAATTAAAGGACGCTGCGTACGAAGTATTCTTAAATAATATTTAATTAATTGTACAATATATTAATTAGTTTCATAAAATACTAGCTGAACCCGGTGGGCTTCGCTACCCCCCTCGTTATAAAATAAAATTAAAAGTATTTATTTATTTACAAAATTTATTTATTTAATTTTAATTTAATTATTGCAATGCTTTAGGATATACAATATTTTTAGTTTGCCCATCAGGAGCATACACATATAAATCGGTGGGTTTTCCTACACGCGAGCATGCAACATAAAGCTGTCCATGAGAGAAACATCGATTTGCTAAATTTAAGCCGCAAACTTGCAGAGATTGACCTTGAGCTTTGTTAACAGTCATCGCAAACGCTAAACGAACAGGAAACTGCAAACGTTTAAAATCGAATGGTATGTAATGTAATATAATGGCTGTTGGTATCATTGGAATGCGTGGCAAAAGTACATTTGTCCCTTTATATTTTCCTGTTATAATGGTCGTTTGTATTAAATTATTTCTCAGTTTTTTTACTGCAAGTCGAGTGCCATTGCAAAGCCGTCGTGGATCGATATTACGCGGTAAAACCAATCCAATTTTAAGTTGTAGCACATGTGGTGGAAAGCTTGGCACATCGAGTGAATTTAAGAACTCATCAGAATAATTAACGGCATCTTCTTCTCTCGTTACAGTATCGATGGACTTGTACGTTGCTGCAGTTTCATCGATTTTGTTCAAAATAGCACTGTTTATGGAATTAACATCAATGTTTTTGGCAGCAAGTAATGCTCGTTCACACAGCCATTCCTTGTTTTTAGAATTGCGTTCAATATTGGGAAATACACAATTGATTAACAGTGTCATTTTACAAAAGTCAGGTGGAAATGTAATGCAGTTTATTGTTGGATCCGATGGCATTCTTCCGTTTTGCAAATCCAGGAACTGCTTTGAAAATCGGGAAGCTGATGCATCGCGTTGTAGTTGGACACGCATATTTGTCGTTAATTTTAGAGTGCGAACGTGGTGCCAAAAAATGGATCTTTTCAGACATGCGTTAAGCTCATCAGCTGGGGTTGCACCTGGAATACATCGGTAGAGTTTGGCGAAAATCACCGGCTAACAAAATCAGTGCTCCCCCAAATAATTGCCTATTGCTTCTGAAATCCTTATCTTTAGAGCCCCTACTAAAGATTTTTTGTGTGCGATTGTCCATTCATCCCATACTATGATCGTACACGTTCGCAGCACTTTACCCATTGATGAATTTTTCTTTATATTGTATGTGTACGTCTCAGAGAATTGCAATTTCAGTGGTAATTTAAGTACCGAATGCGCTGTTCTGCCACCATCCAAAAGCGTTGCAGCAATGCCGGATGACGCAATGGCCAACGCATTATTGTTTTGGGATCGAACTTTAGCCAAAATCAACGAAATCAGAAACGGTTTTCCGGTTCCGCCCGGTGCATCTAAAAAATACAATCCACTTCTTTCATTTGAAATTGCTGTCATTAAAGTGTTATATGCCAAAAGTTGCTCCTGTTGTAAATTTGGTAGATTAACTTCGATAAATAACATTAATTCTTGTGGATTGTAATTCCTTTCTCGTCGCAGATCTTGATCAGATGCATCATCGCCAGATCGAATTGGACTAATCATACCAATTTGAATGAGAGTCTTGTTGTTGATTTGCAAACACTTGTCTTCCAGTAAGATCAAGCCTAATTATATGTAGCTTCAGAAAATTCAATAGTTTCGTCGTTTCTGGTAATTCTCTCTCTATGCAAAATGTCTTCACTCATATATGCTTTAAATGTATGCCAAAGTTCTTTCAGGTTGGATGGATAGCATGTTACCAATATAATCGCAAATAATGACCTTATCTGCCACAGATGATTGGTAACTGAAGCATCTGCAAGTGTTGTTTCCCAATGTGAATCGCACTCCAATAAAATAAGTTTTGGCATGCCTCTCGATAAGTTGTACATATTTGGCCATTAACTGTATGTAAGTTCTCGAACGAAGTTGGTCCACGAACATTTATTAGAAGTATTCGTAGATAGAAACATTCTGCATTCTGGGGATGAACAGTATACAGGCTTCCTAATGCATCAGTGGAATATAAATTTGGCCATCCTTCAACTGCTTTTCCTTGTTTGCGACACTGAAATTTTTTCGCTGATCCGTTCCATGTATAGTACGTTGGCATTTGAGCATACTGCAAAGTCTGAGCAAATAAATCATTTGTGCATAAATCAAAAAAAGAAGTTAACGTTGTAGCTGGAGGCGCGCTGCCCTTTCTTGTGCAGTTACTTCAGTGAAATAAACGCGTTATCCATTTCGAGGTGAACAGATAAATGAACAACAGCCGGATGGCGTTCATGAATGGGAAATCCTAAAATTCGTCAAACGGCTTCATTGCTGCTGATTTATCGCGCCATTTGATATTGTATAATTTCATCATTTGTTTTTGCAACGAAAACACTGCCATATCTGATCCCTTGGTAACGTATTTGCATATGTATTTAACAGATTTTACGGAATTGCAATACCTACATAAATATGAGCTTTGCACGTTTTTGAAAGCAATGGACAATAGGGTACTGTCCAACGATTATCAATATCAATATCATTGTTTCGTCCACCATCATCTGTTGATCTGCGACGATAAAGCGGATAGCCATCAATACCTGAGATTTTTTCTGTAAGCATTTGTCGTGGATACTTTTTCGTGCATTTTCCATCGGCCATGCATGGTGAATTTGGATTAATGATGGCCCATGTCGCATTTTTGGATACAATTTCATGCAATTGTGGATCAATATCAGGATCAGGTATTTCCGCAGAAATGACATCATCTATTTTGTCAGACGTAATTTTGTCGACCAACCAAATTAAAATGTGTGCATGTGGCAATCCACGTTTTTGCCATTCGACTGAATACATCCAGCATCGCGTTTCTCCAAAAACTTTTAGCTTAACAATGAGAGCCATTAATGATTTAAATTTTTGTTTAAACACACGTGCTGTAATGTCGTGTCGATGTGCAGATGTTTGCCCAGAAGACAATTCGGATACGATTTCCTCCCACTTCGGATTACATGTGAATGTAATGAACAGATCTGGCCGGCCGTATGATCGCACATATGTCATTGCGTCTTGTGTAAATTTTTGCATATGACGTGGGCTTCCTCTGAATGTTTCTGGCAGTATAATAGGTTGCCCTAGTTCATTGGGATTGAAGTCACTCTGATCGTTCATTGCATCACGAAGATGAATATAATCATCTACTCGAAGTATCGCTTGATGATATCGTATGTATACCAAACGTTCCGTTTCGATTTTGGCGTAGATGTCGACAATAAACTGGTAAAACAACCCACGACAATTTAGAACATGATTGTTAGTGTGTTGACGAATCATTAGACGATATGAGTAAAAATTCATCGCACTCACTTTTTTGCTAATTGTTTTATCTAATATATATAAGAAATATAAATTTCACATAAATTTATTATTTTTTATGTTACGTGCGACAAACGTTTATAAAATAAATCTTAACTTACGGGTTGCTTGATTGATTTGACGAATTTCAAAGTGATATCCATCTTCTCCATATGGAAAAATAATAGGATACTGAAGCGCGTCATATGAGCGATGCGTTTCAGATATTCTGACGGCTAATAACGTACGCAGCGTCCTTTTCTTTCGTTTTTCACAGATACAGCAATTATTTTCATTTGATTAAAATTTAATATAAAAAAAAAAAATGGAGGCAAAGTTTCAAAAAATATCGGATTGCTGTGTTTTCCAGCAATTTTATTGTAACTATTCCAGTAGTTAAGACTATAATACGATTTTTATTTTTCCTAAAAAGTTTCGTGGTCCCACCCACTTTTCTCCTGGTACGTATTCCTTATTATGCCACTACCATATATACCAAATATCATCAACGTAGGTCAAAAAATGCCCAAAATATGGCGATTTAAATTTTTGGGTTATATGGGCGGTGCCACGCACCTTTGTCCAATCAAAACTTCATATAGCCTATTATTCCTTCCAGAGTCACAGGAACATGCTGTGCAACTTTCAGCAAGATCGGTCCAAGGGTTTGGCCTCCTATAAAGAACAAACAAACAGACAGACAGACATTCATTTTTATATATATAGATAAGATCAATATTGCCAATTCTAGATCAAGATCTTAAGTTTTTACAAATTTATTTCATGGGACAAGCAGATGATAACGACCAAGTGCAACAGCGTCAGCTCTACAGTCCAGGTACAAAACTGCGAATAGTAGCCGGTTTCAGCGAAAAAATTTCAGTGTCGCAAACAAGGAAAAGCAGTTGAAGGATGGCCAAATTTATATTCCACTGATGCATTAGGAAGCCTGTATACTGTTCATCCCCAGAATGCAGAATGTTTCTATCTACGAATACTTCTAATAAATGTTCGTGGACCAACTTCGTTCGAGAACTTACATACAGTTAATGGCCAAATATGTACAACTTATCGAGAGGCATGCCAAAACTTATTTTATTGGAGTGCGATTCACATTGGGAAACAACACTTGCAGATGGTTCAGTTACCAATCATCCGTGGCAGATAAGGTCATTATTTGCGGTTATATTGGTAACATGCTATCCATCCAACCCGAAAGAACTTTGGCATACATTTAAAGCATATATGAGTGAAGACATTTTGCATAGAGAGAGAATTACCAGAAACGACGAAACTATTGAATTTTCTGAAGCTACATATAATTAGGCTTGATCTTACTGGAAGACAAGTGTTTGCAAATCAACAACAAGACTCTCATTCAAATTGGTATGATTAGTCCAATTCGATCTGGCGATGATGCATCTGATCAAGATCTGCGACGAGAAAGGAATTACAATCCACAAGAATTAATGTTATTTATCGAAGTTAATCTACCAAATTTACAACAGGAGCAACTTTTGGCATATAACACTTTAATGACAGCAATTTCAAATGAAAGAAGTGGATTGTATTTTTTAGATGCACCGGGCGGAACCGGAAAACCGTTTCTGATTTCGTTGATTTTGGCTAAAGTTCGATCCCAAAACAATAATGCGTTGGTCATTGCGTCATCCGGCATTGCTGCAACGCTTTTGGATGGTGGCAGAACAGCGCATTCGGTACTTAAATTACCACTGAAATTGCAATTCTCTGAGACGTACACATACAATGTAAAGAAAAATTCATCAATGGGTAAAGTGCTGCGAACGTGTACGATCATAGTATCGGATGAATGCACAATGGCACACAAAAAATCTTTAGTAGGGGCAATTATTTGGGGGAGCACTGATTTTGTTAGCTGGTGATTTTCGCCAAACTCTACCGATGTATTCCAGGTGCAACCCCAGCTGATGAGCTTAACGCATGTCTGAAAAGATCCATTTTTTGGCACCACGTTCGCACTCTAAAATTAACGACAAATATGCGTGTCCAACTACAACGCGATGCATCAGCTTCCCGATTTTCAAAGCAGTTGCTGGATTTGGGAAACGGAAGAATGCCATCGGATCCAACAATAAACTGCATTACATTTCCACCTGACTTTTGTAAAATGACACTGTCCATTGAAGAATTAATCAATTGCGTATTTCCCAATATTGAACGCAATTTTAAAAACAAGGAATGGCTGTGTGGACGAGCATTACTTGCTGCCAAAAACATTGATGTTAGTTCCATAAACAGTGCTATTTTGAACAAAATCGATTAAACTGCAGCAACGTACAAGTCCATCGATACTGTAACGAGAGAAGAAGATGCCGTTAATTATCCTGTTGAGTTCTTAAATTCACTCGATGTGCCAGGTTTTCCACCACATGTGCACCAACTTAAAATTGGAGTGCAATTTGTTTTACCGCGTAATATCGATCCACCACGGCATTGCAACGGCAGTAAACTTGCAGTAAAGAAACTGAGAAATAATTTAATAGAAGTGACCATTATAACAGGAAAATATAAAGGGACACATGTACTTTTGTCACGCATTCCAATGATACCAACAGCCATTATATTACATTACATACCATTCGATTTTAAACGTTTGCAGTTTCCTGTTCGGTTAGCGTTTCCGATGACTGTTAACAAAGCTCAAGGTCAATCTCTGCAAGATTGCGGCTTAAATTTAGCAAATCGATGTTTCTCGCATGGACAGCTTTATAAGTAGGAAAACCCACCGATGGGCAAACTAAAAATATTGTATATCCTAAAGCATTGCAATAATTAAATTAAAATTAAATAAATAAATTTTTGTAAATAAATAAATACTTTTAATTTTATTTTATAACGAGGGGGGTAGCGAAGCACACCGGGTTCAGCTAGTATATGTATATAACCGTTTCTTTGTTGGTTTGATTGTTTATTTATCACTTTTGATAGATTTCAAATTATGTAGTTATTATAAGTATTTAGATTATCTAAACAGAACTAGGCACTTTCTTGAAAACTTGCACTTTCGTTTAGCGTCCCTTTTGCGGGTTTTGTAAAATTAGTTATTTGGTTTTAAACAACGATAAATGTCACAAGGGCGGAGCTCGTGTGATTACACGTCCGTTTAGTTACACGACCGTCTTGAGATTGTAAGGTAATGTGGACAAATCCTCTTTGTATTTGGCATTTCGGTCCCTTCGCAAGTCGCTACCTACTATACTATTCTATACTATATATACTAATATATGTATAAATGTATGAGTTAGCAACACACGTGTTGCATATCGTTGGCGACGTGCGCTTGCGTAGCGGTACAAAGGATGGTACGAAATATGCTGCCATCCGCTGCGCAGGGGCACGGTAGACGGTGCTGGTTCTCGGTACGCGAGTAAATGATAGCAAAGAGCATTGGCGACAATTCTTGCGCAGCATTCGAAAGTATTGGACAAAAACTGTCCAACAGAGTCCGCGGCACAGCCGCTATGCGTAGTTACGGTAGACGGTGATGGTTCTCGGTGCCGGAGGAATTGGTAAGACATGTGTTGTATGTTGGTGCCGCCAAGCCCAGCCGTAAAACGCTGTCACGCAATGCCGCCTCGAAGCGCTGTCACCATGCGATTGAAGAACCCGAGTACAAGAGCTCGGAACTTTAAATTGACAAGAGCTCGAAGGAGAAGGACTATTAGAATAATAAAATAATATTAAAATAAATTAAATATTTCTATTATTAAAGATTTTTATAATTTTAGATAGATTTAGGATATACTTAACTTATGTAAGTTCCTGCTCAGATTTAATGCGAGGGGATTCACTTTTCTTCAGATCTGATATTTTTAAGCAACAATGCAAAGGAATAACATTTCTTGTTGTGTGTGTACAAAGCAATACGCAGCGCTTTCCAAGCTTGAAGCTTTGGTAGAAGTGCGAAACCTTTGCAAATATGTAAGCTTCCTTTAAGCGGGCTGCAATTTTGTGAGTTGGGGATCTCTGGTTTAAAAGTGGCCTAACTTGCAATTGAAGAATATTTTCAACTTGCAATTGAAAATTGTTAATCACCAAGTTTGATACTGCTTGCGTTTTCTGTTCCCCTGGTATGAGTGGCGAACATGCTCAATAGAAATAATACTTTTTTATTTATTATTATTGTTATTATTATTATTATAATACAACAAAATCAAATAAATTCTCCATTTTTAATCACACATATTCAAGTTATGGTCACTGTTATGTAGAGACCAAAAAAATAGACACTCAATTACTCTGTTTGACTTCAACTGAAGACATAATTTTATTTTCTGTTATTTATAGTTTACATTTCATTACTTAGCTTAATAATATTCGCTTATTGTTATTTTGACATATTTCTTAATAAGTTCCAATTTGATTACTTAGCTTAATAATATTTGCTAATTGTTATTTTAACATATTTCTTAATACGTTCCAATTTGATTACTTAGCTTAATAATATTTAAATGTTGGAATTAAAATATTGCTGAGTAAGTTTGCTTGGTGTTATTGAAATTACATATTGATTAATAAGCAAACGCGACTTAACAAGAACGAAGTGAATATAAATTTAGGCCAACTTAGTCTACCTGTCAACAATATTTGGCTGGCTTGTGACTAACAGTGGGCTTAACTATTTGGCTGGCTTGTGGCTAACAGTGGGCTTAACTTCCCCCTTCTTAAGAATCTGTGTCTCGCAGATTAGTTGTTTATCTTTATTGGTTCTATGAACTGAAGATTTACACTTTTTTTGTTATTACATTTTGGAAAAAAATACCAAATAGAAAGAATTACACAGGCTACTAAAAGTATTGCAACGCTAGAACTAATAGTTATAGTTTGAAATGAAATTCTGTCTAGTTGTTTTACATTGTCTAGGTGGAGTTTGTGAAGGTACTGCAGATCTATTGTTATGTCTTTTTCGGTCAAATTGTTTTGTAGCACCGGAGGTAAAATTTGATGGAAAATCGTCTGGTAGTTTATTGTTTCATTCAAAAAATTTATAATTACTGTTCCGTTTATCTTCTGCGTAATGTTTCTGTAAGTAAGATTTCCTATATAATTGGTTGTAAATATTGTACCATCTTGTAGGAGTTCAATAATAGGCTGATTTTGATATTGATAAGTGCATAGAGCTTTTTCCCCGTTTAAGACCTGAGAGGTACAGTGATTAGGTTCTAATTTTTTAGCTCAGTTTCTTTACAAACTTTCACGTCCTCAATTACAGAACATTGGCCTATAACACCAAACTTGTTTTGCTGAGATACAAAAAGATTTGAAAATTCAGAATGAATCCGTTTATTATTTTTAACGGTAGGTCTTATTAAAATATCGTTAAAAAGTGTATCCTCAGTCTTTGGTATAGACAGTACGTACAAGAGGAGCGACTCCTTAACCACCATTATGGGTTCTGCATATTCTATAGCTTGAATTTCATTTCTAAACGGAAGCGTTTCCGTCTGAGATACAATGGTAGATATTTCTACTCTGTCTAATAAGCTAGAGTGTACAATTCCTCTTTTTGCCAATTGCACTGCCATTACAATTTGTTCTATCTCGTCTTTCAAAATTTGCAGCTTGTTAAAGAGATATTGTTCAAACTTTGCTGTGTCGTCGATGTCTACCTTGTTACTTATTCTATTGTAGTTTTCTAAGATATTGTTAGTGGTTTTCATTAAGTGGCTATTAATATTGTATTGTTTGTTATTGTTGTCAGTTAAATCGTTGTTTTTCCTGATAATGTTGTCCCAATCAGTGGCATCTGGGTTGCCTGCTAACCATTTCCAGGCAGAGCCAATCCAATTGATTGATCTTTTAGTCTTTTTAGTGTTACGCACACGTAATTGGTTTAACAATTTGTCGATGTTAACAATCTGGTGTTCCAGCTGTAGCGCTAGAGTTCCAGTCTTCCGAATTTCGTGTTGCACGGTTGGTCTAATGCTGTTTAAGAGATGGTCGTAGTCATCTAAATTGATTACATGAATAATTTTAAAAGTTCCTTTGAAAATTTTCCGTGCCCTATTTTGATTGCAACAAGAGGGTTGTTATACTCGTATTTATTGACTGAGGCCTGTGTCCAGTGAAGAATCGTTCTGAAAAACATGTTAAGTTTTTATGTGTGATTTGTGAATATTTTTTCCGGTAGTAGTAGTTATAGTTACTGTATTATTTTTAGCTACAGTTTCTTTTTCATATAATGGCTTATTTTTTCCTTTTATTTGCTTATTTCTTTTAAAAATGTTCTCGCCTGGATTTAATTCTTTGGGTTTTGATCTTTTTCGGTTATGCCTATGTAGATTTCTCTGTTGATTTCGGGCTATTTCATTTTTAAGGTCTGAATTCACTATGTCTTTAAAGTTAACTAAGTCCTGATAATTTATCCTTTGTGTTCTGTTAAAAAAAATGTCTGCTGGCTTATTCTTAGTCACTGAATGTACAGTGTTATTATACCTATCTACCGCAACAGTTATGACTTCTTTTAAAGAAAATTCGGGGTATTACTGTACAAGACATCTTATTATTTCGAGAATCGTGGAATGGACTCTTTCCACCGCACCATTTACCTCGCTTTTTTGTGGTGGTGCAAGATAAATTGTTATTCCGAGTCCTTCTAAATAGTTTAGCACGATTGGACTTATGAAACTACTTTCATTATCCATAACTAGGAATTTTGGGACTGTAAAATAATGGATTAGTTTGATTAATTTGTCTCTTACGTGTAATACAGATTTGTTTTTTATTCGAAAAAATTTAGTAAATTTTGAAAACTTATCTATTGCTGTAATAAATTTTTCCCCTTTTATTTCTATGATATCAATATGTCGAATTTCAGAAGGAAAGGATGGAATGGGGGTTGGCTGGAATTCGGGTTTTGGAGGGTGGCGGTCATACTTGTTTGACGAGCAAATTTCGCAGGTTTTTGTATAATCCTTAATTAGTTTAGCCATCTTCGGAAACTAGTAGTTTTCTAAAATTTGTTGTTTGTTTTCCTTTGGGTTTCGATGGGCACGTTTGTGTTCATCTTGAATTATTTTCCATTTGATTTCTTCATCTGTAATGTCAGTAACAACTCTCTGAGTTATTCTTGCTTTAAATTTCGAAAAGTTTTCTTTAAAGATTCCTTGAAACAGGGGAAGGTGTTTTTCTTGTATTTTAATCCCGTTTATTATGTTTGGGTTCAATTTTTCCCTCAATATTCTTGTTAGAATATCGTTACTTAATTCAGGTACCCGTACGAAATGTCTGTGGAGACCGGCGTGTGGATTTTCATAACAGCTCATTTCATCCCCCTCTGATAGTAACAGCTGGTTTTTAAATACAGTTATTGGTGTTTCGACATGTGATATGAGGTCAGTACTGTCTTCATCTGCGCTATGTTGGGAGTTGGATGATGATGTTAAAGTATTTACTTCCGCTGATGGTAGTCTCGAAAGTGCATCTGCTACTAAGTTGGTTTTCCCTGGTTTATAGATTAGCTGGTAGTTAAATTCTTCAATTCTCGCCTTCCATCTCTTGAGTTTTGCATTCTTGTTTCTGTTGCTGAGAGCAAATGTAAGCGGCTGATGGTCTGTCAGAATTTTAATTTCTTTAGCTCCATATAGGTACGTCCTGAGCTTGTAAAGGCTCCATACAATGGCTAACAGCTCTTTCTCAATCGTGGAATAGTTTTCCTCCGTTCGATTGAGTGATCTCGAAATAAACGTGATTAGTTTATCCTTTCCGATTTCACCCTGCGTGAGCACTGCTCCAATTGCGTAGTTTGAAGCGTCCGTTGTAAGGACGAACGTTTTTTGAAAATCGGGAAATATTAGAACATCAGATGACATGAGCATTTATTTCAGGTTTTTGAACGAATTTAAAGCGTCTTGATCAAGATCGACTTCTACCTTACGCGATCGCCTTACTTTAATCTGTGCATTTTCACCTCGGGTTAAGTTAGTAAGAGGTTTTGCAATTTTCGCAAAATCCTTTATAAATTTCCTATAATACGATGCAAGACCTAAAAAGCTCTTGAGTTCCTTTAAATTCTTGGGAATGGGCATTTCTTGTATCGCTTGTATTTTCCTTGGATCGGGTCGAATACCCTCTCTTGTGATCAAATATCCTAAAAATTCGACATCCCTACACAAAAATTTAGATTTACTCAAGTTAACTTTCAAATTTGCTTCGTTCAGGAGAGAAAATACTTTGCTTATGTTTTCAAGGTGCTCATGTTTAGTTTTGCCGAATATAATGATATCGTCGATGTATACATAGCAACATTTGCCTATGAGTGGGTTTAAAACATCGTTAATCATTCTTTGGAAAATGGCTGGGGCGTTCCTAAGCCCAAAAGGCAGCCTAGAAAACTCGTATTTTCCGTTAGCGGTAGAAAATGCGGTTTTTTCTATATCACGGTCCTTCATCTTAATTTGATGAAAACCGGATGTAAGATCTAATGTAGTAAAAAATTCAGCATCACCCAAGCTAGCGAGAGTAATGTCTGGGATTGGATATGCATCGGGCATTGTTATGGCATTTAACCTTTTGAAATCTATAACAAGTCTATATTGCTTCTCCCCTGCCGCATTTTCCTTTTTAGGAACAATCCAGAGTGGAGAGTTATAAGGGCTTTGGGAGGGTCTTATTATAGCATCTTTTAACATTTGTGAAACTTGTTTTTCTACTTCAGATCTTAAGTGTGTCGGGTAAGCATAGGATTTTGTGTAAACTGGTTCATCAGTCGTGGTCCTGATTTCCGCTCTAACTTTTGTGTCTATGGTTCCACTGTCGCAGAATGGTCCAAAAAGATAGTTGTATTTTTCAATTATATTACGAAGGTCAGGGTCTTCAGGCATTTGCTCTACGTTGTTTACTTGATTAGAATTTTTTGCTTTTAATTTAAGTTTGATTTTCGAGCATAACTGCAATATCTGGTTTTTCCTGTCGATAACTGCCTCTAATTCGCGAAGGGAGTCATCGCCGATTATACCATCAAATGATGTTAATCCAGGTAGAATAAAAAAATCGAGATTGTTGTTGACTCCGACACTTTTGAAGAATGGTCCTGTTACTTTCCTTGTGATTGTTAGTTGTCCTGCTGCCGACTGGATTTTGAATGGATTTTTAATTGGTCTTGAATTAAAGCCTAATTCTTCGCATATAAAATTTTTATTAGCTCCTGTGTCAATTAGAAATTTGTATGGGTGGCCAGTTTAGGAAAAATATTCTAGGTATGGTACGCTAGAGAGGCTTCTGTTGTAAAATTTACTTCCTCTGGGTTAAATGTTTCGTCTTCGTCAGCTTCGTCTTCAAAGTTTTCAAGATATTCTTCTTCATTTTCTGCTGTCTCTAGATTAAACATTCTTTGTTGTTTTCGAGGCAGGTTTGAAGACTCATTTGACTTTCTCACGATTGGATTAGGTCTGTTCATGTAATTAATTCTGTGTGATTTAAGTGTAGGATCCACTTCTATAGGAACGGGAGGTTTGGGTTGAACTGGTCTTGGAGGTGGTTTATAATTTTCAAATGGTGTATGGTCAGTTCGTCAATAATTGTAAATCTGATTTCGGTCCTGTGTAGCTATTTGTCTTGGTGCAGGTCTGGGTTTAAATTGGGGTGAATACATTTGGTTAATAGGCGAAGATATTGAATTTTTAAAATTATTTGGGTGAATAGAGAGGTTTCTAAAATTATAATTTTGTATTTCGAGACCTGAACTATAAGCTTCTGGCAGATTTTCACACTAGCATAAAACTCGTCCATGGAATAGTTGCCTTGTCTCATCAGGTTTAATTCATGCTCAAGTGTACGCAGATCGCGTTTATCAGCGTAATGCAAGGACAAACACTTTTTGATGTTCAGCCAATTGTCATCAAATATGTTGTAAGATATGAGGGCACTGTCTGCCGCTCCTCTTATCTTTTGCCTAATGTGTTGTAAAATTGATCTATAGATCGGTTTTTGTCTTACTACCTCGTAATCTTTTAAAATAGATTCGACGCTATGAACCCAAGAAATATAGTGGATTGGGTTCCCCTCAAATATTTGGAGATCTCTAACGCAGTCTGGTAGTTTTTTTATTTCATTTAATTCCTGCTCATTCCTAGGGGCTGATAAATCGCTCTCGAGAGTTCGAGGTGGGGAAACTCTACCTTCTAATTGTTGAATTCTAGTGTTTAATGCCCTTATCTGTTCTGTTTGGTTATTGGATGATTCTACAAAGTGGTGGAATACTTCCTTCTAACTGCTGAATTCTGTTGCCTAAGGTTTTTACTTGTTCTATCTGGGCGTTAAGTGCACCAGTTAGTTGAATTATACTTTCTTTCAACCACTCATTTGTGTTATCGCCAGGTGCCATGTTGTTTTACAATAATATTTGTTTTTGATTAGAAGATTATACAGAAAGATAATTACAAAATTGCATTTTATTTCAAGTCTTTTTTATGTATGTTTCAAGATTTTCACTTATAAAATTTGTTCACCTCTTGTAGTGGAATAGAGATTTTTACCTTTAATTTTTTTATATTCTGTTTTATTTTTCTAAGATAAGATTTTTCCTTCTTTTTTTCAGTTTTGAAAAATGTTCTATTTTAAAATGATTTCTTAAACCAGATTAATTTCGTTTTAATTTGAGAAAGATAAAAAAAATTTTTTCTAGATTAATATTTTCTAAATATTTTCATTTAACAAAATGCCTTCAATATTTCTTCTTTTTTTTTTTCTAACATTAGTTTCCTTTTTAGAAAATTTATCAAGGCAGATAAAAAAAAAAATTATTTCTCACAATTTTTGGGATAATTCTGTCTTGTTTAATAGCTTATTAAAAACGGTTTAGTGTTCTTATAATAATTTAAGATAAAAAAAATCTTACAGCATTATAACAGCAGACTTCATGACTCGTTCGGATAGTCCGTAGATTTCCCTTTTGGCATAAATTAATTGCTTACTCCGGTACGGTTGCTGTTACTGTTGAGTTTTTTGGTGAGTTGAGTCGGATGAGTCTTCTGGATGGTTCCTTTGGATGTTTCCTTATATTTTTCCTTGCTGGTTCTGCAGGTTTTTATAGGTGGATTATCCTTTTTTCACAACACTATCAGTTGAATGCCTTGCCGGATTTTTAGGCTTTTTTGTTAAGTTTCCTAGTACAACACTATTTTACAGAGTCTTTGCGGACTTTGTACCAGTTACTTTTTATTAAGTCTTTTAGGATTTCTTGTACGACACTATTTTTTTAGAGTCTTTGTGGACTTGTTCAAGTAAATTCACTAATATATTAGACTTAAGCTGCTCGGGCGCCAGTTATGGTCACTGTTATGTAGAGACCAAAAAAATAGACACTCAATTACTCTGTTTGACTTCAACTGAAGACATAATTTTATTTTCTGTTATTTATAGTTTACATTTCATTACTTAGCTTAATAATATTCTCTTATTGTTATTTTGACATATTTCTTAATAAGTTCCAATTTGATTACTTAGCTTAATAATATTTGCTAATTGTTATTTTAACATATTTCTTAATACGTTCCAATTTGATTACTTAGCTTAATAATATTTAAATGTTGGAATTAAAATATTGCTGAGTAAGTTTGCTTGGTGTTATTGAAATTACATATTGATTAATAAGCAAACGCGACTTAACAAGAACGAAGTGAATATAAATTTAGGCCAACTTAGTCTACCTGTCAACAATATTTGGCTGGCTTGTGACTAACAGTGGGCTTAACTATTTGGCTGGCTTGTGGCTAACAGTGGGCTTAACTTTCATGTACGTATAAAATTGGGAAAGTGTTTGATTTCATTAAATAGAGTGTGTTCTTTATATGTGTATCCGAAATTAAAAGAACACGTCCGTTCAATTCAATAGCTTTAATGCAAGTAAGAGAAAATAGAGTACATACAAATATATTCTGTTGCTTAGTCTAAATATAATCAGAATATCGTAATATACCTTATATAATTGCAAAGTAGGTAGGGTTGCATTTGTTAGTATTCTGACAAACTCCACCTCAACACGTCTACTTTCATTTTGAATACATTGCATATGAGGTTGAGGAAAGATTAAATCAAATGTTAAGTCAAATGTTAGGTTTTTACAATAAATTTCAATTTGATATCATTACATAGTTTTAATGACGTTCCTTAGGTAAACTTTTAATCAAAATATAAGCCACATTATCGGGAGGTGGGACGTAGTATATCCATCTCGTTGTTCATAAATTTGTCTCGCAGGTAGCGGTACCGAATGTCTTGTTTACTTCGCTTGGTTACCTTTGGATTTTTAACTGCAAATTAAGCGCTCTGATTGTCACAAAAAACTATTGTAGCTTCGCTCACCAGGTCTCGAAATCTTATTTCCAGCAATAAACTTCGGTGGAATGTCACCTCTCTAACTCACAGCACATAGCGACATATTCTGCCTCCATCGTATTGAGAGCCACGATACTTTCCTTTTTGAATTCCCATGCTACTAAATTTTCACCCATCGATACAGTGAACCCACTATATGATCTACGGTCAGTGGTGTCAAAGCCCAATCCGCATCTGTAAAACAAATTAAACTATTGCAGTTAGCGTTATAAGTTAACACACCTTTGGGTCTGGCTCGAAGATACCTGAGCACTCGTTTCGCTGCCATAAAATGTTCTCTATGCGGATGTGAGTTAAATTGCGCTAATTTTGCTATAACATATGCTGTGTCTGGCCTCGACACTTTCGCTAAATAGGTAAGGCTTCCGATGAGCGACTGATATTGAAAACTTTCACATCCGGAACATTTCGAAGGGTCAGTGCATTTCTCTAATACTGTGCCACTGGCGAAAGGGGTAGACGCGCCTTTACAATCTTGCATATTCCATTTTGTCAAAAGTTATGTTGTGTACCGGTGTTGATGAATTATCATTTCACCTCTTCGTCCTTGCCTCTCAGTCTCCATGCCTAAATAATAGTTAATAGGACCTTTATTCACCACTTTGATTTTTTCTTCCAGCTTTGTGATTATTTTTTGTATCATTTCATCTGTTGTGCAAGCTAATATAATATCATCGACATCCACACACATGATGTTAATCTGTTCATCGGTCTTCAAAATGTAAATATAGTTGTCTGACTTGCTTCGATAGAAACCAATGTTGCAAAGGATTTCATTTAATTTATCATTCCAATTTCTGCCGGCTAGTTTTAGTCCATACAAGGCTTTGTTTAATTTGCATACGTAATTTTGTTTATCTTTGTCCACGAATCCCTCCGGTTGACGCATATACACTTCTTCTTTAAGATTTCCATTTAAATATGCTGAAATCACATCAATGTGATACACCAAAAGCTCATACTTCACCGCTATTGACAATATCATCCTAATCGACGTATGTCTTACGACAGGCGCATAAGTAATATATGTCCACTTGGGTGTGCAAATTATATGTCCTACCTAGGTGTGCTAATTATATGTCCCACTTGGGTGTGTGTCAATTATATGTGAGAAATCTATACATTTATTCGATATGAATGTTGGAATTAATTTAAACAACTTACTTGGAATTCATTTAGACAATTTAGTTGGAATTACTTTGAACAGAATTTTTGTAAATTTCAAAATTCTATCATTGCTAATTCATTTGGGTGTGCTAATTATAAGTTGTAACGACACAATTTTCCGCCGGGGTAATCAGGTACCGTATACAGAATTTATACCCAGAAACCTCAAGGATCCTTGAAGTTCTTCGTGGGTTCTTGAAAGTCCTTAATCGCAACAAGTCCTTGGATTATCCTTGAATATTATTTAGTCCTGCACTTGGATTTTCCTTGGATATTATTTAGTCCTTATTCGCAACAAGTCCTTGCATTATCCTTGGCTATTATTTAGTCCTGCACTTGGGTTATCCTTGGATATCATTTAGTCCTGCAACGCACTTTCCAGAGCTGAGGGAAAAACTCAGCAACTTTCAGGGGTCGTATACAGAAATTATTAATAAGAGGGTCCTGCGAGTTAAGTTCACTCGGTGTCTTTGTTTAAAATACCGATTGTGGAGTGTTTTTTTATATTTTCCGCTCTCTATTCTTGCCAATCCCCTCACTACTGCGCGTTTAATCGACTTTATAGCTTTCTTTCGCCTACTAGAGTTTTTTACAGATTTTTGTGTGAGTGAAATTTGTCAGTTGGCAAATTTCATCTTCACAAGTTGGAATTAATTTGAACAGTATTTTTGTAAATTTCAAAATTCTATCATTGGTAATTTATTTGGGTGTGCTAATTATAAGTCCCAACTAGGTGTGCTCATTATATGTCCCACTTGCGTGTGTGTCAATTACATGTGAGAAATCTATACATTTATTCGATATGAATGTTGGAATTAATTTAAACAACTTACTTGGAATTAATTTAGACAATTTAGTTGGAATTAATTTGAACAGTATTTTTGTAAATTTCAAAATTCTATCATTGCTAATTCATTTGGGTGTGCTAATTATAAGTCCCACCTAGGTGTGCAGATTATATGTCCTACCTAGGTGTGCTAATTATATGTCCCACTTGGGTGTGTGTCAATTATATGTGAGAAATCTATACATTTATTCGATATGAATGTCGGAATTAATTTAAACAACTTAGTTGGAATTAATTTTGACAATTTAGTTGGATTTAATTTGAACAGTATTTTTGTAAATTTCTAAATTCTATCATTGCTAAATCATTTGGGTGTGCTAATTATAAGTCCCACCTTGGTGTGCTAATTATATGTCCCACTTGGGTGTGATAATTATATGTCCCACTTGGGTGTGTGTCAATTATATGTGAGACATCTATACATTTATTCGATATGAATGTTGGAATTAATTTAAACAACTTACTTGGAATTAATTTAAACAATTTAGTTGGAATTAATTTGAACAGTATTTTTGTAAATTTCAAAATTCTATCATTGGTAATTCATTTGGGTGTGCTAATTATAAGTCCCACCTAGGTTTGCTAATTATATGTCCTACCTGGGTGTGTGTCAATTATATGTGAGAAATCTTTACATTTACTCGATATGAATGTTGGAATTAATTTGA
Source organism: Clusia tigrina (assembly GCA_920105625.2). Taxonomy (NCBI): domain Eukaryota; kingdom Metazoa; phylum Arthropoda; class Insecta; order Diptera; family Clusiidae; genus Clusia; species Clusia tigrina. The sequence continues at coordinate 1,657,244 of CAKKTE020000572.1, forward strand.
ACAACTTACTTGGAATTAATTTAGACAATATAGTTGGAATTAATTTGAACAGTATTTTTGTAAATTTCAAAATTCTATCATTGCTAATTCAATTGGGAGTGCTAATTATAAGTCCCAACTAGGTGTGCTAATTATATGTCCACTTGGGTGTGCAAATTATATGTCCTACCTATGTGTGCTAATTATTCAAATGTGTGTGTGCTAATTATTCAAAATTCTATCATTGCTAATTCATTTGGGTGTGCTAATTATAAGTCCCACCTAGGTTTGCTAATTATATGTCCTACCTGGGTGTGTGTCAATTATATGTGAGAAATCTTTACATTTAATCGATATGAATGTTGGAATTAATTTGAACAACTTACTTGGAATTAATTTAGACAATATAGTTGGAATTAATTTGAACAGTATTTTTGTAAATTTCAAAATTCTATCATTGCTAATTCAATTGGGAGTGCTAATTATAAGTCCCAAATAGGTGTGCTAATTATATGTCCACTTGGGTGTGCAAATTATATGTCCTACCTATGTGTGCTAATTATTCAAATGTGTGTGTGCTAATTATTCAAAATTCTATCATTGCTAATTCATTTGGGTGTGCTAATTATAAGTCCCACCTAGGTTTGCTAATTATATGTCCTACCTGGGTGTGTGTCAATTATATGTGAGAAATCTTTACATTTAATCGATATGAATGTTGGAATTAATTTGAACAACTTACTTGGAATTAATTTAGACAATATAGTTGGAATTAATTTGAACAGTATTTTTGTAAATTTCAAAATTCTATCATTGCTAATTCAATTGGGAGTGCTAATTATAAGTCCCAAATAGGTGTGCTAATTATATGTCCACTTGGGTGTGCAAATTATATGTCCTACCTATGTGTGCTAATTATATGTCCCACTTGGGTGTGATAATTATATGTCCCACTGGTTGTGTGTCAATTATATGTGAGAAATCTATACATTTATTCGATATGAATGTTGGAATTAATTTAAACAACTTACTTGGAATTAATTTAGAGAATTTAGTTGGAATTAATTTGAACAGTATTTTTGTAAATTTCAAAATTCTATCATTGGTAATTCATTTGGGTGTGCTAAATATAAGTCCCACCTAGGTGTGCTAATTATATGTCCACTTGGGTGTGCAAATTATATGTCCCACTTGGGTGTGTGTCAATTATATGTGAGAAATCTATACATTTATTCGATAAGAATGTTGGAATTAATTTAAACAACTTACTTGGCATTAATTTAGACAATTTAGTTGGAATTAATTTGAACAGTATTTTTGTAAATTTCATAATTCTATCATTGCTACATCATTTGGGTGTGCTAATTATACGTCCCACCTAGGTGTGCTAAGTATATGTCCTACCTAGGTGTGCTAATTATATGTCCCACCTGGGTGTGTGTGAATTATATGTGAGAAATCTGTACATTTATTCGATATGAATGTTGGAATTAATTTAAACAACTTACTTAGAATTAATTTAGACAATATAGTTGGAATTAATTTGAGCAGCATTTTTGTAAATTTCACAAATTTATCATTGCGAATTCATTTGGGTGTACTAATTATAAGTCCCAACTAGGTTTGCTAATTATATGTCCACTTGGGTGTGCAAATTATATGTCCTACCTATGTGTGCTAATTATATGTCCCACTTGGGTGTGATAATTATATGTCCCAGTTGGGTGTGTGTCAATTATATGTGAGAAATCTATACATTTATTCGATATGAATGTTGGAATTAATTTAAACAACTTACTTGGAATTAATTTAGACAATTTAGTTGGAATTAATTTGAACAGTATTATTGTAAATTTCAAAATTCTATCATTGGTAATTCATTTGGGTGTGCTAATTATAAGTCCCACCTAGGTTTGCTAATTATATGTCCTACCTGGGTGTGCTAATTATATGTCCCACTTGGGTGTGTGTCAATTATATGTGAGAAATCTATACATTTGTTCGATATGAATGTTGGAATTAATTTAAACAACTTACTTAGAATTAATTGAGACAATTTAGTTGGAATTAATTTGAGCAGCATTTTTGTAAATTTCAAAATTCTATAATTGCTAATTCATTTGGGTGTGCTAAATAAAAGTCCCAACTAGGTTTGCTAATTATATGTCCTACCTCGGTGTGCTAATTATATGTCCCACTTGGGTGTGTGTCAATTATATGTGAGAAATCTATACATTTATTCGATATGAATGTTGGAATTAATTTAAACAACTTACTTGGAATTAATTTAGACAATTTAGTTGGAATTCATTTGAACAGTATTTTTGTAAATTTCAAAATTCTATCATTGGTAATTCATTTGGGTGTGCTAATTATAAGTTCCACCTAGGTTTGCTAATTATATGTCCTACCTTGGTGTGTGTCAATTATATGTGAGAAATCTATAAATTTAATCGATATGAATGTTGGAATTAATTTAAACAACTTGCTTGGAAATAATTTAGACAATTTAGTTGGAATTAATTTGAACAGTATTTTTGTAAATTTCAAAATTCTATCATTGCTAATTCATTTGGGTGTGCTAATTATAAGTCCTAACTAGGTGTGCTAATTATATGCCCACTTGCGTGCAAATTATATGTCCTACATCGGTGTGCTAATTATATGTCCCACTTGGGTGTGTGTCAATTATATGTAAGAAATCTATACATTTATTCGATATGAATGTTGGAATTAATTTAAACAACTTACTTGGAAATAATTTAGACAATTTAGTTGGAATTAATTTGAACTGTATTTTTGTAAATTTCAAAATTCTATCACTGCAAATTCATTTGGGTGTGCTAATTATAAGTCCCAACTAGGTGTGCTAATTATATGTCCACTTGGGTGTGCAAATTATATGTCCCACCTAGGTGTGCTAATTATATGTCCCATTTGGGTGTGTGTCAATTATATGTGAGAAATCTATATATTTATTCGATATGAATATTGGAATTAATTTAAACAACTTAGTTGGAATTAATTTAGACAATTTAGTTGGAATTAATTTGAACAGTATTTTTGTAAATTTCAAAATTCTATCATTGCTAATTCATTTGGGTGTGCTAATTATAAGTCCTACCTAGGTGTGCTAATTATATGTCCCACTTGGGTGTGTGTCAATTATATGTCAGAAATCTATACATTTAGTCGAAATGAATGTTGGAATTAATTTAAACAACTTACTTGGAATTAATTTAGACAATTTAGTAGGATTTAATTTGAACAGTATTTTTGAAAAATTTCAAAATTCTATCATTGCTAAATAATTTGGGTGTGTTAATTATAAGTCCCACCTAGGTGTGCTAATTATATGTCCTACCTAGGTGTGCTAATTATATGTCCCACTTGGGTGTGTGTCAACTATGTGTGAGAAATCTATACATTTAATCGATATGAATGTTGGAAATAATTTAATCAACTTACTTTGAATTAATTTAGACAATTTAGTTGGAATTAATTTGAACAGTATTTTTGTAAATTTCAAAATTCTATCATTGCTAATTCCTTTGTGTGTGCTGATTATAAGTCCCAACTAGGTGTGCTAATTATATGTCCACTTGGGAGTGCAATTATATGTCCTACCTCGGTGTGCTAATTATATGTCCCACTTGGGTGTGTGTCAATTATATGTGAGAAAACTATACATTTATTCGATATGAATGTTCGAATTAATTTAAACAACTTACTTGGCATTAATATAGACAATTTAGTTGGAACAAATTACTTACTTGGCATTAATATAGACAATTTAGTTGGAATTAATTTGAACAGTATTTTTGTAAATTTCAAAATTCTATCATTCCTAATTCATTTGGGTGTGATAATTATAAGTCCCAACTAAGTTTGCTAATTATATGTCCACTTGGGTGTGCAAATTATATGTCCTACCTATGTGTGCTAATTATATGTACCACTTGAGTGTGATAATTATATGTCCCATTTGGGTGTGTGTCAATTATATGTGAGAAATCTATACATTTATTCGATATGAATGTTGGAATTAATTTAGAAAACTTACTTGGAATTAATTTAGACAATTTAATTGGAATTAATTTGAACAGTTTTTTTGTAAATTTCAAAATTCTATCATTGCAAATTCATTTCGGTGTTCTAATTATAAGTCCCAACTAGGTGTGCTAATTATATGTCCACTTGGGTGTGCAAATTATATGTCCTACCTAGGTGTGCTAATTATATGTCCCACTTGGGTGTGTTTCAATTATATGTGAGAAATCTATACATTTATTCGATATGAATGTTGGATTTATTTGAAACAACTTACTTGGACTAAATTTAGACAATTTAGGTGGAATTAATTTAAATAGTCAGGCCGAAAACCCTAGTCGTTAGTGCCTTAGTTCTAAGTTTATTTTATAATTGTATTATGTAATAAACTGTTTAATAATAATAATAATAATAATTTGAATAGTATTTTTGTAAATTTCAAAATTCTATCATTGCTAATTCATTTGGGTGAGCTAAATATAAGTCCCAACTAGGTGTGCTAATATGTCCACTTGGGTGTGCAAATTATATGTCCTACCTAGGTGTGCCAATTATATGTCCCACTTGGTTATGTGTCACTTATATGTGAGAAATCTATACATTTATAAGATATGAATGTTGGAATTAATTTAAACAACATACTTGGAATTAATTTAGACAATTTAGTTGGAATTAATTTGAACAGTATTTTTGTAAATTTCAATATTCTATCATTGCTAAATCATTTGGGTGTGCTAATTATAAGTGCCACCCTGGTGTGCTAATTATATGTCCTACCAAGGTGTGCTAATTATATGTCCCACTTGGGTGTGTGTCAATTATATGTGAGAAATCTATACATCTATTCGATATGAATGTTGGAATTAATTTAAACAACTTACTTGGAATTAATTTAGACAATTTAGTTGGAATTAATTTGAACAGTATTTTTGTAAATTTCAAAATTCTATCATTGTTAATTCATTTGGGCGTGCTAATTATAAGTCCCATCTAGGTGTGCTAATTATATGTCCACTTGGGTGTGCAAATTATATGTCCTACCTAGGTGTGCTAATTATATGTCCCACTTGGGTGTGTGTCAATTATATGCGAGAAATCTATACATTTATTCGATATGAATGTTGGAATTAATTTAAACAACTTACTTGGAATTAATTTAGACAATTTAGTTAGAATTAATTTGAGCAGCATTTTGGTAAATTTCAAAATTCTAATATTTGCTAATTCATTTGGGTGTGCTAATTATAAGTCCCAACTAGGTGTGCTAATTATATGTCCACTTGGGTGTGCAAATTATATGTCCTACCTAGGTGTGCTAATTATATGTCCCACTTGGGTGTGTGTCAGTTATATGTGAGAAATCTATACATTTATTCGATATGAATATTGGAATTAATTTAAACAACTTACTTAGAATTAATTTAGACAATTTAGTTAGAATTAATTTGAGCAGCATTTTGGTAAATTTTAAAATTCTATCATTGCTAATTCATTTGGGTGTGCTAATTATAAGTCCCAACTAGGTGTGCTAATTATATATCCTACCTAGGTGTGCTAATTAAATGTCCCACTTGGGTGTGTGTCAATTATATGTGAGAAATCTATACATTTATTCGATATGAATGTTGGAATTAATTGAAGCAACTTACTTGGAATTAATTTAGACAATTTAGGTGGAATTAATTTGAACAGCATTTTTGTATATTTCAAAATTCTATCATTGCTAATTCATTTGGGTGAGCTAATTTTAAGTCCCAACTAGGTGTGCTAATATGTCCACTTGGGTGTGCAAATTATATGTCCTACCTAGGAGTGCTAATTATATGTCCCACTTGGGTATGTGTGAACTATATGTGAGAAATCTATTCGATATGAATGTTGGAATTAATTTAAACAACTTACTTGGAATTAATTTAGACAATTTAGTTGGAATTAATTTGAACAGTATTTTTGTAAATTTCAATATTCTATCATTGCTAAATCATTTGGGTGTGCTAATTATAAGTGCCACCTAGGTGTGCTAATTATATGTCCTACCAAGGTGTGCTAATTATATGTCCCACTTGGGTGTGTGTCAATTATATGTGAGAAATCTATACATTTGTTCGATATGAATGTTGGAATTAATTGAAACAACTTACTTGGAATTAATTTAGACAATTTAGGTGGAACTAATTTAACAGCATTTTTGTATATTTCAAAATTCTATCATTGCTAATTCATTTGGGTGTGCTAATTCCCATCTAGGTGTGCTAATTATATGTCCACTTGGGTGAGCAAATTATATGTCCTACCTAGGTGTACTAATTATATGTCCCACTTGGGTGTGTGTCAATTATATGTGAGAAATCTATACATTTATTCGATATAAATGTTGGAATTAATTTAAACAACTTACTTGGAATTAATTTAGACAATTTAGTTAGAATTAATTTGAGCAGCATTTTGGTAAATTTCAAAATTCTAATATTTGCTAATTCATTTGGGTGTGCTAATTATAAGTCCCAACTAGGTGTGCTAATTATATGTCCACTTGGGTGTGCAAATTATATGTCCTACCTAGGTGTGCTAATTATATGTCCCACTTGGGTGTGTGTCAGTTATATGTGAGAAATCTATACATTTATTCGATATGAATATTGGAATTAATTTAAACAACTTACTTAGAATTAATTTAGACAATTTAGTTAGAATTAATTTGAGCAGCATTTTGGTAAATTTTAAAATTCTATCATTGCTAATTCATTTGGGTGTGCTAATTATAAGTCCCAACTAGGTGTGCTAATTATATATCCTACCTAGGTGTGCTAATTATATGTCCCACTTGGGTGTGTGTCAATTATATGTGAGAAATCTATACATTTATTCGATATGAATGTTGGAATTAATTGAAGCAACTTACTTGGAATTAATTTAGACAATTTAGGTGGAATTAATTTGAACAGCATTTTTGTATATTTCAAAATTCTATCATTGCTAATTCATTTGGGTGAGCTAATTTTAAGTCCCAACTAGGTGTGCTAATATGTCCACTTGGGTGTGCAAATTATATGTCCTACCTAGGTGTGCTAATTATATGTCCCACTTGGGTATGTGTGAACTATATGTGAGAAATCTATTCGATATGAATGTTGGAATTAATTTAAACAACTTACTTGGAATTAATTTAGACAATTTAGTTGGAATTAATTTGAACAGTATTTTTGTAAATTTCAATATTCTATCATTGCTAAATCATTTGGATGTGCTAATTATAAGTGCCACCTAGGTGTGCTAATTATATGTCCTACCAAGGTGTGCTAATTATATGTCTCACTTGGGTGTGTGTCAATTATATGTGAGAAATCTATACATCTATTCGATATGAATGTTGGAATTAATTTAAACAACTTACTTGGAATTAATTTAGACAATTTAGTTGGAATTAATTTGAACAGTATTTTTGTAAATTTCAAAATTCTATCATTGCTAATTCATTTGGGTGTGCTAATTATAAGTCCCATCTAGGTGTGCTAATTATATATCCACTTGGGTGTGCAAATTATATGTCCTACCTAGGTGTGCTAATTATATGTCCCACTTGGGTGTGTGTCAATTATATGTGAGAAATCTATACATTTATTCGATATGAATATTGGAATTAATTTAAACAACTTACTTAGAATTAATTTAGATAATTTAGTTAGAATTAATTTGAGCAGCATTTTTGTAAATTTCAAAATTCTACCATTGCTAATTCATTTGGGTGTGCTAATTATAAGTCCCAACTAGGTGTGCTAATTATATGTCCACTTGGGTGTGCAAACTATATATCCCACTTGGGTGTGATAATTATATGTCCCACTGGGTGTGTGTCAATTATATGTGAGATATCTATACATTTATTCGATATGAACGTTGCAATTAATTTAAACAACTTACTTGGAATTAATTTAGACAATTTAGTTGGAATTAATTTGAACGGTATTTTTGTAAATTTCAATATTCTATCATTGCTAAATCATTTGGGTGTGCTAATTATAAGTGCCACCTAGGTGTGCTAATTATATGTCCTACCAAGGTGTGCTAATTATATGTCCCACTTGGGTGTGTGTCAATTATATGTGAGAAATCTATACATCTATTCGATATTAATTTTGGAATTAGTTTAAACAACTTACTTGGAATTAATTTAGACAATTTAGTTGGAATTAATTTGAACAGTATTTTTGTAAATTTCAATATTCTATCATTGCTAAATCATTTGGGTGTGCTAATTATAAGTGCCACCTTGGTGTGCTAATTATATGTCCTACCAAGGTGTGCTAATTATATGTCCCACTTGGTTATGTGTCAATTATATGTGAGAAATCTATACATCTATTCGATATGAATGTTGGAATTAATTTAAACAACTTACTTGGAATTAATTTAGACAATTTAGTTGGAATTAATTTGAACAGTATTTTTGTAAATTTCAAAATTCTATCATTGCTAATTCATTTGGGTGTGCTAATTATAAGTCCCATCTAGGTGTGCTAATTATATGTCCACTTGGGTGTGCAAATTATATGTCCTACCTAGGTGTGCTAATTATATGTCCCACTTGGGTGTGTGTCAATTATATGTGAGAAATCTATACATTTATTCGATATGAATGTTGGAATTAATTTAAACAACTTACTTGGAATTAATTTAGACAATTTAGTATGAATTAATTTGAACAGTATTTTTGTAAATTTCAATATTCTATCATTGCTAAATCATTTAGGTGTGCTAATTATAAGTGCCACCCTGGTGTGCTAATTATATGTCCTACCAAGGTGTGCTAATTATATGTCCCACTTGGGTGTGTGTCAATTATATGTGAGAAATCTATACATTTATTCGATATGAATATTCGAATTAATTTAAACAACTTACTTAGAATTAATTTAGACAATTTAGTTAGAATTAATTTGAGCATGACTTTGGTAAATTTCAAAATTCTATCATTGCTAATTCATTTGGGTGTGCTAATTATAAGTCCCAACTAGGTGTGCTAATTGTATGTTCACTTGGGTGTGCAAATTATATGTCCTACCTAGGTGTGCTAATTATATGTCCGACTTGGTTATGTGTCAACTATATGTGAGAAATCTATACATTTATAAGATATGAATGTTGGAATTAATTTAAACAACATACTTGGAATTAATTTAGACCATTTAGTTGGAATTAATTTGAACAGTATTTTTGTAAATTTCAATATTCTATCATTGCTAAATCATTTGGGTGTGCTAATTATAAGTGCCACCCTGGTGTGCTAATTATATGTCCTACCAAGGTGTGCTAATTATATGTCCCACTTGGGTGTGTGTCAATTATATGTGAGAAATCTATACATCTATTCGATATGAATGTTGGAATTAATTTAAACAACTTACTTGGAATTAATTTAGACAATTTAGTTGGAATTAATTTGAACAGTATTTTTGTAAATTTCAAAATTCTATCATTGTTAATTCATTTGGGTGTGCTAATTATAAGTCCCATCTAGGTGTGCTAATTATATGTCCACTTGGGTGTGCAAATTATATGTCCTACCTAGGTGTGCTAATTATATGTCCCACTTGGGTGTGTGTCAATTATATGTGAGAAATCTATACATTTATTCGATATGAATGTTGGAATTAATTTAAACAACTTACTTGGAATTAATTTAGACAATTTAGTTAGAATTAATTTGAGCAGCATTTTGGTAAATTTTAAAATTCTATCATTGCTAATTCATTTGGGTGTGCTAATTATAAGTCCCAACTAGGTGTGCTAATTATATATCCTACCTAGGTGTGCTAATTATATGTCCCACTTGGGTGTGTGTCAGTTATATGTGAGAAATCTATACATTTATTCGATATGAATGTTGGAATTAATTGAAGCAACTTACTTGGAATTAATTTAGACAATTTAGGTGGAATTAATTTGAACAGCATTTTTGTATATATCAAAATTCTATCATTGCTAATTCATTTGGGTGAGCTAATTTTAAGTCCCAAACTAGGTGTGCTATATGTCCACTTGGGTGTGCAAATTATATGTCCTACCTAGGTGTGCTAATTATATGTCCCACTTGGGTATGTGTGAACTATATGTGAGAAATCTATTCGATATGAATGTTGGAATTAATTTAAACAACTTACTTGGAATTAATTTAGACAATTTAGTTGGAATTAATTTGAACAGTATTTTTGTAAATTTCAATATTCTATCATTGCTAAATCATTTGGGTGTGCTAATTATAAGTGCCACCTAGGTGTGCTAATTATATGTCCTACCAAGGTGTGCTAATTATATGTCCCACTTGGGTGTGTGTCAATTATATGTGAGAAATCTATACATTTGTTCGATATGAATGTTGGAATTAATTGAAACAACTTACTTGGAATTAATTTAGACAATTTAGGTGGAACTAATTTAACAGCATTTTTGTATATTTCAAAATTCTATCATTGCTAATTCATTTGGGTGAGCTAATTATAAGTCCCAACTAGGTGTGCTAATATGTCCACTTGGGTGTGCAAATTATATGTCCCACTTAGGTATGTATCAGCTATATGTGAGAAATCTATTCGATATGAATGTTGGAATTAATTTAAACAACTTACTTGGAATTAATTTAGACAATTTAGTTGGAATTAATTTGAACAGTATTTTTGTAAATTTCAATATTCTATCATTGCTAAATCATTTGGGTGTGCTAATTATAAGTGCCACCTAGGTGTGCTAATTATATGTCCTACCAAGGTGTGCTAATTATATGTCCCACTTGGGTGTGTGTCAATTATATGTGAGAAATCTATACATCTATTCGATATGAATGTTGGAATTAATTTAAACAACTTACTTGGAATTAATTTAGACAATTTAGTTGGAATTAATTTGAACAGTATTTTTGTAAATTTCAAAATTCTATCATTGCTAATTCATTTGGGTGTGCTAATTATAAGTCCCATCTAGGTGTGCTAATTATATGTCCACTTGGGTGTGCAAATTATATGTCCTACCTAGGTGTGCTAATTATATGTCCCACTTGGGTGTGTGTCAATTATATGTGAGAAATCTATACATTTATTCGATATGAATATTGGAATTAATTTAAACAACTTACTTGGAATTAATTTAGACAATTTAGTTGGAATTAATTTGAACAGTATTTTTGTAAATTTCAATATTCTATCATTGCTAAATCATTTGGTTGTGCTAATTATAAGTGCCACCTAGGTGTGCTAATTATATGTCCTACCAAGGTGTGCTAATTATATGTCCCACTTGGGTGTGTGTCAATTATATGTGAGAAATCTATACATCTATTCGATATTAATTTTGGAATTAGTTTAAACAACTTACTTGGAATTAATTTAGACAATTTAGTTGGAATTAATTTGAACAGTATTTTTGTACATTTCAATATTCTATCATTGCTAAATCATTTGGGTGTGCTAATTATAAGTGCCACCTTGGTGTGCTAATTATATGTCCTACCAAGGTGTGCTAATTAAAAGTCCCACTTGGTTATGTGTCAATTATATGTGAGAAATCTATACATTTATTCGATATGAATGTTGGAATTAATTTAAACAACTTACTTTTAATTAATTTAGACAATTTAGTTGGAATTAATTTGAACAGTATTTTTGTAAATTTCAAAATTCTATCATTGCTAATTCATTTGGGTGTGCTAATTATAAGTCCCATCTAGGTGTGCTAATTATATGTCCACTTGGGTGCGCAAATTATATGTCCTACCTAGGTGTGCTAATTATATGTCCCACTTGGGTGTGTGTCAATTATATGTGAGAAATCTATACATTTATTCGATATGAATATTGGAATTAATTTAAACAACTTACTTGGAATTAATTTAGACAATTTAGTTAGAATTAACTTGAGCAGCATTTTGGTAAATTTCAAAATTCTATCATTGCTAATTCATTTGGGTGTGCTAATTATAAGTCCCAACTAGGTGTGCTAATTATATGTCCACTTGGGTGTGCAAATTATATGTCCTACCTAGGTGTGCTAATTATATGTCCCACTTGGGTGTGTGTCAATTATATGTGAGAAATCTATACATTTATTCGATATGAATATTGGAATTAATTTAAACAACTTACTTAGAATTAATTTAGACAATTTAGTTAGAATTAATTTGAGCAGCATTTTGGTAAATTTCAAAATTCTATCATTGCTAAATCATTTGGGTGTGCTAATTATAAGTGCCACCCTGGTGTGCTACCTAGGTGTGCTAATTATATGTCCCACTTGGGTGTGTGTCAATTATATGTGAGAAATCTATACATTTATTCGATATGAATATTGGAATTAATTTAAACAACTTACTTAGAATTAATTTAGACAATTTAGTTAGAATTAATTTGAGCAGCATTTTGGAAAATTTCAAAATTCTACCATTGCTAATTCATTTGGGTGTGCTAATTATAAGTCCCACCTAGGTGTGCAAATTATATGTCCTACCTAGGTGTGCTAATTATATGTCCCACTTGGGTGTGTGTCAATGATATGTGAGAAATCTATACATTTATTCGATATGAATGTTGGAATTAATTTAAACAACTTAGTTGGAATTAATTTAGACAATTTAGTTGGAATTAATTTGAACAGTATTTTTGTAAATTTCAATATTCTATCATTGCTAAATCATATGGGTGTGCTAATTATAAGTGCCACCCTGGTGTGCTAATTATATGTCCTACCAAGGTGTGCTAATTATATGTCCCACTTGGGTGTGTGTCAATTATATGTGAGAAATCTATACATCTATTCGATATGAATGTTGGAATTAATTTAAACAACTTACTTGGAATTAATTTAGAAAATTTAGTTGGAATTAATTTGAACAGTATTTTTGTAAATTTCAAAGTTCTATCATTGCTAATTCATTTGGGTGTGCTAATTATAAGTCCCAACTAGGTGTGCTAATTATATGTCCACTTGGGTGTGCAAATTATATGTCCTACCTAGGTGTGCTAATTATATGTCCCACTTGGGTGTGTGTCAATTATATGTGAGAAATCTATACATTTATTCGATATGAATATTGGAATTAATTTAAACAACTTACTTAGAATTAATTTAGACAATTTAGTTAGAATTAATTTGAGCAGGATTTTGGTAAATTTCAAAATTCTATCATTGCTAATTCATTTGGGTGTGCTAATTATAAGTCCCAACTAGGTGTGCTAATTATATGTCCTACCTAGGTGTGCTAATTATATGTCCCACTTGGGTGTGTGTCAATTATATGTGAGAAATCTATACATTTATTCGATATGGATGTTGGAATTAATTTAAACAACTTAGTTGGAATTAATTTAGACAATTTAGTTGGAATTAATTTGAACAGTATTTTTGTACATTTCAAAATTCCATCATTGCTAATTCATTTGGGTGTGCTAATTATAAGTCCCACCCAGGTATGCAAATTATATGTCCATCCTAGGTGTGCTAATTATATGTCCCACTTGGGTGTGATAATTATATGTCCCACTTGGGTGTGTGTCAATTATATGTGAGAAATCTATACATTTATTCGATACGAATATTGGAATTAATTTAAACAGCTTACTTGGCATTAATTTAGACAATTTAGCTGGGATTAATTTGAACAGATTTTTGTAAATTTCCAAATTCTACCATTGCTAAATCATTTGGGTGTGCTAATTATAGGTCCCACCTAGGTGTGCTAAGTATATGTCCTACCTAGGTGTGTTAATTATATGTCCCACTTGGGTGTGTGTCAATTATATGTGAGAAATCTATACATTTATTCGATATGAATATTGGAATTAATTTAAACAACTTACTTAGAATTAATTTAGACAATTTAGTTAGAATTAATTTGAGCAGGATTTTGGTAAATTTCAAAATTCTATCATTGCTAATTCATTTGGGTGTGCTAATTATAAGTCCCAACTAGGTGTGCTAATTATATGTCCTACCTAGGTGTGCTAATTATATGTCCCACTTGGGTGTGTGTCAATTATATGTGAGAAATCTATACATTTATTCGATATGAATGTTGGAATTAATTTAAACAAGTTAGTTGGAATTAATTTAGACAATTTAGTTGGAATTAATTTGAACAGTATTTTTGTACATTTCAAAATTCCATCATTGCTAATTCATTTGGGTGTGCTAATTATAAGTCCCACCCAGGTATGCAAATTATATGTCCATCCTAGGTGTGCTAATTATATGTCCCACTTGGGTGTGATAATTATATGTCCCACTTGGGTGTGTGTCAATTATATGTGAGAAATCTATACATTTATTCGATAAGAATATTGGAATTAATTTAAACAACTTTCTTGGAATTAATTTAGACAATTTAGTAGGAATTAATTTGAACAGTATTTTTGTAAATTTCAAAATTCTATCATTGGTAATTCATTTCGGTGTGCTAATTATAAGTCCCAGCTAGGTGTGCTAATTATATGTTCACTTGGGTGTGCAAATTATATGTCCTACCTAGGTGTGCTACTTATATATCCCATTTGGGTGTGTGTCAATTATAAGTGAGAAATCTATACATTTATTCGATATGAATATTGGAATAAATTTAAACAACTTAGTTGGAATTAATTTAGACAATTTAGTTGGAATTAATTTGAACAGTATTTTTGTAAATTTCAAAATTCTATCATTGCTAATTCATTTGGGTGTGCTAATTATAAGTCCCACCTAGGTGTGCAAATTATATGTCCTACCTAGGTGTGCTAATTATATGTCCCACTTGGTTGTGTGTCAATGATGTGTGAGAAATCTATACATTTATTCGAAATGAATGTTGGAATTAATTTAAACAACTTACTTGGAATTAATTTAGACAATTTAGTATGAATTAATTTGAACAGTATTTTTGTAAATTTCAATATTCTATCATTGCTAAATCATTTGGTTGTGCTAATTATAAGTCCCACCTAGGTGTGCTAATTATATGTCCTACCTAGGTGTGCTAATTATATGTCCCACTTGGGTGTGTGTCAATTATATGTGAGAAATCTATACATTTATTCGATATGAATGTTGGAATTAATTTAATCAACTTACTTAGAATTAATTTGGACAATTTAGTTGGAATTAGTTTGAGCAGCATTTTTGTAATTTCAAAATTCTATATTTGCTAATTCATTTGGGTGTGCTAAATATAAGTCCCAACTAGGTGTGCTGATTATATGTCCACTTGGGTGTACAAATTATATGTCCTACCTATGTGTGCTAATTATATGTCCCACTTGGGTGTGATAATTATATGTCCCACTGGGTGTGTGTCAATTATATGTGAGTAATCTATACATTTATTCGATATGAATGTTGGAATTAATTTAAACAACTTACTTGGAATTAATTTAGACAATTTAGTTGGAATTAATTTAAACAGTATTTTTTGTAATTTCAAAATTCTATCATTGCTAATTCATTTGGTTCTGCTAATTATAAGTCCCACCTAGGTGTGCAAATTATATGTCCTACCTAGGTGTGCTAATTATATGTCCCACTTGGGTGTGTCTCAATTATATGTGAGAAATCTATACATTTATTCGAAATGAATGTTGGAATAAATTTAAACAACTTTCTTGGAATTAATTTAGACAATTTAGTAGGAATTAGGATTTGAACAGTATTTTTGTAAATTTCAAAATTCTATCATTGGTAATTCATTTCGGTGTGCTAATTATAAGTCCCAGCTAGGTGTGCTAATTATATGTTCACTTGGGTGTGCAAATTATATGTCCTACCTAGGTGTGCTACTTATATATCCCATTTGGGTGTGTGTCAATTATAAGTGAGAAATCTATACATTTATTCGATATGAATATTGGAATTAATTTAAACAACTTAGTTGGAATAAATTTAGACAATTTAGTTGGAATTAATTTGAACAGTATTTTTGTAAATTTCAAAATTCTATCATTGCTAATTCATTTGGGTGTGCTAATTATAAGTCCCACCTAGGTGTGCAAATTATATGTCCTACCTAGGTGTGCTAATTATATGTCCCACTTGGTTGTGTGTCAATGATGTGTGAGAAATCTATACATTTATTCGAAATGAATGTTGGAATTAATTTAAACAACTTACTTGGAATTAATTTAGACAATTTAGTATGAATTAATTTGAACAGTATTTCTGTAAATTTCAATATTCTATCATTGCTAAATCATTTGGCTGTGCTAATTATAAGTCCCACCTAGGTGTGCTAATTATATGTCCTACCTAGGTGTGCTAATTATATGTCCCACTTGGGTGTGTGTCAATTATATGTGAGAAATTTATACATTTAATCGCTATGAATGTTGGAAATAATTTAAACAACTTACTTTGAATTAATTTAGACAATTTAGTTGGAATTAATTTGAACAGTATTTTTGTAAATTTCAAAATTCTATCATTCCTAATTCATTTAGGTGTGCTAATTATAACTCCCAACAAGTTGTGCTAATTATATGTCCACTTGGGTGTGCAAATTATGTGTCCTACCTAGGTGTGCTAATTATATGTCCCACTTGGGTGTGTGTCAATTATATGTGAGAAATCTATACATTTATTCGATATGAATATTGGAATTAATGTAAACAACTTACTTAGAATTAATTTAGACAATTTAGTTAGAATTAATTTGAGCATGATTTTGGTAAATTTCTAAATTCTATCATTGCTAATTCATTTGGGTGTGCTTATTATAAGTCCCAACTAGGTGTGCTAATTATATGTCCTACCTAGGTGTGCTAATTATATGTCCCACTTGGGTATGTGTCAATTATATGTGAGAAATCTATACATTTATTCGATATGAATGTTGGAATTAATTGAAGCAACTTACTTGGAATTAATTTAGACAATTTAGGTGGAATTAATTTGAACAGCATTTTTGTATATTTCAAAATTCTATCATTGCTAATTCATTTGGGTGAGCTAATTATAAGTCCCAACTAGGTGTGCTAATATGTCCACTTGGGTGTGCAAATTATATGTCCTACCTAGGTGTGCTAATTATATGTCCCACTTGGGTATGTGTGAACTATATGTGAGAAATCTATTCGATATGAATGTTGGAATTAATTTAAACAACTTACTTGGAATTCATTTAGACAATTTAGTTGGAATTAATTTGAACAGTATTTTTGTAAATTTCAATATTCTATCATTGCTAAATCATTTGGGTGTGCTAATTATAAGTGCCACCTTGGTGTGCTAATTATATGTCCTACCAAGGTGTGCTAATTATATGTCCCACTTGGGTGTGTGTCAATTATATGTGTGAAATCTATACATCTATTCGATATGAATGTTGGAATTAATTTAAACAACTTACTTGGAATTAATTTAGTAATTTAGTTGGAATTAATTTGAACAGTATTTTTGTAAATTTCAAAATTCTATCATTCCTAATTCATTTGGGTGTGCTAATTATAACTCCCAACAAGTTGTGCTAATTATATGTCCACTTGGGTGTGCAAATTATATGTCCTACCTAGGTGTGCTAATTATATGTCCCACTTGGGTGTGTGTCAATTATATGTGAGAAATCTGTACATTTATTCGATACGAATATTGGAATTAATTTAAACAACTTACTTAGAATTAATTTAGACAATTTAGTTAGAATTAATTTGAGCAGCATTTTGGTAAATTTCAAAATTCTATCATTGCTAATTCATTTGGGTGAGCTAATTATAAGTCCCAACTAGGTGTGCTAATATGTCCACTTGGGTGTGCAAATTATATGCCCCACTTGGGTATGTGTCATCTATATGTGAGAAATCTATTCGATATGAATGTTGGAATTAATTTAAACAACTTACTTGGAATTAATTTAGACAATTTAGTTGGAATTAATTTGAACACTATTTTTGTTTATTTCAATTTTCTATCATTGCTAAATCATTTGGGTGTGCTAATTATAAGTGCCACCTAGGTGTGCTAATTATACGTCCTACCAAGGTGTGCTAATTATATGTCCCACTTGGGTGTGTGTCAATTATATGTGAGAAATCTATACATCTATTCGATATGAATTTTGGAATTAGTTTAAACAACTTACTTGGAATTAATTTAGACAATTTAGTTGGAATTAATTTGAACAGTATTTTTGTAAATTTCAATATTCTATCATTGCTAAATCATTTGGGTGTGCTAATTATAAGTGCCACCTTGGTGTGCTAATTATATGTCCTACCAAGGTGTGCTAATTATATGTCCCACTTGGGTGTGTGTCAATTATATGTGTGAAATCTATACATCTATTCGATATGAATGTTGGAATTAATTTAAACAACTTACTTGGAATTAATTTAGTAATTTAGTTGGAATTAATTTGAACAGTATTTTTGTAAATTTCAAAATTCTATCATTGCTAATTCATTTGGGTGTGCTAATTATAAGTCACAACTAGGTGTGCTAATTATATGTCCACTTGGGTGTGCAAATTATATGTCCTACCTAGGTGTGCTAATTATATGTCCCACTTGGGTGTGTGTCAATTATATGTGAGAAATCTATACATTTATTCGATATGAATGTTGGAATTAATTTAAACAACATACTTGGAATTAATTTAGACAATTTAGTTGAAATTAATTTGAACAGTTTTTTTGTAAATTTCAAAATTCTATTATTGGTGATTCATTTGGGTGTGCTAATTATAAGTCCCTCCTAGGTGTGCAAATTATATATCCTACCTAAGTGTGCTAATTATATGTCCCACTTGGGTGTGTGTCAATTATATGTGAGAAATCTATACATTTATTCGATATGAATGTTGGAATTAATTTAAACAACTTAGTTGGAATTAATTTAGACAATTTAGTTGGAATTAATTTGAACAGTATTTTTGTACATTTCAAAATTCCATCATTGCTAATTCATTTGGGTGTGCTAATTATAAGTCCCACCCAGGTGTGCAAATTATATGTCCATCCTAGGTGTGCTAATTATATGTCCCACTTGGGTGTGATAATTATATGTCCCACTTGGGTGTGTGTCAATTATATGTGAGAAATCTATACATTTATTCGATACGAATATTGGAATTAATTTAAACAGCTTACTTGGCATTAATTTAGACAATTTAGCTGGGATTAATTTGAACAGATTTTTGTAAATTTCCAAATTCTACCATTGCTAAATTATAGGTCCCACCTAGGTGTGCTAAGTATATGTCCTACCTAGGTGTGTTAATTATATGTCCCACTTGGGTGTGTGTCAATTATATGTGAGAAATCTATACATTTATGCGATATGAATGTTGGAATTAATTTAATCAACTTACTTAGAATTAATTTGGACAATTTAGTTGGAATTAGTTTGAGCAGCATTTTTCTAAATTTCAAAATTCTATATTTGCTAATTCATTTGGGTGTGCTAAATATAAGTCCCAACTAGGTGTGCTGATTATATGTCCACTTGGGTGTGCAAATTATATGTCCTACCTATGTGTGCTAATTATATGTCCCACTTGGGTGTGATAATTATATGTCCCACTGGGTGTGTGTCAATTATATGTGAGTAATCTATACATTTATTCGATATGAATGTTGGAATTAATTTAAACAACTTACTTGGAATTAATTTAGACAATTTAGTTGGAATTAATTTGAACAGTATTTTTTGTAATTTCAAAATTCTATCATTGCTAATTCATTTGGTTGTGCTAATTATAAGTCCCACCTAGGTGTGCAAATTATATGTCCTACCTAGGTGTGCTAATTATATGTCCCACTTGGGTGTGTCTCAATTATATGTGAGAAATCTATACATTTATTCGAAATGAATGTTGGAATAAATTTAAACAACTTTCTTGGAATTAATTTAGACAATTTAGTAGGAATGAATTTGAACAGTATTTTTGTAAATTTCAAAATTCTATCATTGGTAATTCATTTCGGTGTGCTAATTATAAGTCCCAGCTAGGTGTGCTAATTATATGTTCACTTGGGTGTGCAAATTATATGTCCTACCTAGGTGTGCTACTTATATATCCCATTTGGGTGTGTGTCAATTATAAGTGAGAAATCTATACATTTATTCGATATGAATATTGGAATTAATTTAAACAACTTACTTAGAATTAATTTAGACAATTTAGTTAGAATTAATTTGAGCAGGATTTTGGTAAATTTCAAAATTCTATCATTGCTAATTCATTTGGGTGTGCTAAATATAACTCCCAACAAGTTGTGCTAATTATATGTCCACTTGGGTGTGCAAATTATATGTCCTACCTAGGTGTGCTAATTATATGCCCCACTTGGGTGTGTGTCAATTATATGTGAGAAATCTATACATTTATTCGATATGAATATTCGAATTAATTTAAACAACTTACTTAGAATTAATTTAGACAATTTAGTTAGAATTAATTTGAGCATGACTTTGGTAAATTTCAAAATTCTATCATTGCTAATTCATTTGGGTGTGCTAATTATAAGTCCCACGTAGGTTTGCTAATTATATGTCCTACCTGGGTGTGCTAATTATATGTCCCACTTGGGTGTGTGTCAATGATGTGTGAGAAATCTATACATTTATTCGAAATGAATGTTGGAATTTATTTAAACAACTTACTTGGAATTAATTTAGACAATTTAGTATGAATTAATTTGAACAGTATTTTTGTAAATTTCAATAATCTATCATTGCTAAATCATTTGGTTGTGCTAATTATAAGTCCCACCTAGGTGTGCTAATTATATGTCCCACTTGGGTGTGTGTCAATTATATGTGAGAAATCTATACATCTATTCGATATGAATTTTGGAATTAGTTTAAACAACTTACTTGGAATTAATTTAGACAATTTAGTTGGAATTAATTTGAACAGTATTTTTGTAAATTTCAATATTCTCTCATTGCTAAATCATTTGGGTGTGCTAATTATAAGTGCCAGCTTGGTGTGCTAATTATATGTCCTACCAAGGTGTGCTAATTATATGTCCCACTTGGGTGTGTGTCAATTATATGTGAGAAATCTATACATTTATTCGCTATGAATGTTGGAATTAATTTAAACAACTTACTGGGAATTAATTTACACAATTTAGTTGGAATTAATTTGAACAGTATTTTTGTAAATTTCAAAATTCTATCATTGCTAATTCATTTGGGTGTGCTAATTATAACTCCCAACAAGTTGTGCTAATTATATGTCCACTTGCGTGTGCAAATTATATGTCCTACCTAGGTGTGCTAATTATATGCCCCACTTGGGTGTGTGTCAATTATATGTGAGAAATCTATACATTTATTCGATATGAATATTCGAATTAATTTAAACAACTTACTTAGAATTAATTTAGACAATTTAGTTAGAATTAATTTGAGCATGACTTTGGTAAATTTCAAAATTCTATCATTGCTAATTCATTTGGGTGTGCTAATTATAAGTCCCAACTAGGTGTGCTAATTCTATGTCCACTTGGGTGTGCAAATTATATGTCCCACTTGGGTGTGATAATTATATGTCCCACTTGGGTGTGTGTCAATTATATGTGAGAAATCTATACATTTATTCGATACGAATATTGGAATTAATTTAAACAACTTACTTAGAATTAATTTGGACAATTTAGTTGGAATTAGTTTGAGCAGAATTTTTGTAATTTCAAAATTCTATATTTGCTAATTCATTTGGGTGTGCTAAATATAAGTCCCAACTAGCTGTGCTGATTATATGTCCACTTGGGTGTGCAAATTATATGTCCTACCTATGTGAGCTAATTATATGTCCCACTTGGGTGTGATAATTATATGTCCCACTGGGTGTGTGTCAATTATATGTGAGTAATCTATACATTTATTCGATATGAATGTTGGAATTAATTTAAACAACTTACTTGGAATTAATTTAGACAATTTAGTTGGAATTAATTTGAACAGTATTTTTTTGTAATTTCAAAATACTATCATTGCTAATTCATTTGGTTGTGCTAATTATAAGTCCCACCTAGGTGTGCAAATTATATGTCCTACCTAGGTGTGCTAATTATATGTCCCACTTGGGTGTGTCTCAATTATATGTGAGAAATCTATACATTTATTCGAAATGAATGTTGGAATAAATTTAAACAACTTTCTTGGAATTAATTTAGACAATTTAGTAGGAATTAATTTGAACAGTATTTTTGTAAATTTCAAAATTCTATCATTGGTAATTCATTTCGGTGTGCTTATTATAAGTCCCAGCTAGGTGTGCTAATTATATGTTCACTTGGGTGTGCAAATTATGTGTCCTACCTAGGTGTGCTAATTATATGTCCCACTTGGGTGTGTGTCAATTATATGTGAGAAATCTATACATTTATTCGATATGAATGTTGGAATTAATTTAATCAACTTACTTAGAATTAATTTGGACAATGTAGTTGGAATTAGTTTGAGCAGCATTTTTGTAATTTCAAAATTCTATATTTGCTAATTCATTTGGGTGTGCTAAATATAAGTCCCAACTAGGTGTGCTGATTATATGTCCACTTGGGTGTACAAATTATATGTCCTACCTATGTGTGCTAATTATATGTCCCACTTGGGTGTGATAATTATATGTCCCACTGGGTGTGTGTCAATTATATGTGAGTAATCTATACATTTATTCGATATGAATGTTGGAATTAATTTAAACAACTTACTTGGAATTAATTTAGACAATTTAGTTGGAATTAATTTGAACAGTATTTTTTGTAATTTCAAAATTCTATCATTGCTAATTCATTTGGTTCTGCTAATTATAAGTCCCACCTAGGTGTGCAAATTATATGTCCTACCTAGGTGTGCTAATTATATGTCCCACTTGGGTGTGTCTCAATTATATGTGAGAAATCTATACATTTATTCGAAATGAATGTTGGCATAAATTTAAACAACTTTCTTGGAATTAATTTAGACAATTTAGTAGGAATTAGGATTTGAACAGTATTTTTGTAAATTTCAAAATTCTATCATTGGTAATTCATTTCGGTGTGCTAATTATAAGTCCCAGCTAGGTGTGCTAATTATATGTTCACTTGGGTGTGCAAATTATATGTCCTACCTAGGTGTGCTACTTATATATCCCATTTGGGTGTGTGTCAATTATAAGTGAGAAATCTATACATTTATTCGATATGAATATTGGAATTAATTTAAACAACTTAGTTGGAATTAATTTAGACAATTTAGTTGGAATTAATTTGAACAGTATTTTTGTAAATTTCAAAATTCTATCATTGCTAATTCATTTGGTTGTGCTAATTATAAGTCCCACCTAGGTGTGCAAATTATATGTCCTACCTAGGTGTGCTAATTATATGTCCCACTTGGTTGTGTGTCAATGATGTGTGAGAAATCTATACATTTATTCGAAATGAATGTTGGAATTAATTTAAACAACTTACTTGGAATTAATTTAGACAATTTAGTATGAATTAATTTGAACAGTATTTTTGTAAATTTCAATATTCTATCATTGCTAAATCATTTGGTTGTGCTAATTATAAGTCCCACCTAGGTGTGCTAATTATATGTCCTACCTAGGTGTGCTAATTATATGTCCCACTTGGGTGTGTGTCAATTATATGTGAGAAATTTATACATTTAATCGCTATGAATGTTGGAAATAATTTAAACAACTTACTTTGAATTAATTTAGACAATTTAGTTGGAATTAATTTGAACAGTATTTTTGTAAATTTCAAAATTCTATCATTCCTAATTCATTTGGGTGTGCTAATTATAACTCCCAACAAGTTGTGCTAATTATATGTCCACTTGGGTGTGCAAATTATGTGTCCTACCTAGGTGTGCTAATTATATGTCCCACTTGGGTGTGTGTCAATTATATGTGAGAAATCTATACATTTATTCGATATGAATATTCGAATTAATTTAAACAACTTACTTAGAATTAATTTAGACAATTTAGTTAGAATTAATTTGAGCATGACTTTGGTAAATTTCAAAATTCTATCATTGCTAATTCATTTGGGTGTGCTAATTATAAGTCCCAACTAGGTGTGCTAATTCTATGTCCACTTGGGTGTGCAAATTATATGTCCTACCTAGGTGTGCTAATTATATGTCCCACTTGGGTGTGTGTCAATTATATGTGAGAAATCTATACATTTATTCGATATGAATATTGGAATTAATTTAAACAACTTACTTAGAATTAATTTAGACAATTTAGTTAGAATTAATTTGAGCATGATTTTGGTAAATTTCTAAATTCTATTATTGCTAATTCATTTGGGTGTGCTTATTATAAGTCCCAACTAGGTGTGCTAATTATATGTCCTACCTAGGTGTGCTAATTATATGTCCCACTTGGGTATGTGTCAATTATATGTGAGAAATCTATACATTTATTCGATATGAATGTTGGAATTAATTGAAGCAACTTACTTGGAATTAATTTAGACAATTTAGGTGGAATTAATTTGAACAGCATTTTTGTATATTTCAAAATTCTATCATTGCTAATTCATTTGGGTGAGCTAATTATAAGTCCCAACTAGGTGTGCTAATATGTCCACTTGGGTGTGCAAATAATATGTCCTACCTAGGTGTGCTAATTATATGTCCCACTTGGGTATGTGTGAACTATATGTGAGAAATCTATTCGATATAAATGTTGGAATTAATTTAAACAACTTACTTGGAATTAATTTAGACAATTTAGTTGGAATTAATTTGAACAGTATTTTTGTAAATTTCAATATTCTATCATTGCTAAATCATTTGGGTGTGCTAATTATAAGTGCCACCTTGGTGTGCTAATTATATGTCCTACCAAGGTGTGCTAATTATATGTCCCACTTGGGTGTGTGTCAATTATATGTGTGAAATCTATACATCTATTCGATATGAATGTTGGAATTAATTTAAACAACTTACTTGGAATTAAATTAGTAATTTAGTTGGAATTAATTTGAACAGTATTTTTGTAAATTTCAAAATTCTATCATTCCTAATTCATTTGGGTGTGCTAATTATAACTCCCAACAAGTTGTGCTAATTATATGTCCACTTGGGTGTGCAAATTATATGTCCTACCTAGGTGTGCTAATTATATGTCCCACTTGGGTGTGTGTCAATTATATGTGAGAAATCTATACATTTATTCGATATGAATATTGGAATTAATTTAAACAACTTACTTAGAATTAATTTAGACAATTTAGTTAGAATTAATTTGAGCAGCATTTTGGTAAATTTCAAAATTCTATCATTGCTAATTCATTTGGGTGAGCTAATTATAAGTCCCAACTAGGTGTGCTAATATGTCCACTTGGGTGTGCAAATTATATGCCCCACTTGGGTATGTGTCAACTATATGTGAGAAATCTATTCGATATGAATGTTGGAATTAATTTAAACAACTTACTTGGAATTAATTTAGACAATTTAGTTGGAATTAATTTGAACACTATTTTTGTAAATTTCAATTTTCTATCATTGCTAAATCATTTGGGTGTGCTAATTATAAGTGCCACCTAGGTGTGCTAATTATACGTCCTACCAAGGTGTGCTAATTATATGTCCCACTTGGGTGTGTGTCAATTATATGTGAGAAATCTATACATCTATTCGATATGAATTTTGGAATTAGTTTAAACAACTTACTTGGAATTAATTTAGACAATTTAGTTGGAATTAATTTGAACAGTATTTGTGTAAATTTCAATATTCTATCATTGCTAAATCATTTGGGTGTGCTAATTATAAGTGCCACCTTGGTGTGCTAATTATATGTCCTACCAAGGTGTGCTAATTATATGTCCCACTTGGGTGTGTGTCAATTATATGTGAGAAATCTATACATTTATTCGATATGAATATTCGAATTAATTTAAACAACTTACTTAGAATTAATTTAGACAATTTAGTTAGAATTAATTTGAGCATGACTTTGGTAAATTTCAAAATTCTATCATTGCTAATTCATTTGGGTGTGCTAATTATAAGTCCCAACTAGGTGTGCTAATTCTATGTCCACTTGGGTGTGCAAATTATATGTCCCACTTGGGTGTGATAATTATATGTCCCACTTGGGTGTGTGTCAATTATATGTGAGAAATCTATACATTTATTCGATACGAATATTGGAATTAATTTAAACAGCTTACTTGGCATTAATTTAGACAATTTAGCTGGGATTAATTTGAACAGATTTTTGTAAATTTCCAAATTCTACCATTGCTAAATCATTTGGGTGTGCTAATTATAGGTCCCACCTAGGTGTGCTAAGTATATGTCCTACCTAGGTGTGTTAATTATATGTCCCACTTGGGTGTGTGTCAATTATATGTGAGAAATCTATACATTTATTCGATATGAATGTTGGAATTAATTTAATCAACTTACTTAGAATTAATTTGGACAATTTAGTTGGAATTAGTTTGAGCAGAATTTTTGTAATTTCAAAATTCTATATTTGCTAATTCATTTGGGTGTGCTAAATATAAGTCCCAACTAGCTGTGCTGATTATATGTCCACTTGGGTGTGCAAATTATATGTCCTACCTATGTGAGCTAATTATATGTCCCACTTGGGTGTGATAATTATATGTCCCACTGGGTGTGTGTCAATTATATGTGAGTAATCTATACATTTATTCGATATGAATGTTGGAATAAATTTAAACAACTTTCTTGGAATTAATTTAGACAATTTAGTAGGAATTAATTTGAACAGTATTTTTGTAAATTTCAAAATTCTATCATTGGTAATTCATTTCGGTGTGCTAATTATAAGTCCCAGCTAGGTGTGCTAATTATATGTTCACTTGGGTGTGCAAATTATATGTCCTACCTAGGTGTGCTACTTATATATCCCATTTGGGTGTGTGTCAATTATAAGTGAGAAATCTATACATTTATTCGATATGAATATTGGAATTAATTTAAACAACTTAGTTGGAATTAATTTAGACAATTTAGTTGGAATTAATTTGAACAGTATTTTTGTAAATTTCAAAATTCTATCATTGCTAATTCATTTGGGTGTGCTAATTATAAGTCCCACCTAGGTGTGCAAATTATATGTCCTACCTAGGTATGCTAATTATATGTCCCACTTGGGTGTGTCTCAATTATATGTGAGAAATCTATACATTTATTCGAAATGAATGTTGGAATAAATTTAAACAACTTTCTTGGAATTAATTTAGACAATTTAGTAGGAATTAATTTGAACAGTATTTTTGTAAATTTCAAAATTCTATCATTGGTAATTCATTTCGGTGTGCTAATTATAAGTCCCAGCTAGGTGTGCTAATTATATGTTCACTTGGGTGTGCAAATTATATGTCCTACCTAGGTGTGCTACTTATATATCCCATTTGGGTGTGTGTCAATTATAAGTGAGAAATCTATACATTTATTCGATATGAATATTGGAATTAATTTAAACAACTTAGTTGGAATTAATTTAGACAATTTAGTTGGAATTAATTTGAACAGTATTTTTGTAAATTTCAAAATTCTATCATTGCTAATTCATTTGGGTGTGCTAATTATAAGTCCCACCTAGGTGTGCAAATTATATGTCCTACCTAGGTGTGCTAATTATATGTCCCACTTGGTTGTGTGTCAATGATGTGTGAGAAATCTATACATTTATTCGAAATGAATGTTGGAATTAATTTAAACAACTTACTTGGAATTAATTTAGACAATTTAGTTGGAATTAATTTGAACAGTATTTTTGTAAATTTCAAAATTCTATCATTGCTAATTCATTTGGGTGTGCTAATTATAAGTCCCACCTAGGTGTGCTAATTATATGTCCTACCTAGGTGTGCTAATTATATGTCCCACTTGGGTGTGTGTCAATTATATGTGAGAAATTTATACATTTAATCGCTATGAATGTTGGAAATAATTTAAACAACTTACTTTGAATTAATTTAGACAATTTAGTTGGAATTAATTTGAACAGTATTTTTGTAAATTTCAAAATTCTATCATTGCTAATTCATTTGGTTCTGCTAATTATAAGTCCCACCTAGGTGTGCAAATTATATGTCCTACCTAGGTGTGCTAATTATATGTCCCACTTGGGTGTCTCTCAATTATATGTGAGAAATCTATACATTTATTCGAAATGAATGTTGGAATAAATTTAAACAACTTTCTTGGAATTAATTTAGACAATTTAGTAGGAATTAGGATTTGAACAGTATTTTTGTAAATTTCAAAATTTTATCATTGGTAATTCATTTCGGTGTGCTAATTATAAGTCCCAGCTAGGTGTGCTAATTATATGTTCACTTGGGTGTGCAAATTATATGTCCTACCTAGGTGTGCTACTTATATATCCCATTTGGGTGTGTGTCAATTATAAGTGAGAAATCTATACATTTATTCGATATGAATATAGGAATTAATTTAAACAACTTAGTTGGAATTAATTTAGACAATTTAGTTGGAATTAATTTGAACAGTATTTTTGTAAATTTCAAAATTCTATCATTGCTAATTCATTTGGGTGTGCTAATTATAAGTCCCACCTAGGTGTGCAAATTATATGTCCTACCTAGGTGTGCTAATTATATGTCCCACTTGGTTGTGTGTCAATGATGTGTGAGAAATCTATACATTTATTCGAAATGAATGTTGGAATTAATTTAAACAACTTACTTGGAATTAATTTAGACAATTTAGTATGAATTAATTTGAACAGTATTTTTGTAAATTTCAATATTCTATCATTGCTAAATCTTTTGGTTGTGCTAATTATAAGTCCCACCTAGGTGTGCTACTTATATGTCCTACCTAGGTGTGCTAATTATATGTCCCACTTGGGTGTGTGTCAATTATATGTGAGAAATTTATACATTTAATCGCTATGAATGTTGGAAATAATTTAAACAACTTACTTTGAATTAATTTAGACAATTTAGTTGGAATTAATTTGAACATTATTTTTGTAAATTTCAAAATTCTATCATTCCTAATTCATTTGGGTGTGCTAATTATAACTCCCAACAAGTTGTGCTAATTATATGTCCACTTGGGTGTGCAAATTATGTGTCCTACCTAGGTGTGCTAATTATATGTCCCACTTGGGTGTGTGTCAATTATATGTGAGAAATCTATACATTTATTCGATATGAATATTCGAATTAATTTAAACAACTTACTTAGAATTAATTTAGACAATTTAGTTAGAATTAATTTGAGCATGACTTTGGTAAATTTCAAAATTCTATCATTGCTAATTCATTTGGGTGTGCTAATTATAAGTCCCAACTAGGTGTGCTAATTCTATGTCCACTTGGGTGTGAAAATTATATGTCCTACCTAGGTGTGCTAATTATATGTCCCACTTGGGTGTGTGTCAATTATATGTGAGAAATCTATACATTTATTCGATATGAATATTGGAATTAATTTAAACAACTTACTTAGAATTAATTTAGACAATTTAGTTAGAATTAATTTGAGCATGATTTTGGTAAATTTCTAAATTCTATCATTACTAATTCATTTGGGTGTGCTTATTATAAGTCCCAACTAGGTGTGCTAATTATATGTCCTACCTAGGTGTGCTAATTATATGTCCCACTTGGGTATGTGTCAATTATATGTGAGAAATCTATACATTTATTCGATATGAATGTTGGAATTAATTGAAGCAACTTACTTGGAATTAATTTAGACAATTTAGGTGGAATTAATTTGAACAGCATATTTGTATATTTCAAAATTCTATCATTGCTAATTCATTTGGGTGAGCTAATTATAAGTCCCAACTAGGTGTGCTAATATGTCCACTTGGGTGTGCAAATAATATGTCCTACCTAGGTGTGCTAATTATATGTCCCACTTGGGTCTGTGTGAACTATATGTGAGAAATCTATTCGATATGAATGTTGGAATTAATTTAAACAACTTACTTGGAATTAATTTAGACAATTTAGTTGGAATTAATTTGAACAGTATTTTTGTAAATTTCAATATTCTATCATTGCTAAATCATTTGGGTGTGCTAATTATAAGTGCCACCTTGGTGTGCTAATTATATGTCCTACCAAGGTGTGCTAATTATATGTCCCACTTGGGTGTGTGTCAATTATATGTGTGAAATCTATACATCTATTC
This sequence comes from Clusia tigrina, assembly GCA_920105625.2. Classification (NCBI taxonomy): domain Eukaryota; kingdom Metazoa; phylum Arthropoda; class Insecta; order Diptera; family Clusiidae; genus Clusia; species Clusia tigrina. Next base: position 1,687,394 of record CAKKTE020000572.1, read on the forward strand.
GATATGAATGTTGGAATTAATTTAAACAACTTACTTGGAATTAATTTAGTAATTTAGTTGGAATTAATTTGAACAGTATTTTTGTAAATTTCAAAATTCTATCATTCCTAATTCATTTGGGTGTGCTAATTATAACTCCCAACAAGTTGTGCTAATTATATGTCCACTTGGGTGTGCAAATTATATGTCCTACCTAGGTGTGCTAATTATATGTCCCACTTGGGTGTGTGTCAATTATATGTGAGAAATCTATACATTTATTCGATATGAATATTGGAATTAATTTAAACAACTTACTTAGAATTAATTTAGACAATTTAGTTAGAATTAATTTGAGCAGCATTTTGGTAAATTTCAAAATTCTATCATTGCTAATTCATTTGGGTGAGCTAATTATAAGTCCCACTTAGTTGTGCTAATATGTCCACTTGGGTGTGCAAATTATATGCCCCACTTGGGTATGTGTCAACTATATGTGAGAAATCTATTCGATATGAATGTTGGAATTAATTTAAACAACTTACTTGGAATTAATTTAGACAATTTAGTTGGAATTAATTTGAACACTATTTTTGTAAATTTCAATTTTCTATCATTGCTAAATCATTTGGGTGTGCTAATTATAAGTGCCACCTAGGTGTGCTAATTATACGTCCTACCAAGGTGTGCTAATTATATGTCCCACTTGGGTGTGTGTCAATTATATGTGAGAAATCTATACATCTATTCGATATGAATTTTGGAATTAGTTTAAACAACTTACTTGGAATTAATTTAGACAATTTAGTTGGAATTAATTTGAACAGTATTTTTGTAAATTTCAATATTCTATCATTGCTAAATCATTTGGGTGTGCTAATTATAAGTGCCACCTTGGTGTGCTAATTATATGTCCTACCAAGGTGTGCTAATTATATGTCCCACTTGGGTGTGTGTCAATTATATGTGTGAAATCTATACATCTATGCGATATGAATGTTGGAATTAATTTAAACAACTTACTTGGAATTAATTTAGTAATTTAGTTGGAATTAATTTGAACAGTATTTTTGTAAATTTCAAAATTCTATCATTGCTAATTCATTTGGGTGTGCTAATTATAAGTCACAACTAGGTGTGCTAATTATATGTCCACTTGGGTGTGCAAATTATATGTCCTACCTAGGTGTGCTAATTATATGTCCCACTTGGGTGTGTGTCAATTATATGTGAGAAATCTATACATTTATTCGATATGAATGTTGGAATTAATTTAAACAACATACTTGAAATTAATTTAGACAATTTAGTTGAAATCAATTTGAACAGTATTTTTGTAAATTTCAAAATTCTATTATTGGTGATTCATTTGGGTGTGCTAATTATAAGTCCCTCCTAGGTGTGCAAATTATATATCCTACCTAAGTGTGCTAATTATATGTCCCACTTGGGTGTGTGTCAATTATATGTGAGAAATCTATACATTTATTCGATATGAATGTTGGAATTAATTTAAACAACTTAGTTGGAATTAATTTAGACAATTTAGTTGGAATTAATTTGAACAGTATTTTTGTAAATTTCAAAATTCTATCATTGCTAATTCATTTGGGTGTGCTAATTATAAGTCCCACCTAGGTGTGCTAATTATATGTTCACTTGGGTGTGCAAATTATATGTCCTACCTAGGTGTGCTACTTATATATCCCATTTGGGTGTGTGTCAATTATAAGTGAGAAATCTATACATTTATTCGATATGAATATAGGAATTAATTTAAACAACTTAGTTGGAATTAATTTAGACAATTTAGTTGGAATTAATTTGAACAGTATTTTTGTAAATTTCAAAATTCTATCATTGCTAATTCATTTGGGTGTGCTAATTATAAGTCCCACCTAGTTGTGCAAATTATATGTCCTACCTAGGTGTGCTAATTATATGTCCCACTTGGTTGTGTGTCAATGATGTGTGAGAAATCTATACATTTATTCGAAATGAATGTTGGAATTAATTTAAACAACTTACTTGGAATTAATTTAGACAATTTAGTATGAATTAATTTGAACAGTATTTTTGTAAATTTCAATATTCTATCATTGCTAAATCTTTTGGTTGTGCTAATTATAAGTCCCACCTAGGTGTGCTAATTATATGTCCTACCTAGGTGTGCTAATTATATGTCCCACTTGGGTGTGTGTCAATTATATGTGAGAAATTTATACATTTAATCGCTATGAATGTTGGAAATAATTTAAACAACTTACTTTGAATTAATTTAGACAATTTAGTTGGAATTAATTTGAACATTATTTTTGTAAATTTCAAAATTCTATCATTCCTAATTCATTTGGGTGTGCTAATTATAACTCCCAACAAGTTGTGCTAATTATATGTCCACTTGGGTGTGCAAATTATGTGTCCTACCTAGGTGTGCTAATTATATGTCCCACTTGGGTGTGTGTCAATTATATGTGAGAAATCTATACATTTATTCGATATGAATATTCGAATTAATTTAAACAACTTACTTAGAATTAATTTAGACAATTTAGTTAGAATTAATTTGAGCATGACTTTGGTAAATTTCAAAATTCTATCATTGCTAATTCATTTGGGTGTGCTAATTATAAGTCCCAACTAGGTGTGCTAATTCTATGTCCACTTGGGTGTGCAAATTATATGTCCTACCTAGGTGTGCTAATTATATGTCCCACTTGGGTGTGTGTCAATTATATGTGAGAAATCTATACATTTATTCGATATGAATATTGGAATTAATTTAAACAACTTACTTAGAATTAATTTAGACAATTTAGTTAGAATTAATTTGAGCATGATTTTGGTAAATTTCTAAATTCTATCATTACTAATTCATTTGGGTGTGCTTATTATAAGTCCCAACTAGGTGTGCTAATTATATGTCCTACCTAGGTGTGCTAATTATATGTCCCACTTGGGTATGTGTCAATTATATGTGAGAAATCTATACATTTATTCGATATGAATGTTGGAATTAATTGAAGCAACTTACTTGGAATTAATTTAGACAATTTAGGTGGAATTAATTTGAACAGCATTTTTGTATATTTCAAAATTCTATCATTGCTAATTCATTTGGGTGAGCTAATTATAAGTCCCAACTAGGTGTGCTAATATGTCCACTTGGGTGTGCAAATAATATGTCCTACCTAGGTGTGCTAATTATATGTCCCACTTGGGTCTGTGTGAACTATATGTGAGAAATCTATTCGATATGAATGTTGGAATTAATTTAAACAACTTACTTGGAATTAATTTAGACAATTTAGTTGGAATTAATTTGAACAGTATTTTTGTAAATTTCAATATTCTATCATTGCTAAATCATTTGGGTGTGCTAATTATAAGTGCCACCTTGGTGTGCTAATTATATGTCCTACCAAGGTGTGCTAATTATATGTCCCACTTGGGTGTGTGTCAATTATATGTGTGAAATCTATACATCTATTCGATATGAATGTTGGAATTAATTTAAACAACTTACTTGGAATTAATTTAGTAATTTAGTTGGAATTAATTTGAACAGTATTTTTGTAAATTTCAAAATTCTATCATTCCTAATTCATTTGGGTGTGCTAATTATAACTCCCAACAAGTTGTGCTAATTATATGTCCACTTGGGTGTGCAAATTATATGTCCTACCTAGGTGTGCTAATTATATGTCCCACTTGGGTGTGTGTCAATTATATGTGAGAAATCTATACATTTATTCGATATGAATATTGGAATTAATTTAAACAACTTACTTAGAATTAATTTAGACAATTTAGTTAGAATTAATTTGAGCATGATTTTGGTAAATTTCTAAATTCTATCATTACTAATTCATTTGGGTGTGCTTATTATAAGTCCCAACTAGGTGTGCTAATTATATGTCCTACCTAGGTGTGCTAATTATATGTCCCACTTGGGTATGTGTCAATTATATGTGAGAAATCTATACATTTATTCGATATGAATGTTGGAATTAATTGAAGCAACTTACTTGGAATTAATTTAGACAATTTAGTTGGAATTAATTTGAACAGTATTTTTGTAAATTTCAAAATTCTATCATTGCTAATTCATTTGGGTGTGCTAATTATAAGTCACAACTAGGTGTGCTAATTATATGTCCACTTGGGTGTGCAAATTATATGTCCTACCTAGGTGTGCTAATTATATGTCCCACTTGGGTGTGTGTCAATTATATGTGAGAAATCTATACATTTATTCGATATGAATGTTGGAATTAATTTAAACAACATACTTGAAATTAATTTAGACAATTTAGTTGAAATCAATTTGAACAGTATTTTTGTAAATTTCAAAATTCTATTATTGGTGATTCATTTGGGTGTGCTAATTATAAGTCCCTCCTAGGTGTGCAAATTATATATCCTACCTAAGTGTGCTAATTATATGTCCCACTTGGGTGTGTGTCAATTATATGTGAGAAATCTATACATTTATTCGATATGAATGTTGGAATTAATTTAAACAACTTAGTTGGAATTAATTTAGACAATTTAGTTGGAATTAATTTGAACAGTATTTTTGTACATTTCAAAATTCCATCATTGCTAATTCATTTGGGTGTGCTAATTATAAGTCCCACCCAGGTGTGCAAATTATATGTCCATCCTAGGTGTGCTAATTATATTTCCCACTTGGGTGTGATAATTATATGTCCCACTTGGGTGTGTGTCAATTATATGTGAGAAATCTATACATTTATTCGATACGAATATTGGAATTAATATAAACAGCTTACTTGGCATTAATTTAGACAATTTAGCTGGGATTAATTTGAACAGATTTTTGTAAATTTCCAAATTCTACCATTGCTAAATCATTTGGGTGTGCTAATTATAGGTCCCACCTAGGTGTGCTAAGTATATGTCCTACCTAGGTGTGTTAATTATATGTCCCACTTGGGTGTGTGTCAATTATATGTGAGAAATCTATACATTTATTCGATATGAATGTTGGAATTAATTTAATCAACTTACTTAGAATTAATTTGGACAATTTAGTTGGAATTAGTTTGAGCAGCATTTTTGTAAATTTCAAAATTCTATATTTGCTAATTCATTTGGGTGTGCTAAATATAAGTCCCAACTAGGTGTGCTGATTATATGTCCACTTGGGTGTGCAAATTATATGTCCTACCTATGTGTGCTAATTATATGTCCCACTTGGGTGTGATAATTATATGTCCCACTGGGTGTGTGTCAATTATATGTGAGTAATCTATACATTTATTCGATATGAATGTTGGAATTAATTTAGACAATTTAGTTGGAATTAATTTGAACAGTATTTTTTGTAATTTCAAAATTCTATCATTGCTAATTCATTTGGTTGTGCTAATTATAAGTCCCACCTAGGTGTGCAAATTATATGTCCTACCTAGGTGTGCTAATTATATGTCCCACTTGGGTGTGTCTCAATTATATGTGAGAAATACATTTATTCGAAATGTATGTTGGAATAAATTTAAACAACTTTCTTGGAATTAATTTAGACAATTTAGTAGGAATTAATTTGAACAGTATTTTTGTAAATTTCAAAATTCTATCATTGGTAATTCATTTCGGTGTGCTAATTATAAGTCCCAGCTAGGTGTGCTAATTATATGTTCACTTGGGTGTGCAAATTATATGTCCTACCTAGGTGTGCTACTTATATATCCCATTTGGGTGTGTGTCAATTATAAGTGAGAAATCTATACATTTATTCGATATGAATATTGGAATTAATTTAAACAACTTACTTAGAATTAATTTAGACAATTTAGTTAGAATTAATTTGAGCAGGATTTTGGTAAATTTCAAAATTCTATCATTGCTATTTCATTTGGGTGTGCTAATTATAACTCCCAACAAGTTGTGCTAATTATATGTCCACTTGGGTGTGCAAATTATATGTCCTACCTAGGTGTGCTAATTATATGTCCCACTTGGGTGTGTGTCAATTATATGTGAGAAATCTATACATCTATTCGATATGAATTTTGGAATTAGTTTAAACAACTTACTTGGAATTAATTTAGACAATTTAGTTGGAATTAATTTGAACAGTATTTTTGTAAATTTCAATATTCTATCATTGCTAAATCATTTGGTTGTGCTAATTATAAGTCCCACCTAGGTGTGCTAATTATATGTCCTACCTAGGTGTGCTAATTATATGTCCCACTTGGGTGTGTGTCAATTATATGTGAGAAATCTATACATCTATTCGATATGAATTTTGGAATTAGTTTAAACAACTTACTTGGAATTAATTTAGACAATTTAGTTGGAATTAATTTGAACAGTATTTTTGTAAATTTCAATATTCTATCATTGCTAAATCATTTGGGTGTGCTAATTATAAGTGCCAGCTTGGTGTGCTAATTATATGTCCTACCAAGGTGTGCTAATTATATGTCCCACTTGGGTGTGTGTCAATTATATGTGAGAAATCTATACATTTATTCGCTATGAATGTTGGAATTAATTTAAACAACTTACTGGGAATTAATTTACACAATTTAGTTGGAATTAATTTGAACAGTATTTTTGTAAATTTCAAAATTCTATCATTGCTAATTCATTTGGGTGTGCTAATTATAACTCCCAACAAGTTGTGCTAATTATATGTCCACTTGCGTGTGCAAATTATATGTCCTACCTAGGTGTGCTAATTATATGCCCCACTTGGGTGTGTGTCAATTATATGTGTGAAATCTATACATCTATTCGATCTGAATGTTGGAATTAATTGAAGCAACTTACTTGGAATTAATTTAGACAATTTAGGTGGAATTAATTTGAACAGCATTTTTGTATATTTCAAAATTCTATCATTGCTAATTCATTTGGGTGAGCTAATTATAAGTCCCAACTAGGTGTGCTAATATGTCCACTTGGGTGTGCAAATTATATGTCCCACTTGGGTATGTGTCAACTATATGTGAGAAATCTATTCGATATGAATGTTGGAATTAATTTAAACAACTTACTTGGAATTAATTTAGACAATTTAGTTGGAATTAATTTGAACAGTATTTTTGTAAATTTCAATTTTCTATCATTGCTAAATCATTTGGGTGTGCTAATTATAAGTGCCACCTAGGTGTGCTAATTATATGTCCTACCAAGGTGTGCTAATTTATAATATGTCCCACCTGGGTGTGTGTCAATTATATGTGAGAAATCTATACATCTATTCGATATGAATTTTGGAATTAGTTTAAACAACTTACTTGGAATTAATTTAGACAATTTAGTTGGAATTAATTTGAACAGTATTTTTGTAAATTTCAATATTCTATCATTGCTAAATCATTTGGGTGTGCTAATTATAAGTGCTAGCTTGGTGTGCTAATTATATGTCCTACCAAGGTGTGCTAATTATATGTCCCACTTGGGTGTGTGTCAATTATATGTGTGAAATCTATACATCTATTCGATATGAATGTTGGAATTAATTTAAACAACTTACTGGGAATTAATTTAGACAATTTAGTTGGAATTAATTTGAACAGTATTTTTGTAAATTTCAAAATTCTATCATTGCTAATTCATTTGGGTGTGCTAATTATAAGTCCCAACTAGGTGTGCTAATTATATGTCCACTTGGGTGTGCAAATTATATGTCCTACCTAGGTGTGATAATTATATGTCCCACTTGGGTGTGTGTCAATTATATGTGAGAAATCTATACATTTATTCGATATGAATATTGGAATTAATTTAAACAACTTACTTAGAATTAATTTAGACAATTTAGTTAGAATTAATTTGAGCATGATTTTGGTAAATTTCTAAATTCTATCATTGCTAATTCATTTGGGTGTGCTTATTATAAGTCCCAACTAGGTGTGCTAATTATATGTCCTACCTAGGTGTGCTAATTATATGTCCCACTTGGGTATGTGTCAATTATATGTGAGAAATCTATACATTTATTCGATATGAATGTTGGAATTAACTGAAGCAACTTACTTGGAATTAATTTAGACAATTTAGGTGGAATTAATTTGAACAGCATTTTTGTATATTTCAAAATTCTATCATTGCTAATTCATTTGGGTGAGCTAATTATAAGTCCCAACTAGGTGTGCTAATATGTCCACTTGGGTGTGCAAATTATATGTCCTACCTAGGTGTGCTAATTATATGCCCCACTTGGGTATGTGTCAACTATATGTGAGAAATCTATTCGATATGAATGTTGGAATTAATTTAAACAACTTACTTGGAATTAATTTAGACAATTTAGTTGGAATTAATTTGAACATTATTTTTGTAAATTTCAATTTTCTATCATTGCTAAATCATTTGGGTGTGCTAATTATAAGTGCCACCTAGGTGTGCTAATTATACGTCCTACCAAGTTGTGCTAATTATATGTCCCACTTGGGTGTGTGTCAATTATATGTGAGAAATCTATACATCTATTCGATATGAATTTTGGAATTAGTTTAAACAACTTACTTGGAATTAATTTAGACAATTTAGTTGGAATTAATTTGAACAGTATTTTTGTAAATTTCAATATTCTATCATTGCTAAATCATTTGGGTGTGCTAATTATAAGTGCCACCTTGGTGTGCTAATTATATGTCCTACCAAGGTGTGCTAATTATATGTCCCACTTGGGTGTGTGTCAATTATATGTGTGAAATCTATACATCTATTCGATATGAATGTTGGAATTAATTTAAACAACTTACTTGGAATTAATTGAGTAATTTAGTTGGAATTAATTTGAACAGCATTTTTGTATATTTCAAAATTCTATCATTGCTAATTCATTTGGGTGAGCTAATTATAAGTCCCAACTAGGTGTGCTAATATGTCCACTTGGGTGTGCAAATTATATGTCCTACCTAGGTGTGCTAATTATATGTCCCACTTTGGTGTGTGTCAATTATATGTGAGAAATCTATACATTTATTCGATATGAATGTTGAAATTAATTTAAACAACTTAGTTGGAATTTATTTAGACAATTTAGTTGGAATTAATTTGAACAGTATTTTTGTACATTTCAAAATTCCATCATTGCTAATTCATTTGGGTGTGCTAATTATAAGTCCCACCTAGGTGTGCAAATTATATGTCCTACCTATGTGTGCTAATTATATGGCCCACTTGGGTGTGATAATTATATGTCCCACTTGGGTGTGTGTCAATTATATGTGAGAATTCTATACATTTATTCCATATGAATGTTGGAATTAATTTAAACAACTTACTTGGAATTAATTTAGACAATTTAGTTGGAATTAATTTGAACAGTATTTTTGTAAATTTCAAAATTCTATTATTGGTAATTCATTTGGGTGTGCTAATTATAAGTCCCTCCTAGGTGTGCAAATTATATGTCCTACCTAAGTGTGCAATTATATGTCCCACTTGGGTGTGTGTCAATTATATGTGAGAAATCTATACATTTATTCGATATGAATGTTGGAATTAATTTAAACAACTTAGTTGGAATTAATTTAGACAATTTAGTTGGAATTAATTTGAACAGTATTTTTGTACATTTCAAAATTCCATCATTGCTAATTCATTTGGGTGTGCTAATTATAAATCCCACCTAGGTGTGCAAATTATATGTCCATCCTAGGTGTGCTAATTATATGTCCCACTTGGGTGTGATAATTAGATGTCCACACTTGGGTGTGTGTCAATTATATGTGAGAAATCTATACATTTATTCGATACGAATATTGGAATTAATTTAAACAGCTTACTTGGCATTAATTTAGACAATTTATTTGGAATTAATTTGAACAGTATTTTTTGTAATTTCAAATTCTATCATTGCTAATTCATTTGGTTGTGCTAATTATAAGTCCCAACTAGGTGTGCTAATATGTCCACTTGGGAGTGTAATTATATGTCCTACCTCGGTGTGCTAATTATATGTCCCACTTGGGTGTGTGTCAATTATATGTGAGAAATCTATACATTTATTCGATATGAATTTAAACAACTTACTTGGCATTAATTTAGACAATTTAGTTGGAATTAATTTGAACAGTATTTTTGTAAATTTCAAAATTCTATCATTGCTAATTCATTTGGGTGAGCTAATTATAAGTACCAACTAGGTGTGCTAATATGTCCACTTGGGTGTGCAAATTATATGTCCTACTTAGGTGTGCCAATTATATGTCCCACTTGGGTACGTATCAACTATATGTGAGAAATCTATACATTTATTCGATATGCATGTTGGAATTAATTTAAACAACTTACTTGGAATTAATTTAGACAATTTAGTTGGAATTAATTTGACAGTATTTTTGTAAATTTCAAAATTCTATCATTGCTAATTCATTTGGGTGTGCTAATTATAAGTCCCACCTAGGTGTGCAAATTATATGTCCTACCTATGTGTGCTAATTATATGGCCCACTTGGGTGTGATAATTATATGTCCCACTTGGGTGTGTGTCAATTATATGTGAGAATTCTATACATTTATTCAATATGAATGTTGGAATTAATTTAAACAACTTACTTGGAATTAATTTAGACAATTTAGTTGGAATTAATTTGAACAGTATTTTTGTAAATTTCAAAATTCTATTATTGGTAATTCATTTGGGTGTGCTAATTATAAGTCCCTCCTAGGTGTGCAAATTATATGTCCTACCTAAGTGTGCAATTATATGTCCCACTTGGGTGTGTGTCAATTATATGTGAGAAATCTATACATTTATTCGATATGAATGTTGGAATTAATTTAAACAACTTAGTTGGAATTAATTTAGACAATTTAGTTGGAATTAATTTGAACAGTATTTTTGTACATTTCAAAATTCCATCATTGCTAATTCATTTGGGTGTGCTAATTATAAATCCCACCTAGGTGTGCAAATTATATGTCCATCCTAGGTGTGCTAATTATATGTCCCACTTGGGTGTGATAATTAGATGTCCACACTTGGGTGTGTGTCAATTATATGTGAGAAATCTATACATTTATTCGATACGAATATTGGAATTAATTTAAACAGCTTACTTGGCATTAATTTAGACAATTTACTTGGAATTAATTTGAACAGTATTTTTTGTAATTTCAAATTCTATCATTGCTAATTCATTTGGTTGTGCTAATTATAAGTCCCAACTAGGTGTGCTAATATGTCCACTTGGGAGTGTAATTATATGTCCTACCTCGGTGTGCTAATTATATGTCCCACTTGGGTGTGTGTCAATTATATGTGAGAAATCTATACATTTATTCGATATGAATTTAAACAACTTACTTGGCATTAATTTAGACAATTTAGTTGGAATTAATTTGAACAGTATTTTTGTAAATTTCAAAATTCTATCATTGCTAATTCATTTGGGTGAGCTAATTATAAGTACCAACTAGGTGTGCTAATATGTCCACTTGGGTGTGCAAATTATATGTCCTACTTAGGTGTGCTAATTATATGTCCCACTTGGGTACGTATCAACTATATGTGAGAAATCTATACATTTATTCGATATGCATGTTGGAATTAATTTAAACAACTTACTTGGAATTAATTTAGACAATTTAGTTGGAATTAATTTGACAGTATTTTTGTAAATTTCAAAATTCTATCATTGCTAATTCATTTGGGTGTGCTAATTATAAGTCCCAACTAGGTGTGCTAATTATATGTCCACTTGAGTGTGCAAATTATATGTCCTACCTAGGTGTGCTAATTATATGTCCCACTTGGGTGTGTGTCAATTATATGTGAGAAATCTATACATTTATTCGATATGAATATTGGAATTAATTTAAACAACTTACTTAGAATTAATTTAGACAATTTAGTTAGAATTAATTTGAGCAGCATTTTGGTAAATTTCAAAATTCTATCATTGCTAATTCATTTGGGTGTGCTAATTATAAGTCCCAACTAGGTGTGCTAATTATATGTCCTACCTAGGTGTGCTAATTATATGTCCCACTTGGGTGTGTGTCAATTATATGTGAGAAATCTATACATTTATTCGATATGAATGTTGGAATTAATTGAAGCAACTTACTTGGAATTAATTTAGACAATTTAGGTGGAATTCATTTGAACAGCATTTTTGTATATTTCAAAATTCTATCATTGCTAATTCATTTGGGTGAGCTAATTATAAGTCCCAACTAGGTGTGCTAATATGTCCACTTGGGTGTGCAAATTATATGTCCTACCTAGGTGTGCTAATTATATGTCCCACTTGGGTGTGTGTCAATTATATGTGAGAAATCTACATTTATTCGATATGAATTTAAACAACTTACTTGGCATTAATTTAGACAATTTAGTTGGAATTAATTTGAACAGTATTTTTGTAAATTTCAAAATTCTATCATTGCTAATTCATTTGGGTGAGCAAATTATAAGTCCCAACTAGGTGTGCTAATATGTCCACTTGGGTGTGCAAATTATATGTCCTACTTAGGTGTGCTAATTATATGTCCCACTTGGGTACGTATCAACTATATGTGAGAAATCTATACATTTATTCGATATGCATGTTGGAATTAATTTAAACAACTTACTTGGAATTAATTTAGACAATTTAGTTGGAATTAATTTGACAGTATTTTTGTAAATTTCAAAATTCTATCATTGCTAATTCATTTGGGTGTGCTAATTATAAGTCCCAACTAGGTGTGCAAATTATATGTACCACCTAGGTGTGCTAATTATATGTCCCACTTGGGTATGTGTCAGTTATATGTGAGAAATCTATACATTTATTCGATATGCATGTTGGAATTAATTTAAACAACTTACTTGGAATTAATTTAGACAATTTAGGTGGAATTCATTTGAACAGCATTTTTGTATATTTCAAAATTCTATCATTGCTAATTCATTTGGGTGAGCTAATTATAAGTCCCAACTAGGTGTGCTAATATGTCCACTTGGGTGTGCAAATTATATGTCCTACCTAGGTGTGCTAATTATATGTCCCACTTGGGTGTGTGTCAATTATATGTGAGAAATCTACATTTATTCGATATGAATTTAAACAACTTACTTGGCATTAATTTAGACAATTTAGTTGGAATTAATTTGAACAGTATTTTTGTAAATTTCAAAATTCTATCATTGCTAATTCATTTGGGTGAGCAAATTATAAGTCCCAACTAGGTGTGCTAATATGTCCACTTGGGTGTGCAAATTATATGTCCTACTTAGGTGTGCTAATTATATGTCCCACTTGGGTACGTATCAACTATATGTGAGAAATCTATACATTTATTCGATATGCATGTTGGAATTAATTTAAACAACTTACTTGGAATTAATTTAGACAATTTAGTTGGAATTAATTTGACAGTATTTTTGTAAATTTCAAAATTCTATCATTGCTAATTCATTTGGGTGTGCTAATTATAAGTCCCAACTAGGTGTGCAAATTATATGTGCCACCTAGGTGTGCTAATTATATGTCCCACTTGGGTATGTGTCAGTTATATGTGAGAAATCTATACATTTATTCGATATGCATGTTGGAATTAATTTAAACAACTTACTTGGAATTAATTTAGACAATTTAGTAGGAATTAATTTAAACAGTATTTTTGTAAATTTCAAAATTCTATCATTGCTAATTCATTTGGGTGTGCTAATTATAAGTCCCACATAGGTGTACTAATTATATGAACCACTTGGGTGTGTGTCAATTATATGTGAGAAATCTATACCTTTAATCGATATGAATGTTGGAATTAATTTAAACAACTTACTTGGAATTAATTTAGACAATTTAGTTGGAATTAATTTGAACAGTATTTTTGTAAATTTCAAAATTCTATCATTGGTAATTCATTTGGGTGAGCTAATTATAAGTCCCAACTAGGTGTGCTAATATGTCCACTTGGGTGTGCAAATTATATGTCCCACTTGGGTATGTGTCAACTATATGTGAGAAATCTATTCGATATGAATGTTGGAATTAATTTAAACAACTTACTTGGCATTAATTTAGACAATTTAGTTGGAATTAATTTGAACATTATTTTTGTAAATTTCAAAATTCTATTATTGCTAATTCATTTGGGTGTGCTAAATATAAGTCCCAACTAGGGGTGCTAATTATATGTCCACTGGGGAGTGCAAATTATATGTCCTACTTCGGTGTGCTAATAATATGTCCCACTTGGGTGTGTGTCAATTATATGTGAGAAATCTATACATTTATTCGATATGAATATTCGAATTAATTTAAACAACTTACTTAGAATTAATTTAGACAATTTAGTTAGAATTAATTTGAGCATGACTTAGGTAAATTTCAAAATTCTATCATTGCTAATTCATTTGGGTGTGCTAATTATAAGTCCCAAATAGGTGTGCTAATTGTATGTTCACTTGGGTGTGCAAATTATATGTCCTACCTAGGTGTGCTAATTATATGTCCCATTTGGGTGTGTTTCAATTATATGTGTGAAATCTATACATCTATTCGATCTGAATGTTGGAATTAATTGAAGCAACTTACTTGGAATTAATTTAGACAATTTAGGTGGAATTAATTTGAACAGCATTTTTGTATATTTCAAAATTCTATCATTGCTAATTCATTTGGGTGAGCTAATTATAAGTCCCAACTAGGTGTGCTAATATGTCCACTTGGGTGTGCAAATTATATGTCCCACTTGGGTATGTGTCAACTATATGTGAGAAATCTATTCGATATGAATGTTGGAATTAATTTAAACAACTTACTTGGAATTAATTTAGACAATTTAGTTGGAATTAATTTGAACAGTATTTATGTAAATTTCAATTTTCTATCATTGCTAAATCATTTGGGTGTGCTAATTATAAGTGCCACCTAGGTGTGCTAATTATATGTCCTACCAAGGTGTGCTAATTTATAATATGTCCCACTTGGGTGTGTGTCAATTATATGTGAGAAATCTATACATCTATTCGATATGAATTTTGGAATTAGTTTAAACAACTTACTTGGAATTAATTTAGACAATTTAGTTGGAATTAATTTGAACAGTATTTTTGTAAATTTCAATATTCTATCATTGCTAAATCATTTGGGTGTGCTAATTATAAGTGCCAGCTTGGTGTGCTAATTATATGTCCTACCAAGGTGTGCTAATTATATGTCCCACTTGGGTGTGTGTCAATTATATGTGTGAAATCTATACATCTATTCGATATGAATGTTGGAATTAATTTAAACAACTTACTGGGAATTAATTTAGACAATTTAGTTGGAATTAATTTGAACAGTATTTTTGTAAATTTCAAAATTCTATCATTGCTAATTCATTTGGGTGTGCTAATTATAAGTCCCAACTAGGTGTGCTAATTATATGTCCACTTGGGTGTGCAAATTATATGTCCTACCTAGGTGTGCTAATTATATGTCCCACTTGGGTGTGTGTCAATTATATGTGAGAAATCTATACATTTATTCGATATGAATATTGGAATTAATTTAAACAACTTACTTAGAATTAATTTAGACAATTTAGTTAGAATTAATTTGAGCATGATTTTGGTAAATTTCTAAATTCTATCATTGCTAATTCATTTGGGTGTGCTTATTATAAGTCCCAACTAGGTGTGCTAATTATATGTCCTACCTAGGTGTGCTAATTATATGTCCCACTTGGGTATGTGTCAATTATATGTGAGAAATCTATACATTTATTCGATATGAATGTTGGAATTAATTGAAGCAACTTACTTGGAATTAATTTAGACAATTTAGGTGGAATTAATTTGAACAGCATTTTTGTATATTTCAAAATTCTATCATTGCTAATTCATTTGGGTGAGCTAATTATAAGTCCCAACTAGGTGTGCTAATATGTCCACTTGGGTGTGCAAATTATATGTCCTACCTAGGTGTGCTAATTATATGCCCCACTTGGGTATGTGTCAACTATATGTGAGAAATCTATTCGATATGAATGTTGGAATTAATTTAAACAACTTACTTGGAATTAATTTAGACAATTTAGTTGGAATTAATTTGAACACTATTTTTGTAAATTTCAATTTTCTATCATTGCTAAATCATTTGGGTGTGCTAATTATAAGTGCCACCTAGGTGTGCTAATTATACGTCCTACCAAGGTGTGCTAATTATATGTCCCACTTGGGTGTGTGTCAATTATATGTGAGAAATCTATACATCTATTCGATATGAATTTTGGAATTAGTTTAAACAACTTACTTGGAATTAATTTAGACAATTTAGTTGGAATTAATTTGAACAGTATTTTTGTAAATTTCAATATTCTATCATTGCTAAATCATTTGGGTGTGCTAATTATAAGTGCAACCTTGGTGTGCTAATTATATGTCCTACCAAGGTGTGCTAATTATATGTCCCACTTGGGTGTGTGTCAATTATATGTGTGAAATCTATACATCTATTCGATATGAATGTTGGAATTAATTTAAACAACTTACTTGGAATTAATTGAGTAATTTAGTTGGAATTAATTTGAACAGTATTTTTGTAAATTTCAAAATTCTATCATTGCTAATTCATTTGGGTGTGCTAATTATAAGTCCCAACTAGGTGTGCTAATTATATGTCCACTTGGGTGTGCAAATTATATGTCCTACCTAGGTGTGCTAATTATATGTCCCACTTGGGTGTGTGTCAATTATATGTGAGAAATCTACACATTTATTCGATATGAATATTGGAATTAATTTAAACAACTTAGTTGGAATTTATTTAGACAATTTAGTTGGAATTAATTTGAACAGTATTTTTGTACATTTCAAAATTCCATCATTGCTAATTCATTTGGGTGTGCTAATTATAAGTCCCACCTAGGTGTGCAAATTATATGTCCTACCTATGTGTGCTAATTATATGGCCCACTTGGGTGTGATAATTATATGTCCCACTTGGGTGTGTGTCAATTATATGTGAGAATTCTATACATTTATTCAATATGAATGTTGGAATTAATTTAAACAACTTACTTGGAATTAATTTAGACAATTTAGTTGGAATTAATTTGAACAGTATTTTTGTAAATTTCAAAATTCTATTATTGGTAATTCATTTGGGTGTGCTAATTATAAGTCCCTCCTAGGTGTGCAAATTATATGTCCTACCTAAGTGTGCAATTATATGACCCACTTGGGTGTGTGTCAATTATATGTGAGAAATCTATACATTTATTCGATATGAATGTTGGAATTAATTTAAACAACTTAGTTGGAATTAATTTAGACAATTTAGTTGGAATTAATTTGAACAGTATTTTTGTACATTTCAAAATTCCATCATTGCTAATTCATTTGGGTGTGCTAATTATAAATCCCACCTAGGTGTGCAAATTATATGTCCATCCTAGGTGTGCTAATTATATGTCCCACTTGGGTGTGATAATTAGATGTCCACACTTGGGTGTGTGTCAATTATATGTGAGAAATCTATACATTTATTCGATACGAATATTGGAATTAATTTAAACAGCTTACTTGGCATTAATTTAGACAATTTAGTTGGAATTAATTTGAACAGTATTTTTTGTAATTTCAAATTCTATCATTGCTAATTCATTTGGTTGTGCTAATTATAAGTCCCAACTAGGTGTGCTAATATGTCCACTTGGGAGTGCAATTATATGTCCTACCTCGGTGTGCTAATTATATGTCCCACTTGGGTGTGTGTCAATTATATGTGAGAAATCTATACATTTATTCGATATGAATTTAAACAACTTACTTGGCATTAATTTAGACAATTTAGTTGGAATTAATTTGAACAGTATTTTTGTAAATTTCAAAATTCTATCATTGCTAATTCATTTGGGTGAGCTAATTATAAGTCCCAACTAGGTGTGCTAATATGTCCACTTGGGTGTGCAAATTATATGTCCTACTTAGGTGTGCTAATTATATGTCCCACTTGGGTACGTATCAACTATATGTGAGAAATCTATACATTTATTCGATATGCATGTTGGAATTAATTTAAACAACTTACTTGGAATTAATTTAGACAATTTAGTTGGAATTAATTTGACAGTATTTTTGTAAATTTCAAAATTCTATCATTGCTAATTCATTTGGGTGTGCTAATTATAAGTCCCAACTAGGTGTGCTAATTATATGTCCACTTGAGTGTGCAAATTATATGTCCTACCTAGGTGTGCTAATTATATGTCCCACTTGGGTGTGTGTCAATTATATGTGAGAAATCTATACATTTATTCGATATGAATATTGGAATTAATTTAAACAACTTACTTAGAATTAATTTAGACAATTTAGTTAGAATTAATTTGAGCAGCATTTTGGTAAATTTCAAAATTCTATCATTGCTAATTCATTTGGGTGTGCTAATTATAAGTCCCAACTAGGTGTGCTAATTATATGTCCTACCTAGGTGTGCTAATTATATGTCCCACTTGGGTGTGTGTCAATTATATGTGAGAAATCTATACATTTATTCGATATGAATGTTGGAATTAATTGAAGCAACTTACTTGGAATTAATTTAGACAATTTAGGTGGAATTCATTTGAACAGCATTTTTGTATATTTCAAAATTCTATCATTGCTAATTCATTTGGGTGAGCTAATTATAAGTCCCAACTAGCTGTGCTAATATGTCCACTTGGGTGTGCAAATTATATGTCCTACCTAGGTGTGCTAATTATATGTCCCACTTGGGTGTGTGTCAATTATATGTGAGAAATCTACATTTATTCGATATGAATTTAAACAACTTACTTGGCATTAATTTAGACAATTTAGTTGGAATTAATTTGAACAGTATTTTTGTAAATTTCAAAATTCTATCATTGCTAATTCATTTGGGTGAGCAAATTATAAGTCCCAACTAGGTGTGCTAATATGTCCACTTGGGTGTGCAAATTATATGTCCTACTTAGGTGTGCTAATTATATGTCCCACTTGGGTACGTATCAACTATATGTGAGAAATCTATACATTTATTCGATATGCATGTTGGAATTAATTTAAACAACTTACTTGGAATTAATTTAGACAATTTAGTTGGAATTAATTTGACAGTATTTTTGTAAATTTCAAAATTCTATCATTGCTAATTCATTTGGGTGTGCTAATTATAAGTCCCAACTAGGTGTGCAAATTATATGTACCACCTAGGTGTGCTAATTATATGTCCCACTTGGGTATGTGTCAGTTATATGTGAGAAATCTATACATTTATTCGATATGCATGTTGGAATTAATTTAAACAACTTACTTGGAATTAATTTAGACAATTTAGTAGGAATTAATTTAAACAGTATTTTTGTAAATTTCAAAATTCTATCATTGCTAATTCATTTGGGTGTGCTAATTATAAGTCCCACATAGGTGTACTAATTATATGAACCACTTGGGTGTGTGTCAATTATATGTGAGAAATCTATACCTTTAATCGATATGAATGTTGGAATTAATTTAAACAACTTACTTGGAATTAATTTAGACAATTTAGTTGGAATTAATTTGAACAGTATTTTTGTAAATTTCAAAATTCTATCATTGGTAATTCATTTGGGTGAGCTAATTATAAGTCCCAACTAGGTGTGCTAATATGTCCACTTGGGTGTGCAAATTATATGTCCCACTTGGGTATGTGTCAACTATATGTGAGAAATCTATTCGATATGAATGTTGGAATTAATTTAAACCACTTACTTGGCATTAATTTAGACAATTTAGTTGGAATTAATTTGAACATTATTTTTGTAAATTTCAAAATTCTATTATTGCTAATTCATTTGGGTGTGCTAAATATAAGTCCCAACTAGGGGTGCTAATTATATGTCCACTGGGGAGTGCAAATTATATGTCCTACTTCGGTGTGCTAATAATATGTCCCACTTGGGTGTGTGTCAATTATATGTGAGAAATCTGTACATTTATTCGATATGAATGTTGGAATTAATTTAAACAATTTACTTGGCATTAATTTAGACAATTTAGTTGGAATTATTTTGAACAGTATTTTTGTAAATTTCAAACTTCTATCATTGCTAATTCATTTGGGTGTGCTAATTATAAGTCCCAACTAGGTGTGCTAATTATATGTCTACTTGGGTGTGCAAATTATATGTCCTACCTATGTGTGCTAATTATATGTCCCACTTGGGTGTGATAATTATATGTCCCACTGTGTGTGTGTCAATTATATGTGAGAAATCTCTACATTTATTCGATATGAATGTTGGAATTAATTTAAACAACTTACTTAGAATTAATTTAGACAATTTAGTGGGAATTAATTTGAACAGCATTTTTGAAAATTTCAAAATTCTATCATTGCTAATTCATTTGGGTGTGCTAATTATAAGTCCCAACTAGGTGTGCTAATTACATGTCCACTTGGGTGTGCAAATTATATGTCCTACCTAGGTGTGCTAATTATATGCCCCACTTGGGTGTGTGCCAATTATATGTGAGAAATCTATACATTTATTCGATATGAATGTTGGAATTAATTGAAACTTAATTGGAATTAATTTAGATAATTTAGTTGGAATTAATTTGAACAGTATTTTTGTAAATTTCAATATTCTATCATTGCTAAATCATTTGGGTGTGCTAATTATATGTCCTACCTTGATGTCCTAATTATATGTCCCACTTGGGTGTGTGTCAATTATATGTGAGAAATCTATACATTTATTCGATATGCATGTTGGAATTAATTTAAACAACTTACTTGGAACTAATTTAGACAATTTGGTTGGAATTAGTTTGAACAGTATTTTTCTAAATTTCAAAATTCTATCACTGGTAATTCATTTGGGTGTGCTAATTATAAGTCCCACCTAGGTTTGCTAATTATATGTCCTACCTGGGTGTGCTAATTATATGTCCCAATTGGGTGTGTGTCAATTATATGTTGTAAGGAGCAAAATTTCCGCATAAATTTTGCCCCAACATAATTCTTTTGCCACACCACCATTTTTCAAACGAAGCCACGTGCCGCACTCGATTCTTCCAGAAGAATTTAATTTATGCACTATTAGAAGCAATCGGCAAAACCCACCCCTAATAAGCAGTATGATCGACGCGCATGACATCATCAACAACAACAACAGAGCGCTGCCGCTACAAACAATGCCACGTGCTTGACAACAAGCCGAATTCTGCATCGATAATGTCGATTACGTTTGAATACAATTTATTCAACAACAGAAATTTCTGGAAGCTTTGCGACTGAAGTTGGGCTATAAAAGCAGCATCAGCCGAGGGACTCGCTCTCTTTTCCTGATCAGCCATCGACCACGACGCATCGGTAGGAACTCTATTCCTGATCAGCCATCGACCACGACGCATCGGCAGTAGCTCTTTTCCTGATCAGCCATCGACCACGACGTACCGACAGTAGCTTTTTACATCATCAACCATCGGCGACTACGCATCGACAGTAGTCTCTTTTCCGGAACAGCCATCGACGATGACACATCGACGCACACGAAGAAAACATCGACGCACCAAGACTTTTGACCGTACTGAGATCATTCTGCAATTAGTGGATTATAGGGTTTGTAATCGGTACTCCACTAATGCTCAGAATTACAAACGCTTACTGGATTAGTGGATTATAGGGTTTGTAATCGGTACTCCACTAATACCAAGAAGTACGACCGCTTACTGAGATCATTCTGCATTAGTGGATTATAGGGTTTGTAATCGGTACTCCACTAATGCTCAGAATTACAAACGCTTACTGGATTAGTCGATTATAGGGTTTGTTATCGGTACTCCACTAATACCAAGAAGTACGACCGCTTACTGAGATCATTCTGCATTAGTGGATTATAGGGTTTGTAATCGGTACTCCACTAATGCTCAGAATTACAAACGCTTACTGGATTAGTGGATTATAGGGTTTGTAATCGGTACTCCACTAATACCAAGAAGTACGACCGCTTACTGAGACCATTCTGGATTAATGGATTACATGGTTTGTAATCGGTACTCCACTAATTCCCAGAATGACCGCATCGTGCACGACCATACGACAAGAAGTTACTACGGACGAAGCATAGAGAGACATGTTCCTGGCCACGGAGTTGGCTAAGTTTACGAACGAACCAAGTGTGACCAACCTGACTAGCCACAAGATAGTGATGCGCGATGACCGGCCCATCAAGCAAAGATATTACCCAAGAAACCCAGCACAGCAAGCAATTATCAGCGCGGAAGTGAACGACCTGCTAGAAAAAGGCTGTATTGAACCCTCGCATAGCCCTCACAGTGCACCGATTGTCCTGGTGCGGAAAAAGGATGGGAAATGGCGTCTATGTATCGACTATCGTCAACTTAATGCTAAGTCCATACCTGATGCATACCCACTACCACGAATCCAGCATATCTTGGATCGACTGCGTGAGGCTACGTTCATCAGCAGCCTCGACTTAAAAAACGGATATTGGCAGATACCGATGGAGGAGGATAGGAAGAAGTATACCGCATTCACGGTGCCCGGAAGAGGCCTTTTCCAGTGGCGCGTTATGCCATTTGGATTGCATTCCGCACCAGCAACATTTCAGCGAGCGCTAGACCAAGTCATTGGCCACGATATGGAGCCACACGAGTTCGCATACCTTGATGACATCATTGTCACGGGGAAGGACTTGGAGGAACACATGCGGCTAATCTGAAGTTGAACACCGGGAAATGTGCATTCTTTCCAAAAGAACTCAAATACTTGAGCCACGTAGTAAGCGAAAAAGGCATACATACTGTAACTAACCCTCTTTGTCCCTTCTTTCGCCTGGGTAATGCTCGCCGGATTGCCAGGGGTCGTTTACAGAAATAACTATGAGTTTACTTAGTTTGGTTTTATTTTATTTCTTTAATATTAATACTAATACAAAGTCTCGGTACAACGTTGGTAATTCTGGGGATTAGTGGAGTACCGATTACAAACCATGTGATCAACTAATCCAGAATGGTCTCAGTAAGTGGTCGTACTTCTTGGTATTAGTGGAGTACCGATTACAAACCCTATAATCCACTAATCCAGTAAGCGTTTGTAATTCTGAGCATTAGTGGAGTACCGATTACAACCCCTATAATCCACTAATGCAGAATGATCTCAGTAAGCGGTCGTACTTCTTGGTATTAGTGGAGTACCGATTACAAACCCTATAATCCACTAATCCAGTAAAAGTTTGTAATTCTGAGCATTAGTGGAGTACCGATTACAAACCCTATAATCCACTAATGCAGAATGATCTCAGTAAGCGGTCGTACTTATTGGTATTAGTGGAGTACCGATTACAAACCCTATAATCCACTAATCCAGTACGCGTTTGTAATTCTGAGCATTAGTGGAGTACCGATTACAAACCCTATAATCCACTAATGCAGAATGATCTCAGTACGGTTAAAAGTCTTGGTGCGTCGATATTTTCTTCGTGTGCGTCGAAGTGTCGTCGTCGATGGCTGTTCCGGAAAAGAGACTACTGTCGATGCGTAGTCGTCGATGGTTGATGATGTTAAAAGCTGCTGTCGGTGCGTCGTGGTCGATGGCTGATCAGGAAAAGAGTTACTGCCGATGCGTCGTGGTCGATGGCTGATCAGGAAAGAGTTACTGCCGATGCGTCGCGGTCGATGGCTGATCAGGAAAGAGTTACTGCCGATGCGTCGTGGTCGATGGCTGTTCCGGAAAAGAGACTACTGTCGATGCGTAGTCGTCGATGGTTGATGATGTAAAGAGTTACTGCCGATGAGTAGTTGTCCATAGCTGTTCAGGAACAGAGAGTAACTTTGTCCAGGCGTCGTCTGGTTGGTTGCTATAGAAGAAAATAGCTCCTGTCGATGCGTAGTCGTCGATGGCTGTTCAGGAAAAGAGAGTTACTGCCGATGCGTCGTGGTCGATGGCTGATCAGGAAAAGAGAGTAACTTCGTCAGTTTCTGCTGCTTTTATATCCCAGCTTCAGTCGTCAAGTTTCCAGAAATTTCTGTTGTTGACTCAATTGTATTCAAACGTAACCGACATTATCGATGCAGAATTCGGCTTGTTGTCAAGCACGTGGCATTGTTTGTAGCGGCAGCGCTCTGTTGTTGTTGTTGATGATGTCATGCGCGTCGATCATACTGCTTATTAGGGTTGGGTTTTGCCGATTGCTTCTAATAGTGCATAAATTAAATTCTTCTGAAACAATCGAGTGCGCACGTCGCTTCGTTTGAAAAATGGTGGTGTGGCAGGAGAATTATGTTGGGGCAAAATTTATGCGGAAATTTTGCTCCTTACAATACCGACCAGGACAAGATCGCTGCCATACGGGAGTTGCAACCACCTGAGAACATACGGCAACTGCGACGCTGCTTGGGCATCGCCTCTTGGTATCGCCGGTTCGTACCAGACTTTGCTAAGGCTGTGCACCCTTTAACTGCGCTTTTAAAGAAGGCGAAACACTTTAGATGGGGCACCGAACAACAAAAAGCATTTGAACTTTTAAAACAGCGCTTAACGGAAGCTCCGATCCTCGCCTGCCCAGACTTTAGCCAGAAGTTTACGCTCCAGACCGACGCCAGTGACTATGGGTTGGGAGCAGTACTTACTCAGGAGCTCGAGGGAGCTGAAAGGGTAATAGCTTACGCTAGCCGGCATTTGAATGGAGCAGAACTTAACTATTCCCCAACAGAGAAGGAGTGCCTAGCGATCATATGGGGAATCCGAAAAATGCAGCCGTATCTTGAGGGTTACCACTTTACCGTCATCACAGACAACCTATCACTGAAGTGGCTAAATTCTATAGAGAACCCTTCAGGACGGATAGCCAGGTGGGCACTAGAGTTGCAGCAACATTCGTTTGATGCGCAATACCGTAAAGGCAAACTAAATGTATTAGCGGATACATTGTCAAGACAACCTGTCGAAGCTGCACGCACTGTCACATTGCAGGACCAACCAGAGTAGAACTGCAAGTGGTGGCTTAAAAGACAAGGTGAAGTACTCGCCGATCCGATTAAATTCGCCGACTACACTTTAGAAAACGGGCAACTGTATGGCCATATACCTAGCCGCACGGGAGACGAAGACTGCACACAGTGGAAACTATGCGTACCTAGGACCTTAGGGAACGCATTCTACAGGAAAGCCATGACGCACCAACTGCAAGACATCTGGGCATCCGCAAAACGATAGCACGAATTGCTAACCGGTACTACTGGCCTGGATTATTCAGAGACACCAGCCGGTACGTACGTCAATGTAAGCTGTGCCAACAATACAAACCTAGCCAGCAACAACCGGCTGGAGAAATGCTGACGCAGATACCGCAGGAACCGTGGGCTATATTATGTGCAGACTTTGTTGGACCCTTACCTCGCTCAAAGCACGGAAACACCATGATGGTAGTCTTCCATGACAAATTCTCCAAATGGACAGAAGTTGCTCCCCTCCGAAAGGCCACCATGCCAGACCCTACAACGGGCCTTTCGGGAGCGCATTTTAGCCCGTTTTGGAGTCCCAAAGGTCTTAGTGACAGACAACGATTCTCAATTCACGAGCAAGTCATTCAAACGATTCGTCAAGGACTACGGTATCAAACATCAGTTCACCGCACCTTACACGCCACAAGAAAATGCTACCGAGCGTGCCAACCGCACTATAAAGACAATGGTCGCCCAAGTTGCAGGAAACGAGCAACAAAAGTGGGATGAGCTGTTGCCTGAATTAACCCTCGCCATCAACACCAGTGTGTCAGAAACTACGGGTTATAGCCCCGCATTTTTGATACAAGGACGGGAACCACGCCGACCAAAAGCAGTGTACGATGAAACCACCCCTGGAACGGGACAACAGAAGCAAACGCCAAACGAGAGAGCCGAACGATGAAAGTTAAGATGAAACGAGAAGGGGATAAGCAGACGAGGACAGCCCATATCAGCGAATTAAAACCATTCTACGCATCTGACCGCAGCGAGAGGTACCACGAGAGGAAAAATACGAGGACCGAAGAGAGTAGTATACAGCGTAAGGAGAAATCACCATCACCTGCGAAGATTTAAAAAAGAAAAATCAACTACCGTTACATTGAACAAAATATGTATAAAAGGACAGCTGCAAGCGAACCAACTTCTCTTTCACAATTAGCTATTCGACGCGAATATAGTAAGTACAGAAGGAAATTTGATTTTACAGAGAAAAAAAAAAAAAAAAAAAAAAAAAAAAACCCACAACAATGTCGAGACAATTTAAAATAGCACAAACCACGCGCATTAGCGTACTGGATGATAAAGTGACAGAAATTGAACTCAGCTCGGATGACGACACAACGGAGCCCACCAATGAAGATATAGTCGTAGTATACCCAGAGGAAAGAGGAGGGATATCGATCAGGAAAGGTGACATCGCCCGACTACAACAAGGACGTCTCCTGAACGATGTGATCATCGATTTCTACCTGAAGTGGGTACAACAAAACATCACACCGCGGCACCAGAGAAAGAACGTGTTCGTGTTCGGTTCACACTTTTACACGCAGCTTACGCGGCTTCAGGGGACATCAGCTGAGCGTCACGCCAGAGTCAAACGATGGACTAAAGGGCACGATTTGTTCCAAAAACACTTTATTCTGGTACCCATCAATAAAGAAAACCACTGGTACTTGGCGATTATCTGTTTCCCTGGAACTGCCATAGAGGGTCACAAGGGGACCACGATTTTGATGTTTGACTCTTACAATAGGAGGCCACTTACCCACGACGCGAACGTACTCCGACAGTACTTGTATGACGAGCATAGGACACGGTCAACAGAGGTGTCGCCAGGAAAATTTAACGCCAAGAACATGCCATCCTATACGCTTAGAATACCACAACAGACAAACAATACGAACTGTGGGGTATACATGTTGCAGAACGCGGAAAACTTTTTCACCCAAGCAATTGGGGGAGACACCTGGGCAACGAGCGACTTGAGTGGTACATGCCAGAAGTGGTTAACCAAAAACGCAGAGAAATTGTCCACATCCTGAAGCAGCTGGCCCAACGTAGACACCAGGGCTCAAGACAAACCCCATCAACTCCACGCGACAGACCAAAGAAGATTCCTAACAAACGGGAACAATCCAAACGACGGGACTCTTCTAGCTCCGACAGCACATGCGGAGGAACTTGGAAACGACTGAAGAAATAACAGAAAACTCCGACAGTACCAAAGGTAATTCGCTGGTCCGACACGACGTTCGAAGACATATCGGAACTAAGCGGACCGAAAGCAGTCGGCCTACCAACAGAACTAATCCAAGAGCTGCTCGAGAAGGCACCCAAAAAGCAGGTGCGAATCCGGTTCTACCGGAATCCATACAAAGTCACCCTCTGTCAGGGTAGGATAATTATCATTTATCATCCGCGAAGCGGGGAGGAAATATAAGGAGCAAAATTTCCGCATAAATTTTGCCCCAACATAATTCTTCTGCCACACCACCATTTTTCAAACGAAGCCACGTGCCGCACTCGATTGTTCCAGAAGAATTTAATTTATGCACTATTAGAAGCAATCGGCAAAACCCACCCCTAATAAGCAGTATAATCGACGCGCATGACATCATCAACAACAACAACAGAGCGCTGCCGCTACAAATAATGCCACGTGATTGACAACATGCCGAATTCTGCATCGATAATGTCGGTTACGTTTGAATACAATTTATTCAACAACAGAAATTTCTGGAAGCTTTGCGACTGAAATTGGCATATAAAAGCAGCAGCAATCGAGGGACTCGCTCTCTTTTCCTGATCAGCCATCGACCACGACGCATCGGCAGTAACTCTTTCCTGATCAGCCATCGACCACGACGCATCGGCAGTAACTCTTTTCCTGATCAGCCATCGACCACGACGTACCGACAGTAGCTTTTTACATCATCAACCATCGGCGACTACGCATCGACAGTAGTCTCTTTTCCGGAACAGCCATCGACGATGACACATCGACGCACACGAAGAAAACATCGACGCACCAATACTTTTGACCGTACTGAGATCATTCTGCAATTAGTGGATTATAGGGTTTGTAATCGGTACTCCACTAATGCTCAGAATTACAAACGCTTACTGGATTAATGGATTATAGGGTTTGTAATCGGTACTCCACTAATACCAAGAAGTACGACCGCTTACTGAGATCATTCTGCATTAGTGGATTATAGCGTTTGTAATCGGTACTCCACTAATGCTCAGAATTACAAACGCTTACTGGATTAGTCGATTATAGGGTTTGTTATCGGTACTCCACTAATTCCCAGAATTACCTACGTTGTACCGAGACTTTGTATTAGTATTAATATTAAGGATTTAATTTAATAAATAAAATATAACCAAACTAAGTAAACTCATAAACGGCGAGCATTACCCAGGTGAAAGAAGGGCAAAAGAGGATTCGTTACAATGTGAGAAATCTATACATTTAATCGATATGAATGTTGGAATTAATTTAAACAACTTACTTCGAATTAATTTAGACAATTTACTTGAAATTAATTTGAACAGTATTTTTGTAAATTTCAAAATTCTATAATTGCTAATTCAGTTGGGTGTGCTAATTATATATCCACTTGGGAGTGCTAATTATATGTCCTACCTATGTGTGCTAATTATATGTCCCACTTGGGTGTGATAATTATATGTCCCACTTGGGTGTGTGTCAATTATATGTGAGAAATCTTTACATTTATTCGATATGCATGTTGGAATTAATTTAGAAAACTTACTTGGAATTAATTTAGACAATTTAGTTGGAATTCATTTGAACAGTATTTTTGTAAATTTCAAAATTCTATCATTGCTAATTCATTTGGGTGTGCTAAATATAAGTCCCAACTAGGCGTGCTAATTATATGTCCACTTGGGAGTGCAAATTATATGTCCTACTTCGGTGTGCTAATTATATGTCCCACTTGGATGTGTGTCAATTATATGTGAGAAATCTATACATTTATTCGATATGAATGTTGGAATTAATTTAAACAATTTACTTGGCATTAATTTAGACAATTTAGTTGGAATTAATTTGAACAGTATTTTTGTAAATTTCAAACTTCTATCATTGCTAATTCCTTTGGGTGTGCTAATTATAAGTCCCAACTAGGTGTGCTAATTATATGACCACTTGGGTGTGCCAATTATATGTCCTACCTATGTGTGCTAATTATATGTCCCACTTAGGTGTGATAATTATATGTCCCACTGGGTGTATGTCAATTATATGTGAGAAATCTATACATTCGATATGCATGTTGGAATTAATTTAAACAACTTACTTGGAATTAATTTAGACAATTTAGTTGGAATTAATTTGAACAGTATTTTTGTAAATTTCAAAATTCTATCATTGCTAAATCATGTGGGTGTGCTAATTATAAATCCCACCTAGGTGTGCTAATTATATGCTTACCTAGGTGTGCTAATTATATGTCCCACTTGGGTGTGTGTCAATTATGTGAGAAATCTATACATCTATTCGATATGAATGTTGGAATTAATTTAAACAACTTAATTGGAATTAATTTGAACAGTATTTTTGTAAATTTCAAAATTCTATCATTGCTTATTCTTTTGGGTGTGCTAATTATAAGTCCCAACTAGTGTGCTAATAATATGTCCACTTGGGTGTGCAAATTATATGTCCTACCTAGGTGTGCTAATTATATGTCCCATTTGGGTGTGTGTCAATTATATGTGAGAAATCTATACATTTATTCGATATGAATATTGGGATTAATTTAAACAACTTAGTTGGAATTAATTTAGATAATTTAGTTGGAATTAATTTGAACAGTATTTTTGTAAATTTCAAAATTCTATCATTGCTAATTCATTTGGGTGTGCTAATTATAAGTCCCACCTAGGTGTGCAAATTATATGTCTTACCTAGGTGTGCTATGTCCCACTTGGGTGTGTGTCAATTATATGTGAGAAATCTATACATTTATTCGAAATGAATGTTGGAATTAATTTAAACAACTTACTTGGAATTAATTTAGACAATTTAGTAGGAATTAATTTGAACAGTATTTTTGTAAATTTCAAAATTCTATCATTGCTAAATCATTTGGGTGTGCTAATTATAAGTCCCACCTAGGTGTGCTAATTATATGTCCTACCTAGGTGTGCTAATTATATGTCCCACTTGGGTGTGTGTCAATTATATGTGAGAAATCTATACATTTAATCGATATGAATGTTGGAAATAATTTAAACAACTTACTTTGAATTAATTTAGACAATGTAGTTGGAATTAATTTGAACAGTATTTTTGTAATTTTCAAAATTCTATCAATGCTAATCCATTTGGGTGTGCTAATTATAAGTCCCAACTAGGTGTGCTAATTATATGTCCACTTCGGTGTGCAAATTATATGTCCTACTTATGTGCGCTAATTATATGTCCCACTTGGGTGTGATAATTATATGTCCCACTTGGGTGTGTGTCAATTATATGTGAGAAATCTTTACATTTATTCGATATGAATGTTGGAATTAATTTAGAAAACTTACTTGGAATTAATTTAGACAATTTAGTTGGAATTAATTTCAACAGCATTTTTGTAAATGTCAAAATTCTATCATTGCTAATTCATTTGGGTGAGCTAATTATAAGTCCCAACTAGGTGTGCTAATATGTCCACTTGGCTGTGCAAATTATATGTCCTACCTAGGTGTGCTAATTATATGTCCCACTTGGGTATGTGTCAACTATATGTGAGAAATCTATACATTTTTTCGATATGAATGTTGGAATTAATTTAAACAACTTACTTGGAATTAATTTAGACAATTTAGTTGGAATTAATTTGAACAGTATTTTTGTAAATTTCAAAATTCTATCATTGGTAATTCATTTGGGTGTGCTACTTATAAGTCCCACCTAGGTTTGCTAACTATATGTCCCACCTGGCTGTGCTAATTATATGTCCCACTTGGGTGTGTGTCAATTATATGTGAGAAATCTATACATTTATTCGATATGAATGTTGGAATTAATTTAAACAATTTACTTGGCATTAATTTAGACAATTTAGTTGGAATTAATTTGAACAGTATTTTTGTAAATTTCAAACTTCTATCATTGCTAATTCATTTGGGTGTGCTAATTATAAGTCCCAACTAGGTGTGCTAATTATATGTCCACTTGGGTGTGCAAATTATATGTCCTACCTATGTGTGCTAATTATATGTCCCACTTGGGTGTGATAATTATATGTCCCACTTGGGTGTGTGTCAATTATATGTGAGAAATCTTTACATTTATTCGATATGCATGTTGGAATTAATTTAGAAAACTTACTTGGAATTAATTTAGACAATTTAGTTGGAATTCATTTGAACAGTATTTTTGTAAATTTCAAAATTCTATCATTGCTAATTCATTTGGGTGTGCTAAATATAAGTCCCAACTAGGCGTGCTAATTATATGTCCACTTGGGAGTGCAAATTATATGTCCTACTTCGGTGTGCTAATTATATGTCCCACTTGGATGTGTGTCAATTATATGTGAGAAATCTATACATTTATTCGATATGAATGTTGGAATTAATTTAAACAATTTACTTGGCATTAATTTAGACAATTTAGTTGGAATTAATTTGAACAGTATTTTTGTAAATTTCAAACTTCTATCATTGCTAATTCCTTTGGGTGTGCTAATTATAAGTCCCAACTAGGTGTGCTAATTATATGACCACTTGGGTGTGCCAATTATATGTCCTACCTATGTGTGCTAATTATATGTCCCACTTAGGTGTGATAATTATATGTCCCACTGGGTGTATGTCAATTGTATGTGAGAAATCTATACATTCGATATGCATGTTGGAATTAATTTAAACAACTTACTTGGAATTAATTTAGACAATTTAGTTGGAATTAATTTGAACAGTATTTTTGTAAATTTCAAAATTCTATCATTGCTAAATCATTTGGGTGTGCTAATTATAAATCCCACCTAGGTGTGCTAATTATATGCTTACCTAGGTGTGCTAATTATATGTCCCACTTGGGTGTGTGTCAATTATGTGAGAAATCTATACATCTATTCGATATGAATGTTGGAATTAATTTAATCAACTTACTTCGAATTAATTTAGACAATTTACTTGGAATTAATTTGAACAGTATTTTTGTAAATTTCAAAATTCTATCATTGCTAATTCTTTTGGGTGTGCTAATTATAAGTCCCAACTAGTGTGCTAATAATATGTCCACTTGGGTGTGCAAATTATATGTCCTACCTAGGTGTGCTAATTATATGTCCCATTTGGGTGTGTGTCAATTATATGTGAGAAATCTATACATTTATTCGATATGAATATTGGGATTAATTTAAACAACTTAGTTGGAATTAATTTAGATAATTTAGGTGGAATTAATTTGAACAGTATTTTTGTAAATTTCAAAATTCTATCATTGCTAATTCATTTGGGTGTGCTAATTATAAGTCCCACCTAGGTGTGCAAATTATATGTCTTACCTAGGTGTGCTATGTCCCACTTGGGTGTGTGTCAATTATATGTGAGAAATCTATACATTTATTCGAAATGAATGTTGGAATTAATTTAAACAACTTACTTGGAATTAATTTAGACAATTTAGTAGGAATTAATTTGAACAGTATTTTTGTAAATTTCAAAATTCTATCATTGCTAAATCATTTGGGTGTGCTAATTATAAGTCCCACCTAGGTGTGCTAATTATATGTCCTACCTAGGTGTGCTAATTATATGTCCCACTTGGGTGTGTGTCAATTATATGTGAGAAATCTATACATTTAATCGATATGAATGTTGGAAATAATTTAAACAACTTACTTTGAATTAATTTAGACAATGTAGTTGGAATTAATTTGAACAGTATTTTTGTAATTTTCAAAATTCTATCAATGCTAATCCATTTGGGTGTGCTAATTATAAGTCCCAACTAGGTGTGCTAATTATATGTCCACTTCGGTGTGCAAATTATATGTCCTACTTATGTGCGCTAATTATATGTCCCACTTGGGTGTGATAATTATATGTCCCACTTGGGTGTGTGTCAATTATATGTGAGAAATCTTTACATTTATTCGATATGAATGTTGGAATTAATTTAGAAAACTTACTTGGAATTAATTTAGACAATTTAGTTGGAATTAATTTCAACAGTATTTTTGTAAATGTCAAAATTCTATCATTGCTAATTCATTTGGGTGAGCTAATTATAAGTCCCAACTAGGTGTGCTAATATGTCCACTTGGCTGTGCAAATTATATGTCCTACCTAGGTGTGCTAATTATATGTCCCACTTGGGTATGTGTCAACTATGTATATGTGAGAAATCTATACATTTTTTCGATATGAATGTTGGAATTAATTTAAACAACTTACTTGGAATTAATTTAGACAATTTAGTTGGAATTAATTTGAACAGTATTTTTGTAAATTTCAAAATTCTATCATTGGTAATTCATTTGGGTGTGCTACTTATAAGTCCCACCTAGGTTTGCTAACTATATGTCCCACCTGGCTGTGCTAATTATATGTCCCACTTGGGTGTGTGTCAATTATATGTGAGAAATCTATACATTTATTCGATATGAATGTTGGAATTAATTTAAACAATTTACTTGGCATTAATTTAGACAATTTAGTTGGAATTAATTTGAACAGTATTTTTGTAAATTTCAAACTTCTATCATTGCTAATTCATTTGGGTGTGCTAATTATAAGTCCCAACTAGGTGTGCTAATTATATGTCCACTTGGGTGTGCAAATTATATGTCCTACCTATGTGTGCTAATTATATGTCCCACTTGGGTGTGATAATTATATGTCCCACTTAGGTGTGTGTCAATTATATGTGAGAAATCTTTACATTTATTCGATATGCATGTTGGAATGAATTTAGAAAACTTACTTGGAATTAATTTAGACAATTTAGTTGGAATTCATTTGAACAGTATTTTTGTAAATTTCAAAATTCTATCATTGCTAATTCATTTGGGTGTGCTAAATATAAGTCCCAACTAGGCGTGCTAATTATATGTCCACTTGGGAGTGCAAATTATATGTCCTACTTCGGTGTGCTAATTATATGTCCCACTTGGATGTGTGTCAATTATATGTGAGAAATCTATACATTTATTCGATATGAATGTTGGAATTAATTTAAACAATTTACTTGGCATTAATTTAGACAATTTAGTTGGAATTAATTTGAACAGTATTTTTGTAAATTTCAAACTTCTATCATTGCTAATTCCTTTGGGTGTGCTAATTATAAGTCCCAACTAGGTGTGCTAATTATATGACCACTTGGGTGTGCCAATTATATGTCCTACCTATGTGTGCTAATTATATGTCCCACTTAGGTGTGATAATTATATGTCCCACTGGGTGTATGTCAATTATATGTGAGAAATCTATACATTCGATATGCATGTTGGAATTAATTTAAACAACTTACTTGGCATTAATTTAGACAATTTAGTTGGAATTAATTTGAACAGTATTTTTGTAAATTTCAAAATTCTATCATTGCTAAATCATTTGGGTGTGCTAATTATAAATCCCACCTAGGTGTGCTAATTATATGCTTACCTAGGTGTGCTAATTATATGTCCCACTTGGGTGTGTGTCAATTATGTGAGAAATCTATACATCTATTCGATATGAATGTTGGAATTAATTTAAACAACTTACTTCGAATTAATTTAGACAATTTACTTGGAATTAATTTGAACAGTATTTTTGTAAATTTCAAAATTCTATCATTGCTAATTCTTTTGGGTGTGCTAATTATAAGTCCCAACTAGTGTGTTAATAATATGTCCACTTGGGTGTGCAAATTATATGTCCTACCTAGGTGTGCTAATTATATGTCCCACTTGGGTATGTGTCAACTATATGTGAGAAATCTATACATTTTTTCGATATGAATGTTGGAATTAATTTAAACAACTTACTTGGAATTAATTTAGACAATTTAGTTGGAATTAATTTGAAGAGTATTTTTGTAAATTTCAAAATTCTATCATTGGTAATTCATTTGGGTGTGCTACTTATAAGTCCCACCTAGGTTTGCTAACTATATGTCCCACCTGGCTGTGCTAATTATATGTCCCACTTGGGTGTGTGTCAATTATATGTGAGAAATCTATACATTTATTCGATATGAATGTTGGAATTAATTTAAACAATTTACTTGGCATTAATTTAGACAATTTAGTTGGAATTAATTTGAACAGTATTTTTGTAAATTTCAAACTTCTATCATTGCTAATTCATTTGGGTGTGCTAATTATAAGTCCCAACTAGGTGTGCTAATTATATGTCCACTTGGGTGTGCAAATTATATGTCCTACCTATGTGTGCTAATTATATGTCCCACTTGGGTGTGATAATTATATGTCCCACTTGGGTGTGTGTCAATTATATGTGAGAAATCTTTACATTTATTCGATATGCATGTTGGAATGAATTTAGAAAACTTACTTGGAATTAATTTAGACAATTTAGTTGGAATTCATTTGAACAGTATTTTTGTAAATTTCAAAATTCTATCATTGCTAATTCATTTGGGTGTGCTAATTATAAGTCCCAACTAGGTGTGCTAACTATATGTCCACTTGGGTGTGGAAATTATATGTCCTACCTAGGTGTGCTAATTATATGTCCCACTTGGGCGTGTGTCAATTATATGTGAGAAATCTATTCATTTATTCGATATGAATGTTGGAATTAATTGAAACAACTTACTTGGAATTAATTTAGACAATTTAGGTGGAATTAATTTGAACAGTATTTTTGTAAATTTCAAAATTCTATCATTGCTAATTCATTTGGGTGAGCTAATTATAAGTCCCAACTAGGTGTGCTAATATGTCCACTTGGCTGTGCAAATTATATGTCCTACCTAGATGTGCTAATTATATGTCCCACTTGGGTATGTGTCAACTATATGTGAGAAATCTATACATTTATTCGATATGAATGTTGGAATTAATTTAAACAACTTAATTGGAATTAATTTAGACAATTTAGTTGGAATTAATTTGAACAGTAAATTTCAAAATTCTATCATTGGTAATTCATTTGGGTATGCTAATTATAAGTACCACCTAGGTTTGCTAATTATATGTCCTACCTGGCTGTGCTAATTATATGTCCCACTTGGGTGTGTGTCAATCATATGTGAGAAATCTATACATTTAATCGATATGAATGTTGGGATTAATTTAAACAACTTAGTTGGAATTAATTTAGATAATTTAGTTGGAATTAATTTGAACAGTATTTTTATAAATTTCAAAATTATATCATTGCTAATTTATTTGGGTGTGCTAAATATAAGTCCCAACTAGGTGTGCTAATTATATGTCCACTTGGGAGTGCAAATTATATGTCCTACTTCGGTGTGCTAATTATATGTCCCACTTGGGTGTGTGTCAATTATATGTGAGAAATCTATACATTTATTCGATATGAATGTTGGAATTAATTTAAACAATTTACTTGGCATTAATTTAGACAATTTAGTTGGAATTAATTTGAACAGTATTTTTGTAAATTTCAAACTTCTATCATTGCTATTTCATTAGGGTGTGCTAATTATAAGTCCCAACTAGGTGTGCTAATTATATGTCCACTTGGGTGTGCAAATTATATGTCCTACCTATGTGTGCTAATTATATGTCCTACCAGGGTCTGCTAATTATATCTCCCACTTAGGTGTGTGTCAATTATATGTGAGAAATCTATACATTTATTCGATATGAATGTTGGAATTAATTTAAACAACTTAATTAGAATTAATTTAGACAATTTAGTTGGAATTAATTTGAGCAGCATTTTTGTAAATTTCAAAATTCTATCATTGCTAATTCATTTGGGTGTGGTAATTATAAGTCCCAACTAGGTGTGCTAATTATATGTCCACTTGGGTGTGCAAATTATATGTCCTACCTGGGTGTGCTAATTATATGTCCCACTTGGGTGTGTGTCAATTATATGTGAGAAATCTATATATTTAATCGATATGAATGTTGGAATTAATTTAAACAACTTACTTGGAATTAATTTAGACAATTTAGTTGGAATTAATTTGAACAGTATTTTTGTAAATTTCAAAATCCTATCATTGCTAATTCATTTGGGTGTGCTAATTACAAGTCCCAACTAGGTGTGCTAATTATATGTCCACTTGGGTGTGCAAATTATATGTCCTACTTCGGTGTGCTAATTATATGTCCCACTTGGGTGTGTGTCAATTATATGTGAGAAATCTATACATTTATTCGATATGAATGTTGGAATTAATTTAAACAATTTACTTGGCATTAATTTAGACAATTTAGTTGGAATTAATTTGAACAGTATTTTTGTAAATTTCAAACTTCTATCATTGCTAATTCATTTGGGTGTGCTAATTATAGGTCCCAACTAGGTGTGCTAATTATATGTCCACTTGGGTGTGCAAATTATTTCTCCTACCTATGTGTGCTAATTATATGTCCTACCTGGGTCTGCTAATTATATGTCCCACTTGGTTGTGTGTCAATTATATGTGAGAAATCTATACATTTATTCGATATGAATGTTGGATTTAATTTAAACAACTTACTTAGAATTAATTTAGACAATTTAGTTGGAATTAATTTGAGCAGCATTTTTGTAAATTTCAAAATTCTATCATTGCTAATTCATTTGGGTATGCTAATTATAAGTCCCAACTAGGTGTGCTAATTGTATGTCCACTTGGGTGTGCAAATTATATGTCCTACCTAGGTGTGCTAATTATATGTCCCATTGGGGTTTGTGTCAATAATATGTGAGAAATCTATACATTTATTCGATATGAATAATGGAATTAATTTAAACAACTTAGTTGGAATTAATTTAGACAATTTAGTTGGAATTAATTTGAACAGCTAATTCATTTGGGTGTGCTAATTATAAGTTCCACCTAGGTGTGCAAATTATATGTCCAACCTAGGTGTGCTAATTATATGTCCCACTTGGGTGTGTGACAATTATATGTGAGAAATCTATACATTTATTCGAAATGAATGTTGGAATCAATTTAAACAACTTACTTGGAATTAATTTCGAAAATTTAGTAGGAATTAATTTGAACAGTATTTTTATAAATTTCAAAATGCTATCATTGCTAAATCATTTGGGTGTGCTAATTATAAGTCCCACATAGGTGTGCTAATTATATGTCCTACCTAGGTGTGCTAATTATATGTCCCACTTGGGTGTGTGTCAATTATATGTGAGAAATCTATACATTTAATCGATATGAATGTTGGAAAAAATTTAAACAACTTACTTTGAACTAATTTAGACAATTTAGTTGGAATTAATTTGAACAGTATTTTTGTAAATTTCAAAATTCGTCATTGCTAATTAATTTGGATGTGCTAATTATAAGTTCCAACTAGGTGTTCTAATTATATGTCCACTTGGGTGTGCAAATTATATGTCCTACCTATGTGTGCTAATTATATGTCCCACTTGGGTGTGATAATTATATGTCCCACTAGGGTGTGTGTCAATTATATGTGAGAAATCTATACATTTATTCCATATGAATGTTGGATTTAATTTAAACAACTTACTTGGTATTAATTTAGACAATTGAGGTGGAATTAAATTTCAAAATTCTATCATTGCTAATTCATTTGGGTGTGCTAATTATAAGTCCCACCTAGGTGTGCAAATTATATGTCCTACCTAGGTGTGCTAATTATATGTCCCACTTGGGTGTGTGTCAATTATATGTGAGAAA
Source organism: Clusia tigrina (assembly GCA_920105625.2). NCBI lineage: Eukaryota > Metazoa > Arthropoda > Insecta > Diptera > Clusiidae > Clusia > Clusia tigrina. The sequence continues at coordinate 1,726,165 of CAKKTE020000572.1, forward strand.
TCTATACATTTATTCGATATGAATGTTGGATTTAATTTAAACAACTTACTTGGTATTAATGTAGACAATTGAGGTGGAATTAATTTGAACAGTATTTTTGTAAATTTCAAAATTCTATCATTGCTAATTCATTTGGGTGTGCTAATTATAAGTCCCAACTATTTGTGCTAATTATATGTCCACTTGGGTGTGCAAATTATATGTCCTACCTAGGTGTGCTAATTATATGTCCCATTTGGGTGTGTTTCAATTATATGTGAGAAATCTATTTATTCGATATGAATATTGGAATTAATTTAAACAACTTAGTTGGAATTAATTTAGACAATTTAGTTGGAATTAATTTGAACAGTATTTTTGTAAATTTCAAAATTCTATCATTGCTAATTCATTTGGGTGTGCTAATTATAAGTCCCACCTAGGTGTGCAAATTATATGTCCTACCTAGGTGTGCTAATTATATGTCCCACTTGGGTGTGTGTCAATTATATGTGAGAAATCTATACATTTATTCGAAATGAATGTTGGAATTAATTTAAACAACTTACTTGGAATTAATTTAGACAATTTAGTAGGAATTAATTTGAACAGTATTTTTGTAAATTTCAAAATTCTATCATTTGGGTGTGCTAATTATAAGTCCCACCTAGGTGTGCTAATTATATCTCCTATCTAGGTGTGCTAATTATTAATAATTATGTCCCACTTGGGTGTTGGTCAATTATATGTGAGAAATCTATACATTTAATCGATATGAATGTTGGAAATAATTTAAGCAACTTACTTTGAATTAATTTAGACAATTTATTTGGAATTAATTTGAACAGTATTTTTGTAAATTTCAAAATTCTTTATTGCTAATTAATTTGGATGTGCTAATTATAAGTCCCAACTAGGTGTGCTAATTATATGTCCACCTAGGTGTGCAAATTATATGTCCTACCTGTGTCTGCTAATTATATGTCCCACTTGGGTGTGTCTCAATTATATGTGAGAAATCTATACATTTATTCGATATGAATGTTGGAATTAATTTAAACAACTTACTTGGCATTCATTTAGACAATTTAGTTGGAATTAATTTGTACAGTATTTTTGTAAATTTTAAAATTCTATCATTGCTAATTCATTTGGGTGTGCTAATTATAAGTCCCAACTAGGTGTGCTAATTATATGTCCACTTGGGTGTGCAAATTATATGTCCTACCTATGTGTGCTAATTATATGTCCCACTTGGGTGCGATAATTATATGTCCCACTTGGGTGTGATAATTATATGTCCCACTTGGGTGTGTGTCAATTATATGTGAGAAATCTTTACAATTATTCGATATGAATGCTGGAATTAATTTAGGAAACTTACTTGGAATTAATTTAGACAATTTAGTTGGAATTAATTTGAACACTATTTTTGTAAATTTCAAAATTCTATCATTGCTAATTCATTTGGGTGTGATAATTATAAGTCCCAACTAGGTGTGCTAATTATATGTCCACTTGGGTGTGGAAATTATATATCCTACCTAGGAGTGCTAATTATATGTCCCACTTCGGTGTGTGTCAATTATATGTGAGAAATCTATTCATTTATTTGATATGAATGTTGGAATTAATTGAAACTACTTACTTGGAATTAATTTAGACAATTTAGGTGGAATTAATTTGAACAGTATTTTTGTAAATTTCAAAATTCTATCATTGCTAATTCATTTGGGTGAGCTAATTATAAGTCCCAACTAGGTGTGCTAATATGTCCACTTGGCTGTGCAAATATATATATATATATATCCTACCTAGGTGTGCTAATTATATGTCCCACTTGGGTGTGTGTCAATTATATGTGAGAAATCTTCACAATTATTCGATATGAATGCTGGAATTAATTTAGGAAACTTACTTGGAATTAATTTAGACAATTTAGTTGGAATTAATTTGAACACTATTTTTGTAAATTTCAAAATTCTATCATTGCTAATTTATTTGGGTGTGCTAAATATAAGTCCCAACTAGGTGTGCTAATTATATGTCCACTTGGGAGTACAAATTATATGTCCTACTTCGGTGTGCTAATTATATGTCCCACTTGGGTGTGTCTCAATTATATGTGAGAAATCTATACATTTATTCGATATGAATGTTGGAATTAATTTAAACAATTTACTTGGCATTAATTTAGACAATTTAGTTGGAATTAATTTGAACAGTATTTTTGTAAATTTCAAACTTCTATCATTGCTAATTCATTAGGGTGTGCTAATTATAAGTCCCAACTAGGTGTGCTAATTATATGTCCACTTGGGTGTGCAAATTATATGTCCTACCTATGTGTGCTAATTATATGTCCTACCAGGGTCTGCTAATTATATCTCCCACTTAGGTGTGTGTCAATTATATGTGAGAAATCTATACATTTATTCGATATGAATGTTGGAATTAATTTAAACAACTGAATTAGAATTAATTTAGACAATTTGGTTGGAATTAATTTGAGCAGCATTTTTGTAAATTTCAAAATTCTATCATTGCTAATTCATTTGGGTGTGGTAATTATAAGTCCCAACTAGGTGTGCTAATTATATGTCCACTTGGGTGTGCAAATTATATGTCCTACCTAGGTGTGCTAATTATATGTCCCACTTGGGTGTGTGTCAATTATATGTGAGAAATCTATACATTTATTCGAAATGAATGTTGGAATTAATTTAAACAACTTACTTGGAATTAATTTAGACAATTTAGTAGGAATTAATTTGAACAGTATTTTTGTAAATTTCAAAATTCTATCATTTGGGTGTGCTAATTATAAGTCCCACCTTGGTGTGCTAATTGTATGTCCTACCTAGGTGTGCTAATTATATGTCCCACTTGGGTGTTGGTCAATTATATGTGAGAAATCTATACATTTATTCGATATGAATGTTGGAATTAATTGAAACTACTTACTTGGCAATTATTTAGACAATTTAGTTGGAATTAATTTGAACAGTATTTTTGTAAATTTTAAAATTCTATCATAGCTAATTCATTTGGGTGTGCTAATTATAAGTCCCAACTAGGTGTGCTAATTATATGTCCACTTGGGTGTGCAAATTATATGTCCTACCTATGTGTGCTAATTATATGTCCCACTTGGGTGTGATAATTATATGTGCACTTGGGTGTGGAAATTATATATCCTACCTAGGAGTGCTAATTATATGTCCCACTTCGGTGTGTGTCAATTATATGTGAGAAATCTATTCATTTATTCGATATGAATGTTGGAATTAATTGAAACTACTTACTTGGAATTAATTTAGACAATTTAGGTGGAATTAATTTGAACAGTATTTTTGTAAATTTCAAAATTCTATCATTGCTAATTCATTTGGGTGAGCTAATTATAAGTCCCAACTAGGTGTGCTAAAATGTCCACTTGGCTGTGCAAATTATATGTCCTACCTAGGTGTGCTAATTATATGTCCCACTTGGGTATGTGTCAACTATATGTGAGAGATCTATTGTGAGGAGCAAATTTTAGGCGTAAATTTGCCCCTACATATTTAGTTTTGCCATAACGCCCCAAACGTGTATATTTAAAATAGGGGCCAAGTGCTTAAACAACCAACCCTAAAATATATACGTTAATTGTCCTAAGAATTTGGCACCTCCCACTTTCATTGCTAAAACCACACACACAACCGCCATCATATTTAGTGCAGCAGCCATCATGCAAGTGAGTCTAAGACACCTCCCACCATAGTAATGCTACCAACAACAAGTGTTATACTCAGCATTGGGAGGACAGAAGACACAGCCACAATTAAGTCAGACAGTGGAACCCTGTGATAAGCGACGAAAAACATGCAACGAAGTCAACAACGCAAGATGACACAGGAGAATATCACACAAACAATTGTGCAACCGGCTGACCACAGTTAAAATAATATGAATTTACAACAACAGTGCCCAACGCACTGATACGAATTCACAACAACAGTGCCCAACGCACTGATATGAACTTACAACAACAGTGCCTAACGCTATGCTAGAAATTTACAAGAGATCGCGACAGAAGTTGCCGACTGCATTAGTTCGGAAAATAACCCACTAACAACACCCAAAAACGAAGGCCAAGCACAAAGTGGAACACGACAGACCGATCGCTAAGCACACCAACAGACCGGACAAAGCATAAAGAGGAGAAGCAAAATTAAATATCCAATATTTAATATTTTTAAATATTTTATGCCATCGATATAAAATATCAACAAAGTGCTGAAGGTGGCCGAAGGACAAATAGCAACAACAACAAACAACACAAGGAACAACAACAAGGTAAATCATCACAACAACAACACAATATTGAAGGTGGCCCAAGGGCAAAAACTTACAAGAACAACAGCGAGAAAGCAACAACAATGTGCTGAAGGTGGCCCAAGGTCACATTCAAACGAGAAGAACAATGCGGGAAACCGTAGCAACATGCCACAACAAACTACAGTTCCCGCACAACAACAACTATTGGATGATCTACGCTAAACCTGGAGCATAAAAGCAGGAGCAACTGGCAACCCAGCCTCTTTCTTTCATTCGGCATCAGGCAGACAAGACGCTCTTTCTTTCATTCGGCATCAGGCAGACAAGACGCTTTTTCTTTCATTCGGCATCAGGCAGACAAGACGCTCTTTCTTTCATTCGGCATCAGACAGACCAGACGCATCGTACTAAACAAAGTTATACACACTGACAAACGCAACAGAAGCTAGGGGAATCTTGAGGAGATTATGGTTTATAATCGATTCTCTGCTAGAAACCCACACTGACAAACGCAACAGAAGCTAGGGGAATCTAGAGGAGATTATGGTTTATAATCGATTCTCTGCTAGAAACCCACACTGACAAACGCAACAGAAGCTAGGGGAATCTAGAGGAGATTATGGTTTATAATCGATTCTCTGCTAGAAACCCACACTGACAAACGCAACAGAAGCTAGGGGAATCTAGAGGAGATTATGGTTTATAATCGATTCTCTGCTAGAAACCCACACTGACAAACGCAACAGAAGCTAGGGGAATCTAGAGGAGATTATGGTTTATAATCGATTCTCTGCTAGAAACCCACACTGACAAACGCAACAGAAGCTAGGGGAATCTAGAGGAGATTATGGTTTATAATCGATTCTCTGCTAGAAACCCAAATGACAAACGCAACAGAAGCTAGGGGAATCTAGAGGAGATTATGGTTTATAATCGATTCTCTGCTAGAAACTCACACTGACAAACGCAACAGAAGCTAGGGGAATCTAGAGGAGATTATGGTTTATAATCGATTCTCTGCTAGAAACCCACACTGACAAACGCAACAGAAGCTAGGGGGACATATAGTTCAACTGTGTCCGTTTTTAAGATTAGTAAAATAATTGTATCAAGTAGTTAACCCTTTTTTTTAAATTAATAAATAAATAAAATAATTAAATCAACGTAAACAAGCTTTGAATACTTTAGAGATTTTCTGTAAACGACTCCTGGCAATCCGGCGAGCTTACCCCGGCGAAAACGAGTCGTTACACTATACATTTATTCGATATGAATGTTGGAATTAATTTACACAACTTACTTGGAATTAATTTAGACAATTTGGTTGGAATTAATTTGAACAGTATGTTTGTAAATTTCAAAATTCTATCATTGGTAATTCATTTGGGTGTGCTAATTATAAGTCCCACGTAGGTTTGCTAATTATATGTCCTACCTGGGTGTGCTAATTATATGTCCCACTTGGGTGTGTGTCAATTATATGTGAGAAATCTATATATTTAATCGATATGAATGTTGGAATTAATTTAAACAACTTACTTGGAATTAATTTAGACAATTTAGTTGGAATTAATTTGAACAGTATTTTTGTAAATTTCAAACTTCTATCATTGCTAATTCATTAGGGTGTGCTAATTATAAGTCCCAACTAGGTGTGCTAATTATATGTCCACTTGGGTGTGCAAATTATATGTCCTACCTATGTGTTTCTAATTATATGTCCTACCAGGGTCTGCTAATTATATCTCCCACTTAGGTGTGTGTCAATTATATGTGAGAAATCTATACATTTATTCGATATGAATGTTGGAATTAATTTAAACAACTTAATTAGAATTAATTTAGACAATTTGGTTGGAATTAATTTGAGCAGCATTTTTGTAAATTTCAAAATTCTATCATTGCTAATTCATTTGGGTGTGGTAATTATAAGTCCCAACTAGGTGTGCTAATTATATGTCCACCTAGGTGTGCATATTATATGTCCTACCTGTGTCTGCTAATTATATGTCCCACTTGGGTGTGTCTCAATTATATGTGAGAAATCTATACATTTATTCGATATGAATTTTGGAATTAATTTAAACAACTTACTTGGCATTAATTTAGACAATTTAGTTGGAATTAATTTGTACAGTATTTTTGTAAATTTTAAAATTCTATCATTGCTAATTCATTTGGGTGTGCTAATTATAAGTCCCAACTAGGTGTGCTAATTATATGTCCACTTGGGTGTGCAAATTATATGTCCTACCTATGTGTGCTAATTATATGTCCCACTTGGGTGCGATAATTATATGTCCCACTTGGGTGTGATAATTATATGTCCCACTTGGGTGTGTGTCAATTATATGTGAGAAATCTTTACAATTATTCGATATGAATGCTGGAATTAATTTAGAAAACTTACTTGGAATTAATTTAGACAATTTAGTTGGAATTAATTTGAACACTATTTTTGTAAATTTCAAAATTCTATCATTGCTAATTCATTTGCGTGTGCTAATTATAAGTCCCAACTAGGTGTGCTAATTATATGTCCACTTGGGTGTGGAAATTATATATCCTACCTAGGAGTGCTAATTATATGTCCCACTTCGGTGTGTGTCAATTATATGTGAGAAATCTATTCATTTATTTGATATGAATGTTGGAATTAATTGAAACTACTTACTTGGAATTAATTTAGACAATTTAGGTGGAATTAATTTGAACAGTATTTTTGTAAATTTCAAAATTCTATCATTGCTAATTCATTTGGGTGAGCTAATTATAAGTCCCAACTAGGTGTGCTAATATGTCCACTTGGCTGTGCAAATTATATATCCTACCTAGGTGTGCTAATTATATGTCCCACTTAATAATAATTGTTGGTTGGCAACTCTTACAAAGTGAAAAACTAATCCGATAGTGATAATAAAATTTAACAAAAATCGAGGTATTTAATGAGAAAATAATAACAATTTCGCACAAGCGTGAAAGTGCAAAATTTTCTGCGTCGGAAGAGTGCCGAGTGCAGTGATTCTGAAAACAACTAACTTAAAATTCTTTAATTTTTAAATAAAGTGTAAAAACAAAAACAAAAACAAAATATACAAAAATAAAAACAACAAAATTATAAAGTGAGAAACAACAAATAATCACAAAGTGAGACAACCGCAAAATAGCACTGCTATTATACGGTTATGTATGTACACAAATACGTTAAATTAAAAGCGGCTTAGCAAGTATCTAGTGTAGAGTTGCCAAAGTTCATTTTAAACAAAAATAAATAATAAAGAAAAAAAAATGGGTGTAGACCGTACCCCACCTAGAGGGGAAGGTCAACAACAAGAAGAGCAACAACAACAACAACAACAACAACAACAACAACAGCAACACCGACAAAAACAACATCAGGAACAACAACAGCAGCATCAACAACTGCAAACACAAAAGAAACCCCTTCTTCAGAATCCGCTCCAAAATTCCTGGAGTCCTCAATGCCCCTCGCCACAATCAAGCTCGTCTTTTCCAAATAAAAACAGCTCTCAACAAACTGTCCAACAACAAATTGATCAGCTTCAACGCCAGCTTCAGCTGCTACACAAACAACAGCAACCAGTTGCCTCTCCCCAAGTCACAGTAAGTGTACCCTCCCACGACGAGGACTGGAAAACGGTTCTAAACAAGAAAAGGCAGAGAGAGAGTCCAGGTAAGACAAAGACCACTCAAAAACAAGCTAAACTTGAAAAATACTGGCTAGGAGATCCGAAAGGAACCGAAAATCGATTTTCGTCCCTAGAAGAAGTTGAAGAATGTGACCAAAAAAGCACAGAACATAAAGAAAAAGTGTCTAAGCCCCCACCAATATTTGTTGACAGAGTTACCAATATAGCTCCTCTAATGAAACTATTGTCTGAAGCTGCTCCAAATTCATACGAATTAAAGCTCATAAACAATGAGCAAGTTAAAATCCAGGCATTTTCTCCAGAAGCCTACAAGACAATAGTCAACCAGCTTGAGATAAAAAACACCGAATTTTTCACCTATAAGCCAAAACAAGAAAGAGGCTTCAAAGTAGTACTGAAAAATATGCACCCATCTATAGGCACAGATGAAATAACCCAAGCCCTGCAAAACCTCGGTCACTCTGTCACGAATATTTGGAACATAAAGCGAAGAAACACAAAAAAGCCTCTGCCAATGTTTATCATTGAATTTCAAACAAACTCAAACAATAAAGAAATTTATGAAGTCAAATACCTGCTTCATACAAAAATTGTTTTTGAGCCCCCCCGACCGACTCGCGATATTCCCCAATGCGCTAACTGTCAGCAGTATGGGCATACAAAAACGTACTGTCGCAGGAAACCAATGTGCATTAAATGCGCCGGAAGCCACACGTCTTCAGATTGTGTACGTAAAAGCAGATCAGATGAAGTCAAATGCGCCTTGTGTGAAGGTAATCACCCAGCAAATTACAAAGGTTGTGTAGTCTATAAAAATCTTCAGAAAATGAAATACCCACAATTAAGGAAAAACGACAATTTACCCATGAATCCTACTCAACAACAGGAAGTTCTGGTAAATCCCAGTACATCAAAACAAACTCAAAATGTACTTTCATACGCTCAGGCACTGAAACACTCAACACAAGCAACTAATGAAAACACAACGGCCCTACCAATTAATACTGTTCCTGCAGAAACCCAAGCTCCGAACGAAATGCGAGAAATGATAATGCTACTCCGGCAAGTCATGCAACAAATCACAACAATGATGAACTTATTAGTGACCCTCACGACTAAGAATTGCTCATCCTCAATCCCATAAAAATCATTCTATGGAACGCTAATGGGCTGTCAAAACATTTATTAGAAATTAAAAAATTCCTTAAAACATAAGAAATAGATATACTTCTAATATCTGAAACCCATTTCACCAACAAAAGCCATTTTCAGATTCCGAACTTTAAGTTTTATCACACCCTGCACCCAGATAATAAGGCTCATGCAGGTTCAGCAATATTAATACGCAATAACATAAAACACTGTGAGAGCACATCTTATCGCACAGAAGCTATACAAGCCACGAATATAATTGTTGATGACTGGAAAGGGCCAATTACAATTTCCGCTGTCTACAGCCCACCTAAACACACAATAAAAATGGAGGAGTATGAGAAATTCTTTAAGACCCTTGGCAATAGATTCCTAGCTGGAGGAGACTATAACGCAAAGCACACATACTGGGGTTCCCGTCTCACTACACCAAAAGGTCGACAGCTTTATGCGGCCATTGGAAAATTAAATTTACTTCCTGTCTCTTCAGGTACACCAACATACTGGCCAACAGATGTAAGAAAAATTACCTTCTTGATTGACTTCTGTGTGACGAAAGGTATCATGCTTAGTGATCTTAAATGTAGCCCATGTTTTGAGCTGTCTTCTGACCACTCTCCAGTTCTCGTCGAGCTTAACAACAATCTTGCCCTTCTTCCCAGTCAATGTAGCTTACATAATCACAAAACTGATTGGAATCGCTTCCTATATATGGTATCTTCCACAATTGATTTAAAACTATCACTGAAATCTGAAGAAGACATCATTGCGGCTGTTGATCACTTCAACAACTGCCTGCAACAAGCTGCGTGGGACTCCACCCCCCCACTGAATGAACGAAAATCTCCAAACCTATAAAAGACAAACTGAGAGAAAAGCGATATGCAAGAAAAAAGTGGCAACAAACTAGACATCCTGAGGACAAGAAAAAATTAAATGCGCTTACAAAAGAACTTAAAGAGATCCTTAATAACGAACGAAACACCCAACTCCATCATTACCTCAGTAATCTCGATGCAACAGCTGCTACAGAATACTCTCTCTGGAAAGCAACTAGGAATCTAAAGAGACCCACAATGTTCCAATCCGCTTTACGAATGGAAAATAACGAATGGGCTAAAAGTGACCTTGAAAGAGCAGTCACATTTGCCCGACACTTAAAAAAAAGTATTTACTCCACAGGAAATCGAGCCCCCAGCATGTGTAACAGAAGAAGTGAAAAGTGTTCTGAGTAATACCCATCAGATGGACCTACCCATACGTAAATTCTCCAAATCTGAAGTGAAAGCAGCTATTGATAAGCTAAATATTAAGAAAGCCCCTGGGTACGACCTTATCACTGGAAAAATAGTAAAACAACTTCCAGAAGAAGGAGTGACATATCTTACCTACTTATTTAACGCGGTACTAACATCTGGCTTTATACCTCCCCAATGGAAAGTGTCACAATTAAAAATGATTCTCAAACCCGGAAAAAGCGCTGATAAAGTTGAATCGTATCGCCCAATTAGCTTGTTACCGATTGCTTCTAAACTCATGGAAACCCTTTTCCTGAAAAGACTACTCCCAATTATAGAAGAGCGAAAGCTAATTCCAAATCATCAATTTGGTTTCAGGAAAAAACACAGTACAATCGAACAGGTTCATAGGATTGTTGAGTATATACACACTGCATTCGAACATAAACAATATTGTACAGCAGCGTTTCTTGACATCTCGCAAGCATTTGATCGCGTTTGGCACGATGGCTTGCTTTACAAAATAAAAACTACACTCCCCATTAACTACTATGTGTTAATCAAGTCTTATCTTACAAATAGATATTTTTTCGTAAAGCAAGGTGAGGAACAATCTGAGCTCCATGAAAGCTCAGCAGGCGTACCCCAAGGAAGTGTCATGGGCCCAATACTTTATCTACTTCACACGTACGACTTACCATCAGCTGAAGGAGTCACCATAGGTACCTTTGCAGATGACACTGCTCTCTTAGCTGTTGACACTCTCCCACACTTAGCTTCCTCTAAAATCCAGAGTGGGCTAAACAAAATTACTGACTGGCTAAAAAAATGGAAAATCAAGTTGAACGAAACAAAATCAGTCCAGGTTACATTCACTCTCAAACGAAACACCTGCCCACCCGTTAAACTCAACGGCATAAATATACCCCAATGTAATGAGGCTAGATACCTTGGGATGCACCTCGACAGAAGATTAACTTGGAAAACACATAAATTTACAAAACGAAAATCACTCGGTATAAAGCTCAGAAATCTACACTGGCTCTTGAATCGAAACTCCAAAGTCTCAATCGATAGCAAATTGCTCTTGTACTCAGCAATTTTAAAACCAGTTTGGACATACGGTATTCAGCTGTGGGGCACTGCGGCAACTTCCAATGTTGAAATACTTCAAAGATTCCAATCAAAGACCCTAAGAATGATTGTAAACGCGCCCTATTATGTCACAAACAACCAAATCCATCGTGACCTCAAAGTTCCTACAGTCGCTCAAGAAATAAAAAAGCTCTCTACTTCGCACAATCTGAGACTCCTAGTCCACCCAAATCCACTGATATCGGAACTCACTTCCAACCCCTTCACTTTCATCCGACTGAAGAGAAAATCCACAACAGATCTCCTGTGCTAATAGGCAATGGCTGCACCACTGGGTGTAGTCCATAAAAGACAGTAAATACAAAAATTAGTCTTAAGTTATTAAATATTGCTGAATGTGATTGAATGTAACAGATTGCAATAAAATATTATATTATTAATAAAAAAAAATAAAAAATAAATAAAAAAAAAAACTTGGGTATGTGTCAACTATATGTGAGAAATCTATACATTTATTCGATATGAATGTTGGAATTAATTGAAACTACTTACTTGGAATTAATTTAGACAATTTAGGTGGAATTAATTTGAACAGTATTTTTATAAATTTCAAAATTCTCTCATTGCTAATTTATTTGGGTGTGCTAAATATAAGTCCCAACTAGGTGTGCTAATTATATGTCCACTTGGGAGTGCAAATTATATGTCCTACTTCGGTGTGCTAATTATATGTCCCACTTGGGTGTGTGTCAATTATATGTGAGATATCTATACATTTATTCGATATGAATGTTGGAATTAATTTAAACAATTTACTTGGCATTAAATTAGACAATTTAGTTGGAATTAATTTGAACAGTATTTTTGTAAATTTCAAACTTCTATCATTGCTAATTCATTAGGGTGTGCTAATTATAAGTCCCAACTAGGTGTGCTAATTATATGTCCACTTGGGTGTGCAAATTATATGTCCTACCTATGTGTTTCTAATTATATGTCCTACCAGGGTCTGCTAATTATATCTCCCACTTAGGTGTGTGTCAATTATATGTGAGAAATCTATACATTTATTCGATATGAATGTTGGAATTAATTTAAACAACTTAATTAGAATTAATTTAGACAATTTGGTTGGAATTAATTTGAGCAGCATTTTTGTAAATTTCAAAATTCTATCATTGCTAATTCATTTGGGTGTGGTAATTATAAGTCCCAACTAGGTGTGCTAATTATATGTCCACTTGGGTGTGCAAATTATATGTCCTACCTAGGTGTGCTAATTATATGTCCCACTTGGGTGTGTGTCAATTATATGTGAGAAATCTATACATTTATTCGAAATGAATGTTGGAATTAATTTAAACAACTTACTTGGAATTAATTTAGACAATTTAGTAGGAATTAATTTGAACAGTATTTTTGTAAATTTCAAAATTCTATCATTTGGGTGTGCTAATTATAAGTCCCACCTAGGTATGCTAATTATATTTCCTACCTAGGTGTGCTAATTATATGTCCCACTTGGGTGTTGGTCAATTATATGTGAGAAATCTATACATTTAATCGATATGAATGTTGGAAATAATTTAAACAACTTATTTTGAATTAATTTAGACAATTTAGTTGGAATTAATTTGAACAGTATTTTTGTAAATTTCAAAATTCTTCATTGCTAATTAATTTGGATGTGCTAATTATAAGTCCCAACTAGGTGTGCTAATTATATGTCCACCTAGGTGTGCAAATTATATGTCCTACCTGGGTCTGCTAATTATATGTCCCACTTAGGTGTGTGTCAATTATATGTGAGAAATCTATACATTTATTCGATATGAATGTTGGAATTAATTTAAAAAACTTACTTGGCATTAATTTAGACAATTTAGTTGGAATTAATTTGAACAGTATTTTTGTAAATTTTAAAATTCTATCATAGCTAATTCATTTGGGTGTGCTAATTATAAGTCCCAACTAGGTGTGCTAATTATATGTCCACTTGGGTGTGCAAATTATATGTCCTACCTATGTGTGCTAATTATATGTCCCACTTGGGTGTGATAATTATATGTCCCACTTGGGTGTGATAATTATATGTCCCACTTGGGTGTGTGTCAATTATATGTGAGAAATCTATACATTTATTCGATATGAATATTGGAATTAATTTAGAAAACTTTTTTGGAATTAATTTAGACAATTTAGTTGGAATTAATTTGCACAGTATTTTTGTAAATTTCAAAATTCTATCATTGCTAATTCATTTGGGTGTGCTAATTATAAGTCCCAACTAGGTGTGCTAATTATATGTCCACTTGGGTGTGGAAATTATATATCCTACCTAGGAGTGCTAATTATATGTCCCACTTCGGTGTGAGTCAATTATATGTGAGAAATCTATTCATTTATTCGATATGAATGTTGGAATTAATTGAAACTACTTACTTGGAATTAATTTAGACAATTTAGGTGGAATTAATTTGAACAGTATTTTTGTAAATTTCAAAATTCTATCATTGCTAATTCATTTGGGTGAGCTAATTATCAGTCCCAACTGGGTGTGCTAATATGTCCACTTGGCTGTGCAAATTATATGTCCTACCTAGGTGTGCTAATTATATGTCCCACTTGGGTATGTGTCAACTATATGTGAAAAATCTATACATTTATTCGATATGAATGTTGGAATTAATTTAAACAACTTACTTGGAATTAATTTAGACACTTTGGTTGGAATTAATTTGAACAGTATGTTTGTAAATTTCAAAATTCTATCATTGGTAATTCATTTGGGTGTGCTAATTATAAGTCCCACGTAGGTTTGCTAATTATATGTCCTACCTGGGTGTGCTAATTATATGTCCCACTTGGGTGTGTGTCAATTATATGTGAGAAATCTATATATTTAATCGATATGAATGTTGGAATTAATTTAAACAACTTACTTGGAATTAATTTAGACAATTTAGTTGGAATTAATTTGAACAGTATTTTTGTAAATTTCAAAATTCTATCATTGCTAATTCATTTGGGTGAGCTAATTATAAGTCCCAACTAGGTGTGCTAATATGTCCACTTGGCTGTGCAAATTATATATCCTACCTAGGTGTGCTAATTATATGTCCCACTTGGGTATGTGTCAACTATATGTGAGAAATCTATACATTTATTCGATATGAATGTTGGAATTAATTGAAACTACTTACTTGGAATTAATTTAGACAATTTAGGTGGAATTAATTTGAACAGTATTTTTATAAATTTCAAAATTCTATCATTGCTAATTTATTTGGGTGTGCTAAATATAAGTCCCAACTAGGTGTGCTAATTATATGTCCACTTGGGAGTGCAAATTATATGTCCTACTTCGGTGTGCTAATTATATGTCCCACTTGGGTGTGTGTCAATTATATGTGAGAAATCTATACATTTATTCGATATCAATGATGGAATTAATTTAAACAATTTTCTTGGCATTAATTTAGACAATTTAGTTGGAATTAATTTGAACAGTATTTTTGTAAATTTCAAATTTCTATCATTGCTAATTCATTAGGGTGTGCTAATTATAAGTCCCAACTAGGTGTGCTAATTATATGTCCACTTGGGTGTGCAAATTATATGTACTACCTATGTGTTTCTAATTATATGTCCTACCAGGGTCTGCTAATTATATGTCCCACTTGGGTGTGTGTCAATTATATGTGAGAAATCTATACATTTATTCGATATCAATGTTGGAATTAATTTAAACAATTTACTTGGCATTAATTTAGACAATTTAGTTGGAATTAATTTGAACAGTATTTTTGTAAATTTCAAACTTCTATCATTGCTAATTCATTAGGGTGTGCTAATTATAAGTCCCAACTAGGTGTGCTAATTATATGTCCACTTGGGTGTGCAAATTATATGTCCTACCTATGTGTTTCTAATTATATGTCCTACCAGGGTCTGCTAATTATATCTCCCACTTAGGTGTGTGTCAATTATATGTGAGAAATCTATACATTTATTCGATATGAATGTTGGAATTAATTTAAACAACTTAATTAGAATTAATTTAGACAATTTGGTTGGAATTAATTTGAGCAGCATTTTTGTAAATTTCAAAATTCTATCATTGCTAATTCATTTGGGTGTGGTAATTATAAGTCCCAACTAGGTGTGCTAATTATATGTCCACTTGGGTGTGCAAATTATATGTCCTACCTAGGTGTGCTAATTATATGTCCCACTTGGGTGTGTGTCAATTATATGTGAGAAATCTATACATTTATTCGAAATGAATGTTGGAATTAATTTAAACAACTTACTTGGAATTAATTTAGACAATTTAGTAGGAATTAATTTGAACAGTATTTTTGTAAATTTCAAAATTCTATCATTTGGGTGTGCTAATTATAAGTCCCACCTAGGTGTGCTAATTATATGTCCTACCTAGGTGTGCTAATTATATGTCCCACTTGGGTGTTGGTCAATTATATGTGAGAAATCTATACATTTAATCGATATGAATGTTGGAAATAATTTAAACAACTTATTTTGAATTAATTTAGACAATTTAGTTGGAATTAATTTGAACAGTATTTTTGTAAATTTCAAAATTCTTCATTGCTAATTAATTTGGATGTGCTAATTATAAGTCCCAACTAGGTGTGCTAATTATATGTCCACCTAGGTGTGCAAATTATATGTCCTACCTGGGTCTGCTAATTATATGTCCCACTTAGGTGTGTGTCAATTATATGTGAGAAATCTATACATTTATTCGATATGAATGTTGGAATTAATTTAAACAACTTACTTGGCATTAATTTAGACAATTTAGTTGGAATTAATTTGAACAGTATTTTTGTAAATTTTAAAATTCTATCATAGCTAATTCATTTGGGTGTGCTAATTATAAGTCCCAACTAGGTGTGCTAATTATATGTCCACTTGGGTGTGCAAATTATATGTCCTACCTATGTGTGCTAATTATATGTCCCACTTGGGTGTGATAATTATGTGTCCCACTTGGGTGTGATAATTATATGTCCCACTTGGGTGTGTGTCAATTATATGTGAGAAATCTTTACATTTATTCGATATGAATGTTGGAATTAATTTAGAAAACTTACTTGGAATTAATTTAGACAATTTAGTTGGAATTAATTTGAACAGTATTTTTGTAAATTTCAAAATTCTATCATTGCTAATTCATTTGGGTGTGCTAATTATAAGTCCCAACTAGGTGTGCTAATTATATGTCCACTTGGGTGTGGAAATTATATATCCTACCTAGGAGTGCTAATTATATGTCCCACTTCGGTGTGTGTCAATTATATGTGAGAAATCTATTCATTTATTCGATATGAATGTTGGAATTAATTGAAACTACTTACTTGGAATTAATTTATACAATTTAGGTGGAATTAATTTGAACAGTATTTTTGTAAATTTCAAAATTCTATCATTGCTAATTCATTTGGGTGAGCTAATTATAAGTCCCAACTAGGTGTGCTAATATGTCCACTTGGCTGTGCAAATTATATGCCCTACCTAGGTGTGCTAATTATATGTCCCACTTGGGTATGTGTCAACTATATGTGAGAAATCTATACATTTATTCGATATGAATGTTGGAATTAATCTAAACAACTTACTTGGAATTAATTTAGACAATTTGGTTGGAATTAATTTGAACAGTATGTTTGTAAATTTCAAAATTCTATCATTGGTAATTCATTTGGGTGTGCTAATTATAAGTCCCACGTAGGTTTGCTAATTATATGTCCTACCTGGGTGTGCTAATTATATGTCCCACTTGGGTGTGTGTCAGTTATATGTGAGAAATCTATTCATTTATTCGATATGAATGTTGGAATTAATTTAAACAACTTACTTGGAATTAATTTAGACAATTTAGTTGGAATTAATTTGAACAGTATTTTTGTAAATTTCAAAATCCTATCATTGCTAATTCAGTTGGGTGTGCTAATTACAAGTCCCAACTAGGTGTGCTAATTATATGTCCACTTGGGTGTGCAAATTATATGTCCTACTTCGGTGTGCTAATTATATGTCCCACTTGGGTGTGTGTCAATTATATGTGAGAAATCTATACATTTATTCGATATGAATGTTGGAATTAATTTAAACAATTTACTTGGCATTAATTTAGACAATTTAGTTGGAATTAATTTGAACAGTATTTTTGTAAATTTCAAACTTCTATCATTGCTAATTCATTTGGGTGTGCTAATTATAGGTCCCAACTAGGTGTGCTAATTATATGTCCACTTGGGTGTGCAAATTATTTGTCCTACCTATGTGTGCTAATTATATGTCCTACCTGGGTCTGCTAATTATATGTCCCACTTGGTTGTGTGTCAATTATATGTGAGAAATCTATACATTTATTCGATATAAATGTTGGATTTAATTTAAACAACTTACTTAGAAATAATTTAGACAATTTAGTTGGAATTAATTTGAGCAGCATTTTTGTAAATTTCAAAATTCTATCATTGCTAATTCATTTGGGTATGCTAATTATAAGTCCCAACTTGGTGTGCTAATTATATGTCCACTTGGGTGTGCAAATTATATGTCCTACCTAGGTGTGCTAATTATATGTCCCATTGGGGTGTGTGTCAATTATATGTGAGAAATCTATACATTTATTCGATATGAATAATGGAATTAATTTAAACAACTTAGTTGGAATTAATTTAGACAATTTAGTTGGAATTAATTTGAACAGCTAATTCATTTGGGTGTGCTAATTATAAGTTCCACCTAGGTGTGCAAATTATATGTCCAACCTAGGTGTGCTAATTATATGTCCCACTTGGGTGTGTGACAATTATATGTGAGAAATCTATACATTTATTCGAAATGAATGTTGGAATCAATTTAAACTACTTACTTGGAATTAATTTCGAAAATTTAGTAGGAATTAATTTGAACAGTATTTTTGTAAATTTCAAAATGCTATCATTGCTAAATCATTAGGGTGTGCTAATTATAAGTCCCACATAGGTGTGCTAATTATATGTCCTACCTAGGTGTGCTAATTATATGTCCCACTTGGGTGTGTGTCAATTATATGTGAGAAATCTATACATTTAATCGATATGAATGTTGGAAATAATTTAAACAACTTACTTTGAACTAATTTAGACAATTTAGTTGGAATTAATTTGAACAGTATTTTTATAAATTTCAAAATTCTTCATTGCTAATTAATTTGGATGTGCTAATTATAAGTTCCAACTAGGTGTTCTAATTATATGTCCACTTGGGTGTGCAAATTATATGTCCTACCTGTGTGTGCTAATTATATGTCCCACTTGGGCGTGATAATTATATGTCCCACTAGGGTGTGTGTCAATTATATGTGAGAAATCTATACATTTATTCCATATGAATGTTGGATTTAATTTAAACAACTTACTTGGTATTAATTTAGACAATTGAGGTGGAATTAAATTTCAAAATTCTATCATTGCTAATTCATTTGGGTGTGCTAATTATAAGTCCCACTTAGGTGTGCAAATTATATGTCCTACCTAGGTGTGCTAATTATATGTCCCACTTGGGTGTGTGTCAATTATATGTGAGAAATCTATACATTTATTCGATATGAATGTTGGATTTAATTTAAACAACTTACTTGGTATTAATGTAGACAATTGAGGTGGAATTAATTTGAACAGTATTTTTGTAAATTTCAAAATTCTATCATTGCTAATTCATTTGGGTGTGCTAATTATAAGTCCCACCTAGGTGTGCTAATTATATCTCCTATCTAGGTGTGCTAATTATATGTCCCACTTGGGTGTTGGTCAATTATATGTGAGAAATCTATACATTTAATCGATATGAATGTTGGAAATAATTTAAGCAACTTACTTTGAATTAATTTAGACAATTTATTTGGAATTAATTTGAACAGTATTTTTGTAAAGTTCAAAATTCTTTATTGCTAATTAATTTGGATGTGCTAATTATAAGGCCCAACTAGGTGTGCTAATTATATGTCCACCTAGGTGTGCAAATTATATGTCCTACCTGGGTCTGCTAATTATATGTCCCACTTGGGTGTGTGTCAATTATATGTGAGAAATCTATACATTTATTCGATATGAATGTTGGAATTAATTTAAACAACTTACTTGGCATTAATTTAGACAATTTAGTTGGAATTAATTTGTACAGTATTTTTGTAAATTTTAAAATTCTATCATTTCTAATTCATTTGGGTGTGCTAATTATAAGTCCCAACTAGGTGTGCTAATTATATGTCCACTTGGGTGTGCAAATTATATGTCCTACCTATGTGTGCTAATTATATGTCCCACTTGGGTGCGATAATTATATGTCCCACTTGGGTGTGATAATTATATGTCCCACTTGGGTGTGTGTCAATTATATATGAGAAATCTTTACAATTATTCGATATGAATGCTGGAATTAATTTAGAAAACTTACTTGGAATTAATTTAGACAATTTAGTTGGAATTAATTTGAACACTATTTTTGGAAATTTCAAAATTCTATCATTGCTAATTCATTTGGGTGTGCTAATTATAAGTCCCAACTAGGTGTGCTAATTATATGTCCACTTGGGTGTGGAAATTATATATCCTACCTAGGAGTGCTAATTATATGTCCCACTTCGGTGTGTGTCAATTATATGTGAGAAATCTATTCATTTATTTGATATGAATGTTGGAATTAATTGAAACTACTTACTTGGAATTAATTTAGACAATTTAGGTGGAATTAATTTGAACCGTATTTTTGTAAATTTCAAAATTCTATCATTGCTAATTCATTTGGGTGAGCTAATTATAAGTCCCAACTAGGTGTGCTAATATGTCCACTTGGCTGTGCAAATTATATATCCTACCTAGGTGTGCTAATTATATGTCCCACTTGGGTATGTGTCAACTATATGTGAGAAATCTATACATTTATTCGATATGAATGTTGGAATTAATTTAAACAACTTACTTGGAATTAATTTAGACAATTTAGTTGGAATTTCAAAATTATATCATTGCTAATTCATTTGGGTGTGCTAAATATAAGTCCCAACTAGGTGTGCTAATTATATGTCCACTTGGGAGTCCAAATTATATGTCCTACTTCGGTGTGCTAGTTATATGTCCCACTTGGGTGTGTGTCAATTATATGTGAGAAATCTATACATTTATTCGATATGAATGTTGGAATTAATTTATACAATTTACTTGGCATTAATTTAGACAATTTAGCTGGAATTAATTTGAACAGTATTTTTGTAAATTTCAAACTTCTATCAATGCTAATTCATTTGGGTGTGCTAATTATAAGTCCCAACTAGTTGTGCTAATTATATGTCCACTTGGGTGTGCAAATTATATGTCCCACTTGGTTGTGTGTCAATTATATGTGAGAAATCTATACAGTTATTCGATATGAATGTTGGATTTAATTTAAACAACTTACTTAGAATTAATTTAGACAATTTAGTTGGAATTAATTTGAGCAGCATTTTTGTAAATTTCAAAATTCTATCATTGCTAATTCATTTGGGTATGCTAATTATAAGTCCCAACTAGGTGTGCTAATTATATGTCCACTTGGGTGTGCAAATTATATGTCCCACTTGGGTGTGTGTCAATTATATGTGAGAAATCTATACATTTATTCGATATGAATGTTGGAATTAATTTAAACAACTTACTTGGCATTAATTTGCACAATTTAGTTGGAAATAATTTGAACAGTATTTTTGTAAATTTTAAAATTCTATCATTGCTAATTCATTTGGGTGTGCTAATTATAAGTCCCAACTAGGTGTGCTAATTATATGTCCACTTGGGTGTGCAAAATATATGTCCTACCTATGTGTGCTAATTATATGTCCCACTTGACTGTGATAATTATATGTCCCTATTGGGTGTGTGTCAATTATATGTGAGAAATCTATACATTTATTCGACATGAATGTTGGATTTAATTTAAACAACTTACTTGGAATTAATTTAGCCAATTGAGGTGGAATTAATTTGAACAGTATTTTTGTAAATTTCAAAATTCTATCAGTGCTAATTCATTTGGGTGTGCTAATTATAAGTCCCACCTAGGTGTGCAAATTATATGTCCTACCTAGGAGTGCTAATTATATGTACCACTTGGGTGTGTGTCAATTATATGTGAGAAATCTATACATTTATTCGATATGAATGTTCGATTTAATTTAAACAACTTACTTGGTATTAATTTAGACAATTGAGGTGGAATTAATTTGAACAGTATTTTTGTAAATTTCAAAATTCTATCATTGCTAATTCATTTGGGTGTGCTAATTACAAGTCCCAACTAGGTGTGCTAATTATATGTCCACTTGGGTGTGCAAATTATATGTCCTACCTATGTGTGTTAATTATATGTCCTACCTGGGACTGCTAATTATATGTCCCACTTGGTTGTGTGTCAATTATATGTGTGAAATCTATACAGTTATTCGATATGAATGTTGGATTTAATTTAAACAAGTTACTTAGAATTAATTTAGACAATTTAGTTGGAATTAATTTGAGCAGCATTTTTGTAAATTTCAAAATTCTATCATTGCTAATTCATTTGGGTATGCTAATTATAAGGCCCAACTAGGTGTGCTAATTATATGTCCACTTGGGTGTGCTAATTATATGTCCCACTTGGGTGTGTGTCAATTATATGTGAGAAATTTATACATTTATTCGATATGAATGTTGGATTTAATTTAAACAACTTACTTAGAATTAATTTAGACAATTTAGTTGGAATTAATTTGAGCAGCATTTTTGTAAATTTCAAAATTCGATCAATGCTAATTCATTTGGGTATGCTAATTATAAGTCCCACCTAGGTGTGCAAATTATATGTCCTACCTAGGTGTGCTAATTATATGTCCCACTTGGGTGTGTGTCAATTATATGTGAGAAATCTATACATTTATTCGAAATGAATGTTGGAATTAATTTAAACAACTTACTTTGAATTAAATTAGACAATTTAGTAGGAATTAATTTGAACAGTATTTTTGTAAATTTCAAAATTCTATCATAGTTAATCATTTGGGTGTGCTAATTATAAGTCCCACCTAGGTGTGCTAATTATATGTCCTACCTAGGTGTGCTAATTATATGTCCCACTTGGGTGTTGGTCAATTATATGTGAGAAATCTATACATTTAATCGATATGAATGTTGGAAATAATTTAAACAACTTACTTTCAATTAATTTAGACAATTTAGTTGGAATTAATTTGAACAGTATTTTTGTAAATTTCAAAATTCTATCATTGCTAATCCATTTGGGTGTGCTAATTATAAGTCCCAACTAGGTGTGCTAATTATACGTACGCTTGGGAGTGCAATTATATGTCCTACCTCGGTGTGCTAATTATATGTCCCACTTGAGTGTGATAATTATATGTCCCACTTAGGTGTGTGTCAATTATATGTGAGAAATCTATACATTTATTCGATATGAATGTTGGATTTAATTTAAACAACTTACTTGGAATTAATTTAGACAATTGAGGTGTAATTAATTTGAACAGTATTTTTGTAAATTTCAAAATTCTATCATTGCTAATTCATTTGGGTGTGCTAATTATAAGTCCCACCTAGGTGTGCAAATTATATGTCCTACCTAGGAGTGCTAATTATATGTCCCACTTGGGTGTGTGTCAATTATATGTGAGAAATCTATACATTTATTCGATATGAATGTTGGATTTAATTTAAACAACTTACTTGGTATTAATTTAGACAATTGAGGTGGAATTAATTTGAACAGTATTTTTGTAAATTTCAAAATTCTATCATTGCTAATTTATTTGGGTGTGCTAATTACAAGCCCCAACTAGGTGTGCTAATTATATGTCCACTTGGGTGTGCAAATTATATGTCCTACCTAGGTGTGCTAATTATATGTCCCATTTGGGTGTGTTTCAATTATATGTGAGAAATCTATACATTTATTCGATATGAATATTGGAATTAATTTAAACAACTTAGTTGGAGTTAATTTAGACAATTTAGTTGGAATTAATTTGAACAGTATTTTTGTAAATTTCAAAATTCTATCATTGCTAATTCATTTGGGTGTGCTAATTATAAGTCCCACCTAGGTGTGCAAATTATATGTCCTACCTAGGTGTGCTAATTATATGTCCCATTTGGGTGTGTGTCAATTATATGTGAGAGATCTATACATTTATTCGAAATGAAAGTTGGAATTAATTTAAACAACTTACTTGGAATTAATTTAGACAATTTAGTAGGAATTAATTTGAACAGTATTTTTGTATATTTTAAAATTCTATCATTGCTAATTCATTTGGGTGTGCTAATTATAAGTCCCACCTAGGTGTGCTAATTATATGTCCTATCTAGGTGTGCTAATTATATGTCCCACTTGGGTGTTGGTCAATTATATGTGAGAAATCTATACATTTAATCGATATGAATGTTGGAAATAATTTAAACATCTTACTTTGAATTAATTTAGACAATTTAGTTGGAATTAATTTGAACAGTATTTTTGTAACTTTCAAAATTCTTCATTGCTAATTAATTTGGATGTGCTAATTATAAGTCCCAACTAGGTGTGCTAATTATATGTCCTACCTAGGTGTGCTAATTATATGTCCCACTTGGGTGTTGGTCAATTATATGTGAGAAATCTATACATTTAATCGATATGAATGTTCGAAATAATTTAAACAACTTACTTTGAATTCATTTAGACAATTTAGTTGGAATTAATTTGAACAGTATTTTTGTAAATTTCAAAATTCTATCATTGCTAATCCATTTGGGTGTGCTAATTATAAGTCCCAACTAGGTGTGCTAATTATATGTCCACTTGGGAGTGCAATTATATGTCCTACCTCGGTATGTTGATTATATGTCCCACTTGGGTGTTGGTCAATTATATGTGAGAAATCTATACATTTAATCGATATGAATGTTCGAAATAATTTAAACAACTTACTTTGAATTAATTTAGACAATTTAGTTGGAATTAATTTGAACAGTATTTTTGTAAATTTCAAAATTCTATCATTGCTAATCCATTTGGGTGTGCTAATTATAAGTCCCAACTAGGTGTGCTAATTATATGTCCACTTGGGAGTGCAATTATATGTCCTACCTCGGTGTGCTGATTATATGTCCCACTTGGGTGTGTGTCAATTATATGTGAGAAATCTATACATTTATTCGATATGAATGTTGGAATTAATTTAAACAACTTACTTGGCATTAATTTAGACAATTTAGTTGGAATTAATTTGAACAGTATTTTTGTAAATTTTAAAATTCTATCATTGCTAATTCATTTGGGTGTGCTAATTATAAGTCCCAACCAGGTGTGCTAATTATATGTCCACTTGGGTGTGCAAATTATATGTCCTATCTATGTGTGCTAATTATATGTACCACTTGGGTGTGATAATTATATGTCCCACTTGGGTGTGATAATTATATGTCCCACTTGGGTGTGTGTCAATTATATGTGAGCAATCTATACATTTATTCGAAATGAATGTTGGAATTAATTTAAACAACTTACTTGGAATTAATTTAGACAATTTAGTAGGAATTAATTTGAACAGTATTTGTGTAAATTTCAAAATTCTATCATTGCTAATCCATTTGGGTGTGCTAATCATAAGTCCTAACTAGGTGTGCTAATTATATGTCCACTTGGGAGTGCAATTATATGTCCTACCTGGGTGTGCTAATTATATGTCCCACTTGGGTGTGTGTCAATTATATGTGAGAAATCTATACATTTAATCGATATGAATGTTGGAATTAATTTAAACAACTTACTTGGAATTAATTTAGACAATTTAGTTGGAATTAATTTGAACAATATTTTTGTAAATTTCAAAATCCTATCATTGCTAATTCATTTGGGAGTGCTAAATATAAGTCCGAACTAGGTGTGCTAATTATATGTATACTTGGGAGTACAAATTATGTGTCCTACTTCGGTGTGCTAATTATATGTCCCACTTGGGTGTGTGTCAATTAATGTGAGAAATCTATACATTTATTCGATATGAATGTTGGAATTAATTTAAACAATTTACTTGGCATTAATTTAGACAATTTAGTTGGAATTAATTTGAACAGTATTTTTGGAAATTTCAAACTTCTATCATTGCTAATTCATTTGGGTGTGCTAATTATAAGTCCCAACTAGGTGTGCTAATTATATGTCCACTTGGGTGTGCAAATTATATGTTCTACCCATGTGTGCTAATTATATGTCCTACCTGGGTCTTCTAATTATATGTCCCACTTGGTTGTGTGTCAATTATATGTGAGAAATCTATACATTTATTCGATATGAATGTTGGAATTAATTTAAACAACTTACTTAGAATTAATTTAGACAATTTAGTTGGAATTAATTTGAACAGTATTTTTGTAAATTTCCAAATTCTTCATTGCTAATTAATTTGGATGTGCTAATTATAAGTCCCAACTAGGTGTGCTCATTATATGTCCACTTGGGAGTGCAATTATATGTCCTACCTGGGTGTGCTAATTATATGTCCCACTTGGGTGTGTGTCAATTATATGTGAGAAATCTATACATTTAATCGATATGAATGTTGGAATTAATTTAAACAACTTACTTGGAATTAATTTGGACAATTTAGTTGGAATTAATTTGAACAGTATTTTTGTAAATTTCAAAATCCTATCATTGCTAATTCATTTGGGTGTGCTAAATATAAGTCCCAACTAGGTGTGCTAATTATATGTCCACTTGGGAGTACAAATTATATGTCCTACTTCGGTGTGCTAATTATATGTCCTACTTGGGTGTGTGTCAATTATATGTGAGAAATCTATACATTTATTCGATATGAATGTTGGAATTACTTTAAACAACTTACTTGGAATTAATTTAGACAATTTAGTTGGAACTAATTTGAACAGTATTTTTGTAAATTTCAAACTTCTCTCATTGCTAATTCATTTGGGTGTGCTAATTATAGGTCCCAACTAGGTGTGCTAATTATATGTCCACTTGGGTATGCAAATTATATGTCCTACCCATGTGTGCTAATTATATGCCCTACCTGGGTCTTCTAATTATATGTCCCACTTGGTTGTGTGTCAATTATATGTGAGAAATCTATACATTTATTCGATATGAATGTTGGAATTAATTTACACAACTTACTTGGAATTAATTTAGACAATTTAGTAGGAATTAATTTGAACAGTATTTTTGTAAATTTCAAAATTCTATCATTGCTAATTCATTTGGGTGTGCTAATTATAAGTCCCACCTAGGTGTGCTAATTATATGTCCTATCTAGGTGTGCTAATTATATGTCTTACTTGGGTGTTGGTCAATTATATGTGAGAAATCTATACATTTATTCGATATGAATGTTGGAATTAATTTAAACAACTTACTTGGCATTAATTTAGACAATTTAGTTGGAATTAATTTGAACAGTATTTTTGTAAATTTTAAAATTCTATCATTGCTAATTCATTTGGGTGTGCTAATTATAAGTCCCAACTAGGTGTGCTAATTATATGTCCACTTGGGTTTGCAAATTATATGTCCTACCTATGTGTGCTAATTATATGTCCACTTGGGAGTGCAATTATATGTCCTACCTGGGTGTGCTAATTATATGTCCCACTTGGGTGTGTGTCAATTATATGTGAGAAATCTATACATTTAATCGATATGAATGTTGGAATTTATTTAAACAACTTACTTGGAAATAATTTAGACAATTTAGTTGGAATTAATTTGAACAATATTTTTGTAAATTTCAAAATCCTATCATTGCTAATTCATTTGGGAATGCTAAATATAAGTCCGAACTAGGTGTGCTAATTATATGTCCACTTGGGAGTACAAATTATGTGTCCTACTTCGGTGTGCTAATTATATGTCCCACTTGGGTGTGTGTCAATTAATGTGAGAAATCGATACATTTATTCGATATGAATGTTGGAATTAATTTAAACAATTTACTTGGCATTAATTTAGACAATTTAGTTGGAATTAATTTGAACAGTATTTTTGGAAATTTCAAACTTCTATCATTGCTAATTCATTTGGGTGTGCTAATTATAAGTCCCAACTAGGTGTGTTAATTATATGTCCACTTGGGTGTGCAAATTATATGTCCTCCCTAGGTGTGCTAATTATATGTCCCATTTAGGTGTTTGTCAATTACATGTGAGAAATCTCTACATTTATTCGATATGAATATTGGAATTAATTTAAACAACTTAGTTGGAATTAATTTAGACAATTTAGTTGGAATTAATTTGAACAGTATTTTTGTAAATTTCAAAATTCTATCATTGCTAATTCATTTGGGTGTGCTAATTATAAGTCCCACCTAGATGTGCAAATTATATGTCCTACCTAGGTGTGCTAATTATATGTCCTACTTGGGTGTGTGTCAATTATATATGAGATATCTATACATTGATTCGAAATGAATGTTGGAATTAATTTAAACAACTTGGAATTAATTTAGACAATTTAGTAGGAATTAATTTGAACAGTATTTTTGTAAATTTCAAAATTCTATCATTGCTAAATCATTTGGGTGTGCTAATTATAAGTCCCACCTAGGTGTGCTAATTATATGTCCTACCTTGGTGTGCTAATTATATGTCCCACTTGGGTGTTGGTCAATTATATGTGAGAAATCTATACATTTAATCGATATGAATGTTAGATATAATTTAAACAACTTACTTTGAATTAATTTAGACAAATTAGTTGGAATTAATTTGAACAGTATTTTTGTAAATTTCAAAATTCTATCATTGCTAATCCATTTGGGTGTGCTAATTATATGTCCCAACTAGGTGTGCTAATTATATGTCCACATGGGAGTGCAATTATGTGGCCTACCTCGGTGTGCTGATTATATGTCCCACTTGGGTGTGTGTCAATTATATGTGAGAAATCTATACATTTATTCGATATGAATGTTGGAATTAATTTAAACAACTTACTTGGCATTAATTTAGACAATTTAGTTGGAATTAATTTGAACAGTATTTTTGTAAATTCTATCATTGCTAATTCATTTGGGTGTGCTAATTATAAGTCCCAACTAGGTGTGCTAATTATATGCCCACTTGGGTGTGCAAATTATATGTCCCACTTGGGTGTGATAATTATATGTCCCACTTGGGTGTGTGTCAATTATATGTGAGAAATCTATACATTTATTCGAAAAGAATGTTGGAATTAATTTAAACAACTTACTTGGAATTAATTTAGACAATTTAGTAGGAATTTATTTGAACAGTATTTTTGTAAATTTCAAGATTCTATAATGCTAAATCATTTGGGTGTGCTAATTATAAGTCCCACCTAGGTGTGCTAATGATATTTCCTACCTTGGTGTGCTACTTATATGTCCCACTTGGGTGTTGGTCAATTATATGTGAGAAATCTATACATTTAATCGATATGAATGTTGGAAATAATTTAAACAAGTTACTTTGAATTAATTTAGACAATTTAGTTGGAATTAATTTGAACAGTATTTTTGTAAATTTCAAAATTCTATCATTGCTAATCCATTTGGGTGTGCTAATTATAAGTCCCAACTAGGTGTGCTAATTATATGTCCACTTGGGAGTGCAATAATATGTCCTACCTAGGTGTGCTAATTATATGTCCCACTTGGGTGTGTGTCAATTATATGTGAGAAATCTATACATTTAATCGATATGAATGTTGGAATTAATTTAAACAACTTACTTGGAATTAATTTAGACAATTTAGTTGGAATTAATTTGAACAGTATTTTTGTAAATTTCAAAATCCTATCATTGCTAATTCATTTGGGTGTGCTAAATATAAGTCCCAACGAGGTGTGCTAATTATATGTCCACTTGGGAGTACAAATTATATGTCCTACTTCGGTGTGCTAATTATATGTCCCACTTGGGTGTGTGTCAATTATATGTGAGAAATCTATACATTTATTCGATATGAATGTTGGAATTAATTTAAACAACTTACTTGGAATTAATTTAGACAATTTAGTTGGAACTAATTTGAACAGTATTTTTGTAAATTTCAAACTTCTCTCATTGCTAATTCATTTGGGTGTGCTAATTATAGGTCCCAACTACGTGTGCTAATTATATGTCCACTTGGGTATGCAAATTATATGTCCTACCCATGTGTGCTAATTATATGTCCTACCTGGGTCTTCTAATTATATGTCCCACTTGGTTGTGTGTCAATTATATGTGAGAAATCTATACATTTATTCGATATGAATGTTGGAATTAATTTAAACAACTTACTTAGAATTAATTTAGACAATTTAGTTGGAATTAATTTGAACAGTATTTTTGTAAATTTCCAAATTCTTCATTGCTAATTAATTTGGATGTGCTAATTATAAGTCCCAACTAGGTGTGCTCATTATATGTCCACTTGGGAGTGCAATTATATGTCCTACCTGGGTGTGCTAATTATATGTCCCACTTGGGTGTGTGTCAATTATATGTGAGAAATCTATACATTTAATCGATATGAATGTTGGAATTAATTTAAACAACTTACTTGGAATTAATTTGGACAATTTAGTTGGAATTAATTTGAACAGTATTTTTGTAAATTTCAAAATCCTATCATTGCTAATTCATTTGGGTGTGCTAAATATAAGTCCCAACTAGGTGTGCTAATTATATGTCCACTTGGGAGTACAAATTATATGTCCTACTTCGGTGTGCTAATTATATGTCCCACTTGGGTGTGTGTCAATTATATGTGAGAAATCTATACATTTATTCGATATGAATGTTATAATTACTTTAAACAACTTACTTGGAATTAATTTAGACAATTTAGTTGGAACTAATTTGAACAGTATTTTTGTAAATTTCAAACTTCTCTCATTGCTAATTCATTTGGGTGTGCTAATTATAGGTCCCAACTAGGTGTGCTAATTATATGTCCACTTGGGTATGCAAATTATATGTCCTACCCATGTGTGCTAATTATATGCCCTACCTGGGTCTTCTAATTATATGTCCCACTTGGTTGTGTGTCAATTATATGTGAGAAATCTATACATTTATTCGATATGAATGTTGGAATTAATTTACACAACTTACTTGGAATTAATTTAGACAATTTAGTAGGAATTAATTTGAACAGTATTTTTGTAAATTTCAAAATTCTATCATTGCTAATTCATTTGGGTGTGCTAATTATAAGTCCCACCTAGGTGTGCTAATTATATGTCCTATCTAGGTGTGCTAATTATATGTCTTACTTGGGTGTTGGTCAATTATATGTGAGAAATCTATACATTTATTCGATATGAATGTTGGAATTAATTTAAACAACTTACTTGGCATTAATTTAGACAATTTAGTTGGAATTAATTTGAACAGTATTTTTGTAAATTTTAAAATTCTATCATTGCTAATTCATTTGGGTGTGCTAATTATAAGTCCCAACTAGGTGTGCTAATTATATGTCCACTTGGGTTTGCAAATTATATGTCCTACCTATGTGTGCTAATTATATGTCCACTTGGGAGTGCAATTATATGTCCTACCTGGGTGTGCTAATTATATGTCCCACTTGGGTGTGTGTCAATTATATGTGAGAAATCTATACATTTAATCGATATGAATGTTGGAATTTATTTAAACAACTTACTTGGAAATAATTTAGACAATTTAGTTGGAATTAATTTGAACAATATTTTTGTAAATTTCAAAATCCTATCATTGCTAATTCATTTGGGAATGCTAAATATAAGTCCGAACTAGGTGTGCTAATTATATGTCCACTTGGGAGTACAAATTATGTGTCCTACTTCGGTGTGCTAATTATATGTCCCACTTGGGTGTGTGTCAATTAATGTGAGAAATCGATACATTTATTCGATATGAATGTTGGAATTAATTTAAACAATTTACTTGGCATTAATTTAGACAATTTAGTTGGAATTAATTTGAACAGTATTTTTGGAAATTTCAAACTTCTATCATTGCTAATTCATTTGGGTGTGCTAATTATAAGTCCCAACTAGGTGTGTTAATTATATGTCCACTTGGGTGTGCAAATTATATGTCCTCCCTAGGTGTGCTAATTATATGTCCCATTTAGGAGTTTGTCAATTACATGTGAGAAATCTCTACATTTATTCGATATGAATATTGGAATTAATTTAAACAACTTAGTTGGAATTAATTTAGACAATTTAGTTGGAATTAATTTGAACAGTATTTTTGTAAATTTCAAAATTCTATCATTGCTAATTCATTTGGGTGTGCTAATTATAAGTCCCACCTAGATGTGCAAATTATATGTCCTACCTAGGTGTGCTAATTATATGTCCTACTTGGGTGTGTGTCAATTATATATGAGATATCTATACATTGATTCGAAATGAATGTTGGAATTAATTTAAACAACTTGGAATTAATTTAGACAATTTAGTAGGAATTAATTTGAACAGTATTTTTGTAAATTTCAAAATTCTATCATTGCTAAATCATTTGGGTGTGCTAATTATAAGTCCCACCTAGGTGTGCTAATTATATGTCCTACCTTGGTGTGCTAATTATATGTCCCACTTGGGTGTTGGTCAATTATATGTGAGAAATCTATACATTTAATCGATATGAATGTTAGATATAATTTAAACAACTTACTTTGAATTAATTTAGACAAATTAGTTGGAATTAATTTGAACAGTATTTTTGTAAATTTCAAAATTCTATCATTGCTAATCCATTTGGGTGTGCTAATTATATGTCCCAACTAGGTGTGCTAATTATATGTCCACATGGGAGTGCAATTATGTGTCCTACCTCGGTGTGCTGATTATATGTCCCACTTGGGTGTGTGTCAATTATATGTGAGAAATCTATACATTTATTCGATATGAATGTTGGAATTAATTTAAACAACTTACTTGGCATTAATTTAGACAATTTAGTTGGAATTAATTTGAACAGTATTTTTGTAAATTCTATCATTGCTAATTCATTTGGGTGTGCTAATTATAAGTCCCAACTAGGTGTGCTAATTATATGCCCACTTGGGTGTGCAAATTATATGTCCCACTTGGGTGTGATAATTATATGTCCCACTTGGGTGTGTGTCAATTATATGTGAGAAATCTATACATTTATTCGAAAAGAATGTTGGAATTAATTTAAACAACTTACTTGGAATTAATTTAGACAATTTAGTAGGAATTTATTTGAACAGTATTTTTGTAAATTTCAAGATTCTATAATGCTAAATCATTTGGGTGTGCTAATTATAAGTCCCACCTAGGTGTGCTAATGATATTTCCTACCTAGGTGTGCTACTTATATGTCCCACTTGGGTGTTGGTCAATTATATGTGAGAAATCTATACATTTAATCGATATGAATGTTGGAAATAATTTAAACAAGTTACTTTGAATTAATTTAGACAATTTAGTTGGAATTAATTTGAACAGTATTTTTGTAAATTTCAAAATTCTATCATTGCTAATCCATTTGGGTGTGCTAATTATAAGTCCCAACTAGGTGTGCTAATTATATGTCCACTTGGGAGTGCAATTATATGTCCTACCTAGGTGTGCTAATTATATGTCCCACTTGGGTGTGTGTCAATTATATGTGAGAAATCTATACATTTAATCGATATGAATGTTGGAATTAATTTAAACAACTTACTTGGAATTAATTTAGACAATTTAGTTGGAATTAATTTGAACAGTATTTTTGTAAATTTCAAAATCCTATCATTGCTAATTCATTTGGGTGTGCTAAATATAAGTCCCAACTAGGTGTGCTAATTATATGTCCACTTGGGAGTACAAATTATATGTCCTACTTCGGTGTGCTAATTATATGTCCCACTTGGGTGTGTGTCAATTATATGTGAGAAATCTATACATTTATTCGATATGAATGTTGGAATTAATTTAAACAACTTACTTGGAATTAATTTAGACAATTTAGTTGGAACTAATTTGAACAGTATTTTTGTAAATTTCAAACTTCTCTCATTGCTAATTCATTTGGGTGTGCTAATTATAGGTCCCAACTACGTGTGCTAATTATATGTCCACTTGGGTATGCAAATTATATGTCCTACCCATGTGTGCTAATTATATGTCCTACCTGGGTCTTCTAATTATATGTCCCACTTGGTTGTGTGTCAATTATATGTGAGAAATCTATACATTTATTCGATATGAATGTTGGAATTAATTTAAACAACTTACTTATAATTAATTTAGACAATTTAGTTGGAATTAATTTGAGCAGC
Organism: Clusia tigrina; assembly: GCA_920105625.2. Classification (NCBI taxonomy): domain Eukaryota; kingdom Metazoa; phylum Arthropoda; class Insecta; order Diptera; family Clusiidae; genus Clusia; species Clusia tigrina. The sequence goes on from CAKKTE020000572.1 coordinate 1,759,967, forward strand.
AGTTTTGTAAATTTCAAACTTCTATCATTGCGAATTCATTTGGGTGTGCTAATTATAAGTCCCAACTAGGTGTACTAATTATATGTCCACTTGGGTGTGCAAATTATATGTCCTACCCATGTGTGCTAATTATATGTCCTACCTGGGTCTTCTAATTATATGTCCCACTTGGTTGTGTGTCAATTATATGTGAGAAATCTATACATTGATTCGATATGAATGTTGGAATTAATTTAAACAATTTACTTGGCATTAATTTAGACAATTTAGTTGGAATTAATTTGAACAGTATTTTAGGAAATTTCAAACTTCTATCATTGCTAATTCATTTGGGTGTGCTAATTATAAGTCCCAACTAGGTGTGCTAATTATATGTCCACTTGGGTGTGCAAATTATATGTTCTACCCATGTGTGCTAATTATATGTCCTACCTGGGTCTTCTAATTATATTTCCCACTTGGTTGTGTGTCAATTATATGTGAAAAATCTATACATTTATTCGATATGAATGTTGGAATTAATTTAAACAACTTACTTAGAATTAATTTAGACAATTTAGTTGGAATTAATTTGAGCAGCATTTTTGTAAATTTCAAAATTCTATCATTGCTAATTGGGTATGCTATTTATAAGTCCCAACTAGGTGTGCTAATTATATGTCCACTTGGGTGTGCAAATTATATTTCCTACCTATGTGTGCTAATTATATGTACCACTTGGGTGTGATAATTATATGTCCCACTTGGGTGTGATAATTATATGTCCCACTTGGGTGTGTGTCAATTATATGTGAGAAATCTATACATTTATTCGAAATGAATGTTGGAATTAATTTAAACAACTTACTTGGAATTAATTTAGTCAATTTAGTAGGAATTAATTTGAACAGTATTTTTGTAAATTTCAAAATTCTATAATTGCTAAATCATTTGGGTGTGCTAATTATAAGTCCCACCTAGGTGTGCTAATTATATGTCCTACCTAGGTGTGCTAATTATATGTCCCACTTGGGTGTTTTTCAATTATATGTGAGAAATCTATACATTTAATCGATATGAATGTTGGAAATAATTTAAACAACTTACTTTGAATTAATTTAGACAATTTAGTTGGAATTAATTTGAACAGTATTTTTGTAAATTTCAAAATTCTTCATTGCTAATTAATTTGGATGTGCTAATTATAAGTCCCAACTAGGTGTGCTAATTATATGTCCTACCTAGGTGTGCTAATTATATGGCCCACTTGGGTGTTGGTAAATTATATGTGAGAAATCTATACATTTAATCGATATGAATGTTCGAAATAATTTAAACAACTTACTTTGAATTCATTTAGACAATTTAGTTGGAATTAATTTGAACAGTATTTTTGTAAATTTCAAAATTCTATCATTGCTAATCTATTTGGGTGTGCTAATTATAAGTCCCAACTAGGTGTGCTAATTATATGTCCACTTGGGAGTGCAATTATATGTCCTACCTCGGTATGCTGATTATATGTCCCACATGGGTGTTGGTCAATTATATGTGAGAAATCTATACATTTAATCGATATGAATGTTGGAAATAATTTAAACAACTTACTTTGAATTAATTTAGACAATTTAGTTGGAATTAATTTGAACAGTATTTTTGTAAATTTCAAAATTCTTCATTGCTAATTAATTTGGATGTGCTAATTATAAGTCCCAACTAGGTGTGCTAATTATATGTCCTACCTAGGTGTGCTAATTATATGTCCCACTTTGGTGTTGGTCAATTATATGTGAGAAATCTATACATTTAATCGATATGAATGTTCGAAATAATTTAAACAACTTACTCTGAATTAATTTAGACAATTTAGTTGGAATTAATTTGAACAGTATTTTTGTAAATTTCAAAATTCTATCATTGCTAATCTATTTGGGTGTGCTAATTATAAGTCCCAATTAGGTGTGCTAATTATATGTCCACTTGGGAGTGCAATTATATGTCCTACCTCGGTATGCTGATTATATGTCCCACTTGGGTGTGTGTCAATTATATGTGAGAAATCTATACATTTATTCGATATGAATGTTGGAATTAATTTAAACAACTTACTTGGCATTAATTTAGACGATTTAGTTGGAATTAATTTGAACAGTATTTTTGTAATTTTAAAATTCTATCATTGCTAATTCATTTGGGTGTGCTAATTATAAGTCCCAACTAGGTGTGCTAATTATATGTCCACTTGGGTGTGCAAATTATATGTCCTACCTATGTGTGCTAATTATATGTCCCACTTGGGTGTGATAATTATATGTCCCACTTGGGTGTGTGTCAATTATATGTGAGAAATCTATACATTTATTCGATATGAATGTTGGATTTAATTTAAACAACTTACTTGGTATTAATTTAGACAATTGAGGTGGAATTAATTTGAACAGTATTTTTGTAAATTTCGGAATTCTATCATTGCTAATTCATTTGGGTGTCCTAATTATAAGTCCCACCTAGGTGTGCAAATTATATGTCCTACCTAGGTGTGCTAATTATATGTCCCACTTGGGTGTGTGTCAATTATATTTGAGAAATCTATACATTTATTCGAAATGAATGTTGGAATTAATTTAAACAACTTACTTGGAATTAATTTAGACAATTTAGTAGGAATTAATTTGAACAGTATTTTTGTAAATTTCAAAATTCTATCATTGCTAATCCATTTGGGTGTGCTAATTATAAGTCCCAACTAGGTGTGCTAATTATATGTCCACTTGGGAGTGCAATTATATGTCCTACCTCTGTGTGCTGATTATATGTCCCACTTGGGTGTGTGTCAATTATATGTGAGAAATCTATACATTTATTCGATATGAATGTTGGAATTAATTTAAACAACTTACTTGGCATTAATTTAGACAATTTAGTTGGAATTAATTTGAACAGTATTTTAGGAAATTTCAAACTTCTATCATTGCTAATTCATTTGGGTGTGCTAATTATAAGTCCCAACTAGGTGTGCTAATTATATGTCCACTTGGGTGTGCAAATTATATGTTCTACCCATGTGTGCTAATTATATGTCCTACCTGGGTCTTCTAATTATATTTCCCACTTGGTTGTGTGTCAATTATATGTGAAAAATCTATACATTTATTCGATATGAATGTTGGAATTAATTTAAACAACTTACTTAGAATTAATTTAGACAATTTAGTTGGAATTAATTTGAGCAGCATTTTTGTAAATTTCAAAATTCTATCATTGCTAATTGGGTATGCTATTTATAAGTCCCAACTAGGTGTGCTAATTATATGTCCACTTGGGTGTGCAAATTATATTTCCTACCTATGTGTGCTAATTATATGTACCACTTGGGTGTGATAATTATATGTCCCACTTGGGTGTGATAATTATATGTTCCACTTGGGTGTGTGTCAATTATATGTGAGAAATCTATACATTTATTCGAAATGAATGTTGGAATTAATTTAAACAACTTACTTGGAATTAATTTAGTCAATTTAGTAGGAATTAATTTGAACAGTATTTTTGTAAATTTCAAAATTCTATAATTGCTAAATCATTTGGGTGTGCTAATTATAAGTCCCACCTAGGTGTGCTAATTATATGTCCTACCTAGGTGTGCTAATTATATGTCCCACTTGGGTGTTTTTCAATTATATGTGAGAAATCTATACATTTAATCGATATGAATGTTGGAAATAATTTAAACAACTTACTTTGAATTAATTTAGACAATTTAGTTGGAATTAATTTGAACAGTATTTTTGTAAATTTCAAAATTCTTCATTGCTAATTAATTTGGATGTGCTAATTATAAGTCCCAACTAGGTGTGCTAATTATATGTCCTACCTAGGTGTGCTAATTATATGGCCCACTTGGGTGTTGGTAAATTATATGTGAGAAATCTATACATTTAATCGATATGAATGTTCGAAATAATTTAAACAACTTACTTTGAATTCATTTAGACAATTTAGTTGGAATTAATTTGAACAGTATTTTTGTAAATTTCAAAATTCTATCATTGCTAATCTATTTGGGTGTGCTAATTATAAGTCCCAACTAGGTGTGCTAATTATATGTCCACTTGGGAGTGCAATTATATGTCCTACCTCGGTATGCTGATTATATGTCCCACATGGGTGTTGGTCAATTATATGTGAGAAATCTATACATTTAATCGATATGAATGTTGGAAATAATTTAAACAACTTACTTTGAATTAATTTAGACAATTTAGTTGGAATTAATTTGAACAGTATTTTTGTAAATTTCAAAATTCTTCATTGCTAATTAATTTGGATGTGCTAATTATAAGTCCCAACTAGGTGTGCTAATTATATGTCCTACCTAGGTGTGCTAATTATATGTCCCACTTTGGTGTTGGTCAATTATATGTGAGAAATCTATACATTTAATCGATATGAATGTTCGAAATAATTTAAACAACTTACTCTGAATTAATTTAGACAATTTAGTTGGAATTAATTTGAACAGTATTTTTGTAAATTTCAAAATTCTATCATTGCTAATCTATTTGGGTGTGCTAATTATAAGTCCCAATTAGGTGTGCTAATTATATGTCCACTTGGGAGTGCAATTATATGTCCTACCTCGGTATGCTGATTATATGTCCCACTTGGGTGTGTGTCAATTATATGTGAGAAATCTATACATTTATTCGATATGAATGTTGGAATTAATTTAAACAACTTACTTGGCATTAATTTAGACAATTTAGTTGGAATTAATTTGAACAGTATTTTTGTAATTTTAAAATTCTATCATTGCTAATTCATTTGGGTGTGCTAATTATAAGTCCCAACTAGGTGTGCTAATTATATGTCCACTTGGGTGTGCAAATTATATGTCCTACCTATGTGTGCTAATTATATGTCCCACTTGGGTGTGATAATTAAATGTCCCACTTGGGTGTGTGTCAATTATATGTGAGAAATCTATACATTTATTCGATATGAATGTTGGATTTAATTTAAACAACTTACTTGGTATTAATTTAGACAATTGAGGTGGAATTAATTTGAACAGTATTTTTGTAAATTTCGGAATTCTATCATTGCTAATTCATTTGGGTGTCCTAATTATAAGTCCCACCTAGGTGTGCAAATTATATGTCCTACCTAGGTGTGCTAATTATATGTCCCACTTGGGTGTGTGTCAATTATATTTGAGAAATCTATACATTTATTCGAAATGAATGTTGGAATTAATTTAAACAACTTACTTGGAATTAATTTAGACAATTTAGTAGGAATTAATTTGAACAGTATTTTTGTAAATTTCAAAATTCTATCATTGCTAATCCATTTGGGTGTGCTAATTATAAGTCCCAACTAGGTGTGCTAATTATATGTCCACTTGGGAGTGCAATTATATGTCCTACCTCTGTGTGCTGATTATATGTCCCACTTGGGTGTGTGTCAATTATATGTGAGAAATCTATACATTTATTCGATATGAATGTTGGAATTAATTTAAACAACTTACTTGGCATTAATTTAGACAATTTAGTTGGAATTAATTTGAACAGTATTTTTGTAAATTTTAAAATTCTATCATTGCTAATTCATTTGGGTGTGCTAATTATAAGTCCCAACTAGGTGTGCTAATTATATGTCCACTTAGGTGTGCAAATTATATGTCCTATTTATGTGTGATAATTATATGTACCACTTGGGTGTGATAATTATATGTCCCACTTGGGTGTGATAATTATATGTCCCACTTGGTTGTGTGTCAATTATATGTGAGAAATCTATACATTTATTCGAAATGAATGTTGGAATTAATTTAAACAACTTACTTGGAATTAATTTAGACAATTTAGTAGGAATTAATTTGAACAGTATTTTTGTAAATTTCAAAATTCTATCATTGCTAAATCATTTGGGTGTGCTAATTATAAGTCCCACCTAGGTGTGCTAATTATATGTCCTACCTAGGTGTGCTAATTATATGTCCCTCTTGGGTGTTGGTCAATTATATGTGAGAAATCTATACATTTAATCGATATGAATGTTGGAAATAATTTAAACAACTTACTTTGAATTAATTTAGACAATTTAGTTGGAATTAATTTGAACAGTATTTTTGTAAATTTCAAAATTCTATCATTGCTAATCCATTTGGGTGTGCTAATTATAAGTCCTAACTAGGTGTGCTAATTATATGTCCACTTGGGAGTGCAATTATATGTCCTACCTGGGTGTGTTAATTATATGTCCCTCTTGGGTGTGTGTCAATTATATGTGAGAAATCTATACATTTATTCGATATGAATGTTGGAATTAATTTAAACAACTTACTTGGCATTAATTTAGACAATTTAGTTGGAATTAATTTGAACAGTATTTTTGTAATTTTAAAATTCTATCATTGCTAATTCATTTGGGTGTGCTAATTATAAGTCCCAACTAGGTGTGCTAATTATATGTCCACTTGGGTGTGCAAATTATATGTCCTACCTATGTGTGCTAATTATATGTCCCACTTGGGTGTGATAATTATATGTCCCACTTGGGTGTGTGTCAATTATATGTGAGAAATCTATACATTTATTCGATATGAATGTTGGATTTAATTTAAACAACTTACTTGGTATTAATTTAGACAATTGAGGTGGAATTAATTTGAACAGTATTTTTGTAAATTTCGGAATTCTATCATTGCTAATTCATTTGGGTGTCCTAATTATAAGTCCCACCTAGGTGTGCAAATTATATGTCCTACCTAGGTGTGCTAATTATATGTCCCACTTGGGTGTGTGTCAATTATATTTGAGAAATCTATACATTTATTCGAAATGAATGTTGGAATTAATTTAAACAACTTACTTGGAATTAATTTAGACAATTTAGTAGGAATTAATTTGAACAGTATTTTTGTAAATTTCAAAATTCTATCATTGCTAATCCATTTGGGTGTACTAATTATAAGTCCCAACTAGGTGTGCTAATTATATGTCCACTTGGGAGTGTAATTATATGTCCTACCTCTGTGTGCTGATTATATGTCCCACTTGGGTGTGTGTCAATTATATGTGAGAAATCTATACATTTATTCGATATGAATGTTGGAATTAATTTAAACAACTTACTTGGCATTAATTTAGACAATTTAGTTGGAATTAATTTGAACAGTATTTTTGTAAATTTTAAAATTCTATCATTGCTAATTCATTTGGGTGTGCTAATTATAAGTCCCAACTAGGTGTGCTAATTATATGTCCACTTAGGTGTGCAAATTATATGTCCTATTTATGTGTGATAATTATATGTACCACTTGGGTGTGATAATTATATGTCCCACTTGGGTGTGATAATTATATGTCCCACTTGGTTGTGTGTCAATTATATGTGAGAAATCTATACATTTATTCGAAATGAATGTTGGAATTAATTTAAACAACTTACTTGGAATTAATTTAGACAATTTAGTAGGAATTAATTTGAACAGTATTTTTGTAAATTTCAAAATTCTATCATTGCTAAATCATTTGGGTGTGCTAATTATAAGTCCCACCTAGGTGTGCTAATTATATGTCCTACCTAGGTGTGCTAATTATATGTCCCTCTTGGGTGTTGGTCAATTATATGTGAGAAATCTATACATTTAATCGATATGAATGTTGGAAATAATTTAAACAACTTACTTTGAATTAATTTAGACAATTTAGTTGGAATTAATTTGAACAGTATTTTTGTAAATTTCAAAATTCTATCATTGCTAATCCATTTGGGTGTGCTAATTATAAGTCCTAACTAGGTGTGCTAATTATATGTCCACTTGGGAGTGCAATTATATGTCCTACCTGGGTGTGTTAATTATATGTCCCACTTGGGTGTGTGTCAATTATATATGAGAAATCTATACATTTATTCGATATGAATGTTGGAATTAATTTAAACAATTTACTTGGCATTAATTTAGACAATTTAGTTGGAATTAATTTGAACAGTATTTTTGGAAATTTCAAACTTCTATCATTGCTAATTCATTTGGGTGTGCTAATTATAAGTCCCAACTAGGTGTGCTAATTATATGTCCACTTGGGTGTGCAAATTATATGTTCTACCCATGTGTGCTAATTATATGTCCTAACTGGGTCTTCTAATTCTATGTCCCACTTGGTTGTGTGTCAATTATATGTGAAAAATCTATACATTTATTCGATATGAATGTTGGAATTAGTTTAAACAACTTACTTAGAATTAATTTAGACAATTTAGTTGGAATTAATTTGAGCAGCATTTTTGTAAATTTCAAAATTCTATCATTGCTAATTGGGTATGCTAATTATAAGTCCCAACTAGGTGTGCTAATTATATGTCCACTTGGGTGTGCAAATTATATGTCCTCCCTAGGTGTGCTAATTATATGTCCCATTTGGGTGTGTGTCAATTACATGTGAGAAATCTATACATTTATTCGATATGAATATTGGAATTAATTTAAACAACTTAGTTGGAATTAATTTAGACAATTTAGTTGGAATTAATTTGAACAGTATTTTTGTAAATTTCAAAATTCTATCATTGCTAATTCATTTGGGTGTGCTAATTATAAGTCCCACCTAGATGTGCAAATTATATGTCCTACCTAGGTGTGCTAATTATATATCCCACTTGGGTGTGTGTCAATTATATGTGAGATATCTATACATTTATTCGAAATGAATGTTGGAATTAATTTAAACAACTTACTTGGAATTAATTTAGACAATTTAGTAGGAATTAATTTGAACAGTATTTTTGTAAATTTCAAAATTCTATCATTGCTAAATCATTTGGGTGTGCTAATTATAAGTCCCACCTAGGTGTGCTAATTATATGTCCTACCTTGGTGTGCTAATTATATGTCCCACTTGGGTGTTGCTCAATTATATGTGAGAAATCTATACATTTAATCGATATGAATGTTAGAAATAATTTAAACAACTTACTTGGAATTAATTTAGACAAATTAGTTGGAATTAATTTGAACAGTATTTTTGTAAATTTCAAAATTCTATCATTGCTAATCCATTTGGGTGTGCTAATTATAAGTCCCAACTAGGTGTGCTAATTATATGTCCACTTGGGAGTGCAATTATGTGTCCTACCTTGGTGTGCTGATTATATGTCCCACTTGGGTGTGTGTCAATTATATGTGAGAAATCTATACATTTATTCGAAATGAATGTTGGAATTAATTTAAACAACTTACTTGGAATTAATTTAGACAATTTAGTAGGAATTAATTTGAACAGTATTTTTGTAAATTTCAAAATTCTATAATTGCTTAATCATTTGGGTGTGCTAATTATAAGTCCCACCTAGGTGTGCTAATTATATGTCCTACCTAGGTGTGCTAATTATATGTCCCACTTGGGTGTTGGTCAATTATATGTGAGAAATCTATACATTTAATCGATATGAATGTGGGAAATAATTTAAACAACTTACTTTGAATTAATTTAGACAATTTAGTTGGAATTAATTTGAACAGTATTTTGGTAAATTTTAAAATTCTTCATTGCTAATTAATTTGGATGTGCTAATTATAAGTCCCAACTAGGAGTGCTAATTATATGTCCTACCTAGGTGTGCTAATTATATGTCCCACTTGGGTGTTGGTCAATTATATGTGAGAAATCTATACATTTAATCGATATGAATGTTCGAAATAATTAAACAACTTACTTTGAATTCATTTAGACAATTTAGTTGGAATTAATTAGAACAGTATTTTTGTAAATTTTAAAATTCTATCATTGCTAATCCATTTGGGTGTGCTAATTATAAGTCCCAACAAGGTGTGCTAATTATATGTCCACTTAGGAGTGCAATTATATGTTGTGAGGAGCAAATTTTAGGCGTAAATTTGCCCCTACATATTTAGTTTTGCCATAACGCCCCAAACGTGTATATTTAAAATAGGGGCCAAGTGCTTAAACAACCAACCCTAAAATATATACGTTAATAGTCCTAAGAATTTGGCACCTCCCACTTTCATTGCTAAAACCACACACACAACCGCCATCATATTTAGTGCAGCAGCCATCATGCAAGTGAGTCTAAGACACCTCCCACCATAGTAATGCTACCAACAACAAGTGTTATACTCAGCATTGGGAGGACAGAAGACACAGCCACAATTAAGTCAGACAGTGGAACCCTGTGATAAGCGACGAAAAACATGCAACGAAGTCAACAACGCAAGATAACACAGGAGAATATCACACAAACAATTGTGCAACCGGCTGACCACAGCTAAAATAATATAAATTTACAACAACAGTGCCCAACGCACTGATATGAATTCACAACAACAGTGCCCAACGCACTGATATGAATTTACAACAACAGTGCCTAACGCAATGCTAGAATTTTACAAGAGATCGCGACAGAAGTTGCCGACTGCATTAGTTCGGAAAAAAACCCACTAACAACACCCAAAAACGAAGGCCAAGCACAAAGTGGAACACGACAGACCGATCGCTAAGCACACCAACAGACCGGACAAAGCATAAAGAGGAGAAGCAAAATTAAATATCCAATATTTAATATTTTTAAATATTTTATGCCATCGATATAAAATATCAACAAAGTGCTGAAGGTGGCCGAAGGAGAAATATCAACAACAACAAACAACACAAGGAACAACAACAAGGTAAATCATCACAACAACAACACAATATTGAAGGTGGCCCAAGGGCAAAAACTTACAAGAACAACAGCGAGAAAGCAACAACAATGTGCTGAAGGTGGCCCAAGGTCACATTCAAACGAGAAGAACAATGCGGGAAACCGTAGCAACATGCCACAACAAACTACAGTTCCCGCACAACAACAACTATTGGATGATCTACGCTAAACCTGGAGCATAAAAGCACGAGCAACTGGCAACCCAGCCTCTTTCTTTCATTCGGCATCAGGCAGACAAGACGCTCTTTTTTTCATTCGGCATCAGACAGACCAGACGCATCGTACTAAACAAAGTTATACGCACTGACAGACGCAACAGAAGCTAGGGGAATCTAGAGGAGATTATGGTTTATAATCGATTCTCTGCTAGAAACCCACACTGACAAACGCAACAGAAGCTAGGGGAATCTAGAGGAGATTATGGTTTATAATCGATTCTCTGCTAGAAACCCACACTGACAAACGCAACAGAAGCTAGGGGAATCTAGTGGAGATTATGGTTTATAATCGATTCTCTGCTAGCAACCCACACTGACAAACGCAAGCAGAAGCTAGGGGAATCTAATGGAGATTATGGTTTATAATCGATTCTCTGCTAGAAACCCACACTGACAAACGCAACAGAAGCTAGGGGAATCTAGAAGAGATTATGGTTTATAATCGATTCTCTGCTAGAAACCCACACTGACAAACGCAACAGAAGCTAGGGGAATCTAGAGGAGATTATGGTTTATAATCGATTCTCTGCTAGAAACCCACACTGACAAACGCAACAGAAGCTAGGGGAATCTAGAGGAGATTATGGTTTATAATCGATTCTCTGCTAGAAACCTACACTGACAAACGCAACAGAAGCTAGGGGAATCTAGAGGAGATTATGCTTTATAATCGATTCTCTGCTAGAAACCCACACTGACAAACGCAACAGAAGCTAGGGGAATCTAGAGGAGATTATGGTTTATAATCGATTCTCTGCTAGAAACCCACACTGACAAACGCAACAGAAGCTAGGGGGACATATAGTTCAAATGTGTCCGTATTTAAGATTAGTAAAATAATTGTATCAAGTAGTTAAGCCTTTTTTTAAAATTATTAAATAAATAAAATAATTAAATCAACGTAAACAAGCTTTGAATACTTTAGAGATTTTCTGTAAACGACTCCTGGCAATCCGGCGAGCTTACCCCGGCGAAAACGAGTCGCTACAGAGGCGCCCGACCAGGGACTCTCAGAATAAAGACAGTAAATACAACAAAGCTATATTATCCAACCCACGTCCGATCACCAGAGTCTGACACAGGATGGGAAAGACGAGTTGGGTGTACACCGTGCGAAAATACCAACTGGTAGTCTGTTGTGTCGAGTTTGGCCTAGAGGCCACGGGCACAGTGGAAGAGCTACGAAAGAGGCTTGCGGAGTTCATCACCGACACAGAGATGACTCTAGACCAGGAGGTTCGGCTGGCAGAGCTACAGGCCCGACTCACGAGGAGTTTGTCGCCAGGACCCAGTCCACACTTGAGAGCTAGCCCCAGCGCAGAGCGACCTATAAGCCCCGGAGCATCGACAGCCACGAAGAAAGCAGCGGGAATATCTGATACCGCGTTCCAGACAGTAGTCCCTGAAGTCTCGCGAAGCGGGATAGCCATCTACTCGGCAGTCATCGACCACGTTAGGAAATGGTCCTTGAAATATGATGGAGGGCATGACCCGATAGCTTTCATAGAGCGAGTGGAAGAATTATCGGAAGTCTATGGACTAAACAAGCACATGCTGCCTCTAACTATGCCAGAACTCCTAAAGGAGCGTGCTCTGCGCTGGTATAGAAACAACAACCGAGCATGGGTTGATTGGGTTTTATTCAAAAAGGACTTCTTGAAGTTTTTCCTACCCACCAGGTACTTCGAAAAGCTGGAGGATGAAATTCGCCAACGACGGCAAAACCCACGTGAACACTTCAAACAGTACGTGGTAGAACTTCAAAACCTGATGCGTCACGCAGGATACACGGAGGCCCAGAAGTTAGAGCGAATCTTTCGCAACAGCCTAGAGGAATACCAGTGGTATGTCCGTCGAAAGGATTTCGATACGCTGGAAGAATTGGTGGAAATGGCGGAAGACCTCGAGGGCATACGTGGTGACAACGAAACTTCACGAGCAGCACCACCACGACCACCGCCACCACGATCACCACCAACACGCCACGAGATACAACCACGGGTCGAGCGCATGTCCCCATGCGAAACCAGAAACCGACAAGTAGCACCGGCCAACTGTACCAACAAGGTGGTACCTATAAATCCACGAACAGCATGCAGAAGATGTGGTCAGTCTGATCACATAGCGCGACACTGCCGCAATGCCCAAGTACTTTTCTGTTGGGAGTGCGGTAGGAGAGGAACTAGAACAGTTGAATGCTGTAGGACGGTAGGGGGAAACGAGCGGGGCTGCCGCCAGCAACGAGGCATGGAGCAGCCCACGGACAACAAGCCTCAAACGCAGTAAGTGCACTACGCTACGATGGACAGCGTATCTGTGCCGCCGTCACCATTGGCACAGAAAACATCACGGCCACACTAGACACAGGCGTCACAAGGAGTTTCATCAGCGAGCGACTCATTTCCCATTTAGGTGCTACCACCGGTAGAGTAAACTCTACATACACTAGAGCACGGATGGCGGATGGTCGAACAAGGGATATTACTCAAGCGTTTGTGACGTGTGTCAAGCTTGGTGGAAAGGTATGTCAGCTGGAGCTACTTAGCATGCCCGACTCCACCGACGACTTACTGCTCGGCCTGGACTTCATGACACAGCAAGGCCTATCCATGACATGTGGAGGCCAGGAAATCCAGCTAGACCCCAAGACGGATGGTGTGCAATCACAAGTTATCGCATCGTGCACAACCATACGACATGAAGCCGCTACGGACGAATCAAAGATAAAACTGTTTCTGGCCACAGAGTTGGCTAAATTCACAGACGGGTCAAACGTGACCAATATCACAAGCCACAAAATAGTGATGCGCGATGACCGACCCATCAAACAACGATACTACCCGAGAAATCCAGCGCAGCAAGAAATCATTGGCGCGGAAGTGGACGAATTAATAGCTAAAGGCTGTATCGAACCCTCGCATAGCCCCCACAGCGCACCGATTGTGCTAGTAAGGAAACGGCGTCTGTGCATCGATTATCGGCAACTCAACGCCAGGTCCATACCCGACGCATACCCACTGCCGCGAATCCAACACATCTTAGACCGACTGCGTGAGGCTAAATACATCAGTAGTCTCGATCTGAAGAACGGGTATTGGCAGATACCAATGGAGGAGCACAGCAAGCAGTATACCGCATTCACGGTACCCGGCAGAGGCCTCTTCCAGTGGCGTGTTATGCCTTTCGGGCTACACTCCGCACCAGCAACCTTTCAAAGAGCACTGGACCAAGTTATTGGCCACGACATGGAGCCACACGCGTTTGCCTACCTTGATGACATTATTGTCACAGGGAGAGACCTAGAAGAACAGATGAGAAACCTGCAAGAGGTGTTCCGACGGTTGAGGGAGGCAAATTTGAAACTAAATCTGGAGAAGTGTGCATTCTTTCGGAAGGACCTAAAATATCTGGGACACGTGGTCAGCGACAAAGGAATACATACTGACCCAGATAAAATCGCTGCCATACGGGAGCTGCAACCACCAGAGAACATACGACAGCTACGTCGCTGCTTGGGCATCGCATCTTGGTACCGCCGTTTTGTACCCGACTTTGCAAAAGCAGTACACCCTTTAACGATGCTGCTTAAGAAAGGAAAACATTTCCGATGGGGTACCGAACAACAGGAGGCTTTTGAATTACTGAAACAACGATTGACGGAAGCTCCGATCCTCGCCTGCCCAGACTTTAGCCAGAAGTTCACGCTCCAGACCGACGCCAGTGACTACGGGTTGGGAGCAGTGCTTACGCAGGAGATCGAGAGGGCGGAGCGAGTAATAGCGTACGCTAGCAGACACCTGAATGGAGCTGAGCTAAACTACTCCCCAACTGAGAAGGAGTGTCTAGCCATAATATGGGGCATCCGGAAAATGCGGCCATATCTGGAGGGCTACCACTTTACCGTGATCACCGACCACCTATCGCTGAAGTGGCTAAATTCCATCGAGAGCCCTTCAGGACGCATAGCACGGTGGGCGCTAGAACTTCAGCAGCATTCATTCGAGGTACAATACCGCAAAGGAAAACTAAATGTACTGGCAGACGCACTATCAAGACAACCGGTCGAGGCTGCATGCACTGTCACTGTGCAGGACCAAGCAGATCAAAATTGCAAGTGGTGACTCAAGCGAAAAGGAGAAATACTTGCCAACCCGGCTAAATTCTCCGACTACACACTGGAAAACGGGCAGCTGTATCGCCATATACCAAATCGCACGGGTGATGAGGACTGTACACCATGGAAGCTGTGCGTACCTAGGCCTCTGAGGGTACGAATTTTGCAAGAGAACCACGACGCGCCAACCGCAGGACACCTAGGCATCCGGAAAACGATAGCCCGAGATGCAAATAGGTACTACTGGCCAGGACTGTTCCGGGACACCAGCCGCTACGTTCGTCAGTGCACACTATGCCAGAAGTACAAGCCCAGCCAACAACAACCTGCTGGAGAAATGCTGACGCAACTACCCCTGGAGCCGTGGGCCATATTGTGCGCGGATTTTGTTGGACCTCTACCCCGCTCGAAGCATGGAAACACAATGGTACTAGTTTTCCATGATAAGTTCTCAAAATGGACAGAGATGGCGCCTCTTCGGAAGGCCACCACCGAGACTCTACAACGGGCCTTTCGGGAGCGCATCTTAGCCCGTTTCGGAGTTCCTAAGGTCTTAGTGACGGACAACGGATCACAGTTTACAAGCAAGTCCTTTCAGCGCTTTGTAGAAGACTACGGTATCAAGCACCAGTTTACCGCAACGTACACACCACAGGAAAATGCTGCCGAACGCGCCAACCGCACAGTCAAGACCATGATCGCCCAATACGCCGGTAAACAGCAACAAAAGTGGGATGACCTACTGCCGGAGTTAACCCTGGCGATCAATACCAGCGTATCAGAAACAACTGGCTATAGCCCCGCGTTCCTGATACAAGGACGGGAGCCACGACGCCCAGGAGCGTTGTACGATGAAACCACCCCAGGAACAGGACAAAGGAAACAAACACCCAACGAAAGAGCCGAACTACTAAAGGAAGCATACACATTAGTGACAAGGAATCTGGAGCGAGCGGCTCAAGATCAACGGCGTCATTATAACCTACGACGAAGGCCCTGGAAACCAGAAATTGGACAATTGGTATTAGCAAAACAGCACCATTTGTCCAAAGCCATTGATCACTTCGCCGCCAATTTGGCCCCACGCTACGATGGGCCATACCGGATAGACACCTTCACCTCCCCAGTCATTGTCAAGATGAAACGTGAAGGAACCAAGGAGACAAAGACAGCGCATATTAGCGAGCTGAAACCATTCTGCGCGCCTGGTGGCATCACAGCATACGCTAACTAACAAACGCATCTGACGAGAACAGTGTACACAACGGAAAGGAATCCGATTCCAGCGAGGATCATGCAAAATCATCACCCTCTGGCAGGGTAAGGTGACCATTTTCCATCGGCCGCAAAGTAGGGACGACATGTGAGGAGCAAATTTTAGGCGTAAATTTGCCCCTACATATTTAGTTTTGCCATAACGCCCCAAACGTGTATATTTAAAATAGAGGCCAAGTGCTTAAACAACCAACCCTAAAATATATACGTTAATAGTCCTAAGAATTTGGCACCTCCCACTTTCATTGCTAAAACCACACACACAACCGCCATCATATTTAGTGCAGCAGCCATCATGCAAGTGAGTCTAAGACACCTCCCACCATAGTAATGCTACCAACAACAAGTGCATTCAGCATTGGGAGGACAGAAGACACAGCCACAATTAAGTCAGACAGTGGAACCCTGTGATAAGCGACGAAAAACATGCAACGAAGTCAACAACGCAAGATAACACAGGAGAATATCACACAAACAATTGTGCAACCGGCTGACCACAGCTAAAATAATATAAATTTACAACAACAGTGCCCAACGCACTGATATGAATTCACAACAACAGTGCCCAACGCACTGATATGAATTTACAACAACAGTGCCTAACGCAATGCTAGAATTTTACAAGAGATCGCGACAGAAGTTGCCGACTGCATTAGTTCGGAAAATAACCCACTAACAGACCGGACAAAGCATAAAGAGGAGAAGCAAAATTAAATATCCAATATTTTATATTTTTAAATATTTTATGCCATCGATATAAAATATCAACAAAGTGCTGAAGGTGGCCGAAGGAGAAATAGCAACAACAACAAACAACACAAGGAACAACAACAAGGTAAATCATCACAACAACAACACAATATTGAAGGTGGCCCAAGGGCAAAAACTTACAAGAACAACAGCGAGAAAGCAACAACAATGTGCTGAAGGTGGCCCAAGGTCACATTCAAACGAGAAGAACAATGCGGGAAACCGTAGCAACATGCCACAACAAACTACAGTTCCCGCACAACAACAACTATTGGATGATCTACGCTAAACCTGGAGCATAAAAGCACGAGCAACTGGCAACCCAGCCTCTTTCTTTCATTCGGCATCAGGCAGACAAGACGCTCTTTTTTTCATTCGGCATCAGACAGACCAGACGCATCGTACTAAACAAAGTTATACGCACTGACAGACGCAACAGAAGCTAGGGGAATCTAGAGGAGATTATGGTTTATAATCGATTCTCTGCTAGAAACCCACACTGACAAACGCAACAGAAGCTAGGGGAATCTAGAGGAGATTATGGTTTATAATCGATTCTCTGCTAGAAACCCACACTGACAAACGCAACAGAAGCTAGGGGAATCTAGAGGAGATTATGGTTTATAATCGATTCTCTGCTAGCAACCCACACTGACAAACGCAAGCAGAAGCTAGGGGAATCTAATGGAGATTATGGTTTATAATCGATTCTCTGCTAGAAACCCACACTAACAAACGCAACAGAAGCTAGGGGAATCTAGAAGAGATTATGGTTTATAATCGATTCTCTGCTAGAAACCCACACTGACAAACGCAACAGAAGCTAGGGGAATCTAGAGGAGATTATGGTTTATAATCGATTCTCTGCTAGACACCCACACTGACAAACGCAACAGAAGCTAGGGGAATCTAGAGGAGATTATGGTTTATAATCGATTCTCTGCTAGAAACCCACACTGACAAACGCAACAGAAGCTAGGGGAATCTAGAGGAGATTATGGTTTATAATCGATTCTCTGCTAGAAACCCACACTGACAAACCCAACAGAAGCTAGGGGGACATATAGTTCAAATGTGTCCGTATTTAAGATTAGTAAAATAATTGTATCAAGTAGTTAAGCCTTTTTTTAAAATTAATAAATAAATAAAATAATTAAATCAACGTAAACAAGCTTTGAATACTTTAGAGATTTTCTGTAAACGACTCCTGGCAATCCGGCGAGCTTACCCCGGCGAAAACGAGTCGTTAAGATGTCCTACCTCGGTATGCTGATTATATGTCCCACTTGGGTGTTGGTCAATTATATGTGAGAAATCTATACATTTAATCGATATGAATGTTGGAAATAATTTAAACAACTTACTTTGAATTAATTTAGACAATTTAGTTGGAATTAACTTGAAAAGTATTTTTGTAAATTTCAAAATTCTATCATTGCTAATCCATTTGGGTGTGCTAATTATAAGTCCCAACTAGGTGTGCTAATTATATGTCCACTTGGGAGTGCAATTATATGTCCTACCTCGGTGTGCTGATTATATGTCCCACTTGGGTGTGTGTCAATTATATGTGAGAAATCTATACATTTATTCGATATGAATGTTGGAATTAATTTAAACAACTTACTTGGCATTAATTTAGACAATTTAGTTGGAATTAATTTGAACAGTATTTTTGTAAATTTTAAAATTCTGTCATTGCTAATTCATTTGGGTGTGCTAATTATAAGTCCCAACTAGGTGTGCTAATTATATGTCCACTTGGGTGTGTAAATTATATGTCCTATCTATGTGTGCTAAATATATGTACCACTTGGGTGTGATAATTATATGTCCCACTTGGGTGTGATAATTATACGTCCCACTTGGGTGTGTGTCAATTATATGTGAGAAATCTATACATTTATTCGAAATGAATGTTGGAATTAATTTAAACAACTTACTTGGAATTAATTTAGACAATTTAGTAGGAATTAATTTGAACAGTATTTTTGTAAATTTCAAAATTCTATCATTGCTAAATCATTTGGGTGTGCTAATTATAAGTCCCACCTAGGTGTGCTAATTATATGTCCTACCTAGGTGTGCTAATTATATGTCCCACTTGGGTGTTGGTCAATTATATGTGAGAAATCTATACATTTAATCGATATGAATGTTGGAAATAATTTAAACAACTTACTTTGAATTAATTTAGACAATTTAGTTGGAATTAATTTGAACAGTATTTTTGTAAATTTCAAAATTCTATCATTGCTAATCCATTTGGGTGTGCTAATTATAAGTCCCAACTAGGTGTGCTAATTATATGTCCACTTGGGTGTGCAAATTATATGTCCTATCTATGTGTGCTAATTATATGTACCACTTGGGTGTGATAATTATATGTCCCACTTGGGTGTGATAATTATACGTCCCACTTGGGTGTGTGTCAATTATATGTGAGAAATCTATACATTTATTTGATATGAATGTTGGAATTAATTTAAACAATTTACTTGGCATTAATTTAGACAATTTAGTTGGAATTAATTTGAACAGTATTTTTGGAAATTTCAAACTTCTATCATTGCTAATTCATTTGGGTGTGCTAATTATAAGTCCCAACTAGGTGTGCTAATTATATGTCCACTTGGGTGTGCAAATTATATGTTCTACCCATGTGTGCTAATTATATGTTCTACCTGGGTCTTCTAATTATATGTCCCACTTGGTTGTGTGTCAATTATATGTGAAAAATCTATACATTTATTCGATATGAATGTTGGAATTAATTTAAACAACTTACTTAGAATTAATTTAGACAATTTAGTTGGAATTAATTTGAGCAGCATTTTTGTAAATTTCAAAATTCTATCATTGCTAATTCATTTGGGTATGCTAATTATAAGTCCCAACTAGGTGTGCTAATTATATGTCCACTTGGGTGTGCAAATTATATGTCCTCCCTAGGTGTGCTAATTATATGTCCCATTTGGGTGTGTGTCAATTACATGTGAGAAATCTATACATTTATTCGACATGAATATTGGAATTAATTTAAACAACTTAGTTGGAATTAATTTAGACAATTTAGTTGGAATTAATTTGAACAGTATTTTTGTAAATTTCAAAATTCTATCATTGCTAATTCATTTGGGTGTGCTAATTATAAGTCCCACCTAGATGTGCAAATTATATGTCCTACCTAGGTTTGCTAATAATATGTCCCACTTGGGTGTGTGTCAATTATATGTGAGATATCTATACATTTATTCGAAATGAATGTTGGAATTAATTTAAACAACTTACTTGGAATTAATTTAGACAATTTAGTAGGAATTAATTTGAACAGTATTTTTGTAAATTTCAAAATTCTATCATTGCTAAATCATTTGGGTGTGCTAATTATAAGTCCCACCTAGGTGTGCTAATTATATGTCCTACCTTGGTGTGCTAATTATATGTCCCACTTGGGTGTTGGTTAATTATATGTGAGAAATCTATACATTTAATCGATATGAATGTTAGAAATAATTTAAACAACTTACTTTGAATTAATTTAGACAAATTAGTGGAATTAATTTGAACAGTATTTTTGTCAATTTCAAAATTCTATCATTGCTAATCCATTTGGGTTTGCTAATTATAAGTCCCAACTAGGTGTGCTAATTATATGTCCACTTGGGAGTGCAAATTATATGTCCTATCTATGTGTGCTAATTATATGTACCACTTGGGTGTGATAATTATACGTCCCACTTGGGTGTGTGTCCTTTATATGTGAGAAATCTATACATTTATTCGAAATGAATGTTGGAATTAATTTAAACAACTTACTTGGAATTAATTTAGACAATTTAGTAGGAATTAATTTGAACAGTATTTTTGTAAATTTCAAAATTCTATCATTGCTAAATCATTTGGGTGTGCTAATTATAAGTCCCACCTAGGTGTGCTAATTATATGTCCTACCTAGGTGTGCTAATTATATGTCCCACTTGGGTGTTGGTCAATTATATGTGAGAAATCTATACAATTAATCGATATGAATGTTGGAAATAATTTAAACAACTTACTTTGAATTAATTTAGACAATTTAGTTGGAATTAATTTGAACAGTATTTTTGTAAATTTCAAAATTCTATCATTGCTAATCCATTTGGGTGTGCTAATTATAAGTCCTAACTAGGTGTGCTAATTATATGTCCACTTGGGAGTGCAACTATATGTCCTACCTGGGTGTGTTAATTATATGTCCCACTTGGGTGTGTGTCAATTATATGTGAGAAATCTATACATTTAATCGATATGAATGTTGGAATTAATTTAAACAACTTACTTGGAATTAATTTGGACAATTTAGTTGGAATTAATTTGAACAATATTTTTGTAAATTTCAAAATCCTATCATTGCTAATTCATTTGGGAGTGCTAAATATAAGTCCAAACTAGGTGTGCTAATTATATGTCCACTTGGGAGTACAAATTATGTGTCCTACTTCGGTGTGCTAATTATATGTCCCACTTGGGTGTGTGTCAATTATATGTTAGAAATCTATACATTTATTTGATATGAATGTTGGAATTAATTTAAACAATTTACTTGGCATTAATTTAGACAATTTAGTTGGAATTAATTTGAACAGTATTTTTGGAAATTTCAAACTTCTATCATTGCTAATTCATTTGGGTGTGCTAATTATAAGTCCCAACTAGGTGTGCTAATTATATGTGCACTTGGGTGTGCAAATTATATGTTCTACCCATGTGTGCTAATTATATGTTCTACCTGGGTCTTCTAATTATATGTCCCACTTGGTTGTGTGTCAATTATATGTGAAAAATCTATACATTTATTCGATATGAATGTTGGAATTAATTTAAACAACTTACTTAGAATTAATTTAGACAATTTAGTTGGAATTAATTTGAGCAGCATTTTTGTAAATTTAAAAATTCTATCATTGCTAATTCATTTGGGTATGCTAATTATAAGTCCCAACTAGGTGTGCTAATTATATGTCCACTTGGGTGTGCAAATTATATGTCCTCCCTAGGTGTGCTAATTATATGTCCCATTTGGGTGTGTGTCAATTACATGTGAGAAATCTATACATTTATTCGACATGAATATTGGAATTAATTTAAACAACTTAGTTGGAATTAATTTAGACAATTTAGTTGGAATTAATTTGAACAGTATTTTTGTAAATTTCAAAATTCTATCATTGCTAATTCATTTGGGTGTGCTAATTATAAGTCCCACCTAGATGTGCAAATTATATGTCCTACCTAGGTTTGCTAATTATATGTCCCACTTGGGTGTGTGTCAATTATATGTGAGATATCTATACATTTATTCGAAATGAATGTTGGAATTAATTTAAACAACTTACTTGGAATTAATTTAGACAATTTAGTAGGAATTAATTTGAACAGTATTTTTGTAAATTTCAAAATTCTATCATTGCTAAATCATTTGGGTTTGCTAATTATAAGTCCCAACTAGGTGTGCTAATTGTATGTCCACTTGGGAGTGCAATTATGTGTCCTACCTCGGTGTGCTGATTATATATCCCACTTGGGTGTGTGTCAATTATATGTGAGAAATCTATACATTTATTCGATATGAATGTTGGAATTAATTTAAACAACTTACTTGGCATTAATTTAGACAATTTAGTTGGAATTAATTTGAACAGTATTTTTGTAAATTTTAAAATTCTATCATTGCTAATTCATTTGGGTGTGCTAATTATAAGTCCCAACTAGGTGTGCTAATTATATGTCCACTTGGGTGTGCAAATTATATGTCCTACCTATGTGTGCTAATTATATGTACCACTTGGGTGTGATAATTATATGTCCCACTTGGGTGTGATGATTATATGTCCCACTTGGGTGTGTGTCAATTATATGTGAGAAATCTATACATTTATTCGAAATGAATGTTGGAATTAATTTAAACAACTTACTTGGAATTAATTTAGACAATTTAGTAGGAATTAATTTGAACAGTATTTTTGTAAATTTCAAAATTCTGTAATTGCTAAATCATTTGGGTGTGTTAATTATAAGTCCCACCTAGGTGTGCTAATTATATGTCCTACCTAGGTGTGCTAATTATATGTCCCACTAGGGTGTTGGTCAATTATATGTGGGAAATCTATACATTTAATCGATATGAATGTTGGAAATAATTTAAACAACTTACTTTGAATTAATTTAGACAATTTAGTTGGAATTAATTGAACAGTGTTTCTGTAAATTTCAAAATTCTATCATTGCTAATCCATTTGGGTGTGCTAATTATAAGTCCTAACTAGGTGTGCTAATTATATGTCCACTTGGGAGTGCAATTATATGTCCTACCTGGGTGTGCTAATTATATGTCCCACTTGGGTGTGTGTCAATTATATGTGAGAAATCTATACATTTAATCGATATGAATGTTGGAATTAATTTAAACAACTTACTTGGAATTAATTTAGACAATTTAGTTGGAATTAATTTAAACAATATTTTTGTAAATTTCAAAATCCTATCATTGCTAATTCATTTGGGAGTGCTAAATATAAGTCCCAACTAGGTGTGCTAATTATATGTCCACTTGGGAGTACAAATTATGTGTCCTACTTCGGTGTGCTAATTATATGTCCCACTTGGGTGTGTGTCAATTATATGTGAGAAATCTATACATTTATTCGATATGAATGTTGGAATTAATTTAAACAATTTACTTGGCATTAATTTAGACAATTTAGTTGGAATTAATTTGAACAGTATTTTTGGAAATTTTAAACTTCTATCATTGCTAATTCATTTGGGTGTGCTAATTATAAGTCCCAACTAGGTGTGCTAATTATATGTCCACTTGGGTGTGCAAATTATATGTTCTACCCATGTGTGCTAATTATATGTCCTACCTGGGTCTTCTAATTATATGTCCCACTTGGTTGTGTGTCAATTATATGTGAAAAATCTATACATTTATTCGATATGAATGTTGGAATTAATTTAAACAACTTACTTAGAATTAATTTAGACAATTTAGTTGGAATTAATTTGAGCAGCATTTTTGTAAATTTAAAAATTCTATCATTGCTAATTCATTTGGGTATGCTAATTATAAGTCCCAACTAGGTGTGCTAATTATATGTCCATTTGGGTGTGCAAATTATATGCCCTCCCTAGGTGTGCTAATTATATGTCCCATTTGGGTGTGTGTCAATTACATGTGAGAAATCTATACATTTATTCGATATGAATATTGGAATTAATTTAAACAACTTAGTTGGAATTAATTTAGACAATTTAGTTGGAATTAATTTGAACAGTATTTTTGTAAATTTCAAAATTCTATCATTGCTAATTCATTTGGGTGTGCTAATTATAAGTCCCACCTAGATGTGCAAATTATATGTCCTACCTAGGTGTGCTAATTATATGTCCCACTTGGGTGTGTGTCAATTATATGTGAGATATCTATACATTTATTCGAAATGAATGTTGGAATTAATTTAAACAACTTACTTGGAATTAATTTAGACAATTTAGTAGGAATTAATTTGAACAGTATTTTTGTAAATTTCAAAATTCTATCATTGCTAAATCATTTGGGTGTGCTAATTATAAGTCCCACCTAGGTGTGCTAATTATATGTCCTACCTTGGTGTGCTAATTATATGTCCCACTTGGGTGTTGGTCAATTATATGTGAGAAATCTATACATTTAATCGATATGAATGTTGGAATTAATTTAAACAACTTACTTGGAATTAATTTAGACAATTTGGTTGGAATTAATTTGAACAATATTTTTGTAAATTTCAAAATCCTATCATTGCTAATTCATTTGGGAGTGCTAAATATAAGTCCCAACTAGGTGTGCTAATTATATGTCCACTTGGGAGTATAAATTATGTGTCCTACTTCGGTGTGCTAATTATATGTCCCACTTGGGTGTGTGTCAATTATATGTGAGAAATCTATACCTTTATTCGATATGAATGTTGGAATTAATTTAAACAATTTACTAGGCATTAATTTAGACAATTTAGTTGGAATTAATTTGAACAGTATTTTTGGAAATTTCAAACTTCTATCATTGCTAATTCATTTGGGTGTGCTAATTATAAGTCCCAACTAGGTGTGCTAATTATATGTCCACTTGGGTGTGCAAATTATATGTCCTATCTATGTGTGCTAATTATATGTACCACTTGGGTGTGATAATTATATGTCCCACTTGGGTGTGATAATTCTATGTCCCACTTGGGTGTGTGTCAATTATATGTGAGAAATCTATACATTTATTCGAAATGAATGTTGGAATTAATTTAAACAACTTAGTTGGAAATAATTTAGACAATTTAGTTGGAATTAATTTGAACAGTATTTTTGTAAATTTCAAAATTCTATCATTGCTAATTCATTTGGGTGTGCTAATTATAAGTCCCACCTAGATGTGCAAATTATATGTCCTACCTAGGTGTGCTAATTATATGTCCCACTTGGGTGTGTGTCAATTATATGTGAGATATCTATACATTTATTCGAAATGAATGTTGGAATTAATTTAAACAACTTACTTGGAATTAATTTAGACTATTTAGTAGGAATTAATTTGAACAGTATTTTTGTAAATTTCAAAATTCTATCATTGCTAAATCATTTGGGTGTGCTAATTATAAGTCCCACCTAGGTGTGCTAATTATATGTCCTACCTTGGTGTGCTAATTATATGTCCCACTTGGGTGTGTGTCAATTATATGTGAGATATCTATACATTTATTCGAAATGAATGTTGGAATTAATTTAAACAACTTACTTGGAATTAATTTAGACAATTTAGTAGGAATTAATTTGAACAGTATTTTTGTAAATTTCAAAATTCTATCATTGCTAAATCATTTGGGTTTGCTAATTATAAGTCCCAACTAGGTGTGCTAATTATATGTCCACTTGGGAGTGCAATTATGTGTCCTACCTCGGTGTGCTGATTATATATCCCACTTGGGTGTGTGTCAATTATATGTGAGAAATCTATACATTTATTCGATATGAATGTTGGAATTAATTTAAACAACTTACTTGGCATTAATTTAGACAATTTAGTTGGAATTAATTTGAACAGTATTTTTGTAAATTTTAAAATTCTATCATTGCTAATTCATTTGGGTGTGCTAATTATAAGTCCCAACTAGGTGTGCTAATTATATGTCCACTTGGGTGTGCAAATTATATGTCCTACCTATGTGTGCTAATTATATGTACCACTTGGGTGTGATAATTATATGTCCCACTTGGGTGTGATGATTATATGTCCCACTTGGGTGTGTGTCAATTATATGTGAGAAATCTATACATTTATTCGAAATGAATGTTGGAATTAATTTAAACAACTTACTTGGAATTAATTTAGACAATTTAGTACGAATTAATTTGAACAGTATTTTTGTAAATTTCAAAATTCTGTAATTGCTAAATCATTTGGGTGTGTTAATTATAAGTCCCACCTAGGTGTGCTAATTATATGTCCTACCTAGGTGTGCTAATTATATGTCCCACTAGGGTGTTGGTCAATTATATGTGGGAAATCTATACATTTAATCGATATGAATGTTGGAAATAATTTAAACAACTTACTTTGAATTAATTTAGACAATTTAGTTGGAATTAATTGAACAGTGTTTCTGTAAATTTCAAAATTCTATCATTGCTAATCCATTTGGGTGTGCTAATTATAAGTCCTAACTAGGTGTGCTAATTATATGTCCACTTGGGAGTGCAATTATATGTCCTACCTGGGTGTGCTAATTATATGTCCCACTTGGGTGTGTGTCAATTATATGTGAGAAATCTATACATTTAATCGATATGAATGTTGGAATTAATTTAAACAACTTACTTGGAATTAATTTAGACAATTTAGTTGGAATTAATTTAAACAATATTTTTGTAAATTTCAAAATCCTATCATTGCTAATTCATTTGGGAGTGCTAAATATAAGTCCCAACTAGGTGTGCTAATTATATGTCCACTTGGGAGTACAAATTATGTGTCCTACTTCGGTGTGCTAATTATATGTCCCACTTGGGTGTGTGTCAATTATATGTGAGAAATCTATACATTTATTCGATATGAATGTTGGAATTAATTTAAACAATTTACTTGGCATTAATTTAGACAATTTAGTTGGAATTAATTTGAACAGTATTTTTGGAAATTTTAAACTTCTATCATTGCTAATTCATTTGGGTGTGCTAATTATAAGTCCCAACTAGGTGTGCTAATTATATGTCCACTTGGGTGTGCAAATTATATGTTCTACCCATGTGTGCTAATTATATGTCCTACCTGGGTCTTCTAATTATATGTCCCACTTGGTTGTGTGTCAATTATATGTGAAAAATCTATACATTTATTCGATATGAATGTTGGAATTAATTTAAACAACTTACTTAGAATTAATTTAGACAATTTAGTTGGAATTAATTTGAGCAGCATTTTTGTAAATTTAAAAATTCTATCATTGCTAATTCATTTGGGTATGCTAATTATAAGTCCCAACTAGGTGTGCTAATTATATGTCCATTTGGGTGTGCAAATTATATGCCCTCCCTAGGTGTGCTAATTATATGTCCCATTTGGGTGTGTGTCAATTACATGTGAGAAATCTATACATTTATTCGATATGAATATTGGAATTAATTTAAACAACTTAGTTGGAATTAATTTAGACAATTTAGTTGGAATTAATTTGAACAGTATTTTTGTAAATTTCAAAATTCTATCATTGCTAATTCATTTGGGTGTGCTAATTATAAGTCCCACCTAGATGTGCAAATTATATGTCCTACCTAGGTGTGCTAATTATATGTCCCACTTGGGTGTGTGTCAATTATATGTGAGATATCTATACATTTATTCGAAATGAATGTTGGAATTAATTTAAACAACTTACTTGGAATTAATTTAGACAATTTAGTAGGAATTAATTTGAACAGTATTTTTGTAAATTTCAAAATTCTATCATTGCTAAATCATTTGGGTGTGCTAATTATAAGTCCCACCTAGGTGTGCTAATTATATGTCCTACCTTGGTGTGCTAATTATATGTCCCACTTGGGTGTTGGTCAATTATATGTGAGAAATCTATACATTTAATCGATATGAATGTTGGAATTAATTTAAACAACTTACTTGGAATTAATTTAGACAATTTGGTTGGAATTAATTTGAACAATATTTTTGTAAATTTCAAAATCCTATCATTGCTAATTCATTTGGGAGTGCTAAATATAAGTCCCAACTAGGTGTGCTAATTATATGTCCACTTGGGAGTATAAATTATGTGTCCTACTTCGGTGTGCTAATTATATGTCCCACTTGGGTGTGTGTCAATTATATGTGAGAAATCTATACCTTTATTCGATATGAATGTTGGAATTAATTTAAACAATTTACTAGGCATTAATTTAGACAATTTAGTTGGAATTAATTTGAACAGTATTTTTGGAAATTTCAAACTTCTATCATTGCTAATTCATTTGGGTGTGCTAATTATAAGTCCCAACTAGGTGTGCTAATTATATGTCCACTTGGGTGTGCAAATTATATGTCCTATCTATGTGTGCTAATTATATGTACCACTTGGGTGTGATAATTATATGTCCCACTTGGGTGTGATAATTCTATGTCCCACTTGGGTGTGTGTCAATTATATGTGAGAAATCTATACATTTATTCGAAATGAATGTTGGAATTAATTTAAACAACTTAGTTGGAAATAATTTAGACAATTTAGTTGGAATTAATTTGAACAGTATTTTTGTAAATTTCAAAATTCTATCATTGCTAATTCATTTGGGTGTGCTAATTATAAGTCCCACCTAGATGTGCAAATTATATGTCCTACCTAGGTGTGCTAATTATATGTCCCACTTGGGTGTGTGTCAATTATATGTGAGATATCTATACATTTATTCGAAATGAATGTTGGAATTAATTTAAACAACTTACTTGGAATTAATTTAGACTATTTAGTAGGAATTAATTTGAACAGTATTTTTGTAAATTTCAAAATTCTATCATTGCTAAATCATTTGGGTGTGCTAATTATAAGTCCCACCTAGGTGTGCTAATTATATGTCCTACCTTGGTGTGCTAATTATATGTCCCACTTGGGTGTTGGTCAATTATATGTGAGAAATCTATACATTTAATCGATATGAATGTTAGAAATAGTTTAAACAACTTACTTTGAATTAATTTAGACAAATTAGTTGGAATTAATTTGAACAGTATTTTTGTAAATTTCAAAATTCTATCATTGCTAATCCATTTGGGTGTGCTAATTATAAGTCCCAACTAGGTGTGCTAATTATATGTCCACTTGGGAGTGCAATTATGTGTCCTACCTCGGTGTGCTGATTATATGTCCCACTTGGGTGTGTGTCAATTATATGTGAGAAATCTATACATTTATTCGATATGAATGTTGGAATTAATTTAAACAACTTACTTGGCATTAATTTAGACAATTTAGTTGGAATTAATTTGAACAGTATTTTTGTAAATTTTAAAATTCTATCATTGCTAATTCATTTGGGTGTGCTAATTATAAGTCCCACCTAGGTGTGCTAATTATATGTCCTACCTTGGTGTGCTAATTATATGTCCCACTTGGGTGTTGGTCAATTATATGTGAGAAATCTATACATTTAATCGATATGAATGTTGGAATTAATTTAAACAACTTACTTGGAATTAATTTAGACAATTTGGTTGGAATTAATTTGAACAATATTTTTGTAAATTTCAAAATCCTATCATTGCTAATTCATTTGGGAGTGCTAAATATAAGTCCCAACTAGGTGTGCTAATTATATGTCCACTTGGGAGTATAAATTATGTGTCCTACTTCGGTGTGCTAATTATATGTCCCACTTGGGTGTGTGTCAATTATATGTGAGAAATCTATACATTTATTCGATATGAATGTTGGAATTAATTTAAACAATTTACTTGGCATTAATTTAGACAATTTAGTTGGAATTAATTTGAACAGTATTTTTGGAAATTTCAAACTTCTATCATTGCTAATTCATTTGGGTGTGCTAATTATAAGTCCCAACTAGGTGTGCTAATTATATGTCCACTTGGGTGTGCAAATTATATGTCCTATCTATGTGTGCTAATTATAAGTACCACTTGGGTGTGATAATTATATGTCCCACTTGGGTGTGATAATTCTATGTCCCACTTGGGTGTGTGTCAATTATATGTGAGAAATCTATACATTTATTCGAAATGAATGTGGGAATTAATTTAAACAACTTACTTGGAATTAATTTAGACAATTTAGTAGGAATTAATTTGAACAGTATTTTTGTAAATTTCAAAATTCTATCATTGCTAAATCATTTGCGTGTGCTA
The DNA here is from genome assembly GCA_920105625.2 of Clusia tigrina. Lineage (NCBI taxonomy): Eukaryota > Metazoa > Arthropoda > Insecta > Diptera > Clusiidae > Clusia > Clusia tigrina. The sequence continues at coordinate 1,790,457 of CAKKTE020000572.1, forward strand.
ATTATAAGTCCCACCTAAGTGTGCTAATTATATGTCCTACCTAGGTGTGCTAATTATATGTCCACTTGGGAGTGCAATTATATGTCCTACCTGGGTGTGTTAATTATATGTCCCACTTGGGTGTGTGTCAATTATATGTGAGAAATCTATACATTTATTCGATATGAATGTTGGAATTAATTTAAACAATTTACTTGGCATTAATTTAGACAATTTAGTTGGAATTAATTTGAACAGTATTTTTGTTAATTTCAAAATTCTATCATTGCTAATTGGGTATGCTAATTATAAGTCCCAACTAGGTGTGCTAATTATATGTCCACTTGGGTGTGCAAATTATATGTCCTCCCTAGGTGTGCTAATTATATGTCCCATTTGGGTGTGTGTCAAATACATGTGAAAAATCTATACATTTATTCGATATGAATATTGGAATTAATTTAAACAACTTAGTTGGAATTAATTTAGACAATTTAGTTGGAATTAATTTGAACAGTATTTTTGTAAATTTCAAAAATTTTATCATTGCTAATTCATTTGGGTGTGCTAATTATAAGTCCCACCTAGATGTGCAAATTATATGTCCTACCTAGGTGTGCTAATTATATGTCCCATTTGGGTGTGTGTCAAATACATGTGAGAAATCTATACATTTATTCGATATGAATATTGGAATTAATTTAAACAACTTAGTTGGAATTAATTTAGACAATTTAGTTGGAATTAATCTGAACAGTATTTTTGTAAATTTCAAAATTCTATCATTGCTAAATCATTTGGGTGTGCTAATTATAAGTCCCACCTAGGTGTGCTAATTATATGTCCTACCTTGGTGTGCTAATTATATGTCCCACTTGGGTGTTGGTCAATTATATGTGAGAAATCTATACATTTAATCGATATGAATGTTAGAAATAATTAAAACAACTTACTTTGAATTAATTTAGACAAATTAGTTGGAATTAATTTGAACAGTATTTTTGTAAATTTCAAAATTCTATCATTGCTAATCCATTTGGGTGTGCTAATTATAAGTCCCAACTAGGTGTGCTAATTATATGTCCACTTGGGCGTGCAATTATGTGTCCTACCTTGGTGTGCTGATTATATGTCCCACTTGGGTGTGTGTCAATTATATGTGAGAAATCTATACATTTATTCGATATGAAAGTTGGAATTAATTTAAACAACTTACTTGGCATTAATTTAGACAATTTAGTTGGAATTAATTGGAACAGTATTTTTGGAAATTTCAAACTTCTATCATTGCTAATTCATTTGGGTGTGCTAATTATAAGTCCCAACTAGGTGTGCTAATTATATGTCCACTTGGGTGTGCAAATTATATGTCCTATCTATGTGTGCTAATTATATGTACCACTTGGGTGTGATAATTATATGTCCCACTTGGGTGTGATAATTCTATGTCCCACTTGGGTGTGTGTCAATTATATGTGAGAAATCTATACATTTATTCGAAATGAATGTTGGAATTAATTTAAACAACTTAGTTGGAATTAATTTAGACAATTTAGTTGGAATTAATTTGAACAGTATTTTTGTAAATTTCAAAATTCTATCATTGCTAATTCATTTGGGTGTGCTAATTATAAGTCCCACCTAGATGTGCAAATTATATGTCCTACCTAGGTGTGCTAATTATATGTCCCACTTGGGTGTGTGTCAATTATATGTGAGATATCTATACATTTATTCGAAATGAATGTTGGAATTAATTTAAACAACTTACTTGGAATTAATTTAGACTATTTAGTAGGAATTAATTTGAACAGTATTTTTGTAAATTTCAAAATTCTATCATTGCTAAATCATTTGGGTGTGCTAATTATAAGTCCCACCTAGGTGTGCTAATTATATGTCCTACCTTGGTGTGCTAATTATATGTCCCACTTGGGTGTTGGTCAATTATATGTGAGAAATCTATACATTTAATCGATATGAATGTTAGAAATAGTTTAAACAACTTACTTTGAATTAATTTAGACAAATTAGTTGGAATTAATTTGAACAGTATTTTTGTAAATTTCAAAATTCTATCATTGCTAATCCATTTGGGTGTGCTAATTATAAGTCCCAACTAGGTGTGCTAATTATATGTCCACTTGGGAGTGCAATTATGTGTCCTACCTCGGTGTGCTGATTATATGTCCCACTTGGGTGTTGGTCAATTATATGTGAGAAATCTATACATTTAATCGATATGAATGTTGGAATTAATTTAAACAACTTACTTGGAATTAATTTAGACAATTTGGTTGGAATTAATTTGAACAATATTTTTGTAAATTTCAAAATCCTATCATTGCTAATTCATTTGGGAGTGCTAAATATAAGTCCCAACTAGGTGTGCTAATTATATGTTCACTTGGGAGTATAAATTATATGTCCTACTTCGGTGTGCTAATTATATGTCCCACTTGGGTGTGTGTCAATTATATGTGAGAAATCTATACATTTATTCGATATGAATGTTGGAATTAATTTAAACAATTTACTTGGCATTAATTTAGACAATTTAGTTGGAATTAATTTGAACAGTATTTTTGGAAATTTCAAACTTCTATCACTGCTAATTCATTTGGGTGTGCTAATTATAAGTCCCAACTAGGTGTGCTAATTATATGTCCACTTGGGTGTGCAAATTATATGTCCTATCTATGTGTGCTAATTATATGTACCACTTGGGTGTGATAATTATATGTCCCACTTGGGTGTGATAATTCTATGTCCCACTTGGGTGTGTGTCAATTATATGTGAGAAATCTATACATTTATTCGAAATGAATGTTGGAATTAATTTAAACAACTTACTTGGAATTAATTTAGACAATTTAGTAGGAATTAATTTGAGCAGTAGTTTTGTAAATTTCAAAATTCTATCATTGCTAAATCATTTGCGTGTGCTAATTATAAGTCCCACCTAAGTGTGCTAATTATATGTCCTACCTAGGTGTGCTAATTATATGTCCCTCTTGGGTGTTGGTCAATTATATGTGAGAAATCTATACATTTAATCGATATGAATGTTGGAAATAATTTAAACAACTTACTTTGAATTAATTTAGACAATTTAGTTGGAATTAATTTGAACAGTGTTTTTGTAAATTTCAAAATTCTATGATTGCTAATCCATTTGGGTGTGCTAATTATAAGTCTTAACTAGGTGTGCTAATTATATGTCCACTTGGGAGTGCAATTATATGTCCTACCTGGGTGTGTTAATTATATGTCCCACTTGGGTGTGTGTCAATTATATGTGAGAAATCTATACATTTAATCGATATGAATGTTGGAATTAATTTAAACAACTTACTTGGAATTAATTTAGACAATTTAGTTGGAATTAATTTGAACAATATTTTTGTAAATTTCAAAATCCTATCATTGCTAATTCATTTGGGAGTGCTAAATATAAGTCCCAACTAGGTGTGCTAATTATATGTCCACTTGGGAGTATAAATTATGTGTCCTACTTCGGTGTGCTAATTATATGTCCCACTTGGGTGTGTGTCAATTATATGTGAGAAATCTATACATTTATTCGATATGAATGTTGGAATTAATTTAAACAATTTACTTGGCATTAATTTAGACAATTTAGTTGGAATTAATTTGAACAGTATTTTTGGAAATTTCAAACTTCTATCATTGCTAATTCATTTGGGTGTGCTAATTATAAGTCCCAACTAGGTGTGCTAATTATATGTCCACTTGGGTGTGCAAATTATATGTTCTACCCATGTGTGCTAATTATATTTCCTACCTGGGTCTTCTAATTATATGTCCCACTTGGTTGTGTGTCAATTATATGTGAAAAATCTATACATTTATTCGATATGAATGTTGGAATTAATTTAAACAACTTACTTAGAATTAATTTAGACAATTTAGTTGGAATTAATTTGAACAGTATTTTTGTAAATTTCAAAAATTTTATCATTGCTAATTCATTTGGGTGTGCTAATTATAAGTCCCACCTAGATGTGCAAATTATATGTCCTACCTAGGTGTGCTAATTATATGTCCCATTTGGGTGTGTGTCAAATACATGTGAGAAATCTATACATTTATTCGATATGAATATTGGAATTAATTTAAACAACTTAGTTGGAATTAATTTAGACAATTTAGTTGGAATTAATTTGAACAGTATTTTTGTAAATTTCAAAATTCTATCATTGCTAAATCATTTGGGTGTGCTAATTATAAGTCCCACCTAGGTGTGCTAATTATATGTCCTACCTTGGTGTGCTAATTATATGTCCCACTTGGGTGTTGGTCAATTATATGTGAGAAATCTATACATTTAATCGATATGAATGTTAGAAATAATTAAAACAACTTACTTTGAATTAATTTAGACAAATTAGTTGGAATTAATTTGAACAGTATTTTTGTAAATTTCAAAATTCTATCATTGCTAATCCATTTGGGTGTGCTAATTATAAGTCCCAACTAGGTGTGCTAATTATATGTCCACTTGGGCGTGCAATTATGTGTCCTACCTTGGTGTGCTGATTATATGTCCCACTTGGGTGTGTGTCAATTATATGTGAGAAATCTATACATTTATTCGATATGAATGTTGGAATTAATTTAAACAACTTACTTGGCATTAATTTAGACAATTTAGTTGGAATTAATTTGAACAGTATTTTTGTAAATTTTAAAATTCTATCATTGCTAATTCATTTGGGTGTGCTACTTATAAGTCCCAACTAGGTGTGCTAATTATATGTCCACTAGGGAGTGCAAATTATATGTCCTACCTATGTGTGCTAATTATATGTACCACTTGGGTGTTGGTCAATTATATGTGAGAAATCTATACATTTAATCGATATGAATGTTGGAATTAATTTAAACAACTTACTTGGAATTAATTTAGACAATTTGGTTGGAATTAATTTGAACAATATTTTTGTAAATTTCAAAATCCTATCATTGCTAATTCATTTGGGAGTGCTAAATATAAGTCCCAACTAGGTGTGCTAATTATATGTTCACTTGGGAGTATAAATTATATGTCCTACTTCGGTGTGCTAATTATATGTCCCACTTGGGTGTGTGTCAATTATATGTGAGAAATCTATACATTTATTCGATATGAATGTTGGAATTAATTTAAACAATTTACTTGGCATTAATTTAGACAATTTAGTTGGAATTAATTTGAACAGTATTTTTGGAAATTTCAAACTTCTATCACTGCTAATTCATTTGGGTGTGCTAATTATAAGTCCCAACTAGGTGTGCTAATTATATGTCCACTTGGGTGTGCAAATTATATGTCCTATCTATGTGTGCTAATTATATGTACCACTTGGGTGTGATAATTATATGTCCCACTTGGGTGTTGTAAGAACCAAAATCTTCTGTGGGAAATTTTGGCCCACACTACAAATGACAGAGTCGCCACGAAACTATATACACACACACATCACGATAAAATACCCGAACCGAAGCAACTACATTAGAAATTTAACGAAAAAACTACAAGCATTGTAACCAATTAGCGCGGCCGTGGTAGGAGCGCAGATCAGTAGCAGCATATTAGACCAGTTGGAATAATAACTAGGATTACAACAAAAGCAACCTCACGCACAGCCAACGATCTTGCCAATCAGCGCTATGCTTGCAAAGAGCGAGGAAAAACACAGCGACGAGGAATACAACAAATACATGCCGGACAAGAGAAGGTGAGTGCACGAACTCAGCGGTGGAATTCGCCGAGTGCGCTCGCTCGGAAATCTTACACCAACAACACGAAGAAACGAGAGCGAAGCACAAGACGGACAACGACAGAACCACCACCACGCCAACGGCCGGCAAGTACAAAGCACAAGAGGGAAATGCTGGTTGGCAGTTAAATTAAATATTTAACAACAACAACACTATAGGATTCCGGACAGCGCTGCTGGCAGGCAACAATACTGCAGGCTAACCAGGGACCGTTGGAGTGAGGTGGCTGACCGCCAGAAGTTGAAGGTGGCCCAAGGGCAAAAGACGGCAACACCAACAAGCCTGACTGCAACAACAACAAGCCTGCCACAACAACAACAATCGACTACTGGCCAACGGAAGTAAAATCACACAACGGTGGCCTGCGAACAACAACATGTGTCAGCCGCTGCGACCTGGGACTATATAAACCACGTAGCCCAGGCAGTAGGTCTCTTCTTCGGACACCAGCATCCTGACTAGCAACAGCTCTACAAAGTACCATACGAACATAAAAAGCTTAGCAAGAACCTCTGGTTTTTAATCGTTTTCTTGCTAAGTCATACACAGACAGAGACTACAGGGATTCAGTGAGAGCCTCTGGTTTTTAATCGTTCTCCCACTGAATCACTGAGACACATACGCAACCGAGACTTAGGAAGCTTAGCAAGAACCTCTGGTTTTTAATCGTTTTCTTGCTAAGCCATACACAGACAGAGACTACAGGGATTCAGTGAGAGCCTCTGGTTTTTAATCGTTCTCCCACTGAATCACTGAGACACATACGCCACCGAGACTTAGGGACTTAGAGGGAACCTCTGGTTTTTAATCGTTTTCCCACTAAGTCATACGCCGTACAGAGACCATAGGAACTCAGTGAGAGCTTCTGGTTTTTAATCGTTCTCCCACTGAGTCACAGAGACACACACTTACCGGGACGTAGAGACGTAAAAACAAGTACACATTGAATAAGTTATTCATACACTAAGCAAGTTGAGTTGTATAGAGTTAAGGAAGTAGTATTGTTTTGAGCAAGGACTAACAAGAGTCCATAATCAATACACTAAATAAATACGTTGAAATTAATTTAACACACAGGATTTTATATTTTTCTGTATACGACCCCTGGAGCCGCTGAGTTTTACCCCAGCTATAGAAAAGAGTCGTTACAGTGGCGCCCGAGCAGGGACTATAAAAAGAGAAAGCTACGTCTACGCAGTCACGCATAATACAGCCGAATAAGCGCCAGCTTATAATACACACACAGATTGTCTTCATCGTCACCTAAGACTTTCACAGGATGGTGAAAACAAGCTGGGTGTACTTGCTACGCAAGGATGAGCTGGTGATGTTTGCTGATGAATTCGGTGTAGAGGCTACAGGTACCGTGGATGAAGTCCGTAAACGTCTTTCCGACTTCTTCACTGAAACAGAGCTGACTCAGGATCAGAAATACCAATTGCAGAAGCTACAATCCAAGTACGTTAAGAGCACATCCCCAAGGCCGGCTGTGTCCATAGTTACCCGCGAAACGCTGGAAGTGGACAGGCCAGAGGCATACACAGGTGCAACACTAACGGCAGAGAACTCAGGGGTACGGAGAACACTACATCATCGCTCCGTGTCACCTGCAACAATGAATCAACAGCACAACGGGATTGTACAGTACGCCGTTGTGATTGACCAGGTGAGGAAGTGGTCCCTTAACTTTGACGGAGGGCGTGACCCGCTAGCGTTTATAGAGCGAGTCGAGGAATTAGCAGATGTGTACGAAATAAACAAAGATTTCCTTCCGCGTACTATGCCTGAACTCTTGAGAGAACGAGCACTCATGTGGTTCAGAAACAACAATCGAGCGTGGCGGGATTGGCGTACATATAGGAGAGACTTTCTAAAATTCTTCTTGCCAGCACGATACATGGAGAAACTCGAAGACCAGATCCGCCAGCGTCACCAGAGACCCAGAGAAGGGTTCAAGCAGTTTGTAGTTGAATTGCAGAATCTAATGCGGCACTTGGACTATTCCGAAGAACAGAAACTGGAGCGTATTTTCCAGAACAGCCTGCCAGAATACCAGCTATATGTGCGCCGCAGAGATTTCACATCGCTAGCAGAGCTGATAGAAATGGCTGCAGACTTGGAGAGCATACGGAGAGAAGGCGAACAACTACCAGCGCCACCCATACAACGGCGAAGAGAGCAAGGTCCACCACGAGAGGTGAGAAACTGTCAGGTGACGGTAGAGAGCAGAGAGACACCCATAGAACCAAGAACAGCCTGCTGGCGTTGTGGCCAAAATGGTCATATAGCACGCATATGTCGCAACGCACAGATCCTGTTCTGTTGGGAGTGTGGTCAAAGGGATGTGAGGACTATAGAGTGCTGCAAACTAAGAGCACCAACCGATCGAGAGCTACCGACGACAGAAACACAGCATGCCACAAAGGAGAGACAGCAGACTTCCCCATTGGAAAACTTATTGCACTGTGACGGACAACGAATCTGCGCCACCGTTTCGATTGGCACAGAAACTGTCACAGCAACACTGGACACAGGGGCAACTCACAGTTTTGTGAGCAGAGAGCTAGCACGAAAGCTACGCTCTTCCACCAGCAAATTTGGAAAATCCAATACCAGAGCACGTATGGCAGACGGAAGTGCTAGGAGAGTCAGTGGGACATTGACGGCAACTGTAAGGCTTGGAGAGCAGACATGCGAGCAAGAGCTACTTATCATGCCTGATTCCATTAATGAGCTACTCCTTGGACTAGACTTCATGGCAAGCCTAGGAATGACAGTGAAGTGTGGTGAACAGGAGATCACATTGGGACCTCAAAACAATTGCGTGCAACCCCGAGATATTGCAATGTGCACGACAATTCGTGTTGAGAATGCCACACAAATCCATTCAACGACTTCCAAGAGGCACGCCAGCGACAAAAATGCTCAGATAAAGAGACACAACAGAGAATACACAGAGAACCAACGAATTCGCAAACACACAACACCAAGAACAAAGATGACTCACACGAACGAATTCACCTGCCACGGACTATGCCCAGCGAAATCCCACAGCGAATCCCACAAAAGCATATATAGAAGGACCACACATGAATCAGCATATGGGCCTCGGAAAAAGGACGCAGGCGCAACCAAACGCGAGGAGCTGGCACAGCTAAGTCAAAATACAATCAGAGCAATCAGGGTATCTCCTAATCACTTCGCAAAGTCAGAACCAGTGCGAAACAACCAAAACATACCACGTAGACAACGTGGCAGACCAAGGGACAACCACCGTGCAATCAAGTGCACCAAACACAGCAGAAGCGATGACAAGAGGAATAAACGTGACTTCAATAGCCACCAACCCAACAGCATTAAACAACAGAGGCAGTCAACAGAGAAACATACGACAAACACAGGCACCTTATTCACATTCCAAAACATAGAAGAGCTACAAGGACCAAAAGGAGGTGATCTGCCACAGAACTTGGTAGCTGAAGTTTTGCAAATAGCCAAAGGGGCTCAGCAAAAACGGACACGAGGGCGAATACGATGTAGGCGAGACGCATACAGAGTGACCCTCAACCGTGACGCTGTCATCATTTTTCATCGTCGGTAAAGTGGGGAGGGCGTGTAAGAACCAAAATCTTCTGTGGGAAATTTTGGCCCACACTACAAATGACAGAGTCGCCACGAAACTATATACACACACACATCACGATAAAATACCCGAACCGAAGCAACTACATTAGAAATTTAACGAAAAAACTACAAGCATTGTAACCAATTAGCGCGGCCGTGGTAGGAGCGCAGATCAGTAGCAGCATATTAGACCAGTTGGAATAATAACTAGGATTACAACAAAAGCAACCTCACGCACAGCCAACGATCTTGCCAATCAGCGCTATGCTTGCAAAGAGCGAGGAAAAACACAGCGACGAGGAATACAACAAATACATGCCGGACAAGAGAAGGTGAGTGCACGAACTCAGCGGTGGAATTCGCCGAGTGCGCTCGCTCGGAAATCTTACACCAACAACACGAAGAAACGAGAGCGAAGCACAAGACGGACAACGACAGAACCACCACCACGCCAACGGCCGGCAAGTACAAAGCACAAGAGGGAAATGCTGGTTGGCAGTTAAATTAAATATTTAACAACAACAACACTATAGGATTCCGGACAGCGCTGCTGGCAGGCAACAATACTGCAGGCTAACCAGGGACCGTTGGAGTGAGGTGGCTGACCGCCAGAAGTTGAAGGTGGCCCAAGGGCAAAAGACGGCAACACCAACAAGCCTGACTGCAACAACAACAAGCCTGCCACAACAACAACAATCGACTACTGGCCAACGGAAGTAAAATCACACAACGGTGGCCTGCGAACAACAACATGTGTCAGCCGCTGCGACCTGGGACTATATAAACCACGTAGCCCAGGCAGTAGGTCTCTTCTTCGGACACCAGCATCCTGACTAGCAACAGCTCTACAAAGTACCATACGAACATAAAAAGCTTAGCAAGAACCTCTGGTTTTTAATCGTTTTCTTGCTAAGTCATACACAGACAGAGACTACAGGGATTCAGTGAGAGCCTCTGGTTTTTAATCGTTCTCCCACTGAATCACTGAGACACATACGCAACCGAGACTTAGGAAGCTTAGCAAGAACCTCTGGTTTTTAATCGTTTTCTTGCTAAGCCATACACAGACAGAGACTACAGGGATTCAGTGAGAGCCTCTGGTTTTTAATCGTTCTCCCACTGAATCACTGAGACACATACGCCACCGAGACTTAGGGACTTAGAGGGAACCTCTGGTTTTTAATCGTTTTCCCACTAAGTCATACGCCGTACAGAGACCATAGGAACTCAGTGAGAGCTTCTGGTTTTTAATCGTTCTCCCACTGAGTCACAGAGACACACACTTACCGGGACGTAGAGACGTAAAAACAAGTACACATTGAATAAGTTATTCATACACTAAGCAAGTTGAGTTGTATAGAGTTAAGGAAGTAGTATTGTTTTGAGCAAGGACTAACAAGAGTCCATAATCAATACACTAAATAAATACGTTGAAATTAATTTAACACACAGGATTTTATATTTTTCTGTATACGACCCCTGGAGCCGCTGAGTTTTACCCCAGCTATAGAAAAGAGTCGTTACAGTGTGATAATTCTATGTCCCACTTGGGTGTGTGTCAATTATATGTGAGAAATCTATACATTTATTCGAAATGAATGTTGGAATTAATTTAAACAACTTACTTGGAATTAATTTAGACAATTTAGTAGGAATTAATTTGAGCAGTATTTTTGTAAATTTCAAAATTCTATCATTGCTAAATCATTTGCGTGTGCTAATTATAAGTCCCACCTAAGTGTGCTAATTATATGTCCTACCTAGGTGTGCTAATTATATGTCCCTCTTGGGTGTTGGTCAATTATATGTGAGAAATCTATACATTTAATCGATATGAATGTTGGAAATAATTTAAACAACTTACTTTGAATTAATTTAGACAATTTAGTTGGAATTAATTTGAACAGTATTTTTGTAAATTTCAAAATTCTATGATTGCTAATCCATTTGGGTGTGCTAATTATAAGTCTTAACTAGGTGTGCTAATTATATGTCCACTTGGGAGTGCAATTATATGTCCTACCTGGGTGTGTTAATTATATGTCCCACTTGGGTGTGTGTCAATTATATGTGAGAAATCTATACATTTAATCGATATGAATGTTGGAATTAATTTAAACAACTTACTTGGAATTAATTTAGACAATTTAGTTGGAATTAATTTGAACAATATTTTTGTAAATTTCAAAATCCTATCATTGCTAATTCATTTGGGAGTGCTAAATATAAGTCCCAACTAGGTGTGCTAATTATATGTCCACTTGGGAGTATAAATTATGTGTCCTACTTCGGTGTGCTAATTATATGTCCCACTTGGGTGTGTGTCAATTATATGTGAGAAATCTATACATTTATTCGATATGAATGTTGGAATTAATTTAAACAATTTACTTGGCATTAATTTAGACAATTTAGTTGGAATTAATTTGAACAGTATTTTTGGAAATTTCAAACTTCTATCATTGCTAATTCATTTGGGTGTGCTAATTATAAGTCCCAACTAGGTGTGCTAATTATATGTCCACTTGGGTGTGCAAATTATATGTTCTACCCATGTGTGCTAATTATATTTCCTACCTGGGTCTTCTAATTATATGTCCCACTTGGTTGTGTGTCAATTATATGTGAAAAATCTATACATTTATTCGATATGAATGTTGGAATTAATTTAAACAACTTACTTAGAATTAATTTAGACAATTTAGTTGGAATTAATTTGAACAGTATTTTTGTAAATTTCAAAAATTTTATCATTGCTAATTCATTTGGGTGTGCTAATTATAAGTCCCACCTAGATGTGCAAATTATATGTCCTACCTAGGTGTGCTAATTATATGTCCCATTTGGGTGTGTGTCAAATACATGTGAGAAATCTATACATTTATTCGATATGAATATTGGAATTAATTTAAACAACTTAGTTGGAATTAATTTAGACAATTTAGTTGGAATTAATTTGAACAGTATTTTTGTAAATTTCAAAATTCTATCATTGCTAAATCATTTGGGTGTGCTAATTATAAGTCCCACCTAGGTGTGCTAATTATATGTCCTACCTTGGTGTGCTAATTATATGTCCCACTTGGGTGTTGGTCAATTATATGTGAGAAATCTATACATTTAATCGATATGAATGTTAGAAATAATTAAAACAACTTACTTTGAATTAATTTAGACAAATTAGTTGGAATTAATTTGAACAGTATTTTTGTAAATTTCAAAATTCTATCATTGCTAATCCATTTGGGTGTGCTAATTATAAGTCCCAACTAGGTGTGCTAATTATATGTCCACTTGGGCGTGCAATTATGTGTCCTACCTTGGTGTGCTGATTATATGTCCCACTTGGGTGTGTGTCAATTATATGTGAGAAATCTATACATTTATTCGATATGAATGTTGGAATTAATTTAAACAACTTACTTGGCATTAATTTAGACAATTTAGTTGGAATTAATTTGAACAGTATTTTTGTAAATTTTAAAATTCTATCATTGCTAATTCATTTGGGTGTGCTACTTATAAGTCCCAACTAGGTGTGCTAATTATATGTCCACTAGGGAGTGCAAATTATATGTCCTACCTATGTGTGCTAATTATATGTACCACTTGGGTGTGATAATTATATGTCCCACTTGGGTGTGTTTCAATTATATGTGAGAAATCTTTACATTTATTCGATAGGAATGTTGGAATTAATTTAGAAAACTAACTTGGAATTAATTTAGACAATTTAGTTGGAATTAATTTGAACAGTATTTTAGTAAATTTCAAACTTCTATCATTGCTAATTCATTTGGGTGTGCTAAATATAAGTCCCAACTAGGTGTGCTAATTATATGTCCACTTGGGAGTGCAAATTATATGTCCTACTTCGGTGTGCTAATTATATGTCCCACTTGGGTGTGATAATTATATGTCCCACTTGGGTGTGTTTCAATTATATGTGAGAAATCTTTACATTTGTTCGATATGAATGTTGGAATTAATTTAGAAAACTTACTTGGAATTAATTTAGACAATTTAGTTGGAATTAATTTGAACAGTATTTTAGCAAATTTCAAACTTCTATCATTGCTAATTCATTTGGGTGTGCTAATTATAAGTCCCAACTAGGTGTGCTAATTATATGTCCACTTGGGTGTGCAAATTATATGCCCTACCTATGTGTGCTAATTATATGTCCCACTTGGGTGTGATAATTATATGTCCCACTGGGTGTGTGCAAATTATATGTGAGAAATCTATACATTTATTCGATATGAATGTTGGACTAACTTTAAACAACTTACTTGGAATTAATTTAGACAATTTAGTTGGAATTAATTTGAACAGTATTTTAGTAAATTTCAAACTTCTATCATTGCTAATTCATTTGGGTGTGCTAAATAAAAGTCCCAACTAGGTTTGCTAATTATATGTCCTACCTGGGTGTGCTAATTATATGTCCCACTTGGGTGTGTTTCAATTATATGTGAGAAATTTATACATTTAATCGATAGGAATGTTGGAATTAATTTAAACAACTTACTTGGAATTAATTTAGACAATTTAGTTGGAATTAATTTGAACAGTATTTTTGTAAATTTCAAACTTCTATCATTGCTAATTCATTTGGGTGTGCTAAATATAAGTCCCAACTAGGTGTGCTAATTATATGTCCACTTGGGAGTGCAAATTATATGTCCTACTTCGGTGTGCTCACTATATGTCCCACTTGGGTGTGTGTCAATTATATGTGAGAAATCTATACATTTATTCGCTATGAATGTTGGAATTAATTTAAACAATTTACTTGGCATTAATTTAGACAATTTAGTTGGAATTAATTTGAACAGTTTTTTTGTAAATTTCAAACTTCTATCATTGCTAATTCATTTGGGTGTGCTAATTCTAAGTCCCAACTAGGTGTGCTAATTATATGTCCACTTGGGTGTGCAAATTATATGTCCTACCTATGTGTGCTAATTATATGTCCCACTTGGGTGTGATAATTATATGTCCCACTGGGTGTGTGTCAATTATATGTGAGAAATCTATACATTTATTCGGTATGAATGTTGGAATTAATTTAGAAAACTTACTTGGAATTAATTTACACAATTTAGTTGGAATTAATTTGAACAGTATTTTTGTAAATTTCAAAATTCTATCATTGCTAATTCATTTGGGTGAGCTAATTATAAGTTCCAACTAGGTGTGCTAATTATATGTTCACTTGGGAGTGCAATTATATGTCCCACCTCGGTGTGCTAATTAGATGTCCTACTTGGGTGTGTGTCAATTATATGTGAGAAATCTATACATTTATTCGATATGAATGTTGGAATTAATTTAAACAACTTACTTGGAATTAATTTAGACAATTTAGTTGGAATTAATTTGAACAGTATTTTTGTAAATTTCAAAATTCTATCATTGCTAATTCATTTGGGTTTGCTAATTATAAGTCCCACCAAGTGTGCTAATTATATGTCCACTTGGGTGTGCAAATTATATGTCCTACCCAGGTGTGCTAATTATATGTCCCACTGGGGTGTGTGTCAATTATATGTGAGAAATCTATGCATTTATTCGAAATGAATGTTGGAATTAATTTAAACAACTTACTTGGAATTAATTTAGACAATTTAGTAGGAATTAATTTGAACAGTATTTTTGTAAATTTCAAAATTCTATCATTGCTAAATCATTTGGGTGTGCTAATTATAAGTCCCACCTAGGTGTGCTAATTATATGTCCTACCTAGGTGTGCTAATTATATGTCCCACTTGGGTGTGTGTCAATTATATGTGAGAAATCTATACATTTAGTCGAAATGAATGTTGGAATTAATTTAAACAACTTACTTGGCATTAATTTAGAAAATTTAGTTGGAATTAATTTGAACAGTATTTTTGTAAATTTCAAAATTCTATCATTGCTAATTCGTTTGGGTGTGCTAATTATAAGTCCCAACTAGGTGTGCTAATTATATGTCCACTTGGGTGTGCAAATTATATGTCCTAGCTAGGTGTGCTAATTATATGTCCCACTTGGGTGTGATAATTATATGTCCCACTGGGTGTGTGTCAATTATATGTGAGAAATCTATACATTTATTCGATATGAATGTTGGAATAAATTTAACAAACTTACTTGGAATTAATTTAGACAATTTAGTTGGAATTAATTTGAGCAGCATTTTTGTCAATTTCAAAATTCTATCATTGTTAATTCATTTGGGTGTGCTAATTATAAGTCCCAACTAGGTGTGCTAATTATATGTCCACTTGGGTGTGCAAATTATATGTCCTACCTAGGTGTGCTAATTATATGTCCCACTTGGGTGTGTGTCAATTATATGTGAGAAATCTATACATTTATTCGAAATGAATGTTGGAATTAATTTAAACAACTTACTTGGAATTAATTTAGACAATTTAGTAGGAATTAATTTGAACAGTATTTTTGTAAATTTCAAAATTCTATCATTGCTAAATCATTTGGGTGTGCTAATTATAAGGCCCACCTAGGTGTGCTAATTATATGTCCAATCTAGGTGTGCTAATTATATGTCCCACTTGGGTGTGTGTCAATTATATGTGAGAAATCTATACATTTAGTCGATATGAATGTTGGAAATAATTTAAACAACTTACTTTGAATTAATTTCGACAATTTAGTTGGAATTAATTTGAACAGTATTTTTGTAAATTTTAAAATTCTATCATTGCTAATTCATTTATTCAATATGCATGTTTGAATTAATTTAAACAACTTACTTGGAATTAATTTAGACAAATTAGTAGGATATAATTTAAACAGTATTTTTGTAAATTTCAAAATTTTATCATTGCTAAATCATTTGGGTGTGCTAATTATAAGTCCCACCTAGGTGTGCCAATTATATGTCCCAGTTGGGTGTGTGTCAATTATATGTGAGAAATCTATACATTTAATCGATATGAATGTTGGAAATAATTTAAACAACTTACTTGGCATTAATTTAGACAATTTATTTGGAATTAATTTGAACAGTATTTTTGTAAATTTCAAAATTCTATCATTGCTAATTCATTTGGGTGTGCTAATTATAAGTCCCACCTAGATGTGCTAATTATATGTCCTACCTAGGTGTGCTAATTATATGTCCCACTTGGGTGTGTGTCAATTATATGAGAGAATTCTATACATTTATTCGATATACATGTTTGAATTAATTTAAACAACTTACTTGCAATAAATTTAGACAAATTAGTAGGAATTAATTTAAACAGTATTTTTGTAAATTTCAAAATTTTATCATTGCTAAATCATTTGGTTGTGCTAATTATAAGTCCCACCTAGGTGTGCTAATTATATGTCCCACTTGGGTGTGTGTCAATTATATGTGAGAAATCTATACATTTAATCGATATGAATGTTGGAAATAATTTAAACAACTTACTTTGAATTAATTTAGACAATTTAGTTGGAATTAATTTGAACAGTATTTTTGTAAATTTCAAAATTCTAACATTGCTAATTCATTTGGGTGTGCTAATTATAAGTCCCAACTAGGTGTGCTAATTATATGTCCACTTGGGAGTGCAATTATATGTCCTACCTCGGTGTGCTAATTATATGTCCCACTTGGGTGTGTGTCAATTATATGTGAGAAATCTATACATTTATTCGATATGAATGTTGGAATTAATTTAAACAACTTACTTGGCATTAATTTAGATAATTTAGTTGGAATTAATTTGAACAGTATTTTTGTAAATTTCAAAATTCTATCATTGCTAATTCATTTGGGTGTGCTAATTATAAGTCCCAACTAGGTGTGCTAATTATATGTCCACTTGGGTGTGCAAATTATATGTCCTACCTATGTGTGCTAATTATATGTCCCACGTGGGTGAGAGAATTATATGTCCCACTTGGGTGTGTGTCAATTATATGTGAGAAATCTATACATTTATTCGATATGAATGTTGGAATTAATTTAGAAAACTTACTTGGAATTAATTTAGACAATTTAGTTGGAATTAATTTGAACAGTATTTTTGTAAATTTCAAAATTCTAACATTGCTAATTCATTTGGATGAGCTAATTATAAGTCCCAACTAGGTGTGCTAATATGTCCATTTGGGTGTGCAAATTATATGTCCTACCTAGGTGTGCTAATTATATGTCCCACTTGGGTATGTGTCAACTATATGTGAGAAATCTATACATTTATTCGATATGAATGTTGGAATTAATTTAAACAACTTACTTGGAATTAGTTTAGACAATATAGTTGGAATTAATTTGAACAGTATTTTTGTAAATATCAAAATTCTATCATTGCTAAATCATTTGGGTGTGCTAATTATAAGTCCCACCTAGGTGTGCTAATTATATGTCCTACCTATTTGTGCTAATTATATGTCCCACTTTTGTGTGTGTCAATTATATGTGAGAAATCTATACATCTATTCGATATAAATGTTGGAATTAATTTAAACAACTTACTTGGAATTAATTTAGAGAATTGTTGGAATTAATTTGAACAGTATTTTTGTAAATTTCAAAATTCTATCATTGCTAATTCATTTGGGTGTGCTAATTATAAGTCCCCCCTAGGTGTGCAAATTATATGTACTACCTAAGAGTGCTAATTATATGTCCCACTTGAGTGTGTATCAATTATATGTGAGAAATCTGTACATTTATTTGATATGAATGTTGGAATTAATTTGAACAACTTAGTTGGAAGTAATTTAGACAATTTAGTTGGAATTATTTTGAAAAATATTTTTGTAAATTTCAAAATTCTATCATTGCTAATTCATTTGGGTGTGCTAATTATAAGTCCCGACTAGGTGTGCTAATTATATGTCCACTTGAGTATGCAAATTATATGTCGTACCTAGGTGTGCTAATGATATGTCCCACTTGGATGTGATAATTATATGTCCGACTTGGGTGTGTGTCAAGTATATGTGAGAAATCTATACATTTATTCGATATGAATGTTGGAATTAATTTAGAAAACTTAATTGGAATTAATTTAGACAATTTAGTTGGAATTAATTTGAACAGTATATTGTGAATTTCAAAATTCTATCATTGCTAATTAATTTGGGTGTGCTAATTATAAGTCCCAACTAGGTGTGCTAATTATATGTCCACTTGGGTGTGCAAATTATATGTCCCACTTGGGTGTGTGTCAATTATATGTGAGAAATCTATACATTTATTCGATATGAATGTTGGAATTAATTGAAACAACTTACTTGGTATTAATTTAGACAATTTAGGTGGAATTAATTTTAACAGTATTTTTGTAAATTTCAAAATTCTATCATTAATAATTCATTTGGGTGAGCTAATTATAAGTCCCAAATGTGTTAATATGTCCACTTGGGTGTGCAAATTATATGTCCTACCTAGGTGTGCTAATTATATGTCCCACTTGGGTATGTGTCAACTATATGTGAGAAATCTATACATTTATTCGATATGAATGTTGGAATTAATTTAAACAACTTACTTGGAATTAATTTAGACAATTTAGTTGGTATTAATTTGAACAGTATTTTTGTAAATTTCAAAATTCTATTATTGCTAAATCATTTTGGTGTGCTAATTATAAGTCCCACCTCGGTGTGCTAATTATATATCCACTTGGGAGTGCAAATTATATGTCCTACCTAGGTGTGCTAATTATATGTCCCACTTGGGTGTGTGTCAATTATATGTGAGAAATCTGTACATTTATTTGATATGAATGTTGGAATTAATTTAAACAACTTAGTTGGAAGTAATTTAGACAATTTAGTTGGAATTATTTTGAACAGTATTTTTGTAAATTTCAAAATTCTATCATTGTTAATTCATTTGGGTGTGCTAATTATAAGTCCCAACTAGGTGTGCTAATTATATGTCCACTTGGGTTTGCAAATTACATGTCCTACCTAGGTGTGCTAATGATATGTCCCACTTGGGTGTGTGTCAATTATATGTGAGAAATCTATACATTTGTTCGATATGAGTGTTGGAATTAATTTAAACAACTTACTTGGAATTAATTTAGACAATTTAGTAGGAATTAATTTAAACAGTATTTTTGTAAATTTCAAAATTCTATCATTCCTAAATCATTTGGGTGTGCTGTGAGGAGCAAATTTTAGGCGTAAATTTGCCCCTACATATTTAGTTTTGCCATAACGCCCCAAACGTGTATATTTAAAATAGGGGCCAAGTGCTTAAACAACCAACCCTAAAATATATACGTTAATAGTCCTAAGAATTTGGCACCTCCCACTTTCATTGCTAAAACCACACACACAACCGCCATCATATTTAGTGCAGCAGCCATCATGCAAGTGAGTCTAAGACACCTCCCACCATAGTAATGCAACAACAAGTGTTATACTCTGTAACAACAAGTGTTATACTCTGCATTGGGAGGACAGAAGACACAGCCACAATTAAGTCAGACAGTGGAACCCTGTGATAAGCGACGAAAAACATGCAACGAAGTCAACAACGCAAGATAACACAGGAGAATATCACACAAACAATTGTGCAACCGGCTGACCACAGCTAAAATAATATAAATTTACAACAACAGTGCCCAACGCACTGATATGAATTCACAACAACAGTGCCTAACGCAATGCTAGAATTTTACAAGAGATCGCGACAGAAGTTGCCGACTGCATTAGTTCGGAAAATAACCCACTAACAACACCCAAAAACGAAGGCCAAGCACAAAGTGGAACACGACAGACCGATCGCTAAGCACACCAACAGACCGGACAAAGCATAAAGAGGAGAAGCAAAATTAAATATCCAATATTTAATATTTTTAAATATTTTATGCCATCGATATAAAATATCAACAAAGTGCTGAAGGTGGCCGAAGGACAAATAGCAACAACAACAAACAACACAAGGAACAACAACAAGGTAAATCATCACAACAACAACACAATATTGAAGGTGGCCCAAGGGCAAAAACTTACAAGAACAACAGCGAGAAAGCAACAACAATGTGCTGAAGGTGGCCCAAGGTCACATTCAAACGAGAAGAACAATGCGGGAAACCGTAGCAACATGCCACAACAAACTACAGTTCCCGCACAACAACAACTATTGGATGATCTACGCTAAACCTGGAGCATAAAAGCAGGAGCAACTGGCAACCCAGCCTCTTTCTTTCATTCGGCATCAGGCAGACAAGACGCTCTTTCTTTCATTCGGCATCAGGCAGACAGGACGCTCTTTCTTTCATTCGGCATCAGGCAGACAAGACGCTCTTTCTTTCATTCGGCATCAGGCAGACAGGACGCTCTTTCTTTCATTCAGCATCAGGCAGACAAGACGCTTTTTTTTCATTTGGCATCAGACAGACCAGACGCATCGTACTAAACAAAGTTATACGCACTGACAGACGCAACAGAAGCTAGGGGAATCTAGAGGAGATTATGGTTTATAATCGATTCTCTGCTAGAAACCCACACTGACAAACGCAACAGAAGCTAGGGGAATCTAGAGGAGATTATGGTTTATAATCGATTCTCTGCTAGAAACCCACACTGACAAACGCAACAGAAGCTAGGGGAATCTAGAGGAGATTATGGTTTATAATCGATTCTCTGCTAGAAACCCACACTGACAAACGCAACAGAAGCTAGGGGAATCTAGAGGAGATTATGGTTTATAATCGATTATCTGCTAGAAACCCACACTGACAAACGCAACAGAAGCTAGGGGAATCTAGAGGAGATTATGGTTTATAATCGATTCTCTGCTAGAAACCCACACTGACAAACGCAAACAGAAGCTAGGGGAATCTAGAGGAGATTATGGTTTATAATCGATTCTCTGCTAGAAACCCACACTGACAACAGAAGCTAGGGGAATCTAGAGGAGATTATGGTTTATAATCGATTCTCTGCTAGAAACCCACACTGACAAACGCAACAGAAGCTAGGGGAATCTAGAGGAGATTATGGTTTATAATCGATTCTCTGCTAGAAACCCACACTGACAAACGCAACAGAAGCTAGGGGGACATATAGTTCAACTGTGTCCGTATTTAAGATTAGTAAAATAATTGTATCAAGTAGTTAAGCCTTTTTTTAAAATTAATAAATAAATAAAATAAGTAAATCAACGTAAACAAGCTTTGAATACTTTAGAGATTTTCTGTAAACGACTCCTGGCAATCCGGCGAGCTTACCCCGGCGAAAACGAGTCGTTACAGTGGCGCCCGAGCAGGGACTCTCAGAATAAAGAGAGTAAATACAACAAAGCTATATTATCCAACCCACGTCCCATCACCAGAGTCTGACACAGGATGGGAAAGACGAGTTGGGTGTACACCGTGCGAAAAGACCAACTGGTAGTCTGTTGTGTTGAGTTTGGCCTAGAGGCCACGGGCACAGTGGAAGAGCTACGAAAGAGGCTTGCGGAGTTCATCACCGACACAGAGATGACTCTAGACCAGGAGGTTCGGCTGGCAGAGCTACAGGCCCGACTCACGAGGAGTTTGTCGCCAGGACCCAGTCCACACTTGAGAGCTAGCCCCAGCGCAGAGCGACCTATAAGCCCCGGAGCATCGACAGCCACGAAGAAAGCAGCGGGAATATCTGATACCGCGTTCCAGACAGTAGTCCCTGAAGTCTTGCGAAGCGGGATAGCCATCTACTCGGCAGTCATCGACCACGTTAGGAAATGGTCCTTGAAATATGATGGAGGGCATGACCCGATAGCTTTCATAGAGCGAGTGGAAGAATTATCGGAAGTCTATGGACTAAACAAGCACATGCTGCCTCTAACTATGCCAGAACTCCTAAAGGAGCGTGCTCTGCGCTGGTATAGAAACAACAACCGAGCATGGGTTGATTGGGTTTTATTCAAAAAGGACTTCTTGAAGTTTTTCCTACCCACCAGGTACTTCGAAAAGCTGGAGGATGAAATTCGCCAACGACGGCAAAACCCACGTGAACACTTCAAACAGTACGTGGTAGAACTTCAAAACCTGATGCGTCACGCAGGATACACGGAGGCCCAGAAGTTAGAGCGAATCTTTCGCAACAGCCTAGAGGAATACCAGTGGTATGTCCGTCGAAAGGATTTCGATACGCTGGAAGAATTGGTGGAAATGGCGGAAGACCTCGAGGGCATACGTGGTGACAACGAAACTTCACGAGCAGCACCACCACGACCACCGCCACCACGATCACCACCAACACGCCACGAGATACAACCACGGGTCGAGCGCATGTCCCCATGCGAAACCAGAAACCGACAAGTAGCACCGGCCAACTGTACCAACAAGGTGGTACCTATAAATCCACGAACAGCATGCAGAAGATGTGGTCAGTCTGATCACATAGCGCGACACTGCCGCAATGCCCAAGTACTTTTCTGTTGGGAGTGCGGTAGGAGAGGAACTAGAACAGTTGAATGCTGTAGGACGGTAGGGGGAAACGAGCGGGGCTGCCAGCAGCAACGAGGCATGGAGCAGCCCACGGACAACAAGCCTCAAACGCAGTAAGTGCACTACGCTACGATGGACAGCGTATCTGTGCCGCCGTCACCATTGGCACAGAAAACATCACGGCCACACTAGACACAGGCGCCACAAGGAGTTTCATCAGCGAGCGACTCGTTTCCCATTTAGGTGCTACCACCGGTAGAGTAAACTCTACATACACTAGAGCACGGATGGCGGATGGTCGAACAAGGGATATTACTCAAGCGTTTGTGACGTGTGTCAAGCTTGGTGGAAAGGTATGTCAGCTGGAGCTACTTAGCATGCCCGACTCCACCGACGACTTACTGCTCGGCCTGGACTTCATGACACAGCAAGGCCTATCCATGACATGTGGAGGCCAGGAAATCCAGCTAGGCCCCAAGACGGATGGTGTGCAATCACAAGTTATCGCATCGTGCACAACCATACGACATGAAGCCGCTACGGACGAATCAAAGATAAAACTGTTTCTGGCCACAGAGTTGGCTAAATTCACAGACGGGTCAAACGTGACCAATATCACAAGCCACAAAATAGTGATGCGCGATGACCGACCCATCAAACAACGATACTACCCGAGAAATCCAGCGCAGCAGGAAATCATTGGCGCGGAAGTGGACGAATTAATAGCTAAAGGCTGTATCGAACCCTCGCATAGCCCCCACAGCGCACCGATTGTGCTAGTAAGGAAACGGGATGGGAAATGGCGTCTGTGCATCGATTATCGGCAACTCAACGCCAGGTCCATACCCGACGCATACCCACTGCCGCGAATCCAACACATCTTAGACCGACTGCGTGAGGCTAAATACATCAGTAGTCTCGATCTGAAGAACGGGTATTGGCAGATACCAATGGAGGAGCACAGCAAGCAGTATACCGCATTCACGGTACCCGGCAGAGGCCTCTTCCAGTGACGTGTTATGCCTTTCGGGCTACACTCCGCACCAGCAACCTTTCAAAGAGCACTGGACCAAGTTATTGGCCACGACATGGAGCCACACGCGTTTGCCTACCTTGATGACATTATTGTCACAGGGAGAGACCTAGAAGAACACATGAGAAACCTGCAAGAGGTGTTCCGACGGTTGAGGGAGGCAAATTTGAAACTAAATCTGGAGAAGTGTGCATTCTTTCGGAAGGACCTAAAATATCTGGGACACGTGGTCAGCGACAAAGGAATACATACTGACCCAGATAAAATCGCTGCCATACGGGAGCTGCAACCACCAGAGAACATACGACAGCTACGTCGCTGCTTGGGCATCGCATCTTGGTACCGCCGTTTTGTACCCGAGTTTGCAAAAGCAGTACACCCTTTAACGATGCTGCTAAAGAAAGGAAAACATTTCCGATGGGGTACCGAACAACAAGAGGCTTTTGAATTACTGAAACAACGATTGACGGAAGCTCCGATCCTCGCCTGCCCAGACTTTAGCCAGAAGTTCACGCTCCAGACCGACGCCAGTGACTACGGGTTGGGAGCAGTGCTTACGCAGGAGATCGAGGGGGCGGAGCGAGTAATAGCGTACGCTAGTAGACACCTGAATGGAGCTGAGCTAAACTACTCCCCAACTGAGAAGGAGTGTCTAGCCATAATATGGGGCATCCGGAAAATGCGGCCATATCTGGAGGGCTACCACTTTACCGTGATCACCGACCACCTATCGCTGAAGTGGCTAAATTCCATCGAGAGCCCTTCAGGACGCATAGCA
The DNA here is from genome assembly GCA_920105625.2 of Clusia tigrina. Classification (NCBI taxonomy): domain Eukaryota; kingdom Metazoa; phylum Arthropoda; class Insecta; order Diptera; family Clusiidae; genus Clusia; species Clusia tigrina. The sequence goes on from CAKKTE020000572.1 coordinate 1,815,058, forward strand.
CGGTGGGCGCTAGAACTTCACCAGCATTCATTCGAGGTACAATACCGCAAAGGAAAACTAAATGTACTGGCAGACGCACTATCAAGACAACCGGTCGAGGCTGCATGCACTGTCACTGTGCAGGACCAAGCAGAGCAAAATTGCAAGTGGTGGCTCAAGCGAAAAGGAGAAATACTTGCCAACCCGGCTAAATTCTCCGACTACACACTGGAAAACGGGCAGCTGTATCGCCATATACCAAATCGCACGGGTGATGAGGACTGTACACCATGGAAGCTGTGCGTACCTAGGCCTCTGAGGGTACGAATTTTGCAAGAGAACCACGACGCGCCAACCGCAGGACACCTAGGCATCCGGAAAACGATAGCCCGAGTTGCAAATAGGTACTACTGGCCAGGACTGTTCCGGGACACCAGCCGCTACGTTCGTCAGTGCACACTATGCCAGAAGTACAAGCCCAGCCAACAACAACCTGCTGGAGAAATGCTGACGCAAATACCCCTGGAGCCGTGGGCCATATTGTGCGCGGATTTTGTTGGACCTCTACCCCGCTCGAAGCATGGAAACACAATGGTACTAGTTTTCCATGATAAGTTCTCAAAATGGACAGAGATGGCGCCTCTTCGGAAGGCCACCACCGAGACTCTACAACGGGCCTTTCGGGAGCGCATCTTAGCCCGTTTCGGAGTTCCTAAGGTCTTAGTGACGGACAACGGATCACAGTTTACAAGCAAGTCCTTTCAGCGCTTTGTAGAAGACTACGGTATCAAGCACCAGTTTACCGCACCGTACACACCACAGGAAAATGCTGCCGAACGCGCCAACCGCACAGTCAAGACCATGATCGCCCAATACGCCGGTAAACAGCAACAAAAGTGGGATGACCTACTGCCGGAGTTAACCCTGGCGATCAATACCAGCGTATCCGAGACAACTGGCTATAGGCCCGCGTTCCTAATACAAGGACGGGAGCCACGACGCCCAGGAGCGTTGTACGATGAAACCACCCCAGGAACAGGACAAAGGAAACAAACACCCAACGAAAGAGCCGAACTACTAAAGGAAGCATACACATTAGTGACAAGGAATCTGGAGCGAGCGGCTCAAGATCAACGGCGTCATTATAACCTACGACGAAGGCCCTGGAAACCAGAAGTTGGACAATTGGTGTTAGCAAAACAGCACCATTTGTCCAAAGCCATCGACCACTTCGCCGCCAAGTTGGCCCCACGCTACGATGGGCCATACCGGATAGACACCTTCACCTCCCCAGTCATTGTCAAGATGAAACGTGAAGGAACCAAGGAGACAAAGACAGCGCATATTAGCGAGCTGAAACCATTCTGCGCGCCTGGTGGCATCACAGCATACGCTAACTAACAAACGCATCTGACGAGAACAGTGTACACAACGGAAAGGAATCCGATTCCAGCGAGGATCATGCAAAATCATCACCCTCTGGCAGGGTAAGGTGACCATTTTCCATCGGCCGCAAAGTAGGGACGACATGTGAGGAGCAAATTTTAGGCGTAAATTTGCCCCTACATATTTAGTTTTGCCATAACGCCCCAAACGTGTATATTTAAAATAGAGGCCAAGTGCTTAAACAACCAACCCTAAAATATATACGTTAATAGTCCTAAGAATTTGGCACCTCCCACTTTCATTGCTAAAACCACACACACAACCGCCATCATATTTAGTGCAGCAGCCATCATGCAAGTGAGTCTAAGACACCTCCCACCATAGTAATGCTACCAACAACAAGTGCATTCAGCATTGGGAGGACAGAAGACACAGCCACAATTAAGTCAGACAGTGGAACCCTGTGATAAGCGACGAAAAACATGCAACGAAGTCAACAACGCAAGATAACACAGGAGAATATCACACAAACAATTGTGCAACCGGCTGACCACAGCTAAAATAATATAAATTTACAACAACAGTGCCCAACGCACTGATATGAATTCACAACAACAGTGCCCAACGCACTGATATGAATTTACAACAACAGTGCCTAACGCAATGCTAGAATTTTACAAGAGATCGCGACAGAAGTTGCCGACTGCATTAGTTCGGAAAATAACCCACTAACAACACCCAAAAACGAAGGCCAAGCACAAAGTGGAACACGACAGACCGATCGCTAAGCACACCAACAGACCGGACAAAGCATAAAGAGGAGAAGCAAAATTAAATATCCAATATTTAATATTTTTAAATATTTTATGCCATCGATATAAAATATCAACAAAGTGCTGAAGGTGGCCGAAGGAGAAATAGCAACAACAACAAACAACACAAGGAACAACAACAAGGTAAATCATCACAACAACAACACAATATTGAAGGTGGCCCAAGGGCAAAAACTTACAAGAACAACAGCGAGAAAGCAACAACAATGTGCTGAAGGTGGCCCAAGGTCACATTCAAACGAGAAGAACAATGCGGGAAACCGTAGCAACATGCCACAACAAACTACAGTTCCCGCACAACAACAACTATTGGATGATCTACGCTAAACCTGGAGCATAAAAGCAGGAGCAACTGGCAACCCAGCCTCTTTCTTTCATTCGGCATCAGGCAGACAAGACGCTCTTTCTTTCATTCGGCATCAGGCAGACAGGACGCTCTTTCTTTCATTCGGCATCAGGCAGACAAGACGCTCTTTCTTTCATTCGGCATCAGGCAGACAGGACGCTCTTTCTTTCATTCAGCATCAGGCAGACAAGACGCTTTTTTTTCATTTGGCATCAGACAGACCAGACGCATCGTACTAAACAAAGTTATACGCACTGACAGACGCAACAGAAGCTAGGGGAATCTAGAAGAGATTATGGTTTATAATCGATTCTCTGCTAGAAACCCACACTGACAAACGCAACAGAAGCTAGGGGAATCTAGAGGAGATTATGGTTTATAATCGATTCTCTGCTAGAAACCCACACTGACAAACGCAACAGAAGCTAGGGGAATCTAGAGGAGATTATGGTTTATAATCGATTCTCTGCTAGAAACCCACACTGACAAACGCAACAGAAGCTAGGGGAATCTAGAGGAGATTATGGTTTATAATCGATTCTCTGCTAGAAACCCACACTGACAAACGCAACAGAAGCTAGGGGAATCTAGAGGAGATTATGGTTTATAATCGATTCTCTGCTAGAAACCCACACTGACAAACGCAAACAGAAGCTAGGGGAATCTAGAGGAGATTATGGTTTATAATCGATTCTCTGCTAGAAACCCACACTGACACACGCAACAGAAGCTAGGGGAATCTAGAGGAGATTATGGTTTATAATCGATTCTCTGCTAGAAACCCACACTGACAAACGCAACAGAAGCTAGGGGAATCTAGAGGAGATTATGGTTTATAATCGATTCTCTGCTAGAAACCCACACTGACAAACGCAACAGAAGCTAGGGGGACATATAGTTCAACTGTGTCCGTATTTAAGATTAGTAAAATAATTGTATCAAGTAGTTAAGCCTTTTTTTAAAATTAATAAATAAATAAAATAAGTAAATCAACGTAAACAAGCTTTGAATACTTTAGAGAATTTCTGTAAACGACTCCTGGCAATCCGGCGAGCTTACCCCGGCGAAAACGAGTCGTTACAGTGCTAATAATAAGTCCTACCTAGGTGTGCTAATTATATGTCCCACTTGGGTGTGTGTCAATTATATGTGAGAAATCTATACATTTAATCGATATGAATGTTGGAAATAATTTAAACAACTTACTTTGAATTAATTTAGACAATTTAGTTGGAATTAATTTGAACAGTATTTTTGTAAATTTCAAAATCCTATCATTGCTAATTCATTTGGGTGAGCTAATTATAAGTCCCAACTAGGTCTGCTAATATGTCCACTTGGGTGTGCAAATTATATGTCCTACCTAGGTGTGCTAATTATATGTCCCACTTGGGTGTGCGTCAATTATATGTGAGAAATCTATACATCTATTCGATATGAATGTTTGAATTAATTTAAACAACTTACTTGGAATTAATTTAGACAATTTAGTTGGAATTAATTTGAACAGTATTTTTGTAAATTTCAAAATTCTATCATTGCTAATTCATTTGGGTGTGCAAATTATAAGTCCCAACTAGGTGTGCTAATTATATGTCCACTTGGGAGTGCAAATTATATGTCCTACCTAGGTGTGCTAATTATATGTCCCACTTGGGTGTGTGTCAATTATATGTGAGAAATCTATACATTTGTTCTATATGAATGTTGGAATTAATTTAAACAACTTACTTGGAATTAATTTACACAATTTAGTTGGAATTAATTTGAACAGTATTTTTGTAAATTTCAAAATTCTATCATTGCTAATTCATTTGGGTGTGCTAATTATAAGTCCCACCTAGGTGTGCAAATTATATGTCCTACCTAAGGGTGCTAATTTGTGAAGACCTAAATTTTGTAACAATTTTAGGTCACACAAAATACCGCCCTCACCATATACCAAAACCATGCGAGCACATGTAGCCAAACCACGCCACACGTGGTTATGCTCGAACATGGCACAACGCCGAAATACGGGAATTCCGTATGCGCGAACACGACACAGTGCCGAAATACGGGACTTGTCGATGCTCGCATGAAAAATGTATAAAAGGCCGGTGCACAGAGGAACCGGTCTCTTGCGATTTCAACAGCGGCGGCGACAACAGCAGACGAACACGTTCTCTTGTGATTTGAACAACGCCGTCGTGCTCGCAATAAAATAAAGTAAACAAACTCCATCAAACGTTGTGTTAAGGTCAAGAAAATAAATATTGTACAGGACTCTGGGAAGACTGAGCGTACCCCAGCTAGAGATTCCTTACATGGCGCCCGAGCAGGGACCTTAACACAACGAAACGATATGAAGCCGAAGTCAGGGTGGATCTATACCCTACGCAAAGACCAGCTAGAACAATACGCGGTAGAATTTAAACTTAACGATACTGGAAGTTTGGACGAACTGCGAAAAAGGTTCGCAGCTTTCATAGTTGATAGCACCACTAACTCGGAATTCCGCAAACGACTGGAGGAATTGGAAATAAAGCACACGCAAGAGACAGCAAGCTCCACATTACCAAAAACATCGAAGTCAACGTTAACACAACCATCTCACGTCCACGTAGAGGAAATGGAACGACACCAGGAACAACCATCTGGCGGCGCAGATAACATGAACGCCTTTTTTGTCAACTCAATGTGTTACCGTCATTGAACAAGTTCGTAAGTGGCCAGTAAAATACGACGGCGATAAGGATCTGTTGGGATTTATAGAGCGCGTAATGGAACTGGCAGACATGTATGGTCTCAACCGGGACTTACTCCCTCGCACAATGCCACAGCTTCTCACAGATAAGGCATTAACCTGGCACCGAAACAACAAAAGGCAGTGGGTCACGTTTGAAGCATTCGAACGAGACTTTCTGAAATTTTTCCTCCCCAGCCGATATTTTGAAGATCTAGACGATGAGATCAGAAAACGGGTGCAAAAGCCAAGAGAGGCCTTTAAGGATTATACCATCGCCCTGCAAAATCTGATGTGACGTGCGCAGTATGACGAAGACCGACAGAACGAACGTATCTTCCGCAATAGTTTGCCGAACTACCGCCTATACATAAGGCGTGACGATTTCTCCTCGCTGGACGAACTGATCACTCGTGCGCCAGAATACGAAAGTATCAGAGCGGATCAGGAAACACTGCGTGAAGCACCACAACGCAGCCGACAACAACCACCACATGAGGAGCTACCACGATGCCAACCGGAACCTCGACGCGATCGAGCACAAACAATGGGCTTCAAAATAAGTCCCAAAACAGCATGTCGACGCTGCGGTCAAGAAGGACACATTCAACGCAATTGTCGGAACCCACAGGTACTGTTCTGCTGGGTGTGCGGCCAGACGAATATACGAACAATTGAGTGCTGTCAACAGCAAGCGGGAAACGAGCAAGGACCCCCTCAGAACCGGGGACGAGTGGGGCCGTCAAATCGCAACCCGTTCCGCCAACAGTAAAGTTGTTACGTTGCGAGCGTAACCATATCTTCGCCACAGTTACGGTGGACGGAGAACAAATAAATGCGACGATAGACACCGGGGCTACAAAGAGCTTCATCAATGGAAATTTTGCCAAACAACATCGAAGTCCGAACAACGTAGTCGCAGTAAACGTGAGGGCACAACTAGCAAACGGCGGTGAATGCACAAGCAAGGAAGCCCTTATGCTGGACGTGCGAATAGGTGATAAATGTTGCCGAATGCCGTTTCTCATCTTCCCACGTGCATCTGGACAAGTTATTTTAGGGTTAGATTTCTTGTGCACCATGGGAGCTACACTTTCTCTAGGAGGGAGCTCCGTTGAATTGAGAGCCGACAGGAGAAACTCACGAAACAACCCCAAACAGTTGACAGTGCGTAACAGGAATCCTAGGAAGCAACAGCAGAGGTCACCACAGAAACAACAAGGACAGCAAACACTAATACAACAACAATTGACAATAGCAAACGATGATCAACAGATAACCCCGCCTGCAGTGAGACGAGGGCATTCGAAGCGGAGCGCAAACAACAGCAATCTCAGCAACAACAACAATAACATTAACAAAATTGCAGCTAGCCTCTCCGCTAAAGCCGGCGCTGCCGAAGAAGCCAAAGCAGCCGCAACTACATCACCGGCTTCATCCACACCTATTACATCCCGAAACTACGGACGGAAGAAGAAGAACCAACAAGTAACGCAAGTCCTGCAACGAACTGCTGACACTCTTGAGGATCAGGAGCCACATCCGATGCCCGCCAAAGTGGCTAATATTGAATTAGCAGAAGGTTCACGTACAAGTGCACTCACAGCGACATCGCCTCTATTATCCGCCCATTATAACGAAACTCCATCGCTGGATTGGCACGATACCAACTCCAATTCCAACGCTCACGTTCGTCTACCAAGCACTGCGCCTTCATCGCCACCGCGGCGTGATTATAAGATCAAAGACAAGTTCAAACGGACCTTTACGCTGGACAACCAGGTCAACTGCAACGCGGTGGTCCCGTCACCGAGCGCACAAGTATCCGCTGAAGGCACTGGTACTGCTGGCATAGTCGCAGCCGAGGAGGAACAGCAACGCGGTTCGGTAAAACTGGTTATATCCAAAAAGAAGGGTAGGATTTTCAAAAGTGGGGTACTTGTTCAGTCCGACCAACCCGAGCGGTCTGCAGTCAACAAGCGACAGCATCTGTGCAAACATCGGTGGGGTGCTGAAGCCAACGGCGACGCTTCCTGCGACGCAATGCCTCCGAAATTCAATGACAAGCAAGCCATACGAATAGCATCCGACGGCCTTTTTGAAGACTTCAATGAAGAGTCGAGCAAAAGTACACTTTCACGTAACAATAGACCAGTGGTCCCCAATCTATTTGATATGGACACGGACGCAGCTACACCGGCCGACACTATTACCAGCTTTAAAGTTGACAGGAAGGGCAAACTGAATGGCGTAGCCGATGTGCTATCTAGACAACCACTAGAAGCTCTTTACTCACGTACTGAACTGCAAGATGAAGAGAAGGAAGAATACAACGACGGAGGCACGTGGAAGAGAGGCGCTACATCATTGACCGCGTTATTAACTAAACGGCCCATTACAACTGTCCTCACTTTCTGCGACCTGAACGAGGTACATGGAGAGAAGGGGCAACACTTACCACAACCGGTCAAAGACGCAATAACAGCGAGGGTGCAGATAGATCAGAGGACTGGGAAAATGAAACGAATGCGATTCGAAATACCACCATACCGAATCGTCATTAACCCCACGTCAATAACCGTAAGATTGCGCACCATGAAGTAAGGGCGGGGTGTGAAGACCTAAATTTTGTAACAATTTTAGGTCACACAAAATACCGCCCTCACCATATACCAACACCATGCGAGCACATGTAGCCAAACCACGCCACACGTGGTTATGCTCGAACATGGCATAACGCCGAAATACGGGAATTCCGTATGCGCGAACACGACACAGTGCCGAAATACGGGACTTGTCGATGCTCGCATGAAAAATGTATAAAAGGCCGGTGCACAGAGGAACCGGTCTCTTGCGATTTCAACAGCGGCGGCGACAACAGCAGACGAACACGTTCTCGTGTGATTTGAACAGCGGCGGCGACAACAGCGGACGAGCAGGCGCTGTCTTGTGATAACCAACAGCGGCGGCGACAACAGAGGACGAGCAGACGTTCTCTTGTGATAACCAACAGCGGCGGCGACAACAGCGGACGAGCAGGCGAGTAAGTGGGTATAGCATTTGCGGACAGTGGCGACCACGGCAGACAATTCCTGACTTTGAGACTTCTTACGTGATTGGTGGTGTGAGGTTTTAACCGACATCACTACCACGTAAGAGAGTGCTCCACCCTAGACGAAGTAAACGCGAGGTTTTAACCGGCGTTTCACTTCAAAGCAGCTATTGCTTCAAGGTAGACTTTTGAGACTTCTTACGTGATTGGTGGTGTGAGGTTTTAACCGACACCACTACCACGTAAGAGAGTGCTCCCCCCCTAGACGAAGTAAACGCGAGGTTTTAACCGGCGTTGAATTTCAAAGCAGCTATTGCTTCTACGTCTGCCACTACCCCACTTTACTGCCATTAGACGAAGCGGAGAGAATACAGGATTAGTTCTAATTAGTCTAAGATGAAGTTGTAATTTACTGAAAAATAAAATAAAGTAAACAAACTCCATCAAACGTTGTGTTAAGGTCAAGAAAATAAATATTGTACAGGACTCTGGGAAGACTGAGCGTACCCCAGCTAGAGATTCCTTACAAATTATATGTCCCACTTGGGTGTGTGTCAATTATATGTGAGAAATCTGTACATTTATTTGATATGAATGTTGGAATTAATTTAAACAACTTAGTTGGAAGTAATTTAGACAATTTAGTTGGAATTATTTTGAACAGTATTTTTGTAAATTTCAAAATTCTATCATTGCTAATTCATTTGGGTGTGCTAATTATAAGTCCAAACTAGGTGTGCTAATTATATGTCCACTTGGGTATGCAAATTATATGTCCTACCTAGGTGTGCAAATGATATGTCCCACTTGGGTGTGTGTCAATTATATGTGAGAAATCTATACATTTGTTCGATATGAGTGTTGGAATTAATTTAAACAACTTACTTGGCATTAATTTAGACAATTAAGTTGGAATTAATTTGAACAGTATTTTTGTAAATTTCAAAATTCTATCAGAGCTAATTCATTTGGGTGTGCTAATTATAAGTCCCACCTAGGTGTGCAAATTATATGTTCTACCTAAGTGTACTAATTATATGTCCCACTTGGGTGTGTGTCAATTATATGTGAGAAATCTATACATTTAATCGATATGAATGTTGGAAATAATTTAAACAACTTACTTTGAATTAATTTAGACAATTTAGTTGGTATTAATTTGAACAGTATTTTTGTAAATTTCAAAATTCTATCATTGCTAAATCATTTTGGTGTGCTAATTATAAGTCCCACCTCGGTGTGCTAATTATATGTCCACTTGGGAGTGCAAATTATATGTGCTACCTAGGTGTGCAAATTATATGTCCCACTTGGGTGTGTGTCAATTATATGTGAGAAATCTATACATTTATTCGATATGAATGTTGGAATTAATTGAAACAACTTACTTGGTATTAATTTAGACAATTTAGTTGGAATTAATTTGAACAGTATTTTTGTAAATTTCAAAATCCTATCATTGCTAATTCATTTGGGTGTGCTAATTATAAGTCCCAACTAGGTGTGCTAATTATATGTCCACTTGGGAGCGCAATTATATGTCCTACCTCGGTGTGCTAATTATATATCCCACTTGGGTGTGTGTCAATTATATGTGAGAAATCTATACATTTATTCGATATGAATGTTGGAATTAATTGAAACAACTTACTTGGTATTAATTTAGACAATTTAGGTGGAATTAATTTGAACAGTATTTTTGTAAATTTCAAATATCTATCATTGCAAATTCATTTGGGTGAGCTAATTATAAGTCCCAACTAGGTCTGCTAATATGTCCACTTGGGTGTGCCAATTATATGTCCTATCTAGGTGTGCTAATTATATGTCCCACTTGGGTGTGCGTCAATTATATGTGAGAAATCTATACATCTATTCGATATGAATGTTTGAATTAATTTAAACAACTTGGAATTAATTTAGACAATTTAGTTGGAATTAATTTGAATGGTATTTTTGTAAATTTCAAAATTCTATCATTGCTAATTCATTTGGGTGTGCTAATTATAAGTCCCAACTAGGTGTGCTAATTATATGTCCACTTGGGAGCGCAATTATATGTCCTACCAGGGTGTGCTAATTATATGTCCCACTTGGGTGTGTGTCAATTATATGTGAGAAATCTATACATTTATTCGATATGAATATTGGAATTAATTTAAACAACTTACTTGGAATTAATTTAGATAATTTAGTTGGAATTAATTTGAACAGTATTTTTGTAAATTTCAAAATTCTATCATTGCTAATTCATTTGGGTGTGCTAATTATAAGTCCCAACTAGGTGTGCTAATTATATGTCCACTTGGGAGCGCAATTATATGTCCTACCAGGGTGTGCTAATTATATGTCCCACTTGGGTGTGTGTCAATTATATGTGAGAAATCTATACATTTATTCGATATGAATATTGGAATTAATTTAAACAACTTACTTGGAATTAATTTAGATAATTTAGTTGGAATTAATTTGAACAGTATTTTTGTAAATTTCAAAATTCTATCATTGCTAATTCATTTGGGTGTGCTAATTATAAGTCCCAACTAGGTGTGCTAATTATATGTCCACTTGGGAGCGCAATTATATGTCCTACCAGGGTGTGCTAATTATATGTCCCACTTGGGTGTGTGTCAATTATATGTGAGAAATCTATACATTTATTCGATATGAATGTTGGAATTAATTGAGACAACTTACTTGGTATTAATTTAGACAATTTAGGTGGAATTAATTTGAACAGTATTTTTGTAAATTTCAAAATTCTATCATTGCTAATTCATTTGGGTGTGCTAATTATAAGTCCCAACTAGGTGTGCTAATTATATGTCCACTTGGGAGCGCAATTATATGTCCTACCTAGGTGTGCTAATTATATGTCCCACTTGGGTGTCTGTCAATTATATGTGAGAAATCTATACATTTATTCGATATGAATATTGGAATTAATTTAAACAACTTACTTGGAATTAATTTAGATAATTTAGTTGGAATTAATTTGAACAGTATTTTTGTAAATTTCAAAATTCTATCATTGCTAATTCATTTGGGTGTGCTAATAAGTCCCAACTAGGTGTGCTAATTATATGTCCACTTGGGAGCGCAATTATATGTCCTACCAGGGTGTGCTAATTATATGTCCCACTTGGGTGTGTGTCAATTATATGTGAGAAATCTATACATTTATTCGATATGAATGTTGGAATTAATTGAGACAACTTACTTGGTATTAATTTAGACAATTTAGGTGGAATTAATTTGAACAGTATTTTTGTAAATTTCAAAATTCTATCATTGCTAATTCATTTGGGCGAGCTAATTATAAGTCCCAACTAGGTCTGCTAATATGTCCACTTGGGTGTGCAAATTATATGTCCTACCTAGGTGTGCTAATTATATGTCCCACTTGGGTATGTGTCAACTATATGTGAGAAATCTATACATTTATTCGATATGAATGTTGGAATTAATTTAAACAACTTACTTGGAATTAATTTAGACAATTTAGTTGGAATTAATTTGAACAGTATTTTTGTAAATTTCAAAATTCTATCATTGCTAAATCATATTGATGTGATAATTATAAGTCCCACCTCGGTGTGCTAATTATATGTCCACTTGGGAGTGCAAATTATATGTCCTACCTAGGTGTGCTAATTATATGTCCCACTTGGGTGTCTGTCAATTATATGTGAGAAATCTATACATTTGTTCTATATGAATGTTGGAATTAATTAAAACAACTTACTTGGAATTAATTTAGACAATTTAGTTGGAATTAATTTAACAGTATTTTTGTAAATTTCAAAATTCTATCAGAGCTAATTCATTTGGGTGTGCTAATTATAAGTCCCACCTAGGTGTGCAAATTATGTGTCCTACGTAGGTGTGCTAATTATATGTCCCACTTCGGTGTGTGTCAATTATATGTGAGAAATCTATACATTTATTCGATATGAATATTGGAATTCATTTAAACAACTTACTTGGAATTAATTTAGATAATTTAGTTGGAATTAATTTGAACAGTATTTTTGTAAATTTCAAAATTCTATCATTGCTAATTCATTTGGGTGTGCTAATTATAAGTCCCAACTAGGTGTGCTAATTATATGTCCACTTGGGAGCGCAATTATATGTCCTACCAGGGTGTGCTAATTATATGTCCCACTTGGGTGTGTGTCAATTATATGTGAGAAATCTATACATTTATTCGATATGAATGTTGGAATTAATTGAGACAACTTACTTGGTATTAATTTAGACAATTTAGGTGGAATTAATTTGAACAGTATTTTTGTAAATTTCAAAATTCTATCATTGCTAATTCATTTGGGCGTGCTAATTATTAGTCCCAACTAGGTCTGCTAATATGTCCACTTGGGTGTGCAAATTATATGTCCTACCTAGGTGTGCTAATTATATGTCCCACTTGGGTGTCTGTCAATTATATGTGAGAAATCTATACATTTGTTCTATATGAATGTTGGAATTAATTAAAACAACTTACTTGGAATTAATTTAGACAATTTAGTTGGAATTAATTTAACAGTATTTTTGTAAATTTCAAAATTCTATCAGAGCTAATTCATTTGGGTGTGCTAATTATAAGTCCCACCTAGGTGTGCAAATTATGTGTCCTACGTAGGTGTGCTAATTATATGTCCCACTTCGGTGTGTGTCAATTATATGTGAGAAATCTATACATTTATTCGATATGAATATTGGAATTCATTTAAACAACTTACTTGGAATTAATTTAGATAATTTAGTTGGAATTAATTTGAACAGTATTTTTGTAAATTTCAAAATTCTATCATTGCTAATTCATTTGGGTGTGCTAATTATAAGTCCCAACTAGGTGTGCTAATTATATGTCCACTTGGGAGCGCAATTATATGTCCTACCAGGGTGTGCTAATTATATGTCCCACTTGGGTGTGTGTCAATTATATGTGAGAAATCTATACATTTATTCGATATGAATGTTGGAATTAATTGAGACAACTTACTTGGTATTAATTTAGACAATTTAGGTGGAATTAATTTGAACAGTATTTTTGTAAATTTCAAAATTCTATCATTGCTAATTCATTTGGGCGTGCTAATTATTAGTCCCAACTAGGTCTGCTAATATGTCCACTTGGGTGTGCAAATTATATGTCCTACCTAGGTGTGCTAATTATATGTCCCACTTGGGTATGTGTCAACTATATGTGAGAAATCTATACATTTATTCGATATGAATGTTGGAATTAATTTAAACAACTTACTTGGAATTAATTTAGACAATTTAGTTGGAATTAATTTGAACAGTATTTTTGTAAATTTCAAAATTCTCTCATTGCTAATTCATTTGGGTGTGCTAATTATAAGTCCCAACTAGGTGTGGTAATTATATGTCCACTTGGGAGTGCAAATTATATGTCCTACCTAGGTGTGCTAATTATATGTCCCACTTGGGTGTGTGTCAATTATATGTGAGAAATCTATACATTTGTTCTATATGAATGTTGGAATTAATTTAAACAACTTACTTGGAATTAATTTACACAATTTAGCTGGAATTAATTTGAACAGTATTTTTGTAAATTTCAAAATTCTATCATTGCTTATTCATTTGGGTGTGCTAATTATAAGTCCCACCTAGGTGTGCAAATTATATGTCCTACCTAAGGGTGCTAATTATATGTCCCACTCTGGTGTGTGTCAATTATATGTGAGAAATCTGTACATTTATTTGATATGAATGTTGGAATTAATTTAAACAACTTGGAATTAATTTAGACAATTTAGTTGGAATTAATTTGAACAGTATTTTTGTAAATTTCAAAATTCTCTCATTGCTAATTCATTTGGGTGTGCTAATTATAAGTCCCAACTAGGTGTGGTAATTATATGTCCACTTGGGAGTGCAAATTATATGTCCTATCTAGGTGTGCTAATTATATGTCCCACTTGGGTGTGCGTCAATTATATGTGAGAAATCTATACATCTATTCGATATGAATGTTTGAATTAATTTAAACAACTTGGAATTAATTTAGACAATTTAGTTGGAATTAATTTGAACAGTATTTTTGTAAATTTCAAAATTCTATCATTGCTAATTCATTTGGGTGTGCTAATTATAAGTCCCAACTAGGTGTGCTAATTATATGTCCACTTGGGAGCGCAATTATATGTCCTACCAGGGTGTGCTAATTATATGTCCCACTTGGGTGTGTGTCAATTATATGTGAGAAATCTATACATTTATTCGATATGAATATTGGAATTAATTTAAACAACTTACTTGGAATTAATTTAGATAATTTAGTTGGAATTAATTTGAACAGTATTTTTGTAAATTTCAAAATTCTATCATTGCTAATTCATTTGGGTGTGCTAATTATAAGTCCCAACTAGGTGTGCTAATTATATGTCCACTTGGGAGCGCAATTATATGTCCTACCAGGGTGTGCTAATTATATGTCCCACTTGGGTGTGTGTCAATTATATGTGAGAAATCTATACATTTATTCGATATGAATATTGGAATTAATTTAAACAACTTACTTGGAATTAATTTAGATAATTTAGTTGGAATTAATTTGAACAGTATTTTTGTAAATTTCAAAATTCTATCATTGCTAATTAATTTGGGTGTGCTAATTATAAGTCCCAACTAGGTGTGCTAATTATATGTCCACTTGGGAGCGCAATTATATGTCCTACCAGGGTGTGCTAATTATATGTCCCACTTGGGTGTGTGTCAATTATATGTGAGAAATCTATACATTTATTCGATATGAATGTTGGAATTAATTGAGACAACTTACTTGGTATTAATTTAGACAATTTAGGTGGAATTAATTTGAACAGTATTTTTGTAAATTTCAAAATTCTATCATTGCTAATTCATTTGGGTGTGCTAATTATAAGTCCCAACTAGGTGTGCTAATTATATGTCCACTTGGGAGCGCAATTATATGTCCTACCTAGGTGTGCTAATTATATGTCCCACTTGGGTGTCTGTCAATTATATGTGAGAAATCTATACATTTATTCGATATGAATATTGGAATTAATTTAAACAACTTACTTGGAATTAATTTAGATAATTTAGTTGGAATTAATTTGAACAGTATTTTTGTAAATTTCAAAATTCTATCATTGCTAATTCATTTGGGTGTGCTAATAAGTCCCAACTAGGTGTGCTAATTATATGTCCACTTGGGAGCGCAATTATATGTCCTACCAGGGTGTGCTAATTATATGTCCCACTTGGGTGTGTGTCAATTATATGTGAGAAATCTATACATTTATTCGATATGAATGTTGGAATTAATTGAGAAAACTTACTTGGTATTAATTTAGACAATTTAGGTGGAATTAATTTGAACAGTATTTTTGTAAATTTCAAAATTCTATCATTGCTAATTCATTTGGGCGAGCTAATTATAAGTCCCAACTAGGTCTGCTAATATGTCCACTTGGGTGTGCAAATTATATGTCCTACCTAGGTGTGCTAATTATATGTCCCACTTGGGTATGTGTCAACTATATGTGAGAAATCTATACATTTATTCGATATGAATGTTGGAATTAATTTAAACAACTTACTTGGAATTAATTTAGACAATTTAGTTGGAATTAATTTGAACAGTATTTTTGTAAATTTCAAAATTCTATCATTGCTAAATCATATTGATGTGATAATTATAAGTCCCACCTCGGTGTGCTAATTATATGTCCACTTGGGAGTGCAAATTATATGTCCTACCTAGGTGTGCTAATTATATGTCCCACTTGGGTGTCTGTCAATTATATGTGAGAAATCTATACATTTGTTCTATATGAATGTTGGAATTAATTAAAACAACTTACTTGGAATTAATTTAGACAATTTAGTTGGAATTAATTTAACAGTATTTTTGTAAATTTCAAAATTCTATCAGAGCTAATTCATTTGGGTGTGCTAATTATAAGTCCCACCTAGGTGTGCAAATTATGTGTCCTACGTAGGTGTGCTAATTATATGTCCCACTTCGGTGTGTGTCAATTATATGTGAGAAATCTATACATTTATTCGATATGAATATTGGAATTCATTTAAACAACTTACTTGGAATTAATTTAGATAATTTAGTTGGAATTAATTTGAACAGTATTTTTGTAAATTTCAAAATTCTATCATTGCTAATTCATTTGGGTGTGCTAATTATAAGTCCCAACTAGGTGTGCTAATTATATGTCCACTTGGGAGCGCAATTATATGTCCTACCAGGGTGTGCTAATTATATGTCCCACTTGGGTGTGTGTCAATTATATGTGAGAAATCTATACATTTATTCGATATGAATGTTGGAATTAATTGAGACAACTTACTTGGTATTAATTTAGACAATTTAGGTTGAATTAATTTGAACAGTATTTTTGTAAATTTCAAAATTCTATCATTGCTAATTCATTTGGGCGTGCTAATTATTAGTCCCAACTAGGTCTGCTAATATGTCCACTTGGGTGTGCAAATTATATGTCCTACCTAGGTGTGCTAATTATATGTCCCACTTGGGTATGTGTCAACTATATGTGAGAAATCTATACATTTATTCGATATGAATGTTGGAATTAATTTAAACAACTTACTTGGAATTAATTTAGACAATTTAGTTGGAATTAATTTGAACAGTATTTTTGTAAATTTCAAAATTCTCTCATTGCTAATTCATTTGGGTGTGCTAATTATAAGTCCCAACTAGGTGTGGTAATTATATGTCCACTTGGGAGTGCAAATTATATGTCCTACCTAGGTGTGCTAATTATATGTCCCACTTGGGTGTGTGTCAATTATATGTGAGAAATCTATACATTTGTTCTATATGAATGTTGGAATTAATTTAAACAACTTACTTGGAATTAATTTACACAATTTAGCTGGAATTAATTTGAACAGTATTTTTGTAAATTTCAAAATTCTATCATTGCTTATTCATTTGGGTGTGCTAATTATAAGTCCCACCTAGGTGTGCAAATTATATGTCCTACCTAAGGGTGCTAATTATATGTCCCACTCTGGTGTGTGTCAATTATATGTGAGAAATCTGTACATTTATTTGATATGAATGTTGGAATTAATTTAAACAACTTAGTTGGAAGTAATTTAGACAATTTAGTTGGAATTATTTTGAACAGTATTTTTGTAAATTTCAAAATTCTATCATTGCTAATTCATTTGGGTGTGCTAATTATAAGTCCCACCTAGGTGTGCAAATTATGTGTCCTACGTAGGTGTGCTAATTATATGTCTCACTTCGGTGTGTGTCAATTATATGTGAGAAATCTATACATTTGTTCGATATGAGTGTTGGAATTAATTTAAACAACTTACTTGGCATTAATTTAGACAATTAAGTTGGAATTAATTTGAACAGTATTTTTGTAAATTTCAAAATTCTATCATTGCTAATTCATTTGGGTGTGCTAATTATAAGTCCCAACTAGTTGTGCTAATTATATGTCCACCTGGGTGTGCATATTATATGTTCTACTTATGTGTGCTAATTATATGTCCCACTTGGGTGTGATAATTATATGTCCCACTTGGGTGTGTGTCAATTATATGTGAGAAATCTATACATTTATTCGACATGAATATTGGAATTAATTTAAACAACTTACTTGGAATTAATTTAGATAATTTAGTTGGAATTAATTTGAACAATATTTTTATAAATTTCAAAATTCTATCATTGCTAATTCATTTGGGTGTGCTAATTTTAAGTCCCACCTAGGTGTGCAAATTATATATCCTACGTAGGTGTGCTAATTATATGTCCCACTTCGGTGTGTGTCAATTATATGTGAGAAATCTATACATTTATTCGATATGAATATTGGAATTAATTTAAACAACTTACTTGGAATTAATTTAGATAATTTCGTTGGAATTAATTTGAACAGTATTTTTGTAAATTTCAAAATTCTATCATTGCTAATTCATTTGGGTGTGCTAATTATAAGTCCCAACTATGTGTGGTAATTATATGTCCACTTGGGAGTGCAAATTATATGTCCTACCTAGGTGTGCTAATTATATGTCCCACTTGGGTGTGTGTCAATTATATGTGAGAAATCTATACATTTGTTCTATATGAATGTTGGAATTAATTTAAACAACTTACTTGGAATTAATTTACACAATTTAGCTGGAATTAATTTGAACAGTATTTTTGTAAATTTCAAAATTCTATCATTGCTAATTCATTTGGGTGGGCTAATTATAAGTCCCACCTAGGTGTGCAAATTATATGTCCTACCTAAGGGTGCTAATTATATGTCCCACTTGGGTGTGTGTCAATTATATGTGAGAAATCTGTACATTTATTTGATATGAATTTGGAATTAATTTAAACAACTTAGTTGGAAGTAATTTAGACAATTTAGTTGGAATTATTTTGAACAGTATTTTTGTAAATTTCAAAATTCTATCATTGCTAGTTCATTTGGGTGTGCTAATTATAAGTCCCAACTAGGTGTGCTAATTATATGTCCACCTGGGTGTGCAAATTATATGTTGTACTTATGTGTGCTAATTATATGTCCCACTTGGGTGTGATAATTATATGTCCCACTTGGGTGTGTGTCAATTATATGTGAGAAATCTATACATTTATTCGATATGAATATTGGAATTAATTTAAACAACTTACTTGGAATTAATTTAGATAATTTAGTTGGAATTAATTTGAACAGTATTTTTATAAATTTCAAAATTCTATCATTGCTAATTCATTTGGGTGGGCTAATTATAAGTCCCACCTAGGTGTGGTAAATATATGTCCTACCTAGGTGTGCTAATTATATGTCCCACTTGGGTGTGCGTCAATTATATGTGAGAAATCTATACATCTATTCGATATGAATGTTTGAATTAATTTAAACAACTTACTTGGAATTAATTTAGACAATTTAGTTGGAATTAATTTGAACAGTATTTTTGTAAATTTCAAAATTCTATCATTGCTAATTCATTTGGGTGTGCTAATTATAAGTCCCAACTAGGTGTGCTAATTATATGTCCACTTGAGTATGCAAATTATATGTCGTACCTAGGTGTGCTAATGATATGTCCCACTTGGATGTGATAATTATATGTCCGACTTGGGTGTGTGTCAAGTATATGTGAGAAATCTATACATTTATTCGATATGAATGTTGGAATTAATTTATAAAACTTACTTGGAATTAATTTAGACAGTTTAGTTGGAATTAATTTGAACAGTATTTTTGTAAATTTCAAAATTCTATCATTGCTAAATCATTTGGGTTTGCTAATTATAAGTCCCACCTCGGTGTGCTAATTATATGTCCACTTGGGAGTGCATATTATATGTCCTACCTAGGTGTGCTAATTATATGTCCCACTTGGGTATGTGTCAACTATATGTGAGAAATCTATACATTTATTCGATATGAATGTTGGAATTAATTTAAACAACTTACTTGGAATTAATTTAGACAATTTAGTTGGAATTAATTTGAACAGAATTTTTGTAAATTTCAAAATTCTATCATTGCTAAATCATTTGGGTGTGCTAATTATAAGTCCCAACTAGGTGTGCTAATTATATGTCCACTTGGGTGTGCAAATTATATGTCCTACGTATGTGTGCTAATTATTTGTCCCACTTGGATGTGATAATTATACGTCCAACTTGGGTGTGTGTCAAATATATGTGAGAAATCTATACATTTATTCGATATGAATGTTGGAATTAATTTAAACAACTTACTTGGCATTAATTTAGAAAATTTAGTTGGAATTAATTTGAACAGTATTTTTGTAAATTTCAAAATTCTATCATTGCTAATTCATTAGGATGTGCTAATTATAAGTCCCAACTAGGTGTGCTAAATATATGTCCACTTGGATGTTGGAATTAATTGAAACAACTTACTTGGTATTAATTTAGACAATTTAGGTGGAATTAATTTGAACAGTATTTTTGTAAATTTCAAAATTCTATCATTGCTAATTCATTTGGGTGAGCTAATTATAAGTCCCAACTAGGTCTGCTAATATGTCTACTTGGGTGTGCAAATTATATGTCCTACCTAGGTGTGATAATTATATGTCCCACTTGGGTATGTGTCAACTATATGTGAGAAATCTATACATTTATTCGATATGAATGTTGGAATTAATTTAAACAACTTACTTGGAATTAATTTAGACAATTTAGTTGGAATTAATTTGAACAGTATTTTTGTAAATTTCAAAATTTTATCATTGCTAAATCATTTGGGTGTGCTAATTATAAGTCCCACCTAGGTGTGGTAAATATATGTCCTACCTAATTCATTGCTAATTCATATGTGAGAAATCTATACATTATTCGATATGAATGTTGGAATTAATTGAAACAACTTACTTGGTATTAATTTAGACAATTTAGGTGGAATTAATTTGAACAGTATTTTTGTAAATTTCAAAATTCTATCATTGCTAATTCATTTGGGTGAGCTAATTCCCAACTAGGTCTGCTAATATGTCCACTTGGGAGCGCAATTATATGTCCTACCTCGGTGTGCTAATTATATGTCCCACTTGGGTGTGTGTCAATTATATGTGAGAAATCTATACATTTATTCGATATGAATGTTGGAATTAATTTAAACAACTTACTTGGCATTAATTTAGAAAATTTAGTTGGAATTAATTTGAACAGTATTTTTGTAAATTTCAAAATTCTATCATTGCTAATTCATTTGGGTGTGCTAATTATAAGTCCCAACTAGGTGTGCTAATTATATGTCCACTTGGGTGTGCAAATTATATGTCCTACCTATGTGTGCTAATTATATGTCCCACTTGGATGTGATAATTATATGTCCAACTTGGGTGTGTGTCAATTATATGTGAGAAATCTATACATTTCTTCGATATGAATGTTGGAATTAATTTAAACAACTTACTTGGCATTAATTTAGAAAATTTTGTTGGAATTAATTTGAACAGTATTTTTGTAAATTTCAAAATTCTATCATTGCTAATTCATTTGGATGTGCTAATTATAAGTCCCAACTAGGTGTGCTAAATATATGTCCACTTGGGTGTGCAAATTATATGTCCCACTTGGGTGTGTGTCAATTATATGTGAGAAATCTATACATTTATTCGATATGAATGTTGGAATTAATTGAAACAACTTACTTGGTATTAATTTAGACAATTTAGGTGGAATTAATTTGAACAGTATTTTTGTAAATTTCAAAATTCTATCATTGCTAATTCATTTGGGTGAGGTAATTATAAGTCCCAACTAGGTCTGCTAATATGTCCACTTGGGTGTGCAAATTATATGTCCTACCTAGGTGTGATAATTATATGTCCCACTTGGGTATGTGTCAACTATACGTGAGAAATCTATACATTTATTCGATATGAATGTTGGAATTAATTTAAACAACTTACTTGGAATTAATTTAGACAATTTAGTTGGAATTAATTTGAACAGTATTTTTGTAAATTTCAAAATTTTATCATTGCTAAATCATTTGGGTGTGCTAATTATAAGTCCCACCTAGGTGTGCAAATTATATGTCCTACCTAAGGGTGCTAATTATATGTCCCACTCTGGTGTGTGTCAATTATATGTGAGAAATCTGTACATTTATTTGATATGAATGTTGGAATTAATTTAAACAACTTAGTTGGAAGTAATTTAGACAATTTAGTTGGAATTATTTTGAACAGTATTTTTGTAAATTTCAAAATTCTATCATTGCTAATTCATTTGGGTGTGCTAATTATAAGTCCCACCTCGGTGTGCTAATTATATGTCCACTTGGGAGTGCATATTATATGTCCTACCTAGGTGTGCTAATTATATGTCCCACTTGGGTGTGTGTCAATTATATGTTAGAAATCTATACATTTGTTCTATATGAATGTTGTAATTAATTTAAACAACTTACTTGGAATTAATTTAGACAATTTAGTTGGAATTAATTTGAACAGTATTTCTGTCAATTTCAAAATTCTATCATTGCTAATTCATTTGGGTGAGCTAATTATAAGTCCCAACTAGGTCTGCTAATATGTCCACTTGGGTGTGCAAATTATATGTCCTACCTAGGTGTGATAATTATATGTCCCACTTGGGTATGTGTCAACTATATGTGAGAAATCCATACATTTATTCGATATGAATGTTAGAATTAATTTAAACAACTTACTTGGAATTAATTTAGACAATTTAGTTGGAATTAATTTGAACAGTATTTTTGTAAATTTCAAAATTCTATCATTGCTAATTCATTTGGGTGTGCTAATTATAAGTCCCAACTAGGTGTGGTAATTATATGTCCACTTGGGATTGCAAATTATATGTCCTACCTAGGTGTGCTAATTATATGTCCCACTTGCGTGTGTGTCAATTATATGTGAGAAATCTATACATTTGTTCTATATGAATGTTGGAATTAATTTAAACAACTTACTTGGAATTAATTTACACAATTTAGCTGGAATTAATTTGAACAGTATTCAAAATTCTATCATTGCTAATTCATTTGGGTGGGCTAATTATAAGTCCCACCTAGGTGTGCAAATTATATGTCCTACCTAAGGGTGCTAATTATATGTCCCACTTGGGTGTGTGTCAATTATATGTGAGAAATCTGTACATTTATTTGATATGAATTTGGAATTAATTTAAACAACTTAGTTGGAAGTAATTTAGACAATTTAATTGGAATTATTTTGAACAGTATTTTTGTAAATTTCAAAATTCTATCATTGCTAGTTCATTTGGGTGTGCTAATTATAAGTCCCAACTAGGTGTGCTAATTATATGTCCACTTGGGTATGCAAATTATATGTCCTACCTAGGTATGCAAATGATATGTCCCACTTGGGTGTGTGTCAATTATATGTGAGAAATCTATACATTTGTTCGATATGAGTGTTGGAATTAATTTAAACAACTTACTTGGAATTAATTTAGATAATTTCGTTGGAATTAATTTGAACAGTATTTTTGTAAATTTCAAAATGCTATCATTGCTAATTCATTTGGGTGTGCTAATTATAAGTCCCAACTAGTTGTGCTAATTATATGTCCACCTGGGTGTGCAAGTTATATGTTCTACTTATATGTGCTAATTATATGTCCCACTTGGGTGTGATAATTATATGTCCCACTTGGGTGTGTGTCAATTATATGTGAGAAATCTATACATTTATTCGATATGAATATTGGAATTAATTTAAACAACTTACTTGGAATTAATTTAGATAATTTAGTTGGAATTAATTTGAACAGTATTTTTATAAATTTCAAAATTCTATCATTGCTAATTCATTTGGGTGTGCTAATTATAAGTCCCACCTAGGTGTGCAAATTATATGTCCTACGTAGGTGTGCTAATTATATGTCCCACTTCGGTGTGTGTCAATTATATGTGAGAAATCTATACATTTATTCGATATGAATATTGGAATTAATTTAAACAACTCACTTGGAATTAATTTAGATAATTTCGTTGGAATTAATTTGAACAGTATTTTTGTAAATTTCAAAATTCTATCATTGCTAATTCATTTAGGTGTGCTAATTATAAGTCCCAACTAGGTGTGGTAATTATATGTCCACTTGGGAGTGCAAATTATATGTCCTACCTAGGTGTGCTAATTATATGTCCCACTTGGGTGTGTGTCAATTATATGTGAGAAATCTATACATTTGTTCTATATGAATGTTGGAATTAATTTAAACAACTTAGTTGGAAGTAATTTAGACAATTTAGTTGGAATTATTTTGAACAGTATTTTTGTAAATTTCAAAATTCTATCATTGCTAATTCATTTGGGTGTGCTAATTATAAGTCCCAACTAGGTGTGCTAATTATATGTCCACCTGGGTGTGCAAATTATATGTTCTACTTATGTGTGCTAATTATATGTCCCACTTGGGTGTGATAATTATATGTCCCACTTGGGTGTGTGTCAATTATATGTGAGAAATCTATACATTTATTCGATATGAATATTGGAATTAATTTAAACAACTCACTTGGAATTAATTTAGATAATTTCGTTGGAATTAATTTGAACAGTATTTTTGTAAATTTCAAAATTCTATCATTGCTAATTCATTTGGGTGAGCTAATTATAAGTCCCATTTGAGTGAGCTAATTATAAGTCCCAACTAGGTGTGCTAATATGTCCACTTGGGTGGGCAAATTATATGTCCTACCTAGGTGTGCTAATTATATGTCCCACTTGGGTATGTGTCAACTATATGTGAGAAATCTATACATTTATTCGATATGAATGTTGGAATTAATTTAAACAACTTACTTGGAATTAATTTAGACAATTTAGTTGGAATTAATTTGAACAGTATTTTTGAAATTTCAAAATTTTATCATTGCTAAATCATTTGGGTGTGCTAATTATAAGTCCCACCTAGGTGTGGTAAATATATGTCCTACCTAGGTGTGCTAATTATATGTCCCATTTGGGTGTGCGTCAATTATATGTGAGAAATCTATACATCTATTCGATATGAATGTTTGAATTAATTTAAACAACTTACTTGGAATTAATTTAGACAATTTAGTTGGAATTAATTTGAACAGTATTTTTGTAAATTTCAAAATTGTATCATTGCTAATTCATTTGGGTGTGCTAATTATAAGTCCCAACTAGGTGTGCTAATTATATGTCCACTTGAGTATGCAAATTATATGTCGTACCTAGGTGTGCTAATGATATGTCCCACTTGGATGTGATAATTATATGTCCGACTTGGGTGTGTGTCAAGTATATGTGAGAAATCTATACATTTATTCGATATGAATGTTGGAATTAATTTAGAAAACTTACTTGGAATTAATCTAGACAATTTAGTTGGAATTAATTTGAACAGTATTTTTGTAAATTTCAAAATTCTATCATTGCTAATTCATTTGGGTGTGCTAATTATAAGTCCCAACTAGGTGTGCTAATTATATGTCCACTTGGGTGTGCAAATTATATGTCCCACTTGGGTGTGTGTCAGTTATATGTGAGAAATCTATACATTTATTCGATATGAATGTTGGAATTAATTGAAACAACTTACTTGGTATTAATATAGACAATTTAGTTGGAATTAATTTGAACAGTATTTTTGTAAATTTCAAAATTCTATCATTGCTAATTCATTTGGGTGAGCTAATTATAAGTCCCAACTAGGTGTGTTAATATGTCCACTTGGGTGTGCAAATTATATGTCCTACCTAGGTGTGCTAATTATATGTCCCACATGGGTATGTGTCAACTATATTTGAGAAATCTATACATTTATTCGATATGAATGTTGGAATTAATTTAAACAACTTACTTGGAATTAATTTAGACAATTTAGTTGGTATTAATTTGAACAGTATTTTTGTAAATTTCAAAATTCTATCATTGCTAAATCATTTGGGTGTGCTAATTATAAGTCCCACCTCGGTGTGCTAATTATATGTCCACTTGGGAGTGCATATTATATGTCCTACCTAGGTGTGCTAATTATATGTCCCACTTGGGTGTGTGTCAATTATATGTTAGAAATCTATACATTTGTTCTATATGAATGTTGTAGTTAATTTAAACAACTTACTTGGAATTAATTTAGACAATTTAGTTGGAATTAATTTGAACAGTATTTTTGTCAATTTCAAAATTCTATCATTGCTAATTCATTTAGGTGTGCTAATTATAAGTCCCAACTAGGTGTGGTAATTATATGTCCACTTGGGAGTGCAAATTATATGTCCTACCTAGGTGTGCTAATTATATGTCCCACTTGGGTGTGTGTCAATTATATGTGAGAAATCTATACATTTATTCGATATGAATATTGGAATTAATTTAAACAACTCACTTGGAATTAATTTAGATAATTTCGTTGGAATTAATTTGAACAGTATTTTTGTAAATTTCAAAATTCTATCATTGCTAATTCATTTAGGTGTGCTAATTATAAGTCCCAACTAGGTGTGGTAATTATATGTCCACTTGGGAGTGCAAATTATATGTCCTACCTAGGTGTGCTAATTATATGTCCCACTTGGGTGTGTGTCAATTATATGTGAGAAATCTATACATTTGTTCTATATGAATGTTGGAATTAATTTAAACAACTTAGTTGGAAGTAATTTAGACAATTTAGTTGGAATTATTTTGAACAGTATTTTTGTAAATTTCAAAATTCTATCATTGCTAATTCATTTGGGTGTGCTAATTATAAGTCCCAACTAGGTGTGCTAATTATATGTCCACCTGGGTGTGCAAATTATATGTTCTACTTATGTGTGCTAATTATATGTCCCACTTGGGTGTGATAATTATATGTCCCACTTGGGTGTGTGTCAATTATATGTGAGAAATCTATACATTTATTCGATACGAATATTGTAATTAATTTAAACAACTTACTTGGAATTAATTTAGATAATTTAGTTGGAATTAATTTGAACAGTATTTTTGTAAATTTCAAAATTCTATCATTGCTAATTCATTTGGGTGAGCTAATTATAAGTCCCATTTGAGTGAGCTAATTATAAGTCCCAACTAGGTGTGCTAATATGTCCACTTGGGTGGGCAAATTATATGTCCTACCTAGGTGTGCTAATTATATGTCCCACTTGGGTATGTGTCAACTATATGTGAGAAATCTATACATTTATTCGATATGAATGTTGGAATTAATTTAAACAACTTACTTGGAATTAATTTAGACAATTTAGTTGGAATTAATTTGAACAGTATTTTTGAAATTTCAAAATTTTATCATTGCTAAATCATTTGGGTGTGCTAATTATAAGTCCCACCTAGGTGTGGTAAATATATGTCCTACCTAGGTGTGCTAATTATATGTCCCATTTGGGTGTGCGTCAATTATATGTGAGAAATCTATACATCTATTCGATATGAATGTTTGAATTAATTTAAACAACTTACTTGGAATTAATTTAGACAATTTAGTTGGAATTAATTTGAACAGTATTTTTGTAAATTTCAAAATTGTATCATTGCTAATTCATTTGGGTGTGCTAATTATAAGTCCCAACTAGGTGTGCTAATTATATGTCCACTTGAGTATGCAAATTATATGTCGTACCTAGGTGTGCTAATGATATGTCCCACTTGGATGTGATAATTATATGTGCGACTTGGGTGTGTGTCAAGTATATGTGAGAAATCTATACATTTATTCGATATGAATGTTGGAATTAATTTAGAAAACTTACTTGGAATTAATCTAGACAATTTAGTTGGAATTAATTTGAACAGTATTTTTGTAAATTTCAAAATTCTATCATTGCTAATTCATTTGGGTGTGCTAATTATAAGTCCCAACTAGGTGTGCTAATTATATGTCCACTTGGGTGTGCAAATTATATGTCCCACTTGGGTGTGTGTCAATTATATGTGAGAAATCTATACATTTATTCGATATGAATGTTGGAATTAATTGAAACAACTTACTTGGTATTAATATAGACAATTTAGTTGGAATTAATTTGAACAGTATTTTTGTAAA
The DNA here is from genome assembly GCA_920105625.2 of Clusia tigrina. Lineage (NCBI taxonomy): Eukaryota > Metazoa > Arthropoda > Insecta > Diptera > Clusiidae > Clusia > Clusia tigrina. The sequence continues at coordinate 1,842,940 of CAKKTE020000572.1, forward strand.
TTTCAAAATTCTATCATTGCTAATTCATTTGGGTGAGCTAATTATAAGTCCCAACTAGGTGTGTTAATATGTCCACTTGGGTGTGCAAATTATATGTCCTACCTAGGTGTGCTAATTATATGTCCCACTTGGGTATGTGTCAACTATATTTGAGAAATCTATACATTTATTCGATATGAATGTTGGAATTAATTTAAACAACTTACTTGGAATTAATTTAGACAATTTAGTTGGTATTAATTTGAACAGTATTTTTGTAAATTTCAAAATTCTATCATTGCTAAATCATTTGGGTGTGCTAATTATAAGTCCCACCTCGGTGTGCTAATTATATGTCCACTTGGGAGTGCATATTATATGTCCTACCTAGGTGTGCTAATTATATGTCCCACTTGGGTGTGTGTCAATTATATGTTAGAAATCTATACATTTGTTCTATATGAATGTTGTAGTTAATTTAAACAACTTACTTGGAATTAATTTAGACAATTTAGTTGGAATTAATTTGAACAGTATTTTTGTCAATTTCAAAATTCTATCATTGCTAATTCATTTGGGTGAGCTAATTATAAGTCCCAACTAGGTCTGCTAATATGTCCACTTGGGTGTGCAAATTATATGTCCTACCTAGGTGTGATAATTATATGTCCCATTTGGGTGTGCGTCAATTATATGTGAGAAATCTATACATCTATTCGATATGAATGTTTGAATTAATTTAAACAACTTACTTGGAATTAATTTAGACAATTTAGTTGGAATTAATTTGAACAGTATTTTTGTAAATTTCAAAATTGTATCATTGCTAATTCATTTGGGTGTGCTAATTATAAGTCCCAACTAGGTGTGCTAATTATATGTCCACTTGAGTATGCAAATTATATGTCGTACCTAGGTGTGCTAATGATATGTCCCACTTGGATGTGATAATTATATGTCCGACTTGGGTGTGTGTCAAGTATATGTGAGAAATCTATACATTTATTCGATATGAATGTTGGAATTAATTTAGAAAACTTACTTGGAATTAATCTAGACAATTTAGTTGGAATTAATTTGAACAGTATTTTTGTAAATTTCAAAATTCTATCATTGCTAATTCATTTGGGTGTGCTAATTATAAGTCCCAACTAGGTGTGCTAATTATATGTCCACTTGGGTGTGCAAATTATATGTCCCACTTGGGTGTGTGTCAATTATATGTGAGAAATCTATACATTTATTCGATATGAATGTTGGAATTAATTGAAACAACTTACTTGTTATTAATATAGACAATTTAGTTGGAATTAATTTGAACAGTATTTTTGTAAATTTCAAAATTCTATCATTGCTAATTCATTTGGGTGAGCTAATTATAAGTCCCAACTAGGTGTGTTAATATGTCCACTTGGGTGTGCAAATTATATGTCCTACCTAGGTGTGCTAATTATATGTCCCACTTGGGTATGTGTCAACTATATTTGAGAAATCTATACATTTATTCGATATGAATGTTGGAATTAATTTAAACAACTTACTTGGAATTAATTTAGACAATTTAGTTGGTATTAATTTGAACAGTATTTTTGTAAATTTCAAAATTCTATCATTGCTAAATCATTTGGGTGTGCTAATTATAAGTCCCACCTCGGTGTGCTAATTATATGTCCACTTGGGAGTGCATATTATATGTCCTACCTAGGTGTGCTAATTATATGTCCCACTTGGGTGTGTGTCAACTATATGTGAGAAATCCATACATTTATTCGATATGTATGTTGGAATTAATTTAAACAACTTACTTGGAATTAATTTAGACAATTTAGTTGGAATTAATTTGAACAGTATTTTTGTAAATTTCAAAATTCTATCATTGCTAAATCATTTGGGTGTGCTAATTATAAGTCCCACCTAGGTGTGGTAAATATATGTCCTACCTAGGTGTGCTAATTATATGTCCCATTTGGGAGTGCGTCAATTATATGTGAGAAATCTATACATCTATTCGATATGAATGTTTGAATTAATTTAAACAACTTACTTGGAATTAATTTAGACAATTTAGTTGGAATTAATTTGAACAGTATTTTTGTAAATTTCAAAATTCTATCATTGCTAATTCATTTGGGTGTGCAAATTATAAGTCCCAACTAGGTGTGCTAATTATATGTCCACTTGGGAGTGCAAATTATATGTCCTACCTAGGTGTGCTAATTATATGTCCCACTTGGGTGTGTGTCAATTATATGTGAGAAATCTATACATTTGTTCTATATGAATGTTGGAATTAATTTAAACAACTTACTTGGAATTAATTTACACAATTTAGTTGGAATTAATTTGAACAGTATTTTTGTAAATTTCAAAATTCTATCATTGCTAATTCATTTGGGTGTGCTAATTATAAGTCCCACCTACGTGTGCAAATTATATGTCCTACGTATGTGTGCTAATTATATGTCCCACTTCGGTGTGTGTCAATTATATGTGAGAAATCTATACATTTGTTCTATATGAATGTTGGAATTAATTGAAACAACTTACTTGGAATTAATTTACACGATTTAGCTGGAATTAATTTGAACAGTATTTTTGTAAATTTCAAAATTCTATCATTGCTAATTCATTTGGGTGTGCTAATTATAAGTCCCAACAAGGTGTGCTAATTATATGTCCACTTGGGTATGCAAATTATATGTCCTACCTAGGTGTGCAAATGACATGTCCCACTTGGGTGTGTGTCAATTATATGTGAGAAATCTATACATTTGTTCGATATGAGTGTTGGAATTAATTTAGACAACTTACTTGGCATTAATTTAGACAATTAAGTTGGAATTAATTTGAACAGTATTTTTGTAAATTTCAAAATTCTATCATTGCTAATTCATTTGGGTGTGCTAATTATAAGTCCCAACAAGGTGTGCTAATTATATGTCCACTTGGGTATGCAAATTATATGTCCTACCTAGGTGTGCAAATGACATGTCCCACTTGGGTGTGTGTCAATTATATGTGAGAAATCTATACATTTATTCGATATGAATATTGGAATTAATTTAAACACTTACTTGGAATTAATTTAGATAATTTAGTTGGAATTAATTTGAACAGTATTTTTGTAAATTTCAAAATTCTATCATTGCTAATTCATTTGGGTGCCAACTAGGTGTGCTAATTATATGTCCACTTGAGTGTGCAAATTATATGTCCCACTTGGGTGTGTGTAAATTTTATGTGAGAAATCTATACATTTATTCGATATGAATGTTGGAATTAATTGAAACAACTTACTTGGTATTAATTTAGACAATTTAGGTGGAATTAATTTGAACAGTATTTTTGTAAATTTCAAAATTCTATCATTGCTAATTCATTTGAGCTAATTATAAGTCCCAACTAGGTGTGCTAATATGTCCACTTGGGTGTGCAAATTATATGTCCTACCTAGGTGTGCTAATTATATGTCCCACTTGGGTATGTGTCAACTATATGTGAGAAATCTATACATTTATTCGATATGAATGTTGGAATTAATTTAAACAACTTACTTGGAATTAATTTAGACAATTTAGTTGGAATTAATTTGAACAGTATTTTTGTAAATTTCAAAATTCTATCATTGCTACTTCATTTGGATGTGCTAATTTTAAGTCCCACCTAGGTGTGGTAAATATATGTCCTACCTAGGTGTGCTAATTATATGTCCCACTTGGGTGTGTGTCAATTATATGTTAGAAATCTATATATCTATTCGATATAAATGTTTGAATTAATTTAAAACAACTTACTTGGAATTAATTTAGACAATTTAGTTGGAATTAATTTGAACAGTATTTTTGTAAATTTCAAAATTCTATCATTGCTAATTCATTTGGGTGTGCTAATTATAAGTCCCAACTAGGTGTGCTAATTATATGTCCACTTGGGAGTGCAAATTATATGTCCTACCTAGGTGTGCTAATTATATGTCCCACTTGGGTGTGTGTCAATTATATGTGAGAAATCTATACATTTGTTCTATATGAATGTTGGAATTAATTTAAACAACTTACTTGGAATTAATTGACACGATTTAGCTGGAATTAGTTTGAACAGTATTTTAGTAAATTTAAAAATTCTATCATTGCTAATTCATTTGGGTGTGCTAATTATAAGTCCCACCTAGGTGTGCAAATTATATGTCCTACCTAGGGGTGCTAATTATATATCCCACTTGGGTGTGTGTCAATTATATGTGAGAAATCTGTACATTTGTTCGATATGAGTGTTGGAATTAATTTAAACAACTTACTTGGCACTAATTTAGACAATTAAGTTGGAATTAACTTGAACAGTATTTTTGTACATTTCAAAATTCTATCATTGCTAATTCATTTGGGTGTGCTAATTATAAGTCCCAACTAGGTGTGCTAATTCTAAGTCCAACCTAGGTGTGCAAATTATATGTCCTACCTAGGGGTGCTAATTATATGTCCCACTTGGGTGTGTGTCAATTATATGTGAGAAATCTGTACATTTATTTGATATGAATGTTGGAATTAATTTAAACAACTTAGTTGGAAGTAATTTAGACAATTTAGTTGGAATTATTTTGAACAGTATTTTTGTAAATTTCAAAATTCTATCATTGCTAATTCATTTGGGTGTGCTAATTATAAGTCCCAACTAGGTGTGCTAATTATATGTCCACTTGGGAGTGCAAATTATATGTCCTACCTAGGTGTGCTAATTATATGTCCCACTTGGGTGTGTGTCAATTATATGTGAGAAATCTATACATTTGTTCTATATGAATGTCGGAATTAATTTAAACAACTTACTTGGAATTAATTTACACGATTTAGCTGGAATTAATTTGAACAGTATTTTTGTAAATTTCAAAATTCTATCATTGCTAATTCATTTGGGTGTGCTAATTATAAGTCCCACCTAGGTGTGCAAATTATATGTCCTACCTAGGGGTGCTAATTATATGTCCCACTTGGGTGTGTGTCAATTATATGTGAGAAATCTGTACATTTATTTGATATGAATGTTGGAATTAATTTAAACAACTTAGTTGGAAGTAATTTAGACAATTTAGTTGGAATTATTTTGAACAGTATTTTTGTAAATTTCAAAATTCTATCATTGCTAATTCATTTGGGTGTGCTAATTATAAGTCCCAACTAGGTGTGCTAATTATATGTCCACTTGGGTATGCAAATTATATGTCTTACCTAGGTGTGCAAATGATATGTCCCACTTGGGTGTGTCAATTATATGTGAGAAATCTATACATTTGTTCGATATGAGTGTTGGAATTAATTTAAACAACTTACTTGGCATTAATTTAGACAATTAAGTTGGAATTAATTTGAACAGTCTTTTTGTAAATTTCAAAATTCTATCATTGCTAATTCATTTGGGAGTGCTAATTATAAGTCCCAACTAGTTGTGCTAATTATATGTCCACCTGGCTGTGCAAATTATATGTTCTACTTATGTGTGCTAATTATATGTCCCACTTGGGTGTTATAAATATATGTCCCACTTGGGTGTGTGTCAATTATATGTGAGAAATCTATACATTTATTCGATATGAATATTGGAATTAATTTAAACAACTTACTTGGAATTAATTTAGATAATTTAGTTGGAATTAATTTGAGCACTATTTTTGTAAATTTCAAAATTCTATCATTGCTAATTCATTTGGGTGTGCTAATTAAAAGTCCCAATTAGGTGTGCTAATTATATGTCCACTTGGGTGTGCAAATTATATGTCCCACTTGGGTGTGTGTCAATTATATGTGAGAAATCTATACATTTGTTCTATATGAATGTTGGAATTAATTTAAACAACTTACTTGGAATTAATTTACACGATTTAGCTGGAATTAATTTGAACAGTATTTTTGTAAATTTCAAAATTCTATCATTGCTAATTCAATTGGGTGTGCTAATTATAAGTCCCACCTAGGTGTGCAAATTATATGTCCTACCTAGGGGTGCTAATTATATGTCCCACTTGGGTGTGTGTCAATTATATGTGAGAAATCTGTACATTTATTCGATATGAATGTTGGAATTAATTGAAACAACTTACTTGGCATTAATTTAGACAATTTAGGTGGAATTAATTTGAACAGTATTTTTGTAAATTTCAAAATTCTATCATTGCTAATTCATTTGGGTGAGCTAATTATAAGTCCCATTTGGGTGAGCTAATTATAAGTCCCAACTAGGTGTGCTAATATGTCCACTTGGGTGTGCAAATTATATGTCCTACTTAGGTGTGCTAATTATATGTCCCACTTGGGTATGTGTCAACTATATGTGAGAAATCTATACATTTATTCGATATGAATGTTGGAATTAATTTAAACAACTTACTTGGAATTAATTTAGACAATTTAGTTGGAATTAATTTGAACAGTATTTTTGTAAATTTGAAAATTCTATCATTGCTAAATAATTTGGGTGTGCTAATTCTAAGTCCAACCTAGGTGTGCAAATTATATGTCCTACCTAGGGGTGCTAATTATATGTCCCACTTGGGTGTGTGTCAATTATATGTGAGAAATCTGTACATTTATTTGATATGAATGTTGGAATTAATTTAAACAACTTAGTTGGAAGTAATTTAGACAATTTAGTTGGAATTATTTTGAACAGTATTTTTGTAAATTTCAAAATTCTATCATTGCTAATTCATTTGGGTGTGCTAATTATAAGTCCCAACTAGGTGTGCTAATTATATGTCCACTTGGGAGTGCAAATTATATGTCCTACCTAGGTGTGCTAATTATATGTCCCACTTGGGTGTGTGTCAATTATATGTGAGAAATCTATACATTTGTTCTATATGAATGTTGGAATTAATTTAAACAACTTACTTGGAATTAATTTACACGATTTAGCTGTAATTAATTTGAACAGTATTTTTGTAAATTTCAAAATTCTATCATTGCTAATTCATTTGGGTGTGCTAATTATAAGTCCCACCTAGGTGTGCAAATTATATGTCCTACCTAGGGGTGCTAATTATATGTCCCACTTGGGTGTGTGTCAATTATATGTGAGAAATCTGTACATTTATTTGATATGAATGTTGGAATTAATTTAAACAACTTAGTTGGAAGTAATTTAGACAATTTAGTTGGAATTATTTTGAACAGTATTTTTGTAAATTTCAAAATTCTATCATTGCTAATTCATTTGGGTGTGCTAATTATAAGTCCCAACTAGGTGTGCTAATTATATGTCCACTTGGGTATGCAAATTATATGTCTTACCTAGGTGTGCAAATGATATGTCCCACTTGGGTGTGTCAATTATATGTGAGAAATCTATACATTTGTTCGATATGAGTGTTGGAATTAATTTAAACAACTTACTTGGCATTAATTTAGACAATTAAGTTGGAATTAATTTGAACAGTCTTTTTGTAAATTTCAAAATTCTATCATTGCTAATTCATTTGGGAGTGCTAATTATAAGTCCCAACTAGTTGTGCTAATTATATGTCCACCTGGCTGTGCAAATTATATGTTCTACTTATGTGTGCTAATTATATGTCCCACTTGGGTGTTATAAATATATGTCCCACTTGGGTGTGTGTCAATTATATGTGAGAAATCTATACATTTATTCGATATGAATACTGGAATTAATTTAAACAACTTACTTGGAATTAATTTAGATAATTTAGTTGGAATTAATTTGAGCAGTATTTTTGTAAATTTCAAAATTCTATCATTGCTAATTCATTTGGGTGTGCTAATTAAAAGTCCCAACTAGGTGTGCTAATTATATGTCCACTTGGGTGTGCAAATTATATGTCCCACTTGGGTGTGTGTCAATTATATGTGAGAAATCTATACATTTATTCGATATGAATGTTGGAATTAATTGAAACAACTTACTTGGCATTAATTTAGACAATTTAGGTGGAATTAATTTGAACAGTATTTTTGTAATATTCAAAATTCTATCATTGCTAATTCATTTGGGTGAGCTAATTATAAGTCCCATTTGGGTGAGCTAATTATAAGTCCCAACTAGGTGTGCTAATATGTCCACTTGGGTGTGCAAATTATATGTCCTACTTAGGTGTGCTAATTATATGTCCCACTTGGGTATGTGTCAACTATATGTGAGAAATCTATACATTTATTCGATATGAATGTTGGAATTAATTTAAACAACTTACTTGGAATTAATTTAGACAATTTAGTTGGAATTAATTTGAACAGTATTTTTGTAAATTTCAAAATTCTATCATTGCTAAATCATTTGGGTGTGCTAATTATAAGTCCCGCCTAGGTGTGGTAAATATATGTCCTACCTAGGTGTGCTAATTATATGTCCCACTTGGGTGTGCGTCAATTATATGTGAGAAATCTATACATCTATTCGAAAGGAATGTTTGAATTAATTTAAACAACTTACTTGGAATTAATTTAGACAATTTAGTTGGAATTAATTTGAACAGTATTTTTGTAAATTTCAAAATTCTATCATTGCTAATTTATTTGGGTGTGCTAATTATAAGTCCCAACTAGGTGTGCTAATTATATGTCCACTTGGGAGTGCAAATTATATGTCCTACCTAGGTGTGCTAATTATATGTCCCACTTGGGTGTGTGTCAATTATATGTGAGAAATCTATACATTTGTTCTATATGAATGTTGGAATTAATTTAAACAACTTACTTGGAATTAATTTACACAATTTAGTTGGAATTAATTTGAACAGTATTTTTGTAAATTTCAAAATTCTATCATTGCTAATTCATTTGGGTGTGCTAATTATAAGTCCCACCTAGGTGTGCAAATTATATGTCCTACCTAAGGGTGCTAATTATATGTCCCACTTGGGTGTGTGTCAATTATATGTGAGAAATCTGTACATTTATTTGATATGAATGTTGGAATTAATTTAAACAACTTAGTTGGAAGTAATTTAGACTATTTAGTTGGAATTATTTTGAACAGTATTTTTGTAAATTTCAAAATTCTATCATTGCTAATTTATTTGGGTGTGCTAATCATAAGTCCCAACTAGGTGTGCTAATTATATGTCCACTTGGGTATGCAAATTATATGTCCTACCTAGGTGTGCAAATGATATGTCCCACTTGGGTGTGTCAATTATATGTGAGAAATCTATACATTTGTTCGATATGAGTGTTGGAATTAATTTAAACAACTTACTTGGCATTAATTTAGACAATTAAGTTGGAATTAATTTGAACAGTATTTTTGTAAATTTCAAAATTCTATCATTGCTAATTCATTTGGGAGTGCTAATTATAAGTCCCAACTAGTTGTGCTAATTATATGTCCACCTGGCTGTGCAAATTATATGTTCTACTTATGTGTGCTAATTATATGTCCCACTTGGGTGTGATAAATATATGTCCCACTTGGGTGTGTGTCAATTATATGTGAGAAATCTATACATTTATTCGATATGAATATTGGAATTAATTTAAACAACTTACTTGGAATTAATTTAGATAATTTAGTTGGAATTAATTTGAGCAGTATTTTTGTAAATTTCAAAATTCTATCATTGCTAATTCATTTGGGTGTGCTAATTATAAGTCCCACCTAGGTGTGCAAATTATATGTCCTACGAAGGGGTGTGCTAATTATATGTCCCACTTCGGTGTGTGTCAATTATATGTGAGAAATCTATACATTTATTCGATATGAATATTGGAATTAATTGAAACAACTTACTTGGAATTAATTTAGATAATTTAGTTGGAATTAATTTGAACAGTATTTTTGTAAATTTCAAAATTCTATCATTGCTAATTCATTTGGGTGTGCTAATTAAAAGTCCCAACTAGGTGTGCTAATTATATGTCCACCTGGCTGTGCAAATTATATGTTCTACTTATGTGTGCTAATTATATGTCCCACTTGGGTGTGCAAATTATATGTCCCACTTGGGTGTGTGTCAATTATATGTGAGAAATCTATACATTTATTCGATATGAATATTGGAATTAATTGAAACAACTTACTTGGAATTAATTTAGATAATTTAGTTGGAATTAATTTGAACAGTATTTTTGTAAATTTCAAAATTCTATCATTGCTAAATCATTTGGGTGTGCTAATTATAAGTCCCGCCTAGGTGTGGTAAATATATGTCCTACCTAGGTGTGCTAATTATATGTCCCACTTGGGTGTGCGTCAATTATATGTGAGAAATCTATACATCTATTCGAAAGGAATGTTTGAATTAATTTAAACAACTTACTTGGAATTAATTTAGACAATTTAGTTGGAATTAATTTGAACAGTATTTTTGTAAATTTCAAAATTCTATCATTGCTAATTCATTTGGGTGTGCTAATTATAAGTCCCAACTAGGTGTGCTAATTATATGTCCACTTGGGAGTGCAAATTATATGTCCTACCTAGGTGTGCTAATTATATGTCCCACTTGGGTGTGTGTCAATTATATGTGAGAAATCTATACATTTGTTCTATATGAATGTTGGAATTAATTTAAACAACTTACTTGGAATTAATTTACACAATTTAGTTGGAATTAATTTGAACAGTATTTTTGTAAATTTCAAAATTCTATCATTGCTAATTCATTTGGGTGTGCTAATTATAAGTCCCACCTAGGTGTGCAAATTATATGTCCTACCTAAGGGTGCTAATTATATGTCCCACTTGGGTGTGTGTCAATTATATGTGAGAAATCTGTACATTTATTTGATATGAATGTTGGAATTAATTTAAACAACTTAGTTGGAAGTAATTTAGACTATTTAGTTGGAATTATTTTGAACAGTATTTTTGTAAATTTCAAAATTCTATCATTGCTAATTTATTTGGGTGTGCTAATTATAAGTCCCAACTAGGTGTGCTAATTATATGTCCACTTGGGTATGCAAATTATATGTCCTACCTAGGTGTGCAAATGATATGTCCCACTTGGGTGTGTCAATTATATGTGAGAAATCTATACATTTGTTCGATATGAGTGTTGGAATTAATTTAAACAACTTACTTGGCATTAATTTAGACAATTAAGTTGGAATTAATTTGAACAGTATTTTTGTAAATTTCAAAATTCTATCATTGCTAATTCATTTGGGAGTGCTAATTATAAGTCCCAACTAGTTGTGCTAATTATATGTCCACCTGGCTGTGCAAATTATATGTTCTACTTATGTGTGCTAATTATATGTCCCACTTGGGTGTGATAAATATATGTCCCACTTGGGTGTGTGTCAATTATATGTGAGAAATCTATACATTTATTCGATATGAATATTAGAATTAATTTAAACAACTTACTTGGAATTAATTTAGATAATTTAGTTGGAATTAATTTGAGCAGTATTTTTGTAAATTTCAAAATTCTATCATTGCTAATTCATTTGGGTGTGTTAATTATAAGTCCCACCTAGGTGTGCAAATTATATGTCCTACGAAGGGGTGTGCTAATTATATGTCCCACTTCGGTGTGTGTCAATTATATGTGAGAAATCTATACATTTATTCGATATGTATATTGGAATTAATTGAAACAACTTACTTGGAATTAATTTAGATAATTTAGTTGGAATTAATTTGAACAGTATTTTTGTAAATTTCAAAATTCTATCATTGCTAATTCATTTGGGTGTGCTAATTAAAAGTCCCAACTAGGTGTGCTAATTATATGTCCACCTGGCTGTGCAAATTATATGTTCTACTTATGTGTGCTAATTATATGTCCCACTTGGGTGTGCAAATTATATGTCCCACTTGGGTGTGTGTCAATTATATGTGAGAAATCTATACATTTATTCGATATGAATGTTGGAATTAATTGAAACAACTTACTTGGCATTAATTTAGACAATTTAGGTGGAATTAATTTGAACAGTATTTTTGTAAATTTCAAAATTCTATCATTGCTAATTCATTTGGGTGAGCTAATTATAAGTCCCATTTGGGTGAGCTAATTATAAGTCCCAACTAGGTGAGCTAATTATATGTCCACTTGGGTGTGCAAATTATATGTCGTACCTAGGTGTGCTAATTATATGTCCCACATGGGTGTGTGTCAACTATATGTGAGAAATCTATACATTTATTCGATATGAATGTTGGAATTAATTTAAACAACTTACTTGGAATTAATTTAGACAATTTAGTTGGAATTAATTTGAACAGTATTTTTGTAAATTTGAAAATTCTATCATTGCTAAATAATTTGGGTGTGCTAATTCTAAGTCCAACCTAGGTGTGCAAATTATATGTCCTACCTAGGGGTGCTAATTATATGTCCCACTTGGGTGTGTGTCAATTATATGTGAGAAATCTGTACATTTATTTGATATGAATGTTGGAATTAATTTAAACAACTTAGTTGGAAGTAATTTAGACAATTTAGTTGGAATTATTTTGAACAGTATTTTTGTAAATTTCAAAATTCTATCATTGCTAATTCATTTGGGTGTGCTAATTATAAGTCCCAACTAGGTGTGCTAATTATATGTCCACTTGGGAGTGCAAATTATATGTCCTACCTAGGTGTGCTAATTATATGTCCCACTTGGGTGTGTGTCAATTATATGTGAGAAATCTATACATTTGTTCTATATGAATGTTGGAATTAATTTAAACAACTTACTTGGAATTAATTTACACGATTTAGCTGGAATTAATTTGAACAGTATTTTTGTAAATTTCAAAATTCTATCATTGCTAATTCATTTGGGTGTGCTAATTATAAGTTCCAACTAGGTGTGCTAATTATATGTCCACTTGGGTGTGCAAATTATATGTCCCACTTGGGTGTGTGTCAATTATATGTGAGAAATCTATACATTTATTCGATATGAATGTTGGAATTAATTGAAACAACTTACTTGGCTTTAATTTAGACAATTTAGGTGGAATTAATTTGAACAGTATTTTTGTAAATTTCAAAATTCTATCATTGCTAATTCATTTGAGCTAATTATAAGTCCCAACTAGGTGTGCTAATATGTCCACTTGGGTGTGCAAATTATATGTCCTACCTAGGTGTGCTAATTATATGTCCCACTTGGGTATGTGTCAACTATATGTGAGAAATCTATACATTTATTCGATATGAATGTTGGAATTAATTTAAACAACTTACTTGGAATTAATTTAGACAATTTAGTTGGAATTAATTTGAACAGTATTTTTGTAAATTTCAAAATTCTATCATTGCTAATTCATTTGGATGTGCTAATTATAAGTCCCACCTAGGTGTGGTAAATATATGTCCTACCTAGGTGTGCTAATTATATGTCCCACTTGGGTGTGTGTCAATTATATGTGAGAAATCTATATATCTATTCGATATAAATGTTTGAATTAATTTAAACAACTTACTTGGAATTAATTTAGACAATTTAGTTGGAATTAATTTGAACAGTATTTTTGTAAATTTCAAAATTCTATCATTGCTAATTCATTTGGGTGTGCTAATTATAAGTCCCAACTAGGTGTGCTAATTATATGTCCACTTGGGAGTGCAAATTATATGTCCTACCTAGGTGTGCAAATGATATGTCCCACTTGGGTGTGACAATTATATGTGAGAAATCTATACATTTGTTCGATATGAGTGTTGGAATTAATTTAAACAACTTACTTGGCATTAATTTAGACAATTAAGTTGGAATTAATTTGAACAGTATTTTTGTAAATTTCAAAATTTTATCATTGCTAATTCATTTGGGAGTGCTAATTATAAGTCCCAACTAGTTGTGCTAATTATATGTCCACCTGGCTGTGCAAATTATATGTTCTACTTATGTGTGCTAATTATATGTCCCACTTGGGTGTGATAAATATATGTCCCACTTGGGTGTGTGTCAATTATATGTGAGAAATCTATAAATTTATTCGATATGAATATTGGAATTAATTTAAACAACTTACTTGGAATTAATTTAGATAATTTAGTTGGAATTAATTTGAGCAGTATTTTTGTAAATTTCAAAATTCTATCATTGCTAATTCATTTGGGTGTGCTAATTATAAGTCCCACCTAGGTGTGCAAATTATATGTCCTACGTAGGTGTGCTAATTATATGTCCCACTTCGGTGTGTGTCAATTATATGTGAGAAATCTATACATTTATTCGATATGAATATTGGAATTAATTTAAACAACTTACTTGGAATTAATTTAGATAATTTAGTTGGAATTAATTTGAACAGTATTTTTGTAAATTTCAAAATTCTATCATTGCTAATTCATTTGGGTGTGCTAATTAAAAGTCCCAACTAGGTGTGCTAATTATATGTCCACTTGGGTGTGCAAATTATATGTCCCACTTGGGCGTGTGTCAATTATATGTGAGAAATCTATACATTTATTCGATATGAATGTTGGAATTAATTGAAACAACTTACTTGGCATTAATTTAGACAATTTAGGTGGAATTAATTTGAACAGTATTTTTGTAATATTCAAAATTCTATCATTGCTAATTCATTTGGGTGAGCTAATTATAAGTCCCATTTGGGTGAGCTAATTATAAGTCTCAACTAGGTGTGCTAATATGTCCACTTGGGTGTGCAAATTATATGTCCTACTTAGGTGTGCTAATTATATGTCCCACTTGGGTATGTGTCAACTATATGTGAGAAATCTATACATTTATTCGATATGAATGTTGGAATTAGTTTAAACAACTTACTTGGAATTAATTTAGACAATTTAGTTGGAATTAATTTGAACAGTATTTTTGTAAATTTCAAAATTCTATCATTGCTAAATCATTTGGGTGTGCTAATTATAAGTCCCGCCTAGGTGTGGTAAATATATGTCCTACCTAGGTGTGCTAATTATATGTCCCACTTGGGTGTGTGTCAATTATATGTGAGAAATCTATACATTTGTTCTATATGAATGTTGGAATTAATTTAAACAACTTACTTGGAATTAATTTACACAATTTAGTTGGAATTAATTTGAACAGTATTTTTGTAAATTTCAAAATTCTATCATTGCTAATTCATTTGGGTGTGCTAATTATAAGTCCCACCTAGGTGTGCAAATTATATGTCCTACCTAAGGGTGCTAATTATATGTCCCACTTGGGTGTGTGTCAATTATATGTGAGAAATCTGTACATTTATTTGATATGAATGTTGGAATTAATTTAAACAACTTAGTTGGAAGTAATTTAGACTATTTAGTTGGAATTATTTTGAACAGTATTTTTGTAAATTTCAAAATTCTATCATTGCTAATTTATTTGGGTGTGCTAATTATAAGTCCCAACTAGGTGTGGTAATTATATGTCCACTTGGGTATGCAAATTATATGTCCTACCTAGGTGTGCAAATGATATGTCCAACTTGGGTGTGTGTCAATTATATGTGAGAAATCTATACATTTGTTCGAAAGAGCGTTGGAATTAATTTAAACAACTTACTTGGCATTAATTGAGACAATTAAGTTGGAATTAATTTGAACAGTATTTTTGTAAATTTCAAAATTCTATCATTGCTAATTCATTTGGGTGTGCTAATTATAAGTCCCAACTAGTTGTGCTAATTATATGTCCACCTGGGTGTGCAAATTATATGTTCTACTTATGTGTGCTAATTATATGTCCCACTTGGGTGTGATAATTATATGTCCCACTTGGGTGTGTGTCAATTATATGTGAGAAATCTATACATTTATTCGATATGAATATTGGAATTAATTTAAACAACTTACTTGGAATTAATTTAGATAATTTAGTTGGAATTAATTTGAACAGTATTTTTGTAAATTTCAAAATTCTATCATTGCTAATTCATTTGGGTGTGCTAATTATAAGTCCCAACTAGGTGTGCTAATTATATGTCCACTTGGGTGTGCAAATTATATGTCCCACTTGGGTGTGTGTCAATTATATGTGAGAAATCTATACATTTATTCGATATGAATGTTGGAATTAATTGAAACAACTTACTTGGTATTAATTTAGACAATTTAGGTGGAATTAATTTGAACAGTATTTTTGTAAATTTCAAAATTCTATCATTGCTAATTCATTTTGGTGAGCTAATTATAAGTCCCAACTAGGTGTGCTAATATGTCCACTTGGGTGTGCAAATGATATGTCCTAACTAGGATGATATGTCCTACTTGGGTATGTGTCAACTATATGTGAGAAATCTATATATTTATTCGATATGAATGTTGGAATTAATTTAAACAACTTACTTGGAATTAATTTAGACAATTTAGTAGGAATTAATTTAAACAGTATTTTTGTAAATTTCAAAATTCTATCATTGCTAAATCATTTGGGTGTGCTAATTATAAGTCCTACCTAGGTGTGCTAAATATATGTCCCACTTGAGTGTGTGTCAATTATATGTGAGAAATCTATACATTTAATCGATATGAATGTTGGAAATAATTTAAACAACTTACTTTGAATTAATTTAGACAATTTAGTTGGAATTTATTTGAACAGTATTTTTGTAAATTTCAAAATCCTATCATTGCTAATTCATTTGAGTGTGCTAATTATAAGTCCCAACTAGGTGTGCTAATTATATGTCCACTTGGGTGTGCAAATTATATGTCCTACCTATGTGTGCTAATTATATGTCCCACTTGGATGTGATAATTATATGTCCGACTGGGGTGTGTGTCAATTATATGTGAGAAATCTATACATTTATTCGATATGAATGTTGGAATTAATTTAGAAAACTTTCTTTTAATTAATTTAGACAATTTAGTTGGAATTAATTTGAACATTATTTTTGTAAATTTCAAAATTCTATCATTGCCAATTCATTTGGGTGTGCTAATTATAAGTCCCAACTAGGTGTGCTAATTATATGTCCACTTGGGTGTGCAAATTATATGTCCCACTTGGGTGTTTGTCAATTCTATGTGAGAAATCTATACATTTATTCGATATGAATGTTGGAATTAATTGAAACAACTTACTTGGTATTAATTTAGACAATTTAGGTGGAATTAATTTGGACAGAATTTAGTTGGAATTAATTAGAACAGTATTTTTGTAAATATCAAAATTCTATCATTGCTAAATCATTTGGGTGTGCTAATTATAAGGCCCACCTAGGTGTGCTAATTATATGTCCTACTTAGGTGTGCTAATTATATGTCCCACTTGGGTGGGTGTCAATTATATGTGAGAAATCTATACATCTATTCGATATGAATGTTTGAATTAATTTAAACAACTTACTTGGAATTAATTTAGACAATTTAGTTGGAATTAATTTGAACAGTATTTTTGTAAATTTCAAAATTCTATCATTGCTAATTCATTTGGGTGTGCTAATTATAAGTCCCAACTAGGTGTGCTAATTATATGTCCATTGGGAGTGCAAATTATATGTCCTACCTAGGTGTGCTAATTATATGTCCCACTTGGGTGTGTGTCAATTATATGTGAGAAATCTATACATTTGTTCTATATGAATGTTGGAATTAATTTAAACAACTTAGTTGGAAGTAATTTAGACAATTTAGTTGGAATTATTTTGAACAGTATTTTTGTAAATTTCAAAATTCTATCATTGCTAATTCATTTGGGTGTGCTAATTATAAGTCCCAACTAGTTGTGCTAATTATATGTCCACCTGGCTGTGCAAATTATATGTTCTACTTATGGGTGCTAATTATATGTCCCACTTGGGTGTGATAAATATATGTCCTTCTTGGGTGTGTGTCAATTATATGTGAGAAATCTATACATTTATTCGATATGAATATTGGAATTAATTTAAACAACTTACTTGGAATTAATTTAGATAATTTAGTTGGAATTAATTTGAACAGTATTTTTGTAAATTTCAAAATTCTATCATTGCTAATTCATTTGGGTGTGCTAATTATAAGTCCCACCTAGGTGTGCAAATTATATGTCCTACGTAGGTGTGCTAATTATATGTCCCACTTCGGTGTGTGTCAATTATATGTGAGAAATCTATACATTTATTCGATATGAATATTGGAATTAATTTAAACAACTTACTTGGAATTAATTTAGATAATTTAGTTGGAATTAATTTGAACAGTATTTTTGTAAATTTCAAAATTCTATCATTGCTAATTCATTTGGGTGTGCTAATTATAAGTCCCAACTAGGTGTGCTAATTATATGTCCACTTGGGTGTGCAAATTATATGTCCCACTTGGGTGTGTGTCAATTATATTTGAGAAATCTATACATTTATTCGATATGAATGTTGGAATTAATTGAAAAAACTTACTTGGTATTAATTTAGACAATTTAGGTGGAATTAATTTGAACAGTATTTTTGTAAATTTCAAAATTCTATCATTGCTAACTCATTTTGGTGAGCTAATTATAAGTCCCACCTAGGTGTGCAAATTATATGTCCTACCTAGGTGTGCTAATGATATGTCCCACTTGGGTGTGTGTCAATTATATGTGAGAAATCTATACATTTGTTCGATATGAGTGTTGGAATTAATTTAAACAACTTACTTGGAATTAATTTAGACAATTTAGTAGGAATTAATTTAAACAGTATTTTTGTAAATTTCAAAATTCTATCATTGCTAAATCATTTGGGTGTGCTAATTATAAGTCCTACCTAGGTGTGCTAATTATATGTCCCACTTGGGTGTGTGTCAATTATATGTGAGAAATCTATACATTTAATCGATATGAATGTTGGAAATAATTTAAACAACTTACTTTGAATTAATTTAGACAATTTAGTTCGAATTTATTTGAACAGTATTTTTGTAAATTTCAAAATCATATCATTGCTAATTCATTTGAGTGTGCTAATTATAAGTCCCAACTAGGTGTGCTAATTATATGTCCACTTGGGTGTGCAAATTATATGTCCTACCTATGTGTGCTAATTATATGTCCCACTTGGATGTGATAATTATATGTCCGACTTGGGTGTGTGTCAATTATATGTGAGAAATCTATACATTTATTCGATATGAATGTTGGAATTAATTTAGAAAACTTTCTTTTAATTAATTTAGACAATTTAGTTGGAATTAATTTGAACATTATTTTTGTAAATTTCAAAATTCTATCATTGCCAATTCATTTGGGTGTGCTAATTATAAGTCCCAACTAGGTGTGCTAATTATATGTCCACTTGGGTGTGCAAATTATATGTCCCACTTGGGTGTTTGTCAATTATATGTGAGAAATCTATACATTTATTCGATATGAATGTTGGAATTAATTGAAACAACTTACTTGGTATTAATTTAGACAATTTAGGTGGAATTAATTTGGACAGTATTTTTGTAAATTTCAAAATTCTATCATTGCTAATTCATTTGGGTGAGCTAATTATAAGTCCCAACTAGGTCTGCTAAAATGTCCACTGGGGTGTGCAAATTATATGTCCTACCTAGGTGTGCTAATTATATGTCCCACTTGGGTATGTGTCAACTATATGTGAGAAATCTATACATTTATTCGCTATGAATGTTGGAATTAATTTAAACAACTTACTTGGAATTAATTTAGACAATTTAGTTGAAATTAATTAGAACAGTATTTTTGTAAATATCAAAATTCTATCATTGCTAAATCATTTGGGTGTGCTGATTATAAGGCCCACCTAGGTGTGCTAATTATATGTCCTACTTAGGTGTGCTAATTATATGTCCCACTTGGGTGGGTGTCAATTATATGTGAGAAATCTATACATCTATTCGATATGAATGTTTGAATTAATTTAAACAACTTACTTGGAATTAATTTAGACAATTTAGTTGGAATTAATTTGAACAGTATTTTTGTAAATTTCAAAATTCTATCATTGCTAATTCATTTGGTTGTGCTAATTATAAGTCCCAACTAGGTGTGCTAATTATATGTCCATTGGGAGTGCAAATTATATGTCCTACCTAGGTGTGCTAATTATATGTCCCACTTGGGTGTGTGTCAATTATATGTGAGAAATCTATACATTTGTTCTATATGAATGTTGGAATTAATTTAAACAACTTACTTGGAATTAATTTACACAATTTAGTTGGAATTAATTTGAACAGTATTTTTGTAAATTTCAAAATTCTAGCATTGCTAATTCATTTGGGTGTGCTAATTATAAGTCCCACCTAGGTGTGCAAATTATATGTGTGCTAATTATATGTCCCACTTGGGTGTGTGTCAATTATATGTGAGAAATCTGTACATTTATTTGATATGAATGTTGGAATTAATTTAAACAACTTAGTTGGAAGTAATTTAGACAATTTAGTTGGAATTATTTTGACCAGTATTTTTGTAAATTTCAAAATTCTATCATTGCTAATTCATTTGGGTGTGCTAATTATAAGTCCCAACTAGTTGTGCTAATTATATGTCCACCTGGCTGTGCAAATTATATGTTCTACTTATGGGTGCTAATTATATGTCCCACTTGGGTGTGATAAATATATGTCCTTCTTGGGTGTGTGTCAATTATATGTGAGAAATCTATACATTTATTCGATATGAATATTGGAATTAATTTAAACAACTTACTTGGAATTAATTTAGATAATTTAGTTGGAATTAATTTGAACAGTATTTTTGTAAATTTCAAAATTCTATCATTGCTAATTCATTTGGGTGTGCTAATTATAAGTCCCACCTAGGTGTGCAAATTATATGTCCTACGTAGGTGTGCTAATTATATGTCCCACTTCGGTGTGTGTCAATTATATGTGAGAAATCTATACATTTATTCGATATGAATATTGGAATTAATTTAAACAACTTACTTGGAATTAATTTAGATAATTTAGTTGGAATTAATTTGAACAGTATTTTTGTAAATTTCAAAATTCTATCATTGCTAATTCATTTGGGTGTGCTAATTATAAGTCCCAACTAGGTGTGCTAATTATATGTCCACTTGGGTGTGCAAATTATATGTCCCACTTGGGTGTGTGTCAATTATATGTGAGAAATCTATACATTTATTCGATATGAATGTTGGAATTAATTAAAGCAACTTACTTGGTATTAATTTAGACAATTTAGGTGGAATTAATTTGAACAGTATTTTTGTAAATTTCAAAATTCTATCATTGCTAATTCATTTGGGTGTGCTAATTATAAGTCCCAACTAGTTGTGATAATTATATGTCCACCTGGGTGTGCAAATTATATGTTCTACTTATGTGTGCTAATTATATGTCCCACTTGGGTGTGATAATTATATGTCCCACTTGGGTGTGTGTCAATTATATGTGAGAAATCTATACATTTATTCGATATGAATATTGGAATTAATTTAAACAACTTACTTGGAATTAATTTAGATAATTTAGTTGGAATTAATTTGAACAGAATTTTTCTAAATTTCAAAATTCTGTCATTGCTAATTCATTTGGGTGTGCTAATTATAAGTCCCACCTAGGTGTGCAAATTATATGTCCTACGTAGGTGTACTAATTATATGTCCCACTTCGGTGTGTGTCAATTATATGTGAGAAATCTATACATTTATTCGATATGAATATTGGAATTAATTTAAACAACTTACTTGGAATTAATTTAGATAATTTAGTTGGAATTAATTTGAATAGTATTTTTGTAAATTTCAAAAATCTATCATTGCTAATTCATTTGGGTGTGCTAATTATAAGTCCCAACTAGGTGTGCTAATTATGTGTCCACTTGGGTGTGCAAATTATATGTCCCACTTGGGTGTGTGTCAATTATATGTGAGAAATCTATATATTTATTCGATATGAATGTTGGAATTAATTGAAACAACTTACTTGGTATTAATTTAGACAATTGAGGTGGAATTAATTTGAACAGTATTTTTGTAAATTTCAAAATTCTATCATTGCTAATTCATTTGGGTGAGCTAATTATAAGTCCCAACTAGGTGTGCTAATATGTCCACTTGGGTGTGCAAATGATATGTCCTACCTAGTATGATATGTCCTACTTGGGTATGTGTCAACCATATGTGAGAAATCTATACATTTATTCGATATGAATGTTGGAATTAATTTAAACAACTTACTTGGAATTAATTTAGACAATTTAGTTGGAATTAATTTGAACAGTATTTTTGTAAATTTCAAAATTCTATCATTGCTAATTCATTTGGGTGTGCTAATTATAAGTCCCAACTAGTTGTGCTAATTATATGTCCACCTGGCTGTGCAAATTATATGTTCTACTTATGGGTGCTAATTATATGTCCCACTTGGGTGTGATAAATATATGTCCTTCTTGGGTGTGTGTCAATTATATGTGAGAAATCTATACATTTATTCGATATGAATATTGGAATTAATTTAAACAACTTACTTGGAATTAATTTAGATAATTTAGTTGGAATTAATTTGAACAGTATTTTTGTAAATTTCAAAATTCTATCATTGCTAATTCATTTGGGTGTGCTAATTATAAGTCCCACCTAGGTGTGCAAATTATATGTCCTACGTAGGTGTGCTAATTATATGTCCCACTTCGGTGTGTGTCAATTATATGTGAGAAATCTATACATTTATTCGATATGAATATTGGAATTAATTTAAACAACTTACTTGGAATTAATTTAGATAATTTAGTTGGAATTAATTTGAACAGTATTTTTGTAAATTTCAAAATTCTATCATTGCTAATTCATTTGGGTGTGCTAATTATAAGTCCCAACTAGGTGTGATAATTATATGTCCACTTGGGTGTGCAAATTATATGTCCCACTTGGGTGTGTGTCAATTATATGTGAGAAATCTATACATTTATTCGATATGAATGTTGGAATTAATTGAAGCAACTTACTTGGTATTAATTTAGACAATTTAGGTGGAATTAATTTGAACAGTATTTTTGTAAATTTCAAAATTCTATCATTGCTAATTCATTTGGGTGTGCTAATTATAAGTCCCAACTAGTTGTGATAATTATATGTCCACCTGGGTGTGCAAATTATATGTTCTACTTATGTGTGCTAATTATATGTCCCACTTGGGTGTGATAATTATATGTCCCACTTGGGTGTGTGTCAATTATATGTGAGAAATCTATACATTTATTCGATATGAATATTGGAATTAATTTAAACAACTTACTTGGAATTAATTTAGATAATTTAGTTGGAATTAATTTGAACAGAATTTTTCTAAATTTCAAAATTCTGTCATTGCTAATTCATTTGGGTGTGCTAATTATAAGTCCCACCTAGGTGTGCAAATTATATGTCCTACGTAGGTGTACTAATTATATGTCCCACTTCGGTGTGTGTCAATTATATGTGAGAAATCTATACATTTATTCGATATGAATATTGGAATTAATTTAAACAACTTACTTGGAATTAATTTAGATAATTTAGTTGGAATTAATTTGAATAGTATTTTTGTAAATTTCAAAAATCTATCATTGCTAATTCATTTGGGTGTGCTAATTATAAGTCCCAACTAGGTGTGCTAATTATGTGTCCACTTGGGTGTGCAAATTATATGTCCCACTTGGGTGTGTGTCAATTATATGTGAGAAATCTATATATTTATTCGATATGAATGTTGGAATTAATTGAAACAACTTACTTGGTATTAATTTAGACAATTGAGGTGGAATTAATTTGAACAGTATTTTTGTAAATTTCAAAAATCTATCATTGCTAATTCATTTGGGTGAGCTAATTATAAGTCCCAACTAGGTGTGCTAATATGTCCACTTGGGTGTGCAAATGATATGTCCTACCTAGGATGATATGTCCTACTTGGGTATGTGTCAACCATATGTGAGAAATCTATACATTTATTCGATATGAATGTTGGAATTAATTTAAACAACTTACTTGGAATTAATTTAGACAATTTAGTTGGAATTAATTTGAACAGTATTTTTGTAAATTTCAAAATTCTATCATTGCTAAATCATTTGGGTGTGCTAATTATAAGTCCCACCTAGGTGTGCTAATTATATGTCCTACCTAGGTGTGCTAATTATATGTCCCACTTGAGTGTGTGTCAATAATATGTGAGAAATCTATAAATCTATTCGATATGAATGTTGGAATTAATTTAAACAACTTACTTGGAATTAATTTAGACAATTTAGTTGGAATTAATTTGAACAGTATTTTTGTAAATTTCAAAATTCTATCATTGCTAATTCATTTGGGTGTGCTAATTATAAGTCCCACCTAGGTGTGCAAATTATATGTCCTACCTAGGTGTGCTAATGATATGTCCCACTTGGGTGTGTGTCAATTATATGTGAGAAATCTATACATTTGTTCGATATGAGTGTTGGAATTAATTTAAACAACTTACTTGGAATTAATTTAGACAATTTAGTAGGAATTAATTTAAACAGTATTTTTGTAAATTTCAAAATTCTATCATTGCTAAATCATTTGGGTGTGCTAATTATAAGTCCTACGTAGGTGTGCTAATTATAAGTCCCACTTGGGTGTGTGTCAATTATATGTGAGAAATCTATACATTTAATCGATATGAATGTTGGAAATAATTTAAACAACTTACTTTGAATTAATTTAGACAATTTAGTTGGAATTTATTTGAACAGTATTTTTGTAAATTTCAAAATCCTATCATTGCTAATTCATTTGAGTGTGATAATTATAAGTCCCAACTAGGTGTGCTAATTATATGTCCACTTGGGTGTGCAAATTATATGTCCTACCTATGTGTGCTAATTATATGTCCCACTTGGATGTGATAATTATATGTCCGACTTGGGTGTGTGTCAATTATATGTGAGAAATCTATACATTTATTCGATATGAATGTTGGAATTAATTTAGAAAACTTACTTTTAATTAATTTAGACAATTTAGTTGGAATTAATTTGAACAGTATTTTTGTAAATTTCAAAATTCTATCATTGCTAATTCATTTGGGTGAGCTAATTATAAGTCCCAACTAGGTCTGCTAAAATGTCCACTTGGGTGTGCAAATTATATGTCGTACCTAGGTGTGCTAATTATATGTCCCACTTGGGTATGTGTCAACTATATGTGAGAAATCTATACATTTATTCGATATGAATGTTGGAATTAATTTAAACAACTTACTTGGAATTAATTTAGACAATTTAGTTGGAATTAATTAGAACAGAATTTTTGTAAATTTCAAAATTCTATCATTGCTAAATCAATTGGGTGTGCTAATTATAAGGCCCACCTAGATGTGCTGATTATATGTCCTACTTAGGTGTGCTAATTATATGTCCCACTTGGGTGGGTGTCAATTATATGTGAGAAATCTATACATCTATTCGATATGAATGTTTGAATTAATTTAAACAACTTACTTGGAATTAATTTAGACAATTTAGTTGGAATTAATTTGAACAGTATTTTTGTAAATTTCAAAATTCTATTATTGCTAATTCATTTGGGTGTGCTAATTATAAGTCCCAACTAGGTGTGCTAATTATATGTCCACTTGGGAGTGCAAATTATATGTCCTACCTAGGTGTGCTAATTATATGTCCCACTTGGGTGTGTGTCAATTATATGTGAGAAATCTATACATTTGTTCTATATGAATGTTGGAATTAATTTAAACAACTTACTTGGAATTAATTTACACAATTTAGTTGGAATTAATTTGAACAGTATTTTTGTAAATTTCAAAATTCTAGCATTGCTAATTCATTTGGGTGTGCTAATTATAAGGCCCACCTAGGTGTGCTGATTATATGTCCTACTTAGGTGTGCTAATTATATGTCCCACTTGGGTGGGTGTCAATTATATGTGAGAAATCTATACATCTATTCGATATGAATGTTTGAATTAATTTAAACAACTTACTTGGAATTAATTTAGACAATTTAGTTGGAAATAATTTGAACAGTATTTTTGTAAATTTCAAAATTCTATCATTGCTAATTCATTTGGGTGTGCTAATTATAAGTCCCAACTAGGTGTTGTAACGACTCGTTTTCGCCGGGGTAAGCTCGCCGGATTGCCAGGAGTCGTTTACAGAAAATCTATAAAGTATTCAAAGCTTGTTTACGTTGATTTAACTATTTTATTTATTTATTAATTTAAAAAAAAAGGCTTAACTACTTGATACAATTATTTTACTAATCTTAAATACGGACACAGTTGAACTATATGTCCGCCTAGCTTCTGTTGCGTTTGTCAGTGTGGGTTTCTAGCAGAGAATCGATTATAAACCATAATCTCCTCTAGGTTCCCCTAGCTTCTGTTGCGTTTGTCAGTGTGGGTTTCTAGCAGAGAATCGATTATAAACCATAATCTCCTTTAGATTCCCCTAGCTTCTGTTGCGTTTGTCAGTGTGGGTTTCTAGCAGAGAATCGATTATAAACCATAATCTCCTCTAGATTCCCCTAGCTTCTGTTGCGTTTGTCAGTGTGGGTTTCTAGCAGAGAATCGATTATAAACCATAATCTCCTCTAGATTCCCCTAGCTTCTGTTGCGTTTGTCAGTGTGGGTTTCTAGCAGAGAATCGATTATAAACCATAATCTCCTCTAGATTCCCCTAGCTTCTGTTGCGTTTGTCAGTGTGGGTTTCTAGCAGAGAATCGATTATAAACCATAATCTCCTCTAGATTCCCCTAGCTTCTGTTTGCGTTTGTCAGTGTGGGTTTCTAGCAGAGAATCGATTATAAACCATAATCTCCTCTAGATTCCCCTAGCTTCTGTTGCGTTTGTCAGTGTGGGTTTCTAGCAGAGAATCGATTATAAACCATAATCTCCTCTAGATTCCCCTAGCTTCTGTTGCGTCTGCACTGTTGTTGTGAATTCGTATCAGTGCGTTGGGCACTGTTGTTGTAAATTCATATTATTTTAACTGTGGTCAGCCGGTTGCACAATTGTTTGTGTGATATTCTCCTGTGTTATCTTGCGTTGTTGACTTCGTTGCATGTTTTTCGTCGCTTATCACAGGGTTCCACTGTCTGACTTAATTGTGGCTGTGTCTTCTGTCCTCCCAATGCAGAGTATAACACTTGTTGTTGGTAGCATTACTATGGTGGGAGGTGTCTTAGACTCACTTGTATGATGGCTGCTGCACTAAATATGATGGCGGTTGTGTGTGTGGTTTTAGCAATGAAAGTGGGAGGTGCCAAATTCTTAGGACTATTACCGTATATATTTTAGGGTTGGTTGTTTAAGCACTTGACCCCTATTTTAAATATACACGTTTGGGGCGTTATGGCAAAACTAAATATGTAGGGGCAAATTTACGCCTAAAATTTGCTCCTCACAGTGTGCTAATTATATGTCCACTTGGGTATGCAAATTATATGTCCAACTAGGTGTTGTAACGACTCTTTTTTACAGCCGGGGTAAAACTCAGCGGCTCCGGGGGTCGTGTACAGAAAATTATCAAAAGTCCTGCGAGTTATATTAACAATAGCGTATTTATTTAATATAATGATGGGGAGCTCTTGCTCGAAACAATTCTATTTTCTTAATTCTATATAAATCAACTTGCTTAGTGTATACTTGTTTGCCTGCCTCTACGTCCCGGTAAGTATGTGTCTCTGTGACTCAGTGGGAGAACGATTAAAAACCAGAAGCTCTCACTGAGTTCCTATGGTCTCTGTACGGCGTATGACTTAGGGGGAAAACGATTAAAAACCAGAGGTTCCCTCTAAGTCCCTAAGTCTCGGTTGCGTATGTGTCTCAGTGATTCAGTGGGAGAACGATTAAAAACCAGAGGCTATCACTGAATCCCTGTAGTCTCTGTCTGTGTATGGCTTACCAAGAAAACGATTAAAAACCAGAGGTTCTTGCTAAGCTTTCTAAGTCTCGGTTGCGTATGTGTCTCAGTGATTCAGTGGGAGAACGATTAAAAACCAGAGGCTCTCACTGAATCCCTGTAGTCTCTGCTTGTGTATGGCTTAGCAAGAAAACGATTAAAAACCAGAGGTTCTTGCTAAGCTTTCTATGTTCGTATTGTACTTTGTAGAGCTGTTGCTAGTCAGGATGCTGGTGATAGACGAAGAGACCTACTGCCTGGGCTACGTGGTTTATATAGTCCCAGGTAGCAGCGGCTGACACATGTTGTTATTGGTAGGCCACCGTTGTGTGATTTTACTTCCGTTGGCCAGTAGTCGATTGTTGTTGTTGTGGCAGGCTTGTTGTTGTTGCAGTCAGGCTTGTTGGTGTTGCAGTCTTTTGCCCTTGGGCCACCTTCAACTTCTGGTGGTCAGCCACCTCGCTCCAACGGTCCCTGGTTAGCCTGCAGTATTGTTGCCTGCCAGCAGCGCTGTCCGGAATCCTGTAGTGGTGTTTTTGTTAAATATTTAATTTAAATGACAAACAGCATTTCATTTGTATTCCTCCTTCTGCTTTGTACTTGCCGGCCGTTGGCGTGGTGGTGGTTCTGTCGTTGTCCCTCTTGTGCTTCGCTCTCGTTTCTTCGTGTTGTTGGAGTAAGATTTCCGAGCGAGCGCACTCGGCAAATTCCACCGCTGAGTTCGTGCACTCACCTTCTCTTGTCCGGCATGTATTTGTTGTATTCCTCGTCGCTGTGTTTTCCTTTTGTTGTTATTAAATATTTAATTTAACTGACAACCAGCATTTCGTTTGTATTCCTCCTTCTGCTTGCTGGTCGTTGGCGTGGTGGTTGTTCTGTCGTTGTCCCTCTTGTGCTTCGCTCTCGTTTCTTCGTGTTGTTGGTGTAAGATTTCTGAGTGAGCGCACTCGGCAAATTCCACCGCTGAGTTCGTGCACTCACCTTCTCTTGTCCGGCATGTATTTGTTGTATTCCTCGTCGCTGTGTTTTTCCTCGCTCTTTGCAAGCATAGCGCTGATTGGCAAGATCGTTGGCTGTGGTGGTCGTTTTTTTGTTGTAATTGCTATTATTCCAACTGGTCTAATATGCTGCTACTGATCTGCGCTCCTACCACGGCCGCGCTAATTGGTTACAATGCTTGTAGTTCTTTTCGTTAGGTTCTCACTGCAGTTGTTTCGGTTGGCATTGTGGGCGTTTCCAAGCTGCAATTATTCGATGTGATCTTCATGGTGTTTGTGTGTGTTTAGTGACTCTGTCTCCTGTGGTGTGGACCAAAATTTCCCTCAGAAGATTTTGGTTCTTACACGCCCTCCCCACTTTGCGGGCGGAAATAGATGGTAGTTTTATCTCGCACGCGCACAACTCGATATGGTGGTAAGTCAAACCGGACGCGGCCGTATCTTCTTGGTGTGTGGTTTTTTATCGCTTGAATCAGGCTTAGTGGTAGCTGGGCTGCATTTGGTCCATCTAGCTCTGCATTGTTCTCGGTTACTATTTCTGTCCATTGTATTTCTGGTGGGTCGGTGGTGTTAGTTGTTGCCTTCTGCGTGTTCAGGGTTTCTTTTTTTCGTTTCCAGTCTCCTTCTTGTGACCTTTCGGAGTCTGATGAGTTTTGCCTTTTGGGCGTGGGCTCCGTCGGACGCCGTGAGTCTACCGGTTTGTGTAGAGTTAATTGTTTGATGATGTGGCTCACTTCCCGTCTCTTCTGTCCGATGATTTCGTTATCGTACCACTGACTCAGGTCGGCCGTTTCCCATGTTTCGCAGCCTATCGGCTGTGTGAAGAAATTGTCAGCATTCTGTAAGCAAAAGACACCGCAGTCTGTTTGATTGTGCTGCTGTGGTGTCTGTAGAGAATATACTGGTACACTGTTGGCGTCAAACACAACGGTTGCTGTGCCTCCCCTTCTGGCGCGAAACTCCTCCTGCAGGTATTGTCGGATAGCTGTGGCTTCGTATAGGTAGGAACCTTTTGCTACGGAGTCGAAGACTAGGAGGATAGTGCCACGGCACCCTGACGCGACTGCACCCGGAAAACACACTATCAGTAGGTACCAATGGTGGTTTCGGTTTATAGGAACCAGGATGAAATCTTTTTTGAAAATGTCTTAGCCTTTAGCCCAACTTCTGATCCGCTGGTGTTGCCCCATGGGGATGTCGGAGAGTCTCGTTAGATGTGAGAAAAAGTGGCTACTAAATACGTATATCCTCCCTTGTTGTCGCCTCGGGATTATATTGATCTGAAGCCATTTCAGATAGAAATCTATAACTATGTCGCTCAGCCAGTTTCCCTCCTGGAGGCGTGCGACGTCACTTTTCCGAATGGTGATTCCTCCTACACCGGGTGGAAATGTTAATAGTACTTCTGCTTGCTGCTCTTCGCCCTCCTCGTCTCCTGAACTGATTTGTAGTGTAACTAGGTTTCCTACACTAGTCCGTGGGGCTTCGACACTGATTCGATTCACTTCTGCTGTCTGTAGAAATGCCATTCTGGGTTTTCCTTCGGTTCGCTGTTGCTACTTTGGCTTTGATAATACTCACTGATCTCCTGATGATAAAAGAGGACTTCCCGTAGCATGTCGGTGGGTTTTATACTTGCATAACGGGAATGTGGGGTAGCTGTTCTTGGATTCTCTCTGTGTTCCCTCTCTTACTTTAACTTTGTCGTTCGCACTCGTCGTGTAGGAGTATCAGGGCCTTCGTGAGTATCAGGCGCGCAGTGTAGTTTCAACTCGCTTACGTGTGCCGTTCTTCCTCGTTTGTCTCCTCGCTGCGCTAATGTCACGATGACAGGGGAAACAAAGCTTTCTACTCTGTACGATCCTTCGTATCGCGTGGCTAGTTTAGCTGAGAAGTGGTCTGTGGCCTTGGAGAGATGATGCTGCTTCACCATTACCATTTGTCCGATAGTCGGTTTCCATGCTCTACGCCTCAGGTTGTAGTGTCTCCGCTGGTCCTGTGCTGCCCGCTCCAGATTGCGTTTAACGAGCGTGTAGACTTCTTTCAGCTGGGATGTTCTTTCATTAGGGCTTTTGTTTGCTTGTCCGGTGCCCACGGTGGTTTCGTCAAACAATGCCTTCGGCAGCCTTGGCTCTCGCCCTTGTACCAAGTTGGCAGGGCTATACCCCGTGGTTTCCGAGACGCTGGAGTTTATCGCTAGTGTGAACTCTGGTAGCAGATTGTCCCAAGTTCGCTGTTGTTTGTTGGCGAACTGCGCTATCATCGTTTTCAGTGTACGATTAGTACGCTCAACCGCGTTCTCTTGAGGCGTATAAGGTGCAGTGAATTGATGACGCATGCCGTAGTACTGCGTGAACTTGTGAAATGCTTTACTGGTAAACTGGGGTCCATTATCTGTAACTAGGACTTTTGGGATCCCAAAACGGGCCATAATGCGTTCTCGGAAAGCTCGTTGTAGGGTGTCTGTGGTGGCTTTCCGTAGTGCTACCATTTCGGTCCATTTTGTGAACTTATCGTGGAACACAACTAACATGGTATTCCCGTGCGTGGAGCGAGGTAGTGGTCCCACAAAGTCCGCACAGAGAATAGCCCATGGCTCTTCAGGTATCTGAGTCAACATTTTCCCTGCAGACTGCTGCTGGCTGCTCTTGTATTCTTGACACAGTTTACACTGCCTTACGTATCGGCTAACGTCTCGGAAAAAACCCGGCCAATAGTATCGGTTGGCAACTCGAGCGATAGTTTTCCTAATGCCCAGATGCCCTGCTGTTGCTGCGACGTGGTTTTCCTGTAGAACGCGCTCCCTCAGTGGTCGTGGGACGCATAGCTTCCACGGGGTGCAATCTTCATCGCCCGCTCGATTCGGAATATGCCGATAAAGCTGTCCACTCTCCATGGTGTAATCGGAATACTTTATGGGTTCGGCTAGCACTTCTGCTGTTCGCTTTTTCCACCAGCTGCAGTTCGGTTCCGGTTCTGCCTGTACCCTGATACCACGTGCAGGTTCTACGGGTTGCCTTGACAGTGCGTCGGCTAACACGTTAAGCTTACCTCGCCTGTATTGTACTTCAAACGAGTGCTGTTGCAGCTCCAGTGCCCACCTGGCTATGCGACCAGAAGGACTCTCAATAGAATTTAGCCATTTGAGCGACAAATGGTCTGTGATCACGGTGAACCTGTAGCCCTCGAGATATGGCCGCATCTTCCTTATGCCCCACACTATGGCTAAACACTCCTTTTCTGTTGGTGAATAATTCTGCTCTGCTCCGTTTAAGTGCCGGCTGGCGTATGCTATTACCCGTTCCGCTCCGTCGATTTCTTGGGTAAGTACGGCACCCAAACCATAGTCACAAGCGTCCGTCTGCAATACGAATCTTTGCATGAAATCGGGACACGTGAGAGTTGGGGTCTCTGTTAGCTGTTGCTTTAACTGCTCGAATGCTGTTTGTTGGGCTTCTGTCCACTTAAAATGCTTACCCTTTTTTAGTAATGCCGTTAGGGGGTGTGTGGTTTTAGCAAAATCAGGCACAAAGCGTCGGTACCACGATGCGATGCTTAGGCACCGTCGCAGCTCTCGTATATTCTGTGGGGGTTTTAATTCCCGGATGGCTGCCACCTTATCAGAGTCCGTGTGTATGCCTCTTTCACTGACCATGTGGCCGAGATATTTGATTTCCTTACGGAAGAAGGCACACTTTTCTGGATTGAGTTTCAAGTTTGCTTCCCTTAATCTCCTAAAGACTTCAGCAAGGTTCTTTTCGTGCTCCTCCAGCGTTTTCCCCGTGACGATTATGTCATCCAAGTAAGCGAAGGCGTGGGGCTCCATGTCAGGGCCGATTACCTGATCTAGCGCTTGCTGGAAGGTTGCTGGTGCCGAGTGTAATCCGAAGGGCATAACTTTCCATTGATAGAGTCCTCTTCCCGGTACTGTGAACGCCGTGAGTTGTTTACTCCCCTCATCCATGGGTATTTGCCAATATCCATTTTTCAGGTCCAGACTGCTAATGTATTTGGCTTCTCGTAAGCGGTCCAGGATGTGGTGTATGCGTGGTAGGGGGTATGCATCGGGGATAGATTTCGCATTAAGTTGCCGGTAGTCGATGCACAACCTCCACCTTCCATCCTTCTTCCGTACGAGCACGATTGGCGCACTGTGAGGGCTGTGGGATGGCTCTATGCAACCTCTTGCCAACAGATCATTTATTTCCGTGTTTATTACCTCTTGCTGTGCTGGATTTCTGGGATAGTACCTCTGTTTAATCGGTCTATCGTCGCGCATTACGATTTTGTGACTGGTGATGTGGGACACGCCTGGTTCTTCATGGAACTTGCTCAGCTCGGTAGCCAGAAATTCTTTGATCCTGGCTTTCTCCGTGAGGGCCTCCACCTGGATCGTCGTACACAATGTAGAATCTCGGGGTTGTACGGCGCCGGTGTGGGGTCCTAGTACGACTTCTTGACCCCCGCATCTTATTGTTGTGCCTTGTTTCATCATGAAATCGAGACCCAAGAGTAGATCGTCTGCGGAATCGGGCACCATTAGGAGGTCCAGCTCGCAGTTTTGTTTTCCTAGCTGTATGGTCACTCGGAGTGCTTCGGTGATTTCCCGCGTGTGCCCGTCTGCCATACGTGCGCGTATGTGTGTGGGAGTTACCCCACCTGTGATTGCACGTAACTGGCGACTAAGGCGTTCGCTGATGAAGCTTCGCCTGGCTCCGGTATCGATGGTAGCTGGGATTTGGATGGTGCCGATGATGACTGTGGCACAAATACGCTGCCCATCGCAACGCAACGCACTTAATGCTTTTGAGGACTGTTGTCGGTGGGCTGCGCCCTGCCTCGCTCTCGACGGCAGCCCCGTTCGTTTCCCCCTGTGTCCGGCAGCGTTCTATAGTCCGAATTCCACGCTTCCCGCAGTCCCAGCAGAATAGGACTTGCGCATAGCGACAGACGCGTGCCACGTGTCCACTTTCCCCGCACCGTCGGCAGGCAGTTCGCACATCTACTGCTGCTTCGGCTTTAGTGCTATTTGCTGGAAGGATTTGGCGGTTTCTTGTCTCTCGGGGTATAGTGCGATCGACTCTGGGTGATGCCGTGGGTGTCCTAGATGTATCCCTGTTGTTTCGTATGCCCTCCAGGTCTTCCGCCATTTCTATCAGCTCACTCAGCGTCGTGAAGTCTTTACGACGTACGTACCATTGATACTCCTCTAAACTATTTCGAAATATTCGCTCTAGTTTTTGTTCCTCGGTATGCCCGGCATGTCGCATGAGGTTTTGGAGTTCCACAGCGTATATCTTAAACGATTCTCCAGGCCGTTGTAAGCGTTTCCTGATCTCATCCTCTAACTTCTCCCAGTAACGTGCTGGCAAGAAGAACTTCAGAAAGTCTTTTTTGAATGCCGCCCACTCAGTCCAGCTGCAATTGTTATTTCGGAACCATAGCAATGTGCTGTCTTTCAATAGCTCCGGCATCGTCCGTGGGAGTAGGTTTGTGTTTATCCCGTAGACATCTGATAGCTCCTCTATGCGCTCAATAAACGCCAGTGGGTCTCGTTCTCCATCGAACTTCACTGACCACTTCCTTACATGGTCAATCACGGTGGAGTACGTGGTAGTCCCACTTCTGGGGAACTCGGGTACTGTGGTGCGCAGGGTGTCACGTGAAGTCCCGGCTTGTTCGTCCCTCGCTGGTAGTAGCGACTCTCGACTCGTACTCAGGTACTCATCGGAGACTCCTGGGCGTTCCACACTATACAGGGTTCGGGGTTGCCTGACTGGTGTAGGTGACAAACTCTTCATGAGGCGAACCTGCAATTCGGTCACACGACGCTCCTGCTCTAGCGTGAGTTCTGTGGAGTTTAGATACTCCGCGAGTTTCTTCCGTAGTTCGTCTACTGTTCCTGAGGCCTCCAATCCAAACTCGGTATTAAAAATCACCAGCTGCTCCTTTCGAAGTGTATACACCCAACTTGTCTTCGCCATCCTATGTTATACTTGGATGATGGAGAAGGCAGTAGGAGCGTCTACTTGTGAGTGAAGGGCTAGTGTTCAGGATTTTCCCAGTGACAGGGTAACGTGACTGCACGTACGTTATTTACCTACTCCACGCTTTAGATCGTGACTTTCTCAGCGTCTGACGTAATATTTTCTTGTGATATAGTTTCTCTTTTACTCAAGTCCCTGCTCGGTCGCCACTGTAACGACTCTTTTTTACAGCCGGGGTAAAACTCAGCGGCTCCAGGGGTCGTGTACAGAAAATTATCAAAAGTCCTGCGAGTTATATTAATAATAGCGTATTTATTTAATATAACGATGGGGAGCTCTTGCTCGAAACAATTCTATTTTCTTAATTCTATATAAATCAACTTGCTTAGTGTATACTTGTTTGCCTGTCTCTACGTCCCGGTAAGTATGTGTCTCTGTGACTCAGTGGGAGAACGATTAAAAACCAGAAGCTCTCACTGAGTTCCTATGGTCTCTGTACGGCGTATGACTTAGGGGGAAAACGATTAAAAACCAGAGGTTCCCTCTAAGTCCCTAAGTCTCGGTTGCGTATGTGTCTCAGTGATTCAGTGGGAGAACGATTAAAAACCAGAGGCTCTCACTGAATCCCTGTAGTCTCTGTCTGTGTATGGCTTAGCAAGAAAACGATTAAAAACCAGAGGTTCTTGCTAAGCTTTCTAAGTCTCGGTTGCGTATGTGTCTCAGTGATTCAGTGGGAGAACGATTAAAAATCAGAGGCTCTCACTGAATCCCTGTAGTCTCTGTCTGTGTATGGCTTAGCAAGAAAACGATTAAAAACCAGAGGTTCTTGCTAAGCTTTCTATGTTCGTATTGTACTTTGTAGAGCTGTTGCTAGTCAAGATGCTGGTGATCGACGAAGAGACCTACTGCCTGGGCTACGTGGTTTATATAGTCCCAGGTCGCAGCGGCTGACACATGTTGTTATTGGTAGGCCACCGTTGTGTGATTTTACTTCCGTTGGCCAGTAGTCGATTGTTGTTGTTGTGGCAGGCTTGTTGTTGTTGCAGTCAGGCTTGTTGGTGTTGCAGTCTTTTGCCCTTGGGCCACCTTCAACTTCTGGTGGTCAGCCACCTCGCTCCAACGGTCCCTGGTTAGCCTGCAGTATTGTTGCCTGCCAGCAGCGCTGTCCGGAAGCCTGTAGTGGTGTTTTTGTTAAATATTTAATTTAAATGACAAACAGCATTTCATTTGTATTCCTCCTTCTGCTTTGTACTTGCCGGCCGTTGGCGTGGTGGTGGTTCTGTCGTTGTCCCTCTTGTGCTTTGCTCTCCTTTCTTCGTGTTGTTGGTGTAAGATTTCCGAGCGAGCGCACTCGGCAAATTCCACCGCTGAGTTCGTGCACTCACCTTCTCTTGTCCGGCATGTATTTGTTGTATTCCTCGTCGCTGTGTTTTTCTTTTGTTGTTATTAAATATTTAATTTAACTGACAACCAGCATTTCGTTTGTATTCCTCCTTCTGCTTGCTGGTCGTTGGCGTGGTGGTTGTTCTGTCGTTGTCCCTCTTGTGCTTCGCTCTCGTTTCTTCGTGTTGTTGGTGTAAGATTTCCGAGTGAGCGCACTCGGCAAATTCCTCCGCTGAGTTCGTGCACTCACCTTCTCTTGTCCGGCATGTATTTGTTGTATTCCTCGTCGCTGTGTTTTTCCTCGCTCTTTGCAAGCATAGCGCTGATTGGCAAGATCGTTGGCTGTGGTGGTCGTTTTTTTGTTGTAATTGCTATTATTCCAACTGGTCTAATATGCTGCTACTGACCTGCGCTCCTACCAGGCCGCGCTAATTGGTTACAATGCTTGTAGTTCTTTTCTTTAGGTTCTCACTGCAGTTGTTTCGGTTGGCATTGTGGGCGTTTCCAAGCTGCAATTATTCGATCTGATCTTCATGGTGTTTGTGTGTGTTTAGTGACTCTGTCACCTGTGGGGTGGACCAAAATTTCCCTCAGAAGATTTTGGTTCTTACAGTGTGCTAATGATATGTCCCACTTGGGTGTGTGTCAATTATATGTGAGAAATCTATACATTTGTTCGATATGAGTGTTGGAATTAATTTAAACAACTAACTTGGCATTAATTTAGACAATTAAGTTGGAATTAATTTGAACAATATTTTTGTAAATTTCAAAATTCTATCATTGCTAATTCATTTGGGTGTGCTAATTATAAGTCCCAACTAGTTGTGCTAATTATATGTCCACTTGGGTGTGCAAATTATATGTTTTACTTATGTGTGCTAATTATATGTCCTACTTGGGTGTGATAATTATATGTCCCACTTGGGTGTGTGTCAATTATATGTGAGAAATCTATACATTTATTCGATATGAATATTGGAATTAATTTAAACAACTTACTTGGAATTAATTTAGATAATTTAGTTGGAATTAATTTGAACAGTATTTTTGTAAATTTCATTGCTAATTCATTTGGGTGTGCTAATTATAAGTCCCAACTAGTTGTGCTAATTATATGTCCACTTGGGTGTGCAAATTATATGTTTTACTTATGTGTGCTAATTATATGTCCCACTTGGGTGTGATAATTATATGTCCCACTTGGGTGTGTGTCAATTATATGTGAGAAATCTATACATTTATTCGATATGAATATTGGAATTAATTTAAACAACTTACTTGGAATTAATTTAGACAATTTAGTAGGAATTAATTTAAACAGTATTTTTGTAAATTTCAAAATTCTATCATTGCTAAATAATTTAGGTGTCCTAATTATAAGTCCCACCTAGGTGTGCTAATTATATGTCCTACCTAGGTGTCCTAATTATATGTTCCACTTGGGAGAGCAATTATATGTCCTACCTCGGTGTGCTAATTATATGTACCACTTGGGTGTGTGTCAATTATATGTGAGAAATCTATACATTTATTCGATATGAATGTTGGAATTAATTTAAACAACTTACTTGGCATTAATTTAGAAAATTTAGTTGGAATTAATTTGAACAGTATTTTTGTAAATTTCAAAATTCTATCATTGCTAATTCAATTGGGTGTGCTAATTATAATTCCCAACTAGGTGTGCTAATTATATGCCCACTTGGGTGTGCAAATTATATGTCCTACCAATGTGTGCTAATTATATGTCCCACTTGGGTGTGATAATTATATGTCCCACTTGGGTGTGTGTCAATTATATGTGAGAAATCTATACATCTATTCGATATGAATGTTGGAATTAATTTAAACAACTTACTTGGAATTAATTTAGACAATTTAGTTGGAATTAATTTGAACAGTATTTTTGTAAATTTCAAAATTCTATCATTGCTAATTCATTTGGGTGTGCTAATTATAAGTCCCACCTAGGTGTGCAAATTATATGTCCTACGTAGGTGTGCTAAATTATATGTCCCACTTGGGTGTGTGTCAATTATATGTGAGAAATCTATACATTTATTCGATATGCATGTTGGAATTAATTTAAACAACTTACTTGGAATTAATTTAGACAATTTAGTAGGAATTAATTTAAACAGTATTTTTGTAAATTTCAAAATTCTATCATTGCTAATTCATTTGGGTGTGCTAATTATAAGTCCCACCTATGTGTGCTAATTATATGTCCTCCCTAGGTGTGCTAATTATATGTCCCACATGGGTGTGTGTCAATTATATGTGAGAAATCTATACATTTGTTCTATATGAATGTTAGAATTAATTTAAACAACTTACTTGGAATTAATTTAGACAATTTAGTTGGAATTAATTTGAACAGTATTTTTGTAAATTTCAAAATTCTATCATTGCTAATTCATTTGGGTGTGCTAATTATAAGTCCCAACTAGTTGTGCTAATTATATGTCCACTTGGGTGTGCAAATTATATGTTCTACTTATGTG
Organism: Clusia tigrina; assembly: GCA_920105625.2. Lineage (NCBI taxonomy): Eukaryota > Metazoa > Arthropoda > Insecta > Diptera > Clusiidae > Clusia > Clusia tigrina. Next base: position 1,881,495 of record CAKKTE020000572.1, read on the forward strand.
TGCTAATTATATGTCCCACTTGGGTCTGATAATTATATGTCCCACTTGGGTGTGTGTCAATTATATGTGAGAAATCTATACATTTATTCGATATGAATATTGGAATTAATTTAAACAACTTACTTGGAATTAATTTAGTTAATTTAGTTGGAATTAATTTGAACAGTATTTTTGTAAATTTCAAAATTCTATCATTGCTAAATAATTTGGGTGTGCTAATTATAAGTCCAACCTAGGTGTACTAATTATACGTCCTACCTAGGTGTGCTAATTATATGTCCCACTTGGGTGTGTGTCAATTATATGTGAGAAATATATACATTTAATCGATATGAATGTTGGAAATAATTTAAACAACTTACTTTGAATTAATTTAGACAATTTTGTTGGAATTAATTTGAACAGTATTTTTGTAAATTTCAAAATTCTATCATTGCTAATTCATTTGGGTGTGCTAATTATAAGTCCCAACTAGGTGTGCTAATTATATGTCCACTTGGTAGAGCACTTATATGTCCTACCTCCGTGTGCTAATTATATGTCCCACTTGGGTGTGTGTCAATTATATGTGAGAAATCTATACATTTATTCGATATGAATATTGGAATTAATTTAAACAACTTACTTGGCATTAATTTAGAAAATTTAGTTGGAATTAATTTGAACAGTATTTTTGTAAATTTCAAAATTCTATCATTGCTAATTCAATTGGGTGTGCTAATTATAATTCCCAACTAGGTGTGCTAATTATATGTCCACTTGGGTGTGCAAATTATATGTCCTACCTATGTGTGCTAATTATATGTCCCACTTGGGTGTGATAATTATATGTCCCACTTGGGTGTGTGTCAATTATATGTGAGAAATCTATACATTTATTCGATATGAATGTTGGAAGTAATTTAAACAACTTAGTTGGAATTAATTTAGACAATTTAGTTGGAATTAATTTGAACAGTATTTTTGTAAATTTCAAAATTCTATCATTGCTAATTCATTTGGGTGTGCTAATTATAAGCCCCAACTAGGTGTGCTAATTATATGTCCACTTGGTAGAGCAATTATATGTCCTACCTCGGTGTGCTAATTATATGTCCCACTTGGGTGTGTGTCAATTATATGTGACAAATCTATACATTTATTCGATATGAATGTTGGAATTAATTTAAACAACTTACTTGGCATTAATTTAGAAAATTTAGTTGGAATTAATTTGAACAGTATTTTTGTAAATTTCAAAATTCTATCATTGCTAATTCAATTGGGTGTGCTAATTATAATTCCCAACTAGGTGTGCTAATTATATGTCCACTTGGGTGTGCAAATTATATGTCCTACATAGGTGTGCTAATTATATGTCCCACTTGGGTGTGATAATTATATGTCCCACTTGGGTGTGTGTCAATTATATGTGAGAAATCTATACATTTATTCGATATGAATATTGGAATTAATTTAGAAAACTTACTTGGAATTAATTTGGACAATTTAGTTGGAATTAATTTGAACAGTATTTTTGTAAATTTCAAAATTCCATCATTGCTAATTCATTTGGGTGTGCTAATTATAAGTCCCACCTAGGTGTGCTAATTATATGTCCTACCTAGGTGTGCTAATTATATGTCCCACTTGGGTGTGTGTCAATTATATGTGAGAAATCTATACATTTAATCGATAGGAATGTTGGAAATAATTTAAACATCTTACTTTGAATTAATTTAGACAATTTAGTTGGAATTAATTTGAACAGTATTTTTGTAAATTTCAAAATTCTATCATTGCTAATTCATTTGGGTGTGCTAATTATAAGTAACAACTAGGTGTGCTAATTATGTGTCCAATTGGGAGAGCAATTATATGTCATACCTCGGTGTGCTAATTATATGTCCCTCTTGGGTGTGTGTCAATTATATGTGAGAAATCTATACATCTATTCGATATGAATGTTGGAATTAATTTAAACAACTTACTTGGAATTAATTTAGACAATTTAGTTGGAATTAATTTGAACAGTATTTTTGTAAAGTTCAAAATTCTATCATTGCTAATTCATTTGGGTGTGCTAATTATAAGTCCCACCTAGGTGTGCAAATTATATGTCCTACGTAGGTGTGCTAATTATATGTCCCACTTGGGTGTGTGTCAATTATATGTGAGAAATCTATACATTTATTCGATATGCATGTTGGAATTAATTTAAACAACTTACTTGGAATTAATTTAGACAATTTAGTAGGAATTAATTTAAACAGTATTTTTGTAAATTTCAAAATTCTATCATTGCTAAATAATTTGGGTGTGCTAATTATAAGTCCCACCTAGGTGTGCTAATTATATGTCCTCCCTAGGTGTGCTAATTATATGTCCCACATGGGTGTGTGTGAATTATATGTGAGAAATCTATACATTTGTTCTATATGAATGTTAGAATTAATTTAAACAACTTACTTGGAATTAATTTAGACAATTTAGTTGGAATTAATTTGAACAGTATTTTTGTAAATTTCAAAATTCTATCATTGCTAATTCATTTGGGTGTGCTAATTATAAGTCCCAACTAGTTGTGCTCATTATATGTCCACTTGGGTGTGCAAATTATATGTTCTACTTATGTGTGCTAATTATATGTCCCACTTGGGTCTGATAATTATATGTCCCACTTGGGTGTGTGTCAATTATATGTGAGAAATCTATACATTTATTCGATATGAATATTGGAATTAATTTAAACAACTTACTTGGAATTAATTTAGTTAATTTAGTTGGAATTAATTTGAACAGTATTTTTGTAAATTTCAAAATTCTATCATTGCTAATTCATTTGGGTGTGCTAATTATAAGTCCCACCTAGGTGTGCAAATTATATGTCCTACGTAGGTGTGCTAATTATATGTCCCACTTGGGTGTGTGTCAATTATATGTGAGAAATCTATACATTTATTCGATATGCATGTTGGAATTAATTTAAACAACTTACTTGGAATTAATTTAGACAATTTAGTAGGAATTAATTTAAATAGTATTTTTGTAAATTTCAAAATTCTATCATTGCTAAATAATTTGGGTGTGCTAATTATAAGTCCAACCTAGGTGTGCTAATTATATGTCCTACCTAGGTGTGCTAATTATATGTCCCACTTGGGTGTGTGTCAATTATATGTGAGAAATATATACATTTAATCGATATGAATGTTGGAAATAATTTAAACAACTTACTTTGAATTAATTTAGACAATTTTGTTGGAATTAATTTGAACAGTATTTTTGTAAATTTCAAAATTCTATCATTGCTAATTCATTTGGGTGTGCTAATTATAAGTCCCAACTAGGTGTGCTAATTATATGTCCACTTGGTAGAGCAATTATATGTCCTACCTCCGTGTGCTAATTATATGTCCCACTTGGGTGTGTGTCAATTATATGTGAGAAATCTATACATTTATTCGATATGAATGTTGGAATTAATTTAAACAACTTACTTGGCATTAATTTAGAAAATTTAGTTGGAATTAATTTGAACAGTATTTTTGTAAATTTCAAAATTCTATCATTGCTAATTCAATTGGGTGTGCTAATTATAATTCCCAACTAGGTGTGCTAATTATATGTCCACTTGGGTGTGGAAATTATATGTCCTACCTATGTGTGCTAATTATATGTCCCATTTGGGTGTGATAATTATATGTCCCACTTGGGTGTGTGTTAATTATATGTGAGAAATCTATACATTTATTCGATATGAATGTTGGAAGTAATTTAAACAACTTAGCTGGAATTAATTTAGACAATTTAGTTGGAATTAATTTGAACAGTATTTTTGTAAATTTCAAAATTCTATCATTGCTAATTCATTTGGGTGTGCTAATTATAAGCCCCAACTAGGTGTGCTAATTATATGTCCACTTGGTAGAGCAATTATATGTCCTACCTCGGTGTGCTAATTATATGTCCCACTTGGGTGTGTGTCAATTATATATGAGAAATCTATACATTTATTCGATATGAATGTTGGAATTAATTTAAACAACTTACTTGGTATTAATTTAGAAAATTTAGTTGGAATTAATTTGAACAGTATTTTTGTAAATTTCAAAATTCTATCATTGCTAATTCAATTGGGTGTTCTAATTATAATTCCCAACTAGGTGTGCTAATTATATGTCCACTTGGGTGTGCAAATTATATGTCCTACATAGGTGTGCTAATTATATGTCCCACTTGGGTGTGATAATTATATGTCCCACTTGGGTGTGTGAATTATATGTGAGAATTCTATACATTTATTCGATATGAATATTGGAATTAATTTAAACAACTTACTTGGAATTAATTTAGATAATTTAGTTGGAATTAATTTGAACAGTATTTTTGTAAATTTCAAAATTCTATCATTGCTAATTCATTTGGGTGTGCTAATTATAAGTCCCAACAAGGTGTGCTAGTTATATGATCACTTGGGTGTGCAAATTATATGTCCTACCTAGGTGTGCTAATTGTATGTAGCACTTGGGTGTGTGTCAATTATATGTGAGAAATCTATACATTTATTCGATATGAATGTTGGAATTAATTTAAACAACTTACTTGGCATTAATTTAGAAAATTTAGTTGGAATTTATTTCAACAGTATTTTTGTAAATTTCAAAATTCTATCATTGCTAATTCAATTGGGTGTGCTAATTATAATTCCCAACTAGGTGTGCTAATTATATGTCCACTTGGGTGTGCAAATTATATGTCCTACTTAGGTGTGCTAATTATATGTCCCACTTGGGTGTGTGTCAATTATATGTGAGAAATATATAGATCTATTCGATATGAATGTTGGAATTAATTTAAACAACTTACTTGGCATTAATTTAGAAAATTTAGTTGGAATTAATTTGAACAGTATTTTTGTAAATTTCAAAATTCTATCATTGCTAATTCATTTGGGTATGCTAATTATAAGTCCCAAGTAGGTGTGCTAATTATATGTCCACTTGGGTGTGCAAATTATATGTCCTACCTATGTGTGCTAATTATATGTCCTACTTGGATGTGATAATTATATGTCCCACTTGGGTGTGTGTCAATTATATGTGAGAAATCTATACATTTATTCGATATGAATGTTGGAATTAATTGAAAAAACTTACTTGGTATTAATTTAGACAATTTAGGTGGAATTAATTTGAACAGTATTTTTGTAAATTTCAAAATTCTATCATTGCTAATTCATTTGGGTGTGCTAATTATAAGTCCCAACTAGGTGTGCTAATTATATGTCCACTTGGGTGAGCAAATTATATGTCCTACATAGGTGTGCTAATTATATGTCCCATTTGGGTGTGTGTCAATTATATGTGAGAAATCTATACATTTATTCCATATGAATGTTGGAATTAATTGAAACAACTTACTTGGTATTAATTTAGACAATTTAGGTGGAATTAATTTGAACAGTATTTTTGTAAATTTCAAAATTCTATCATTGCTAATTCATTTGGGTGTGCTAATTATAAGTCCCACCTAGGTGTGCAAATTATATGTCCTACGTAGGTGTGCTAATTATATGTCCCACTTGGGTGTGTGTCAATTATATGTGAGAAATCTATACATTTATTCGATATGCATGTTGGAATTAATTTAAACAACTTACTTGGAATTAATTTAGACAATTTAGTAGGAATTAATTTAAACAGTATTTTTGTAAATTTCAAAATTCTATCATTGCTAAATAATTTGGGTGTGCTAATTCTAAGTCCAACCTAGGTGTGCTAATTATATGTCCTACCTAGGTGTGCTAATTATATGTCCCACTTGGGTGTGTGTCAATTATATGTGAGAAATATATACATTTAATCGATATGAATGTCGGAAATAATTTAAACAACTTACTTTGAATTAATTTAGACAATTTAGTTGGAATTAATTTGAACAGTATTTTTGTAAATTTCAAAATTCTATCATTGCTAATTCATTTGGGTGTGCTAATTATAAGTCCCAACTAGGTGTGCTAATTATATGTCCACTTGGTAGAGCAATTATATGTCCTACCTCGGTGTGCTAATTATATGTCCCACTTGGGTGTGTGTCAATTATATGTGAGAAATCTATACATTTATTCGATATGCATGTTGGAATTAATTTAAACAACTTACTTGGAATTAATTTAGACAATTTAGTAGGAATTAATTTAAACAGTATTTTTGTAAATTTCAAAATTCTATCATTGCTAAATAATTTGGGTGTGCTAATTCTAAGTCCAACCTAGGTGTGCTAATTATATGTCCTACCTAGGTGTGCTAATTATATGTCCCACTTGGGTGTGTGTCAATTATATGTGAGAAATATATACATTTAATCGATATGAATGTCGGAAATAATTTAAACAACTTACTTTGAATTAATTTAGACAATTTAGTTGGAATTAATTTGAACAGTATTTTTGTAAATTTCAAAATTCTATCATTGCTAATTCATTTGGGTGTGCTAATTATAAGTAACAACTAGGTGTGCTAATTATGTGTCCACTTGGGAGAGCAATTATATGTCATACCTCGGTGTGCTAATTATATGTCCCACTTGGGTGTGTGTCAATTATATGTGAGAAATCTATACATCTATTTGATGTGAATGTTGGAATTAATTTAAACACCTTACGAGGCATTAATTTAGAAAATTTAGTTGGAATTAATTTGAACAGTATTTTTGTAAATTTCAAAATTCTATCATTGCTAATTCATTTGGGTATGCTAATTATAAGTCCCAAGTAGGTGTGCTAATTATATGTCCACTTGGGTGTGCAAATTATATGTCCTACCTATGTGTGATAATTATATGTCCCACTTGGATGTGATAATTATATGTCCCACTTGGGTGTGTGTCAATTATATGTGAGAAATCTATACATTTATTCGATATGAATGTTGGAATTAATTGAAACAACTTACTTGGTATTAATTTAGACAATTTAGGGGGAATTAATTTGAACAGTATTTTTGTAAATTTCAAAATTCAATCATTGCTAATTCATTTGGGTGAGCTAATTATAAGTCCCAACTAGGTGTGCTAATATGTCCACTTGGGTGTGCAAATTATATGTCCTACCTAGGTGTGCTAATTATATGTCCCACTTGGGTGTGTGTCAATTATATGTGAGAATTCTATACATTTATTCGATATGAATATTGGAATTAATTTAAACAACTTACTTGGAATTAATTTAGATAATTTAGTTGGAATTAATTTGAACAGTATTTTTGTAAATTTCAAAATTCTATCATTGCTAATTCATTTGGGTGTGCTAATTATAAGTCCCACCTAGGTGTGCAAATTATATGTCCTACGTAGGTGTGCTAATTATATGTCCCACTTGGGTGTGTGTCAATTATATGTGAGAAATCTATACATTTATTCGATATGCATGTTGGAATTAATTTAAACAACTTACTTGGAATTAATTTAGACAATTTAGTAGGAATTAATTTAAACAGTATTTTTGTAAATTTCAAAATTCTATCATTGCTAAATAATTTGGGTGTGCTAATTCTAAGTCCAACCTAAGTGTGCTAATTATATGTCCTACCTAGGTGTGCTAATTATATGTCCCACTTGGGTGTGTGTCAATTATATGTGAGAAATATATACATTTAATCGATATGGATGTTGGAAATAATTTAAACAACTTACTTTGAATTAATTTAGACAATTTTGTTGGAATTAATTTGAACAGTATTTTTGTAAATTTCAAAATTCTATCATTGCTAATTCATTTGGGTGTGCTAATTATAAGTCCCAACTAGGTGTGCTAATTATATGTCCACTTGGTAGAGCAATTATATGTCCTACCTCGGTGTGCTAATTATATGTCCCACTTGGGTGTGTGTCAATTATATGTGAGAAATCTATACATTTATTCGATATGAATGTTGGAATTAATTTAAACAACTTACTTGGCATTAATTTAGAAAATTTAGTTGGAATTAATTTGAACAGTATTTTTGTAAATTTCAAAATTCTATCATTGCTAATTCAATTGGGTGTGCTAATTATAATTCCCAACTAGGTGTGCTAATTATATGTCCACTTGGGTGTGCTAATTATATGTCCACTTGGGTGTGCAAATTATATGTCCTACCTATGTGTGCTAATTATATGTCCCACTTGGGTGTGATAATTATATGTCCCACTTGGGTGTGTGTCAATTATATGTGAGAAATCTATACATTTATTCGATATGCATGTTGGAATTAATTTAAACAACTTACTTGGAATTAAATTAGACAATTTAGTAGGAATTAATTTAAACAGTATTTTTGTAAATTTCAAAATTCTATCATTCCTAAATAATTTGGGTGTGTTAATTAAAAGTCCCACCTAGGTGTGCTAATTATATGTCCTACCTAGGTGTGCTAATTATATGTCCCACTTGGGTGTGTGTCAATTATATGTGAGAAATCTATACATTTAATCGATAGGAATGTTGGAAATAATTTAAACAACTTACTTTGAATTAATTTAGACAATTTAGTTGGAATTAATTTGAACAGTATTTTTGTAAATTTCAAAATTCTATCATTGCTAATTCATTTGGGTGTGCTAATTATAAGTACCAACTAGGTGTGCTAATTATATGTCCACTTGGGAGAGCAATTATATGTCCTACCTCGGTGTGCTAATTATATGTCCCACTTGGGTGTGTGTCAATTATATGTGAGAAATCTATACATTTATTCGATATGAATGTTGGAATTAATTTAAACAACTTACTTGGCATTAATTTAGAAAATTTAGTTGGAATTTATTTCAACAGTATTTTTGTAAATTTCAAAATTCTATCATTGCTAATTCAATTGGGTGTGCTAATTATAATTCCCAACTAGGTATGCTAATTATATGTCCACTTGGGTGTGCAAATTATATGTCCTACTTAGGTGTGCTAATTATATGTCCCACTTGGGTGTGTGTCAATTATATGTGAGAAATATATAGATCTATTCGATATGAATGTTGGAATTAATTTAAACAACTTACTTGGCATTAATTTAGAAAATTTAGTTGGAATTAATTTGAACAGTATTTTTGTAAATTTCAAAATTCTATCATTGCTAATTCATTTGGGTATGCTAATTATAAGTCCCAAGTAGGTGTGCTAATTATATGTCCACTTGGGTGTGCAAATTATATGTCCTACCTATGTGTGCTAATTATATGTCCCACTTGGATGTGATAATTATATGTCGCACTTGGGTGTGTGTCAATTATATGTGAGAAATCTATACATTTATTCGATATGAATGTTGGAATTAATTGAAAAAACTTACTTGGTATTAATTTAGACAATTTAGGTGGAATTAATTTGAACAGTATTTTTGTAAGTTTCAAAATTCTATCATTGCTAATTCATTTGGGTGTGCTAATTATAAGTCCCAACTAGGTGTGCTAATTATATGTCCACTTGGGTGAGCAAATTATATGTCCTACATAGGTGTGCTAATTATATGTCCCATTTGGGTGTGTGTCAATTATATGTGAGAAATCTATACATTTATTCGATATGAATGTTGGAATTAATTGAAACAACTTACTTGGTATTAATTTAGACAATTTAGGTGGAATTAATTTGAACAGTATTTTTGTAAATTTCAAAATTCTATCATTGCTAATTCATTTGGGTGTGCTAATTATAAGTCCCACCTAGGTGTGCAAATTATATGTCCTACGTAGGTGTGCTAATTATATGTCCCACTTGGGTGTGTGTCAATTATATGTGAGAAATCTATACATTTATTCGATATGCATGTTGGAATTAATTTAAACAACTTACTTGGAATTAATTTAGACAATTTAGTAGGAATTAATTTAAACAGTATTTTTGTAAATTTCAAAATTCTATCATTGCTAAATAATTTGGGTGTGCTAATTCTAAGTCCAACCTAGGTGTGCTAATTATATGTCCTACCTAGGTGTGCTAATTATATGTCCCACTTGGGTGTGTGTCAATTATATGTGAGAAATATATACATTTAATCGATATGGATGTTGGAAATAATTTAAACAACTTACTTTGAATTAATTTAGACAATTTTGTTGGAATTAATTTGAACAGTATTTTTGTAAATTTCAAAATTCTATCATTGCTAATTCATTTGGGTGTGCTAATTATAAGTCCCAACTAGGTGTGCTAATTATATGTCCACTTGGTAGAGCAATTATATGTCCTACCTCGGTGTGCTAATTATATGTCCCACTTGGGTGTGTGTCAATTATATGTGAGAAATCTATACATTTATTCGATATGAATGTTGGAATTAATTTAAACAACTTACTTGGCATTAATTTAGAAAATTTAGTTGGAATTAATTTGAACAGTATTTTTGTAAATTTCAAAATTCTATCATTGCTAATTCAATTGGGTGTGCTAATTATAATTCCCAACTAGGTGTGCTAATTATATGTCCACTTGGGTGTGCAAATTATATGTCCTACCTATGTGTGCTAATTATATGTCCCACTTGGGTGTGATAATTATATGTCCCACTTGGGTGTGTGTCAATTATATGTGAGAAATCTATACATTTATTCGATATGCATGTTGGAATTAATTTAAACAACTTACTTGGAATTAAATTAGACAATTTAGTAGGAATTAATTTAAACAGTATTTTTGTAAATTTCAAAATTCTATCATTGCTAAATAATTTGGGTGTGTTAATTAAAAGTCCCACCTAGGTGTGCTAATTATATGTCCTACCTAGGTGTGCTAATTATATGTCCCACTTGGGTGTGTGTCAATTATATGTGAGAAATCTATACATTTAATCGATAGGAATGTTGGAAATAATTTAAACAACTTACTTTGAATTAATTTAGACAATTTAGTTGGAATTAATTTGAACAGTATTTTTGTAAATTTCAAAATTCTATCATTGCTAATTCATTTGGGTGTGCTAATTATAAGTACCAACTAGGTGTGCTAATTATATGTCCACTTGGGAGAGCAATTATATGTCCTACCTCGGTGTGCTTGTAGTGCCAACTCATCACCCATTATCCTATTCTCTTATCTTATTATATACTTACTTATAACTAGACTACTTACTCCTATCCTACTTATTATATCTTACTTATTGTACCTATACCTAGCTTACTTACTCTAATCATAATATAACTATATTAATAACTCTTATACTATACACACTGTAATAGTAACCATCACTGTAATATAAGCAAGCATTATTATAAATACATAAAATAAACCTGCTAAGAGGCAGTCTTGAACAAACCACCAAACGATCATCGTCTTTAGTATTTATTTCACTTGCCTTTCGCAACCATCCGCCACATGGCGACCGTGGCATATTTGTGTGAAACAACATTAGTAAAAAGGGAAAAACACACAAATCAAGTGACGTTGAATTTAATTGGAAAAAAAAGACAGTGAGAAAATTAGTGTAAGAGTGAAGTGTTTAAGGAAACATAACAATTTAAAGCATTCAAAAAAAAAAAGTTTTGAGCAAAATGCAAATGTTATGATTAATTATGAGAAACAGAGAATTAAAAAAAAATATAATAACAACCCAAAATTAATTCAAATACACTATAAACAAATTTTTATACGTTAAAGAAATAAAAACTCAACTGTACAAAATAAGTACAAGCATATGGAGAAACATTTAAAACAAAAAAAAAGAACAGTTATTTCAACAACAATATGAAAAAAAACACGAACAAGAACAACATACTAAAAGTGCGAAGAAGATGTGAAATAACAAATACAACAACTGAAAAACATAACCAGCTTAGTAACATAAAAGAAAAACATCAAAAAGCATAACAGCGGAAAAGAATATCCAGCGTAACAACAACAAAAATTACAAAAGAAAAAAAACTTAACAGTGACAGCGATCGTACGAGTAAGCAGCAACAAAGTAATGGCGACGTCATCAATATCAGCGCGCATACAACAGGAATATAACAAAACACAACAACCCGAGAACAACAAGAATGGTAACACACCAGTTTATTCTATTTTATTTGACAGTACACCACATTTGTAGTATTGTAGAAATTATTAATAAGTGGTTAAACAGAAGAAAATGGGAAAAAATATCTTAATAATAACATTTGTTGAAGCTTAATAGGAAACAAGAAATGAAATTAACTAAAAATTAAATTTACAAATAAAAAAAAAAAAAAAAAATTACAAATACAAATTAAGATTTCAATTTTTATAATGACTTTTATATTTATATAATGACTGTTAAATCATTAATTTTTGGGAAAATTTAAAAAAAAAAAACATCTTATTATTAGAAAAATATAACAAAATATAAAATGAAAACACAAATTTGATAAACAAAAATTAAAAACAAAATAAAAAATCTTGTGTAAATAATATCAACACCAAAAGTAAAAATTTACATTTTGCAGATTGAAATTCATTAATGTATTGATAACAGATTGAAATAAAAATTAATGTACAAAATTTCCTTATTGAAGCATTATTTTAATAAATGTCAGATTTTCAGATTATACAGTTTAACAAATTAGTATCAAATTTTTACAAAATTACGAAGAGGATACTTCAAAATCGTCGGATTTCCACTGCTCCGGGGAAAATAGAGGAATATACAATTTTATTAATCAATAATTACAATGACATTTTGTTATATACGAAACCCTATAATGAACAATTACCTGATAATTTAAAAGTAAACATTCATAATAAAATATTACACTGCAGGGAATTACTGGTGAGATGTTTTTGTAAGTTAGAATGCAAAGTTAGAGTGCCATTTGGTGTAAATTTGTTTGAATTAGTACAGAATAAGGTTATGACAGACTCAGGTTCTGAAACAGAATTAGGAGAAGTTGAAGACCATGAGAATAGATTAAAAGACAATATTAAAACAGATACGGTAGATAATACTATTGTTTTAGAGAATCGAAAAATTAACACTACAAATAATATTTTGGAGAATCAAAATATTAATACAACAAATTATTTTGAAATGGCTACAATTGAGGAAAAAACTAAATTCATCTCAATGTGTTCCAACATTATTAGGGAGAATTACGATGGAAATCCCCTTACTCTGAATTCTTTTCTGGATAAAATCAATTTAATTGAAGAGCTCATTTCACCTAATCTAAATACTTGTTTCATTTCTTTTATAAAATCGAAACTAGACGGAAAAGCGAGAGAGATTCTTCCAGAACAGATAACGAACGTAGACCAAATTAAAAATACTCTTAAAAATAGAATAAAACCAGACAGCTCATAAGTTGTAAGCGGCAGAATCGCGGCCTTACACGTTAAAAACAACAATTATGAAGAGTTTTCAAAAAATGTTGAAAATTTAGCTTATGCCTTACAGCGTTCACTTGTAATAGAGGGAATGACTAAAGAAAAAGCTGAGGAAATGGCAATGGAGCAGACAGTAAATATTTGTAGAAATAATGCTAAATCTGACATGGTGAAGGCAATTTTGGCATCTTCAGTCTTCAAAGAACCTAAGGATGTAGTTGCGAAATTGCTCGTAGAAGAAACGACATTTGGCAAAGATTTTCAAGTTTTGACAACGCATAGTAGTAGATCATTTCGCGACCATTCTAATAGAAGCAGACAGAGATCAAATAGGGCTAATTACAATAATTCTTACGGAAATAATTCACATTATAACTATCGTGGTAACAATAACTCCCGTGGTCACAATAATTTTCGGGGTCGAAACAATTCTCAGGGACGTAGTTATAATAATCGTGGAAGATACAATAGTAGCTCCAATCGTGGCCAAGGATCACAGGGCAACTTTGGTGGTCAAGGTAGTTCTGTGTGTACTTTAAACGCAGAAGCCCCTCAACAGGAAATGTTGAGGGCAGAAGAAAACCAAATGTAATCAATGAAACTATTGTTAAATCTGTATTTAGTTTAAATTTAAACTACTCAGATTTCATAAAGATAAACTGTCTAGCATCGTATAAAACAAATTCGTTTTTAGTTGACTCTCAAGCAGATATATCCATTCTTAAAGTTTCCTGTTTGAAAGATAATTTAAAAATAAATGAACAAAACATTGTTAATATAGTTGGTATAACTACAAATACTACAAAGTCACTGGGTACAATTGACACAAAATTACTAGTTTCTAACGTTTCAATACCCCAAGTTTTTCACATTGTTTCTGATAATTTTAATATTCCATCTGATGGAATACTAGGGAAAGATTTTTTAAAAGCGAATAAGTGCCAAATAGATTACAACACAATGACAGTTTCGTTTTATGTTCATCATATACACAAAAAATTAACTATTCCAGTTTTTCATGGAATTGGTAAAAATTCGTTTTTTCTTCCACCAAGATGTGAAGTATTTAGAGAATTTCAGGTAGATACCATAACCGAACCAGTTTTTGTCGATTGTCAGGAAATATGTGAGGGCATCTTTATCAGCAAATGTATTGTAAATTCTAAAAATCCTCTTCTACGTATTCTTAATACGACTGATGAAATGAAACTTGTTCATAACTATGATGTCAAAACCGAAAAACTTTCAGATTTTTATATTTATTCAATTAATGAAGGCTTTCTTTGTAACGAACGTGTTCGAAATTTGAAAACAATCTTAAATGACAAAATGCCAGATTATATCAGGGAAGATTTAATGCCCTTATGCGAAAAATATGCGGATATTTTCACGTTAAAAGACGACAAAATGACAATGAATTGTTTTTACGAACAAAAGTTAAGGCTCAATGATACAGCGCCAGTTTATATAAAAAACTACCGTCTTCCGTATACGCAAAGAGCTGAAATAAAAAAGCAAGTTCAGAGTTTACTCGATAATAACTTAATTGAACCCAGCACTTCGAATTACAACAGTCCCTTAATTTTAGTGCCAAAAAAGAGTCCAAATGAAAGCAAATCATATCGTATGTGCGTGGATTTCAGAGCTATCAATAAAAAGTTAATTGCTGACAAGTTTCCTCTTCCAAGGATAGATGACATACTTGATAATTTGGGTCGAGCTAAATACTTTTCTATTATTGATTTATTTTCTGGTTTTCATCAGATACCACTTCATGCTGATTCAAGAGATATAACATCTTTTAATACTGATCAAGGTGCGTTCCGTTGGAAAGTTTTGCCATTTGGGTTAAATGTGGCTCCAAATTCGTTTTCTCGAATGATGTCTATAGCATTTTCAGGTTTAGAACCTAACAAAGCATTTTTATACATAGATGATATCATTGTAGTTGGCTGTAGTAAACAACATCACTTGAAAAATTTAACCGATGTTTTTAACATATTAAAGAAATTTAATTTAAAAATTAACCCTTATAAATGCAATTTTTTTAGATCAGAAGTAACCTTTTTGGGTCATAGGTGTACCTCAAATGGACTTTTGCCCGATAACGCCAAAATTTCGGCTGTCCAAAAATATACAGTACCCACAGACAAAGATTCTGTCAAACGTTTCGTTGCTTTTGCAAATTATTACAGGAGATTCATTCCTAATTTCGCGTCTCTTGCAGCACCCCTTAATCATATTACAAGGAAAAGGGTTACTTTTGTTTGGGATGAAAAATGCCAACTATCCTTTGAAAAACTAAAAATGGAATTAATTTCTCCAAAAATTCTTCAATATCCAGATTTTTCAAAACAATTTCTCATCACAGTTGACGCATCAAAGATTGCTTGCGGAGCAATTCTTAGTCAAAACTTTAATGGACACGATTTACCTATATATTACGCTTCCAAAGCTTTTAGTTCATCGGATCAGAAAAAACCAATTATAGAATTAGAACTTTTTGCAATATATTTTGCTATAAATCAATTTCGACCATATATTTACGGCACCGAATTCATTGTTAGATCAGATCATAGACCGTTAGTGTATTTATTTAATATGAAGGATCCGTCTTCTAAATTAACAAAAATAAGACTAAAATTATCAGAATACAACTTTTCCATCGAATATATTAAAGGCAAAGATAATGTCGGAGCAGATGCTTTATCTCGTATTTCAATTGACGAATTGAAAAATACAGATAATAAAAATATTTTAGCTATGACAACTCGCGCGATGTCTAAGCGAACCGACAGCAATGAAAAGCCATTAGGAAAAGTTGAAAACCCATTAAAATTACAAATTTATGATAAATTTTCACAAGAATTTAGTCGGAAAGTTGCAAAAATTAAATCGGTAATATATTACGAAAATGAGAAAATAACTCAGATCCAATTAAGAATTTTTAACAAGTTTAAACTTAAATTTTTTATAAATGTTGATATTGTTAATGAAACATTGAATTTCGATGATATGCTTTTACGGCTACAAAGAGAAGCCAACAATAATAACATTTATATTGCAGAATGGGCAAAAAACGATAAATTTTTTACATTATACACCATTCAAGAACTAAAAAACCATGGTAATAAAATATTAAAAACATTTGAAATTTTGTTAGTTGAACCAATAGAAAAGGTATTCGACGAAAATAGAAAAAGACAACTTTTGGAAATCTATCATAACGATCCAATCATAGGCGGTCACTGTGGACGTAAACGATTGTATGCAAAACTAAAAGCAAAATATTATTGGAAAGGAATGACTAGGGACATCGCCTCATTTGTGAGAAATTGCGGAGAATGTAATTTAAACAAGGTAAAACCGGGAACTAAGGAAGAACTTATATTAACACCAACACCCATAAAACCTTTTGATGTAGTAATATTAGACACAATTGGCCCATTGCCAACATCTAAATACGAAAATAAGTATGCACTAACTTTAATGTGCGATTTTACAAAATATTTGGTCACTATTGCTTTACCTGATAAGAAAGCCACAACAGTTGCACAAGCAATCTTTGAAAACTTTATTCTGATCTATGGAAGGATGAATGTCATTGTTTCAGATTTAGGTACAGAATTTAAAAACGTAATTTTCTGCGAACTGTGTAAATTTTTAAAAATACAAATTAATTTTTCAACGGCATATCACCACCAAACGTTAGGAACTATCGAGCGAAATCATCGTGTTTTTAACGAATATATAAGATCATATATTAAAGAAACCATTTCAGACTGGGACACTTATTTAAAGTATTTTACATTTTTTCATAACTCAACGTCGAGTTCAGTGTTTGACAACAAATATACACCATTTGAGTTAGTTTTTGGAAGAAGGGCAACTATGACAAACGAATTACAGCTAGAAAAAATTGATCCCATTTACAACACGGATAATTATGCAAAGGAAATGAAATATCGTTTACAAAAATCTCACATAATGACAAAAGATCTCATAGAAAAAAATAAACAAAGAAACAAAAAATTGTATGATACTTTGTCTAAGCCGTTAAATCTGAAAATCAATGACAAGGTATTGATAAAAAAAGAACCATATGATAAATTTAATAATATTTATGATGGTCCGTTTATAGTAACCAAAATAAAGGGAGTAAATGTTACTTATTATAATGAGGCTTCAAACAAAGAAAAAACAGTCCATAAAGACAGATTAAGGTTGGTAAATAATTAAACATTATTATTATATCAAAAATACATTTTTATTTTAACAAAACCTTTATTGTTCTAAAAATTAAACAAAAAACAAAATTATTATACATTATTAGAAAAAAAATGAAAATTTTAAAATAGTATTGTAATACCTTAACATTACCACAAATCACTATATGTTATCAGAAAAAATTAAAAATTTTTGAAATAATATTGCAGTTACTAAACATTACTTTATATTATCAAAAAAAAAAAAAAAAAAAAAAAAACAATTGGAATTTATTTTGTTTTTTTAAAATAATATTGTAATAACTAAAAATTACTATACATTATTAGAAAAAATTAAAAAATTTTAAAATAACATTGCAATACCTAAACATTATTAAACAAAAACTTAAGAAATACTAGAATTAAAAAAAAAAAAAAAAAAAGTTTAAGGACCAAACAGACTGATCAACTGATTTGGGTTTGAAATTTTTTTTTTGTTTTTTTTTCCTAAGGATGGGAGGTGTAGTGCCAACTCATCACCCATTATCCTATTCTCTTATCTTATTATATACTTACTTATAACTAGACTACTTACTCCTATCCTACTTATTATATCTTACTTATTGTACCTATACCTAGCTTACTTACTCTAATCATAATATAACTATATTAATAACTCTTATACTATACACACTGTAATAGTAACCATCACTGTAATATAAGCAAGCATTATTATAAATACATAAAATAAACCTGCTAAGAGGCAGTCTTGAACAAACCAACAAACGATCATCGTCTTTAGTATTTATTTCACTTGCCTTTCGCAACCATCCGCCACATGCTAATTATATGTCCCACTTGGGTGTGTGTCAATTATATGTGAGAAATCTATACATTTATTCGATATGAATGTTGGAATTAATTTAAACAACTTACTTGGCATTAATTTAGAAAATTTAGTTGGAATTTATTTCAACAGTATTTTTGTAAATTTCAAAATTCTATCATTGCTAATTCAATTGGGTGTGCTAATTATAATTCCCAACTAGGTGTGCTAATTATATGTCCACTTGGGTGTGCAAATTATATGTCCTACTTAGGTGTGCTAATTATATGTCCCACTTGGGTGTGTGTCAATTATATGTGAGAAATATATAGATCTATTCGATATAAATGTTGGAATTAATTTAAACAACTTACTTGGCATTAATTTAGAAAATTTAGTTGGAATTAATTTGAACAGTATTTTTGTAAATTTCAAAATTCTATCATTGCTAATTCAATTGGGTATGCTAATTATAAGTCCCAAGTAGGTGTGCTAATTATATGTCCACTTGGGTGTGCAAATTATATGTCCTACCTATGTGTGCTAATTATATGTCCCACTTGGATGTGATAATTATATGTCGCACTTGGGTGTGTGTCAATTATATGTGAGAAATCTATACATTTATTCGATATGAATGTTGGAATTAATTGAAAAAACTTACTTGGTATTAATTTAGACAATTTAGGTGGAATTAATTTGAACAGTATTTTTGTAAATTTCAAAATTCTATCATTGCTAATTCATTTGGGTGTGCTAATTATAAGTCCCAACTAGGTGTGCTAATTATATGTCCACTTGGGTGAGCAAATTATATGTCCTACATAGGTGTGCTAATTATATGTCCCATTTGGGTGTGTGTCAATTATATGTGAGAAATCTATACATTTATTCGATATGAATGTTGGAATTAATTGAAACAACTTACTTGGTATTAATTTAGACAATTTAGGTGGAATTAATTTGAACAGTATTTTTGTAAATTTCAAAATTCTATCATTGCTAATTCATTTGGGTGTGCTAATTATAAGTCCCACCTAGGTGTGCAAATTATATGTCCTACGTAGGTGTGCTAATTATATGTCCCACTTGGGTGTGTGTCAATTATATGTGAGAAATCTATACATTTATTCGATATGCATGTTGGAATTAATTTAAACAACTTACTTGGAATTAATTTAGACAATTTAGTAGGAATTAATTTAAACAGTATTTTTGTAAATTTCAAAATTCTATCATTGGTAAATAATTTGGGTGTGCTAATTCTAAGTCCAACCTAGGTGTGCTAATTATATGTTCTACCTAGGTGTGCTAATTATATGTCCCACTTGGGTGTGTGTCAATTATATGTGAGAAATATATACATTTAATCGATATGAATGTCGGCAATAATTTAAACAACTTACTTTGAATTAATTTAGACAATTTAGTTGGAATTAATTTGAACAGTATTTTTGTAAATTTCAAAATTCTATCATTGCTAATTCATTTGGGTGTGCTAATTATAAGTCCCAACTAGGTGTGCTAATTATATGTCCACTTGGTAGAGCAATTATATGTCCTACCTCGGTGTGCTAATTATATGTCCCAACTAGGTGTGCTAATTATATGTCCACTTGGGTGTGCAAATTATATGTCCTACATAGGTGTGCTAATTATATGTCCCACTTGGGTGTGACAATTATATGTCCCACTTGGGTGTGTGTCAATTAAATGTGAGAAATCTATACATTTATTCGATATGAATATTGGAATTAATTTAGAAAACTTACTTGGAATTAATTTAGACAATTTAGTTGGAATTAATTTGAACAGTATTTTTGTAAATTTCAAAATTCTATCATTGCTAATTCATTTGGGTGTGCTAATTATAAGTCCCACCTAGGTGTGCTAATTATATCATTTGGGTGAGCTAATTATAAGTCCCAACTAGGTGTGCTAATATGTCCACTTGGGTGTGCAAATTATATGTCCTACCTAGGTGTGCTAATTATATGTCCCACTTGGGTGTGTGTCAATTATATGTGAGAAATCTATACATTTATTCGATATGAATGTTGGAATTAATTTAAACAACTTACTTGGCATTAATTTAGAAAATTTAGTTGGAATTAATTTGAACAGTATTTTTGTAAATTTCAAAATTCTATCATTGCTAATTCATTTGGGTGTGCTAATTATAAGTCCCAACTAGTTGTGCTAATTAGATGTCCGCTTGGGTGTGCAAATTATATGTTCTACCTATGTGTGCTAATTATATGTCGCACTTGGGTGTGATAATTATATGTCCCACTTGGGTGTGTGTCAATTATATGTGAGAATCATCTATACATTTATTCGATATGAATATTGGAATTAATTTAAACAACTTACTTGGAATTAATTTAGATAATTTAGTTGGAATTAATTTGAACAGTATTTTTGTAAATTTCAAAATTCTATCATTGCTAATTCATTTGGGTGTGCTAATTATAAGTCCCACCTAGGTGTGCAAATTATATGTCCTACATAGGTGTGCTAATTATATGTCCCACTTGGGTGTGTGTCAATTATATGTGATAAATCTATACATTTATTCGATATGAATGTTGGAATTAATTGAAACAACTTACTTGGTATTAATTTAGACAATTTATATGGAATTAATTTGAACAGTATTTTTGTAAATTTCAAAATTCTATCATTGCTAAATAATTTGGGTGTGCTAGTTATAAGTCCCACCTAGGTGTGCTCATTATATGTCCTACCTAGGTGCGCTAATTATATGTCACACTTGGGTGTGTGTCAAATATATGTGAGAAATATATACATTTAATCGATATGAATGTCGGAAATAATTTAAACAACTTACTTTGAATTAATTTAGACAATTTAGTTGGAATTAATTTGAACAGTATTTTTGTAAATTTCAAAATTCTATCATTGCTAATTCATTTGGGTGTGCTAATTATAAGTCCCAACTAGGTGTGCTAATTATATGTCCACTTGGTAGAGCAATTATATGTCCTACCTCGGTGTGCTAATTATATGTCCCACTTGGGTGTGTGTCAATTATATGTGAGAAATCTATACATTTATTCGATATGAATGTTGGAATTAATTTAAACAACTTACTTGGCATTAATTTAGAAAATTTAGTTGGAATTAATTTGAACAGTATTTTTGTAAATTTCAAAATTCTATCATTGCTAATTCAATTGGGTGTGCTAATTATAATTCCCAACTAGGTGTGCTAATTATATGTCCACTTGGGTGTGCAAATTATATGTCCTACATAGGTGTGCTAATTATATGTCCCACTTGGGTGTGATAATTATATGTCCCACTTGGGTGTGTGTCAATTAAATGTGAGAAATCTATACATTTATTCGATATGAATATTGGAATTAATTTAGAAAACTTACTTGGAATTAATTTAGACGATTTAGTTGGAATTAATTTGAACAGTATTTTTGTAAATTTCAAAATTCTATCATTGCTAATTCATTTGGGTGTGCTAATTATAAGTCCCACCTAGGTGTGCTAATTATATGTCCTACATAGGTGTGCTAATTATATGTCCCACTTGGGTGTGTGTCAATTATATGTGATAAATCTATACATTTATTCGATATGAATGTTGGAATTAATTGAAACAACTTACTTGGTATTAATTTAGACAATTTATATGGAATTAATTTGAACAGTATTTTTGTAAATTTCAAAATTCTATCATTGCTAAATAATTTGGGTGTGCTAGTTATAAGTCCCACCTAGGTGTGCTCATTATATGTCCTACCTAGGTGCGCTAATTATATGTCACACTTGGGTGTGTGTCAAATATATGTGAGAAATATATACATTTAATCGATATGAATGTCGGAAATAATTTAAACAACTTACTTTGAATTAATTTAGACAATTTAGTTGGAATTAATTTGAACAGTATTTTTGTAAATTTCAAAATTCTATCATTGCTAATTCATTTGGGTGTGCTAATTATAATTCCCAACTAGGTGTGCTAATTATATGTCCACTTGGGTGTGCAAATTATATGTCCTACATATGTGTGCTAATTATATGTCCCACTTGGGTGTGTGTCAATTATATGTGAGAAATCTATACATTTATTCGATATGAATTATTGGAATTAATTTAGAAAATTTACTTGGAATTAATTTAGAAATTTAGTTGGAATTAATTTGAACAGTATTTTTGTAAATTTCAAAATTCTATCATTGCTAATTCATTTGGGTGTGCTAATTATAAGTCCCAACTAGTTGTGCTAATTAGATGTCCGCTTGGGTGTGCAAATTATATGTTCTACCTATGTGTGCTAATTATATGTCGCACTTGGGTGTGATAATTATATGTCCCACTTGGGTGTGTGTCAATTATATGTGAGAATCATCTATACATTTATTCGATATGAATATTGGAATTAATTTAAACAACTTACTTGGAATTAATTTAGATAATTTAGTTGGAATTAATTTGAACAGTATTTTTGTAAATTTCAAAATTCTATCATTGCTAATTCATTTGGGTGTGCTAATTATAAGTCCCACCTAGGTGTGCAAATTATATGTCCTACATAGGTGTGCTAATTATATGTCCCACTTGGGTGTGTGTCAATTATATGTGATAAATCTATACATTTATTCGATATGAATGTTGGAATTAATTGAAACAACTTACTTGGTATTAATTTAGACAATTTATATGGAATTAATTTGAACAGTATTTTTGTAAATTTCAAAATTCTATCATTGCTAAATAATTTGGGTGTGCTAGTTATAAGTCCCACCTAGGTGTGCTCATTATATGTCCTACCTAGGTGCGCTAATTATATGTCACACTTGGGTGTGTGTCAAATATATGTGAGAAATATATACATTTAATCGATATGAATGTCGGAAATAATTTAAACAACTTACTTTGAATTAATTTAGACAATTTAGTTGGAATTAATTTGAACAGTATTTTTGTAAATTTCAAAATTCTATCATTGCTAATTCATTTGGGTGTGCTAATTATAAGTCCCAACTAGGTGTGCTAATTATATGTCCACTTGGTAGAGCAATTATATGTCCTACCTCGGTGTGCTAATTATATGTCCCACTTGGGTGTGTGTCAATTATATGTGAGAAATCTATACATTTATTCGATATGAATGTTGGAATTAATTTAAACAACTTACTTGGCATTAATTTAGAAAATTTAGTTGGAATTAATTTGAACAGTATTTTTGTAAATTTCAAAATTCTATCATTGCTAATTCAATTGGGTGTGCTAATTATAATTCCCAACTAGGTGTGCTAATTATATGTCCACTTGGGTGTGCAAATTATATGTCCTACATAGGTGTGCTAATTATATGTCCCACTTGGGTGTGATAATTATATGTCCCACTTGGGTGTGTGTCAATTAAATGTGAGAAATCTATACATTTATTCGATATGAATATTGGAATTAATTTAGAAAACTTACTTGGAATTAATTTAGACAATTTAGTTGGAATTAATTTGAACAGTATTTTTGTAAATTTCAAAATTCTATCATTGCTAATTCATTTGGGTGTGCTAATTATAAGTCCCACCTAGGTGTGCTAATTATATGTCCTACCTAGGTGTGCTAATTATATGACCCACTTGGGTGTGTGTCAATTATATGTGAGAAATCTATACATTTATTCGATATGCATGTTGGAATTAATTTAAACAACTTACTTGGAATTAAATTAGACAATTTAGTAGGAATTAATTTAAACAGTATTTTTGTAAATTTTAAAATTCTATCATTGCTAAATAATTTGGGTGTGTTAATTATAAGTCCCACCTAGGTGTGCTAATTATATGTCCTACCTAGGTGTGCTAATTATATGTCCCACTTGGGTGTGTGTCAATTATATGTGAGAAATCTATACATTTAATCGATAGGAATGTTGGAAATAATTTAAACAACTTACTTTGAATTAATTTAGACAATTTAGTTGGAATTAATTTGAACAGTATTTTTGTAAATTTCAAAATTCTATCATTGCTAATTCATTTGGGTGTGCTAATTATAAGTACCAACTAGGTGTGCTAATTATATGTCCACTTGGGAGAGCAATTATATGTCCTACCTCGGTGTGCTAATTATATGTCCCACTTGGGTGTGTGTCAATTATATGTGAGAAATCTATACATTTATTCCATATGAATGTTGGAATTAGTTTAAACAACTTACTTGGCATTAATTTAGAAAATTTAGTTGGAATTTATTTGAACAGTATTTTTGTAAATTTCAAAATTCTATCATTGCTAATTCAATTGGGTGTGCTAATTATAATTCCCAACTAGGTGTGCTAATTATATGTCCACTTGGGTGTGCAAATTATATGTCCTACTTAGGTGTGCTAATTATATGTCCCACTTGGGTGTGTGTCAATTATATGTGAGAAATATATACATCTATTCGATATGAATGTTGGAATTAATTTAAACAACTTAGTTGGCATTAATTTAGAAAATTTAGTTGGAATTAATTTGAACAGTATTTTTGTAAATTTCAAAATTCTATCATTGCTAATTCATTTGGGTATGCTAATTATAAGTCCCAAGTAGGTGTGCTAATTATATGTCCACTTGGGTGTGCAAATTATATGTCCTACCTATGTGTGCTAATTATATGTCCCACTTGGATGTGATAATTATATGTCCCACTTGGGTGTGTGTCAATTATATGTGAGAAATCTATACATTTATTCGATATGAATGTTGGAATTAATTGAAAAAACTTACTTGGTATTAATTTAGATAATTTAGGTGGAATTAATTTGAACAGTATTTTTGTAAATTTCAAAATTCTAGCATTGCTAATTCATTTGGGTGTGCTAATTATAAGTCCCAACTAGGTGTGCTAATTATATGTCCACTTGGGTGAGCAAATTATATGTCCTACATAGGTGTGCTAATTATATGTCCCATTTGGGTGTGTGTCAATTATATGAGAGAAATCTATACATTTATTCGATATGAATGTTGGAATTAATTGAAACAACTTACTTGGTATTAATTTAGACAATTTAGGTGGAATTAATTTGAACAGTATTTTTGTAAATTTCAAAATTCTATCATTGCTAATTCATTTGGGTGTGCTAATTATAAGTCCCAACTAGGTGTGCTATTTATATGTCCCACTTGGGTGTGCAAATTTATATGTCCTACATAGGTGTGCTAATTATATGTCCCACTTGGGTGTGTGTCAATTATATGTGAGAAATCTATACATTTATTCGATATGAATGTTGGAATTAATTGAAACAACTTACTTGGTATTAATTTAGACAATTTAGGGGGAATTAATTTGAACAGTATTTTTGAAATTTCAAAATTCAATCATTGCTAATTCATTTGGGTGAGCTAATTATAAGTCCCAACTAGGTGTGCTAATATGTCCACTTGGGTGTGCAAATTATATGTCCTACCTAGGTGTGCTAATTATATGTCCCACTTGGGTGTGTGTCAATGATATGTGAGAAATCTATACATTTATTCGATATGAATGTTGGAATTAATTTAAACAACTTACTTGGCATTAATTTAGAAAATTTAGTTGGAATTAATTTGAACAGTATTTTTGTAAATTTTAAAATTCTATCATTGCTAATTCAATTGGGTGTGCTAATTATAAGTCCCAACTAGTTGTGCTAATTATATGTCCACTTGGGTGTGCAAATTATATGTTCTACCTATGTGTGCTAATTATATGTCCCACTTGGGTGTGTGTCAATTATATGTGAGAAATCTATACATTTATTCGATATGAATTATTGGAATTAATTTAGAAAATTTACTTGGAATTAATTTAGACAATTTAGTTGGAATTAATTTGAACAGTATTTTTGTAAATTTCAAAATTCTATCATTGCTAATTCATTTGGGTGTGCTAATTATAAGTCCCAACTAGTTGTGCTAATTAGATGTCCGCTTCGGTGTGCAAATTATATGTTCTACCTATGTGTGCTAATTATATGTCGCACTTGGGTGTGATAATTATATGTCCCACTTGGGTGTGTGTCAATTATATGTGAGAAATCTATACATTTATTCGATATGAATATTGGAATTAATTTAAACAACTTACTTGGAATTAATTTAGATAATTTAGTTGGAATTAATTTGAACAGTATTTTTGTAAATTTCAAAATTCTATCATTGCTAATTCATTTGGGTGTGCTAATTATAAGTCCCACCTAGGTGTGCAAATTATATGTCCTACATAGGTGTGCTAATTATATGTCCCACTTGGGTGTGTGTCAATTATATGTGATAAATCTATACATTTATTCGATATGAATGTTGGAATTAATTGAAACAACTTACTTGGTATTAATTTAGACAATTTATATGGAATTAATTTGAACAGTATTTTTGTAAATTTCAAAATTCTATCATTGCTAAATAATTTGGGTGTGCTAGTTATAAGTCCCACCTAGGTGTGCTCATTATATGTCCTACCTAGGTGCGCTAATTATATGTCACACTTGGGTGTGTGTCAAATATATGTGAGAAATCTATACATTTAATCGATATGAATGTTGGAAATAATTTAAACAACTTACTTTGAATTATTTTAGAAAATTTAGTTGGAATTAATTTGAACAGTATTTTTGTAAATTTCAAAATTCTATCATTGCTAATTCAATTGGGTGTGCTAATTATAATTCCCAACTAGGTGTGCTACTTATATGTCCACTTGGGTGTGCAAGTTATATGTCCTACCTATGTGTGCTAATTATATGTCCCACTTGGGTGTGATAATTATATGTCCCACTTGGGTGTGTGTCAATTATATGTGAGAAATCTATACATTTATTCGATATGAATGTTGGAATTAATTTAAACAACTTAGTTGGAATTAATTTAGACAATTTAGTTGGAATTAATTTAAACAGTATTTTTGTAAATTTAAAAATTCTATCATTGCTAATTCATTTGGGTGTGCTAATTATAAGTCCCAACTAGGTGTGCTAATTATATGCCCACTTGGGTGTGCAAATTATATGTCCTACCTAGGTGTGCTAATTATATGTCCCACTTGGGTGTGTGTCAATTATATGTGAGAAATCTATACATTTATTCGATATGAATGTTGGAATTAATTGAAAAAACTTAGTTGGAATTAATTTAGACAATTTAGTTGGAATTAAGTTGAACAGTATTTTTGTAAATTTCAAAATTATATCATTGCTAAATCATTTGGGTGTGCTAATTATAAGTCCCACCTATGTGTGCTAATTATATGTCCTACCTAGGTGTGCTAATTATATGTCCCACTTGGGTGGTTGTCAATTATATGTGAGAAATCTATACATCTATTCGATATGAATGTTGGAATTAATTGAAAAAACTTAGTTGGAATTAATTTAGACAATTTAGTTGGAATTAAGTTGCACAGTATTTTTGTAAATTTCAAAATTCTATCATTGCTACATCATTTGGGTGTGCTAATTATAAGTCCCACCTATGTGTGCTAATTATATGTCCTACCTAGGTGTGCTAATTATATGTCCTACTTGGGTGTATGTCAATTATACATGAGAAATCTATACATCTATTCGATATGAATGTTGGAATTAATTTAAACAACTTACTTGGCATTAATTTAGAACATTAAGTTGGAATTAATTTGAACAGTATTTTTGTAAATTTCAAAATTCTATCATTGCTAATTCATTTGGGTGTGCTAATTATAAGTCTCAACTAGGTGTACTAATTATATGTCCACTTGGGTGTGCAAATTACATGTCCTACCTATGTGTGCTAATTATATGTCCCACTTGGATGTGATAATTATATGTCCCACTTGGGTGTGTGTCAATTATATGTGAGAAATCTATACATTTATTCGATATGAATTATTGGAATTAATTTAGAAAACTTACTTGGAATTAATTTAGACAATTTAGTTGGAATTAATTTGAACAGTATTTTTGTAAATTTCAAAATTATATCATTGCTAATTCATTTGGGTGTGCTAATTATAAGTCCCAACTAGTTGTGCTAATTAGATGTCCGCTTGGGTGTGCAAATTATATGTTCTACCTATGTGTGCTAATTATATGTCGCACTTGGGTGTGATAATTATATGTCCCACTTGGGTGTGTGTCAATTATATGTGAGAAATCTATACATTTATTCGATATGAATGTTGGAATTAATTGAAACAACTTACTTGGTATTAATTTAGACAATTTAGGGGGAATTAATTTGAACAGTGTTTTTGTAAATTTCAAAATTCAATCATTGCTAATTCATTTGGGTGAGCTAATTATAAGTCCCAACTAGGTGTGCTAATATGTCCACTTGGGTGTGCAAATTATATGTCCTACCTAGGTGTGCTAATTATATGTCCCACTTGGGTGTGTGTCAATTATATGTGAGAAATCTATACATTTATTCGATATGAATGTTGGAATTAATTTAAACAACTTACTTGGCATTAATTTAGAAAATTTAGTTGGAATTAATTTGAACAGAATTTTTGTAAATTTCAAAATTCTATCATTGCTAATTCAATTGGGTGTGCTAATTATAAGTCCCAACTAGTTGTGCTAATTATATGTCCACTTGGGTGTGCAAATTATATGTTCTACCTATGTGTGCTAATTATATGTCCCACTTGGGTGTGTGTCAATTATATGTGAGAAATCTATACATTTATTCGATATGAATTATTGGAATTAATTTAGAAAACTTACTTGGAATTAATTTAGACAATTTAGTTGGAATTAATTTGAACAGTATTTTTGTAAATTTCAAAATTCTATCATTGCTAATTCATTTGGGTGTGCTAATTATAAGTCCCAACTAGTTGTGCTAATTAGATGTCCGCTTGGGTGTGCAAATTATATATTCTACCTATGTGTGCTAATTATATGTCGCACTTGGGTGTGATAATTATATGTCCCACTTGGGTGTGTGTCAATTATATGTGAGAAATCTATACATTTATTCGATATGAATATTGGAATTAATTTCAACAACTTACTTGGAATTAATTTAGATAATTTAGTTGGAATTAATTTGAACAGTGTTTTTGTAAATTTCAAAATTCTATCATTGCTAATTTAATTGGGTGTGCTAATTATAATTCCCAACTAGGTGTGCTAATTATATGTCCACTTGGGTGTGCAAGTTATATGTCCTACCTATGTGTGCTAATTATATGTCCCACTTGGGTGTGATAATTATATGTCCCACTTGGCTGTGTGTCAATTATATGTGAGAAATCTATACATTTATTCAATATGAATGTTGGAATTAATTTAAACAACTTAGTTGGAATTAATTTAGACAATTTAGTTGGAATTAATTTAAACAGTATTTTTGTAAATTTAAAAATTCTATCATTGCTAATTCATTTGGGTGTGCTAATTATAAGTCCCAATTAGGTGTGCTAATTATATGCCCACTTGGGTGTGCAAATTATATGTCCTACCTAGGTGTGCTAATTATATGTCCCACTTGGGTGTGTGTCAATTATATGTGAGAAATCTATACATTTATTCGATATGAATGTTGGAATTAATTGAAAAAACTTAGTTGGAATTAATTTAGACAATTTAGTTGGAATTAAGTTGAACAGTATTTTTGTAAATTTCAAAATTATATCATTGCTAAATCATTTGGGTGTGCTAATTATAAGTCCCACCTATGTGTGCTAATTATATGTCCTACCTAGGTGTGCTAATTATATGTCTCACTTGGGTGTGTGTCAATTATATGTGAGAAATCTATACATCTATTCGATATGAATGTTGGAATTAATTGAAAAAACTTAGTTGCAATTAATTTAGACAATTTAGTTGGAATTAAGTTGCACAGTATTTTTGTAAATTTCAAAATTCTATCATTGCTAAATCATTTGGGTGTGCTAATTATAAGTCCCACCTATGTGTGCTAATTATATGTCCTACCTAGGTGTGCTAATTATATGTTCCACTTGGGTGTATGTCAATTATACATGAGAAATCTATACATCTATTCGATATGAATGTTGGAATTAATTTAAACAACTTACTTGGCATTAATTTAGAACATTTAGTTGGAATTAATTTGAACAGTATTTTTGTAAATTTCAAAATTCTATCATTGCTAATTCATTTGGGTGTGCTAATTATAAGTCCCAACTAGGTGTACTAATTATATGTCCACTTGGGTGTGCAAATTACATGTCCTACCTATGTGTGCTAATTATATGTCCCACTTGGATGTGATAATTATATGTCCCACTTGGGTATGTGTCAATTATATGTGAGAAATCTATACATTTATTCGATATGAATTATTGGAATTAATTTAGAAAACTTACTTGGAATTAATTTAGACAATTTAGTTGGAATTAATTTGAACAGTATTTTTGTAAATTTCAAAATTCTATCATTGCTAATTCATTTGGGTGTGCTAATTATAAGTCCCAACTAGTTGTGCTAATTAGATGTCCGCTTGGGTGTGCAAATTATATGTTCTACCTATGTGTGCTAATTATATGTCGCACTTGGGTGTGATAATTATATGTCCCACTTGGGTGTGTGTCAATTATATGTGAGAAATCTATACATTTATTCGATATGAATGTTGGAATTAATTGAAAAAACTTAGTTGGAATTAATTTAGACAATTTAGTTGGAATTAAGTTGAACAGTATTTTTGTAAATTTCAAAATTCTATCATTGCTAATTCAATTGGGTGTGCTAATTATAATTCCCAACTAGGTGTGCTAATTATATGTCCACTTGGGTGTGCAAGTTATATGTCCTACCTATGTGTGCTAATTATATGTCCCACTTGGGTGTGATAATTATATGTCCCACTTGGGTGTGTGTCAATTATATGTGAGAAATCTATAGATTTATTTGATATGAATGTTGGAATTAATTTAAACAACTTAGTTGGAATTAATTTAGACAATTTAGTTGGAATTAATTTAAACAGTATTTTTGTAAATTTAAAAATTCTATCATTGCTAATTCATTTGGGTGTGCTAATTATAAGTCCAAACTAGGTGTGCTAATTATATGCCCACTTGGGTGTGCAAATTATATGTCCTACCTAGGTGTGCTAATTATATGTCCCACTTGGGTGTGTGTCAATTATATGTGAGAAATCTATACATTTATTCGATATGAATGTTGGAATTAATTGAAAAAACTTAGTTGGAATTAATTTAGACAATTTAGTTGGAATTAAGTTGAACAGTATTTTTGTAAATTTCAAAATTCTATCATTGCTAAATCATTTGGGTGTGCTAATTATAAGTCCCACCTATGTGTGCTAATTATATGTCCTACCTAGGTGTGCTAATTATATGTCCCACTTGGGTGTATGTCAATTATACATGAGAAATCTATACATCTATTCGATATGAATGTTGGAATTAATTTAAACAACTTACTTGGCATTAATTTAGAACATTTAGTTGGAATTAATTTGAGCAGTATTTTTGTAAATTTCAAAATTCTATCATTGCTAATTCATTTGGGTGTGCTAATTATAAGTCACAACTAGGTGTGCTAATTATATGTCCACTTGGGTGTGCAAATTACATGTCCTACCTATGTGTGCTAATTATATGTCCCACTTGGATGTGATAATTATATGTCCCACTTGGGTGTGTGTCAATTATATGTGAGAAATCTATACATTTATTCGATATGAATTATTGGAATTAATTTAGAAAACTTACTTGGAATTAATTTAGACAATTTAGTTGGAATTAATTTTAACAGTATTTTTGTAAATTTCAAAATTCTATCATTGCTAATTCATTTGGGTGTGCTAATTATAAGTCCCAACTAGTTGTGCTAATTAGATGTCCGCTTGGGTGTGCAAATTATATGTTCTACCTATGTGTGCTAATTATATGTCGCACTTGGGTGTGATAATTATATGTCCCACTTGGGTGTGTGTCAATTATATGTGAGAAATCTATACATTTATTCGATATGAATATTGGAATTAATTTAAACAACTTACTTGGAATTAATTTAGATAATTTAGTTGGAATTAATTTGAACATTTTTTTTGTAAATTTCAAAATTCTATCATTGCTAATTCATTTGGGTGTGCTAATTATAAGTCCAACCTAGGTGTGCAAATTATATGTCCTACATAGGTGTGCTAATTATATGTCCCACTTGGGTGTGTGTCAATTATATGTGATAAATCTATACATTTATTCGATATGAATGTTGGAATTAATTGAAACAACTGTAACGACTCGTTTTCGCCGGGGTAAGCTCGCCGGATTGCCAGGAGTCGTTTACAGAAAATCTCTTAAGTATTCAAAGCTTGTTTACGTTGATTTAATTATTTTATTTATTTATTAATTTAAAAAAAAAAAAAGCTTAACTACTTGATACAATTATTTTACTAATCTTAAATACGGACACAGTTGAACTATATGTCCCCCTAGCTTCTGTTGCGTTTGTCAATGTGGGTTTCTAGCAGAGAATCGATTAAAAACCATAATCTCCTCTAGATTCCCCTAGCTTCTGTTGCGTTTGTCAATGTGGGTTTCTAGCAGAGAATCGATTAAAAACCATAATCTCCTCTAGATTCCCCTAGCTTCTGTTGCGACTGTCAATGTGGGTTTCTAGCAGAGAATCGATTAAAAACCATAATCTCCTCTAGATTCCCCTAGCTTCTGTTGCGTTTGTCAATGTGGGTTTCTAGCAGAGAATCGATTAAAAACCATAATCTCCTCTAGATTCCCCTAGCTTCTGTTGCGACTGTCAATGTGGGTTTCTAGCAGAGAATCGATTAAAAACCATAATCTCCTCTAGATTCCCCTAGCTTCTGTTGCGTTTGTCAATGTGGGTTTCTAGCAGAGAATCGATTAAAAACCATAATCTCCTCTAGATTCCCCTAGCTTCTGTTGCGTTTGTCAATGTGGGTTTCTAGCAGAGAATCGATTAAAAACCATAATCTCCTCTAGATTCCCCTAGCTTCTGTTGCGACTGTCAATGTGGGTTTCTAGCAGAGAATCGATTAAAAACCATAATCTCCTCTAGATTCCCCTAGCTTCTGTTGCGTTTGTCAATGTGGGTTTCTAGCAGAGAATCGATTAAAAACCATAATCTCCTCTAGATTCCCCTAGCTTCTGTTGCGTTTGTCAATGTGTATAACTTTGTTTAGTACGATGCGTCTGGTCTGCCTGATGCCGAAATAAAGAAAGACCGTCCTGTCTGCCTGATGCCGAATGAAAGAAAGAGCGTCCTGTCTGCCTGATGCCGAATGAAAGAAAGAGCGTCCTGTCTGCCTGATGCCGAATGAAAGAAAGAGCGTCCTGTCTGCTGGTGTGCTTAGCGATCGGTCTGTCGTGTTCCACTTTGTGTTTGGCCTTCGTTTTTGGGTGTTGTTAGTGGGTTATTTTCCGAACTAACGCAGTCGGCAACTTCTGTCGCGATCTCTTGTAAAATTCTAGCATTGCTTTAGGCACTGTTGTTGTAATTTTATATTATTTTAGCTGTGGTCAGCCGGTTGCACAATTGTTTGTGTGATTTTCTCCTGTGTTATCTTGCGTTGTTGACTTCGTTGCATGTTTTTCGTCGCTTATCACAGGGTTCCACTGTCTGACTTAATTGTGGCTGTGTCTTCTGTCCTCCCAATGCAGAGTATAACACTTGTTGTTGGTAGCATTACTATGGTGGGAGGAGTCTTAGACTCACTTGCATGATGGCTGCTGCACTAAATATGATGGCGGTTGTGTGTGTGGTTTTAGCAATGAAAGTGGGAGGTGCCAAAGTCTTAGGACTATTAACGTGTATATTTTAGGGTTGGTTGTTTAAGCACTTGGCCCCTATTTTAAATATACACGTTTGGGGCGTTATGGCAAAACTAAATATGTAGGGGCAAATTTACGCCTAAAATTTGCTCCTCACATGTCCTCCCTACTTTACCGACGATGAAAAATGATGACAGCGTCACGGTTGAGGGTCACTCTGTATGCGTCTCGCCTAAATCGTATTCGCCCTCGTGTCCGTTTTTGCTGAGCCCCTTTGGCTATTTGCAAAACTTCAGCTACCAAGTTCTGAGGCAGATCACCTCCTTTTGGTCCTTGTAGCTCTTCTATGTTTTGGAATGTGAATAAGGTGCCTGTGTTTGTCGTATGTTTCTCTGTTGACTGCCTCTGTTGTTTAATACTGTTGGGTTGGTGGCTATTGAAGTCACGTTTATTCCTTTTGTCATCGCTTCTGCTGTGTTTGGTGCACTTGATTGCACGGTGGTTGTCCCTTGATCTGTCACGTTGTCTACGTGGTATGTTTTGGTTGTTTCGCACTGGTTCTGACTTTGCGAAGTGATTAGGAAATACCCTGATTGCTCTGATTGTATTTTGACTTAGCTGTGCCAGCTCCTCGCGTTTGGTTGCGCCTGCGTCCTTTTTCCGAGGCCCATATGCTGATTCATGTGTGGTCCTTCTATATATGCTTTTGTGGGATTCGCTGTGGGATTTCGCTGGGCATAGTCCGTGGCAGGTGAATTCGTTCGTGTGAGTCATCTTTGTTCTTGGTGTTGTGTGTTTGCGAATTCGTTGGTTCTCTGTGTATTCTCTGTTGTGTCTCTTTATCTGAGCATTTTTGTCGCTGGCGTGCCTCTTGGAAGTCGTTGAATGGATTTGTGTGGCATTCTCAACACGAATTGTCGTGCACATTGCAATATCTCGGGGTTGCACGCAATTGTTTTGAGGTCCCAATGTGATCTCCTGTTCACCACACTTCACTGTCATTCCTAGGCTTGCCATGAAGTCTAGTCCAAGGAGTAGCTCATTAATGGAATCAGGCATGATAAGTAGCTCTTGCTCGCATGTCTGCTCTCCAAGCCTTACAGTTGCCGTCAATGTCCCACTGACTCTCCTAGCACTTCCGTCTGCCATACGTGCTCTGGTATTGGATTTTCCAAATTTGCTGGTGGAAGAGCGTAGCTTTCGTGCTAGCTCTCTGCTCACAAAACTGTGAGTTGCCCCTGTGTCCAGTGTTGCTGTGACAGTTTCTGTGCCAATCGAAACGGTGGCGCAGATTCGTTGTCCGTCACAGTGCAATAAGTTTTCCAATGGGGAAGTCTGCTGTCTCTCCTTTGTGGCATGCTGTGTTTCTGTCGTCGGTAGCTCTCGATCGGTTGGTGCTCTTAGTTTGCAGCACTCTATAGTCCTCACATCCCTTTGACCACACTCCCAACAGAACAGGATCTGTGCGTTGCGACATATGCGTGCTATATGACCATTTTGGCCACAACGCCAGCAGGCTGTTCTTGGTTCTATGGGTGTCTCTCTGCTCTCTACCGTCACCTGACAGTTTCTCACCTCTCGTGGTGGACCTTGCTCTCTTCGCCGTTGTATGGGTGGCGCTGGTAGTTGTTCGCCTTCTCTCCGTATGCTCTCCAAGTCTGCAGCCATTTCTATCAGCTCTGCTAGCGATGTGAAATCTCTGCGGCGCACATATAGCTGGTATTCTGGCAGGCTGTTCTGGAAAATACGCTCCAGTTTCTGTTCTTCGGAATAGTCCAAGTGCCGCATAAGATTCTGCACTTCAACTACAAACTGCTTGAACCCTTCTCTGGGTCTCTGGTGACGCTGGCGGATCTGGTCTTCGAGTTTCTCCATGTATCGTGCTGGCAAGAAGAATTTTAGAAAGTCTCTCCTATATGTACGCCAATCCCGCCACGCTCGATTGTTGTTTCTGAACCACATGAGTGCTCGTTCTCTCAAGAGTTCAGGCATAGTACGCGGAAGGAAATCTTTGTTTATTTCGTACACATCTGCCAATTCCTCGACTCGCTCTATAAACGCTAGCGGGTCACGCCCTCCGTCAAAGTTAAGGGACCACTTCCTCACCTGGTCAATCACAACGGCGTACTGTACAATCCCGTTGTGCTGTTGATTCATTGTTGCAGGTGACACGGAGCGATGATGTAGTGTTCTCCGTACCCCTGAGTTCTCTGCCGTTAGTGTTGCACCTGCGTATGCCTCTGGCCTGTCCACTTCCAGCGTTTCGCGGGTAACTATGGACACAGCCGGCCTTAGGGATGTGCTCTTAACGTACTTGGATTGTAGCTTCTGCAATTGGTATTTC
Source organism: Clusia tigrina (assembly GCA_920105625.2). Lineage (NCBI taxonomy): Eukaryota > Metazoa > Arthropoda > Insecta > Diptera > Clusiidae > Clusia > Clusia tigrina. The sequence goes on from CAKKTE020000572.1 coordinate 1,917,917, forward strand.
TGATCCTGAGTCAGCTCTGTTTCAGTGAAGAAGTCGGAAAGACGTTTACGGACTTCATCCACGGTACCTGTAGCCTCTACACCGAATTCATCAGCAAAGATCACCAGCTCATCCTTGCGTAACAAGTACACCCAGCTTGTTTTCACCATCCTGTGAAAGTCTTAGGTGACGATGAAGACAATCTGTGTGTGTATTATAAGCTGGCGCTTATTCGGCTGTATTATGCGTGACTGCGTAGACGTAGCTTTCTCTTTGCCCTGGTAAATTCTCTCACGAGCTGAGCTTCCTTGCGATTTAGTCTTTTTCTTTTTCAAAGTCTGACGGGCTGATTTAGTTTTCTTTTACTCAGGGTCCCTGCTCGGGCGCCACTGTAACGACTCGTTTTCGCCGGGGTAAGCTCGCCGGATTGCCAGGAGTCGTTTACAGAAAATCTCTTAAGTATTCAAAGCTTGTTTACGTTGATTTAATTATTTTATTTATTTATTAATTTAAAAAAAAAAAAAGCTTAACTACTTGATACAATTATTTTACTAAGCTTAAATACGGACACAGTTGAACTATATGTCCCCCTAGCTTCTGTTGCGTTTGTCAATGTGGGTTTCTAGCAGAGAATCGATTAAAAACCATAATCTCCTCTAGATTCCCCTAGCTTCTGTTGCGTTTGTCAATGTGGGTTTCTAGCAGAGAATCGATTAAAAACCATAATCTCCTCTAGATTCCCCTAGCTTCTGTTGCGACTGTCAATGTGGGTTTCTAGCAGAGAATCGATTAAAAACCATAATCTCCTCTAGATTCCCCTAGCTTCTGTTGCGTTTGTCAATGTGGGTTTCTAGCAGAGAATCGATTAAAAACCATAATCTCCTCTAGATTCCCCTAGCTTCTGTTGCGACTGTCAATGTGGGTTTCTAGCAGAGAATCGATTAAAAACCATAATCTCCTCTAGATTCCCCTAGCTTCTGTTGCGTTTGTCAATGTGGGTTTCTAGCAGAGAATCGATTAAAAACCATAATCTCCTCTAGATTCCCCTAGCTTCTGTTGCGTTTGTCAATGTGGGTTTCTAGCAGAGAATCGATTAAAAACCATAATCTCCTCTAGATTCCCCTAGCTTCTGTTGCGACTGTCAATGTGGGTTTCTAGCAGAGAATCGATTAAAAACCATAATCTCCTCTAGATTCCCCTAGCTTCTGTTGCGTTTGTCAATGTGGGTTTCTAGCAGAGAATCGATTAAAAACCATAATCTCCTCTAGATTCCCCTAGCTTCTGTTGCGTTTGTCAATGTGTATAACTTTGTTTAGTACGATGCGTCTGGTCTGCCTGATGCCGAAATAAAGAAAGACCGTCCTGTCTGCCTGATGCCGAATGAAAGAAAGAGCGTCCTGTCTGCCTGATGCCGAATGAAAGAAAGAGCGTCCTGTCTGCCTGATGCCGAATGAAAGAAAGAGCGTCCTGTCTGCTGGTGTGCTTAGCGATCGGTCTGTCGTGTTCCACTTTGTGTTTGGCCTTCGTTTTTGGGTGTTGTTAGTGGGTTATTTTCCGAACTAACGCAGTCGGCAACTTCTGTCGCGATCTCTTGTAAAATTCTAGCATTGCTTTAGGCACTGTTGTTGTAATTTTATATTATTTTAGCTGTGGTCAGCCGGTTGCACAATTGTTTGTGTGATTTTCTCCTGTGTTATCTTGCGTTGTTGACTTCGTTGCATGTTTTTCGTCGCTTATCACAGGGTTCCACTGTCTGACTTAATTGTGGCTGTGTCTTCTGTCCTCCCAATGCAGAGTATAACACTTGTTGTTGGTAGCATTACTATGGTGGGAGGAGTCTTAGACTCACTTGCATGATGGCTGCTGCACTAAATATGATGGCGGTTGTTTGTGTGGTTTTAGCAATGAAAGTGGGAGGTGCCAAAGTCTTAGGACTATTAACGTGTATATTTTAGGGTTGGTTGTTTAAGCACTTGGCCCCTATTTTAAATATACACGTTTGGGGCGTTATGGCAAAACTAAATATGTAGGGGCAAATTTACGCCTAAAATTTGCTCCTCACACAACTTACTTGGTATTAATTTAGACAATTTAGATGGAATTAATTTGAACAGTATTTTTGTAAATTTCAAAATTCTATCATTGCTAAATAATTTGGGTGTGCTAATTCTAATTCCAACCTAGGTGTGCTAATTATATGTCCTACCTAGGTGTGCTAATTATATGTCCCACTTGGGTGTGTGTCAATTATATGTGAGAAATATATACATTTAATCGATATGAATGTTGGAAATAATTTAAACAACTTACTTTGAATTAATTTAGACAATTTTGTTGGAATTAATTTGAACATTATTTTTGTAAATTTCAAAATTCTATCATTGCTAATTCATTTGGGTGTGCTAATTATAAGTCCCAACTAGGTGTGCTAATTATATGTCCACTTGGTAGACCAATTATATGTCCTACCTCGGTGTGCTAATTATATGTCCCACTTGGGTGTGTGTCAATTATATGTGAGAAATCTATACATTTATTCGATATGAATGTTGGAATTAATTTAAACAACTTACTTGGCATTAATTTAGAAAATTTAGTTGGAATTAATTTGAACAGTATTTTTGTAAATTTCAAAATTCTATCATTGCTTCAATTGGGTGTGCTAATTATAATTCCCAACTAGGTGTGCTAATTATATGTCCACTTGGGTGTGCAAATTATATGTCCTACCTATGTGTGCTAATTATATGTCCCACTTGGGTGTGATAATTATATGTCCCACTTGGGTGTGTGTCAATTATATGTGAGAAATCTATACATTTATTCGATATGAATGTTGGAAGTAATTGAAACAACTTAGTTGGAATTAATTTAGACAATTTAGTTGGAATTAATTTGAACAGTATTTTTGTAAATTTCAAAATTCTATCATTGCTAATTCATTTGGGTGTGCTAATTATAAGTCCCAACTAGGTGTGCTAATTATATATCCACTTGGTAGAGCAATTATATGTCCTACCTCGGTGTGCTAATTATATGTCCCACTTGGGTGTGTGTCAATTATATGTGAGAAATCTATACATTTATTCGATATGAATGTTGGAATTAATTTAAACAACTTACTTGGCATTAATTTAGAAAATTTAGTTGGAATTAATTTGAACAGTATTTTTGTAAATTTCAAAATTCTATCATTGCTAATTCAATTGGGTGTGCTAATTATAATTCCCAACTAGGTGTGCTAATTATATGTCCACTTGGGTGTGCAAATTATATGTCCTACATAGGTGTGCTAATTATATGTCCCACTTGGGTGTGATAATTATATGTCCCACTTGGGTGTGTGTCAATTAAATGTGAGAAATCTATACATTTATTCGATATGAATATTGGAATTAATTTAGAAAACTTAATTGGAATTAATTTAGACAATTTAGTTGGAATTAATTTGAACAGTATTTTTGTAAATTTCAAAATTCTATCATTGCTAATTCATTTGGGTATGCTAATTATAAGTCCCACCTAGGTGTGCTAATTATATGTCCTACCTAGGTGTGCTAATTCTATGTCCCACTTGGGTGTGTGTCAATTATATGTGAGAAATCTATACATTTATTCGATATGCATGTTGGAATTAATTTAAACAACTTACTTGGAATTAAATTAGACAATTTAGTAGGAATTAATTTAAACAGTATTTTTGTAAATTTTAAAATTCTATCATTGCTAAATAATTTGGGTGTGTTAATTATAAGTCCCACCTAGGTGTGCTAATTATATGTCCTACCTAGGTGTGCTAATTATATGTCCCACTTGGGTGTGTGTCAATTATATGTGAGAAATCTATACATTTAATCGATAGGAATGTTGGAAATAATTTAAACAACTTACTTTGAATTAATTTAGACAATTTAGTTGGAATTAATTAGAACAGTATTTTTGTAAATTTCAAAATTCTATCATTGCTAATTCATTTGGGTGTGCTAATTATAAGTACCAACTAGGTGTGCTAATTATATGTCCACTTGGGAGAGCAATTATATGTCCTACCTCGGTGTGCTAATTATATGTCCCACTTGGGTGTGTGTCAATTATATGTGAGAAATCTATACATTTATTCGATATGAATGTTGGAATTCATCTAAACAACTTACTTGGCATTAATTTAGAAAATTTAGTTGGAATTTATTTGAACTGTATTTTTGTAAATTTCAAAATTCTATCATTGCTAATTCAATTGGGTGTGCTAATTATAATTCCCAACTATGTGTGCTAATTATATGTCCACTTGGGTGTGCAAATTATATGTCCTACTTAGGTGTGCTAATTATATGTCCCACTTGGGTGTGTGTCAATTATATGTGAGAAATCTATACATTTATTCGATATGAATGTTGGAATTCATCTAAACAACTTACTTGGCATTAATTTAGAAAATTTAGTTCGAATTAATTTGAACAGTATTTTTGTAAATTTCAAAATTCTATCATTGCTAATTCATTTGGGTATGCTAATTATAAGTCCCAAGTAGGTGTGCTAATTATATGTCCACTTGGGTGTGCAAATTATATGTCCTACCTATGTGTGCTAATTATATGTCCCACTTGGATGTGCTAATTATATGTCCACTTGGTAGAGCAATTATATGTCCTACCTCGGTGTGCTAATTATATGTCCCACTTGGGTGTGTGTCAATTATATGTGAGAAATCTATACATTTATTCGATATGAATGTTGGAATTAATTTAAACAACTTACTTGGCATTAATTTAGAAAATTTAGTTGGAATTAATTTGAACAGTATTTTTGTAAATTTCAAAATTCTATCATTGCTAATTCAATTGGGTGTGCTAATTATAATTCCCAACTAGGTGTGCTAATTATATGTCCACTTGGGTGTGCAAATTATATGTCCTACATAGGTGTGCTAATTATATGTCCCACTTGGGTGTGATAATTATATGTCCCACTTGGGTGTGTGTCAATTAAATGTGAAAAATCTATACATTTATTCGATATGAATATTGGAATTAATTTAGAAAACTTAATTGGAATTAATTTAGACAATTTAGTTGGAATTAATTTGAACAGTATTTTTGTAAATTTCAAAATTCTATCATTGCTAATTCATTTGGGTATGCTAATTATAAGTCCCACCTAGGTGTGCTAATTATATGTCCTACCTAGGTGTGCTAATTCTATGTACCACTTGGGTGTGTGTCAATTATATGTGAGAAATCTATACATTTATTCGATATGCATGTTGGAATTAATTTAAACAACTTACTTGGAATTAAATTAGACAATTTAGTAGGAATTAATTTAAACAGTATTTTTGTAAATTTTAAAATTCTATCATTGCTAAATAATTTGGGTGTGTTAATTATAAGTCCCACCTAGGTGTGCTAATTATATGTCCTACCTAGGTGTGCTACTTATATGTCCCACTTGGGTGTGTGTCAATTATATGTGAGAAATCTATACATTTAATCGATAGGAATGTTGGAAATAATTTAAACAACTTACTTTGAATTAATTTAGACAATTTAGTTGGAATTAATTAGAACAGTATTTTTGTAAATTTCAAAATTCTATCATTGCTAATTCATTTGGGTGTGCTAATTATAAGTACCAACTAGGTGTGCTAATTATATGTCCCCTTGGGAGAGCAATTATATGTCCTACCTCGGTGTGCTAATTATATGTCCCACTTGGGTGTGTGTCAATTATATGTGAGAAATCTATACATTTATTCGATATGAATGTTGGAATTAATCTAAACAACTTACTTGGCATTAATTTAGAAAATTTAGTTGGAATTTATTTGAACTGTATTTTTGTAAATTTCAAAATTCTATCATTGCTAATTCAATTGGGTGTGCTAATTATAATTCCCAACTATGTGTGCTAATTATATGTCCACTTGGGTGTGCAAATTATATGTCCTACTTAGGTGTGCTAATTATATGTCCCACTTGGGTGTGTGTCAATTATATGTGAGAAATATATACATCTATTCGATATGAATGTTGGAATTAATTTAAACAACTTACTTGGCATTAATTTAGAAAATTTAGTTCGAATTAATTTGAACAGTATTTTTGTAAATTTCAAAATTCTATCATTGCTAATTCATTTGGGTATGCTAATTATAAGTCCCAAGTAGGTGTGCTAATTATATGTCCACTTGGGTGTGCAAATTATATGTCCTACCTATGTGTGCTAATTATATGTCCCACTTGGATGTGATAATTATATGTCCCACTTGGGTGTGTGTCAATTATATGTGAGAAATCTATACATTTATTCGATATGAATGTTGGAATTAATTGGAACAACTTACTTGGTATTAATTTAGACAATTTAGGTGGAATTAATTAGAACAGTATTTTTGTAAATTTCAAAATTCTATCATTGCTAATTCATTTGGGTGTGCTAATTATAAGTCCCAACTAGGTGTGCTAATTATATGTCCACTTGGGTGTGCAAATTATATGTCCTACATAGGTGTGCTAATTATATGTCCCACTTGGGTGTGTGTCAATTATATGTGAGAAATCTATACATTTATTCGATATGAATGTTGGAATTAATTTAAACAACTTACTTGGCATTAATTTAGAAAATTTAGTTGGAATTAATTTGAACAGTATTTTTGTAAATTTCAAAATTCTATCATTGCTAATTCAATTGGGTGTGCTAATTATAAGTCCCAACTAGTTGTGCTAATTATATGTCCACTTGGGTGTGCAAATTATATGTTCTACCTATGTGTGCTAATTATATGTCCCACTTGGGTGTGTGTCAATTATATGTGAGAAATCTATACATTTATTCGATATGAATTATTGGAATTAATTTAGAAAACTTACTTGGAATTAATTTAGACAATTTAGTTGGAATTAATTTGAACAGTATTTTTGTAAATTTCAAAATTCTATCATTGCTAATTCATTTGGGTGTGCTAATTATAAGTCCCAACTAGTTGTGCTAATTAGATGTCCGCTTGGGTGTGCAAATTATATGTTCTACCTATGTGTGCTAATTATATGTCGCACTTGGGTGTGATAATTATATGTCCCACTTGGGTGTGAGTCAATTATATGTGAGAAATCTATACATTTATTCCATATGAATATTGGAATTAATTTAAACAACTTACTTGGAATTAATTTAGATAATTTAGTTGGAATTAATTTGAACAGTATTTTTGTAAATTTCAAAATTCTATCATTGCTAATTCATTTGGGTGTGCTAATTATAAGTCCCACCTAGGTGTGCAAATTATATGTCCTACGTAGGTGTGCTAATTATATGTCCCACTTGGGTGTGTGTCAATTATATGTGAGAAATCTATACATTTATTCGATATGCATGTTGGAATTAATTTAAACAACTTACTTGGAATTAATTTAGACAATTTAGTAGGAATTAATTTAAACAGTATTTTTGTAAATTTCAAAATTCTATCATTGCTAAATAATTTGGGTGTGCTAGTTATAAGTCCCACCTAGGTGTGCTAATTATATGTCCTACCTAGGTGCGCTAATTATATGTCCCACTTGGGTGTGTGTCAATTATATGTGAGAAATCTATACATTTAATCGATATGAATGTTGGAAATAATTTAAACAACTTACTTTGAATTAATTTAGAAAATTTAGTTGGAATTAATTTGAACAGTATTTTTGTAAATTTCAAAATTCTATCATTGCTAATTCAATTGGGTGTGCTAATTATAAGTCCCAACTAGTTGTGCTAATTAGATGTCCGCTTGGGTGTGCAAATTATATGTTCTACCTATGTGTGCTAATTATATGTCGCACTTGGGTGTGATAATTATATGTCCCACTTGGGTGTGAGTCAATTATATGGGAGAAATCTATACATTTATTCGATATGAATTATTGGAATTAATTTAGAAAACTTACTGGGAATTAATTTAGACAATTTAGTTGGAATTAATTTGAACAGTATTTTTGTAAATTTCAAAATTCTATCATTGCTAATTCATTTGGGTGTGCTAATTATAAGTCCCAACTAGTTGTGCTAATTAGATGTCCGCTTGGGTGTGCAAATTATATGTTCTCCCTATGTGTGCTAATTATATGTCCCACTTGGGAGTGATAATTATATGTCCCACTTGGGTGTGTGTCAATTATATGTGAGAAATCTATACATTTATTCGATATGAATGTTGGAATTAATTTAAACAACTTAGTTGGAATTAATTTAGACAATTTAGTTAGAATTAATTTAAACAGTATTTTTGTAAATTTAAAAATTCTATCATTGCTAATTCATTTGGGTGTGCTAATTATAAGTCCAAACTAGGTGTGCTAATTATATGCCCACTTGGGTGTGCAAATTATATGTCCTACCTAGGTGTGCTAATTATATGTCCCACTTGGGTGTGTGTCAATTATATGTGAGAAATCTATACATTTATTCGATATGAATGTTGGAATTAATTGAAAAAACTTAGTTGGAATTAATTTAGACAATTTAGTTGGAATTAAGTTGAACAGTATTTTTGTAAATTTCAAAATTCTATCATTGCTAAATCATTTGGGTGTGCTAATTATAAGTCCCACCTATGTGTGCTAATTATATGTCCTACCTTGTGAGGAGCAAATTTTAGGCGTAAATTTGCCCCTACATATTTAGTTTTGCCATAACGCCCCAAACGTGTATATTTAAAATAGGGGCCAAGTGCTTAAACAACCAACCCTAAAATATATACGTTAATTGTCCTAAGAATTTGGCACCTCCCACTTTCATTGCTAAAACCACACACACAACCGCCATCATATTTAGTGCAGCAGCCATCATGCAAGTGAGTCTAAGACACCTCCCACCATAGTAATGCTACCAACAACAAGTGTTATACTCAGCATTGGGAGGACAGAAGACACAGCCACAATTAAGTCAGACAGTGGAACCCTGTGATAAGCGACGAAAAACATGCAACGAAGTCAACAACGAAAGATGACACAGGAGAATATCACACAAACAATTGTGCAACCGGCTGACCACAGTTAAAATAATATGAATTTACAACAACAGTGCCCAACGCACTGATACGAATTCACAACAACAGTGCCCAACGCACTGATATGAACTTACAACAACAGTGCCTAACGCAATGCTAGAAATTTACAAGAGATCGCGACAGAAGTTGCCGACTGCATTAGTTCGGAAAATAACCCACTAACAACACCCAAAAACGAAGGCCAAGCACAAAGTGGAACACGACAGACCGATCGCTAAGCACACCAACAGACCGGACAAAGCATAAAGAGGAGAAGCAAAATTAAATATCCAATATTTTATATTTTTAAATATTTTATGCCATCGATATAAAATATCAACAAAGTGCTGAAGGTGGCCGAAGGACAAATAGCAACAACAACAAACAACACAAGGAACAACAACAAGGTAAATCATCACAACAACAACACAATATTGAAGGTGGCCCAAGGGCAAAAACTTACAAGAACAACAGCGAGAAAGCAACAACAATGTGCTGAAGGTGGCTCAAGGTCACATTCAAACGAGAAGAACAATGCGGGAAACCGTAGCAACATGCCACAACAAACTACAGTTCCCGCACAACAACAACTATTGGATGATCTACGCTAAACCTGGAGCATAAAAGCAGGAGCAACTGGCAACCCAGCCTCTTTCTTTCATTCGGCATCAGGCAGACAAGACGCTCTTTCTTTCATTCGGCATCAGGCAGACGAGACGCTCTTTCTTTCATTCGGCATCAGGCAGACAAGACGTTTGTTTCTTTCATTCGGCATCAGACAGACCAGACGCATCGTACTAAACAGAGTTATACACACTGACAAACGCAACAGAAGCTAGGGGAATCTAGAGGAGATTATGGTTTATAATCGATTCTCTGCTAGAAACCCACACTGACAAACGCAACAGAAGCTAGGGGAATCTAGAGGAGATTATGGTTTATAATCGATTCTCTGCTAGAAACCCACACTGACAAACGCAACAGAAGCTAGGGGAATCTAGAGGAGATTATGGTTTATAATCGATTCTCTGCTAGAAACCCACACTGACAAACGCAACAGAAGCTAGGGGAATCTAGAGGAGATTATGGTTTATAATCGATTCTCTGCTAGAAACCCACACTGACAAACGCAAACAGAAGCTAGGGGAATCTAGAGGAGATTATGGTTTATAATCGATTCTCTGCTAGAAACCCACACTGACAAACGCAACAGAAGCTAGGGGAATCTAGAGGAGATTATGGTTTATAATCGATTCTCTGCTAGAAACCCACACTGACAAACGCAACAGAAGCTAGGGGAATCTAGAGGAGATTATGGTTTATAATCGATTCTCTGCTAGAAACCCACACTGACAAACGCAACAGAAGCTAGGGGAATCTAGAGGAGATTATGGTTTATAATCGCTTTTCTGCTAGAAACCCACACTGACAAACGCAACAGAAGCTAGGGGAATCTAGAGGAGATTTTGGTTTATAATCGATTCTCTGCTAGAAACCCACACTGACAAACGCAACAGAAGCTAGGGGAATCTAGAGGAGATTATGGTTTATAATCGATTCTCTGCTAGAAACCCACACTGACAAACGCAACAGAAGCTAGGGGAATCTAGAAGAGATTATGGTTTATAATCGATTCTCTGCTAGAAACCCACACTGACAAACGCAACAGAAGCTAGGGGGACATATAGTTCAACTGTGTCCGTATTTAAGATTAGTAAAATAATTGTATCAAGTAGTTAAGCCTTTTTTTAAAATTAATAAATAAATAAAATAATTAAATCAACGTAAACAAGCTTTGAATACTTTAGAGATTTTCTGTAAACGACTCTTGGCAATCCGGCGAGCTTACTCCGGCGAAAACGAGTCGTTACAACCTAGATGTGCTAATTATATGTCCCACTTGGGTGTATGTCAATTATACATGAGAAATCTATACATCTATTCGATATGAATGTTGGAATTAATTTAAACAACTTACTTGGCATTAATTTAGAACATTTAGTTGGAATTAATTTGAACAGTATTTTTGTAAATTTCAAAATTCTATCATTGCTAATTCATTTGGGTGTGCTAATTATAAGTCACAACTAGGTGTGCTAATTATATGTCCACTTGGGTGTGCAAATTACATGTCCTACCTATGTGTGCTAATTATATGTCCCACTTGGATGTGATAATTATATGTCCCACTTGGGTGTGTGTCAATTATATGTGAGAAATCTATACATTTATTCGATATGAATTATTGGAATTAATTTAGAAAACTTACTTGGAATTAATTTAGACAATTTAGTTGGAATTAATTTGAACAGTATTTTTGTAAATTTCAAAATTCTATCATTGCTAATTCATTTGGGTGTGCTAATTATAAGTCCCAACTAGTTGTGCTAATTAGATGTCCGCTTGGGTGTGCAAATTATATGTTCTACCTATGTGTGCTAATTATATGTCGCACTTGGGTGTGATAATTATATGTCCCACTTGGGTGTGTGTCAATTATATGTGAGAAATCTATACATTTATTCGATATGAATATTGGAATTAATTTAAACAACTTACTTGGAATTAATTTAGATAATTTACTTGGAATTAATTTGAACAGTATTTTTGTAAATTTCAAAATTCTATCATTGCTAATTCATTTGGGTGTGCTAATTATAAGTCCCACCTAGGTGTGCAAATTATATGTCCTACATAGGTGTGCTAATTATATGTCCCACTTGGGTGTGTGTCAATTATATGTGATAAATCTATACATTTATTCGATATGAATGTTGGAATTAATTGAAACAACTTACTTGGTATTAATTTAGACAATTTAGATGGAATTAATTTGAACAGTATTTTTGTAAATTTCAAAATTCTATCATTGCTAAATAATTTGGGTGTGCTAGTTATAAGTCCCACCTAGGTGTGCTAATTATATGTCCTACCTAGGTGCGCTAATTATATGTCACACTTGGGTGTGTGTCAATTATATGTGAGAAATCTATACATTTAATCGATATGAATGTTGGAAATAATTTAAACAACTTACTTTGAATTATTTTAGAAAATTTAGTTGGAATTAATTTGAACAGTATTTTTGTAAATTTCAAAATTCTATCATTGCTAATTCAATTGGGTGTGCTAATTATAATTCCCAACTAGGTGTGCTAATTATATGTCCACTTGGGTGTGCAAGTTATATGTCCTACCTATGTGTGCTAATTATATGTCCCACTTGGGTGTGATAATTATATGTCCCACTTGGGTGTGTGTCAATTATATGTGAGAAATCTATACATTTATTCGATATGAATGTTGGAATTAATTTAAACAACTTTGTTGGAATTAATTTAGACAATTTAGTTGGAATTAATTTGAACAGTATTTTTGTAAATTTAAAAATTCTATCATTGCTAATTCATTTGGGTGTGCTAATTATAAGTCCCAACTAGGTGTGCTAATTATATGCCCACTTGGGTGTGCAAATTATATGTCCTACCTAGGTGTGCTAATTATATGTCCCACTTGGGTGTGTGTCAATTATATGTGAGAAATCTATACATCTATTCGATATGAATGTTGGAATTAATTGAAAAAACTTAGTTGGAATTAATTTAGACAATTTAGTTGGAATTAAGTTGAACAGTATTTTTGTAAATTTCAAAATTCTATCATTGCTAAATCATTTGGGTGTGCTAATTATAAGTCCCACCTATGTGTGCTAATTATATGTCCTACCTAGGTGTGCTAATTATATGTCCCACTTGGGTGTATGTCAATTATACATGAGAAATCTATACATCTATTCGATATGAATGTTGGAATTAATTTAAACAACTTACTTGGCATTAATTTAGAACATTTAGTTGGAATTAATTTGAACAGTATTTTTGTAAATTTCAAAATTCTATCATTGCTAATTCAATTGGGTGTGCTAATTATAATTCCCAACTAGGTGTGCTAATTATATGTGCACTTGGGTGTGCTAATTATAAGTCCCACCTATGTGTGCTAATTATATGTCCTACCTAGGTGTGCTAATTATATGTCCCACTTGGGTGTATGTCAATTATACATGAGACATCTATACATCTATTCGACATGAATGTTGGAATTAATTTAAACAACTTACTTGGCATTAATTTAGAACATTTAGTTGGAATTAATTTGAACAGTATTTTTGTAAATTTCAAAATTCTATCATTGCTAATTCATTTGGGTGTGCTAATTATAAGTCCCAACTAGGTGTGCTAATTATATGTCCACTTGGGTGTGCAAATTACATGTCCTACCTATGTGTGCTAATTATATGTCCCACTTGGATGTGATAATTATATGTCCCACTTGGGTGTGTATCAATTATATGTGAGAAATCTATACATTTATTCGATATGAATGTTTGAATTAATTTAGAAAACTTACTTGGAATTAATTTAGACAATTTAGTTGGAATTAATTTGAACAGTATTTTTGTAAATTTCAAAATTATATCATTGTTAATTCTTTTGGGAGTGCTAATTATAAGTCCCAACTAGGTGTGCTAATTATATGTCCACTTGGGTGTGCATATTATATGTCCTACATAGGTGTGCTAATTATATGTCCCACTTGGGTGTGTGTCAATTATATGTGATAAATCTATACATTTATTCGATATGAATGTTGGAATTAATTGAAACAACTTACTTGGTATTAATTTAGATAATTTAGATGGAATTAATTTGAACAGTATTTTTGTAAATTTCAAAATTCTATCATTGCTAATTCATTTGGGCGAGCTAATTATAAGTCCCAACTAGGTGTGCTAATATGTCCACTTGGTTGTGCAAATTATATGTCCTACCTAGGTGTGCTAATTATATGTCCCACTTGGGTATGTGTCAACTATATGTGAGAAATCTATACATTTATTCGATATGAATGTTGGAATTAATTTAAACAACTTACTTGGAATTAATTTAGACAATTTAGTTGGAATTAATTTGAACAGTATTTTTGTAAATTTCAAAATTCTATCATTGCTAAATCATTTGGGTGTGCTAATTATAAGTCCCACCTAGGTGTGCTAATTATATGTCCTACCTAGGTGTGCTAATTATATGTCGCACTTGGGTGTGTGTCAATTATATGTGAGAAACCTGTATGTCAATTATACATGAGAAATCTATACATCTATTCGATATGAATGTTGGAATTAATTTAAACAACTTACTTGGCATTAATTTAGAACATTTAGTTGGAATTAATTTGAACAGTATTTTTGTAAATTTCAAAATTCTATCATTGCTAATTCATTTGGGTGTGCTAATTATAAGTCCCAACTAGGTGTGCTAATTATATGTCCACTTGGGTGTGCAAATTACATGTCCTTCCTATGTGTGCTAATTATATGTCCCACTTGGATGTGATAATTATATGTCCCACTTGGGTGTGTGAGAAATCTATACATTTATTCGATATGAATGTTGGAATTAATTTAGAAAACTTACTTGGAATTAATTTAGACAATTTAGTTGGAATTAATTTGAACAGTATTTTTGTAAATTTCAAAATTATATCATTGCTAATTCTTTTGGGTGTGCTAATTATAAGTCCCAACTAGGTGTGCTAATTATATGTCCACTTGGGTGTGCATATTATATGTCCTACATAGGTGTGCTAATTATATGTCGCACTTGGGTGTGTGTCAATTATATGTGATAAATCTATACATTTATTCGATATGAATGTTGGAATTAATTGAAACAACTTACTTGGTATTAATTTAGACAATTTAGATGGAATTAATTTGAACAGTATTTTTGTAAATTTCAAAATTCTATCATTGCTAATTCATTTGGGCGAGCTAATTATAAGTCCCAACTAGGTGTGCTAATATGTCCACTTGGGTGTGCAAATTATATGTCCTACCTAGGTGTGCTAATTATATGTCCCACTTGGGTATGTGTCAACTATATGTGAGAAATCTATACATTTATTCGATATGAATGTTGGAATTAATTTAAACAACTTACTTGGAATTACTTTAGACAATTTAGTTGGAATTAATTTGAACAGTATTTTTGTAAATTTCAAAATTCTATCATTGCTAAATCATTTGGGTGTGCTAATTATAAGTCCCACCTAGGTGTGCTAATTATATGTCCTACCTAGGTGTGCTAATTATATGTCCCACTTGGGTGTGTGTCAATTATATGTGAGAAACCTCATTACATTTATTTGATATGAATGTTGGAATTAATTTAAACAACTTAGTTGGAAGTAATTTAGACAATTTAGTTGGAATTATTTTGAACAGTATTTTTGTAAATTTCAAAATTCTATCATTGCTAATTCATTTGGGTGTGCTAATTATAAGTCCCAACTAGGTGTGCTAGTTATATGTCCTACCTAGGTGTGCTAATTATATGTCCTACCTAGGTGTGCTAATGATATATCCCACTTGGGTGTGTGTCAATTATATGTGAGAAATCTATACATTTGTTCGATATGAATGTTGGAATTAATTTAAACAACTTACTTGGCATTAATTTAGACAATTTAGTTGGAATTAATTTGAACAGTATTTTTGTAAATTTCAAAATTCTATCATTGCTAATTCATTTGGGTGTGCTAATTATAAGTCCCACCTAGGTGTGCAAATTATATGTCCTACCTAAGTGTGCTAATTATATGTACCACTTGGGTGTGTGTCAATTATATGTGAGAAACCTGTACATTTATTTGATATGAATGTTGGAATTAATTTAAACAACTTAGTTGGAAGTAATTTAGACAATTTAGTTGCAATTATTTTGAACAGTATTTTTGTAAATTTCAAAATTCTATCATTGCTAATTCAATTGGGTGTGCTAATTATAAGTCCCAACTAGGTGTGCTAGTTATACGTCCTACCTAGGTGTGCTAATTATATGTCCTACCTAGGTGTGCTAATGATATGTCCCACTTGGGTCAATTATATGTGAGAAATCTATACATTTTTTCAATATGAATGTTGGAATTAATTTAAACAACTTACTTGGCATTAATTTAGACAATTTAGTTGGAATTAATTTGAACAGTATTTTTGTAAATTTCAATATTCTATCATGGCTAATTCATTTGGGTGTGCTAATTATAAGTCCCAACTAGGTGTGCTAATTATATGTCCACTTGTGTGTGCAAATTATATGTCCTACCTATGTGTGCTAATTATATGTGCCACTTGGATGTGATAATTATATGTCCCACTTGGGTGTGTGTCAATTATAATTGAGAAATCTATACATTTATTCGATATGAATGTTGGAATTAATTTAGAAAACTTACTTGGAATTAATTTAGACAATTTAGTTGGAATTAATTTGAACAGTATTTTTGTAAATTTCAAAATTCTATCATTGCTAATTCTTTTGGGTGTGCTAATTATAAGTCCCAACTAGGTGTGCTAATTATATGTCCACTTGGGTGTGCATATTATATGTCCTACATAGGTGTGCTAATTATATGTCCCACTTGGGTGTGTGTCAATTATATGTGATAAATCTATACATTTATTCGATATGAATGTTGGAATTAATTGAAACAACTTACTTGGTATTAATTTAGACAATTTAGATGGAATTAATTTGAACAGTATTTTTGTAAATTTCAAAATTCTATCATTGCTAATTCATTTGGGTGAGCTAATTATAAGTCCCAACTAGGTGTGCTAATATGTCCACTTGGGTGTGCATATTATATGTCCTACATAGGTGTGCTAATTATATGTCCCACTTGGGTGTGTGTCAATTATATGTGATAAATCTATACATTTATTCGATATGAATGTTGGAATTAATTGAAACAACTTACTTGGTATTAATTTAGACAATTTAGATGGAATTAATTTGAACAGTATTTTTGTAAATTTCAAAATTCTATCATTGCTAATTCTTTTGGGTGTGCTAATTATAAGTCCCAACTAGGTGTGCTAATTATATGTCCACTTGGGTGTGCATATTATATGTCCTACATAGGTGTGCTAATTATATGTCCCACTTGGGTGTGTGTCAATTATATGTGATAAATCTATACATTTATTCGATATGAATGTTGGAATTAATTGAAACAACTTACTTGGTATTAATTTAGACAATTTAGATGGAATTAATTTGAACAGTATTTTTGTAAATTTCAAAATTCTATCATTGCTAATTCATTTGGGTGAGCTAATTATAAGTCCCACCTAGGTGTGCTAATTATATGTCCTACCTAGGTGTGCTAATTATATGTCCCACTTGGGTGTGTGTCAATTATATGTGAGAAACCTGTACATTTATTTGATATGAATGTTGGAATTAATTTAAACAACTTAGTTGGAAGTAATTTAGACAATTTAGTTGGAATTATTTTGAACAGTATTTTTGTAAATTTCAAAATTCTATCATTGCTAATTCATTTGGGTGTGCTAATTATAAGTCCCAACTAGGTGTGCTAGTTATATGTCCTACCTAGGTGTGCTAATTAAATGTCCTACCCAGGTGTGCTAATGATATGTCCCACTTGAGTCAATTATATGTGAGAAATCTATACATTTTTTCGATATGAATGTTGGAATTAATTTAAACAACTTACTTGGCATTAATTTAGACAATTTAGTTGGAATTAATTTGAACAGTATTTTTGTAAATTTCAAAATTCTATCATGGCTAATTCATTTGGGTGTGCTAATTATAAGTCCCAACTAGGTGTGCTAATTATATGTCCACTTGCGTGTGCAAATTATATGTCCTACCTATGTGTGCTAATTATATGTGCCACTTGGATGTGATAATTATATGTCCCACTTGGGTGTGTGTCAATTATATGTGAGAAATCTATACATTTATTCGATATGAATGTTGGAATTAATTTAGAAAACTTACTTGGAATTAATTTAGACAATTTAGTTGGAATTAATTTGAACAGTATTTTTGTAAATTTCAAAATTCTATCATTGCTAATTCTTTTGGGTGTGCTAATTATAAGTCCCAACTAGGTGTGCTAATTATATGTCCACTTGGGTGTGCATATTATATGTCCTACATAGGTGTGCTAATTATATGTCCCACTTGGGTGTGTGTCAATTATATGTGATAAATCTATACATCTATTCGATATGAATGTTGGAATTAATTTAAACAACTTACTTGGCATTAATTTAGAAAATTTAGTTGGAATTATTTTGAACAGTATTTTTGTAAATTTCAAAATTCTATCATTGCTAATTCATTTGGGTGTGCTAATTATAAGTCCCAACTAGGTGTGCAAATTATATGTCCACTTGGGTGTGCAAATTATATGTCCTACCTATGTGTGTTAATTATATGTCCCACTTGGGTGTGTGTCAATTATATGTGAGAAATCTACACCTTTGTTCTATATGAATGTTGGAATTAATTTAAACAACTTACTTGGAATTAATTTAGACAATTTAGTTGGAATTATTTTGAACAGTATTTTTGTAAATTTCAAAATTCTATCATTGCTAATTCTTTTGGGTGTGCTAATTATAAGTCCCAACTAGGTGTGCTAATTATATGTCCACTTGGGTGTGCATATTATATGTCCTACATAGGTGTGCTAATTATATGTCCCACTTGGGTGTGTGTCAATTATATGTGATAAATCTATACATCTATTCGATATGAATGTTGGAATTAATTTAAACAACTTACTTGGTATTAATTTAGAAAATTTAGTTGGAATTATTTTGAACAGTATTTTTGTAAATTTCAAAATTCTATCATTGCTAAATCATTTGGGTGTGCTAATTATAAGTCCCACCTAGGTGTGCTAATTATATGTCCTACCTAGGTGTGCTAATTATATGTCCCACTTGGGTGTGTGTCAATTATATGTGAGAAATCTATACATCTATTCGATATGAATGTTGGAATTAATTTAAACAACTTACTTGGAATTAATTTAGACAATTTAGTTGGAATTAATTTGAACACTATTTTTGTAAATTTCAAAATTCTATCATTGCTAATTCATTTGGGTGTGCTAATTATAAGTCCCAACTAGGTGTGCTAATTATATGTCCACTTGGGAGTGCAAAGTATATGTCCTACCTAGGTGTGCTAATTATATGTCCCACTTGGGTGTGTGTCAATTATATGTGATAAATCTACACCTTTGTTCTATATGAATGTTGGAATTAATTTAAACAACTTACTTGGAATTAATTTAGACAATTAATTGGAATTAGTTTGAACAGTATTTTTGTAAATTTCTAAATTCTATCATTGCTAAATCATTTGGGTGTGCTAATTATAAGTCCCACCTAGGTGTGCTAATTATATGTCCTACCTAGGTGTGCTAATTATATGTCCCACTTGGGTGTGTGTCAATTATATGTGAGAAATCTATACATTTAATCGATATGAATGTTGGAATTAATTTAAACAACTTACTTGGAATTAATTTAGACAATTTAGTTGGAATTAATTTGAACAGCACTTTTGTAAATTTCAAAATTCGATCATTGCTAATTCATTTGGGTGTGCTAATTATAAGTCGTAACTAGGTGTGCTAATTATATGTCCACTTGGGTGTGCAAAAGTATATGTTCTAGCTAGGTGTGCTAATTAATTATACGTCCCACTTGGGTGTGTGTCAATTATATGTGATAAATCTATACATTTATTCGATATGAATGTTGGAATTAACTTAAACAACTTAATTGGAATTAATTTAGACAATTTAGTTGGAATTAATTTGAACAGTATTTTTGTAAATTTCAAAATTCTATCATTGCTAATTCATTTGGGTGTGCTAATTATAAGTCCCACCTAGGTGTGCAAATTATATGTCCTACCTAGGTGTGCTAATTATATGTCCCACTTGGGTGTGTGTCAATTATATGTGAGAAATCTATACATTTATTCGATATGAATGTTGGAATTAATTTAAAAAACTGCTTGGAATTAATTTAGACAATTTAGTTGGAATTAATTTGAACAGTATTTTTGTAAATTTCAAAATTCTAACAATGCTAATTCATTTGGGTGTGAAAATTATAAGTCCCAACTAGGTGTGCTAATTATATGTCCACTTGGGTGTGCAAATTATATGTCCTACTATATGTGTGCTAATTATATGTCCCACATGGGTGTGTGTCAATTATATGTGAGAAATCTATACATTTATTCGATATGAATGTTGGAATTAATTTAAGCAACTTACTTGGATTTAATTTAGACAATTTAGTAGGAATTAATTTGAACAGTATTTTTGTAAATTTCTAAATTCTATCATTGCTAAATCATTTGGGTGTGCTAATTATAAGTCCCAAATAGGTGTGCTAATTATATGTCCTACCTAGGTGTGCTAATTATATGTCCCACTTGGGTGTGTGTCAATTATATGTGAGAAATCTATACATTTAATCGATATGAATGTTGGAATTAATTTAAACAACTTACTTGGAATTAATTTAGACAATTTAGTTGGAATTAATTTGAACAGCACTTTTGTAAATTTCAAAATTCGATCATTGCTAATTCATTTGGGTGTGCTAATTATAAGTCCCACCTAGGTGTGCTAATTATATGTCCTACCTAGGTGTGCTAATTATATGTCCCACTTGGGTGTGTGTCAATTATATCTGAGAAATTTATACATTTAATCGATATGAATGTTGGAAATAATTTAAACAACTTACTCTGAATTAATTTAGACAATTTAGTTGGAATTAATTTGAACAGTATTTTTGTAAATTTAAAAATTCTATCATTGCTAATTCATTTGGGTGTGCTAATTATAAGTCCCAACTAGGTGTGCTAATTATATGTCCATTTGGGAGAGCAACTATATGTCCTACCTCGGTGTGCTAATTATATGTCCCACTTGGGTGTGTGTCAATTATATGTGAGAAATCTATACATTTATTCGATATGAATGTTGGAATTAATTTAAACAACTTACTTGGCATTAATTTAGAAAATTTTGTTGGAATTAATTTGAACAGTATTTTTGTAAATTTCAAAATTCTATCATTGTTAATTCAATTGGGTGTGCTAATTATAATTCCCAACTAGGTGTGCTAATTATATGTCCACTTGGGTGTGCAAGTTATATGTCCTACCTATGTGTGCTAATTATATGTCCCACTTGGGTGTGATAATTATATGTCCCACTTGGGTGCGTGTCAATTATATGTGAGAAATATATACATTTATTCGATATGAATGTTGGAATTAATTTAAACAACTTAGTTGGAATTAATTTAGACAATTTAGTTGGAATTAATTTGAACAGTATTTTTGTAAATTTCAAAATTCTATCATTGCTAATTCATTTGGGTGTGCTAATTATAAGTCCCAACTAGGTGTGTGTCAATTATATGTGAGAAATCTATACATTTATTCGATATGAATGTTGGAATTAATTGAAAAAACTTAGTTGGTATTAATTTAGACAATTTAGTTGGAATTAAGTTGAACAGTATTTTTGTAAATTTTAAAATTCTATCATTGCTAAATCATTTGGGTGTTCTAATTATAAGTCGCACCTATGTGTTGTAACGACTCGTTTTCGCCGGGTTAAGCTCGCCGGATTTCCAGGAGTCGTTTACAGAAAATCTCTAAAGTATTCAGAGCTTGTTTACGTTGATTTAATTATTTTATTTATTTATTAATTTTAAAAAGGCTTAACTACTTGATACCATTATTTTTACTAAACTTAAATACGGACACAGTTGAACTATATGTCCCCCTAGCTTCTGTAGCGTTTGTCAGTGTGTAACGACTCGTTTTCGCCGGGTTAAGCTCGCCGGATTTCCAGGAGTCGTTTTCAGAAAATCTCTAAAGTATTCAAAGCTTGTTTACGTTGATTTAATTATTTTATTTATTTATTAATTTTAAAAAGGCTTAACTACTTGATACCATTATTTTTACTAAACTTAAATACGGACACAGTTGAACTATATGTCCCCCTAGCTTCTGTAGCGTTTGTCAGTGTGGGTTTCTAGCAGAGAATCGATTATAAACTATAATCTCCTCTAGATTCCCCTAGCTTCTGTTGCGTTTGTCAGTGTGGGATTTTAGCAGAGAGTCGATTATAAACCATAATCTCCTCTAGATTCCCCTAGCTTCTGTTGCGTTTGTCAGTGTGGGTTTCTAGCAGAGAAACGATTATAAACCATAATCTCCTCTAGATTCCCCTAGCTTCTGTTGCGTTTGTCAGTGCGTATAACTCTGTTTAGTACGATGCGTCTGGTCTGCCTGATGCCGAATGAAAGAAAGAGCGTCTTGTCTGCCTGATGCCGAATGAAAGAAAGAGCGTCTTGTCTGCCTGATGCCGAATGAAAGAAAGAGCGTCTTGTCTGCCTGATGCCGAATGAAAGAAAGAGCGTCTTGTCTGCCTGATGCCGAATGAAAGAAAGAGGCTGGGTTGCCAGTTGCTCCTGCTTTTATGCTCCAGGTTTAGTGTAGATCAGCCAATAGTTGTTGTTGTGCGGGAACTGTAGTTTGTTGTGGCATGTTGCTACGGTTTCCCGCATTGTTCTTCTCGTATGAATTTGACCTTGGGCCACCTTCAGCACATTGTTGTTCTTTCTCGCTGTTGTTCTTGTAAGTTTTTGCCCTTGGGCCACCTTCAATATTGTGTTGTTGTCGTGATGATTTACCTTGTTGTTGTTCCTTGTGTTGTTTGTTGTTGTTGCTATTTGTCCTTCGGCCACCTTCAGCACTTTGTTGATATTTTCTATCGATGGCATAAAATATTTAAAAATATTAAATATTGGATATTTAATTCTGCTTCTCCTCTTTATGCTTTGTCCGGCCTGTTGGTGTGCTTAGCGATCGGTCTGTCGTGTTCCACTTTGTGCTTGGCCTTCGTTTTTGGGTGTTGTTAGTGGGTTATTTTCCGAACTAATGCAGTCGGCAACTTCTGTCGCGATCTCTTGTAAATTTCTAGCATTGCGTTAGGCACTGTTGTTGTAAGTTCATATCAGTGCGTTGGGCACTGGTGTTGTAAATTCATATTATTTTAACTGTGGTCAGCCGGTTGCACAATTGTTTGTGTGATATTCTCCTGTGTTATGTTGTGTTGTTGACTTCGTTGCATGTTTTTCGTCGCTTATCACAGGGTTCCACTGTCTGACTTAATTGTGGCTGTGTCTTCTGTCCTCCCAATGCAGAGTATAACACTTGTTGTTGGTAGCATTACTATGGTGGAAGGTGTCTTAGACTCACTTGTATGATGGCTGCTGCACTAAATATGATGGCGGTTGTGTGTGTGGTTTTAGCAATGAAATGGTTTCTTAGGACTATTAACGTATATATTTTAGGGTTGATTGTTTAAGCACTTGGCCCCTATTTTAAATATACACGTTTGTGGCGTTATGGCAAAACTAAATATGTAGGGGCAAATTTACGCCTAAAATTTACTCCTCACATGTCCTCCCTACTTTGCGGCCGATGGAAAATGGTCACCTTACCCTGCCAGAGGGTGATGATTTTGCATGATCCTTGCTGGAATCGGATTCCTTTCCGTTGTGTACACTGTTCTCGTCAGATGCGTTTGTTAGTTAGCGTATGCTGTGATGCCACCAGGCGCGCAGAATGGTTTCAGCTCGCTAATATGCGCTGTCTTTGTCTCCTTGGTTCCTTCACGTTTCATCTTGACAATGACTGGGGAGGTGAAGGTGTCTATCCGGTATGGCCCATCGTAGCGTGGGGCCAACTTGGCAGCGAAGTGGTCGATGGCTTTGGACAAATGGTGCTGTTTTGCTAACACCAATTGTCCAACTTCTGGTTTCCAGGGCCTTCGTCGTAGGTTATAATGACGCCGTTGATCGTGAGCCGCTCGCTCCATATTCCTTGTCACTAATGTGTATGCTTCCTTTAGTAGTTCGGCTCTTTCGTTGGGTGTTTGTTTCCGTTGTCCTGCTCCTGGGGTGGTTTCATCGTACAACGCTCCTGGGGGTCGTGGCTCCCGTCCTTGTATTAGGAACGCGGGGCTATAGCCAGTGGTCTCTGATACGCTGGTATTAATCGCCAGGGTTAACTCCGGCAGTAGGTCATCCCACTTTTGTTGCTGTTTACCGGCGTATTGGGCGATCATGGTATTGACTGTGCGGTTGGCGCGTTCGGCAGCATTTTCCTGTGGTGTGTACGGTGCGGTAAACTGGTGCTTGATACCGTAGTCTTCTACAAAGCGCTGAAAGGACTTGCTTGTAAACTGTGATCCGTTGTCCGTCACTAAAATCTTAGGAACTCCGAAACGGGCTAAGATGCGCTCCCGAAAGGCCCGTTGTAGAGTATCGGTGGTGGCCTTCCGAAGAGGCGCCATCTCTGTCCATTTTGAGAACTTATCATGGAAAACTAGTACCATTGTGTTTCCATGCTTTGAGCGGGGTAGAGGTCCAACAAAATCCGCGCACAATATGGCCCACGGCTCCAGGGGTATTTGCGTCAGCATTTCTCCAGCAGGTTGTTGTTGGCTGGGTTTGTACTTCTGGCATAGTGTGCACTGACGAACGTAGCGGCTGGTGTCCCGGTACAGTCCTGGCCAGTAGTACCTATTTGCAACTCGGGCTATCGTTTTCCGGATGTCTAGGTGTCCTGCGGTTGGCGCGTCGTGGTTCTCCTGCAAAATTCGTACCCTCAGAGGCCTAGGTACGCACAGCTTCCATGTGTACAGTCCTCATCACCCGTGCGATTTGGTATATGGCGATACAGCTGCCCGTTTTCCAGTGTGTAGTCGGAGAATTTAGCCGGGTTGGCAAGTATTTCTCCTTTTCGCTTGAGCCACCACTTGCAATTTTGCTCTGCTTGGTCCTGCACAGTGACAGTGCATGCAGCCTCGACCGGTTGTCTTGATAGTGCGTCCGCCAGTACATTTAGTTTTCCTTTCCGGTATTGTACCTCGAATGTATGCTGCTGAAGTTCTAGCGCCCACCGTGCTATGCGTCCTGAAGGGCTCTCGATGGAATTTAGCCACTTCAGCGATAGGTGGTCGGTGATCACGGTAAAGTGGTAGCCCTCCAGATATGGCCGCATTTTCCGGATGCCCCATATTATGGCTAGACACTCCTTCTCAGTTGGGGAGTAGTTTAGCTCAGCTCCATTCAGGTGTCTACTAGCGTACGCTATTACTCGCTCCGCCCCCTCGATCTCCTGCGTAAGCACTGCTCCCAACCCGTAGTCACTGGCGTCGGTCTGGAGCGTGAACTTCTGACTAAAGCCTGGGCAGGCGAGGATCGGAGCTTCCGTCAATCGTTGTTTCAGTAATTCAAAAGCCTCCTGTTGTTCGGTACCGCATCGGAAATGTTTTCCTTTCTTTAGCAGCATCGTTAAAGGGTGTACTGCTTTTGCAAAGTCGGGTACAAAACGGCGGTACCAAGATGCGATGCCCAAGCAGCGACGTAGCTGTCGTATGTTCTCTGGTGGTTGCAGCTCCCGTATGGCAGCGATTTTATCTGGGTCAGTATGTATTCCTTTGTCGCTGACCACGTGTCCCAGATATTTTAGCTCCTTCCGAAAGAATGCACACTTCTCCAGATTTAGTTTCAAATTTGCCTCCCTCAACCATCGGAACACCTCTTGCAGGTTTCTCATGTGTTCTTCTAGGTCTCTCCCTGTGACAATAATGTCATCAAGGTAGGCAAACGCGTGTGGCTCCATGTCGTGGCCAATAACTTGGTCCAGTGCTCTTTGAAAGGTTGCTGGTGCGGAGTGTAGCCCGAAAGGCATAACACGCCACTGGAAGGGGACTCTGCCGGGTACCGTGAATGCGGTATACTGCTTGCTGTGCTCCTCCATTGGTATCTGCCAATACCCGTTCTTCAGATCGAGACTACTGATGTATTTAGCCTCACGCAGTCGGTCTAAGATGTGCTGGATTCGTGGCAGTGGGTATGCGTCGGGTATGGAGCTGGCGTTGAGTTGCCGATAATCGATGCACAGACGCCATTTCCCATCCCGTTTCCTTACTAGCACAATCGGTGCGCTGTGGGGGCTATGCGAGGGTTCGATACAGCCTTTAGCTATTAATTCGTCCACTTCCGCGCCAATGATTTCCTGCTGCGCTGGATTTCTCGGGTAGTAGCGTTGTTTGATGGGTCGGTCATCGCGCATCATTATTTTGTGGCTTGTGATATTGGTCACGTTTGGCCCGTCTGTGAATTTAGCCAACTCTGTGGCCAGAAACAGTTTTATCCTTGATTCGTCCGTAGCGGCTTCATGTCGTTTGGTTGTGCACGATGCGATAACTTGTGATTGCACACCATCCGTCTTGGGGCCTAGCTGGATTTCCTGGCCTCCACATGTCATGGATAGGCCTTGCTGTGTCATGAAGTCCAGGCCGAGCAGTAAGTCGTCGGTGGAGTCGGGCTTGCTAAGTAGCTCCAGCTGACATACCTTTCCTCCAAGCTTGACGCACGTCACAAACGCTTGAGTAATATCTCTTGTTCGACCATCCGCCATGCGTGCTCTAGTGTATGTAGAGTTTACTCTACCGGTGGTAGCACCTAAATGGGAAATTAGTCGCTCGCTGATGAAACTCCTTGTGGCGCCTGTGTCTAGTGTGGCCGTGATGTTTTCTGTGCCAATGGTGACGGCGGCACAGATACGCTGTCCATCGTAGCGTAGTGCACTTACTGCGTTTGAGGCTTGTTGTCCGTGGGCTGCTCCATGCCTCGTTGCTGGCGGCAGCCCCGCTCGTTTCCCCCTACCGTCCTACAGCATTCAACTGTTCTAGTTCCTCTCCTACCGCACTCCCAACAGAAAAGTACTTGGGCATTGCGGCAGTGTCGCGCTATGTGATCAGACTGACCACATCTTCTGCATGCTGTTCGTGGATTTATAGGTACCACCTTGTTGGTACAGTTGGCCGGTGCTACTTGTCGGTTTCTGGTTTCGCATGGGGACATGCGCTCGACCCGTGGTTATATCTCGTGGCGTATTGGTGGAGGTCGTGGTGGCGGTGGTCGTGGTGGTGCTGCTCGTGAAGTCTCGTTGTCACCACGTATGCCCTCGAGGTCTTCCGCCATTTCCACCAATTCTTCCAGCGTATCGAAATCCTTTCGACGGACATACCACTGGTATTCCTCTAGGCTGTTGCGAAAGATTCGTTCTAACTTCTGGGCCTCCGTGTATCCTGCGTGACGCATCAGGTTTTGAAGTTCTACCACGTACTGTTTGAAGTGTTCATGTGGGTTTTGCCGTCGTTGGCGAATTTCATCCTCCAGCTTTTCGAAGTACCTGGTGGGTAGGAAAAACTTCAAGAAGTCCTTTTTGAATAAAACCCAATCAACCCATGCTCGGTTGTTGTTTCTATACTAGAGCAGAGCACGCTCCTTTAGGAGTTCTGGCATAGTTCGAGGCAGCATGTGCTTGTTTAGTCCGTAGACTTCCGATAATTCTTCCACTCGCTCTACGAAAGCTATCGGGTCATGCCCTCCATCATATTTCAAGGACCATTTCCTAACGTGGTCGATGACTGCCGAGTAGATGGCTATCCCGCTTCGCGAGACTTCGGGGACTACTGTCTGGAACGCGGTATCATATACAGCTGGAACATTTCCGGCTGCCCATAGCATGTCTTTCTTCGTGGCTGTCGATGCTCCGGGGCTTATAGGTCGCTCTGCGCTGGGGCTAGCTCTCAAGTGTGGACTGGGTCCTGGCGACAAACTCCTCGTGAGTCGGGCCTGTAGCTCTGCCAGCCGAACCTCCTGGTCTAGAGTCATCTCTGTGTCGGTGATAAACTCCGCAAGCCTCTTTCGTAGCTCTTCCACTGTGCCCGTGGCCTCTAGGCCAAACTCGACACAACAGACTACCAGTTGGTCTTTTCGCACGGTGTACACCCAACTCGTCTTTCCCATCCTGTGTCAGACTCTGGTGATGGGACGTGGGTTGGATAATATAGCTTTGTTGTATTTACTCTCTTTATTCTGAGAGTCTCTGCTCGGGCGCCACTGTAACGACTCGTTTTCGCCGGGGTAAGCTCGCCGGATTTCCAGGAGTCGTTTACAGAAAATCTCTAAAGTATTCAAAGCTTGTTTACGTTGATTTAATTATTTTATTTATTTATTAATTTTAAAAAGGCTTAACTACTTGATACCATTATTTTTACTAAACTTAAATACGGACACAGTTGAACTATATGTCCCCCTAGCTTCTGTAGCGTTTGTCAGTGTGGGTTTCTAGCAGAGAATCGATTATAAACTATAATCTCCTCTAGATTCCCCTAGCTTCTGTTGCGTTTGTCAGTGTGGGATTTTAGCAGAGAGTCGATTATAAACCATAATCTCCTCTAGATTCCCCTAGCTTCTGTTGCGTTTGTCAGTGTGGGTTTCTAGCAGAGAAACGATTATAAACCATAATCTCCTCTAGATTCCCCTAGCTCTGTTGCGTTTGTCAGTGCGTATAACTCTGTTTAGTACGATGCGTCTGGTCTGCCTGATGCCGAATGAAAGAAAGAGCGTCTTGTCTGCCTGATGCCGAATGAAAGAAAGAGCGTCTTGTCTGCCTGATGCCGAATGAAAGAAAGAGCGTCTTGTCTGCCTGATGCCGAATGAAAGAAAGAGCGTCTTGTCTGCCTGATGCCGAATGAAAGAAAGAGGCTGGGTTGCCAGTTGCTCCTGCTTTTATGCTCCAGGTTTAGTGTAGATCAGCCAATAGTTGTTGTTGTGCGGGAACTGTAGTTTGTTGTGGCATGTTGCTACGGTTTCCCGCATTGTTCTTCTCGTATGAATTTGACCTTGGGCCACCTTCAGCACATTGTTGTTCTTTCTCGCTGTTGTTCTTGTAAGTTTTTGCCCTTGGGCCACCTTCAATATTGTGTTGTTGTCGTGATGATTTACCTTGTTGTTGTTCCTTGTGTTGTTTGTTGTTGTTGCTATTTGTCCTTCGGCCACCTTCAGCACTTTGTTGATATTTTCTATCGATGGCATAAAATATTTAAAAATATTAAATATTGGATATTTAATTCTGCTTCTCCTCTTTATGCTTTGTCCGGCCTGTTGGTGTGCTTAGCGATCGGTCTGTCGTGTTCCACTTTGTGCTTGGCCTTCGTTTTTGGGTGTTGTTAGTGGGTTATTTTCCGAACTAATGCAGTCGGCAACTTCTGTCGCGATCTCTTGTAAATTTCTAGCATTGCGTTAGGCACTGTTGTTGTAAGTTCATATCAGTGCGTTGGGCACTGGTGTTGTAAATTCATATTATTTTAACTGTGGTCAGCCGGTTGCACAATTGTTTGTGTGATATTCTCCTGTGTTATGTTGTGTTGTTGACTTCGTTGCATGTTTTTCGTCGCTTATCACAGGGTTCCACTGTCTGACTTAATTGTGGCTGTGTCTTCTGTCCTCCCAATGCAGAGTATAACACTTGTTGTTGGTAGCATTACTATGGTGGAAGGTGTCTTAGACTCACTTGTATGATGGCTGCTGCACTAAATATGATGGCGGTTGTGTGTGTGGTTTTAGCAATGAAAGTGGGAGGTGCCAAATTCTTAGGACTATTAACGTATATATTTTAGGGTTGATTGTTTAAGCACTTGGCCCCTATTTTAAATATACACGTTTGGGGCGTTATGGCAAAACTAAATATGTAGGGGCAAATTTACGCCTAAAATTTACTCCTCACATGTCCTCCCTACTTTGCGGCCGATGGAAAATGGTCACCTTACCCTGCCAGAGGGTGATGATTTTGCATGATCCTTGCTGGAATCGGATTCCTTTCCGTTGTGTACACTGTTCTCGTCAGATGCGTTTGTTAGTTAGCGTATGCTGTGATGCCACCAGGCGCGCAGAATGGTTTCAGCTCGCTAATATGCGCTGTCTTTGTCTCCTTGGTTCCTTCACGTTTCATCTTGACAATGACTGGGGAGGTGAAGGTGTCTATCCGGTATGGCCCATCGTAGCGTGGGGCCAACTTGGCAGCGAAGTGGTCGATGGCTTTGGACAAATGGTGCTGTTTTGCTAACACCAATTGTCCAACTTCTGGTTTCCAGGGCCTTCGTCGTAGGTTATAATGACGCCGTTGATCGTGAGCCGCTCGCTCCATATTCCTTGTCACTAATGTGTATGCTTCCTTTAGTAGTTCGGCTCTTTCGTTGGGTGTTTGTTTCCGTTGTCCTGCTCCTGGGGTGGTTTCATCGTACAACGCTCCTGGGGGTCGTGGCTCCCGTCCTTGTATTAGGAACGCGGGGCTATAGCCAGTGGTCTCTGATACGCTGGTATTAATCGCCAGGGTTAACTCCGGCAGTAGGTCATCCCACTTTTGTTGCTGTTTACCGGCGTATTGGGCGATCATGGTATTGACTGTGCGGTTGGCGCGTTCGGCAGCATTTTCCTGTGGTGTGTACGGTGCGGTAAACTGGTGCTTGATACCGTAGTCTTCTACAAAGCGCTGAAAGGACTTGCTTGTAAACTGTGATCCGTTGTCCGTCACTAAAATCTTAGGAACTCCGAAACGGGCTAAGATGCGCTCCCGAAAGGCCCGTTGTAGAGTATCGGTGGTGGCCTTCCGAAGAGGCGCCATCTCTGTCCATTTTGAGAACTTATCATGGAAAACTAGTACCATTGTGTTTCCATGCTTTGAGCGGGGTAGAGGTCCAACAAAATCCGCGCACAATATGGCCCACGGCTCCAGGGGTATTTGCGTCAGCATTTCTCCAGCAGGTTGTTGTTGGCTGGGTTTGTACTTCTGGCATAGTGTGCACTGACGAACGTAGCGGCTGGTGTCCCGGAACAGTCCTGGCCAGTAGTACCTATTTGCAACTCGGGCTATCGTTTTCCGGATGTCTAGGTGTCCTGCGGTTGGCGCGTCGTGGTTCTCCTGCAAAATTCGTACCCTCAGAGGCCTAGGTACGCACAGCTTCCATGTGTACAGTCCTCATCACCCGTGCGATTTGGTATATGGCGATACAGCTGCCCGTTTTCCAGTGTGTAGTCGGAGAATTTAGCCGGGTTGGCAAGTATTTCTCCTTTTCGCTTGAGCCACCACTTGCAATTTTGCTCTGCTTGGTCCTGCACAGTGACAGTGCATGCAGCCTCGACCGGTTGTCTTGATAGTGCGTCCGCCAGTACATTTAGTTTTCCTTTCCGGTATTGTACCTCGAATGTATGCTGCTGAAGTTCTAGCGCCCACCGTGCTATGCGTCCTGAAGGGCTCTCGATGGAATTTAGCCACTTCAGCGATAGGTGGTCGGTGATCACGGTAAAGTGGTAGCCCTCCAGATATGGCCGCATTTTCCGGATGCCCCATATTATGGCTAGACACTCCTTCTCAGTTGGGGAGTAGTTTAGCTCAGCTCCATTCAGGTGTCTACTAGCGTACGCTATTACTCGCTCCGCCCCCTCGATCTCCTGCGTAAGCACTGCTCCCAACCCGTAGTCACTGGCGTCGGTCTGGAGCGTGAACTTCTGACTAAAGCCTGGGCAGGCGAGGATCGGAGCTTCCGTCAATCGTTGTTTCAGTAATTCAAAAGCCTCCTGTTGTTCGGTACCGCATCGGAAATGTTTTCCTTTCTTTAGCAGCATCGTTAAAGGGTGTACTGCTTTTGCAAAGTCGGGTACAAAACGGCGGTACCAAGATGCGATGCCCAAGCAGCGACGTAGCTGTCGTATGTTCTCTGGCGGTTGCAGCTCCCGTATGGCAGCGATTTTATCTGGGTCAGTATGTATTCCTTTGTCGCTGACCACGTGTCCCAGATATTTTAGCTCCTTCCGAAAGAATGCACACTTCTCCAGATTTAGTTTCAAATTTGCCTCCCTCAACCATCGGAACACCTCTTGCAGGTTTCTCATGTGTTCTTCTAGGTCTCTCCCTGTGACAATAATGTCATCAAGGTAGGCAAACGCGTGTGGCTCCATGTCGTGGCCAATAACTTGGTCCAGTGCTCTTTGAAAGGTTGCTGGTGCGGAGTGTAGCCCGAAAGGCATAACACGCCACTGGAAGGGGACTCTGCCGGGTACCGTGAATGCGGTATACTGCTTGCTGTGCTCCTCCATTGGTATCTGCCAATACCCGTTCTTCAGATCGAGACTACTGATGTATTTAGCCTCACGCAGTCGGTCTAAGATGTGCTGGATTCGTGGCAGTGGGTATGCGTCGGGTATGGAGCTGGCGTTGAGTTGCCGATAATCGATGCACAGACGCCATTTCCCATCCCGTTTCCTTACTAGCACAATCGGTGCGCTGTGGGGGCTATGCGAGGGTTCGATACAGCCTTTAGCTATTAATTCGTCCACTTCCGCGCCAATGATTTCCTGCTGCGCTGGATTTCTCGGGTAGTAGCGTTGTTTGATGGGTCGGTCATCGCGCATCATTATTTTGTGGCTTGTGATATTGGTCACGTTTGGCCCGTCTGTGAATTTAGCCAACTCTGTGGCCAGAAACAGTTTTATCCTTGATTCGTCCGTAGCGGCTTCATGTCGTTTGGTTGTGCACGATGCGATAACTTGTGATTGCACACCATCCGTCTTGGGGCCTAGCTGGATTTCCTGGCCTCCACATGTCATGGATAGGCCTTGCTGTGTCATGAAGTCCAGGCCGAGCAGTAAGTCGTCGGTGGAGTCGGGCTTGCTAAGTAGCTCCAGCTGACATACCTTTCCTCCAAGCTTGACGCACGTCACAAACGCTTGAGTAATATCTCTTGTTCGACCATCCGCCATGCGTGCTCTAGTGTATGTAGAGTTTACTCTACCGGTGGTAGCACCTAAATGGGAAATTAGTCGCTCGCTGATGAAACTCCTTGTGGCGCCTGTGTCTAGTGTGGCCGTGATGTTTTCTGTGCCAATGGTGACGGCGGCACAGATACGCTGTCCATCGTAGCGTAGTGCACTTACTGCGTTTGAGGCTTGTTGTCCGTGGGCTGCTCCATGCCTCGTTGCTGGCGGCAGCCCCGCTCGTTTCCCCCTACCGTCCTACAGCATTCAACTGTTCTAGTTCCTCTCCTACCGCACTCCCAACAGAAAAGTACTTGGGCATTGCGGCAGTGTCGCGCTATGTGATCAGACTGACCACATCTTCTGCATGCTGTTCGTGGATTTATAGGTACCACCTTGTTGGT
The DNA here is from genome assembly GCA_920105625.2 of Clusia tigrina. Classification (NCBI taxonomy): domain Eukaryota; kingdom Metazoa; phylum Arthropoda; class Insecta; order Diptera; family Clusiidae; genus Clusia; species Clusia tigrina. The sequence goes on from CAKKTE020000572.1 coordinate 1,950,939, forward strand.
ACAGTTGGCCGGTGCTACTTGTCGGTTTCTGGTTTCGCATGGGGACATGCGCTCGACCCGTGGTTATATCTCGTGGCGTATTGGTGGAGGTCGTGGTGGCGGTGGTCGTGGTGGTGCTGCTCGTGAAGTCTCGTTGTCACCACGTATGCCCTCGAGGTCTTCCGCCATTTCCACCAATTCTTCCAGCGTATCGAAATCCTTTCGACGGACATACCACTGGTATTCCTCTAGGCTGTTGCGAAAGATTCGTTCTAACTTCTGGGCCTCCGTGTATCCTGCGTGACGCATCAGGTTTTGAAGTTCTACCACGTACTGTTTGAAGTGTTCATGTGGGTTTTGCCGTCGTTGGCGAATTTCATCCTCCAGCTTTTCGAAGTACCTGGTGGGTAGGAAAAACTTCAAGAAGTCCTTTTTGAATAAAACCCAATCAACCCATGCTCGGTTGTTGTTTCTATACTAGAGCAGAGCACGCTCCTTTAGGAGTTCTGGCATAGTTCGAGGCAGCATGTGCTTGTTTAGTCCGTAGACTTCCGATAATTCTTCCACTCGCTCTACGAAAGCTATCGGGTCATGCCCTCCATCATATTTCAAGGACCATTTCCTAACGTGGTCGATGACTGCCGAGTAGATGGCTATCCCGCTTCGCGAGACTTCGGGGACTACTGTCTGGAACGCGGTATCATATACAGCTGGAACATTTCCGGCTGCCCATAGCATGTCTTTCTTCGTGGCTGTCGATGCTCCGGGGCTTATAGGTCGCTCTGCGCTGGGGCTAGCTCTCAAGTGTGGACTGGGTCCTGGCGACAAACTCCTCGTGAGTCGGGCCTGTAGCTCTGCCAGCCGAACCTCCTGGTCTAGAGTCATCTCTGTGTCGGTGATAAACTCCGCAAGCCTCTTTCGTAGCTCTTCCACTGTGCCCGTGGCCTCTAGGCCAAACTCGACACAACAGACTACCAGTTGGTCTTTTCGCACGGTGTACACCCAACTCGTCTTTCCCATCCTGTGTCAGACTCTGGTGATGGGACGTGGGTTGGATAATATAGCTTTGTTGTATTTACTCTCTTTATTCTGAGAGTCTCTGCTCGGGCGCCACTGTAACGACTCGTTTTCGCCGGGGTAAGCTCGCCGGATTTCCAGGAGTCGTTTACAGAAAATCTCTAAAGTATTCAAAGCTTGTTTACGTTGATTTAATTATTTTATTTATTTATTAATTTTAAAAAGGCTTAACTACTTGATACCATTATTTTTACTAAACTTGAATACGGACCCAGTTGAACTCTATGTCCCCCTAGCTTCTGTAGCATTTGTCAGTGTGGGTTTCTAGCAGAGAATCGATTATAAACTATAATCTCCTCTAGATTCCCCTAGCTTCTGTTGCGTTTGTCAGTATGGGTTTCTAGCAGCGAATCGATTATAAACCATAATCTCCTCTAGATTCCCATAGCTTCTGTTGCGTTTGTCAGTGTGGGTTTCTAGCAGAGAATCGATTATAAACCATAATCTCCTCTAGATTCCCCTAGCTTCTGTTGCGTTTGTCAGTGTGGGATTCTAGCAGAGAATCGATTATAAACCATAATCTCCTCTAGATTCCCCTAGCTTCTGTTGCGTTTGTCAGTGTGGGATTCTAGCAGAGAATCGATTATAAACCATAATCTCCTCTCGATTCCCCTAGCTTCTGTTTCGTTTGTCAGTGTGGGTTTCTAGCAGAGAACCGATAATAAACCATAATCTCCTCTAGATTCCCCTAGCTTCTGTTGCGTTTGTCAGTGCGTATAACTCTGTTTAGTACGATGCGTCTGGTCTGCCTGATGCCGAATGAAAGAAAGAGCGTCTTGTCTGCCTGGTGCCGAATGAAAGAAAGAGCGTCTTGTCTGCCTGATGCCGAGTGAAAGAAAGAGCGTCTTGTCTGCCTGATGCCGAATGAAAGAAAGAGGCTGGGTTGCCAGTTGCTCCTGCTTTTATGCTCCAGGTTTAGTGTAGATCAGCCAATAGTTGTTGTTGTGCGGGAACTGTAGTTTGTTGTGGCATGTTGCTACGGTTTCCCGCATTGTTCTTCTCGTATGAATTTGACCTTGGGCCACCTTCAGCATATTGTTGTTCTTTCTCGCTGTTGTTCTTGTAAGTTTTTGCCCTTGAGCCACCTTCAATATTGTGTTGTTGTCGTGATGATTTACCTTGTTGTTGTTCCTTGTGTTGTTTGTTGTTGTTGCTATTTGTCCTTCGGCCACCTTCAGCACTTTGTTAATATTTTCTATCGATGGCATAAAATATTTAAAAATATTAAATATTGGATATTTAATTCTGCTTCTCCTCTTTATGCTTTGTCCGGCCTGTTGGTGTGCTTAGCGATCGGTCTGTCGTGTTCCACTTTGTGCTTGGCCTTCGTTTTTGGGTGTTTTTAGTGGGTTATTTTCCGAACTAATGCAGTCGGCAACTTCTGTCTCTTGTAAATTTCTAGCATTGCGTTAGGCACTGTTGTTGTAAGTTCATATCAGTGCGTTGTGCACTGGTGTTGTAAATTCATATTATTTTAACTGTGGTCAGCCGGTTGCACAATTGTTTGTGTTATATTCTCCTGTGTTATCTTGCGTTGTTGACTTCGTTGCATGTTTTTCGTCGCTTATCACAGGGTTCCACTGTCTGACTTAATTGTGGCTGTGTCTTCTGTCCTCCCAATGCTGAGTATAACACTTGTTGTTGGTAGCATTACTATGGTGGGAGGTGTCTTAGACTCACTTGTATGATGGCTGCTGCACTAAATATGATAGCGGTTGTGTGTGTGGTTTTAGCAATGAAAGTGGGAGGTGCCAAAGTCTTAGAACTATTAACGTATATATTTTAGGGTTGGTTGTTTAAGCACTTGGCCCCTATTTTAAATATACACGTTTGGGGCGTTATGGCAAAACTAAATATGTAGGGGCAAATTTACGCCTAAAATTTGCTCCTCACAGTGTGCTAATTATATGTCCTACCTAGGTGTGCTAATTATATGTCCCACTTGGGTGTGTGTCAATTATATGTGAGAAATCTATATATTTATTCGAAATTAATGTTGGAATTAATTGAAACAACTTACTTGGTATTAATTTAGACAATATAGGTGGAATTAATTTGAACAGTATTTTTGTAAATTTCAAAATTCTATCATTGCTAATTCATTTGGGTTAGCTAATTATAAGTCCCAACTAGGTGTGCTTATATGTCCACTTGGGTGTGCAAATTATATGTCCTACCTAGGTGTGCTGATTATATGTCCCACTTGGGTATGTGTCAACTATATGTGAGAAATCTATACATTTATTCGATATGAATGCTGGAATTAATTTAAACAACTTACTTGGAATTAATTTAGACACTTTAGTTAAAATTAATTTGAACAGTATTTTTGTAAATTTCAAAAGTCTTTCATTGCTAATTCATTTGGGTGTGCTAATTATAAGTCCCAACTAGGTGTGCTAATTATATGTCCACTTGGGTGTGCAAATTATATGTCCTACCTAGGTGGGACTTATAATTAGCACACCGAAATGAATTACCAATGATAGAATTTTAAAATTTATAAAAATACTGTTCAAATTAATTCCAACTAAATTGTCTAAATTAATTCCAAGTAAGTTGTTTAAATTAATTCCAACATTGTGAAGATGAAATTTGCCAACTGACAAATTTCACTCACACAAAAACCTGTAAAAACACTAGTAGGCGAAAGAAAGCTATAAAGTCGATTAAACGCGCAGTAGTGAGGGGATAGGCAAGAATAGAGAGCGGAAAATATAAAAAAATACTCCACAATCGGTTTTTTAAACAAAGACACCGAGCAAATTTAACTCACAGGATTTTATATTAATAATTTTTGTATACGACCCCTGAAAGTTGCTGAGTTTTACCCTCAGCTCTGGAAAGTGCGTAGCAGGACTAAATAATAATCCAAGTGCAGGACTAAATACTATCCAAGGATAATCCAAGTACTTGTTGCGAATAAGGACTAAATAATATCCAAGGATAATCCAAGGAGTTGTTGCGATTAAGGACTTTCAAGGACCCACGAAGAACTTCAAGGATCCTTGAGGTTTCTGGGTATAAATTCTGTATACGATACCTGGTTATCCGGCGAGCTTACCCCGGCGGAAAATTGAGTTGTTACAGTTGCTCCCGAGCAGGGACTAATAAAAAACAAAAGTTCAACGCATCGAACTTATAACAAAAAACACAAAAGAAATTCAACGCATAGGTAATAAATCCACAGAGTAACAGAGAACTACGTCGATCTACGCAGTCACGCAGAGGAGTGCCGAATTAGCACCAGCTTAAAACACACTCACACACTCATTGTCTTCATCATCATCTAAGACGAGCACAGGATGGTGAAAATAAGTTGGTTGTATTTGCTACGCAAGGAGGAGCTTGTGATTTTTGCCGAGGAATTCGGTATGGAAGCTGCAGGTACCGTGGAAGAACTCCGTAAGCGACTATCAGAGTTCTTCACTGAGACAGACCTGACTCAAGATCAGGAAAACCGTCTAGAGAAGCTGCAATACATGTACGTTAGGAGCACGTCACCAAGGCTGGCTACGTCCATAGTTACCCGCGAAACGCTGGAAGTGGACAGGCCAGGGACATTCACAGGTGCAACACCAAAGGCATGGGATACAGAGTTTCGGAGAACATCAAAGCATCACGCTGTGTCACCAACAGGCGTGGAACAAACGCACAGCGTAGCTACACCATACGCAGTCATCGTTGACCAGGTGAGGAAGTGGTCTCTCAACTTTGACGGAGGGCGTGATCCGTTAGTATTTATAGAGCGAGTCGAGGAATTAGCAGAAGTCTACGACATAAATAAGAATTTTCTCCCGCGTACTATGCCAGAACTGTTGAGAGAGCGCGCACTTATGTGGTACAGGAACAACAATCGTGCGTGGCGCGATTGGACCTCGTACAGGAGAGACTTTCTTAAGTTCTTCCTACCGGCCAGCTACATGGAGAAGCTCGAAGACCAGATTTGACAGCGTTACCAGAGACCTAGAGAAGTGTTCAAGCAGTATGTGGTTGAACTGCAGAATCTCATGCGGCAAGTGGATTATTCAGAGGAGCAGAAACTGGAAAGACTCTTCCAGAACAGCCTGCCACAATTCCAGTTATACGTGCGCCGTAGAGATTTCGAATCGCTACAAGAGCTGGTAGAGATAGCCGCAGATTTGGAGTGTATTCGGGGAGAAGGCGAACTACTAACAATGCCACCCACAGAACAGAGAAGAGAGCAAGGTCCACCACGAGAGGTACGGAACCGTCAGGTGATGCTAGAGAGCAGAGCGGCACCCATAGATCCCAGAACAGCCTGCAGGCGTTGTGGGCAAAAAGGTCATACAGCTCGCCAATGTCGCAACGCGCAGATACTGTTTTGTTGGGGGTGCGGGCGTAGGGAAGTGAGGACGATCGAGTGCTGCAAACAGAGAGCACCACCCAACCGAAGACTACAGTCAGGAGCACAGCACAGTTCAGAACAGCGGCACCAAACCTCACAATTGGAAAAAGCATTGCACTGTGTCGGGCAACGAATCTGCGCCACCGTTTCCATTGGCACAGAAACCATTACCGCGACACTGGACACAGGTGCAACTAACAGTTTTCTGAGCAGAGAACTAATACGAAAGCTACGCGCTTCCACCAGCAAATTGGGAAAATCCCATACTAGAGTGCGTATAGCAGACGGCAGTAGTAGGACAGTCAGAGAGACGTGTGTGACGAATGGTAGGCTTGGAGAGAAGGCATGCAATCTAGAGCTACTGGTCATGCCAGACTCCAGTGAAGATCTGCTCCTGGGAATAGACTTCATCACAAGCCTGGGAACAATGTTGGAATGCGGTGATCAGGAGATCATCAAATTGGGACCTCATAGCAGTTGCGTGCAACCCCGTGAAATGGCAACGTGCACGACAATTCTTGTTGAGAATCTCCCTCATTTCAATGCATCCCATTCCAAGAAGCACACCAACGTCGGAGGTTACAAACAACAGACGCCCAGAAAAGAATATACAGAAAAGCAACGCAGTCGAAGACACTGTAAAGATGAAAAGTACAAGTTCAGCAAGTATTTTCCGCATACACCTCCTACAAAGAATACAACACAAACTATATGCTAACACCAGAGACCGTGTTAACTCCAAAAACAAATAACGATGTCCACCATATTTTATTTAGAAATAACCACCAACAATATTCTAGCATGCAACCATCCCCGATATTATGCAGCTTCAAAAGGTAACCACCTCCCACGCTAAATGCAACAACAAAGACAGCGGATAAGTATAACAAAACATTTACGCACAGACGATCGGACCAATAAACGTACAGCTTGTGAGGAGCTCAGAAACCGAAAGGGTTAGACTGACGACCACGACGGCCTAATAGTGCAAAGAACATCAAGAGGGACTAGTACGGCTATAAAGGAAAAAGAAACAGCAAGCAAACATTTCTACTAAACAGTGCAGCGACCAAAGGCGGAACACGGAGAGAGAAACACACACAAAGCATTCAGCAGACGGAGTACAAATAAATATGTATAACAACAACAACAACACTACAGCGACCGAAGGTGGAACACGGAGAAACAGAAACACGCCAACCGATCGCAAGCGCAAAGCTGTACACAGGCAGAGTACGAAGAAATATTTATAACAACAACAACAACAGCACAGCGACCGAAGGCGGAACACGGATGACAACGAGAGCGCACCACACATACGCGAGCCGATCGTAAACACAGAGCCGTAAGCAGGCGGAGTATGAACCAATATTTTAACAACAACAACAGTACAGCGACCGAAGGCGGAACACAGATGACAACGAGAGCGCACCGATCGTAATCACAGAGCAGTAAGCAGGCGGAGTGTGAACCAATATTTTAACAACAACGACAACACTATAGTGACCGAAAGCGAAACACAGAGGAAAACAAGGGCGCGCCACACACACGCTAACCGATCGTAAACGCAAAGCTGTAAACAGGCAGAGTACGAAGAAACGTTTCTACAACAACAGCAAAGCGACAACTAACAGCAGCGATCAGGCCACACTACTGCAAGCAACAACTATGATGGACAACTAGAGGAATTACAACAAGGTGGTTAACCAGCAGAAGTTGAAGGTGGCCTAAGGACAACTGGACCACAACAACAACGAGCACTGATCCCATGGCAAGCTTTCACTATATAAGCGGAGTGAACCAGACAGTGAGTCTCTTTGATCCAGCATCGCTCCGTATGTACACAACGCACCAAGCTCCTAGAGACGCACCAAGCTTCGTAGTTAGTTACTTAGACTATTGACAAGAAATCAACGAAGACAGAGCCAGGAGTTTATGGTTTTGACCGCCTCTCCCTGGGACACATACGCAACGCAGACAGAGCCAGGAGTTTATGGTTTTGACCGACTCTCCCTGGGACACATACGCAACGCATACAGAGCCAGGAGTTTATGGTTTTGACCGACTCTCCCTGGGACACATACGCAAAACAGACAGAGCCAGGAGTTTATGGTTTTGACCGACTCTCCCTGGGACACATACGCAAAACAGACAGAGCCAGGAGTTTATGGTTTTGACCGACTCTCGCTGAACGCAGACAGAGCCAGGAGTTTATGGTTTTGACCGACTCTCTCTGGGACACATACGCAACGCAGACAGAGCCAGGAGTGTATGGTTTTGACCGACTCTCCCTGGGACACTAGTACAAACCACGGACACTACCACGAGCACACAGAGTAGGGTATAATTAAAAATAATTATATATATATATGTATAGGAAATAAGTATAAAAGTTTAAAAATAAATAAAAACACTTATTAAAACTAACACTATTGGAATAAATTTCTGTAAGCGACCCTGGAACCCGCTGAGTTTTTACCCCAGCGAAAACGAGTCGTTACAACACACACCTCCAGGAACAAATATGACTCACGCATACGAATTCACCTGCCACGGAATATGCTGAGCGAAAGCGGAGAATGTATCCCACAAAGCCATAGAGAAAATTACCTCCCAGGAAGCAACACACGGACCTCGGAAAAAAGACGCGAGAGCCACCCGGAGCAAGAAGGTCGCACACCGAAGGCGACCCACCATCAGAGCAATCAGCGTACCTACTAGATCAGCACCAGTGAGAAACAGCGGAGACATACCACGTAGACACAACGATAGATCAAGGGACAACCAGGGTGCAATCGAGTGCACGAACAACAGCAGAAGCGACGACAAGAGAGTCAAACGGAACTCCAAAAGCCACCACAGCAAAAGAATTAAACAATGGAACGGGGCTACATGGAGAACGCCAACAGAGAAACGGATGCCAATCACAGGCGACTCACCGATACGATGGAAGTCATACACATCCGACAGTGAAAAACCAGAGAAGACTAAACGTAAGCACACGGGGACACCGCCAACACTGAATGCCACACCCGGGGAAAACCTCCACTTCCACAACGAAGCCGAACTCAGGGGACCCAAGGCAGATGGCTTACCAGCGACACTAGTGGCAGATACGATAGCCACTCTGAAGGAAAGCCCAGCCAAGAGGAAACGCCTGCGCTTTCAACGACCTCCGTCCCAAGTAGTACTATACCGCAGAGAAGCATCCGTTCTCCATCGTCCGCAAAGTAGGGAAGACAGGTGAGGAGCAAATTATAGGCGTAAATTTGCCCCTACATATTTAGTTTTGCCATAACGCCTCCAAACGTGTATATTTAACATAGGGGCCAAGTGCTTAAGCAACCAACCCTAAAATATACACGTAAATAGTCCTAAAACTTTGGCACCTCCCACATTCATTGCTAAAACCACACACACAACCGCCATCATATTTAGTGCAGCAGCCATCATACAAGTGAGTCTAAGACACTTCCCATCATAGTAATGCTACCAACAACAAGTGTTATACTCTGCGTTGGGAGGACAGAAGACACAGCCACAATTAAGTCAGACAGTGGAACCCTGTGATAAGCGACGAAAAACATACAACGAAGTCAACAGCGCAAGATAACACAGGAGAATATCACACACACAATTATGCAACCGGCTGACCACAGTTAAAATAATATGAATGTACAACCACAGATCCCAACGCACTGATATGAATTTACAACAACAGTGCCTAACGCAATGCTAGAAATTTACAAGAGATCCCGACAGAAGTTGCCGACTGCATTAGTTCGGAAAATAACCCACTAACAACACCCAAAAACGATGGCAGACGAGACGCTCTTTCTTTCTTTCGGCATCAGGCAGACTAGACGCTCTTTCTTTCATTCGGCATCAGGCAGACGAGACGCTCTTTCTTTATTTCGGCATCAAGCAGACAAGACGGTTCTTTCTTTCAGCATCAGGCACTAAACAGAGTTATACACACTGAAAAACGCAACAGAAGCTAGGGGAATCTAGAGGAGATTATGGTTTATAATCGATTCTCTGCTAGAAACCCACACTGACAAACCCTACAGAAGCTAGGGGAATCTAGAGGAGATTATGGTTTATAATCGATTCTCTGCTAGAAACCCACACTGACAAACGCTACAGAAGCTAGGGGGACATAGAGTTCAACTGTGTCCATATTTAAGTTTAGTAAAAATAATTGTACCAAGTAGTTAGCCTTTTTTTAAAATTAATAAACAAATAAAATAATTAAAGCAACGTAAGCACGCTTTGAATACTTTAGAGATTTTTTGTAAAGGACATCTGCCAATCCGGCGAGCTTACCCCGGCGAAAACGAGTCGTTACAGTGTGTGTCAATTATATGAGAGAAATCTATACATTTATTCGATATGAATGTTGGAATTAATTTAAACAACTTAGTTGGAATTAATTTAGACAATTTAGTTCGAATTAATTTGAATAGTATTTTTGTAAATTTCAAAATTCTATCATTGCTAATTCATTTGGGTGTGCTAATTATAAGTCCCACCTAGGTGTGCTAATTATATGTCCAACCTAGGTGTGCTCATTATATGGCCCACTTGGGGGTGTGTCAATTATATGTGAGAAGTCTATACATTTCTTCGATATGTATGTTGGAATTAATTTAAACAACTTAGTTGGAATTAATTTTGACAATTTAGTTGGAATTAATTTGAACAGTATTTTTGTAAATTGCAAAATTCTATCATTGCTAATTCATTTGGGTGTGCTAATTATAAATCCCAACTAAGTGTGCTAATTATATGTCCACTTGGATGTGCAAATTATATCTCCTACCTAGGTGTGCTAATTATATGTCCCACTTGGGTGTGTGTTAATTATATGTGAGAAATCTATACATTTATTCTATATGAATGTTGGAATTAATTTAAACAACTTACTTGGAATTAATTTAAACAATTTAGTTGGAATTAATTTGAACAGTATTTTTGTAAATTTCAAAATTCTATCATTGCTAATTCATTTGGTTGTGCTAGTTATAAGTCCCAATTAGGTGTGCTAATTATATGTCCACTTGGGGGTGCAAATTATATGTCCTACCTAGGTGTGCTAATTATATGTCCCACTTGGGTGTGTGTCAATTATATGTGAGAAATCTATACATTTGTTCTATATGAATGTTGGAATTAATTTAAACAACTTACTTGGCATTAATTTAGACAATTTAGTTGGAATTAATTTGAACAGTATTTTTGTAAACTTCAAAATTCTATCATTGCTAATTCATTTGGGTGTGCTAATTATAAGTCCCAACTAGGTGTGCTAATTATATGTCCACTTGGGTGTGCAAATTATATATCCTACCTAGGTGTGCTAATTATATGTCCCACTTGGGTGTGTGTCAATTATATGTGAGAAATCTATACATTTATTCGATATGAATGTTGGAATTAATTTAAACAACTTACTTGGAATTAATTTAAACAATTTAGTTGGAATTAATTTGAACAGTATTTTTGTAAATTTCAAAATTCTATCATTGCTAATTCATTTGGTTGTGCTAGTTATAAGTCCAAATTAGGTGTGCTAATTATATGTCCACTTGGGAGTGCAAATTATATGTCCTACCTAGGTGTGTTAATTATATGTCCCACTTGGGTTTGTGTCAATTATATGTGAGAAATCTATACATTTGTTCTATATGAATGTTGGAATTAATTTAAACAACTTACTTGGCATTGATTTAGACAATTTAGTTGGAATTAATTTGAACAGTTATTTTGTAAATTTCAAAATTCTATCCTTGCTAATTCATTTGGGTGTGCTAATTATAAGTCCCAACTAGGTGTGCTAATTATATGATCACTTGGGTGTGCAAATTATATGTCCTACCTAGGTGTGCTAATTATATGTCCCACTTGGGTGTGTGTCAATTATATGTGAGAAATCTATACATTTGTTCTATATGAATGTTGGAATTAATTTAAACAACTTACTTGGCATTAATTTAGACAATTTAGTTGGAATTAATTTGAACAGTATTTTTGTAAACTTCAAAATTCTATCATTGCTAATTCATTTGGGTGTGCTAATTATAAGTCCCAACTAGGTGTGCTAATTATATGTCCACTTGGGTGTGCAAATTATATATCCTATGGATATTGTCTATAGACGAAAAATACTCGGCATCAAATGCCCAAATTGTGCCAGTGTCCGTCCATGAAACAGATAAAAGCAAATTCCATGTTAATGCAATAGCACATTAAATTGTGTGTGTGCGTTTTTTTTTGTTTTTCTTCCAGGCGTTTACATAAATTGTATATTTGGCTAACACACAGAATTGTGTGGTAAGAAATATTAGCGCATTGAATTGTGCCACTGAAAAGTGCATTAAATTGCTAAACCGGCAGCACATTCAAGTGTGCAGGTGGCGACACATTAAATTGTGCAGGGGACGACACATTAAATTGTGCAGATGACAACACATTAAATTGTGAAATTGGCGGCACATTCAATTGGGGCATTGTCGGAGGGCATTAAATTGCGAAAACTAAACATTCAATTGTGCGTGTTAATTTTTGTTGAAGCACATTAAATTGTGGCATTGGTGGAGCGCACCAAATTGTACTTGCAGCATATTAAATTGTGCGTGGACACATACCCCAAGGTTGGAGACTTCTTATCGGAAGAGCGACAATGTCCGACATAAAACCATTTTTGTGCGACGCAATAGATAAAGCGTTGCTGCGTTCGGAGTGGGAAAAATGGTTTCGGTCGTTCAAGTTGTACCTCGCATCGGAGGAAATAGTCGCTCCAATTAAAAAGAAGAACAAGCTTCTTCATTTGGGAGGCCCGCAACTGCAAGAGGTCATCTTCAATATCCCTGTCGCTTTGGTCACATACGACGAGAAATGCAATAACGATGTGTTCACTATATTGGTCTCAAAATTAGACGAATATTTTTCGCCGAAGAGAAATTCCACATTTGAGAAGCATTTGTACAGGAGCATAACACCAGCTGAGGGAGAGCCCTTTAACAAATTTGTACTGCGCTTGAGGCAACAAGTTGCAAAATGCCATTTTGGATCCACAAAAGCGGAAATAGAAGAAATTTGCATAAAGGACAAGCTAATCGACACGTGGGCCCCCCCCTTGAGCTGAAAAAGAGGCTATTGGAAAAAGAGCATAGCTTGAATGAAATCATGGAAGCTTGTCAAATTTACGAGCAGATTAACAAGCAGTCTCAAGGTTTGCTGACAAAGGCCGATGGGGAGATAGTGAACAAAATTTCGTCGAAAAAACGTTTTGCTCAAAACCCAGACGCTGAGTGTTTTAGATGTGGGCGAAAGGGCCATACCGGCACCTCCATGAACTGCCCGGCCCGAAATGCAAAATGTAACAAATGCTCGCTTATTGGTCATTTTGCTCTAAAACTCAAAACCAAAAGCTTCAAGAGGAAATTTGACAGAGGGAGTGACGAAAAGCAGCGCTACACTAGGCCGACGAAGGTACGTTGTATCCAAAATGGAGAAGGAATGGACCCAGATGATGGTGACGCATTGCGCGAATTTGACTGTTTCAAAATCGATGACAATTGCAAAGTTGACGAAATCATAGAGTGTCGTATTGGAGGACAACCATTGCTAATGGTTATTGATTCCGGCTCGCGGTTTAATCTCGTGAGTGAGAAAGACTGGACGATGCTGAAGAACAATAATGCGGTCCTATGGAATATACGATCGAGCTCGTCAAACCAATTCAAGGCATATGCTTCGAACCAGGTCCTGAAAGTCATCTGTGTGTTCGACGCCCCAATTGCAGTAAACAACGAGTCTGAAATGATTGCTACATTTTATGTAATTGAAAATGGAAGTCAGTCATTACTAGGGCGCGAAACATCGGTGAGACTCAACGTACTGCGGCTTGGATTGGATGTTAATCGTATCGAAAGCGCTAAGCCATTCCCTAAAATGAAGAGCGTACAAGTTAAACTGTCAATTGATCCCTCTGTGAAGCCTGTACAACAACCACTTCGTCGCATACCAATAGCCCTTGAGGAAAAAGTGGCTAATAAGCTTGAGGCGGCAATCAGTCTGGACATAATCGAACCGGTGGTCGGTCCAAGTACATGGATTTCGCCCATGGTGATAGTATTTAAGGGAAATGGTGAAATGAGGTTATGCATTGATATGCGGCGAGCGAACAAAGCTATCCTGCGAGAAAACTACCCGTTACCGACTTTTGACTCTCTTATGACGAAACTAAGAAGCGCAAAATATTTTTCAAGACTAGACCTTAAAAGCGCATATCACCAGCTTGAGCTACACGAAGGCAGCCGCGAAATAACCACCTTTATAACGCACAAGGGTCTATTTAGATAAAAAAGGCTAATGTTCGGCGTAAATTCTGCGCCTGAAATTCTTCAACGGACAATAGAAGGACTCTTGGCAACATGTAGTAATTGCCTTAATTATATAGACGATGTCACTATATATGGGAACACGGAAGAAGTGCACGACAAAGCCGTCAAAGAAGTACTTAATGTAGTTAAGGAACATAATCTGGTACTCAACGAAGAAAAATGCGTTTGGAAAACTCAAAAATTGAAGTTTTTGGAACACATCCTCTCAGACAAGGGCTTCACTGCAGATCCAGAAAAAATTAAGACCATCACAGAATTTCGAGCTTCAAATTGTAGAGAAGAGACCAGAAGTTTCTTGGGCCTGATCACGTACGTAGGTAAATTCATCCCTGACTTGGCAGATGTTACTGAACCATTGAGGATCCTGTTAAAAGCGGACGCAAAATTTGTTTGGGGCCCGGATCAGGCAAACGCTTTTCAAACTCTCAAAACGCAACTAGCCCATATTCCAAACTTATCATACTTTTTATCCCAAGAAAAGAACTCGCGTAGTGGCAGACGCCACTCCAGTGGCCTTGGGCGCGGTATTGATCCAGTTTGAGTCTAACAGTGATCCAAAGATTATAACTTTCGCTAGCAAGAGCTTGTCTGACGTTGAAAAGCGATACTCGCAGACGGAAAAAGAAAGTTTAGCTCTAGTTTGGTCAGTTGAAACATTTTATTATTACCTAGCGGGCTTGGAATTTGAATTAGTGACAGACCACAAGCCATTGGAGACCATTTTTAAGCCAACATCTAAGCCTCCGGCCAGAGTAGAACGATGGTTATTACGATTACAATCATTTAAGTTGAAGGTAATCTATCGTACAGGAAGAGAAAATATAGCGGATTCGTTATCGAGGCTTTGCAAAATCGATGGCTCATTCGACAGAATTGCGAGGAGAACATATTTCGTATTGTGGCAAGCTCGATCCCTAGATCGCTTACGATCACTGTCATAGCTGAAAGTAGTGCGGAATATGAAGAAATCTCTAACAATATTGCTCACATCAGAAACGACTCTTGGGATTCTGACAAATCAAGTACCTACTACCCATTCCGGTTTCAGCTCTCGGCGATTGGATGTATCTTCTTGCGGGGTACTCGCATCGTAATACCGAAGTCGCTGCGGAGTGAAATACTTCAGTTAGCTCATGAAGGACACCCAGGAGAGTCAGCTATGAAACGCAGACTAAGAGCTAAAGTCTGGTGGCCGGGTATAGATAAAGAAGCAGAAAACTTTGTCAAGAGCTGTCGCGACTGTCTGCTAGTCTCCCAAGTATCAAATCCGGCGCCGATGCAGAGGCACGCGTTTCCGAATGGCCCCTGGCAATGCGTGGCAACAGACTTATTAGGGCCACTTCCCAACAACGAGCACGTCTTAGTACTTATAGACTACTACTCGCGGTATCAGGAGGTAGTGTTTCTGAAGAACATATCCTCTGAAAGAATCATAAAGGCCATGGAGGAGATATTTTGTAGACTGGGATTGCCAAAATCGTTGAGAACAGATAATGGCCGTCAATACATTAGCGCAGAATTCAAAAACTTTTGTACCCGGAACGGCATCACACAAATGACGACACCACCGTACTGGCCACAGGCCAATGGAGAGGTCGAGAACATGAACAGGTCCCTGGTAAAAAGGTTAAAAATTGCCAACGTAAACAAGGGCAACTATAAACAGGAGATACAGAAGTTCATTTTAATGTATAACGTTACACCGCATGGCACGACAGGATCACCTCCATCTGAACAAATGTTTAACCGAGTTATACGGGACAAGATCCCAAGCATTCAGGACATTACAGAGGATATGATCGACTCATCTGCAAGAGACTTGGATTGCATAAACAAACAAAAAGGAAAGGAAAGAGGGGATAAAAGACGGAAAGCAAAAGAATCGGAAATAGCTGTTGGAGACAAAGTGCTGCTCAAGAATGTAGTTTTTCCGCATAAGCTCACAACCAACTTTGTTGTTACCGAATACGAAGTGGTAAACAGAAGTAGAAACGACGTAGAAGTCAGGGGTAATGGAAAAACATTCAGGAGAAACATCAGCCATGTTAAAAAGATACCGTCATCCACAGTCCCGCAAAAACCATCATCACCAGTTACGGACTCTTCACAGGCATCGCCATCAACACCGAATAATACCTTGCCACCAAGTCATGTGGATGATTCATCACCAGCCTTTACTTCGCCACCAAGTCATGTGGACGATTTATCACCAGCCTTTACTTCGCCACCATGTCATGTGGATGATTCACCACCAGCCTTGCCGGGATCAGGAGACCAAGGAATAAAATTAAAGCTAAAAAGGATAGGAGGGATGTGGCAACACTGATCCATGTCAGGGAAATTGAGAACGGGTGGCAACATAGCTGTAAACGTTTAGTTATTATAAAAGTAAACAAACGATAAGCAGCGTGGTACTGAGAAATAAAATAAATTAATTTCAAATAAATATTCTGTGGTTCTGAATGCTTTATTTTGATTTCGGTAGAGTATTACAAACCCGTTTTCGGATCTCCTCGTCTAGATCTTCAAAATATCGGCTGGGGAGGAAAAATTTCAGAAAGTCTCGTTCGAATGCTTCAAATGTGACCCACAGCTTTTTGTTGTTCCGGTGCCAAGTTAATGCCTTATCTGTGAGAAGCTGTGACATTGTGCGTGGGAGTAAGTCCCGGTTGAGACCATACATGTCTGCCAGTTCCTTTACGCGCTCTATAAATCCCAACGGATCCTTATCGCCGTCATATTTTACTGGCCACTTACGAACTTGTTTGTTGGGGGCTTCGAGTATTTGTTTGGCTGGCGTCGTCCTGTCGCAGTTCTTTCGGGCGCGTGGCTGAAAAATCAAGACCCCTAACGTAGAATTCAAACACTATAACTTTTCAGTTTCAAAACACAAGAGACATTTATTATTACGAAACCTAATACTTATATACTATTTTTTAAACATCTATCTCAGTCTGTGAACTGACCTTTCTGGTGTTCCAGTTCTGCACCTGCTAATTGGTGTCAGTTGGTCAAGCCAACTGACCCACTTCAAAAGTGGCGACGGTGCATTACGCTGCCCTCGTCGACTCGACTGCAGAACTGTAATACCCTAAAAGCTTACATAATAATGTTGCACAGATCACATTGACTTAAAACACTTAGACCCTAGAAGTATGCCTTATCATAACACAGTTTTAGCACATGCTAATTCAACATAGTGTGGCATCTATTAGGAGTCGGTGCTGTGAGTAAACTACACGTAGGTAGTTTGGTTCTAACTCACAACATCCCTCCCCTCTTTCTAAAAGAAGTTAGTGCAACTAACTTCTAATGAAAGTTTACATTTATTTCTGCACTCCAAACAGTCAGTGCATTTTCTTAAATCAATACATGTGTATGATGTTTCTTTTTTTTTCAATCCGCCTTATTTTATACTTTGGGTTCTTTTTATTTCCTTTGTTTTTTATTCTTTTCTTCATTTTTTTCTTTTCTTTTCGTTTTTGAATAATTTTTTTTTCTTTTTCTTTTTATTTTGTCTTTGCTATGACTTTTTTATAGTTTTTTTCTCTTTTGTTCTATTTTGTTCTTTTATATTTTTCCCCTTTTTATATTTGGTCTTTCATCGACTCTTATCTCACTGGCGTACAATACATTTTATTCTCATACTTAAATCTTATATTCCGCTATGATATTTATACCTAAAATCTTAGGTTATACTTCTGCTAAGTGATGATCCGGTTGTCGGCTGCCGTTGTCGGTATGGTTGTTGTGCTGCGCCGTTGGTTGTGGTTCTCGTTGTGGGTATCCTTAACTGGCAGAATATAAACGATCACTGCAAGCGTTATGATCGCGGCGATCCCTCCCTTTTCCAACGGGGAGTGCGATCAAAAATGTACCACTCGGAACGGTTTCCGGACAAAACGACACTCCATTGGCGAGAATGTGCCGCCGTTCAAAGTCTGAGTATGCGTTTCGCAGGTGGCTGTCTGGGTGAACGTAGAGTAGACCAAAAATACGTAATCAGCATTAGCGACGTCTTCAACAGAGTTGCAGAAGTTATTGCCCTGTATAAGTAAATTGTTCAATTCGCTGAAAAGCCGTTTGCTTTATTTGAATGTGTGTTCATTGGCAATTTCCTGTCTCGCGCAATAACTACAAGGGAGCCTGGTGTCATTCTGTATGCGCCGACGCATTGACGCGTCAGGGCTTGTGTGTCAATATCCAATTGATTTACAGATCCTTGAGAGTCACTATCCAACTCGTTGGTTGCAAATAGCAGGTCATTATCCTCCTCCCCGTTCTTATCCAAATGCAATACTATGTATTTATCCCGCTCGGCGTTCTGCCCAATAATAATGCTATAGCAGAAATCATGTTCAATAGCACGTTTGTGGAGATAATTTTCGTCTGATATACTCAGGAGTATTGTGCGTATCGCGGAGTCCCGGATTATTTACAAAAATGTTAGATTTTGGAACTCGTTCAGCACTTAATTGACAAATAATTAGATTAAAGCACTGAACCACAACCCACAAGATCAGAGTCAACTTGCTGCGCGTTGTTTGCTACCCCGAAATGACATAGCTTGCTCGTTTCGTCTGAGCACCGCTATTATTGATTCCGCTTCCGTTATCTCACACCCCCTCTTACTTCCGTCAGATCCTGCCGTATTTGCTCTTAACTCGCAAAGCTCCGTTGTTTTCTCTTGCAAGTCTTCTAGTTTCTTCAGTAATGGCTCCAGACCAGCATCGCGAAACTCCGATATCACCACCCCCTCGTCTTTCGAGAACCAAACATTATCCAGTGATTCCAAAATCAGGTTTCTGCCAAGGGTTCCACCCGCACTTCCGCGGTTTCGCTGCATTTCGCTGGAATTCTCAAATAGGCTACCAAGAACACAGCTGCCTTACACATATACTGTAGTAATCGCTATAATAATTTATCTAATAAATATTTCTATTTCTCTAAATATTTAAATAATCATTATGGTTATATTATTGCTATATTATCATTATCATTATTTTACACTAAATACATCATACCTCAGACTAAAAATACAATATTATCTTCATAAATTGCTAAACCTACAATTGAATGCTATATCATTCAATTCTCCGTCCACTCGTCTTCTCCCCTTACATTCTCGGATTTGCTACCGCATCCCAGAGGAAAAGAGGACTGGACTATGTTTATTGCCATATAGTGCATTAGTTCCGCTTTGACTAATTTTTCATGCTCTTTTCAATACGTGAGTTATCACTCATTCTAGTTTCGAACCAAATTATTGATCCTCCGACAAAATCAGATTATAAAAAATAATCCCATTTGTGTCAAAACTTTGTCCATTGCATGACTATGTCTTTCATCGCACACAATTACTTTTTATTTAAATTTACTTCTAGGCTGATATGTATATATCCATTAACGATCGTCTCTTCCTAGATCGTACATGGCTACATACATACATTCAAGGCACTATTTTATCAATTAACCTATACCCATATTCCTTTATGCCTTTCTTCATTTACCCATACACTAAATTCCTAATTAAAGAACAGAAAAAAGATTTGTATATTTACATACAGCCTACTGCAGTATCTGCAAAAATATACATACGTACATACCAATTCCTCTTAACTAGAATACTTACTTCTTTAAATATACAGTCGTACATTCATTCTTTATCTTATACACATATATACATACTCGTATATATACTTACTTCATCAGCAGTTCCGCCGCTTGGCGTTAACGCTCAGGCGTAAAAATTCAGTGCATACACCGCTGTATGTATTTACGTACATATTCGAAGGTTTTTATTATTTACCCACGACTGTCTGATATTTTATTTTATTTTTTTTTAAATACGTGCAATGAACCCGTTTATTATTGTAAATAAAAAAAAAATATTTTTCTCTACTGCCTTCATTCGGCAATAGTGTTTAATTTTATTTTATTTTTTTTTTTTTTTATCTCCAATTATTTAACTACAATCTGTCCAGCTGGACATTCAGTACTACTTATTATATATTTGGTTATAAACATTTGTATGAATTTTCAGTAACATTCAATGCATTAGGTACATTAATTTAACAAAGTTAGATTCTATATATATTAATTTCATTCATTCCTTATTATTATTAGTTTTTAATTTATTTTTTTTTTTTTTTTTGATGACCAGAATCCAACGGTGTAGCTATCTGCCGGCACGCTTCCATGCCATAGTCTCGTATTAACTTACGAATAAATGCTTTCTGGCTAACTGATATAGCCCCTGTTTCGCCATCTCTCGAAATCTCCATGCTCAAAAAATGTTTTATGCGGCCCTTGTCCACTACCTGCACTCGCTCAGCAATCTGCTTTTTAATTTTTTTCAGCTCGCCTTCCTCAGAACTTGCAATCATCAAATCGTCAACGTACACTGCTATGATGTTTATTTGATCCTCATAATGATTTATATAAAGGCATGGCTCACTCTCGCACTGATGAAAACCAATTTCTTTCAAGATGCCATCCAGCTTTATATTCCATTGCCGCCCAGATTGTTTGAGGCCATACAAGGCTTTGTTTAGCTTTAAAACATGATCGGGGTTTTGTTTATCAATAAACATTTCTGGCTGGACCATATAAATTTCGTCGCTCAATTCGCTGTTCAGATACGCGGAATAACATCCATCTGGTGTAAATGAAGACCATACTCTGCTGCAAGAGCGAAAATCATTCGAATTGTTTCGTTCCGAACAACGGGTGAAAATGTCTCAGTGTAGTTCACACCGTACGTTTGCGAGCAACCCTTGGCTACTAGCCTCGCTTTGAAACGTTCTACGTTTCCTTCTTTATCGCTTTTAACTGCAAACACCCATTTATTTTTGACTGCCCTTTGGTCTTCTGGAAGGACTGTCATTTGCCACGTATCGTTCTTGATTAATGCTTGGTACTCGTCGTTCATAGCGCACCACCAACTGTTAGCATTCTCGCCGGATAACGCCTCGCTCACGGTATCAGGTACTGCAAGTTGATCTGAACGCATTAGATTTAAAGTGTTGTATACCTTTTTTGGCCTGCCGCGAACGCCTGTACGAATTATCTGTGGTCTACCCGGACCTCTGGTTTTGACTTCAAAATCTGCTAAAATTTGCATCTCCATGTTGATATGCTGATTTGATGATGTTGACTCACAAAAATATACATCTCTGCTGACCACAAGCCGCCTAGAGTCGTTGTCATATAGACGGTATGATTTTGATGTATCGGAGTATCCCATACCATAACATACTCCTTGCCTCTGGATTTAAACTTCCCGTGCTCACGCTTGTCCAAAGCGCCACTGCCACTGAACCAAATGTTCGCAAATGTGCCACTTTTGGCTTGTGTCCATACCAACTTTCAAATGGAGTCACATTTTTTAGAGCTTTTGTTGGAGCTCTGTTGCGCAAATATGCGGCTGTATGTACTGCCTCTGCCCACAACGATTCATCGACGCCTGCACCAACTAACATGCACCTTGCCATCTCGATCAACGTGCGATTGAATAGCTCTGCGACTCCGTTTTGTTGCGGAGTGTATGGCACCGTCAGCTGTCGTAAAATTCCTTGTTTCTTCAGGTAGCTGTCAAACGCATTGTTGACAAATTCCGTGCTGTTGTCGCTTCTCACAATTTTCAGCTTCTTACCCGTTTGAAGTTCTGCCATGGTCTTAAATTCTTTAAATTTTTCAAAGACCTCGTCCTTACTTTTCAAAAAGTAAACAAATACGTAGCGTGACTTGTCGTCTATAAAAGTAAGCAGGTACTTTGCATTTCCAAGTGATACTTTGTTGAATGGGCCACACACATCTGTGTGTATA
The DNA here is from genome assembly GCA_920105625.2 of Clusia tigrina. Lineage (NCBI taxonomy): Eukaryota > Metazoa > Arthropoda > Insecta > Diptera > Clusiidae > Clusia > Clusia tigrina. Next base: position 1,972,599 of record CAKKTE020000572.1, read on the forward strand.
ATTTGCAACAATTCCATAGCGCGGCTCTCTGAGTTGGAAAAGGGTTTCTGTGTACACTTGCTCTCCATGCAAACAGAGCAACTGATGTCTGTCGGCACCGTGACTTTCATCCCTTGTACCAGCTGCTTGTTCATCAACTCGCGCAGGCTTGCGAAGTTTAGATGGCCATATCGATTATGCCATTTCATCGCTTCTTCCGCAGTTTTTCTCACAAAAAACAATTTATTTTTATTTGAACCAATCAAAAATAAATCACTAGCCTTTTTAGCACGTATAATTGTTCCACCGTGCTTGTCTGTGATCGTTGCTGCCTCTTTGTTGAACGTTACTATGTAGCCGCTGCGAACTGCTTTTGCAACTGATATAAAGTTGCACTGAAGGCCAGGAACAAACAAAACTTCTATCAACGTGACGTCATACTTTGACGTTTTTATGTGCACTGTGCCTTTGCCTGTTGCTTGCATTTTGTTGTCTCCAGCAAGTACAATCGCTTCATTGTACTCTTCGAACACATCGAACATGTCGCGGTTGCAACATAAATGCGAGGTTGCGCCGCTATCCACACACCAAGTGTCGCCATGCAAAATGTTGTTTTCGACTGCAGCAAACAAACCATTGCGGTTGTTGTTGTTATTTTGCTGCCCTTTTTGTTCTTTTTTCTTCTCTCTGCATTGTGTTGCGAAGTGGCCTTTTTTGCCACAGTTATAGCATTTGAAATTTGCGCGTTTGCTATTTTCGTTGTTGTTGCCATTACCGCTGTCGTTGTTTTTGTTGCTTGCGGAATATTTCTTTTTAAAGTTGTTGTTGTGCTCGCGTGCCATGAACGCTTTAACTGTACTTTCATTATTGTTATAATTTGAATCGGTTGCTTTTCGTCGCTCGCCTTCTTCGACCAATTTGATTTTTATTGCGCTGAGTTTTGGGAGCTCATCTCGAGACTCCAGCGCAACTACTAGATTCTCAAATGATTTTGGCAAGCTAGCTAATAGCATAATTACGATGAACTCATTGTCAAGTTTCACCTCAATTTCTGCTAGCTTTTCTGCGACTGCACAAAACTTGCACACGTATTGCTGCACACACTCACTGTCGTTCATCCGCATTCCAAGTAGCTGCTTGAGCAGTGTCACCTTGCGCACTGGTCCTTTTGGCATATGGATCTCACACAGAGTTTTCCATGCCCCGTGTGATGTTTTGATGTTCTTAACATAACCAATTTGCATAGGAGTGATGCTTAGGATGATTGTCGCCATAGCCTTCTCGTCTTAAGCTTTCCATTTTGCAGCGCCTGTTTCGTTTTCACCGGGCTGCTTCATTGCACCTGATGCGACATCCCACAGCTCTTGATGAACAAGCACACTTTTCAATTGTATGCTCCACGAGTCGTAATTAGACTCGTCCAGTTTCTCAATATTGAAGAGAGAACTCATCTTTTAATTTAATTTTAATTTTTTGCGACACACGCGTATTAATTAAAACTTGGCTGCCAGGAATTTGCACCTGGGCCCATAACCTGTTCCGATTTCTTCTTCTAAGTAAACTTTTAACACACAGTTATATTTAGATATAAAGAAGTTTATTAAAACGATGTTATCTCTTCAAAGTTCAGAAACCGAGTATACATAAAATATAAAATGAATTTAAAGTAAAGCACAAAAGAAACTTTCCATTACATTAGAAAAGGATAATGATATATATCAAACGAATAAGAAATATGCGAGTTGCTTCAGGGATGCATTTCAACAGTAAGTCCGATGGTACATATTTTTTTAGTCTTCGCGCGCTGGTATCGCTGGTTATCAATTCTACCGCTAGGTTGTTAGGATGGATTCTAAGACGTTTGCGATATGAGTGGCTATATTTCATGATTTCATTATTTACTTTTGGGATGTTTAGATCCCGATGAATGATGTCGTTGCTGACATACCAAGGTGCATTAGCACACAGTCGTATGACTTTTGATTGGAATCGTTGTAGGATGTCCAGGTTTGACTTGGATGCTGATCCCCAAATTTGAATACCATAAGTCCATATGGGCTTCAGTATTACCTTATATATCAGGACTTTATTTCCAAGTGTTAGGGCTGACCTTCGTCCAAGTAGCCAGAACAACGACCTAAGCGTTAGTCCAAGTTGTTTCTGTTTGGAGAAGATGTGACAGCGCCACGTGTTTTTGGTACACCTTTGGATACAAAAAAGTCGATAACGTCTGGAAGCTTGTTTCTGTCCGTTGGCCAGTAGGTTGGCTCACCCGTTGATAGGTGGGACAGGCTGTTTTGTTGCATAGCTTTATATAGGTTACGGCCTCTAGGAGTTGTTATTCTAGACCCCCATTGTGGATGCTTAGCATTATAATCACCCCCAGCGATGAATCTTGATCCTAGGGAGTTATAAAATTCTTGGAACTGTTCGCAGCTAACTGGATGGTTGGGAGGGCAATATACCGCTGCAATTGTTATGGGGCCTTTATAATCATCAGTTGTTATAACCGTTGATTGCAGGTATTTCTTTTTATAACATTCGTGCTCCACGTGTGCAATACTGTTGCGAATAATTACAGCAGTTCCCCCACGCGCAGTGCCAGCTGGGTGGATTGTGGAGTATAGGTCATATTGCGGAATTTTTGCGTAACTTTTTTCAGTGAAATGGGTTTCAGATATCAACATAATGTCAATATTTTTGTCTGCTAAGAAAGCTGATATTTCATGGATATGACGACTGAGCCCGTTGGCATTCCAGACTGCGATTTTTAATAATTTATTCATTTCGACATATTTGCTACGACTCTGGTTAGTAGATTAAGTAGTGTACTCACTTGACCCATCAATGCTTTAAGCATGGTTTTTAGCTCGGTCATATCCTCATTCAGTTGAGTATTTGGATTGTTGAGCGGAGTGGTTAGGTTCGTATTGGTTTCTACCGGAGTATTGTTACGTACAACATTTGCATACGACGTTGTTGTTCGTGGAGCGGATCTTTGAGGCGCTTCCTGGTTAATCTTCCTCGCTTCTCTGTTCCTGAGTGCTGGGAACGACTTTTGTTGCAGCTCCTTATAGACAGTGCAACCTTTATAATTAGAGGGATTATTGCCTTCGCAGAGCACACATCGAACGTCTTGTGCGACGAGTTTGCGGGAACATTCGGAAGTAAAGTGGTTTCCTGTACATTTAACGCATCGTGGGCTACGGTTACAGTATCGCTTGGTGTGTCCGTAACGTTGGCATCGGACACATTGAGGAATCTCACGTTTCTTCCTAGGTGGCTCAATTTTTATTCGTGTGTTTAAAAGTGTATTACATTCGTATATGCCTTTGTTATTGCTGCATTGCTTCAGACTGATGTAAAACATAGGAAGCGGTTTTTTTGTAGTTCTTTGCCTAATATTACAAACATTAACAACTGTATAACCTAACTCCTCAATTGCTTCTCTTATTTCGTCGATTGGGGTTGAACAGTGCATACCCCTTAGTACTACGTTAAAGTCTCTTTCCTGCTTCAATTTAAAAGTATGAAACTCAGTGTTCTTTTCGGTTAGAGCCTTTGTAATGGCTAAGTATTTTTCAGACGACTTTGGTTGTATTTGGACAACGTCTCCATTTATAACTCTGAGTTCATATTCTTTCTTAGCAATTACTTCAAGTAATTCTTTTAGGGGAATTATATTACTCACGCCTGAAACAAAAATAGGTGGAGGTTTTGGTTCTCTCCGGACGTCATTTGTTGCATCTTGACGTGCCTCTTCTTGGTCTAGTGCAGCGAATCTATTCGAGCTCTTTAAAGAAGGTGTTCCGAGCCAGTAGTTATCCAATTTGGATTGTTTTGGAGTGGGACGCGATGTTGCGCCTGGGCTAGATCTATTCCTCTTCGAGTTTGCTTTCTGCCATATTCCAGATGCCTCCACTCCCAATTGTGGGATAAGCAGATTTTCATTACGTCCATCTTCTTGCCCGAGTTTAAGTGGCACACTTCTACTGGCATTGACTCTGAAAATCGGCGCTGAGTTATTGAATACACACACGTACTTGTTCATGTTATTATTCTTGTGTTTACACTTGTAAAACACTATTGACACATGAATTAGGTGTGTGGTCTAACGTGGAATAATTTCAGCAAATTATTATGTAGCTTTTTATTCTTGCCCTTAATCGTTACGACTGTTGTAACTGGGCTTCGGATCTCTGCTACCATATACGGACCTATCCACACAGGTGAGAATTTGTTTCTCCTGGCTTGATTCCTCATGAGTACCTGATCACCCACGTTCAAATCGACTGGGTTTAGTACCTTGTTATAGGCCTCCCTAGCTACTCGTTTAGCACAATCCTGGTTTTCTCTGACCAACTCGTGCGCTCGCTGTAGCTGATACTTTTGTTCTTTATTAGGGTCATCAGCATTGTACACCGGCGCACACTTGCGCTTCAGATTTGCTTTCATATTAAAATCAAACCCGTAGAGCGTCCTGAACGGAGTTTGCTTCGTTGATACATGTACTGTATTATTGTGTACATGCATTGCAGTGGTCAACCATTGATCCCAATTGGAGCCGTCTTCCTTGGCAAAACTGCGCAAGTACTCGGCCAGAGGTCGATGACTACGTTCCAGTGAGCCATTCGCCTGTGGATGATATGGTGTTATGTGCAACTTCTTGATTCCCAGCATTTTACATGTTTCCGAGAACAGTTTCGATACAAAATTAGAACCATTGTCGGTTATCAAAACCTTAGGTATGTTGTATCGTGCTATTATTTCATCAAAGAAAGCCTTGGCCACCGTACCTACTTCAGCATCGGGTATAGCCACGCACGCCATATACTTTGAGAAATCATCTTGGAACGTCAAAATGTATTTATTTCCCGAAACTGTCTCAGGTAAAGTACCTACAATATCCATATGGACTTTATCAAATGGCTGTTTTGGTGTGTCAGTTAACACCATTGGCATCTTTGTCAGCCTTGAACTTTTGTTGGCCTGACATTTTGGAAAACTTTTATATATTTCTTAATGTCCTTGAGCATACCCTTCCATCCGTATACTCGCCTAATTCTGTCAGGGGTTTTCCAGAATCCCGGGTGTCCTCCTAGAGGCGAATCATTGAAACCCTTTAACACAGCCTGGATATCTTTTCTATCCTCCAGCCATTCCACATTACTGGCTGTTTGTTCATTAGCAGCGTCACCTGCATTGCTAACATTTCTTGTTGCATCAATTTTATCTTCTTGAATTCTTTCGGCCTTCTCCTTATCTGACCGAGCTTTGGCCCTCGTTTGCACTACTGATATCTTCTGTGCCTGAGGTACCCTGCTGAGTGCATCCGCATTCAGATTCTTTTTCCCAGGTTTGTATATGATTTCAAAATCATACTCAGACAATTTGTGTCTGAACGTAGCTAGCCTAGACGTTTGGTCTTTCAAATTGGCTATGCCTCTCAACGGCTGGTGATCAGTGTATATCCTAAATGGGCCTCCTAGCAGATATGCCCTAAAATCCTTCGTAGCCCATACAATGGCTAGAAATTCTTTCTCTATTGTGGAGTATCTTTTCTCCGTATCGCTAAGCGCTCTGCTTGCGAATGCTATTGGTCGGTCATTACCGACTTCCCCTTGTGACAATACTGCCCCTAATGCTTCATTGCTAGCATCAGTGGTCAACAAAAAAGTTTGCTCAAAGTCGGGGTACGCCAAAATTGGTGTCGAGCTAATTATCTCCTTTAGCTTCTCGAATGCTTGCTGATATCTCTCTGTCCATTCGAACTTTGCTTCTTTTCGTAGCAATTTATTCACTGGCAACACAATTCCGGCTAGTCCTTCTACGAACTTCCTGTAATAGTTCACTAGGCCTAGGAATGCTTGCACTTCTTTTCTATTTCTTGGAACCGCTAAATTTTTAACGCATTCCACCTTCTGCGGGTCAGGCAGTGCTCCTGCCTCTGAGCAACGATGGCCTAAATAAACCACCTCTCTCCGCAAAAATTGACACTTCTCCGTGTTCAATTTCAAATTGTGTTCTCGTAAATTGTGGAGCACCTTGCGCAAGCGATGCGAATGCTGCTGCACGTTGTTCCCATAAATTACAATATCATCGAGATACACAAAACAATCTAACCCTTGTAAGCCTGTTAGCATATGGTTCATTAGCCGTTGGAAGATAGCCGGTGCACCTGTTAATCCAAACGGCATTCTATTGAACTCATAATGGCCGAAACCGGTGCTGAACGCGGTTTTCTGCTTATCTTGTGTATCCACCAGGACTTGGTGGTAGCCACTCGCTAAATCAAGTGTAGAAAAATATTTACTGTGTCCCAATTGATCCAGTGTCTCTCCAGTGGCGTCGTTCACTTTCCTAAAATCAACGACCATTCTTCCTTCTTCTGACCCTGAGCACCTCCCTTCTTTGGCACCAACATTATTGGTGAATTCCAAGGCGAGATACTCGGCGAAATAATGTTATCCTTTAACATTCCTTCCTCTTGTCTATTCAGCTCATCTTTGTGAGCCTGTGGCAACCTGTATTGCTTCTGGTTTATCGGTGCTTGATCCACCCTAGTAGGTATTTCATGCTCTACCTCTGGTGTATATGTTAACTGGCCTCCTTCCAGCAAAAATATGTCATGGAATGACATACAAATGGCTTCTATTGATGCCTTCTCTTCCGAATTTACGCTTGGGTCTAACTTTAGTGATTCTAGCACTCTCTCCATTCTCTTTCTTATATCTACCTGCTTAATTTGATTAACCGATCCATAACTCGGTTCCTTAAAACTATCATAACTAGTGAACTTAGGCCTAAAATCCTTATCCATATAGTAATCCTCTTCTGACGCATTTAGTACACAAGCGTACACTTTACCCTTATTAACGTGCGTTATGGTCTCTCCCATATATACGCCGTCCGCTAACTGCTGCTTGTGCAAAACAACAGTCCTAAGTTTCGTGTTTACACGCATAGAAACTACTCTGGGTGACCTTGCGTTCACCACCTCTATACAATTCTTAACCCTATTCACGGTTCCTTCCTGCCATGACTTTAATGGGAGAGTAAGGATTCTATTCTTATTATCATCATAAAATGATAACTGTTTTTCTAGCGCATCCAGTATGGTGCGGCCCCAGAGATTGTCGCGGCCAATTATCCCATCGGCCCGGATACCTTCCCTATCCAATTCAACTGCGTGCACTCTAAAACTCATTCCCTGAACTTTACTGTGCCCTATTTTAAGTGACCCCAGTGTTCTGATGCAACCTCCGAACGCTCCATTAAGCGTTCTTACATCTTTTGGGTTAACAACTAGCCTTTCCGTAAAACACTAGATTTTACGAGGCTAGTATCCGCCCCTGAATCTACCAATGGCACTAGCTTTCCACTAGCTGCCTCCTTGCAGTGTATCTCGATTAAAGCATCTCCTACCCTGCTCACAACGAAACAACGCCCTTTTGACTACAAAATGGACGCGTATCTACTTCCTAAGTCGTCCAATTTTCTCCTCCATGCACCGCAGTTATGCCTAACAATCCTATACTCCCTCAAAATTACCGCTAATACCTTAACTATACATCCTCGTACCATGTACGCGGCGATTGGCCTATACTCTCTAATCTTATTGAAACTTAACCTAAGTACTAGAATCATCACAGTTACCCAAATCAATACGCAATCAAAATTTTTCTCCCGGAGAGACTCTTGCTCCTCCGTAACTTGAACCATTGTTCTTACAATTCTCGGAACGTGGTATTGGAGAGCCTCTTGCTCCTCCTTTTCCTGGACTGTACTTCCTACATTACCAGTCATACGTACCTTCGGCCTAACTGTTGCTTCCTTTCTTTTGGCTTTCCAGTCTATTGGCCTCGACTGGGCCGCTGGAAGCTTCCCTGGTTCCTCTGTTGAAACTGCCTATCCCTGCACTCCGCAGCTCGATGTCCCATCCGACCACATGAAAAGCATTTCACCCCCTGTTGGGTGTTGCCTAACCTTTGTCCTCCTCTAGTGTTCCAATTTAGCCGCTGCTGACCATTCCCAGTGCTGAAAGGATTTCTTCCTTGGTTGTTTCCTTCCGTTGAATTGACTCGAGGACTACTGCCCCTGCTGTCCCTTAAGGGTGGATCCGGGCGCCTCGTACCTGGCTGCCTTTCATTTTGATCCCATTTATTGTCCATTTGACACTGTCTACTTGCCTCATGACCATATGTTTGGCACTCCATACAATAGGGCGTATTCTTGCGTGTAATACATTCATCCCTTGTATGACCTTGCTTATGGCAGAACGAACATGTGGGAGCCCTCTGTACAACTTCCCTGTGCGGATCTCTCTGACACGCGGCTCTGCTGTCGGAGACATAGGGATTATATGCTCCTCTGTACACGTTTGAGACGAAATTATTTCCTTCTCTATCCATGACAGCGGCAGTTAAATTGTCCTGTTTATTTTCAAACATATGTATCTCCCCCAATCCGGCCGTACTCCGTTCCACAAGGACTTGTGCTCGAATTGCTTCTTCTACCAATTCCTCCAGATTTCCTGTTTTGCTATTCAGCATATGAATTTTTAGAGCGGAATTGCGGAGCCCCACTACGAAAGTCGTTAACACTGACTTGTCAACTTCGTACAATAACGCGGTATCACCAACGCCATCGTACTTATTTTTGACTACTTCTTTGGCCAATATCCGAAGTGACTCCAAACGCCTGGCAAAGGCGCGAATGTCTTCCCCTGCCAGTTGTTTCCCGATTCTAATCTCCTGGGATATGTCTTCCAGAGTTCTCTCCTTAAGATAGGTTTTCTTCAGAAGGCCATAAAGCTCACACTGGCGAATTGTTTTGGCAGCTCAAGGTTGTACGCATCTCCAAATAACCTTTGCTTTATACAGTCGAATAAATCCTGTAACTCATCAGGGCTTATGCTCCGCTTTGCAAGCTCACAACCTTGAATGAACCTACTGAGTTCTGACCTTAAATCTGCTGAAGCAGCACCAGTAAACACAGGTACTAGCCTGGACACGGTCTTTGAAATCTCCTCTATACCCATTTTACGTATTTTTGTTTTACTTATGACCGGTAAAACTTGAGCGCTATCTTTATGAGTGGTTCCTAGCTTCACTTCTCCCGGATCTGAGAGGTAATTGACCAATGACGGACTGAAACTAATTAGCCTTCGATCGTTTGTTCGTACAGGCGAAATACTGTCCACAGTATTGGGACTTTCCTGTACCGTTACTGCTTCTGGCTCCTTTGCCGGATAACCCCGATTTTTATTATTAATCGGACTTCCTGGAGTAAGTGGCTCGACACCGATTTCCGATGCATCAAATAAAAACTCCGCTTCACTCCCTCCAGTCAAGTTTAATGTAGGCTTTACCACACGACCTATCCCTTCCGGAGTTAAATACTCCGGCCAGCGAACTTCAGGAGGCAATGTCAACACTGTCTGTGTAAATCCAGCCGATGCTGATTTTGATCTCTCCTTTCTATGTGGGTTGCTATTGGTCGCCCGTCCTCTTTTCAATCCTGCACACTCCTTCTCCAACAGCGCTGCTGCTTCCTCTGTTTCCGACAATCTCTGAGAAAGTTCCTTTACCTTATTCCCAATATACTCTTTTTGTGCTCTCAAATCTTCTGTTTTCTCATGAAATTTGAACAACTTTTCTTCTGTCCTTTTTTGGATTACCGTCAAGGCTTGATCCGCTACTTCTAATGGTGACACAGCTTCTCCAGCGTTCGCCTGCCTCCACAATTCCTGAGCTTCTTCCCTACTCGTACTTGCTTCGAACTGGTCAACTATTTTCCCAGTAAACAGTTTCACCTCTGACTGTATTGATTTTAATCTGTTCCTTACTTCCTCGTCTGGCGAAACCAAACTCACTGTTTGTTGCCCTAGTCCTTCTAATTCAGAACTAAATGTATCTGCCCATTCGTTGACCAGACTATTTATGTAGTCTGCTTATTTTCCCGCAAAATATTTTCCCTTGCCGTACTCAACTGCGTGAGGCAACAACAGTCCGTGATTATTGTTGAACTCTCTCCCCAGATCTTGCAACTGTGTTATTCGCTTGCGGTAATACACGTTGTCCTTACGTAGCCTGCCGTCTTTCTTAATATTACGGACCAGCTTTTCAATCGTTTCGCCAATTTGTTCCTGTCTCAGCAGTAATCCTTGCGCTTCCTTCGTCATATCCCAAATGCCAGAACAGATGTCGTATCCCAATTACAAATAAAAATCCAAGAATTGAAAAAACTTGTTATTAACTTATCCCAATATTTTATTCCATCTTACTTATTGATAAATACAAATTTATTTTAAAAAAATATTCCACCGTAAATTCTATATTTATATACATATTCTGCTATACTTGTTTTCCATCACAAAGTTCCGCTGTCTACCGGCGTCCATTAAGTCCTTCCATCAATGCAAATTGGTCCTTTTCTTCCTCACAGACACTCCTTGATTTCCTCTCACCATCTTTAATACTCCCAAAAATTCATAGGAAAGGCCATATGTTTGTAAAAACCGAAATTTGATTTAAATGAAAAAGGGTCTTGATTCATTCCCGGAAATTTGAATCCATCTTTAAAAATAAACCCGTAACGTATGCGCCACATAATAATAGCATTTAAATGTTTTCTTCAACATTGCTACGCAAATCGTAGTTTCCGAACTATAAAAAACTTTGATGGAATAACACGTGTTGTCTGCACCTCTTCACCTAATACCCTAAACTCAGAATGCCAAATATTTAAATCAATCTTTATTTTGATTTCAAAACAATATAAATTGAATCGTATAAATGTCCCTACCGACAAACAAACACAAATCCCCTATCATAACCGTACGAACCCTATACCGTGTCACGTTCTTTCCGAACCAAACCAACCGGTATACACAAGTTCGCAATGCAATAACGCAAAATCCGTGAATAAACAGACACGTTCCACATCCCCCGAGAATGCTGAAATAAACGGTTATTATAAAAATAATGAACCTGATTTCAGTGAAACAACCCTATGCAACCTGACTGTAAGTAGAAAGTTTTCTTTTCAGATCGACCTATTGTCACCTAACCGCAGCGGCTAATCAGCCCCAATGCTGCTTCTTCTGCATGACCGGCGCAAAAGCGCCCACACGGTCACCGAAGAATCGTCAGCAAAATTTTCTTAAATACTAAGATGTACTACTATAGACATACTCACATTTTTTTTTTCCTCCATTGCCCTCCTTTGGGATGGTTATCCTGGTGGATTCCCGCGTAGGAGTGCTCTTTTCCTGGCACTCGACGTTGGATCCTACCGGCTGCGCCAAAATGTTGGGGGCTTCGAGTCCTTGTTTGGCTGGGGACGTCCTGTCGCAGTTCTTTCGGGCGCGTGGCTGAAAAATCAAGACCCCTAACGTAGAATTCAAGCACTATAACTTTTCAGTTTCAAAACACAAGAGACGTTTATTATTACGAAACCTAATACTTATAAACTATTTTTTAAACATCTATCTCAGTCTGTGAACTGCCCTTTCTGGTGTTCCAGTTCTGCACCTGCTAATTGGTCTCAGTTGGTCAAGCCAACTGACCCACTTCAAAAGTGGCGACGGTGCATTACGCTGCCCTCGTCGACTCGACTGCAGAACTGTAATACCCTAAAAGCTTACATAATAGTGTTGCACAGATCACATTGACTTAAAACACTTAGACCCTAGAAGTATGCCTTATTATAACACAGTTTTAGCACATGCTAATTCAACATAGTGTGGCATCTATTAGGAGTCGGTGCTGTGAGTAAACTACACGTAGGTAGTTTGGTTCTAACTCACAACATGTTCAATGATGGTAACACATTGAGTTGACACAAAGGCGTTCATGTTATATGCGCCGACAGATGGTTGTTCCTGGTGTCATTCCATTTCCTCTACGTGGACGTGAAATGGTTGTGTTAACGTTGACTTCGACGTTGTTGGTAATGTGGAACTTGCTGTCCCTTGCGTGTGCTTTATTTCCAATTCCTCCAGTCGTTTGCGGAATTCCGGGTTAGTGGTGCTATCAACTATGAAAGCTGCGAATCTTTTTCGCAGTTCGTCCAAACTTCCAGTATCATCAAGTTTAAATTATACCGCGTATTGTTCTAGCTGGCCTTTGCGTAGGGTATAGATCCACCCTGACTGCGGCTTCATATCAATTCGTTGTGTTAAGGTCCCTGCTCTGGCGCCATGTAAGGAATCTCTAGCTGGGGTACGCTCAGTCTTCCCAGAGTCCTGTACAATATTTATTTTATTGACCTTAACACAACACGTTTGATGAAGTTTGTTTTACTTTATTTTATTATTCAGTAAATTATAACTTCATCTTAAACTAAATCCTGTATTCTCTCCGCTTCGTCTAATTGCAGTGAAGTGGGGAAGTGGCAGACGCAGAAGCAATAGCTGCTTTGAAATTCAACGCCGGTTAAAACCTCGCGTTTACTTCGTCTAGGGTGGAGCACTCTCTTACGTGGTAGTGATGTCGGTTAAAACCTCACATCACCAATCACGTAAAAAGTCTCAAAAGTCTAACTTGAAGCAATAGCTGCTTTGAAATTCAACGCCGGTGGAAACCTCGCGTTTACTTCGCCTAGGGTGGAGCACTCTCTTACGTGGTAGTGATGTCGGTTAAAACCTCACACCACCAATCACGTAAGAAGTCTCAAAAGTCTAACGTGAAGCAATAGCTGCTTTGAAGTTAAACGCCGGTTAAAACCTCGCGTTTACTTCGTCTAGGGTGGAGCACTCTCTTACGTGGTAGTGATGTTGGTTAAAACCTCACACCACCAATCACGTAAGAAGTCTCAAAAGTCTAAATTGAAGCACTAGTTGCTTTGAAGTTAAACGCCGGTTAAAACCTCGCCTTTACTTCGCCTAGGGTGGAGCACTCTCTTACGTGGTAGTGATGTCGGTTAAAACCTCACACCAGCAATCACGTATGAAGTCTCAAAAGTCAGGAACAGTCTGCCGTGGTCGCCACTGTCCGCGAATACTATACCCACTTACTCGCCTGCTCGTTCACTGTTGTCGCCGCTACTGTTGAAATCGCAAGAGACCCGTTCCTCTGTGCACCGGCCTTTTATACAGTTTTCCATGCGAGCATCGACAAGTCACGTATTTCGGCACTGTGTCGTGTTCGACCATAACCACGTGTGGCATGGTTTGGCTACATGTGCTCGCATGGTGTTGGTATATGGTGAGGGCGGTATTTTGTGTGACCTTAAATTATTACAAAATTTAGGTTTTCACAAATGTTTGATTAATTTAAACAACTTACTTGGAATTAATTTAGACAATTTAGTTGGAATTAATTTGAGCAGTATTTTAGTAAATTTCAAAATTCTATCATTGCTAATTCATTTGGGTGTGCTAATTATAAGTCCCAACTAGGTGTGCTAATTATATGTCCACTTGGGTGTGCAAATTTTATGTCCTACCTAGGTGTGCTAATTATATTTCCCACTTGGGTGTGTGTCAATTATATGTGAGAAATCTATACATTTATTCGATATGAATGTTGGAATTAATTTAAACAACATACTTGGAATTAATTTAGACAATTTAGTTGGAATTAATTTCAACAGAATTTTTGTAAATTTCAAATTTCTATCATTGCTAATTCATTTGGGTATGCTAATTATAAGTCCCACCTTGGCACAGTGGGCGAAAAGGCTCATCTAGCGGCGTTTAATTAATAGCGCTTAGGGACCATTTTTTTTTGTTTGTGTATTATTTTTTTTTAGTTGAAAATAGATAAGGTTACAATGTCGAACCAAAAAAAAGTTTTTGAAAATATACTTATATTTTTTTTTTTTCTGAAAGTTGCAACTTTTTTTCATATTTTAGACATTGCTTATTTCATTCAAGAAAACATGATAAAGTTAATATTTATATATTGTTTCACATTTTTTTGGGCTAAAGCCATATAATATAATTTTAATACTAAAAACAGTTTATATTTTAAAAATTTATTTATTTATTTACTTTTTAAATTTTTTTTCTGTTGAAATAGGTATTTTTGGCTTTATTCAGTCTTCATATACATATTTCAGTTGTGTTCATAACAAAAATTTAATTATAATGCAAAAAAAAAATTACAATACTAATAACAATAGTAATAACAGTTTTTTATTCCGATTCGGAACTACTACATGAATCTAAGGTGCAAGGTACACAATGTTTTGACAAAAGTTGTAAAATATCATTATCGACATCCTTCTTTTTTGAGTTGCCTTGTGGTTTGCGTAAATTTGAAATCAAGGGATCTGATGAAGACAAAAGCGCATGCATTAAGTCCTCCATGGTATTTAATCGGGATGTCAAACAAGTCTTCATCGCTAAGATTATTGTTATCGCATTCCACATCTTGTCGATAGGTCGAATGGCCGCTACTGCCATCGCAGCCCCACTTATAAACAGCAGTGAGAATCTGCTCACACTGGTCAGCAAAATTAAAATCAAATATTGAAGCATTAGCTTCTACGATGCGCATAACAATATAATCCACCATATATTGTAAAGGCACTTGAGCTGAATATTCCATTACCCACGAATATCAGAAGTTCCGGTCCACGAAAGTCTTATTTTGGCTTTTTCAAGCATTTAGTGGTTTTTTTCTACAACTCTTAAGCACATGTCACAAACAAAAATGTTTTTATTTAATACATACCTCTAACTATAAATAAACCCACTTTTCTTTCACTTAATTGAGACAAAAGCAACTTTAGAGAAAATTTGTCAATGAAAAGAAAACACGTTAAAGCTTAGTGATGCACCGGCTGAAACATATGTTGTGTTTGACAACTCACAGCTGGTCAACTAGATCATGTCAAACAAAATAGAATCGATACAGAAGTTCAATGGGATATTAGTAATCGATAGAGACACAATTCTGGTGTAATTAAACACTTTGAAAATTGAATTAAACGACGCTAGATCGACCATTTCGCCCTCTGTGCTAGGTGTGCAAATTATATGTCCTACCTAGATGTGCTAATTATATGTCCCACTTGGGTGTGTGTCAATTATATGTGAGAAATCTATACATTATTCGATCTGAATGTTGGAATTAATTTAAACAACTTACTTGGAATTGATTTAGACAATTTAGTTGGAATTAATTTGAACAGTATTTTTGTAAATTTCAAAATTCTATCATTATTAATTCATTTGGCTGTGCTAACTATAAGTCCCAACTAGGTGTGCTAATTATATGTCCACTTGGGTGTGCAAATTATATGTCCTACCTAGGTGTGCTAATTATATGTCCCACTTGGGTATGTGTCAATTATATGTGAGAAATCTATACATTTATTCGATATGTTGGAATGTTGGAATTAATTTAAACAACTTACTTGGAATTAATTTAGACAATTTAGTTCGAATTAATTTGAACAGTATTTTTGTAAATTTCAAAATTCTATCATTGCTAATTCATTTGGGTGTGCTAATTATAAATCCCAACTAGGTGTGCTAATTATATGTCCACTTGGGTGTGCAAATTATATGTCCTACCTAGGTGTGCTAATTATATGTCCCACTTGGGTGTGTGTCTATGATATGTGAGAAATCTATACACTTATTCGATATGAATGTTGGAATTAATTTATACAACTTAGTTGCAATTAATTTAGACAAGTTAGTTGGAATTAATTTGAAAAGAATTTTTGTAAATTTTAAAATTCTATCATTGCTAATTCATTTGGGTGTGCTAATTATTAGTCCCACCTAGGTTTGCAAATTATATGTCCTACCTAGGTGTGATAATTATATGTCCCATTTGGGTGTATGTCAATTATATGTGAGAAATCTATACATTTATTCGATATGAATGTTGGAATTAATTTAAACAACTTACTTGGAATTGATTTAGACAATTTAGTTGGAATTAATTTGAACAGTATTTTTGTAAATTTCAAAATTCTATTATTATTAATTCATTTGGGTGTGCTAATTATAAGTCCCACCAAGGTGTGCTAATTATTGTAACGACTCAATTTTCCGCCGGGGTTAGCTCGCCGGATAGCCAGGTATCGTATAAAGAATTTATACCCAGAAACCTCAAGGATCCTTGAAGTTCTTGGTGGGTCTTTGAAAGTCCTTAATCGCAACAAGTCCTTGGATTATCATTGGATATTATTTAGTCCTGCACTTGGATTATCCTTGGATATTATTTAGTCCTTATTCGCAACAAGTCCTTGGATTATCCTTGGATATTATTTAGTCCTGCACTTGGATTATGCTTGGATATTATTTCGTCCTGCAACGCACTTTCCAGAGCTGAGGGAAAACTCAGCATCTTTCAGGGGTCGTATACACAAATTATTAATTTAAAATCCTGTGAGTTAAATTTGCTCGGTGTCTCTGTTTAAAATACCGATTGTGAAGTGTTTTTTTAAGATTTTCCGTTCTCTATTCTTGCCAATCCCCCTCACTACTGCGCGTTTAATCGACTTTATAGCATTCTTTCGCCTACTAGTGTTTTTTACAGGTTTTTGTGTGAGTGAAATTTGTCAGTTGGCAAATTTCATCTTCACACTATATGGCCCACTAGGGTGTGTCAAATATATGTGAGAAATCTATACATTTATTCGATATGAATGTTGGAATTAATTTAAACAACTTAGTTGGAATTAATTTAGACAATTTAGTTGGAATTAATTTGAACAGAATTTTTGTAAATTTCAAAATTCTATCATTGCTAATTCATTTGGGTGTGCTAATTATAAGTCCAAATTAGGTGTGCTAATTATATGTCCACTTGGGTGTGCTAATTATATGTCCCACTTGGGTGTGTCTCAATTATATGTGAGAAATCTGTACATTTATTCGATATGAATGTTGGAATTAATTTAAACAACTTAGTTGGAATTAATTTAGACAATTTAGTTGCAATTAATTTGAACAGTATTTTTGTAAATTTCAAAATTCTATCATTGCTAATTCATTTGGGTGTGCAAATTATATGCCCTACCTAGGTGTGCTAATTATATGTCCCACTTGGGTGTGTGTCAATTATATATGAGATATCTATACATTTATTCGATATGAATGTTGGAATTAATTTAAACAACTTACTTGCAATAAATTTAGACAATTTAGTTGGAATTAATTTGAACAGTATTTTTGAAAATTTCAAAATTCTATCACTGCTAATTCATTCGGGTGTGCTAATTATAAGTCCCACCTAGGTGTGCAAATTATATGTCCTACCTAGGTGTGCTAATTATATGTCTCACTTGGATGTGTGTCAATTATATGTGAGAAATCTATACATTTATTCGATATGAATGTAGGAATTAATTTAAACAACTTAGTTGGAATTAATTTAGACAATTTAGTTGTAATTAATTTGAACAGAATTTTTGTAAATTTCAAAATTCTATCATTACTAATTCATTTTGGTGTGCTAATTATAAGTCCCACATAGGTGTGCACATTATATGTCCTACCTAGGTGTGCTAATTATATGTCCAACTTGGGTGTGTGTCTATTATATGTGAGAAATCTATACAGTTATTCGATGTGAATGTTGGAATTAATTTAAACAACTCAGTTGGAATTAATTTAGACAATTTAGTTGGAATTAATTTGAACAGTATATTTGTAAATTTAAAAATTCTATCATTGCTAATTCATTTGGGTGTGCTAATTATAAGTCCCAACTAGGCGTGCTAATTATATGTCCACTTGGGTGTGCAAATTATATGTCCTACCTAGGTGTGCTAATTATATGTCCCACTTGGGTGTGTGTTAATTATATGTGAGAAATCTATACATATATTCGATATGAATGTTGGAATTAATTTAAACATCTTACTTGGCATTAATTTAGACAATTTAGTTGGAATTCATTTGAACAGTTATTTTGTAAATTTCAAAATTCTATCATTGCCAATTCATTTTCGTGTGCTAATATAAGTCCAAACAAGGTGTGCTAATTATATGTCCACTTGGGTGTGCAAATTATATGTCCTACCTAGGTGTGCTAATTATATGGCCCACTTGGGTGTGCTAATTATATGTCCCACTTGGCTGTGTGTCAATTATATGTGAGAAATCTGTACATTTATTCGATATGAATGTTGGAATTAATTTAAACAACTTTGTTGGAATTAATTTAGACAATTTAGTTGCAATTAATTTGAACAGTATTTTTGTAAATTTCAAAATTCTATCATTGCTAATTCATTTGGGTGTGCTAATTATAAGTCCTAATTATATGTCCCACTTGGGTGTGTGTCAACTATATGTGAGATATCTGTACATTTTTCGATATGTATGTAGGAATTAATTTAAACAACTTACTTGCAATTAATTTAGACAATTTAGTTGGAATTAATTTGAACAGAATTTTTCTAAATTTCAAAATTCTGTCATTGCTAATTCATTTGGGTGTGCTAATTATAAGTCCCAACTAAGTGTGCTAATTATATGTCCACTTGGGTGTGCAAATTATATGTCCTACCTAATTATATGTCCCACTTGGGTGTGTGTCAATTATATGTGAGAAATCTGTAGATTTATTCGATATGAATATTGGAATTAATTTAAACAACTTACTTGTAATTAATTTAGGCAATTTAGTTGAAATTAATTTGACCAGTATTTTTGTAAATTTCAAAATTCTATCACTGCTAATTCATTCGGGTGTGCTAATTATAAGTCCCACCTAGGTGTGCAAATTATATGTCCTACCTATTTGTGCTAATTATATGTCCCACTTGGATGTGTGTCAACTATATGTGAGAAATCTATACATTTATTCGATATGAATGTTGAAATTAATTTAAACAACGTAGTTGGAATTAATTTAGACAATTTAGTTTTAATTAATTTGAACAGAATTTTTGTAAATTTCAAAATTCTATCATTACTAATTCATTTTGGTGTGCTAATTAGATGTCCCACCTAGGTGTGCAAATTATATGTCCTACCTAGGTGTGCTAATTATATGTCCCACTTGGGTGTGTGTCAATTATATGTGAGAAATCTATACAGTTATTCGATATGAATGTTGGAATTAATTTAAACAACTTAGTTGGAATTAATTTAGACAATTTAGTTGGAATTAATTTGAACAGTATATTTGTAAATTTCCAAATTCTATCATTGCTGATTCATTTGGGTGTGCTAATTATAAGTCCCAACTAGGTGTGCTAATTATATGTCCACTTGGGTGTGCTAATTATATGTCCCACTTGGGTGTGCTAATTATATGTCCCACTTGGGTGTGTGTCAATTATATGTGAGAAATCTATACATTTATTCGATATGAATGTTTTAATTAATTTAAACAACTTACTTGGAATTAATTTAGACAATTTAGTTGCAATTAATTTGAATAGTATTTTTGTAAGTTTCAAAATTCTATCATTGCTAATTCATTTGGGTGTGCTAATTATAAGTCCCAACTAGGTGTGCTAATTATATGTCCACTTGGGTGTGCAAATTATATTCCCTACCTAGGTGTGCTAATTATATGTCCCACTTGGGTGTGTGTCAACTATATGTGAGATATCTATACATTTTTTCGATACGTATGTAGGAATTAATTTAAACAACTTACTTGCAATTAATTTAGACAATTTAGTTGGAATTAATTTGAACAGAATTTTTCTAAATTTCAAAATTCTGTCATTGCTAATTCGTTTGGGTGTGCTAATTATAAGTCCCAACTAGGTGTGCTAATTATATGTCCACTTGGGTGTGCAAATTATATGTCCTACCTAATTATATGTCCCACTTGGTTGTGTGTCAATTATATGTGAGAAATTTGTAGATTTATTCGATATGAATATTGGAATTAATTTAAACAACTTACTTGTAATTAATTTAGACAATTTAGTTGAAATTAATTTGAACAGTATTTTTGTAAATTTCAAAATTCTATCACTAATTCATTCGGGTGTGCTAATTATAAGTTCCACCTAGGTGCGCAAATTATATGTCCTACCTAGGTGTGCTAATTATATGTGCCACTTGGATGTGTGTCAACTATATGTGAGAAATCT
This sequence comes from Clusia tigrina, assembly GCA_920105625.2. Lineage (NCBI taxonomy): Eukaryota > Metazoa > Arthropoda > Insecta > Diptera > Clusiidae > Clusia > Clusia tigrina. The sequence goes on from CAKKTE020000572.1 coordinate 1,992,603, forward strand.
ATACATTTATTCGATATGAATGTTGAAATTAATTTAAACAACTTAGTTGGAATTAATTTAGACAATTTAGTTTTAATTAATTTGAACAGAACTTTTGTAAATTTCAAAATTCTATCATTACTAATTCATTTTGGTGTGCTAATTATATGTCCCACCTAGGTGTGCAAATTATATGTCCTACCTAGGTGTGCTAATTTTATATGTCCCACTTGGGTGTGTGTCAATTATATGTGAAAAATCTATACAGTTATTCGATATGAATGTTGGAATTAATTTAAACAACTTAGTTGGAATTAATTTAGACAATTTAGTTGGAATTAATTTGAACAGTATATTTGTAAATTTCGAAATTCTATCATTGCTAAGTCATTTGGGTGTGCTAATTATAAGTCCCAACTAGGTGTGCTAATTATATGTCCACTTGGGTGTGCAAATTATATGTCCTACCTAGGTGTGCTAATTATATGTCCCACTTGGGTGTGTGTCAATTATATGTGAGAAATCTATATATATATATATATATATATATATTCGATATGAATGTTGGAATTAATTTAAACAACTTGGCATTAATTTAGACAATTTAGTTGGAATTAATTTGAACAGTATTTTTGTAAATTTCAAAATTCTATCATTGCCAATTCATTTTGGTGTACTAATTATAAATCCAAACTAGGTGTGCTAATTATATGTCCACTTGGATGTGCAAATTATATGTCCTACCTAGGTGTGCTCATTATATGTCCCACTTGGGTGTGATAATTATATGTCCCACTTGGGTGTGTGTCAATTATATGTGAGAAATCTATACATTTATTCGATATGAATGTTGGAATTAATTTAAACAACTTACTTGGAATTAATTTAGACAATTTTGTTGGAATTCATTTGAACAGTATTTGTGTAAATTTCAAAATTGTATCATTGGTAATTCATTTGGGTGTGCTAATTATAAGTCCCACCTAGGTGTGCTAATTATATGTCCACTTGGATGTGCAAATTATATGTCCTACCTAGGTGTGCTCATTATGTGTCCCACTTGGGTGTGTGTCAATTATATGTGAGAAATCTATACATTTATTCGATATGAATGTTGGAATTAATTTAAACAACTTACTTGGAATTAATTTAGACAATTTAGTTGGAATTAATTTGAACAGTATTTTTGTAAATTTCAAAATTCTATCATTGCTAATTCATTTGGGTGTGCTAATTATAAGTCCCAACTAGGTGTGCTAATTATATGTCCACTTGGGTGTGCAAATTATATGCTCTACCTAGGTGTGTTAATTATATATACCACTTGGGTGTGTGTCAATTATATGTGAGAAATCTACACATTTATTCGATATGAATGTTGGAATTAATTTAAACAACTTACTTAGAATTAATTTAGACAATTTAATTGGAATTAATTTGAACAGTATTTTTGTAAATTTCAAAATTCTATCATTGCTAATTCATTTGGTTGTGCTAGTTATAAGTCCCAACTAGGTGTGCTAATTATATGTCCACTTGGGTGTGCAAATTATATGTCCTACCTAGGTGTGCTAATTATATGTCACACTTGGGTATGTGTGAATTATATGTGAGAAATCTATACATTTATTCGATATGAATGTTGGAATTAATTTAAACAACTTAGTTGGAATTAATTTAGACAATTTAGTTGGAATTAATTTGAACAGTATTTTTGTAAATTTCAAAATTCTATCATTGCCAATTCATTTTGGTGTGCTAATTATAAGTCCAAACTAGGTGTGCTAATTATATGTCCACTTGGGTGTGCAAATTATATGCTCTACCTAGGTGTGTTAATTATATGTACCACTTGGGTGTGTGTAAATTATATGTGAGAAATCTACACATTTATTCGATATGAATGTTGGAATTAATTTAAACAACTTACCTGGAATTAATTTATACAATTTAATTGGAAATTATTTGAACAGTATTTTTGAAAATTTCAAAATTCTTTCATTGCTAATTCATTTGGTTGTGCTAGTTATAAGTCCCAACTAGGTGTGCTAATTATATGTCCACTTGGGTGTGCAAATTATATGTCCTACCTAGCTGTGCTAATTATATGTCACACTTGGGTATGTGTCAATTATATGTGAGAAATCTATACATTTATTCGATATGAATGTTGGAATTAATTTAAACAACTTACCTGGAATTAATTTATACAATTTAATTGGAATTAATTTGAACAGTATTTTTGTAAATTTCAAAATTCTATCATTGCTAATTCATTTGGGTGTGCTAATTATAAGTCGCACCTAGGTGTGCTAATTATATGTCCACTTGGGTGTGCAAATTATATGTCCTACCTAGGTGTGCTAATTATATGTCCCACTTGGGTGTGTGTCAATTATATGTTAGAAATCTATACATTTATTCGATATGAATGTTGGATTTAATTTAAACAACTTAGTTGGAATTAATTTAGACAATTTAGTTGCAATTAATTAGAACAGTATTTTTGTAAATTTCAAAATTCTATCATTGCTAATTCATTAGGGTGTGCTAGTTATAAATCCCAACTAGGTCTGCTAATTATATGTCCACTTGGATGTGCAAATTATATGTCCTACCTAGGTGTGCTCATTATATGTCCCACTTGGGTCTGTGTCAATTATATGTGAGAAATCTATAAATTTATTCAATATGAATGTTGGAATTAATTTAAACAACCTACTTGGAATTAATTTAGAAAATTTAGTAGGAATTAATTTGAACAGTATTTTTGTAAATTTCAAAAATCTATCATTGCTAATTCATTTGGGTGTGCTAATTATAAGCCCCAACTTGGTTTGCTAATTATACTCGTATTCTACTTGGGTGTGTGTCAATTATATGTGAGAAATCTATACATTTATTCGATATGAATGTTGGAATTAATTTAAACAACTTACTTGGAATTAATTTAGACAATTTAGTTGGAATTAATTTGAACAGTATTTTTGTAAATTTCAAAATTCTCTAATTATAAGTCACACCTAGGTGTGTAAATTATATGTCCTACCTAGGTGTGCTAATTATATGTCCCACTTGGGTGTGTGTCAATTATATGTAAGAAAGCTATACATTTATTCGATATGAATGTTGGATTTAATTTAAACAACTTAGTTGGAATTAATATAGACAATTTAATTTGTGAGGAGCAAATTTTAGGCGTAAATTTGCCCCTACATATTTAGTTTTGCCATAACGCCCCAAACGTGTATATTTAAAATAGGGGCCAAGTGCTTAAACAACCAACCCTAAAATATACACGTTAATAGTCCTAAGACTTTGGCACCTCCCACTTTCATTGCTAAAAACCACACACACAACCGCCATCATATTTAGTGCAGCAGCCATCATGCAAGTGAGTCTAAGACACCTCCCACCATAGTAATGCTACCAACAACAAGTGTTATACTCAGCATCGGGAGGACAGAAGACACAGCCACAATTAAGTCAGACAGTGGAACCCTGTGATAAGCGACGAAAAACATGCAACGAAGTCAACAACGCAAGATAACACAGGAGAATATCACAAAAGCAATTGTGCAACCGGCTGACCACAGCTAAAATAATATAAATTTACAACAACAGTGCCTAACGCACTGATATGAATTCACAACAACAGTGCCCAACGCACTGATATGAATTTACAATAACAGTGCCTAACGCAATGCTAGAATTTTACAAGAGATCGCGACAGAAGTTGCCGACTGCATTAGTTCGGAAAATAACCCACTAACAACACCCAAAAACGAAGGCCAAGCACAAAGTGGAACACGACAGACCGATCGCTAAGCACACCAACAGACCGGACAAAGCATAAAGAGGAGAAGCAAAATTAAATATCCAATATTTAATATTTTTAAATATTTTATGCCATCCATATAAAATATCAACAAAGTGCTGAAGGTGGCCGAAGGAGAAATAGCAACAACAACAAACAACACAAGGAACAACAACAAGGTAAATCATCACAACAACAACACAATATTGAAGGTGGCCCAAGGGCAAAAACTTACAAGAACAACAGCGATAAAGCAACAACAATGTGCTGAAGGTGGCCCAAGGTCACATTCAAACGAGAAGAACAATGCGGGAAACCGTAGCAACATGCCACAACAAACTACAGTTCCCGCACAACAACAACTATTGGATGATCTACGCTAAACCTGGAGCATAAAAGCAGGAGCAACTGGCAACCTAGCCTCTTTCTTTCATTCGGCATCAGGCAGACAAGACGCTCTTTCTTTCATTCGGCATCAGGCAGACAGGACGCTCTTTCTTTCATTCGGCATCAGGCAGACCAGACGCATCGTACTAAACAGAGTTATACACACTGACAAACGCAACAGAAGCTAGGGGAATCTAGAGGAGATTATGGTTTATAATCGATTCTCTGCTAGAAACCCACACTGACAATCGCAACAGAAGCTAGGGGAATCTAGAGGAGATTATGGTTTATAATCGATTCTCTGCTAGAAACCCACACTGACAAACGCAACAGAAGCTAGGGGAATCTAGAGGAGATTATGGTTTATAATCGATTCTCTGCTAGAAACCCACACTGACAAACGCAACAGAAGCTAGGGGAATCTAGAGGAGATTATGGTTTATAATCGATTCTCTGCTAGAGACCCACACTGACAAACGCAACAGAAGCTAGGGGAATCTAGAGGAGATTATGGTTTATAATCGATTCTCTGCTAGAAACCCACACTGACAAACGCAACAGAAGCTAGGGGAATCTAGAGGAGATTATGGTTTATAATCGATTCTCTGCTAGAAACCCACACTGACAAACGCAACAGAAGCTAGGGGAATCTAGAGGAGATTATGGTTTATAATCGATTCTCTGCTAGAAACCCACACTGACAAACGCAACAGAAGCTAGGGGAATCTAGAGGAGATTATGGTTTATAATCGATTCTCTGCTAGAAACCCACACTGACAAACGCAACAGAAGCTAGGGGAATCTAGAGGAGATTATGGTTTATAATCGATTCTCTGCAAGAAACCCACACTGACAAACGCAACAGAAGCTAGGGGAATCTAGAGGAGATTATGGTTTATAATCGATTCTCTGCTAGAAACCCACACTGACAAACGCAACAAAAGCTAGGGGGACATATAGTTCAACTGTGTCCGTATTTAAGATTAGTAAAATAATTGTATCAAGTAGTTAAGCCTTTTTTTTTTAAATTAATAAATAAATAAAATAATTAAATCAACGTAAACAAGCTTGAATACTTTAGAGATTTTCTGTAAACGACTCCTGGCAATCCGGCGAGCTTACCCCGGCGAAAACGAGTCGTTACAGTGGCGCCCGAGCAGGGACTCTCAGAATAAAGAGAGTAAATACAACAAAGCTATATTATCCAACCCACGTCCCATCACCAGAGTCTGACACAGGATGGGAAAGACGAGTTGGGTGTACACCGTGCGAAAAGACCAACTGGTAGTCTGTTGTGTCGAGTTTGGCCTAGAGGCCACGGGCACAGTGGAAGAGCTACGAAAGAGGCTTGCGGAGTTCATCACCGACACAGAGTTGACTCTAGACCAGGAGGTTCGGCTGGCAGAGCTACAGGCCCGACTCACGAGGAGTTTGTCGCCAGGACCCAGTCCACACTTGAGAGCTAGCCCCAGCGTAGAGAGACCTATAAGCCCCGGAGCATCGACAGACACGAAGAAAGCAGCGAGCATATCTGATACCGCGTTCCAGACAGTAGTCCCTGAAGTTTCGCGAAGCGGGATAGCCATCTACTCGGCAGTCATCGACCACGTTAGGAAATGGTCCTTGAAATATGATGGAGGGCATGACCCGATAGCTTTCATAGAGCGAGTGGAAGAATTATCGGAAGTCTATGGACTAAACAAGCACATGCTGCCTCGAACTATGCCAGAACTCCTAAAGGAGCGTGCTCTGCTCTGGTATAGAAACAACAACCGAGCATGGGTTGATTGGGTTTTATTCAAAAAGGACTTCTTGAAGTTTTTCCTACCCACCAGGTACTTCGAAAAGCTGGAGGATGAAATTCGCCAACGACGGCAAAACCCACGTGAACACTTCAAACAGTACGTGGTAGTACTTCAAAACCTGATGCGTCACGCAGGATACACGGAGGCCCAGAAGTTAGAGCGAATCTTTCGCAACAGCCTAGAGGAATACCAGTGGTATGTCCGTCGAAAGGATTTCGATACGCTGGAAGAATTGGTGGAAATGGCGGAAGACCTCGAGGGCATACGTGGTGACAACGAGGCTTCACGAGCAGCACCACCACGACCACCGCCACCACGACCACCACCAACACGCCACGAGATACAACCACGGGTCGAGCGCATGTCCCCATGCGAAACCAGAAACCGACAAGTAGCACCAGCCAACTGTACCAACAAGGTGGTACCTATAAATCCACGAACAGCATGCAGAAGATGTGGTCAGTCTGATCACATAGCGCGACACTGCCGCAATGCCCAAGTACTTTTCTGTTGGGAGTGCGGTAGGAGAGGAACTAGAACAGTTGAATGCTGTAGGACGGTAGGGGGAAACGAGCGGGGCTGCCGCCAGCAACGAGGCATGGAGCAGCCCACGGACAACAAGCCTCAAACGCAGTAAGTGCACTACGCTACGATGGACAGCGTATCTGTGCCGCCGTCACCATTGGCACAGAAAACATCACGGCCACACTAGACACAGGCGCCACAAGGAGTTTCATCAGCGAGCGACTCGTTTCCCATTTAGGTGCTACCACCGGTAGAGTAAACTCTACATACACTAGAGCACGGATGGCGGATGGTCGAACAAGGGATATTACTCAAGCGTTTGTGACGTGTGTCAAGCTTGGTGGAAAGGTATGTCAGCTGGAGCTACTTAGCATGCCCGACTCCACCGACGACTTACTGCTCGGCCTGGACTTCATGACACAGCAAGGCCTATCCATGACATGTGGAGGCCAGGAAATCCAGCTAGGCCCCAAGACGGATGGTGTGCAATCACAAGTTATCGCATCGTGCACAACCATACGACATGAAGCCGCTACGGACGAATCAAAGATAAAACTGTTTCTGGCCACAGAGTTGGCTAAATTCACAGACGGGTCAAACGTGACCAATATCACAAGCCACAAAATAGTGATGCGCGATGACCGACCCATCAAACAACGATACTACCCGAGAAATCCAGCGCAGCAGGAAATCATTGGCGCGGAAGTGGACGAATTAATAGCTAAAGGCTGTATCGAACCCTCGCATAGCCCCCACAGCGCACCGATTGTGCTAGTAAGGAAACGGGATGGGAAATGGCGTCTGTGCATCGATTATCGGCAACTCAACGCCAGGTCCATACCCGACGCATACCCACTGCCGCGAATCCAACACATCTTAGACCGACTGCGTGAGGCTAAATACATCAGTAGTCTCGATCTGAAGAACGGGTATTGGCAGATACCAATGGAGGAGCACAGCAAGCAGTATACCGCATTCACGGTACCCGGCAGAGGCCTCTTCCAGTGGCGTGTTATGCCTTTCGGGCTACACTCCGCACCAGCAACCTTTCAAAGAGCACTGGACCAAGTTATTGGCCACGACATGGAGCCACACGCGTTTGCCTACCTTGATGGCATTATTGTCACAGGGAGAGACCTAGAAGAACACATGAGAAACCTGCAAGAGGTGTTCCGACGGTTGAGGGAGGCAAATTTGAAACTAAATCTGGAGAAGTGTGCATTCTTTCGGAAGGAGCTAAAATATCTGGGACACGTGGTCAGCGACAAAGGAATACATACTGACCCAGATAAAATCGCTGCCATACGGGAGCTGCAACCACCAGAGAACATACGACAGCTACGTCGCTGCTTGGGCATCGCATCTTGGTACCGCCGTTTTGTACCCGACTTTGCAAAAGCAGTACACCCTTTAACGATGCTGCTTAAGAAAGGAAAACATTTCCGATGGGGTACCGAACAACAGGAGGCTTTTGAATTACTGAAACAACGATTGACGGAAGCTCCGATCCTCGCCTGCCCAGACTTTAGCCAGAAGTTCACGCTCCAGACCGACGCCAGTGACTACGGGTTGGGAGCAGTGCTTACGCAGGAGATCGAGGGGGCGGAGCGAGTAATAGCGTACGCTAGTAGACACCTGAATGGAGCTGAGCTAAACTACTCCCCAACTGAGAAGGAGTGTCTAGCCATAATATGGGGCATCCGGAAAATGCGGCCATATCTGGAGGGCTACCACTTTACCGTGATCACCGACCACCTATCGCTGAAGTGGCTAAATTCCATCGAGAGCCCTTCAGGACGCATAGCACGGTGGGCGCTAGAACTTCAGCAGCATTCATTCGAGGTACAATACCGCAAAGGAAAACTAAATGTACTGGCAGACGCACTATCAAGACAACCGGTCGAGGCTGCATGCACTGTCACTGTGCAGGACCAAGCAGAGCAAAATTGCAAGTGGTGGCTCAAGCGAAAAGGAGAAATACTTGCCAACCCGGCTAAATTCTCCGACTACACACTGGAAAACGGGCAGCTGTATCGCCATATACCAAATCGCACGGGCGATGAGGACTGTACACCATGGAAGCTGTGCGTACCTAGGCCTCTGAGGGTACGCATTTTGCAAGAGAACCACGACGCGCCAACCGCAGGACACCTAGGCATCCGGAAAACGATAGCCCGAGTTGCAAATAGGTACTACTGGCCAGGACTGTTCCGGGACACCAGCCGCTACGTTCGTCAGTGCACACTATGCCAGAAGTACAAATCCAGCCAACAACAACCTGCTGGAGAAATGCTGACGCAAATACCCCTGGAGCCGTGGGCCATATTGTGCGCGGATTTTGTTGGACCTCTACCCCGCTCGAAGCATGGAAACACAATGGTACTAGTTTTCCATGATAAGTTCTCAAAATGGACAGAAATGGCGCCTCTTCGGAAGGCCACCACCGAGACTCTACAACGGGCCTTTCGGGAGCGCATCTTCGCCCGTTTCGGAGTTCCTAAGGTCTTAGTGACGGACAACGGATCACAGTTTACAAGCAAGTCCTTTCAGCGCTTTGTAGAAGACTACGGTATCAAGCACCAGTTTACCGCACCGTACACACCACAGGAAAATGCTGCCGAACGCGCCAACCGCACAGTCAAGACCATGATCGCCCAATACGCCGGTAAACAGCAACAAAAGTGGGATGACCTACTGCCGGAGTTAACCCTGGCGATCAATACCAGCGTATCCGAGACAACTGGCTATAGCCCCGCGTTCCTAATACAAGGACGGGAGCCACGACGCCCAGGAGCGTTGTACGATGAAACCACCCCAGGAACAGGACAAAGGAAACAAATACCCAACGAAAGAGCCGAACTACTAAAGGAAGCATACACATTAGTGACAAGGAATCTGGAGCGAGCGGCTCAAGATCAACGGCGTCATTATAACCTACGACGAAGGCCCTGGAAACCAGAAGTTGGACAATTGGTGTTAGCAAAACAGCACCATTTGTCCAAAGCCATCGACCACTTCGCCGCCAAGTTGGCCCCACGCTACGATGGGCCATACCGGATAGACACCTTCACCTCCCCAGTCATTGTCAAGATGAAACGTGAAGGAACCAAGGAGACAAAGACAGCGCATATTAGCGAGCTGAAACCATTCTGCGCGCCAGGTGGCATCACAGCATACGCTAACTAACAAACGCATTTGACGAGAACAGTGTACACAACGGAAAGGAATCCGATTCCAGCGAGGATCATGCAAAATCATCACCCTCTGGCAGGGTAAGGTGACCATTTTCCATCGGCCGCAAAGTAGGGAGGACATGTGAGGAGCAAATTTTAGGCGTAAATTTGCCCCTACATATTTAGTTTTGCCATAACGCCCCAAACGTGTATATTTAAAATAGGGGCCAAGTGCTTAAACAACCAACCCTAAAATATACACGTTAATAGTCCTAAGACTTTGGCACCTCCCACTTTCATTGCTAAAAACCACACACACAACCGCCATCATATTTAGTGCAGCAGCCATCATGCAAGTGAGTCTAAGACACCTCCCACCATAGTAATGCTACCAACAACAAGTGTTATACTCAGCATCGGGAGGACAGAAGACACAGCCACAATTAAGTCAGACAGTGGAACCCTGTGATAAGCGACGAAAAACATGCAACGAAGTCAACAACGCAAGATAACACAGGAGAATATCACAAAAACAATTGTGCAACCGGCTGACCACAGCTAAAATAATATAAATTTACAACAACAGTGCCTAACGCACTGATATGAATTCACAACAACAGTGCCCAACGCACTGATATGAATTTACAATAACAGTGCCTAACGCAATGCTAGAATTTTACAAGAGATCGCGACAGAAGTTGCCGACTGCATTAGTTCGGAAAATAACCCACTAACAACACCCAAAAACGAAGGCCAAGCACAAAGTGGAACACGACAGACCGATCGCTAAGCACACCAACAGACCGGACAAAGCATAAAGAGGAGAAGCAAAATTAAATATCCAATATTTAATATTTTTAAATATTTTATGCCATCGATATAAAATATCAATAAAGTGCTGAAGGTGGCCGAAGGAGAAATAGCAACAACAACAAACAACACAAGGAACAACAACAAGGTAAATCATCACAACAACAACATAATATTGAAGGTGGCCCAAGGGCAAAAACTTACAAGAACAACAGCGAGAAAGCAACAACAATGTGCTGAAGGTGGCCCAAGGTCACATTCAAACGAGAAGAACAATGCGGGAAACCGTAGCAACATGCCACAACAAACTACAGTTCCCGCACAACAACAACTATTGGATGATCTACGCTAAACCTGGAGCATAAAAGCAGGAGCAACTGGCAACCTAGCCTCTTTCTTTCATTCGGCATCAGGCAGACAAGACGCTCTTTCTTTCATTCGGCATCAGGCAGACAGGACGCTCTTTCTTTCATTCGGCATCAGGCAGACCAGACGCATCGTACTAAACAGAGTTATACACACTGACAAACGCAACAGAAGCTAGGGGAATCTAGAGGAGATTATGGTTTATAATCGATTCTCTGCTAGAAACCCACACTGACAATCGCAACAGAAGCTAGGGGAATCTAGAGGAGATTATGGTTTATAATCGATTCTCTGCTAGAAACCCACACTGACAAACGCAACAGAAGCTAGGGGAATCTAGAGGAGATTATGGTTTATAATCGATTCTCTGCTAGAAACCCACACTGACAAACGCAACAGAAGCTAGGGGAATCTAGAGGAGATTATGGTTTATAATCGATTCTCTGCTAGAGACCCACACTGACAAACGCAACAGAAGCTAGGGGAATCTAGAGGAGATTATGGTTTATAATCGATTCTCTGCTAGAAACCCACACTGACAAACGCAACAGAAGCTAGGGGAATCTAGAGGAGATTATGGTTTATAATCGATTCTCTGCTAGAAACCCACACTGACAAACGCAACAGAAGCTAGGGGAATCTAGAGGAGATTATGGTTTATAATCGATTCTCTGCTAGAAACCCACACTGACAAACGCAACAGAAGCTAGGGGAATCTAGAGGAGATTATGGTTTATAATCGATTCTCTGCTAGAAACCCACACTGACAAACGCAACAGAAGCTAGGGGAATCTAGAGGAGATTATGGTTTATAATCGATTCTCTGCAAGAAACCCACACTGACAAACGCAACAGAAGCTAGGGGAATCTAGAGGAGATTATGGTTTATAATCGATTCTCTGCTAGAAACCCACACTGACAAACGCAACAAAAGCTAGGGGGACATATAGTTCAACTGTGTCCGTATTTAAGATTAGTAAAATAATTGTATCAAGTAGTTAAGCCTTTTTTTTTTAAATTAATAAATAAATAAAATAATTAAATCAACGTAAACAAGCTTGAATACTTTAGAGATTTTCTGTAAACGACTCCTGGCAATCCGGCGAGCTTACCCCGGCGAAAACGAGTCGTTACAAATTGGAATTAATTAGAACAGTATTTTTGTAAATTTCAAAACTATATCATTGCTAATTCATTTGGGTGTGCTAATTATAAATCCCAACTAGGTGTGCTAATTATATGTCCACTTGGATATGCAAATTATATGTCCTACCTAGGTGTGCTCATTATATGTCCCACTTGGGTGTGTGTCAATTATATGTGAGAAATCTATACATTTATTCGATATGAATGTTGGAATTAATTTAAACAACTTACTTGGAATTAATTTAGACAATTTAGTGGGAATTAATTTGAACAGTATTTTTGTAAAATTCAAAATTCTATCATTGCTAATTTATTTGGGTGTGCTAATTATAAGTCCCAACTAGGTGTGCTAATTATACTCGTTTGTCTACTTGGGTGTGTGTCAATTATATGTGAGAAATCTATACATTTATTCGATATGAATGTTGGAATTAATTTAAACAACTTTGTTGGAATTAATTTAGGCAATTTAGTTGGAATTAATTTGAACAGTATTTTTGTAAATTTCAAAATTCTGTCATTGCTAATTCATTTGGGTGTGCTAATTATAAGTCCCAACTAGGTGTGCTAATTATATGTCCACTTGGATGTGCAAATTATATGTCCTACCTAGGTGTCCCACTTGGGTGTGTGTCAATTATATGTGAGAACTCTATACATTTATTCGATATGAATGTTGGAATTAATTTAGACAATTTACTTGGAATTTGAAGAGTATTTTTGTAAATTTCAAAATTCTATCATTGCTAGTTCATTTGGGTGTGCTAATCATAAGTCCCACCTAGGTGTGTAAATTATATGTCCTACCTAGGTGTGCTAATTATATGTCCCACTTGGGTCTGCTAATTATATGTCACACTTGGGTATGTGCCAATTATATATGTGAGAAATCTATACATTTACTCGATATGAATGTTGGAATTAATTTAAACAACTTACTTGGAATTAATTTAGACAATTTAATTGGAATTAATTAGAACAGTATTTTTGTAAATTTCAAAACTATATCATTGCTAATTCATTTGGGTGTGCTAATTATAAATCCCAACTAGGTGTGCTAATTATATGTCCACTTGGATATGCAAATTATATGTCCTACCTAGGTGTGCTCATTATATGTCCCACTTGGGTGTGTGTCAATTATATGTGAGAAATCTATACATTTATTCGATATGAATGTTGGAATTAATTTAAACAACTTACTTGGAATTAATTTAGATAATTTAGTGGGAATTAATTTGAACAGTATTTTTGTAAAATTCAAAATTCTATCATTGCTAATTTATTTGGGTTTGCTAATTATAAGTCCCAACTAGGTGTGCTAATTATACTCGTTTGTCTACTTGGGTGTGTGTCAATTATATGTGAGAAATCTATACATTTATTCGATATGAATGTTGGAATTAATTTAAACAACTTTGTTGGAATTAATTTAGGCTATTTAGTTGCAATTAATTTGAACAGTATTTTTGTAAATTTCAAAATTCTGTCATTTCTAATTCATTTGGGTGTGCTAATTATAAGTCCCAACTAGGTGTGCTAATTATATGTCCACTTGGATGTGCAAATTATATGTCCTACCTAGGTGTCCCACTTGGGTGTGTGTCAATTATATGTGAGAACTCTATACATTTATTCGATATGAATGTTGGAATTAATTTAAACAACTTACTTGGAAGTAATTTAGACAATTTACTTGGAATTTGAAGAGTATTTTTGTAAATTTCAAAATTCTATCATTGCTAATTCATTTGGTTGTGCTAGTTATAAGTCCCAACTAGGTGTGCTAATTATATGTCCACTTGGGTGTGCAAATTATATGTCCTACCTAGGTGTGCTAATTATATGTCACACTTGGGTATGTGTGAATTATATGTGAGAAATCTAAACATTTATTCGATATGAATGTTGGAATTAATTTAAACAACTTAGTTGGAATTAATTTAGACAATTTAGTTGGAATTAATTTGAACAGTATTTTTGTAAATTTCAAAATTCTATCATTGCCAATTCATTTTGGTGTGCTAATTATAAGTCCAAACTAGGTGTGCTAATTATATGTCCACTTGGGTGTGCAAATTATATGCTCTACCTAGGTGTGTTAATTATATGTACCACTTGGGTGTGTGTAAATTATATGTGAGAAATCTACATATTTATTCGATATGAATGTTGGAATTAATTTAAACAACTTACCTGGAATTAATTTATACAATTTAATTGGAAATTATTTGAACAGTATTTTTGAAAATTTCAAAATTCTTTCATTGCTAATTCATTTGGTTGTGCTAGTTATAAGTCCCAACTAGGTGTGCTAATTATATGTCCACTTGGGTGTGCAAATTATATGTCCTACCTAGCTGTGCTAATTATATGTCACACTTGGGTATGTGTCAATTATATGTGAGAAATCTATACATTTATTCGATATGAATGTTGGAATTAATTTAAACAACTTACCTGGAATTAATTTATACAATTTAATTGGAATTAATTTGAACAGTATTTTTGTAAATTTCAAAATTCTATCATTGCTAATTCATTTGGGTGTGCTAATTATAAGTCGCAACTAGGTGTGCTAATTATATGTCCACTTGGGTGTGCAAATTATATGTCCTACCTAGGTGTGCTAATTATATGTCCCACTTGGGTGTGTGTCAATTATATGTTAGAAATCTATACATTTATTCGATATGAATGTTGGATTTAATTTAAACAACTTAGTTGGAATTAATTTAGACAATTTAGTTGGAATTAATTAGAACAGTATTTTTGTAAATTTCAAAATTCTATCATTGCTAATTCATTAGGGTGTGCTAGTTATAAATCCCAACTAGGTCTGCTAGTTATATGTCCACTTGGATGTGCAAATTATATGTCCTACCTAGGTGTGCTCATTATATGTCCCACTTGGGTGTGTGTCAATTATATGTGAGAAATCTATAAATTTATTCAATATGAATGTTGGAATTAATTTAAACAACCTACTTGGAATTAATTTAGAAAATTTAGTAGGAATTAATTTGAACAGTATTTTTGTAAATTTCAAAAATCTATCATTGCTAATTCATTTGGGCGTGCTAATTATAAGCCCCAACTTGGTTTGCTAATTATACTCGTATTCTACTTGGGTGTGTGTCAATTATATGTGAGAAATCTATACATTTATTCGATATGAATGTTGGAATTAATTTAAACAACTTACTTGGAATTAATTTAGACAATTTAGTTGGAATTAATTTGAACAGTATTTTTGTAAATTTCAAAATTCTCAATTATAAGTCACACCTAGGTGTGTAAATTATATGTCCTACCTAGGTGTGCTAATTATATGTCCCACTTGGGTGTGTGTCAATTATATGTAAGAAAGCTATACATTTATTCGATATGAATGTTGGATTTAATTTAAACAACTTAGTTGGAATTAATATAGACAATTTAATTGGAATTAATTAGAACAGTATTTTTGTAAATTTCAAAACTATATCATTGCTAATTCATTTGGGTGTGCTAATTATAAATCCCAACTAGGTGTGCTAATTATATGTCCACTTGGATATGCAAATTATATGTCCTACCTAGGTGTGCTCATTATATGTCCCACTTGGGTGTGTGTCAATTATATGTGAGAAATCTATACATTTATTCGATATGAATGTTGGAATTAATTTAAACAACTTACTTGGAATTAATTTAGACAATTTAGTGGGAATTAATTTGAACAGTATTTTTGTAAAATTCAAAATTCTATCATTGCTAATTTATTTGGGTGTGCTAATTATAAGTCCCAACTAGGTGTGCTAATTATACTCGTTTGTCTACTTGGGTGTGTGTCAATTATATGTGAGAAATCTATACATTTATTCGATATGAATGTTGGAATTAATTTAAACAACTTTGTTGGAATTAATTTAGGCAATTTAGTTGGAATTAATTTGAACAGTATTTTTGTAAATTTCAAAATTCTGTCATTGCTAATTCATTTGGGTGTGCTAATTATAAGTCCCAACTAGGTGTGCTAATTATATGTCCACTTGGATGTGCAAATTATATGTCCTACCTAGGTGTCCCACTTGGGTGTGTGTCAATTAAATGTGAGAACTCTATACATTTATTCGATATGAATGTTGGAATTAATTTAAACAACTTACTTGGAATTAATTTAGACAATTTACTTGGAATTTGAAGAGTATTTTTGTAAATTTCAAAATTCTATCATTGCTAGTTCATTTGGGTGTGCTAATCATAAGTCCCACCTAGGTGTGTAAATTATATGTCCTACCTAGGTGTGCTAATTATATGTCCCACTTGGGTCTGCTAATTATATGTCACACTTAGGTATGTGCCAATTATATATGTGAGAAATCTATACATTTACTCGATATGAATGTTGGAATTAATTTAAACAATTTACTTGGAATTAATTTAGACAATTTAGTTGGAATTAATGTGAACAGTATTTTTTTAATTTCAAAATTCTATCATTGCTAATTCATTTGGGTGTGCTAATTATAAGTCCCAACTAGGTGTGCTAATTATATGTCCATTTGGGTGTGCAAATTATATGTCCTACCTAGGTGTGCTAATTATATGTCCCACTTGGGTGTGTGTCAATTATATGTAAGAAATCTATACATTTATTCGATATGAATGTTGCATTTAATTTAAACAACTTAGTTGGAATTAATTTAGACAACTTAGTAGGAATTAATTTGAACAGTATTTTTGTAAATTTCAAAATTCTTTCATTGGCAATTCATTTGGGTGTGATAATTCTAAGTCCCAACTAGGTATGCTAATTATATGTGTAAATTATATATTCTACCTAGGTGTGCTAATTATATGTCCCACTTGGGTGTGTGTCAATTATATGTGAGAAATCTATACATTTATTCGATATGAATGTTGGAATTAATTTAAACAACTTACTTGGAATTAATTTAGACACTTTAGTTGGAATTAATTTGAACAGTATTTTTGTAAATTTCAAAATTCTTTCATTGGCAATTCATTGGGTGTGCTAATTATAAGTCCCAATTAGGTGTGCTAATTATATGTCCAATAGGGTGTGCAAATTATATATCCTACTTAGGTGTGCTAATTATATGTCCCACTTGGGTGTGTGTCAATTATATGTGAGAAATCTATAAATTTATTCAATATGAATGTTGGAATTAATTTAAACAGCTTACTTGGAATTAATTTAGACAATTTAGTTGGAATCAATTTGAACAGTATTTTTGTAAATTTCAAAATTCTATCATTGCTAATTCATTTGGGTGTGCTAATTATAAGTCCCACCTAGGTGTGCTAATTATATGTCCCAATTGGGTGTGCTAATTATATGTCCCACTTGGGTGTGTGTCAATTATATGTGAGAAATCTATACATTTATTCGATATGAATGTTGGAATTAATTTAAACAACTTACTTGGAATTAATTTAGACAATTTAGTGGGAATTAATTTGAACAGTATTTTTGTAAATTTCAAAATTCTATCATTGCTAATTCATTTGGGAGTGCTAATTATAAGTCCCAACTAAGTGTGCTAATTATACTCGTATGTCTACTTGGGTGTGTGTCAATTATATGTGAGAAATCTATACATTTATTCGATATGAATGTTGGAATTAATTTAAACAACTTAGTTGGAATTAATTTAGGTAATTTAGTTGGAATTAATTTGAACTGTATTTTTGTAAATTTCAAAATTCTGTCATTGCTAATTCATTTGGGTGTGCTAATTATAAGTCCCAACTAGGTGTGCTAATTATATGTCCACTTGGATGTGCAAATTATATGTCCTACCTAGGTGTCCCACTTGGGTGTGTGTCAATTATATATGAGAAATCTATACATTTATTCGATATGAATGTTGGAATTAATTTAAACAACTTACTTGGAATTAATTTAGACAATTTAGTTGGAATTAATTTGAACACTATTTTTGTAAATTTCAAAATTCTATCAATGCTAGTTCATTTGGGTGTGCTAATTATAAGTCCCAACTAGGTGTGCTAATTATATGTCCACTTCGGTGTGCAAATTATATGTCCTACCTAGGTGTGCTAATTATATGATCATGTTCTACTTGGGTGTGTGTCAATTATATGTGAGAAATCTATATATTTATTCGATATGAATGTTGGAATTAATGTAAACAACTTACTTGGCATTAATTTAGACAATTTAGTTGGAATTAATTTGAACAGTATTCTTGTAAATTTCAAAATTCTATCATTGCTAATTCATTTGGGTGTGCTAATTATAAGTCCCACCTAGGTGTGCTAATTATATGTCCTACCTAGGCGTGCTAATTATATGTCCACTTGGGTGTGCAAATTATATGTCCTACCTAGGTGTGCTAATTATATGTCCACTTGGGTGTGCAAATTATATGTCCTACCTAGGTGTGCTAATTATATGTCACAATTGGGTATGTGTCAATTATATGTGAGAAATCTATACATTTATTCGATATGAATGTTGGATTTAATTTAAACAACTTAGTTGGAATTAATATAGACAATTTAATTGGAATTAATTAGAACAGTATTTTTGTAAATTTAAAAACTTTATCATTGCTAATTCATTTGGGTGTGCTAATTATAAATCCCAACTAGGTGTGCTAATTATATGTCCACTTGGATGTGCAAATTATATGTCCTACCTAGGTGTGCTCATTATATGTCCCACTTGGGTGTGTGTCAATTATATGTGAGAAATCTATATATTTAGTCGATATGAATATTGGAATTAATGTAAACAACTTACTTGGCATTAATTTAGACAATTTAGTTGGAATTAATTTGAACAGTATTTTTATAAATTTCAAAATTCTATCATTGCTAATTCATTTGGGTGTGCTAATTATAAGTCCCACCTAGGTGTGCTAATTATATGTCCTACCTAGGTTTGCTAATTATATGTCCACTTAGGTGTGCAAATTATATGTCCTACCTAGGTGTGCTAATTATATGACCACTTGGGTGTGCAAATTATATGTCCTACCTAGGTGTGCTAATTATATGTCACACTTGGGTATGTGTCAATTATATGTGAGAAATCTATACATTTATTCGATATGAATGTTGGATTTAATTTAAACAACTTACTTGGAATTAATTTAGACAATTTAGTTGGAATTAATTTGAACAGTATTTTTGTAAATTTCAAAATTCTATCATTGCTAATTCATTTGGGTGTGCTAATTATAAGTCTCAACTAGATGTGCTAATTATATGTCCACTTAGGTGTGCAAATTATATGTCCTACCTAGGTGTGCTAATTATATGTCCCACTTTGGTGTGTGTCAATTATATGTGAGAAATCTATACATTTATTCGATATGAATGTTGGAATTAATTTAAACAACTTACTTGGAGCTAATTTAGACAATTTAGTTGGAATTTATTTGAACAGTATTTTTGTAAATTTCAAAATTCTATCATTGCTAATTCATTTGGGTGTGCTAATTATAAGTCCCTCCTAGGTGTGCTAATTAAATGTCCTAACTAGGTGTGCTAATTATATGTCCCACTTGGGTGTGTGTCAATTATATGTGAGAAATCTATACATTTATTCGATATGAATGTTGGAATTAATTTAAACAACTTACTTGGAATTAATTTAAACAATTTAGTTGGAATTAATTTGAACAGTATTTTTGTAAATTTCAAAATTCTATCACTGCTAATTCATTTGGGTGTGCTAATTATAAGTCCCAACTAGGTGTGCTAATTATATGTCCACTTGGGTGTGCAAATTATATGTCCTACCTAGGTGTGCTAATTATATGTCCCACTTGGGTATGTGTCAACTATATGTTGTAACGACTCAATTTTCAATTCGCTGATATGGGCTGTCTTCGTCTCCTTGCTTCCCTCCCTTTTCATCTGGACAATAACTGGGGAGGTGAAGGTGTCTAAACGATACGGTCCATCGTAACGTGGGGCCATCTTGGCAGTGAAGCGGTCGGTGGCCTTGGACAAATAGTGCTGTCTTACTAACCACCAATCTACCAATTGTCCGACTTCTGGTTTCCACATTCGGCGTCGCAGATTATAATATCTTCTTTGATCCTGTGTTGCTCGTTCCAAGTTTTGCCTCACGATGCGATAAGCTTCTTGTAGTTGATCTACTCGTTCGTTAGCAGTCTGTGGGATAAGCCCTGTACCCAATGTTGTCTCATCGTACAGCGCCTTTGGTAGTCGCGGTTCACGCCCCTGTACCAGATAAGCCTGACTGTATCCCGTTGTCTCCGATACACTAGTATTAATGGCAAGAGTCAATTCGGGAAGCAAGTCGTCCAACTTCTGCTGCCCTTGACTCGCAAATTGGGCCACCATAGTCTTGATGGTGCGATTGGTGCATTCCACCGCATTTTCCTGCGGAGTGTAGGGCGCCGTGAACTGGTGTTTGATGCCATAGCCTTCGGTAAACTGGCGGAACGCTCGACTACTAAATTGAGACCCATTGTCCGTCACTAGGATTTTGGGTACTCTAAAACGAGACAGGATGAGTTCCCGGAAAGCCCGTTGCAGTGTCTCGGTGGTGGCTTTTCGTAGGGGGCCATCTCGGTCCATTTGGAGAATTTATCGAATACCACAACTAGCATGGTGTTACCATGTGTGGAACGGGGTAAAGGTCCGACAAAGTCGGCGCACAAAACAGACCAAGGCTCAGTGGGGATGTGGCTCAACATTTTCCCAGCTGGTTGCTGGTGGCTGCTTTTATATCGTTGGCAGGAGGAGCATTGACGCACGTATCGACTTGTATCGCGGAATAGCCCCGGCCAGTAATATCGGTTGGCTATCTGTGCTATTATTTTTCTGATGCCTAAGTGTCCTGCCGTAGGTGCAACGTGATTTTCCTGTAGGACCCGGTTCCTGAGCGTTCTTGGTACACACAGTTTCCACGGGATGCAATCTTCGTCGCCACGATAACTCGGGATGTGCCTGTATAACTGTCCACCTTCCAACTGGTAGTCAGCATATTTCTCCGGCCTAGCAATGATCTCTGCTTTACGTTTCCGCCACCAGGGGCAGTCTGGTTCTGTTCGGTCCTCAATGGTAATGGTGCAGGCGGTTTCTGTTGGCTGTCTAGACAAGGCGTCGGCTAACACGTTTAATTTTCCCTTCCGGTATTGCACGTTGAATGTGTACTGTTGTAGTTCAAGTGCCCATCTTGCGATACGACCTGCAGGGCTTTCTATGGAATTCACCCACTTCAGTGACAGGTGATCCGTAATGACCGTGAAGTGGTATCCCTCAAGGTAAGGTCGCATCTTTCTGATACCCCATACGATGGCTAAGCACTCTTTTTCTGTGGGTGAATAGTTTCGCTCTGCATTATTTAAGGGACGGCTGGCGTAGGCTATCACGCGCTCCACCCCGTCGACTTCTTGAGTGAGCACCGCGCCCCGTAGTGAAATCCGGACACGCCAGGACTGATGCCTCTGTAAATTTCTGCTTCAACTGTTCGAACGCGTCCTGCTGCTCTCCAGCCCACTTGAAGTGTTTACCCTTTTTTAGTAATAGTGTTAACGGGTGTACCGTGTTGGCGAAGTCTGGGACAAAACGCCGATACCATGACGCTACTCCCAGGCAGTGTCGCACCTCTCGTATATTTTGGGGTGGTTTTAGCTCTCTGATGGCCGCGATTTTATCTGGGTCAGTGTGGATGCCATGGTCACTGACCACGTGTCCCAAATACTTCAATTTCTTCTGGAAGAACACGCATTTGTCCTTATTAAATGTAAGGTTGGCTTTTCGCAGGCGACGGAATACTTCGCCTACATTCTATTGGTGCTCTTCCGGTGTGAGCCCTGTGATGATGATATCATCCAGGTATGCGAAAGCGTGCGGCTCCATTTCGGGACCTATTACCTGGTCTAACGCTCGTTGAAATGTCGCAGGTGCTGAATGTAGCCCGAATGGCATTACCTTCCATTGGAAGAGTCCTCGGCCTGGCACCGTGAATGCGATATACTCATTGCTGTGGTCATCCATGGGTATCTGCCAGTACCCATTCTTCAGTTCGAGACTGCTGATGTATTTCGCCTCCCGTAAGCGGTCCAGTATGTGCTGTATTCTGGGCAACGGATATGCCTCGGGTATAGATCTGGCATTCAGTTGTCTGTAATCTATGCATAATCTCCACGTCCCATCTTTCTTGCGCACGAGGACAATTGGTGCTCTATGTGGACTATGTGAAGGCTCTATCCATCCATTTTTCAATAGTTCGTCCACATCGGCGTTGATTACTTCCTGCTCCACTGTAACGACTCAATTTTCCGCCGGGGTAAGCTCGCCGGATAACAAGGTATCGTATACAGAATTTATACCCTGAAACCTTAAAAGATCCTTGAAGTTCTTCGTGGGTCCTTGAAATTGCTTAATCGCAACAAGTCCTTGGATTATCCTTGGATATTATTTAGTCCTGCACGTGGATTATACTTGGATATTATTTAGTCGTTATTCGCAACAAGTCCTTGGATTATCCTTGTATATTATTTATTCATGCACTTGGATTATCCTAGGATATTATTTAGTCCTGCAACGCACTTTCCAGAGCTGAGGGAAAAACTCAGAAACTTTCAGGGGTCGTATACAAAAATTATTAATATAAAATCCTGTGAGTTAAATTTGCTCGGTGTCTTTGTTTAAAATACCGATAGTGAAGTGTTTTTCTTTTATATTTTCCGCTCTCTATTCTTGCCAATCCCTTTACTACTGCGCGTTTAATCGACTTTATAGCTTTCTTTCGCCTACTAGTGTTTCTTACAGGTTTTTGTGTGAGAGAAATTTGTCAGTTGGCAATTTCATCTTCACAATGTGAGAAATCTATACATTTATTCGATATGAATGTTGGAATTAATTTAAACAACTTACTTCGAATTAATTTAGACCATTTAGTTCGAATTAATTTGAATAGTATTTTTGTAAATTTCAAAATTCTATCATTGCTAATTCATTTGGGTGTGCTAATTGTAAGTCCCAACTAGGTGTGCTAATTATATGTACATTTGGGTGGGCAAATTATATGTCCTACCTAGGTGTGCTAATTATATGTCCCACTTGGGTGTGATAATTATATGTCTCAATTGGGTGTGTGTCAATTATATCTGAGAAATCTATACATTTATTCGATATGAATGTTGGAATTAATTTAAACAACTTACTTGGAATTAATTTAGAAAATTTAGTTGGAATTAATTTGAACAGTAGTTTTGTAAATTTCAAAATTCTATCATTGTAATTCATTTGGGTGTGCTAATTATAAGTCCCACCTAGGTGTGCTAATTATATGTCCTACCTAGGTGTGCTAATTATATGTCTTACTTGGGTGTGTGTCAATTATATGTGAGAAATCTATACATTTATTCGATATGAATGTTGGGATTAATTTAAACAACTTACTTGGAATTAATTTAGACAATTTAGTTGGAATTAATTTGAACAGTATTTTTGTAAATTTCAAAATGCTATCATGGCTAATTCATTTGGTGTGCTAATTATAAGTCCCACCTAGGTGTGCTAATTATATGACCTACCTAGGTGTGTTAATTATATGTCCCACTTGGGTGTGTGTCAATTATATGTGAGAAATCTATACATTTATTCGATATGAATGTTGGAATTAATTTAAACAACTTACTTGGAATTAATTTTGACAATTTAGTTGGAATTAATTTGAACAGTATTTTTGTAAATTTCAAAATTCTATAATTTCTAATTCATTTGGGTGTGCTAATTATATGTCCACTTCGGTGTGCAAATTATATGTCCTACCTAGGTGTGCTAATTATATGTCCCACTTGGGTATGTGTCAATTATATGTGAGAAATCTATGCATTTATTCGATATGAATGTTGGAACTAATTTAATTAACTTACTTGGAATTAATTTAGACAATTTAGTTGGAATTAATTTGAACAGTATTTTTGTAAATTTCAAAATTCTATCGTTGCTAATTCTTTTGTGTGTGCTAATTATAAGTCCCACCTAGGTGTGCAAATTATATGTCCTACCTAGGTGTGCTAATTATATGTGCCAATTGGGTGTGTTGTCAATTATATGTGAGAAATCTATACGATATGAATGTTGGAATTAATTTGAACAACTTAGTTGGAATTAATTTAGACAATTTAGTTGGAATTAATTTGAACAGTATTTTTGTAAATTTCAAAATTCTATCATTGTAATTCATTTGGGTGTGCTAATTATAAGTCCCACCTAGGTGTGCTAATTATATGTCCTACCTAGGTGTGCTAATTATATGTCCCACTTGGGTGTGTGTCAATTATATGTGAGAAATCTATACATTTATTCGATATGAATGTTGGAATTAATTTAAATAACTTACTTGGAATTAATTTAGACAGTTTAGTTGGAATTAATTTGAACAGTATTTTTGTAAATTTCAAAACTCTATCAATGCTAACTCATTTGGGTGTGCTAATTATAAGTCCCAACTAGGTGTGCTAATTATATGGCCACTTGGGTGTGCAAATTAAATGTCCTACCTAGGTGTGCTTATTATATGTCCCACTTGGGTATGTGTCAATTATAATCTATACATTTATTCGATATGAATGTTGGAATTAATTTAAACAACTTACTTCGAATTAATTTAGACCATTTAGTTGGAATTAATTTGAGCAGTATATATTTGAGAATTTCAAAATTCTATCATTGCTAATTCAATTGGGTGTGCTAATTATAAGTCCCAACTAGGTGTGCTAATTATATGTCCACTTGGGTGTGTGTCAATTATATGTGAGAAATCTATACATTTAGTCGATATGAATGTTGGAATTAATTTAAACAACTTAGTTGGAATTAATTTGGACAATTTAGTTGGAATTAATTTGAACAGTATTTTTGTAAATTAATTTGAACAGTATTTTTCTAAATTTCAAAATTCTATCTTGCTAATTCATTTGGGTGTATTAATTATAAGTCCCAACTAGGTGTGCTAATTATATGTCCACTTGGGTGTGCAAATTATATGTCCTACCTAGGTGTGCTAATTATATGTCCTACCTAGGTGTGCTAATTATATGTCCCACTTGGGTGTGTGTCAATTATATGTGAAAAATCTATACATTTATTCGATATGAATGTTGGAATTAATTTAAACAACTTACTACGAATTAATTAGGCATTTTAGTTGGAAATAATTTGAACAGTATTTTTGTAAATTTCAAAATTCTATCATTGCTAATTCATTCGGATGTGCTAATTATAAGTCCCACCTAGGTGTGCTAATTATATGTCCTACCTAGGTGTGCTAATTATATGTCCCACTTGGGTGTGTGTCAATTATATGTGAAAAATCTATACATTTATTCGATATGAATGTTGGAATTAATTTAAACAACTTACTTCGAATTAATTTAGACCATTTAGTTCGAATTAATTTGAATAGTATTTTTGTAAATTTCAAAATTCTATCATTGCTAATTCATTTGGGTGTGCTAATTATAAGTCTAGGTGTGCTAATTATATGTACACTTGGGTGGGCAAATTATATGTCCTACCTAGGTGTGCTAATTATATGTCCCACTTGGGTGAGATAATTATATGTTCCAATTGGGTGTGTGTCAATTATATCTGAGAAATCTATACATTTATTCGATATGAATGTTGGAACTAATTTAAATAACTTACTTGGAATTAATTTAGACAATTTAGTTGGAATTAATTTGAACAGTATTTTTGTAAATTTCAAAATTCTATCGTTGCTAATTCTTTTGTGTGTGCTAATTATAAGTCCCACCTAGGTGCGCAAATTATATGTCCTACCTAGGTGTGCTAATTATATGTGCCACTTGGGTGTGTGTCAATTATATGTGACAAATCTATACATTTATTCGATATGAATGTTGGAATTAATTTAAACAACTTACAGTACCCATTCTTCAGTTCGAGACTGCTGATGTATTTCGCCTCCCGTAAGCGGTCCAGTATGTGCTGTATTCTGGGCAACGGATATGCCTCGGGTATAGATCTGGCATTCAGTTGTCTGTAATCTATGCATAATCTCCACGTCCCATCTTTCTTGCGCACGAGGACAATTGGTGCTCTATGTGGACTATGTGAAGGCTCTATCCATCCATTTTTCAATAGTTCGTCCACATCGGCGTTGATTACTTCCTGCTCCACTGTAACGACTCAATTTTCCGCCGGGGTAAGCTCGCCGGATAACAAGGTATCGTATACAGAATTTATACCCTGAAACCTTAAAAGATCCTTGAAGTTCTTCGTGGGTCCTTGAAATTGCTTAATCGCAACAAGTCCTTGGATTATCCTTGGATATTATTTAGTCCTGCACGTGGATTATACTTGGATATTATTTAGTCGTTATTCGCAACAAGTCCTTGGATTATCCTTGTATATTATTTATTCATGCACTTGGATTATCCTAGGATATTATTTAGTCCTGCAACGCACTTTCCAGAGCTGAGGGAAAAACTCAGAAACTTTCAGGGGTCGTATACAAAAATTATTAATATAAAATCCTGTGAGTTAAATTTGCTCGGTGTCTTTGTTTAAAATACCGATAGTGAAGTGTTTTTCTTTTATATTTTCCGCTCTCTATTCTTGCCAATCCCTTTACTACTGCGCGTTTAATCGACTTTATAGCTTTCTTTCGCCTACTAGTGTTTCTTACAGGTTTTTGTGTGAGAGAAATTTGTCAGTTGGCAATTTCATCTTCACAATGTGAGAAATCTATACATTTATTCGATATGAATGTTGGAATTAATTTAAACAACTTACTTCGAATTAATTTAGACCATTTAGTTCGAATTAATTTGAATAGTATTTTTGTAAATTTCAAAATTCTATCATTGCTAATTCATTTGGGTGTGCTAATTGTAAGTCCCAACTAGGTGTGCTAATTATATGTACATTTGGGTGGGCAAATTATATGTCCTACCTAGGTGTGCTAATTATATGTCCCACTTGGGTGTGATAATTATATGTCTCAATTGGGTGTGTGTCAATTATATCTGAGAAATCTATACATTTATTCGATATGAATGTTGGAATTAATTTAAACAACTTACTTGGAATTAATTTAGAAAATTTAGTTGGAATTAATTTGAACAGTAGTTTTGTAAATTTCAAAATTCTATCATTGTAATTCATTTGGGTGTGCTAATTATAAGTCCCACCTAGGTGTGCTAATTATATGTCCTACCTAGGTGTGCTAATTATATGTCTTACTTGGGTGTGTGTCAATTATATGTGAGAAATCTATACATTTATTCGATATGAATGTTGGGATTAATTTAAACAACTTACTTGGAATTAATTTAGACAATTTAGTTGGAATTAATTTGAACAGTATTTTTGTAAATTTCAAAATGCTATCATGGCTAATTCATTTGGTGTGCTAATTATAAGTCCCACCTAGGTGTGCTAATTATATGACCTACCTAGGTGTGTTAATTATATGTCCCACTTGGGTGTGTGTCAATTATATGTGAGAAATCTATACATTTATTCGATATGAATGTTGGAATTAATTTAAACAACTTACTTGGAATTAATTTTGACAATTTAGTTGGAATTAATTTGAACAGTATTTTTGTAAATTTCAAAATTCTATAATTTCTAATTCATTTGGGTGTGCTAATTATATGTCCACTTCGGTGTGCAAATTATATGTCCTACCTAGGTGTGCTAATTATATGTCCCACTTGGGTATGTGTCAATTATATGTGAGAAATCTATGCATTTATTCGATATGAATGTTGGAACTAATTTAATTAACTTACTTGGAATTAATTTAGACAATTTAGTTGGAATTAATTTGAACAGTATTTTTGTAAATTTCAAAATTCTATCGTTGCTAATTCTTTTGTGTGTGCTAATTATAAGTCCCACCTAGGTGTGCAAATTATATGTCCTACCTAGGTGTGCTAATTATATGTGCCAATTGGGTGTGTTGTCAATTATATGTGAGAAATCTATACGATATGAATGTTGGAATTAATTTGAACAACTTAGTTGGAATTAATTTAGACAATTTAGTTGGAATTAATTTGAACAGTATTTTTGTAAATTTCAAAATTCTATCATTGTAATTCATTTGGGTGTGCTAATTATAAGTCCCACCTAGGTGTGCTAATTATATGTCCTACCTAGGTGTGCTAATTATATGTCCCACTTGGGTGTGTGTCAATTATATGTGAGAAATCTATACATTTATTCGATATGAATGTTGGAATTAATTTAAATAACTTACTTGGAATTAATTTAGACAGTTTAGTTGGAATTAATTTGAACAGTATTTTTGTAAATTTCAAAACTCTATCAATGCTAACTCATTTGGGTGTGCTAATTATAAGTCCCAACTAGGTGTGCTAATTATATGGCCACTTGGGTGTGCAAATTAAATGTCCTACCTAGGTGTGCTTATTATATGTCCCACTTGGGTATGTGTCAATTATAATCTATACATTTATTCGATATGAATGTTGGAATTAATTTAAACAACTTACTTCGAATTAATTTAGACCATTTAGTTGGAATTAATTTGAGCAGTATATATTTGAGAATTTCAAAATTCTATCATTGCTAATTCAATTGGGTGTGCTAATTATAAGTCCCAACTAGGTGTGCTAATTATATGTCCACTTGGGTGTGTGTCAATTATATGTGAGAAATCTATACATTTAGTCGATATGAATGTTGGAATTAATTTAAACAACTTAGTTGGAATTAATTTGGACAATTTAGTTGGAATTAATTTGAACAGTATTTTTGTAAATTAATTTGAACAGTATTTTTCTAAATTTCAAAATTCTATCTTGCTAATTCATTTGGGTGTATTAATTATAAGTCCCAACTAGGTGTGCTAATTATATGTCCACTTGGGTGTGCAAATTATATGTCCTACCTAGGTGTGCTAATTATATGTCCTACCTAGGTGTGCTAATTATATGTCCCACTTGGGTGTGTGTCAATTATATGTGAAAAATCTATACATTTATTCGATATGAATGTTGGAATTAATTTAAACAACTTACTACGAATTAATTAGGCATTTTAGTTGGAAATAATTTGAACAGTATTTTTGTAAATTTCAAAATTCTATCATTGCTAATTCATTCGGATGTGCTAATTATAAGTCCCACCTAGGTGTGCTAATTATATGTCCTACCTAGGTGTGCTAATTATATGTCCCACTTGGGTGTGTGTCAATTATATGTGAAAAATCTATACATTTATTCGATATGAATGTTGGAATTAATTTAAACAACTTACTTCGAATTAATTTAGACCATTTAGTTCGAATTAATTTGAATAGTATTTTTGTAAATTTCAAAATTCTATCATTGCTAATTCATTTGGGTGTGCTAATTATAAGTCTAGGTGTGCTAATTATATGTACACTTGGGTGGGCAAATTATATGTCCTACCTAGGTGTGCTAATTATATGTCCCACTTGGGTGAGATAATTATATGTTCCAATTGGGTGTGTGTCAATTATATCTGAGAAATCTATACATTTATTCGATATGAATGTTGGAACTAATTTAAATAACTTACTTGGAATTAATTTAGACAATTTAGTTGGAATTAATTTGAACAGTATTTTTGTAAATTTCAAAATTCTATCGTTGCTAATTCTTTTGTGTGTGCTAATTATAAGTCCCACCTAGGTGCGCAAATTATATGTCCTACCTAGGTGTGCTAATTATATGTGCCACTTGGGTGTGTGTCAATTATATGTGACAAATCTATACATTTATTCGATATGAATGTTGGAATTAATTTAAACAACTTACTACGAATTAATTAGGCATTTTAGTTGGAATTAATTTGAACAGTATTTTTGTAAATTTCAAAATTCTATAATTTCTAATTCATTTGGGTGTGCTAATTATAAGTCCCAACT
Source organism: Clusia tigrina (assembly GCA_920105625.2). NCBI lineage: Eukaryota > Metazoa > Arthropoda > Insecta > Diptera > Clusiidae > Clusia > Clusia tigrina. Next base: position 2,022,525 of record CAKKTE020000572.1, read on the forward strand.
AGGTGTGCTAATTATATGTCCACTTCGGTGTGCAAATTATATGTCCTACCTAGGTGTGCTAATTATATGTCCCACTTGGGTATGTGTCAATTATATGTGAGAAATCTATACAATTATTCGATATGAATGTTGGAACTAATTTAAATAACTTACTTGGAATTAATTTAGACAATTTAGTTGGAATTAATTTGAACAGTATTTTTGTAAATTTCAAAATTCTATCGTTGCTAATTCTTTTGTGTGTGCTAATTATAAGTCCCACCTAGGTGTGCAAATTATATGTCCTACCTAGGTGTGCTAATTATATGTGCCACTTGGGTGTGTGTCCATTATATGTGAGAAATCTATACATTTATTCGATATGAATGTTGGAATTAATTTAAACAACTTAGTTGGAATTAATTTAGACAATTTAGTTGGAATTAATTTGAACAGTATTTTTGTAAATTTCAAAATTCTATCATTGTAATTCATTTGGGTGTGCTAATTATAAGTCCCACCTAGGTGTGCTAATTATATGTCCTACCTAGGTGTGCTAATTATATGTCCCACTTGGGTGTGTGTCAATTATATGTGAGAAATCTATACATTTATTCGATATGAATGCTGGAATTAATTTAAACAACTTACTTCGAATTAATTTAGACCATTTAGTTGGAATTAATTTGAACAGTATATTTGTGAATTTCAAAATTCTATCATTGCTAATTCAATTGGGTGTGCTAATTATAAGTCCCAACTAGGTGTGCTAATTATATGTTCACTTGGGTGGGCAATTTATATGTCCTACCTAGGTGTGCTAATTATATGTCCCACTTGGGTGTGATAATTATATGTCCCAATTGGGTGTGTGTCAATTATATCTGAGAAATCTATACATTTATTCGATATGAATGTTGGAATTAGTTTAAACAACTTACTTGGAATTAATTTAGACAATTTAGTTGGAATTAATTTGAACAGTATTTTTCTAAATTTCAAAATTCTATCTTGCTAATTCATTTGGGTGTATTAATTATAAGTCCCAACTAGGTGTGCTAATTATATGTCCACTTGGGTGTGCAAATTATATGTCCTACCTAGGTGTGCTAATTATATGTCCTACCTAGGTGTGCTAATTATATGTCCCAGTTGGGTGTGTGTCAATTATATGTGAAAAATCTATACATTTATTCGATATGAATGTTGGAATTAATTTAAACAACTTACTACGAATTAATTAGGCATTTTAGTTGGAAATAATTTGAACAGTATTTTTGTAAATTTCAAAATTCTATCATTGCTAATTCATTCGGATGTGCTAATTATAAGTCCCACCTAGGTGTGCTAATTATATGTCCTACCTAGGTGTGCTAATTATATGTCCCACTTGGGTGTGTGTCAATTATATGTGAAAAATCTATACATTTATTCGATATGAATGTTGGAATTAATTTAAACAACTTACTTCGAATTAATTTAGACCATTTAGTTCGAATTAATTTGAATAGTATTTTTGTAAATTTCAAAATTCTATCATTGCAAATTCATTTGGGTGTGCTAATTATAAGTCCCAACTAGGTGTGCTAATTATATGTACACTTGGGTGGGCAAATTATATGTCCTACCTAGGTGTGCTAATTATATGTCCCACTTGGGTGTGATAATTATATGTTCCAATTGGGTGTGTGTCAATTATATCTGAGAAATCTATACATTTATTCGATATGAATGTTGGAACTAATTTAAATAACTTACTTGGAATTAATTTAGACAATTTAGTTGGAATTAATTTGAACAGTATTTTTGTAAATTTCAAAATTCTATCGTTGCTAATTCTTTTGTGTGTGCTAATTATAAGTCCCACCTAGGTGTGCTAATTATATGTCCTACCTAGGTGTGCTAATTATATGTGCCACTTGGGTGTGTGTCAATTATATGTGACAAATCTATACATTTATTCGATATGAATGTTGGAATTAATTTAAACAACTTACTACGAATTAATTAGGAATTTTAGTTGGAATTAATTTGAACAGTATTTTTGTAAATTTCAAAATTCTATAATTTCTAATTCATTTGGGTGTGCTAATTATAAGTCCCAACTAGGTGTGCTAATTATATGTCCACTTCGGTGTGCAAATTATATGTCCTACCTAGGTGTGCTAATTATATGTCCCACTTGGGTATGTGTCAATTATATGTGAGAAATCTATACAATTATTCGATATGAATGTTGGAACTAATTTAAATAACTTACTTGGAATTAATTTAGACAATTTAGTTGGAATTAATTTGAACAGTATTTTTGTAAATTTCAAAATTCTATCGTTGCTAATTCTTTTGTGTGTGCTAATTATAAGTCCCACCTAGGTGTGCAAATTATATGTCCTACCTAAGTGTGCTAATTATATGTGCCATTTGGGTGTGTGTCAATTTGTAACGACTCAATTTTCCGCCGGGGTAAGCTCGCCGGATCACCAGGTATCGTATACAGAATTTATACCCAGAAACCTCAAGGATCCTTGAAGTTCTTCGTGGGTCCTTGAAAGTGCTTAATCGCATCAAGTCCTTGGATTATCCTTGTATATTATTTAGTCCTGCACTTGGATTATCCTTGGATATTATTTAGTCCTTATTCGCAACAAGTCCTTGAATTATCCTTGGATATTATTTAGTCCTGCACTTGGATTATCCTTGGATATTATTTAGTTCTGCAACGCACTTTCCAGAGCTGAGGGAAAAACTCAGCAACTTGCAGGGGTCGTATACAAAAATTATTAATATAAAATCCTGTGAGTTAAATTTGCTCGGTGTCTTTGTTTAAAATACCGCTTGTGGAGTGTTTTTTTATATTTTCCGCTCTCTATTCTTGCCAATCCCCTCACTACTGCGCGTTTAGTCGACTTTATAGCTTTCTTTCGCCTAGTAGTGTTTTTACAGGTTTTTGTGTGAGTGAAATTTGTCAGTTGGCAAATTTCATCTTCACACTCCTTCCTTACTTCGCGGTGGGAAAGACACGGTGTAGTAGGGTTTCAATTCACTGATATGGGCTGTCTTCGTCTCCTTGCTTCCCTCCCTTTTCATCTGGACAATAACTGGGGAGGTGAAGGTGTCTACACGATACGGTCCATCGTAACGTGGGGCCAACTTGGCGGTGAAGTGGTCGGTGGCCTTGGACAAATAGTGCTGTCTTACTGTGTTGCTCGTTCCAAGTTTTGCCTCACGATGCGATAAGCTTCTTGTAGTTGATCTACTCGTTCGTTAGCAGTATGTGGGGTTAGCCCTGTACCCAACGTTGTCTCATCGTACAGCGCCTTTGGTAGTCGCGGTTCACGCCCCTGTACCAGATAAGCCGGACTGTATCCCGTTGTCTCCGATCCACTAGTATTAATGGCAAGAGTCAATTCGGGAAGCGAGTCGTCCCACTTCTGCTGCCGTTGACTCGCAAATTGGGCCACCATAGTCTTTATGGTGCGATTGGTGCGTTCCACTGCATTTTCCTGCGGAGTGTAGGGCGCCGTGAACTGGTGTTTGATGCCATAGCCTTCGGTAAACTGGCGGAACGCTCGACTACTGAATTGAGACCCATTGTCCGTCACTAGGATTTTGGGTACTCCAAAACGAGACAGGATGAGTTCCCGGAAAGCCCGTTGCAGTGTCTCGGTGGTGGCTTTTCGGAAGAGGGCCATCTCGGTCCATTTGGAGAATTTATCGAATACCACGACTAGCATGGTGTTACCATGTGTGGAACGGGGTAAAGGTCCGACAAAGTCGGCGCACAAAACAGACCAAGGCTCGGTGGGGATGTGGCTCAACATTTTCCCAGCTGGTTGTGTCCTGCCGTAGGTGCATCGAGATTTTCCTGTAGAACCCGGTTCCTGAGCGTCCTTGGTACACACAGTTTCCACGGGATGGAATCTTCGTCACCGCGATAACTCGGGATGTGCCTGTATAACTATCCACTTTCCAACTGGTAGTCAGCATATTTCTCCGGGCTAGCGATGATCTCTGCTTTACGGTTCTGCCACCAGGGGCATTCTGGTTCTGTTCGGTCCCCAATGGTAATGGTGCAGGCGGCTTCTGTTGGCTGTCTAGACAAGGCGTCCACTAACGCGCACAAACTTCCTAGTGAAATCCGGACACGCCAGGACTGGTGCCTCTGTCAATTTCTACTTCAACTGTTCGAACGCGTCTTGCTGCTCTCCAGCCCACTTGAAATGTTTACCCTTTTTAGTAATAGTGTTAACGGGTGTACCGTCTTGGCGAAGTCTGGGACAAAACGCCGATACCATGACGCTACTCCCAGGCTGTGTCGCACCTCTCGTATATTTTGGGGTGGTTTTAGCTCTCTGATGGCCGCGATTTTATCTGGGTCAGTGTGGATGCCTTGGTCACTGACCACGTGTCAAATACTTCAATTTCTTCTGGAAGAACACGCATTTGTCCTTATTTAATTTAAGGTTGGCTTTTCGCAGGCGACGGAATAATTCGGCTACATTCTGTTGGTGCTCTTCTAGTGTGCGCCCTGTGATGATGATATCATCCAGGTATGCGAAAGCGTGCGGCTCCATTTCGGGACCTATTACCTGGTCTAACGCTCATTGAAATGTCGCAGGTGCTGAATGTAGCCCGAATGGCATTACCTTCCATTGGAAGAGTCCGCGGCCTGGCACCGTGAATGCGGTATACTCTTTGCTGTGGTCATCCATGGGTATCTGCCAGTACCCATTCTTCAGATCGAGGCTGCTGATGTTTTTCGCCTCCCGTAAGCGGTCCAGTATGTGCTGTATTCTGGGCAACGGATATGCATCGGGTATAGATCTGGCATTCAGTTGTCTGTAATCTATGCATAATCTCCACGTAACTTCTTTCTTGCGCACGAGGACAATTGGTGCACTATGTGGACTATGTGAAGGCTCTATACATCCCTTTTTCAATAGTTCGTACACTTCGGCGTTGATTACTTCCTGCTGTGCGGCGTTCCTGGGGTAATAACATTGCTTTATTGGCCTGTCATCGCGCATCACAATTTTGTGTGTTGTAATGTTGGCTACTCCAGGTTTGTCTTCAAATTTATCCAGCTCGGTCCTCAGAAATGCTTCGATAGTCTCTTTCTCCGTGATGGCCTCTTCTTGGATGGTCGTGCAACGTGTAAAGTCGCTGTTTTGCACGCCCGCAACCTGAGGTCCCAGCATGATATCTTGGTCACCGCATTCGATTTTTGTTCCCATTGTCGACATGAAATCGAGTCCCAGAAGGAGGTCGTCTGTGGCGTCCGGCATTGTGAGTAGCTCGAGGTCGCAGTTTCGCCCCCCTAACTGTATGTTCACTTGAAGCACCTCCGTGACCTCTCGGGTGCGGCCGTCGGCCATACGTGCACGTTTGTGTGTAGATGTTACCCTACCAGTGGTTGCACGTAACTGGCGGCTAAGGCTTTCGCTGATGAAACTTCGAGTGGCTCCTGTATCGATGGTGGCGTTGGTGCTGTAGGTGCCAATGGAGACAGTGGCACGGATGCGCTGCCCATCGCAGCGCAACGCACTTATTGTTGGTGAGGCCGGATGCTTGTGGGCTGTGGCGGGCCTCGTTACTGACGACAGCCTTGCCAGTTTCCCGTTTGGGCTCTGCAGCACTCAACAGTCCTGGTTCCCAGCTTGCCACAGTCCCAACAGAATAGAATCTGTGCATTACGGCAGTAGCGCGCGACGTGTCCATTCTGTCCGCAACGCCGACAGGCAGTGCGTACGTCTATCATGGTGTTAGCATTGGTTTCGGTCGTTGGCAGGACCTGCCGACTCCGGGTCTCCCTTTGTGTGGTATGCTCGATTCTGATTTGTGGAATAAGTCCTCTTGGTTGTGGTGTTGGTGCTCTTGGTTGTGGCATATGTGTTCTGGGTTGTGGCGTGGGTGTTCTGGGTTGTGGCGAGGGTGTTCTGGGTACATCATGGTCACTCCGTATGCCCTCCAAATCTTCGGCCATGCTCACTAGTTCCTCCAGCGTCGTAAAGTCTTTTCGGCGCACGTACCATTGGTACTCCTCCAGACTGTTCTTAAATATTCGTTCTAGCTTCTGTTCTTCTGAATACACAGCGTGTCGCATGAGGTCCTGGACTTCTACCACATATAGTTTGAATGGTTCCCGGGGCTTTTGTCTTCGCTGGCGAATCTCGTCATCGAGTTTTTCAAAGTACCTCGCTGGTAGAAAGAATTTCAAGAAGTCTTTCCTGAATGAGTCCCACTTACTCCACGATCTGTTGTTGTTTCTGTACCATAACAAAGCACGCTCTTTCAATAATTCTGGCATGGTACGCTGGAGTAGATTCTTGTCGAGTCCGTAAACTTCCGACAACTCCTCCACTCGTTCCAGAAACACCAGGGGGTCACGGACACCATCATACTTAATGGACCATTTCCTTACATGATCAATTATAACGGCGTGTGGTGCGGCTACATGGCGTGGCTGTTCCACGGCCGTTGGTGACACAGCGCGATTAAGTGAGGTCCTCCGAAACTCTGCCTCCCATGCCGCTGGTATTTTACCTGTGAATATATGGCCTGGCCTGTCCACGTTCAGCGTATCGCGTATACCTATGGGCGTAGCCAGCTTGGGTGAAGTACGCCTGACGTACCTGGATTTTAGCTTCTCTAAACGGTTTTGTTGTTCTTGAGTCAATTTTGTCTCCGTGAAGAACTCTGAGAGTCGCTTACGGAGTTCTTCCATGGTACCTGTAGCTTCTATATCGAATTCCACACAGAAAAGCACCAGCTCCTCCTTGCGTAGCGAGTACAGCCAGCTTGTTTTCACCATCCTGTGCTTCACTTAGATGATGATGAAGACAATGGGTGTGCGTGTGTGTTGTCAGCAGGTGCTAAATCGGCATTCCTCTGTGTGACTGCGTAGATCGACGTAGTTCTCTGGCACTCTTTGGATTTATTACGTAGGAGTTCTATGCGTTGAATTTCTGTTTTTTTTTATTAGTCCCTTGCTCGGGCGCCACTGTAACGACTCAATTTTCCGCCGGGGTAAGCTCGCCGGATAACCAGGTATCGTATACAGAATTTATACCCAGAAACCTCAAGGATCCTTGAAGTTCTTCGTGGGTCCTTGAAAGTGCTTAATCGCAACAAGTCCTTGGATTATCCTTGGATATTATTTAGTCCTGCACTTGTATTATCCTTGGATATTATTTAGTCCTTATTCGCAACAAGTCCTTGAATTATCCTTGGATATTATTTAGTCCTGCACTTGGATTATCCTTGGATATTATTTAGTTCTGCAACGCACTTTCCAGAGCTGAGGGAAAAACTCAGCAACTTTCAGGGGTCGTATACAAAAATTATTAATATAAAATCCTGTGAGTTAAATTAGCTCGGTGTCTTTGTTTAAAATACCGATTGTGGAGTGTTTTTTTATATTTTCCGCTCTCTATTCTTGCCAATCCCCTCACTACTGCGCGTTTAATCGACTTTATAGCTTTCTTTCGCCTACTAGTGTTTTTAGAGGTTTTTGTGTGAGTGAAATTTGTCAGTTGGCAAATTTCATCTTCACAAATTATATGTGAGAAATCTATACATTTATTCGATATGAATGTTGGAATTAATTTAAACAACTTACTTGGAATTAATTTAGACAATTTAGTTGGAATTAATTTGAACAGTATTTTTGTAAATTTCAAAACTCTATCATTGCTAATTCATTTGGGTGTGCTAATTATAAGTCCCAACTAGGTGTGCTAAGTATATGGCCAGTTGGGTGTGCAAATTAAATGTCCTACCTAGGTGTGCTAATTATATGTCCCACTTGGGTATGTGTCAATTATATGTGAGAAATCTATACATTTATTCGATATGAATGTTGGAATTAATTTAAACAATTTACTTCGAATTAATTTAGACCATTTAGTTGGAATTCATTTGAACAGTATTTTTGTAAATTTCAAAATTCTATCATTGCTAATTCATTTGGGTGTGCTAATTATATGTCCACTTGGGTGTGTGTCAATTATATGTGAGAAATCTATACATTTAATCGATATGAATGTTGGAATTAATTTAAACAACTTGGATGGAATTAATTTAGACAATTTAGTTGCAATTAATTTGAACAATATTTTTGTAAATTTCAAAACTCATCATTGCTAATTCATTTGGGTGTGCTAATTATAAGTCCCAACTAGGTGTGCTAATTATATGTCCACTTGGGTGTGCAAATTATATGTCCTACCTAGGTGTGCTAATTATATGTCCCACTTGGGTATGTGTCAATTATATGTGAGAAATCTATACATTTATTCGATATGAATGTTGGAATTAATTTAAACAACTTGGTTGGAATTAATTTAGACAATTTAGTTGGAATTAATTTGAACAGTATTTTTGTAAATTTCAAAACTCTATCATTGCTAATTCATTTGGGTGTGCTAATTATAAGTCCCAACTAGGTGTGCTAATTATATGTCCACTTGGGTGTGCAAATTATATGTCCTACCTAGGTGTGCTAATTATATGTCCCACTTGGGTATGTGTCAATTATATGTGAGAAATCTATACATTTATTCGATATGACTGTTGGAATTAATTTAAACAACTTACTTGGCATTAATTTAGACAATTTAGTTGGAATTAATTTGAACAGTATTTTTGTAAATTTCAAAATTCTATCATTGTTAATTCATTTGGGTGTGCTAATTATATGTCCACTTGGGTGTGTGTCAATTATATGTGAGAAATCTATACATTTATTCGATATGAATGTTGGAATTAATTTAAACAACTTAATTTAGACAATCTAGTTGGAATTAATTTGAACAGTATTTTTGTAAATTTCAAAATTCTATCATTGCTAATTCATTTGAGTGTGCTAATTATAAGTTCCAACTAGGTGTGCTAATTATATGTCCACTTGGGTCTGCAAATTATATGTCCTACCTAGGTGTGCTAATTATATGTCCCACTTGGGTGTGTGTCAAATATATGTGAGAAATCTTTACATTTATTCGATATGAATGTTGGAATTAATTTAAACAACTTAATTGGAATTAATTAAGACAATTTAGTTGGAATTAATTTGAACCGTATTTTTGTAAATTTCAAAAGTATATCATTGCTAATTCATTTGGGTGTGCTAATTATAAGTCCCAACTAAGTGTGCTAATTATATGTCCACTTGGGTGTGCAAATTATATGTCCTACCTAGGTGTGCTAATTATATGTCCCACTTGGGTGTGTGTAAATTATAAGTGAGAAATCTGTACATTTATTCGATGTGAATGTTGGAATTAATTTAAACAACTTACTTGGAATTAATTTAGACAATCTAGTTGGAATTAATTTGAACAGTATTTTTGTAAATTTCAAAATTCTATCATTGCTAATTCATTTGGGTGGGCTAATTATAAGTCCCACCTAGGTGTGCTAATTATATGTCCCACTTGGGTGGGCTAATTATATGTCCCACTTGGGTGTGTGTCAATTATATTTGAGAAATCTATACATTTATTCGATATGAATGTTGGAATTAATTTAAACAACTTAGTTGGAATTAATTTAGACAATTTAGTTGGAATTAATTTGAACCGTATTTTTGTAAATTTCAAAAATCTATCATTGCTAATTCATTTGGGTGTGCTAATTATAAGTCCCAACTAGGTGTGCTAATTATATGTCCACTTGGGTGTGCAAATTATATGTCCTACCTAGGTGTGCTAATTATATGTCCCACTTGGGTGTGTGTCAATTATATGTGAGAAATCTATACATTTATTCGATATGAATGTTGGAATTAATTTAAACAACTTACTAGGAATTAATTAGGCATTTTAGTTGGAAATAATTTGAACAGTATTTTTGTAAATTTCAAAATTCTATCATTGCTAATTCATTCGGGTGTGCTAATTATAAGTCCCACCTAGGTGTGCTAATTATATGTCCTACCTAGGTCTGCTAATTATATGTCCCACTTGGGTGTGAGTCAATTATATGTGAAAAATCTATACATTTATTCGATATGAATGTTGGAATTAATTTAAACAACTTACTTGGAATTAATTTAGACAATTTAGTTGGAATTAATTTGAACAGTGTTCGTAGTAACACTTTATTTAATTATAAATACTCGTATTTTAGTAATATAACAATATTTAACTCTCTTAATTTAACTCTCTCTCTCTCTCTCTCTCCTCCTTTAATTTTGTATATGTATTTTTGATGTATTAGCATAGCTTGCACTGTGCAAATAAAATTCTCCCCAGTTGATCATATACCTTAAGCACACGTAGTTGCAGTTTTTATTATCGGTCGTTTAAAAATTGAATAGTTCAAGCGGTTGGTAAAAACGCTTACCATTCCCATAAACATTTGGTGACCCCGACGTGATATCGGTTGCGTTTTCTCATTTAATTCGTTTTTGGATTGGGTATTCCAACGGGCTTTTACTTGGTCGGAACTTTTCCTGCTAAAATTGGTTGGCTGGAAAATACACCGACGCCTTCTTTTTGACTTTGTGTGACCTTCGGGGATAATCGGGGATTCAAACACTTGGTTTGATTCTCACATTAAACATTATCTGCTCGCTGCCTCTGCCAGCGCAATTTCGCTTAGTTCGTTTACCTTTCGTTGCCGGTGCATACGAGTATATTGCTTTCTCGCTGCTTCGTTTAGTGTCGCTACAGTTGTGTTCGGTCAATTCAGGTCGCTGCAATCGTGCTGCTACCTATATTGTCATATTAATTGATTACTTTGTGATCGTGACTTTTTATAACACAGTTTTAGTGTTCGGACATTCGGTTTAATAAGTTCATTAAACGTGTGCATTTAAATGCAGACTTAAAATAATTACCTAAAGTTTAGAGGCAAAATAAATACGGTTTCGGACATAACGGTACTCGCTATTTCTCAGTTTACCTTTCGTTGTAGCTACACTAGACAATATCGGTATTTTTCGTTCGTCATATCGGTTGTGATTTTTAGTTTACAGCAAAAACTACCATGTCAAGATCAAAGAAAGGTCGACATTCCGTGTCAAATCCAGCGGTTCTGGAAACGGTTAATAAAAATCGGATGTTCTTGGCGCGTAAAAGTGCATGGTTCATCTCGCAATTGCTGTTAATACAGAAGGGACTAACTGAAATTGTGTTACGTTCATCTGATGAATTACTGCTTTCCATCAAGTTGGAGCAGCTCAATCGATTGCAAGAGCAGTTCTAAGACGTGCAATCTCAATTGGAGATGGAGGACCATGAAGAAATTGAGAGTGATGCTCGATGCCAATTTTTTGAATACTTTTCGGAGATTAAATCTGCGATTGGCAAAGAGCTAAAGGAGCGTGCGTCTTCACGTGCGATGGCATCTACTCCCAAGACAGTTTTCGGTGGAGGCTCAGATATTTTAAACTGTAAAACTTCGTATTTGCCGAAGTTAGAGTTGCCACGCTGCGATGGTACGATCGAGTGGCCTGACTTTTGGTCATTGTTTGAAACAATAATTGGCAACCATCAAAATTTAAAGGGCGTGGAAAAATTCCAGCATTTAAAATCTTGTTTGAGTGGAACAAAAATTATATTAATGCGGGAACTTTGCTAAAATCTAGATTCGATATTAAATGCATTCAGTTTCAGGCACATGTTAAGGAAATTTTCAATCTAAAGACGGTTCATGATGGCTCTGCCATTGGTTTAAAATCTTGTTTGAGTGGAACAAAAATTATATTAATGCGGTAACTTTGCTAAAATCTAGATTCGATATTAAACGCATTCAGTTTCAGACACATGTTAAGGAAATTTTCAATCTAAAGACGGTTCGTGATGGCTCTGCCATTGGTTTAAGTCAAATGTGTGATAAGATGAAATCTCACCTTCGAGCCTTGTACTCTATTGCCGGTCGAGATGAAATTCTTGATAGTGTGCTGTGAGGACTAAAATCTTCTGTGGGAAATTTTGGCCCACACTACAAATGACAGAGTCGCTACGAAACTATATACACACACACATCACGATAAAATACCCTAACCGAAGCAACTGCATTAGAAATTTAACAAAAAAAACTACCTACGTTGTAACCAATCAGCGCAGCAGTGGCGGGAGAACAGATCACCATTAGCATATTATACCAGTTGGAATAATAACTAGGATTACAACAAAAGCAACCTCACGCACAGCCAACGATCTTGCCAATCAGCGCTATGCTTGCAAAGAGCGAGGAAAAACACAGCGACGAGGAATACAACAAATACATGCCGGACAAGAGAAGGTGAGTGCACGAACTCAGCGGTGGAATTTGCCGAGTGCGCTCGCTCGGAAATCTTACACCAACAACACGAAGAAACGAGAGCGAAGCACAAGAGGGACAACGACAGAACCACCACCACGCCAACGGCCGGCAAGTACAAAGCACAAGAGTGAAATGCTGGTTGTCAGTTAAATTAAATATTTAACAACAACACGAAGAAACGAGAGCGAAGCACAGGAGGGAAATGCTGATTGTCAGTTAAATTAAATATTTAACAACAACAACACTATTGGATTCCGGACAGCGCTGCTGGCAGGCAACAATACTGCAGGCTAACCAGGGACCGTTGGAGTGAGGTGGCTGACCGCCAGAAGTTGAAGGTGGCCCAAGGGCAAAAGACGGCAACACTAACAAGCCTGACTGCAACAACAACAAGCCGGCCACAACAACAACAATCGACTACTGGCCAACGGAAGTAAAAACACACAACGGTGGCCTGCGAACAACAACATGTGTCAGCCGCTGCGACCTGGGACTATATAAACCACGTAGCCCAGGCAGTAGGTCTCTTCGTCGATCACCAGCATCCTGACAGGCAACAGCTCTACAAAGTACAATACGAACATAGAAAGCTTAGCAAGAACCTCTGGTTTTTAAGCGTTTTCTTGCTAAGCCATACACAGACAGAGACTACAGGGATTCAGTGAGAGCCTCTGGTTTTTAATCGTTCTCCCACTGAATCACTGAGACCCATACGCAACCGAGACTTAGGGACTTAGAGGGAACCTCTGGTTTTTAATCGTTTTCCCCCTAAGTCATACGCCGTACAGAGACCATAGGAACTCAGTGAGAGCTTCTGGTTTTTAATCGTTCTCCCACTGAGTCACAGAGACACATACTTACCGGGACGTAGAGACAGGAAAACAAGTATACATTAAACAAGTTATTTATACAAACGTAGAGTTAAGGAAGTAGTATTGTTTTGAGCAAGGACTAACAAGAGTCCATAATCAATACACTAAATAAGGATTTTTATATTTTTCTGTATACGACCCCTGGAGCCGCTGAGTTTTACTCCAGCTATAAAAAAGAGTCGTTACAGTGCTCATATATCTGGTTAACAGCAAGGTCGATGCTGGAACCAGAGCGAAGTGGAAGGAGGAATCTCCTTCGCACGACATACCAACGTGGGAATCTATGGTGGAGTTCCTGGAGAAGAGATGCCGGATAATGGAAGGTATAACTGCAGCCTCGGTAAGCCAGACACTGAGCAAGCAGGTGGGTACTAAACATGCGTTCGTCACAGTTCATCCTAATCAACCTTGCACATTTTGCAATGTAAGGGAGCATGCAATTACCTCCTGTTCGCCTTTAGTGTTATCTCCCACCTTACGGTTTAAAGAAGCCAAAAGGCGACAGCTATATATTAATTGTTTGAAACCAGGGCATATTATCAAAAATTGCAAATCTGTCTGTTGCAAGCAGTGCTCATCTAAGCATCATACACTATTACATTTTTATCGCACTGCTTCGCCTCAAGCTGCTGCTGTAATATCAAATTGTTCTAACCTTTCTGCTCCTGCCCACAATTCACAGGCAGCCCTGGTGTCAACTTCACTTCTGAACTCTCAGCTTGCCACATCAAGCGCAATGCCTGAAGATTTAATTTTTCTCGCTACTGCAATTGTGTTTTTGAAACCAAGAACACGAAACCCGATTCCATTCAGAGCAATCCTTGATTCCGCGTTACAATTAAATTTTATAACAAATCGTGCCGCTAGTCAGCTACAACTCAAAACAACCAAATCAAAAACCCAAGTGTCTGGAATTGGTGAAAGGGATTTTGTGGCTGACCAAACTGTTGATATCTGTTTTCAATCTCATGATGGTGGTTATCATAACTCAATCACAGCCGTTACCATTCCTTCGGTCACCGACCATCAACCCAATATCTCTTTAAATGCAACATTTTGGAATATATCTTCAAATATAACTCTTGCCGACCCAACATTCTTCAAATCTCAGCGTGTGGATATTTTGATTGGAGCCGGACTCTTCTTTGATTTGATGTGCGTCGGCCAAATTCGATTGAGCCCAACCTTACCACTCCTTCAGAAAACAAAGTTAGGCTGGATTGTATGTGGTGGAAGACAACCTTCCACTAGTAAAATTGTATCTTTAGCAGTCGTCGATAAACGTGCTTCAGAAAATGATTCTGATGGCTCTTTAGAGCAGCTATTAAGGAGTTTTTGGGAGATAGAGCATTTTGTTGAGACTGAGCGTAAGGCTACTAATGAAAGCTCTGAGTGCGAATTGCACTTCAAAAACAATGTTAAACGTTTAAGTTCTGGCGAGTACTCTGTGCGTCTTCCCACAAAACATAGCATTGACCTCCTTGGTGAATCGTATCCGCAAGCATTATTGCGCTTTAAATCTTTAGAAAGAAAGCTTCTTCGAAACACTGAATTACGAATTCAATACTCATCATTTATTAAGGAGTACAGAGATTTAAATCACATGTCACTTGCCGACGATTGTTACCTTGGCACTCCAACGTATTTTTTGCCTCATCATTGTGTTTTTAAGTCAGACAGCACAACAACAAAATTGCGAGTTGTGTTTGATGCGTCGGCATCAACTTCCACTGGCTATTCGCTTAACGGTTTGCTGATGGCTGGACCTACAATCCAGCCAAATCTTTTCAGTATTCTATTACGCTTCCGAACCTTTGAGATCGCTCTAACAGGAGATATATGCAAAATGTACAGATGTGTACGAATGCAGCATCCTGACAATTTTCTTCAATGCATTTTATGGCGTGACTCTCCAGAGGAAAATATACAAATATATAAGTTAGATACGGTCACATACGGTACCAAATCGGCGGCATTTTTGTCTATTCGTACCATGCATCAATTAGCTTATGATGAAGAGCGAGTTCTGCCAATCGGTGCAGAGACAGTTCGCAGAGATTTCTATGTTGACGATCTCATTTCAGGAGGAAATTCTGAAGACGAACTCACGGAGATTATGCGTCAAACAACTGAGCTCCTTAATAAAGGAAATTTCAAATTAAGAAAATGGTGTTCCAACAATTCTAAGGTGCTAAACCAAGTTCCAGAAGAAGATAAAGAAAAATATTTGAGATTTCGTGATGGGAGCGACGTGACCAAAACTCTTGGCTTGGTATGGGATCCTGTGGCAGATTCTTTCTTGTTTTCATTAATGTCACACTCACTTCCGGGTAAAGTAACAAAACGATCGGTATTGTCCACCATTGCCCGATTTTATGACCCATTAGGCTTGATTGGTCCTGTCATCTCTAAGGCCAAAATCTTGCTTCAACAACTATGGAAGGACAAGGGAGACTGGGACGAGAGCTTAACCCAGACACTTTATTCAACTTGAGTAAATTTATTGGAAGAATTTAAAACAGTAGAGAGTTCTAAATTTCATCGCTTAGTTTTGTTGCCGTGCTCGAAGGTGGAAGTTCATGCATTTTGTGATGCAAGCCTGTCGGCATATGGTGTGTGCATTTACATTCGATCACAAAATAATAATGGAATCAATGTAGATTTACTTTGTTCGAAATCACGAGTTTCACCACTAAAAACCCTGACAGTCCCAAAACTAGAGTTATCTGCAGCCATGCTCCTATCGGAACTTGTAAGCTCAATTTCAAAATTAGGAATTTTTGAATGTGATTTTCACTGCTGCTCAGATTCCATGGTGGTATTATCATGGTTACGAAATGAACCGTCAAATTTTACAGTATTCGTTTCAAATAGAGTGAATAATATTCAAATTCTCACTGCAGGAATGAAATGGCATTTTGTACCAACCACAATGAATTCTGCAGATATCCTGTCAAGGGTATCCACACCACGTGAATTACTGAAATGTAAGCTTTGGAAGCATGGCCCTCCTTTTCTTCAAGGCGATCGAGATACGTGGCCAGATTCCCCAGGTTATGTTAATGAACTACCCGAGAAGCGCAAGCTTTGCTTTCAACATCAAACATGTCGGACTTATCATTAAAATGCAAATTTCTTAACTCCTTTGGAAAGCTGCAACGAGTATTCGGCTATATTTACAAATTTATTTCGCGAGGCAAGGACCGAAGGGGTCCACTTACAGTAGAGGATATTCATCAAGGCACATATTTATTGATTCGAATGGTACAACAAAGGCACTTCCCAGATTACAAAATACTCAAATCTGGTAGTCGCGTAACATCATCTAGCAAAATCTGCTCTCTCACACCATTTTTAGATAACTTTGGTTTAATGCGAGTGAGAGGACGCCTCCAGCATTCAGCTCTGGACTTTGAATCGAAGCATCCAATTATATTGCCCCAAGGGCATCCGGTTACAAATTCGATAATAGAATTCTTTCATCGCAAATTAATGCATGCAGGGACGCAGGCATCATTAGCCGCAATTCGTCTACAATATTGGCCAGTAGGTGGTCGCAAGGCAGTAAGCCACATCATTAATAAGTGTATCAGGTGCTTGCACGTACGGCCTAGGTTAACGGAGCACATCATGGGAGATTTACCGGAAGGAAGAGTAAAGGCAAACAGAGCCTTTCTAATGACTGGTACGGACTTTTGTGGGCCATTCTACTATCGGTCTGAAGCTCGGAATAGACCACCAATAAAATGTTACGTCTGCCTATTTATTTGCTTTTCTACAAAGGCTGTCCACTTGGAACTGGTAAAGGCATTCTTGGCAGCTCTACGCCGTTTTACATGTACTCGAGGAAAACCGAAAACCATTTGGTCAGACAACGCAACAAATTTCGTAGGGGCGAAAAATGAATTGGTTTCTCTAAAAAGGTTGTTCTTCAATGAGACGCACTTAAGGGCAGTTGAGCAGCAATGCCTCAGCGATGGAATTGATTGGAAATGCATACCACCTAGATCTCCACATTTTGGAGGACTCTGGGAGGCGGCTATTAAAACCGCCAAGTTTCATTTTTATCGAGCTGTCGGTTCAAACATTCTAAATTTCGAAGAGCTCCGTACTCTTGTGTGTCAAATATCCGCAATTGTAAATTCACGTCCTCTTTGTCCCATTTCAGAAAATCCTGACGATTTAGACGTACTAACTCCTGCCCATTTTCTTATTGGCGGTCCCTTCACCGCTATAATAGAACCGGATGTCACTCCTTTGAATTTCAATCGATTAAATCGTTGGCAACGCGTTTGCTATATGCAGCAACAATTTTGGAGAAAATGGAGTTCGGAGTACTTAACGCTTCTGCAGCAAAGAACCAAATGGCAACACGCTTCAGCAAATCTACAAGTGGGAGCTCTTGTTTTGATAAAGGACGCAAATATTCCACCTTTAAAGTGGCAAATGGCAAGAGTAGCTGAAACAATTAAGGGTGATGACAATGTTGTTCGTGTGGCGGTTCTTCGCACATCAAGTGGTATTCTCAAACGAGCCGTGACCAAACTATGCTGCCTTCCCACAAATCCTGGCAATGTTGAAAGCGTGACCCTTCCAACGGGGGGAGGATATTCGTAGTAACACTTTATTTAATTATAAATACTCGTATTTTAGTAATATAACAATATTTAACTCTCTTAATTTAACTCTCTCTCTCTCTCTCTCCTCCTTTAATTTTGTATATGTATTTTTGATGTATTAGCATAGCTTGCACTGTGCAAATAAAATTCTCCCCAGTTGATCATATACCTTAAGCACACGTAGTTGCAGTTTTTATTATCGGTCGTTTAAAAATTGAATAGTTCAAGCGGTTGGGAAAAACGTTTACCATTCCCATAAACAAACAGTATTTTTGTAAATTTCAAAATTCTATCATTGCTAATTCATTTGGGTGTGCTAATTATAAGTCCCAATTAGGTGTGCTAATTACATGTCCACTTGGGTGTGCAAATTATATGTCCTAACTAGGTGTGCTAATTATTTGTCCCACTTGGGTGTGTGTCAATTATATGTGAAAAATCTAAACATTTATTCGATATGAATGTTGGAATTAATTTAAACAACTTACTTGGAATTAATTTAGACAATTTAGTTGGAATTAATTTGAACAGTATTTTTGTAAATTTCAAAATTCTATCATTGCTAATTCATTTGGGTGTGCTAATTATAAGTCCGAACTAGGTGTGCTAATTATATGTCCACTTGGGTGTGCAAATTATATGTCCACTTGGGTGTGCTAATTATATGTCCACTTGGGTGTGTGTCAATTATATGTGAGAAATCTATACATTTATTCGATATGAATGTTGGAACTAATTTAAACAACTTACTTGGAATTAATTTAGACAATCTAGTTGGAATTAATTTGAACAGTATTTTTGTAAATTTCAAAATTCTATCATTGCTAATTCATTTGGGTGGGCTAATTATAAGTCCCACCTAGGTGTGCTAATTATATGTTCTACCTAGGTGTGCTAATTATATGTCCCACTTGGGTATGTGAAAAATCTATACATTTATTCGATATGAATGTTGGAATTAATTTAAACAACTTACTTGGAATTAATTTAGACAATTTAGTTGGAATTAATTTGAAGAGTATTTTTGTAAATTTCAAAATTCTATCATTGCTAATTCATTTGGGTGTGCTAATTATAAGTCCCAACTAGGTGTGCTAATGATATGTCCTACCTAGGTGTGCTAATTATATGTCCCACTTGGGTGTGCTTCAATTATATGTGAGAAATCTATACATTTATTCGATATGAATGTTGAAATTAATTAAAAAAACTTACTTGGAATTAATTGAGACAATTTAGTTGGAATTAATTGTAACAGTATTTTTGTAAATTTCAAAATTCTATCATTGCTAATTCATTTGGGTGGTCTAATTATATGTCCACTTGGGTGTGCTAATTATATGTCCACTTGGGTGTGTGTTAATTATATGTGAGAAATCTATACATTTATTCGATATGAATGTTGGAATTAATTTAAACAACTTAATTTGAATTAATTTACACAATTTAGTTGGAATTAATTTGAACTGTATTATTGTAAATTAATGTCAACAGTATTTTTGTAAATTTCAAAATTCTATCATTGCTAATTTATTTGGGTGTGCTAATTATAAGTCCCAACTAGGTGTGCTAATTATATGTCCACTTGCGTGTGCAAATTATATGTCCTACCTAGGTGTGCTAATTTTATGTCCCACTTGTGTGTGTGTCAATTATATGTGAGAAATCTATACATTTATTCGATATGAATGTTGGAATTAATTTCAAAAACTTACTTGGAATTAATTTAGACAATTTAGTTGGAATTAATTTCAGCAGTATTTTTGTAAATTTCAAAATTCTATCAGTGCTAATTCATTTGGGTGTGGTAATTATAAGTCCCAACTAGGTGTGCTAATTATATGTCCACTTGGGTGTGCAAATTATATGTCCTACCTAGGTGTCCAATTATATGTCCACTTGGGTGTGATAATAATATGTCCCACTTGAGTGTGTGTCAATTATATGTGAAAAATCTATACATTTATTCGATATGAATGTTGGAATTAATTTAAACAACTTACTTAGAATTAATTTAGACAATTTAGTTGGAAATAATTTGAACAGTATTTTTGTAAATTTCAAAATTCTATGATTGCTAATTCATTTGGGTGTGCTAATTATAAGTCCCACCTAGGTGTGCTAATTATATGTCCTACCTAGGTGTGCTAATTTTATGTCCCACTTGGGTGTGTGTCAATTATATGTGAGAAAACTATACATTTATTCGATATGAATGTTGGAATTAATTTAAAAAACTTACTTGGAATTAATTTAGACAATTTAGTTGGAATTAATTTCAGCAGTATTTTTGTAAATTTCAAAATTCTATCATTGCTAATTCATTTGGGTGTGGTAATTATAAGTCCCAACTAGGTGTGCTAATTATATGTCTACTTGGGTGTGCAAATTATATGTCCTACCTAGGTGTGCTAATTATATGTCCACTTGGGTGTGATAATAATATGTCCCACTTGGGTGTGTGTCAATTATATGTGAAAAATCTATACATTTATTCGATATGAATGTTGGAATTAATTAAAAAAACTTAGTTGGAATTAATTGAGACAATTTAGTTGGAATTAATTGGAACAGTATTTTTGTAAATTTCAAAATTCTATCATTGCTAATTCATTTGGGTGGTCTAATTATATGTCCACTTGGGTGTGCTAATTATATGTCCACTTAGGTGTGTGTCAATTATATGTGAGAAATGTATACATTTATTCGATATGAATGTTGAAATTAATTTAAACAACTTAGTTTGAATTAATTTACACAATTTAGTTGGAATTAATTTGAACTGTATTTTTGTAAATTAATTTCAACAGTATTTTTGAAAGTTTCAAAATTCTATCATTGCTAATTTATTTGGGTGTGCTAATTATAAGTCGCAACTAGGTGTCCTAATTATATGTCCACTAGCGTGTGCAAATTATATGTCCTACCTAGGTGTGCTAATTTTATGTCCCACTTGGGTGTGCAAATTATATGTCCTACCTAGGTGTGCTAATTATATGTCCCACTTGGGTGTGTGTCAATTATATGTGAGAAATCTATACATTTATTCGATATGAATGTTGGAATTAATTTAAACAACTTACTTGGAATTAATTTAGACAATCTAGTTGGAATTAATTTGAACAGTATTTTTGTAAATTTCAAAATTCTATCATTGCTAATTCATTTGGGTGGGCTAATTATAAGTCCCACCTAGGTGTGCTAATTATATGTTCTACCTAGGTGTGCTAATTATATGTCCCACTTTGGTGTGTGTCAATTATATGTGAAAAATCTATACATTTATTCGATATGAATGTTGGAATTAATTTAAACAACTTACTTGGAATTAATTTAGACAATTTAGTTGGAATTAATTTGAAGAGTATTTTTGTAAATTTCAAAATTCTATCATTGCTAATTCATTTGGGTGTGCTAATTATAAGTCCCAACTAGGTGTGCTAATGATATGTCCTACCTAGGTGTGCTAATTATATGTCCCACTTGGGTGTGCTTCAATTATATGTGAGAAATCTATACATTTATTCGATATGAATGTTGAAATTAATTAAAAAAACTTACTTGGAATTAATTGAGACAATTTAGTTGGAATTAATTGTAACTGTATTTTTGTAAATTTCAAAATTCTATCATTGCTAATTCATTTGGGTGGTCTAATTATATGTCCACTTGGGTGTGCTAATTATATGTCCACTTGGGTGAGTGTTAATTATATGTGAGAAATCTATACATTTATTCGATATGAATGTTGGAATTAATTTAAACAACTTAATTTGAATTAATTTACACAATTTAGTTGGAATTAATTTGAACTGTATTATTGTAAATTAATTTCAACAGTATTTTTGTAAATTTCAAAATTCTATCATTGCTAATTTCTTTGGGTGTGCTAATTATAAGTCCCAACTAGGTGTGCTAATTATATGTCCACTTGCGTGTGCAAATTATATGTCCTACCTAGGTGTGCTAATTTTATGTCCCACTTGTGTGTGTGTCAATTATATGTGAGAAATCTATACATTTATTCGATATGAATGTTGGAATTAATTTCAAAAACTTACTTGGAATTAATTTAGCCAATTTAGTTGGAATTAATTTCAGCAGTATTTTTGTAAATTTCAAAATTCGATCAGTGCTAATTCATTTGGGTGTGGTAATTATAAGTCCCAACTAGGTGTGCTAATTATATGTCCACTTGGGTGTGCAAATTATATGTCCTACCTAGGTGTCCAATTATATGTCCACTTGGGTGTGATATAATATGTCCCACTTGAGTGTGTGTCAATTATATGTGAAAAATCTATACATTTATTCGATATGAATGTTGGAATTAATTTAAACAACTTACTTAGAATTAATTTAGACAATTTAGTTGGAAATAATTTGAACAGTATTTTTGTAAATTTCAAAATTCTATCATTGCTAATTCATTTGGGTGTGCTAATTATAAGTCCCACCTAGGTGTGCTAATTATATGTCCTACCTAGGTGTGCTAATTTTATGTCCCACTTGGGAGTGTGTCAATTATATGTGAGAAATCTATACATTTATTCGATATGAATGTTGGAATTAATTTAAAAAACTTACTTGGAATTAATTTAGACAATTTAGTTGGAATTAATTTCAGCAGTATTTTTGTAAATTTCAAAATTCTTTCATTGCTAATTCATTTGGGTGTGCTAATTATAAGTCACACCTAGGTGTGCTAATTATATGTACCACTTGGGTGTGCTAATTATATGTCCCACTTTGGTGTGTGTCAATTATATATGAGAAATCTATACATTTATTCGATAGGAATGTGCGAATTAATTTCAACAACTTAGTTGGAATTAATTTAGACAATTTAGTTGCAATTAATTTGAACAGTATTTTTGTAAATTTCAAATTCTATCATTGCTAATTCATTTGGGTGTGATAATTATAAGTCCCAACTAGGTGTGCTAATTATATGTCCACTTGGGTGTGCAAATTATATGTCCTACCTAGGTGTGCTAATTATATGTCCCACTTGGGTGTGTGCCAAATATATGTGAGAAATCGATACATTTATTTAATATGAATGTTGGAATTAGTTTGAACAGAATTTTTGTAAGTTTCAAAATTCTATCATTCCTAATTCATTTGGCTGTGCTAATTATAAGTCCCAACTAGGTGTGCTAATTATATGTCCACTTGGGTGTGCAAATTATATGTCCTACCTAGGTGTGCTAATTATATGTCCCACTTGGGTGTGTGTCATTTATATATGAGAAATCTATACATTTATTCGATATGAATGTTGGAATTAATTTAAACAACTTAGTTGGAATTAATTTAGACAATTTAGTTGGAATTAATTTGAACAGTATTTTTGTAAATTTCAAAATTCTCTCATTGCTAATTCATTTGGGTGTGCTAATTATAAGTCCCAACTAGGTGTGCTAATTATATGTCCACTTGTTTGTGCAAATTATATGTCCTACCTAGGTGTGCTAATTATATGTCCCACCTGGGTGTGTGTCAATTATATGTGAGAAATCTGTACATTTATTCGATATGAATGTTGGAATAAATTTAAACAACTTACTTGGAATTAATTTAGACAATTTAGTTGGAATTAATTTGAACAGTATTGTTGTAAATTTTAAAATTCTATCATTGCTAATTCATTTGGGTGTGCTAATTATATGTCCACTTGGGTGTGCTAATTATATGTCCACTTGGGTGTGTGTCAATTATATGTGAGAAATCTATACATTTATTCGCTATGAATGTTGGAATTAAATTAGACAGAATTGTTGTAAATTTCAAAATTCTATTAATTTAGACAATTTAGTTGGAATTAATTTGAACAGTATTTTTGTAAATTAATTTGAACAGTATTTTTGTAAATTTCAAAATTCTATCATTGCTAATTCATTTGGGTGTGCTAATTATAAGTCTCAACTAGGTGTGCTAATTATATGTCCACTTGGGTGTGCAAATTATATGTCCTACCTAGGTGTGCTAATGATATGTCCCACTTGGGTGTGTGTCAATTATATGTGAGAAATCTGTACATTTATTCGATATGAATGTTGGAATTAATTTGAACAGAATTGTTGTAAATTTCAAAATTCTATTATTGTTAATTCATTTGGGTGTGCTAACTATAATTCCCAACTAGGTGTGCTAATTATATGTCCACTTGGGTGTGCAAATTATATGTCCTACCTAGGTGTGCTAATTATATGTCCCACTTGGGTGTGTGTCAATTATATGTGAGAAATCTGTACATTTATTCGATCTGAATGTTGGAATTAATTTAAACAACTTACTTGGAATTAATTTAGACAATTTAGTTGGAATTAATTTGAACAGTATTTTTGTAAATTTCAAAATTTTATCATTGCTAATTCATTTGGGTGTGCTAATTATAAGTCCCAACTATATGTGCTAATTATATGTCCACTTGGGTGTGGAAATTATATGTCCTACCTAGGTGTGCTAATTATATGTCCCACTTGGGTGTGTGTCAATTATATGTGAGAAATCTATACATTTATTCGATATTGTAACGACTCAATTTTCCGCCGGGGTAAGCTCGCCGGATAACCAGGTATCGTATACAGAAATTGTAAGTAATCTCTAGCTGGGGTACGCTCAGTATTCCCAGAGTCCTGTACAATATTTATTTTCTTGACCTTAACACAACGTTTGATGGAGTTTGTTTACTTTATTTTATTTTTCAGTAAATTACAACTTCATCTTAGACTAATTAGAACTTATCCTGTATTCTCTCCGCTTCGTCTAATGGCAGTGAAGTGGGGTAGTGGCAGACGTAGAAGCAATAGCTGCTTTGAAATTCAACGCCGGTTAAAACCTCGCGTTTACTTCGTCTAGGGGGGAGCACTCTCTTACGTGGTAGTGATGTCGGTTAAAACCTCACACCACCAATCACGTAAGAAGTCTCAAAAGTCTAACTTGAAGCAATAGCTGCTTTGAAGTGGAACGCCGGTTAAAACCTCGCGTTTACTTCGTCTAGGGTGGAGCACTCTCTTACGTGGTAGTGATGTCGGTTAAAACCTCACACCACCAATCACGTAAGAAGTCTCAAAGTCAGGAATTGTCTGCCGTGGTCGCCACTGTCCGCGAATGCTATACCCACTTACTCGCCTGCTCGTCCGCTGTTGTGGCCGCCGCTGTTGGTTATCACAAGAGAGCGCCTGCTCGTCCGCTGTTGTCGCCGCCGCTGTTCAAATCACAAGAGAACGGTTCCTCTGTGCACCGGCCTTTTATACACTTTTCATGCGAGCATCGACAAGTCCCGTATTTCGGCACTGTGTCGTGTTCGCGCATACGGAATTCCCGTATTTCGGCGTTGTGTCATGTTCGAGCATAACCACGTGTGGCGTGGTTTAGCTACATGTGCTCGCATGGTGTTGGTATATGGTGAGGGCGGTATTTTGTGTGACCTAAAATTGTTACAAAATTTAGGTCTTCACAAAATATACCCTGAAACATCAAGGATCCTTGAATTTCTTCATGGGTCCTTGAAAGTCCTTCGTTGCAACAAGTCCTGGAATTATCCCGTGTACGTCCTACGACGCACTTTCTGAGCTGAAGTAAAAACTCAGCGGCTTTCAGGGGTCGGATACAGAAATTATTAATAAAAAAATCCTGCGAGTTAAATTCGCTCGGTATATTTATTTAAAATACCGATTGTGTAGTGTTTTCTATATTTCAGCTCTCTATTCTTGCAATTGACCCCCTCACTACTGCGCGTTTAATCGACTTTATAGCTTTCTTTCGCCTACTAGTGTTTTACAGATTTTCATGTGTGAGTGAAATTTGTCAGTTGGCAAATTTCATCTTCACAATATGAATGTTGGAATTAATTTAAAAAACTTACTTGGAATTAATTTAGACAATTTAGTTGGAATTAATTTGAACAGGATTTTTGAAAATTTCAAAATTTTATCATTGCTAATTCATTTTGGTGTGCTAATTATAAGTCCCAAATAGGTGTGCTAATTATATGTCCACTTGGGTGTGCAAATTATATGCTCTACCTAGGTGTGCTAATTATATGTCCCACTTGGGTGTGTGTCAATTATATGTGAGAAATCTACACATTTATTCGATATGAATGTTGGAATTAATTTAAACAACTTACTTGGAATTAATTTAGACAATTTAGTTGGAATTAATTTAAACAGTATTTTTGTAAATTTCAAAATTCTATCATTGGTAATTCATTTGGGTGTGCTAATTATAAGTCCCACCTAGGTGTGCAAATAATAAGTCCTACCTAGGTGTGCTAATTACGAGGGCGGATTGATATTGAAACTACATTTTTTTTTTCAAAAACCATTTATTTCTCAATATAGTATCCTTTTACTTCGAGACACTTAGTAAGACGATATTCCAACTTTTTTATACCATCTGAATAATAGGATTTCGGAAACCCCTCAAAATACGCGTTAGTTTCGGTAATCACTTCTTCGTTTGAGATGAACCTTTTTCCTGCGAGCCTTTTTTTCAAGTTTGGAAACAGGAAAATGTCACTAGGAGCTAAATCTGGACTATAATTCGAAGTGTATTTCACGTAATTTTAGCATCGTATCTAATGCTGTGTGAACCGGTGCGTTGTCTTGAAGAAAGAGCATTTTTTTCTTCTTTAAATGTGGTCGTTTTTCCTTGATTGCATCAATCAATTGATCCAATAATGCACGATAATACTTTCCTGTGATTGTGGATCCTTTTTCAAGATAATCGATGTGCAATATTCCGTGTGAATCCCAAATTACAGTGGCCATAACCTTGCCAGCCGATTTCACTGCCTTCGTCTTCTTCGGAGCACTTCCACCAGCTTCCACCCATTGTTTCGATTGATTTTTGGTTTCAGGTGTGTAGTGGTGGACCCACGTTTCATCAACAGTTATTAATCAACGCCAAAAATCCACAGGATTACGCTTTATCATGTGCAAACTCCGATGTGAAGTGGTCTATCGTTTTTGTTCGACACTGAACAAACGCTGCACCCATCTTTCCGATACCTTTTTCATATGCAAATGTTCATGCAAATTGTTGAACACACGTTCATATGATATGTTTACCATTTCAACAATCTGACGCAACTTGAGTCGACCATCATTCATAACGATATCAAGGATTTTCTTGATATTTTCTTCAGTAACCACCTCTTTTGGCCTTTCTGTTGATGGTATTGTTGCAGTGCTTGTTCGCTGCGTTTAAATGCAGCAATCCAATATTTTACCATGTAATCTGACGGAGCAGACTCACCGTAATGTTTATCGAGATTTTCTTTTGTCTCTTTCGCCGTTTTCCCTTTCAAATAATAGTGTTTAATCTCTGCACGAAATTCGCTTTTTTCCTTTTTTCAAGAAACACAAAAGTGGTTTACTTCAAACGACTACAACAAATAAACTAATCGATAAATTAGGGTGAAATTTTAACAGCTGACGTTTGCCAGATCGCAATTTCTAAAAAAATCAATTTTTTGTGTTTGTGCTGCCATCTAGCGCTAGGTAGCTTCAATATCAATCCGCCCTCGTAAATGTCCCACTTGGGTGTGTGTCAATTATATGCGAGAAATCTATACATTTATTCGATATGAGTCTTGGAATTAATTTAAACAACTTACTTGGAATTAATTTAGACAATTTAGTTGGAATTAATTTGAACAGTATTTTTGTTAAATTCAAAATTCTATTGGGTGTGCTAATTATAAGTCCCAACTTGGTGTGCTAATTATATGTCCACTTGGGTGTGCAAATTATATGTCCTACCTAGGTGTGCTAATTATATGTCCCACTTAGGTGTGTGTCAATTATATGTGAGAAATCTATACATTCATTCGATATGAATGTTGGAATTAATTTAAACAACTTACTTGGAATTAATTTAGACAATTTAGTTGGAATTTAT
Organism: Clusia tigrina; assembly: GCA_920105625.2. Taxonomy (NCBI): domain Eukaryota; kingdom Metazoa; phylum Arthropoda; class Insecta; order Diptera; family Clusiidae; genus Clusia; species Clusia tigrina. Next base: position 2,050,177 of record CAKKTE020000572.1, read on the forward strand.
TTGAACAGTATTTTTGTAAATTTCAAAATTTTATCATTGCTAATTCATGTGGGTGTGCTAATTATAAGTCCCAACTAGGTATGCTAATTATATGTCCACTTGGGTGTGTGTCAATTATATGTGAGAAATCTATACGTTTATTCGATATGAATGTTGGAATTAATTTAAACAACTTAGTTGGAATTAATTTAGACAATTTTGTTGGAATTAATTTGAACAGAATTTTTGGAAATTTCAAAATTCTATCATTGGTAATTCATTTGGGTGTGCTAATTATAAGTCCCACCTAGGTGTGCAAATTATATGCCCTACCTAGGTGTGCTAATTATTTGTTCCACTTGGGTGTGTGTCAATTATATGTGAGAAATCTATACATTTATTCGATATGAATGTTGGAAATAATTTAAACAACTTAGGTGGAATTAATTTAGACAATTTAGTTGGAATTAATTTGAACAGTATTTTTGTAAATTTTAAAATTCTATCATTGGTAATTCATTTGGGTGTGCTAATTATAAGTCCCACCTAGGTGTGCAAATTATATGTCCTACCTAGGTGTGCTAATTATATGACCCACCTGGGTGTGTATCAATTATATGTGAGAAATTTATACATTTATTCGATATGAATGTTGGAATTAGTTTAAACAACTTACTTGGAATTAATTTATTCAATTTAGTTGGAATTAATATGAACAGTATTTTTGTAAATTTCAATTTCTATCATTGCTAATTCATTTAGGTGTGCTAATTATAAGTCCCAACTAGGTATGCTAATTATATGTCCACTTGGGTGTGCAAATTTATGCCCTACCTAGGTGTGCTAATTATATGTCACACGTGGGTGTGTGGCAATTATATGTGAGAAATCTATACATTTATTCGATATGAATGTTGGAATTAATTTAAACAACTTACTTGGAATTAATTTAGACAAGTTAGTTGGAATTAATTTGAACAGTATTTTTGTAAATTTCAAAATTTTATCATTGCTAATTCATTTTGGTGTGCTAATTATAAGTCCCAACTAGGTGTGCTAATTATATGATTACTTGGGTGTGCAAATTATATATCCTACCTCGGTGTGCTAATTATATGTCCCACTTGGGTGTGTGTCAATTATAGGTGAGAAATCTATACATTTATTCGATATGAATGTTAGAATTAATTTAAACAACTTACTTGGAATTAATTTAGACAATTTAGTTGGAATTAATTTGAACAGTATTTTTGTAAATTTCAAAATTTTATCATTGCTAATTCATTTGGGTGTGCTAATTATAAGTCCCACCTAGGTATGCTAATTATATGTCCACTTGGGTGTGCAAATTATATGTCCTACCTAGGTGTGCTAATTATATGTCCCACTTGGGTGTGTGTCAATTATATGTGAGAAATCTATACATTTATTCGATATGAATGTTGGAATTAATTTAAACAACTTACTTGGAGTTAATTTAGACAATTTAGTTGGAATTAATTTGAACAGTATTTTTGTAAATTTCAAAATTCCATCATTGCTCATTCATTTGGGTGTGCTAATTATAAGTCCAAACTAGGTGTGCTCATTATATGTCCACTTGGGTGTGCAAATTATATGTCCTACCTAGGTCTGTTAATTACATGTCCCACTTGGGTGTGTGTCAATTATATGTGAGAAATCTCTACATTTATTCGATATGAATGTTGGAATTAATTGAAACAACTTACTTGGAATTAAGTTAGACAATTTAGTTGGAAGTAATTTGAACAGTATTTTTGTAAATTTCAAAATTCTATCATTGCTAATTCATTTAGGTGTGCTAATTATAAGTCCCAACTAGGTGTGCTAATTATATGATAACTTGGGTGTGCAAATTATATGTCCTACCTAGGTGTGCTAATTATATGTCCCACTTGGGTGTGTATCAATTATATGTGAGAAATCTATACATTTATTCGATATGAATGTTGGAATTAATTTAAACAACTTACTTGGAATTAATTTAGACAATTTAGTTGTAATTAATTTCAACAGTATTTTTGTAAATTTCAAAATTTTATCATTGCTAATTCATTTGGGTGTGCTAATTATAAGTCCCAACTAGGGATTCTAATTATATGTCCACTTGGGTGTGCAAATTATATGTCCTACCTAGGTGTGCTAATTATATGTCCCACTTGGGTGTGATAATTATATGTCCCACTTGGGTGTGTGTCAATAATATGTGAGAAATCTATACATTTATTCGATATGAATGTTGGAATTAATTTGAACAACTTTCTTGGAATTAATTTAGACAATTTAGTTGGAATTAATTTGAACAGTATTTTTGTAAATTTCAAAATTCTCCCATTGCTAATTCATTAGGGTGTGCTAATTATAAGTCCCAACTAGCTGTGCTCATTATATGTCCACTTGGGTGTGCAAATTATATGTCCTACCTAGGTGTTGTAACGACTCGTTTTCGCCGGGGTAAGCTCGCCGGATTTCCAGGATTCGTTTACAGAAAATCTCTAAAGTATTCAAAGCTTGTTTGCGTTGATTTAATTATTTTATTTATTTATTAATTTAAAAAAAAGGCTTGACTACTTGATACAATTATTTTTACTAAACTTAAATACGGGCACAGTTGAACTCTATGTCCCCTTTAATTTAAACAACTTACTTGGAATTAATTTAGACAATTTAGTTGTAATTAATTTCAACAGTATTTTTGTAAATTTCAAAATTTTATCATTGCTAATTCATTTGGGTGTGCTAATTATAAGTCCCAACTAGGTATTCTAATTATATGTCCACTTGGGTGTGCAAATTATATGTCCTACCTAGGTGTGCTAATTATATGTCCCACTTGGGTGTGATAATTATATGTCCCACTTGGGTGTGTGTCAATAATATGTGAGAAATCTATACATTTATTCGATATGAATGTTGGAATTAATTTGAACAACTTTCTTGGAATTAATTTAGACAATTTAGTTGGAATTAATTTGAACAGTATTTTTGTAAATTTCAAAATTCCATCATTGCTCATTCATTTGGGTGTGAACTACATAGGTGTGCTAATTATATGTCCCACTTAGATGTGTGTCAATTATATGTGAGATATATATACATTTATTCCATATGAATGTTGGAATTTATTTAAACAACTTACTTGGAATTTATTTAGACAATTTATTTGGAATTTATTTGAACAGAACTTTCGTAAATATCAAAATTCTATCATTGCTAATTCATTTGGGTGTGCTAATTATATGTCCAATTGGGTGTGCTAATTATATGTCCACTTGGATGTGTGTCAATTAAATGTTAGAAATCTATACATTTATTCGATATGAATGTAGGAATTAATTTAAACAACTTAGTTGGAATTAATTTAGACAATTTAGTTGGAATTAATTTGAACAGTATTTTTGTAAATTTTAAAATTCTATCATTGGTAATTCATTTGGGTGTGCTAATTATAAGTCCCACCTAGGTGTGCAAATTATATGTCCTACCTAGGTGTGCTAATTATATGACCCACCTGGGTGTGTATCAATTATATGTGAGAAATTTATACATTTATTCGATATGAATGTTGGAATTAATTTAAACAACTTACTTGGTATTAATTTAGACAATTTAGATGGAATTAATATGAACAGTATTTTTGTAAATTTCAAAATTCTATCATTGGAAATTCATTTGGGTGTGCTAATTATAAGTCCCACCTAGGTGTGCAAATTATATGTCCTACCTAGGTGTGCTAATTATATGTCCCAACTTGGTGTGCTAATTATATGTCCACTTGTGTGTGCAAATTACATGTCCTACCGAGGTGTCCTAATTATATGTCCCACTTGGGTGTGTGTCAACTATATGTGAGAAATCTATACATTTATTCGATATGCATGTTGGAATTAATTTAAACAGCTTAGTTGGAATTAATTTAGACAATTTAGTTGGAATTAATTTGAACAGTATTTTTGTAAATTTCAAAATTTTATCATTGCTAATTCATTTGGGTGTGCTAATTATAAGTCCCAACTAGGTATGCTAATTATATGATCACTTGGGTGTGCAAATTATATGTCCTACCTAGGTGTGCTAATTATATATCCCACTTGGGTGTGTGTCAATTATTTGTGAGAAATCTATACATTTATTCGATATGCATGTTGGAATTAATTTAAACAACTTAGTTGGAATTAATTTAGACAATTTAGTTGGAATTAATTTGAACAGTATTTTTGTAAATTTCAAAATTTTATCATTGCTAATTCATTTGGGTGTGCTAATTATAAGTCCCACCTAGGTATGCTGATTATATGTCCAATTGGGTGTGCAAATTATATGTCCTACCTAGGTGTGCTAATTATATGTCCCACTTGGGTGTGTGTCAATTATGTGTGAGAAATCTGTACATTTATTCGATATGAATGTTGGAATTAATTTAAACAACTTGCTTGGAATTAATTTAGACAATTTAGTTGGAATTAATTTGAACAGTATTTTTGTAAATTTCAAAATTTTATCATTGCTAATTCATTTGGGTGTGCTAATTATAAGTCCCAACTAGGTATGGTAATTATATGTCCACTTGGGTGTGCAAATTATATGTCCTACCTAGGTGAGCTTATTATATGTCCCACTTGGGTGTGATAATTATATGTCCCACTTGGGTGTGTGTCAATAATATGTGAGAAATCTATACATTTATTCGATATGAATGTTGGACTTAATTTAAACAACTAACTTGGAATTAATTTAGACAATTTAGTTGGAATTAATTTGAACAGTATTTTTGTAAATTTCAAAATTCCATCATTGCTCATTCAATTGGGTGTGCTAATTATAAGTCCAAACAATTTGTGCTCATTATATGTCCACTTGGGTGTGCAAATTATATGTCCTACCTAGGTGTGTTAATTATATGTCCCACTTGGGTGTGCGGCAATTATATGTGAGAAATCTCTACATTTATTCGATATGAATGTTGGAATTAATTTAAACAACTTACTTGGAATTAATTTAGATAATTTAGTTGAAATTAATTTCAGCAGTATTTTTGTAAATTTCAAAATTCTATCATTGCTCATTCATTTGGGTGTGCTAATTATAAGTCCCAACTAGGTGTGCTAATTATATGTGCACTTGGGTGTGCAAATTATATGTCCTACCTAGGTGTGCTAATTATATGTCCCACTTGGGTGTGTGTCCATTATATGTGAGAAATCTATACATTTATTCGATATGAATATTGGAATTAATTTAAACAACTTACTTGGAATTAATTTAGAAAATTTAGTTGGAATTAATTTGAACAGTATTTTTGTAAATTTCAAAATTCTACAATTGCTAATTCATTAGGGTGTGCTAATTATATGTCCCAACTAGTGTGCTAATTATATGTGCACTTGGGTGTGCAAATTATATGTCCTACCTAGGTGTGCTAATTATATGTCCCACTTGGGTGTGTGTCCATTATATGTGAGAAATCTATACATTTATTCGATATGAATGTTGGAATTAATTTAAACAACTAACTTGGAATTAATTTTGACAATTTTGTTGGAATTAATTTGAACAGTATTTTTGTAAATTTCAAAATTCCATCATTGCTCATTCATTTGGGTGTGCTAATTATAAGTCCAAACCAGGTGTGCTCATTATATGTCCGCTTGGGTGTGCAAATTATATGTCCTACCTAGGTCTGTTAATTATATGTCCCACTTGGGTGTGTGTCATTTATATGTGAGAAATCTCTATATTTATTCGATATGAATGTTGGAATTAATTTAAAAAACTTACTTGGAATTAATTTAGACAAGTTAGTTGGAATTAATTTGAACAGTATTTTTGTAAATTTCAAAATTCTATCATTGCTAATTCATTTGGGTGTGCTAATTATAAGTCCCAACTAGGTGTGCTAATTATATGTCCACTTGGGTGTGCAAATTATACGTCCTACCTAGGTGTGCTAATTATATGTCCCACTTGGGTGTGTGTCAATTCTAGGTGAGAAATCTATACATTTATTCGATATGAATGTTGGAATTAATTTAAACAACTTAGTTGGAATTAATTTAGACAATTTAGTTGGAATTAATTTGAACAGTATTTTTGTAAATTTCAAAATTCTATCATTGGTAATTCATTTGGGTGTGCTAATTATAAGTCCCACCTAGGTGTGCAAATTATATGTCCTACCTAGGTGTGCTAATTATATGTCCCACTTGGGTGTGTGTCAATAATATGTGAGAAATCTATACATTTATTCGATATGAATGTTGGAATTAATTTAAACAACTTACTTGGAATTAATTTAGAAAATTTAGTTGGAATTAATTTGAACAGTATTTTTGTAAATTTCAAAATTCTATCATTGCTAATTCATTTGGGTGTGCTAATTATAAGTCCCAACTTGGTGTGCTAATTATATGTCCACTTGGGTATGCAAATTATATGTCCTACCTAGGTGTGCTAATTATATGTCCCACTTAGATGTGTGTCAATTATATGTGAGATATATATACATTTATTCCATATGAATGTTGGAATTAATTTAAACAACTTACTTGGAATTAATTTACACAATTTAGTTGGAATTTATTTGAACAGAACTTTCGTAAATATCAAAATTCTATCATTGCTAATTCATTTGGGTGTGCTAATTATATGTCCAATTGGGTGTGCTAATTATATGTCCACTTGGATGTGTGTCAATTAAATGTTAGAAATCTATACATTTATTCGATATGTTGGAATTAATTTAAACAACGTAGTTGGAATTAATTTAAACAACTTAGTTGGAATTAATTTAGACAATTTAGTTGGAATAAATTTGAACAGTATTTTTGTAAATTTTAAAATTCTATCATTGGTAATTCATTTGGGTGTGCTAATTATAAGTCCCACCTAGGTGTGCAAATTATATGTCCTACCTAGGTGTGTTAATTATATGTCCCACTTGGGTGTGCGGCAATTATATGTGAGAAATCTCTACATTTATTCGATATGAATGTTGGAATTAATTTAAACAACTTACTTGGAATTAATTTAGATAATTTAGTTGGAATAATTTTCAACAGTATTTTTGTAAATTTCAAAATTCTATCATTGCTCATTCATTTGGGTGTGCTAATTATAAGTCCCAACTAGGTGTGCTAATTATATGTCCACTTGGGTGTGCAAATTATATGTCCTACCTAGGTGTGCTAATTATATGTCCCACTTGTGTGTGTGTCAATTATATGTGAGAAATCTATACATTTATTCGATATGAATGTTGGAATTAATTTAAACAACTTAGTTGGCATTAATTTAGACAATTTAGTTGGAATTAATTTGAACAGTATTGTTGTAAATTTCAAAATTCTACAATTGCTAATTCATTAAGGTGTGCTAATTATAAGTCCCAACTAGGTGTGCTAATTATATGTGCACTTGGGTGTGCAAATTATATGTCCTACCTAGGTGTGCTAATTATATGTCCCACTTGGGTGTGTGTCCATTATATGTGAGAAATCTATACATGTAGTCGATATGAATGTTGGAATTAATTTAAACAACTTACTTGGAATTAATTTAGACAATTTAGTTGGAATTAATTTGAACAGTATTTTTGTAAATTTCAAAATTCTACAATTGCTAATTCATTAGGGTGTGCTAATTATAAGTGCCAACTAGGTGTGCTAATTATATGTGCACTTGGGTGTGCAAATTATATGTCCTACCTAGGTGTGCTAATTATATGTCCCACTTGGGTGTGTGTCCATTATATGTGAGAAATCTATACATTTATTCGATATGAATGTTGGAATTAATTTAAACAACTAACTTGGAATTAATTTAGACAATTTAGTTGGAATTAATTTGAACAGTATTTTTGTAAATTTCAAAATTTTATCATTGCTAATTCATTTGGGTGTGCTAATTATAAGTCCCAACTAGGTGTGCTAATTATATGATCACTTGGGTGTGCAAATTATATGTCCTACCTAGGTGTGCTAATTATATGTCCCACTTGGGTGTGTGTCAATTATATGTGAGAAATCTATACATTTATTCGATATGCATGTTGGAATTAATTTAAACAACTTAGTTGGAATTAATTTAGACAATTTAGTTGGAATTAATTTGAACAGTATTTTTGTAAATTTCAAAATTTTATCATTGCTAATTCATTTGGGTGTGCTAATTATAAGTCCCACCGAGGTATGCTGATTATATGTCCACTTGGGTGTGCAAATTATATGTCCTACCTAGGTGTGCTAATTATATGTCCCACTTGGGTGTGTGTCAATTATGTGTGAGAAATCTGTACATTTATTCGATATGAATGTTAGAATTAATTTAAACAACTTACTTGGAATTAATTTAGACAATTTAGTTGGAATTAATTTGAACAGTATTTTTGTAAATTTCAAAATTTTATCATTGCTATTTCATTTGGGTATGCTAATTATAAGTCCCAACTAGGTATGGTAATTATATGTCAACTTGGGTGTGCAAATTATATGTCCTACCTAGGTGTGCTTATTATATGTCCCACTTGGGTGTGATAATTATATGTCCCACTTGGGTGTGTGTCAATAATATGTGAGAAATCTATACATTTATTCGATATGAATGTTGGAATTAATTTAAACAACTTACTTGGAATTAATTTAGAAAATTTAGTTGGAATTAATTTGAACAGTATTTTTGTAAATTTCAAAATTCTATCATTGCTAATTCATTTGGGTGTGCTAATTATAAGTCCCAACGTGGTGTGCTAATTATATGTCCACTTGGGTATGCAAATTATATGTCCTACCTAGGTGTGCTAATTATATGTCCCACTTAGATGTGTGTCAATTATATGTGAGATATATATACATTTATTCCATATGAATGTTGGAATTAATTTAAACAACTTACTTGGAATTAATTTACACAATTTAGTTGGAATTTATTTGAACAGAACTTTCGTAAATATCAAAATTCTATCATTGCTAATTCATTTGGGTGTGCTAATTATATGTCCAATTGGATGTGCTAATTATATGTCCACTTGGATGTGTGTCAATTAAATGTTAGAAATCTATACATTTATTCGATATGTTGGAATTAATTTAAACAACTTAGTTGGAATTAATTTAAACAACTTAGTTGGAATTAATTTAGACAATTTAGTTGGAATTAATTTGAACAGTATTTTTGTAAATTTTAAAATTCTATCATTGGTAATTCATTTGGGTGTGCTAATTATAAGTCCCACCTAGGTGTGCAAATTATATGTCCTACCTAGGTGTGCTAATTATATGACCCACCTGGGTGTGCATCAATTATATGTGAGAAATTTATACATTTATTCGATATGAATGTTGGAATTAATTTAAACAACTTACTTGGAATTAATTTAGACAATTTAGATGGAATTAATATGAACACTATTTTTGTAAATTTCAAAATTCTATCATTGATAATTCATTTGGGTGTGCTAATTATAAGTCCCAACTAGGTATGGTAATTATATGTCCACTTGGGTGTGCAAATTATATGTCCTACCTAGGTGTGCTTATTATATGTCCCACTTGGGTGTGATAATTATATGTCCCACTTGGGTGTGTGTCAATAATATGTGAGAAATCTATACATTTATTCGATATGAATGTTGGAATTAATTTAAACAACTAACTTGGAATTAATTTAGACAATTTAGTTGGAATTAATTTGAACAGTATTTTTGTAAATTTCAAAATTCCATCATTGCTCATTCATTTGGGTGTGCTAATTATAAGTCCAAACAATTTGTGCTCATTATATGTCCACTTGGGTGTGCAAATTATATGTCCTACCTAGGTGTGTTAATTATATGTCCCACTTGGGTGTGCGGCAATTATATGTGAGAAATCTCTACATTTATTCGATATGAATGTTGGAATTAATTTAAACAACTTACTTGGAATTAATTTAGATAATTTAGTTGGAATAATTTTCAACAGTATTTTTGTAAATTTCAAAATTCTATCATTGCTCATTCATTTGGGTGTGCTAATTATAAGTCCCAACTAGGTGTGCTAATTATATGTCCACTTGGGTGTGCAAATTATATGTCCTACCTAGGTGTGCTAATTATATGTCCCACTTGTGTGTGTGTCAATTATATGTGAGAAATCTATACATTTATTCGATATGAATGTTGGAATTAATTTAAACAACTTAGTTGGCATTAATTTAGACAATTTAGTTGGAATTAATTTGAACAGTATTGTTGTAAATTTCAAAATTCTACAATTGCTAATTCATTAAGGTGTGCTAATTATAAGTCCCAACTAGGTGTGCTAATTATATGTGCACTTGGGTGTGCAAATTATATGTCCTACCTAGGTGTGCTAATTATATGTCGCACTTGGGTGTGTGTCCATTATATGTGAGAAATCTATACATGTAGTCGATATGAATGTTGGAATTAATTTAAACAACTTACTTGGAATTAATTTAGACAATTTAGTTGGAATTAATTTGAACAGTATTTTTGTAAATTTCAAAATTCTACAATTGCTAATTCATTAGGGTGTGCTAATTATAAGTGCCAACTAGGTGTGCTAATTATATGTGCACTTGGGTGTGCAAATTATATGTCCTACCTAGGTGTGCTAATTATATGTCCCACTTGGGTGTGTGTCCATTATATGTGAGAAATCTATACATTTATTCGATATGAATGTTGGAATTAATTTAAACAACTAACTTGGAATTAATTTAGACAATTTAGTTGGAATTAATTTGAACAGTATTTTTGTAAATTTCAAAATTTTATCATTGCTAATTCATTTGGGTGTGCTAATTATAAGTCCCAACTAGGTGTGCTAATTATATGATCACTTGGGTGTGCAAATTATATGTCCTACCTAGGTGTGCTAATTATATGTCCCACTTGGGTGTGTGTCAATTATATGTGAGAAATCTATACATTTATTCGATATGCATGTTGGAATTAATTTAAACAACTTAGTTGGAATTAATTTAGACAATTTAGTTGGAATTAATTTGAACAGTATTTTTGTAAATTTCAAAATTTTATCATTGCTAATTCATTTGGGTGTGCTAATTATAAGTCCCACCGAGGTATGCTGATTATATGTCCACTTGGGTGTGCAAATTATATGTCCTACCTAGGTGTGCTAATTATATGTCCCACTTGGGTGTGTGTCAATTATGTGTGAGAAATCTGTACATTTATTCGATATGAATGTTAGAATTAATTTAAACAACTTACTTGGAATTAATTTAGACAATTTAGTTGGAATTAATTTGAACAGTATTTTTGTAAATTTCAAAATTTTATCATTGCTATTTCATTTGGGTATGCTAATTATAAGTCCCAACTAGGTATGGTAATTATATGTCAACTTGGGTGTGCAAATTATATGTCCTACCTAGGTGTGCTTATTATATGTCCCACTTGGGTGTGATAATTATATGTCCCACTTGGGTGTGTGTCAATAATATGTGAGAAATCTATACATTTATTCGATATGAATGTTGGAATTAATTTAAACAACTAACTTGGAATTAATTTAGACAATTTAGTTGGAATTAATTTGAACAGTATTTTTGTAAATTTCAAAATTCCATCATTGCTCATTCATTTGGGTGTGCTAATTATAAGTCCAAAAAATTTGTGCTCATTATATGTCCACTTGGGTGTGCAAATTATATGTCCTACCTAGGTGTGCTAATTATATGTCCCACTTGTGTGTGTGTCAATTATATGTGAGAAATCTATACATTTATTCGATATGAATGTTGGAATTAATTTAAACAACTTACTTGGCATTAATTTATACAATTTAGTTGGAATTAATTTGAACAGTATTGTTGTAAATTTCAAAATTCTACAATTGCTAATTCATTAAGGTGTGCTAATTATAAGTCCCAACTAGGTGTGCTAATTATATGTGCACTTGGGTGTGCAAATTATATGTCCTACCTAGGTGTGCTAATTATATGTCCCACTTGGGTGTGTGTCCATTATATGTGAGAAATCTATACATTTATTCGATATGAATGTTAGAATTAATTTAAACAACTTACTTGGAATTAATTTAGACAATTTAGTTGGAATTAATTTGAAGAGTATTTTTGTAAATTTCAAAATTCTACAATTGCTAATTCATTAGGGTGTGCTAATTATAAGTCCCAACTAGGTGTGCTAATTATATGTCCGCTTGGGTGTGCAAATTATATGTCCTAGGTCTGTTAATTATATGTCCCACTTGGGTGTGTGTCATTTATATGTGAGAAATCTCTATATTTATTCGATATGAATGTTGGAATTAATTTAAACAACTTACTTGGAATTAATTTAGACAAGTTAGTTGGAATTAATTTGAACAGTATTTTTGTAAATTTCAAAATTCTATCATTGCTAATTCATTTGGGTGTGCTAATTATAAGTCCCAACTAGGTGTGCTAATTATATGTCCACTTGGGTGTGCAAATTATACGTCCTACCTAGGTGTGCTAATTATATGTCCCACTTGGGTGTGTGTCAATTATAGGTGAGAAATCTATACATTTATTCGATATGAATGTTGGAATTAATTTAAACAACTTAGTTGGAATTAATTTAGACAATTTAGTTGGAATTAATTTGAACAGTATTTTTGTAAATTTCAAAATTCTATCATTGGTAATTCATTTGGGTGTGCTAATTATAAGTCCCACCTAGGTGTGCAAATTATATGTCCCACTTGGGTGTGTGTCAATTATATGTGAGAAATCTATACATTTATTCGATATGAATGTTGGAATTAATTTAAACAACTTGGTTGGAATTAATTTAGACAATTTTATTGGAATTAGTTTGAACAGTATTTTTGTAAATTTCAAAATTCTATCATTGGTAATTCATTTGGGTGTGCTAATTATAAGTCCAACCTAGGTGTGCAAATTATATGTCCTACCTAGTTGTGCTAATTATATGTCCCACCTGGGTGTGTATCAATTATATGTGAGAAATCTATACATTTATTCGATATGAATGTTGGAATTAATTTAAACTACTTAGTTGGAATTAATTTAGACAATTTAGTTGGAATTAATTTGAACAGTATTTTTGTAAATTTTAAAATTCTATCATTGGTAATACATTTGGGTGTGCTAATTATAAGTCCCACCTAGGTGTGCAAATTATATGTCCTACCTAGGTGTGCTAATTATATGACCCACCTGGGTGTGTATCAATTATATGTGAGAAATTTATACATTTATTCGATATGAATGTTGGAATTAATTTAAACAACTTACTTGGAATTAATTTAGACAATTTAGTTGGAATTAATATGAACAGTATTTTTGTAAATTTCAAAATTCTATCATTGGAAATTCATTTGGGTGTGCTAATTATAAGTCCCACCTAGGTGTGCAAATTATATGTCCTACCTAGGTGTGCTAATTATTTGTCCCACCTGGGTGTGTGTCAATTATATGTGAGAAATCTATACATTTATTCCATATTAATGTTGGAATTAATTTAAACAACTTACTTGGAATTAAGTTAGACAATTTAGTTGTAATTAATTTGAACAGTATTTTTGTAAATTTCAAAATTCTATTGGGTGTGCTAATTATAAGTCCCAACTTGGTGTGCTAATTATATGTGAACTTGGGGGTGCAAATTATCTGTCCTACCGAGGTGTGCTAATTATATGTCCCACTTGGGTGTGTGTCAACTATATGTGAGAAATGTATACATTTATTCGATATGAATGTTGGAATTAATTTAAACAACTTACTTGGAATTAAGTTAGACAATTTAGTTGGAATTAATTTGAACAGTATTTTTGTAAATTTCAAAATTTTATCATTGCTATTTCATTTGGGTGTGCTAATTATAAGTCCCAACTAGGTATGCTAATTATATGTCCACTTGGGTGTGCAAATTATATGTCCTACCTAGGTGTGCTAATTATATGTCCCACTTGGGTGTTGTAACGACTCGTTTTCGCCGGGGTAAGCTCGCCGGATTGCCAGGAGTCGTTTACAGAAAATCTCTAAAGTATTCAAAGCTTGTTTACGTTGATTTAATTATTTTATTTATTTATTAATTTTAAAAAAAAGGCTTAACTACTTGATACAATTATTTTACTAATCTTAAATACGGACACAGTTGAACTATATGTCCCCCTAGCTTCTGTTGCGTTTGTCAGTGTGGGTTTCTAGCAGAGAATCGCTTATAAACCATAATCTCCTCTAGAGTCCCCTAGCTTCTGTTACGTTTGTCAGTGTGGGTTTCTAGCAGAGAATCGATTATAAACCATAATCTCCTCTAGATTCCCCTAGCTTCTGTTGCGTTTGTCAGTGTGGGTTTCTAGCAGAGAATCGATTATAAACCATAATCTCCTCTAGATTCCCCTAGCTTCTGTTGCGTTTCTCAGTGTGGGTTTCTAGCAGAGAATCGATTATAAACCATAATCTCCTCTAGATTCCCCTAGCTTCTGTTGCGTTTGTCAGTGTGGGTTTCTAGCAGAGAATCGATTATAAACCATAATCTCCTCTAGATTCCCCTAGCTTCTGTTTGCGTTTGTCAGTGTGGGTTTCTAGCAGAGAATCGATTATAAACCATAATCTCCTCTAGATTCCCCTAGCTTCTGTTGCGTTTGTCAGTGTGGGTTTCTAGCAGAGAATCGATTATAAACCATAATCTCCTCTAGATTCCCCTAGCTTCTGTTGCGTTTGTCAGTGTGGGTTTCTAGCAGAGAATCGATTATAAACCATAATCTCCTCTAGATTCCCCTAGCTTCTGTTGCGTTTGTCAGTGTGGGTTTCTAGCAGAGAATCGATTATAAACCATAATCTCCTCTAGATTCCCCTAGCTTCTGTTGCGTTTGTCAGTGTGGGTTTCTAGCAGAGAATCGATTATAAACCATAATCTCCTCTAGATTCCCCTAGCTTCTGTTGCGTTTGTCAGTGTGGGTTTCTAGCAGAGAATCGATTATAAACCATAATCTCCTCTAGATTCCCCTAGCTTCTGTTGCGTTTGGCAGTGTGTATAACTCTGTTTAGTACGATGCGTCTGGTCTGTCTGATGCCGAATGAAAAAAGAGCGTCTTGTCTGCCTGATGCCGAATGAAAGAAAGAGCGTCTTGTCTGCCTGATGCCGAATGAAAGAAAGAGCGTCTTGTCTGCCTGATGCCGAATGAAAGAAAGAGGCTGGGTTGCCAGTTGCTCCTGCTTTTATGCTCCAGGTTTAGCGTAGATCATCCAATAGTTGTTGTTGTGCGGGAACTGTAGTTTGTTGTGGCATGTTGCTACGGTTTCCCGCATTGTTCTTCTCGTTTGAATGTGACCTTGGGCCACCTTCAGCACATTGTTGTTGCTTTCTCGCTGTTGTTCTTGTAAGTTTTTGCCCTTGGGCCACCTTCAATATTGTGTTGTTGTTGTGATGATTTACCTTGTTGTTGTTCCTTGTGTTGTTTGTTGTTGTTGCTATTTCTCCTTCGGCCACCTTCAGCACTTTGTTGATATTTTATATCGATGGCATAAAATATTTAAAAATATTAAATATTGGATATTTAATTTTGCTTCTCCTCTTTATGCTTTGTCCGGTCTGTTGGTGTGCTTAGCGATCGGTCTGTCGTGTTCCACTTTGTGCTTGGCCTTCGTTTTTTGGGTGTTGTTAGTGGGTTATTTTCCGAACTAATGCAGTCGGCAACTTCTGTCGCGATCTCTTGTAAAATTCTAGCATTGCGTTAGGCACTGTTGTTGTAAATTCATATCAGTGCGTTGGGCACTGTTGTTGTAAATTTATATTATTTTAGCGGTGGTCAGCCGGTTGCACAATTGTTTGTGTGATATTCTCCTGTGTTATCTTGCGTTGTTGACTTCGTTGCATGTTTTTCGTCGCTTATCACAGGGTTCCACTGTCTGACTTAATTGTGGCTGTGTCTTCTGTCCTCCCGATGCTGAGTATAACACTTGTTGTTGGTAGCATTACTATGATGGGAGGTGTCTTAGACTCACTTGCATGATGGCTGCTGCACTAAATATGATGGCGGTTGTGTGTGTGGTTTTAGCAATGAAAGTGGGAGGTGCCAAATTCTCAGGACAATTAACGTATATATTTTAGGGTTGGTTGTTTAAGCACTTGGCCCCTATTTTAAATATACACGTTTGGGGCGTTATGGCAAAACTAAATATGTAGGGGCAAATTTACGCCTAAAATTTGCTCCTCACAGTGTGTGCCAATTATATGTGAGAAGTCTATACATTTATTCGATATGAATGTTGGAATTAATTTAAACAACTTAGGTGGAATTAATTTAGACAATTTAGTTGGAATTAATTTGAACAGTATTTTTGTAAATTTCAAAATTCTATCATTGGTAATTCATTTGGGTGTGCTAATTATAAGTCCCACCTAGGTGTGCAAATTATATGCCCTACCTAGGTGTGCAAATTATATGTCCCACTTGGGTGTGTGTCAATTATATGTGAGAAATCTATACATTTATTCGATATGAATGTTGGAATTAATTTAAACAACTTACTTGGAATTAAGTTAGACAATTTAGTTGGAATTAATTTGAACAGTATTTTTGTAAATTTCAAAATTTTATGATTGCTAATTCATTTGGGTGTGCTAATTATAAGTCCCAACTAGGTATGCTAATTATATGTCCACTTGGGTGTGCAAAATATATGTCCTACCTAGGTGTGCTAATTATATGTCCACTTGGGTGTGTGTCAATTATATGAGAGAAATCTATACATTTATTCGATATGAATGTTGGAATTAATTTAAACAATTTACTTGGAGTTATTTTAGACAATTTAGTTGGAATTAATTTGAACAGTATTTTTGTAAATTTCAAAATTCTATCATTGGTAATTCATTTGGGTGTGCTAATTATAAGTCCCACCTAGGTTTGCAAATTATATGTCCTACCTAGGTGTGCTAATTATATGTCCCTCCTGGGTGTGTATCAATTATATGTGAGAAATCTATACATTTATTCGATATGCATGTTGGAATTAATTTAAACAACTTACTTGGAATTAATTTAGACAATTTAGTTGGAATAAATTTGAACTGTATTTTTGTAAATTTCAAAATTTTATCATTGCTAATTCATTTGCGTGTGCTAATTATAAGTCCCAACTAGTTATGCTAATTATATGTCCACTTGGGTGTGCAAATTATATGTCCTACCTAGGTGTGCTAATTATATGTCCCACTTGGGTGTGTATCAATTATATGTGAGAAATCTATACATTTATTCGATGTGAATGTTGGAATTAATTTAAAGAATTTACTTGGAGTTAATTTAGACAATTTAGTTGGAATATATTTGAACAGTACTTTCGTAAATATCAAAATTCTATCATTGCTAATTCATTTGGGTGTGCTAATTATAAGTCCACTTGGGTGTGCTAATTATATGTCCCACTTGGGTGTGTGTTAATTATATGTGAGAAATCTATACATTTATTCGATATGAATGTTGGAATTAATTTAAACAATTTACTTGGAGTTAATTTAGACAATTTAGTTGGAATTAATTTGAACAGTATTTTTGTAAATTTCAAAATTCTATCATTGGTAATTCATTTGGGTGTGCTAATTATAAGTCCCACCTAGGTTTGCAAATTATATGTCCTACCTAGGTGTGCTAATTATATGTCCCTCCTGGGTGTGTATCAATTATATGTGAGAAATCTATACATTTATTCGATATGCATGTTGGAATTAATTTAAACAACTTACTTGGAATTAATTTAGACAATTTAGTTGGAATAAATTTGAACAGTATTTTTGTAAATTTCAAAATTTTATCATTGCTAATTCATTTGGGTGTGCTAATTATAAGTCCCAACTAGGTATGCTAATTATATGTCCACTTGGGTGTGCAAATTATATGTCCTACCTAGGTATGCTAATTATATGTCCCACTTGGGTGTGTATCAATTATATGTGAGAAATCTATACATTTATTCGATGTGAATGTTGGAATTAATTTAAAGAATTTACTTGGAGTTAATTTAGACAATTTAGTTGGAATATATTTGAACAGTACTTTCGTAAATATCAAAATTCTATCATTGCTAATTCATTTGGGTGTGCTAATTATAAGTCCACTTGGGTGTGCTAATTATATGTCCCACTTGGGTGTGTGTTAATTATATGTGAGAAATCTATACATTTATTCGATATGAATGTTGGAATTAATTTAAACAATTTACTTGGAGTTAATTTAGACAATTTAGTTGGAATTAATTTGAACAGTATTTTTGTAAATTTCAAAATTCTATCATTGGTAATTCATTTGGGTGTGCTAATTATAAGTCCCACCTAGGTGTGCAAATTATATGTCCTACCTAGGTGTGCTAATTATACGTCCCTCCTGGGTGTCTATCAATTATATGTGAGAAATCTATACATTTATTCGATATAAATGTTGGAATTAATTTAAACAACTTACTTGGAATTAATTTAGACAATTTGGTTGGAATAAATTTGAACAGTATTTTTGTAAATTTCAAAATTCTATCATTGGAAATTCATTTGGGTGTGCTAATTATAAGTCCCACCTAGGTATGCAAATTATATGTCCTACCTAGGTGTGCTAATTATTTGTCCCAACTTGGTGTGCTAATTATATGTCCACTTGGGTGTGCAAATTATATGTCCTACCGAGGTGTCCTAATTATATGTCCCACTTGGGTGTGTGTCAACTATATGTGAGAAAACTATACATTTATTCGATATGCATGTTGGAATTAATTTAAACAACTTAGTAGGAATTAATTTAGACAATTTAGTTGGAATTAATTTGAACAGTATTTTTGTAAATTTCAAAAGTTTACCATTGCTAATTCAATAGGGTGTGCTAATTATAAGTCCCAACTAGGTATGCTAATTATATGTCCACTTGAGTGTGCAAATTATATGTCCCACCTAGGTGTGCTAATTACATGTCCCACTTGGGTGTGTGTCAATTATATGTGAGAAGTCTATACATTTATTCGATATGCATGTTGGAATTAATTTAAACTACTTACTTGGAATTAACTTAGACAATTTAGTTGGAATTAATTTGAACAGTATTTTTGTAAATTTCAAAATTCTATCATTGGTAATTCATTTGGGTGTGCTAATTGTAAGTCCCACCTAGGTGTGCAAATTATATGCCCTACCTAGGTGTGCTAATTATATGTCCCACCTGGGTGTGTGTCAATTATATGTGAGATATCTATACATTTATTCGATATTAATGTTGGAATTAATTTAAACAACTTACTTGGAATTAAGTTAGACAATTTAGTTGGAATTAATTTGAACAGTATTTTTGTAAATTTCAAAATTCTATTGGGTGTGCTAATTATAAGTCCCAACTTGGTGTGCTAATTATATGTCAACTTGGGGGTGCAAATTATCTGTCCTACCGAGGTGTGCTAATTATATGTCCCACTTGGGTGTGTGTCAACTATATGTGAGAAATCTATACATTTATTCGATATGAATGTTGGAATTAATTTAAACAACTTGCTTGGAATTAATTTAGACAAT
This sequence comes from Clusia tigrina, assembly GCA_920105625.2. Classification (NCBI taxonomy): domain Eukaryota; kingdom Metazoa; phylum Arthropoda; class Insecta; order Diptera; family Clusiidae; genus Clusia; species Clusia tigrina. The sequence continues at coordinate 2,069,705 of CAKKTE020000572.1, forward strand.
TTAGTTGGAATTAATTTGAACAGTATTTTTGTAAATTTCAAAATTCTATCATTGCTAATTCATTTGGGTGTGCTAATTATAAGTCCCAACTAGGTGTGCTAATTATATATCCACTTGGGTGTGCAAATTATATGTCCTACCTAAGTGTGCTAATTATATGTCCCACTTGGGTGTGTGTCAATTATATGTGAGAAATCTATACATTTATTCGATATGAATGTTGGAATTACTTTAAACAACTTACTTGGAATTAAGTTAGACAATTTAGTTGGAATTAATTTGAACAGTATTTTTGTAAATTTCAAGATTTTATCATTGCTATTTCATTTGGGTGTGCTAATTATAAGTCCCAACTAGGTATGCTAATTATATGTCCACTTGGGTGTGCAAAATATATGTCCTACCTAGGTGTGCTAATTATATGTCCACTTGGGTGTGTGTCAATTATATGAGAGAAATCTATACATTTATTCGATATGAATGTTGGAATTAATTTAAACAATTTACTTGGAGTTAATTTAGACAATTTAGTTGGAATTAATTTGAACAGTATTTTTGTAAATTTCAAAATTCTATCATTGGTAATTCATTTGGGTGTGCTAATTATAAGTCCCACCTAGGTTTGCAAATTATATGTCCTACCTAGGTGTGCTAATTATATGTCCCTCCTGGGTGTGTATCAATTATATGTGAGAAATCTATACATTTATTCGATATGCATGTTGGAATTAATTTAAACAACTTACTTGGAATTAATTTAGACAATTTAGTTGGAATAAATTTGAACAGTATTTTTGTAAATTTCAAAATTTTATCATTGCTAATTCATTTGGGTGTGCTAATTATAAGTCCCAACTAGGTATGCTAATTATATGTCCACTTGGGTGTGCAAATTATATATCCTACCTAGGTGTGCTAATTATATGTCCCACTTGGGTGTGTATCAATTATATGTGAGAAATCTATACATTTATTCGATCTGAATGTTGGAATTAATTTAAACAATTTACTTGGAGTTAATTTAGACAATTTAGTTGGAATATATTTGAACAGTACTTTCGTAAATATCAAAATTCTATCATTGCTAATTTATTTGGGTGTGCTAATTATAAGTCCACTTGGGTGTGCTAATTATATGTCCCACTTGGGTGTGTGTCAATTATATGTGAGAAATCTATACATTTATTCGATATGAATGTTGGAATTAATTTAAACAATTTACTTGGAGTTAATTTAGACAATTTAGTTGGAATTAATTTGAACAGTATTTTTGTAAATTTCAAAAGTCTATCATTGGTAATTCATTTGGGTGTGCTAATTATAAGTCCCACCTAGGTGTGCAAATTATATGTCCTACCTAGGTGTGCTAATTATATGTCCCTCCTGGGTGTCTATCAATTATATGTGAGAAATCTATACATTTATTCGATATAAATGTTGGAATTAATTTAAACAACTTACTTGGAATTAATTTAGACAATTTAGTTGGAATTAATTTGAACAGTATTTTTGTAAATTTCAAAATTCTATCATTGCTAATTCATTTGGGTGTGCTAATTATAAGTCCCAACTAGGTATGCTAATTATATGTCCACTTGGGTGTGCAAATTATATGTCCTACCTAGGTGTGCTAATTATATGTCCCACTTGGGTGTGTGTCAATTATATGTGAGAAATCTATACATTTATTCGATATGAATGTTGGAATTAATTTAAACAACTTACTTGGAATTAGTTTAGACAATTTAGTTGGAATTAATTTGAACAGTATTTTTGTAAATTTCAAAATTTTATCATTGCTAATTCATTTGGGTGTGCTAATTATAAGTCCCAACTAGGTATGCAAATTATATGTCCACTTGGCTGTGCAAAATATATGTCCTACCTAGGTGTGCTAATTATATGTCCCACTTGGGTGTGTGTCAATTATATGTGAGAAATCTATACATTTATTCGATATGAATGTTGGAATTAATTTAAACAACTTGGTTGGAATTAATTTAGACAATTTTATTGGAATTAGTTTGAACAGTATTTTTGTAAATTTCAAAATTCTATCATTGGTAATTCATTTGGGTGTGCTAATTATAAGTCCAACCTAGGTGTGCAAATTATATGTCCTACCTAGTTGTGCTAATTATATGTCCCACCTGGGTGTGTATCAATTATATGTGAGAAATCTATACATTTATTCGATATGAATGTTGGAATTAATTTAAACAACTTAGTTGGAATTAATTTAGACAATTTAGTTGGAATTAATTTGAACAGTATTTTTGTAAATTTTAAAATTCTATCATTGGTAATACATTTGGGTGTGCTAATTATAAGTCCCACCTAGGTGTGCAAATTATATGTCCTACCTAGGTGTGCTAATTATATAACCCACCTGGGTGTGTATCAATTATATGTGAGAAATTTATACATTTATTCGATATGAATGTTGGAATTAATTTAAACAACTTACTTGGAATTAATTTAGACAATTTAGTTGGAATTAATATGAACAGTATTTTTGTAAATTTCAAAATTCTATCATTGGAAATTCATTTGGGTGTGCTAATTATAAGTCCCACCTAGGTGTGCAAATTATATGTCCTACCTAGGTGTGCTAATTATTTGTCCCAACTTGGTGTGCTAATTATATGTCCACTTGGGTGTGCAAATTATATGTCCTACCGAGGTATCCTAATTATATGTCCCACTTGGGTGTGTGTCAACTATATGTGAGAAATCTATACATTTATTCGATATGCATGTTGGAATTAATTTAAACAACTTAGTAGGAATTAATTTAGACAATTTAGTTCGAATTAATTTGAACAGTATTTTTGTAAATTTCAAAAGTTTATCATTGCTAATTCAATAGGGTGTGCTAATTATAAGTCCCAACTAGGTATGCTAATTATATGTCCACTTGAGTGTGCAAATTATATGTCCCACCTAGGTGTGCTAATTACATGTCCCACTTGGGTGTGTGTCAATTATATGTGAGAAGTCTATACATTTATTCGATATGCATGTTGGAATTAATTTAAACTACTTACTTGGAATTAATTTAGACAATTTAGTTGGAATTAATTTGAACAGTATTTTTGTAAATTTCAAAATTCTATCATTGGTAATTCATTTGGGTGTGCTAATTGTAAGTCCCACCTAGGTGTGCAAATTATATGCCCTACCTAGGTGTGCTAATTATATGTCCCACCTGGGTGTGTGTCAATTAGATGTGAGAAATCTATACATTTATTCGATATTAATGTTGGAATTAATTTAAACAACTTACTTGGAATTAAGTTAGACAATTTAGTTGGAATTAATTTGAACAGTATTTTCGTAAATTTCAAAATTCTATCATTGCTAATTCATTTGGGTGTGCTAATTATAAGTCCCAACTAGGTGTGCTAATTATATATCCACTTGGGTGTGCAAATTATATGTCCTACCTAGGTGTGCTAATTATATGTCCCACTTGGGTGTGTGTCAATTATATGTGAGAAATCTATACATTTATTCGATATGAATGTTGGAATTACTTTAAACAACTTACTTTCAATTAAGTTAGACAATTTAGTTGGAATTAATTTGAACAGTATTTTTGTAAATTTCAAAATTTTATCATTGCTATTTCATTTGGGTGTGCTAATTATAAGTCCCAACTAGGTATGCTAATTATATGTCCACTTGGGTGTGCAAATTATATGTCCTACCTAGGTGTGCTAATTATATGTCCCACTTGGGTGTGTGCCAATTATATGTGAGAAGTCTATACATTTATTCGATATGAATGTTGGAATTAATTTAAACAACTTAGTTGGAATTAATTTAGACAATTTAGTTGGAATTAATTTGAACAGTATTTTTGTAAATTTCAAAATTCTATCATTGTGAATTCATTTCGGTGTGCTAATTATAAGTCCCACCTAGGTGTGCAAATTATATGCCCTACCTAGGTGTGCAAATTATATGTCCCACTTGGGTGTGTGTCAATTATATGTGAGAAATCTATACATTTATTCGATATGAATGTTGGAATTAATTTAAACAACTTACTTGGAATTAAGTTAGACAATTTAGTTGGAATTAATTTGAACAGTACTTTTGTAAATTTCAAAATTTTAAGATTGCTAATTCATTTGGGTGTGCTAATTATAAGTCCACTTGGGTGTGCTAATTATATGTCCCACTTGGGTGTGTGTCAATTATATGTGAGAAATCTATACATTTATTCGATATGAATGTTGGAATTAATTTAAACAATTTACTTGGAGTTAATTTAGACAATTTAGTTGGAATTAATTTGAACAGTATTTTTGTAAATTTCAAAATTCTATCATTGGTAATTCATTTGGGTGTGCTAATTATAAGTCCCACCTAGGTGTGCAAATTATATGTCCTACCTAAGTGTGCTAATTATATGTCCCTCCTGGGTGTTTATCAATTATATGTGAGAAATCTATACATTTATTCGATATAAATGTTGGAATTAATTTAAACAACTTACTTGGAATTAATTTAGACAATTTAGTTGGAATTAATTTGAACAGTATTTTTGTAAATTTCAAAATTCTATCATTGGTAATTCATTTGGGTGTGCTAATTATAAGTCCCACCTAGGTGTACAAATTATATGCCCTACCTAGGTGTGCTAATTATATGTCCCACCTGTGTGTGTGTCAATTATATGTGAGAAATCTATACATTTATTCGATATGAATGTTGGAATTAATTTAAACAACTTACTTGGAATTAATTTAGACAATTTAGTTGGAAGTAATATGAACAGTATTTTTGTACATTTCAAAATTCTATTGGGTGTGCTAATTATAAGTCCCAACTTGGTGTGCTAATTATATGTTAACTTGGGTGTGCAAATTCTATGTCCTACCGAGGTGTGCTAATTATATGTCCCACTTGGGTGTGTGTCAACTATATGTGAGAAATCTATACATTTATTCGGTATGAATGTTGGAATTAATTTAAACAACTTACTTGGAATTAATTTAGACAATTTATTTGGAATTAAATTGAACAGTATTTGTGTAAATTTCAAAATTCTATAATTGCTAATTCATTTAGGTGTGCTAATTATAAGTCCCAACTACGTGTGCTAATTATATGATCACTTGGGTGTGCAAATTATATGTCCTACCTAGGTGTGCTAATTATATGTCCCACTTGTCAATTATATGTGAGAAATCTATACATTTATTCGATATGAATAGTGGAATTAAATTAAACAACTTACTTGGAATTAATTTAGACAATTTAGTTGGAATTAATTTGAACAGTATTTTTGAAAATTTCAAAATTTTATCATTGCTTATTCATTTGGGTGTGCTAATTATAAGTCCCAACTAGGTATGCTAATTATATGTCCACTTGGGTGTGCAAATTATATGTCCTACGTAGGTGTGCTAATTACATGTCCCACTTGGGTGTGTGTCAATTATATGTGAGAAATCTATACATTTATTCGATATGAATGTTGAAATTAATTTAAACAACTTACTTGGAATTAGTTTGGCAATTTAGTTGGAATTAATTTGAACAGTAGTTTTGTAAATTTCAAAATTCTATTGGGTGTGCTAATTATAAGTCCCACCTCGGTGTGCAAATTATATGTCCTACCTAGGTGTGCTAATTATATGTCCCAACTTGGTGTGCTAATTATATGTCCACTTGGGTGTGCAAATTATATGTCCTACCGAGGTGTGCTAATTATATGTCCCACTTGGGTGTGTGTCAACTATATGTGAGAAATCTATACATTTATTCGATATGAATGTTGGAATTAATTTAAACAACTTACTTGGAATTAATTTAGACAATTTAGTTGGAATTAATTTGAAAAGTATTTTTGTACATTTCAAAATTCTATCATTGCTAATTCATTTAGGTGTGCTAATTATAAGTCCCAACTAGGTATGCTAATTATATGTCCACTTGGGTGTGCAAATTATATGTCCTAGCTAGGTGTGCTAATTATATGTCCCACTTGGGTGTGTGTCAATTATATGTGAGAAATCTATACATTTATTCGATATGAATGTTGGAATTAATTTAAACAACTTACTTGGAATTAGTTTAGACAATTTAGTTGGAATTAATTTTAACAGTATTTTTGTAAATTTCAAAATTTTATCATTGCTAATTCATTTGGGTGTGCTAATTATAAGTCCCAACTAGTTATGCTAATTATATGTCCACTTGGGTGTGCAAATTATATGTCCTACGTAGGTGTGCTAATTACATGTCCCACTTGGGTGTGTGTCAATTATATGTGAGAAATCTATACATTTATTCGATATGAATGTTGAAATTAATTTAAACAACTTACTTGGAATTAGTTTGGCAATTTAGTTGGAATTAATTTGAACAGTAGTTTTGTAAATTTAAAAATTCTATTGGGTGTGCTAACTATAAGTCCCACCTCGGTGTGCAAATTATATGTTCTACCTAGGTGTGCTAATTATATGTCCCAACTTGGTGTGCTAATTATATGTCCACTTGGGTGTGCAAATTATATGTCCTACCGAGGTGTGCTAATTATATGTCCCACTTGGGTGTGTGTCAACTATATGTGAGAAATCTATACATTTATTCGATATGAATGTTGGAATTAATTTAAACAACTTACTTGGAATTAATTTAGACAATTTAGTTGGAATTAATTTGAAAAGTATTTTTGTACATTTCAAAATTCTATCATTGCTAATTCATTTAGGTGTGCTAATTATAAGTCCCAACTAGGTATGCTAATTATATGTCCACTTGGGTGTGCAAATTATATGTCCTAGCTAGGTGTGCTAATTATATGTCCCACTTGGGTGTGTGTCAATTATATGTGAGAAATCTATACATTTATTCGATATGAATGTTGGAAATAATTTAAACAATTTACTTGGAGTAATTTAGACAATTTAGTTGGAATTTATTTGAACAGTACTTTCGTAAATATCAAAATTTTATCATTGCTAATTCATTTGGGTGTGCTAATTATATGTCCACTTGGGTGTGTGTCAATTATATGTGAGAAATCTATACATTTATTCGATATGAATGTTGGAATTAATTTAAACAACTTAGTTGGAATTAATTTAGACAATTTAGTTGGAATTAATTTGAACAGTATTTTTGTAAATTTCAAAATTCTATCATTGGTAATTCATTTGGGTGTGCTAATTATAAGTCCCACCTAGGTGTGCAAATTATATGTCCTACCTAGGTGTGCTAATTATATGTCCCTCCTGGGTGTGTATCAATTATATGTGAGAAATCTATACATTTATTCGATATGCATGTTGGAATTAATTTAAACAACTTACTTGGAATTAATTTAGACAATTTATGTGGAATTAATTTGAACAGTATTTTTGTAAATTTCAAAATTTTATCATTGCTAATTCATTTGGGTGTGCTAATTATAAGTCCCAACTAGGTATGCTAATTATATGTCCACTTGGGTGTGCAAATTATATGTCCTACCTAGATGTGCTAATTATATGTCCCACTTGGGTGTGTGTCAATTATATGTGAGAAGTCTATACATTTATTCGATATGAATGTTGGAATTAATTTAAACAACTTAGTTGGAATTAATTTAGACAATTTAGTTGGAATTAATTTGAACAGTATTTTTGTAAATTTCAAAATTCTATCATTGGTAATTCATTTGGGTGTGCTAATTATAAGTCCCACCTAGGTGTGCAAATTATATGTCCTACCTAGGTGTGCTAATTATATGTCCCACCTGGGTGTGTATCAATTATAAGTGAGAAATCTATACATTTATTCGATATGCATGTTGGAATTAATTTAAACAACTTACTTGGAATTAATTTCGACAATTTAGTTGAAATTAATTTGAACAGTATTTTTGTAAATTTAAAATTTTATCATTGCTAATTCATTTGGGTGTGCTAATTATAAGTCCCAACTAGGTATGCTAATTATATGTCCACTTGGGTGTGCAAAATATATGTCCTACCTAGGTGTGCTAATTATATGTCCCACTTGGGTGTGTGTCAATTATATGTGAGAAATCTATACATTTATTCGATATGAATGTTGGAATTAATTTAAACAATTTACTTGGAGTTAATTTAGACAATTTAGTTGGAATTTATTTGAACAGTACTTCCGTAAATATCAAAATTCTATCATTGCTAATTCATTTGGGTGTGCTAATTATATGTCCACTTGGGTGTGCTAATTATATGTCCACTTGGGTGTGTGTCAATTATATGTGAGAAATCTATACATTTATTCGATATGAATGTTGGAATTAATTTAAACTACTTAGTTGGAATTAATTTAGACAATTTAGTTCGAATTAATTTGAACAGTATTTTTGTAAATTTAAAAATTCTATCATTGGTAATTCATTTGGGTGTGCTAATTATAAGTCCCAACTAGGTATGCTAATTATATGTCCACTTGGGTGTGCAAATTATATGTCCTACCTAGGTGTGCTAATTACATGTCCCACATTGGTGTGTGTCAATTATATGTTAGAAATCTATACATTTATTCGATAGGAATGTTGGAATTAATTTAAACAACTTACTTGGAATTAGTTTGACAATTTAGTTGGAATTAATATGAACAGTAGTGTTGTAAATTTCAAAATTCTATTGGGTGTGCTAATTATAAGTCCCACCTCGGTAAGCAAATTATATGTCCTACCTAGGTGTGCTAATTATATGTCTCAACTTGGTGTGCTAATTATATGTCCACTTGGGTGTGCAAATTATATGTCCTACCGAGGTGTGCTAATTATATGTCCCACTTGGGTGTGTGTCAACTATATGTGAGAAATCTATACATTTATTCGATACGAATGTTGGAATTAATTTAAACAACTTACTTGGAATTAATTTAGACAATTTAGTTGCAATTAATTTGAAAAGTATTTTTGTACATTTCAAAATTCTATCATTGCTCATTCATTTTGGTGTGCTAATTATAAGTCCCAACTAGGTGTGCTAATTATATGATCACTTGGGTGTGCAAATTATATGTCCTACCTAGGTGTGCTAATTATATGTCCCACTTGGGTATGTGTCAATTATATGTGAGAAATTTATACATTTATTCGATATAAATGTTGGAATTAATTTAAACAACTTACTTGGAATTAATTTAGACAATTTAATTTGAACAGTATTTTTGTAAATTTCAAAATTCTATTGCGTGTGCTAATTATAAGTCCCAACTAGGTGTGCTAAATATATGATCACTTGGGTGTGCAAATTATATGTCCTACCTAGGTGTGCTAATTATATGTCCCACTTGGGTGTGATACTTATATGTCCCACTTGGGTGTGTGTCAATAATTTGTGAGAAATCTATACATTTATTCGATATGAATGTTGGAATTAATTTAAACAACTTACTTGGAATTAATTTAGACAATTTAGTTGGAATTAAATTGAACAGTATTTGTGTAAATTTCAAAATTCTATAATTGCTAATTCATTTAGGTGTGCTAATTATAAGTCCCAACTACGTGTGCTAATTATATGATCACTTGGGTGTGCAAATTATATGTCCTACATAGGTGTGCTAATTATATGTCCCACTTGTCAATTATATGTGAGAAATCTATACATTTATTCGATATGAATAGTGGAATTAAATTAAACAACTTACTTGGAATTAATTTAGACAATTTAGTTGGAATTAATTTGAACAGTATTTTTGAAAATTTCAAAATTTTATCATTGCTTATTCATTTGGGTATGCTAATTATAAGTCCCAACTAGGTATGCTAATTATATGTCCACTTGGGTGTGCAAATTATAAGTCCTACGTAGGTGTGCTAATTACATGTCCCACTTGGGTGTGCGTCAAATATATGTGAGAAATCTATACATTTATTCGATATGAATGTTGGAATTAATTTAAACAACTTACTTGGAATTAATTTAGACAATTTAGTTGGAATTAATTTCAAAAGTATTTTTGTACATTTCAAAATTCTATCATTGCTAATTCATTTAGGTGTGCTAATTATAAGTTCCAACTAGGTGTGCTAATTATATAATCACTTGGGTGTGCAAACTATATGTCCTACCTAGGTGTGCTAATTATATGTCCCACTTGGATGTGAGTCAATTATATGTGAGAAATCTATACATTTATTCGATAGGAATGTTGGAATTAATTTAAACAACTTACTTGGAATTAGTTTGACAATTTAGTTGGAATTAATATGAACAGTAGTGTTGTAAATTTCAAAATTCTATTGGGTGTGCTAATTATAAGTCCCACCTCGGTAAGCAAATTATATGTCCTACCTAGGTGTGCTAATTATATGTCTCAACTTGGTGTGCTAATTATATGTCCACTTGGGTGTGCAAATTATATGTCCTACCGAGGTGTGCTAATTATATGTCCCACTTGGGTGTGTGTCAACTATATGTGAGAAATCTATACATTTATTCGATATGAATGTTGGAATTAATTTAAACAACTTACTTGGAATTAATTTAGACAATTTAGTTGCAATTAATTTGAAAAGTATTTTTGTACATTTCAAAATTCTATCATTGCTCATTCATTTTGGTGTGCTAATTATAAGTCCCAACTAGGTGTGCTAATTATATGATCACTTGGGTGTGCAAATTATATGTCCTACCTAGGTGTGCTAATTATATGTCCCACTTGGGTATGTGTCAATTATATGTGAGAAATTTATACATTTATTCGATATAAATGTTGGAATTAATTTAAACAACTTACTTGGAATTAATTTAGACAATTTAATTTGAACAGTATTTTTGTAAATTTCAAAATTCTATTGCGTGTGCTAATTATAAGTCCCAACTAGGTGTGCTAAATATATGTCCACTTGGGTGTGCAAATTATATGTCCTACCTAGGTGTGCTAATTATATGTCCCACTTGGGTGTGATACTTATATGTCCCACTTGGGTGTGTGTCAATAATTTGTGAGAAATCTATACATTTATTCGATATGAATGTTGGAATTAATTTAAACAACTTACTTGGAATTAATTTAGACAATTTAGTTGGAATTAAATTGAACAGTATTTGTGTAAATTTCAAAATTCTATAATTGCTAATTCATTTAGGTGTGCTAATTATAAGTCCCAACTACGTGTGCTAATTATATGATCACTTGGGTGTGCAAATTATATGTCCTACATAGGTGTGCTAATTATATGTCCCACTTGTCAATTATATGTGAGAAATCTATACATTTATTCGATATGAATAGTGGAATTAAATTAAACAACTTACTTGGAATTAATTTAGACAATTTAGTTGGAATTAATTTGAACAGTATTTTTGTAAATTTCAAAATTTTATCATTGCTTATTCATTTGGGTATGCTAATTATAAGTCCCAACTAGGTATGCTAATTATATGTCCACTTGGGTGTGCAAATTATAAGTCCTACGTAGGTGTGCTAATTACATGTCCCACTTGGGTGTGCGTCAAATATATGTGAGAAATCTATACATTTATTCGATATGAATGTTGGAATTAATTTAAACAACTTACTTGGAATTAATTTAGACAATTTAGTTGGAATTAATTTGAACAGTATTTTTGTAAATTTCAAAATTCTATCATTGCTAATTCATTTGGGTGTGCTAATTATAAGTCCCAACTAGGTATGCTAATTATATGTCCACTTGGGTGTGCAAATTATATGTCCTAGCTAGGTGTGCTAATTATATGTCCCACTTGGGTGTGTGTCAATTATATGTGAGAAATCTATACATTTATTCGATATGAATGTTGGAATTAATTTAAACAACTTACTTGGAATTAGTTTAGACAATTTAGTTGGAATTAATTTTAACAGTATTTTTGTAAATTTCAAAATTTTATCATTGCTAATTCATTTGGGTGTGCTAATTATAAGTCCCAACTAGGTATGCTAATTATATGTCCACTTGGCTGTGCAAAATATATGTCCTACCTAGGTGTGCTAATTATATGTCCCACTTGGGTGTGTGTCAATTATATGTGAGAAATCTATACATTTATTCGATATGAATGTTGGAAATAATTTAAATAATTTACTTGGAGTAATTTAGACAATTTAGTTGGAATTTATTTGAACAGTACTTTCGTAAATATCAAAATTCTATCATTGCTAATTCATTTGGGTGTGCTAATTATATGTCCACTTGGGTGTGTGTCAATTATATGTGAGAAATCTATACATTTATTCGATATGAATGTTGGAATTAATTTAAACAACTTAGTTGGAATTAATTTAGACAATTTAGTTGGAATTAATTTGAACAGTATTTTTGTAAATTTCAAAATTCTATCATTGGTAATTCATTTGGGTGTGCTAATTATAAGTCCCACCTAGGTGTGCAAATTATATGTCCTACCTAGGTGTGCTAATTATATGTCCCACTTGGGTGTGTGTCAATTATATGTGAGAAGTCTATACATTTATTCGATATGAATGTTGGAATTAATTTAAACAACTTAGTTGGAATTAATTTAGACAATTTAGTTGGAATTAATTTGAACAGTATTTTTGTAAATTTCAAAATTCTATCATTGGTAATTCATTTGGGTGTGCTAATTATAAGTCCCACTTAGGTGTGCAAATTATATGTCCTACCTAGGTGTGTTAATTATATGTCCCACCTGGGTGTGTATCAATTATATGTGAGAAATCTATACATTTATTCGATATGAATGTTGGAATTAATTTAAACTACTTAGTTGGAATTAATTTAGACAATTTAGTTCGAATTAATTTGAACAGTATTTTTGTAAATTTAAAAATTCTATCATTGGTAATTCATTTGGGTGTGCTAATTATAAGTCCCAACTAGGTATGCTAATTATATGTCCACTTGGGTGTGCAAATTATATGTCCTACCTAGGTGTGCTAATTACATGTCCCACATTGGTGTGTGTCAATTATATGTTAGAAATCTATACATTTATTCGATAGGAATGTTGGAATTAATTTAAACAACTTACTTGGAATTAGTTTGACAATTTAGTTGGAATTAATTTGAACAGTAGTGTTGTAAATTTCAAAATTCTATTGGGTGTGCTAATTATAACTCCCACCTCGGTAAGCAAATTATATGTCCTACCTAGGTGTGCTAATTATATGTCCCAACTTGGTGTGCTAATTATATGTCCACTTGGGTGTGCAAATTATATGTCCTACCGAGGTGTGCTAATTATATGTCCCACTTGGGTGTGTGTCAACTATATGTGAGAAATCTATACATTTATTCGATATGAATGTTGGAATTAATTTAAACAACTTACTTGGAATTAATTTAGACAATTTAGTTGGAATTAATTTGAAAAGTATTTTTGTACATTTCAAAATTCTATCATTGCTCATTCATTTTGGTGTGCTAATTATAAGTCCCAACTAGGTGTGCTAATTATATGATCACTTGGGTGTGCAAATTATATGTCCTACCTAGGTGTGCTAATTATATGTCCCACTTGGGTATGTGTCAATTATATGTGAGAAATTTATACATTTATTCGATATAAATGTTGGAATTAATTTAAACAACTTACTTGGAATTAATTTAGACAATTTAATTTGAACAGTATTTTTGTAAATTTCAAAATTCTATTGCGTGTGCTAATTATAAGTCCCAACTAGGTGTGCTAAATATATGTCCACTTGGGTGTGCAAATTATATGTCCTACCTAGGTGTGCTAATTATATGTCCCACTTGGGTGTGATACTTATATGTCCCACTTGGGTGTGTGTCAATAATTTGTGAGAAATCTATACATTTATTCGATATGAATGTTGGAATTAATTTAAACAACTTACTTGGAATTAATTTAGACAATTTAGTTGGAATTAAATTGAACAGTATTTGTGTAAATTTCAAAATTCTATAATTGCTAATTCATTTAGGTGTGCTAATTATAAGTCCCAACTACGTGTGCTAATTATATGATCACTTGGGTGTGCAAATTATATGTCCTACCTAGGTGTGCTAATTATATGTCCCACTTGTCAATTATATGTGAGAAATCTATACATTTATTCGATATGAATAGTGGAATTAAATTAAACAACTTACTTGGAATTAATTTAGACAATTTAGTTGGAATTAATTTGAACAGTATTTTTGAAAATTTCAAAATTTTATCATTGCTTATTCATTTGGGTATGCTAATTATAAGTCCCAACTAGGTATGCTAATTATATGTCCACTTGGCTGTGCAAAATATATGTCCTTACTAGGTGTGCTAATTATATGTCCCACTTGGGTGTGTGTCAATTATATGTGAGAAATCTATACATTTATTCGATATGAATGTTGGAATTAATTTAAACAACTTACTTGGAATTAATTTAGACAATTTAGTTGGAATTAATTTGAAAAGTATTTTTGTACATTTCAAAATTCTATCATTGCTCATTCATTTTGGTGTGCTAATTATAAGTTCCAACTAGGTGTGCTAATTATATGATCACTTGGGTGTGCAAACTATATGTCCTACCTAGGTGTGCTAATTATATGTCCCACTTGGATGTGAGTCAATTATATGTGAGAAATCTATACATTTATTCGATATAAATGTTGGAATTAATTTAAAAAACTTACTTGGAATTAATTTAGACAATTTAGTTGGAATTTATTTGAACCGTATTTTTGTAAATTTCAAAATTCTATCATTGCTAATTCATTTGGGTGTGCTAATTATAAGTCCCAACTAGGTATGCTAATTATATGTCCACTTGGATGTGCAAATTATATGTCCTAGCTAGGTGTGCTAATTATATGTCCCACTTGGGTGTGTGTCAATTATATGTGAGAAATCTATACATTTATTCGATATGAATGTTGGAATTAATTTAAACAACTTACTTGGAATTAGTTTAGACAATTTAGTTGGAATTAATTTTAACAGTATTTTTGTAAATTTCAAAATTTTATCATTGCTAATTCATTTGGGTGTGCTAATTATAAGTCCCAACTAGGTATGCTAATTATATGTCCACTTGGCTGTGCAAAATATATGTCCTTACTAGGTGTGCTAATTATATGTCCCACTTGGGTGTGTGTCAATTATATGTGAGAAATCTATACATTTATTCGATATGAATGTTGGAAATAATTTAAACAATTTACTTGGAGTAATTTAGACAATTTAGTTGGAATTTATTTGAACAGTACTTTCGTAAATATCAAAATTCTATCATTGCTAATTCATTTGGGTGTGCTAATTATATGTCCACTTGGGTGTGTGTCAATTATATGTGAGAAATCTATACATTTATTCGATATGAATGTTGGAATTAATTTAAACAACTTAGTTGGAATTAATTTAGACAATTTAGTTGGAACTAATTTGAACAGTATTTTTGTAAATTTCAAAATTCTATCATTGGTAATTCATTTGGGTGTGCTAATTATAAGTCCCACCTAGGTGTGCAAATTATATGTCCTACCTAGGTGTGCTAATTATATGTCCCACCTGGGTGTGTATCAATTATATGTGAGAAATCTATACATTTATTCGATCTGAATGTTGGAATTAATTTAAACTACTTAGTTGGAATTAATTTAGACAATTAAGTTCGAATTAATTTGAACAGTATTTTTGTAAATTTAAAAATTCTATCATTGGTAATTCATTTGGGTGTGCTAATTATAAGTCCCAACTAGGTATGCTAATTATATGTCCACTTGGGTGTGCAAATTATATGTCCTACCTAGGTGTGCTAATTACATGTCCCACATTGGAGTGTGTCAATTATATGTTAGAAATCTATACATTTATTCGATAGGAATGTTGGAATTAATTTAAACAACTTACTTGGAATTAGTTTGACAATTTAGTTGGAATTAATTTGAACAGTAGTGTTGTAAATTTCAAAATTCTATTGGGTGTGCTAATTATAACTCCCACCTCGGTAAGCAAATTATATGTCCTACCTAGGTGTGCTAATTATATGTCCCAACTTGGTGTGCTAATTATATGTCCACTTGGGTGTGCAAATTATATGTCCTACCGAGGTGTGCTAATTATATGTCCCACTTGGGTGTGTGTCAACTATATGTGAGAAATCTATACATTTATTCGATATGAATGTTGGAATTAATTTAAACAACTTACTTGGAATTAATTTAGACAATTTAGTTGGAATTAATTTGAAAAGTATTTTTGTACATTTCAAAATTCTATCATTGCTCATTCATTTTGGTGTGCTAATTATAAGTCCCAACTAGGTGTGCTAATTATATGATCACTTGGGTGTGCAAATTATATGTCCTACCTAGGTGTGCTAATTATATGTCCCACTTGGGTATGTGTCAATTATATGTGAGAAATTTATACATTTATTCGATATAAATGTTGGAATTAATTTAAACAACTTACTTGGAATTAATTTAGACAATTTAATTTGAACAGTATTTTTGTAAATTTCAAAATTCTATTGCGTGTGCTAATTATAAGTCCCAACTAGGTGTGCTATATATATGTCCACTTGGGTGTGCAAATTATATGTCCTACCTAGGTGTGCTAATTATATGTCCCACTTGGGTGTGATACTTATATGTCCCACTTGGGTGTGTGTCAATAATTTGTGAGAAATCTATACATTTATTCGATATGAATGTTGGAATTAATTTAAACAACTTACTTGGAATTAATTTAGACAATTTAGTTGGAATTAAATTGAACAGTATTTGTGTAAATTTCAAAATTCTATAATTGCTAATTCATTTAGGTGTGCTAATTATAAGTCCCAACTACGTGTGCTAATTATATGATCACTTGGGTGTGCAAATTATATGTCCTACCTAGGTGTGCTAATTATATGTCCCACTTGTCAATTATATGTGAGAAATCTATACATTTATTCGATATGAATAGTGGAATTAAATTAAACAACTTACTTGGAATTAATTTAGACAATTTAGTTGGAATTAATTTGAACAGTATTTTTGAAAATTTCAAAATTTTATCATTGCTTATTCATTTGGGTATGCTAATTATAAGTCCCAACTAGGTATGCTAATTATATGTCCACTTGGGTGTGCAAATTATATGTCCTACGTAGGTGTGCTAATTACATGTCCCACTTGGGTGTGCGTCAAATATATGTGAGAAATCTATACATTTATTCGATATGAATGTTGGAATTAATTTAAACAACTTACTTGGAATTAATTTAGACAATTTAGTTGGAATTAATTTCAAAAGTATTTTTGTACATTTCAAAATTCTATCATTGCTAATTCATTTAGGTGTGCTAATTATAAGTTCCAACTAGGTGTGCTAATTATATGATCACTTGGGTGTGCAAACTATATGTCCTACCTAGGTGTGCTAATTATATGTCCCACTTGGATGTGAGTCAATTATATGTGAGAAATCTATACATTTATTCGATATAAATGTTGGAATTAATTTAAAAAACTTACTTGGAATTAATTTAGACAATTTAGTTGGAATTAATTTGAACAGTATTTTTGTAAATTTCAAAATTCTATCATTGCTAATTCATTTGGGTGTGCTAATTATACGTCCCAACTAGGTATGCTAATTATATGTCCACTTGGGTGTGCAAATTATATGTCCTAGCTAGGTGTGCTAATTATATGTCCCACTTGGGTGTGTGTCAATTATATGTGAGAAATTTATACATTTATTCGATATGAATGTTGGAATTAATTTAAACAACTTACTTGGAATTAGTTTAGACAATTTAGTTGGAATTAATTTTAACAGTATTTTTGTAAATTTCAAAATTTTATCATTGCTAATTCATTTGGGTGTGCTAATTATAAGTCCCAACTAGGTATGCTAATTATATGTCCACTTGGCTGTGCAAAATATATGTCCTACCTAGGTGTGCTAATTATATGTCCCACTTGGGTGTGTGTCAATTATATGTGAGAAATCTATACATTTATTCGATATGAATGTTGGAAATAATTTAAACAATTTACTTGGAGTAATTTAGACAATATAGTTGGAATTTATTTGAACAGTACTTTCGTAAATATCAAAATTCTATCATTGCTAATTCATTTGGGTGTGCTAATTATATGTCCACTTGGGTGTGCGTCAATTATATGTGAGAAATCTATACATTTATTCGATATGAATGTTGTAATTAATTTAAACAACTTAGTTGGAATTAATTTAGACAATTTAGTTGGAATTAATTTGAACAGTATTTTTGTAAATTTCAAAATTCTATCATTGGTAATTCATTTGGGTGTGCTAATTATAAGTCCCACCTATGTCCTACCTAGGTGTGCTAATTATATGTCCCTCCTGGGTGTGTATCAATTATATGTGAGAAATCTATACATTTATTCGATATGCATGTTGGAATTAATTTAAACAACTTACTTGGAATTAATTTAGACAATTTATTTGGAATTAATTTGAACAGTATATTTGTAAATTTCAAAATTTTATCATTACTAATTCATTTGGGTGTGCTAATTATAAGTCCCAACTAGGTATGCTAATTATATGTCCACTTGGGTGTGCAAATTATATGTCCTACCTAGATGTGCTAATTATATGTCCCACTTGGGTGTGTGTCAATTATATGTGAGAAGTCTATACATTTATTCGATATGAATGTTGGAATTAATTTAAACAACTTAGTTGGAATTAATTTAGACAATTTAGTTGGAATTAATTTGAACAGTATTTTTGTAAATTTCAAAATTCTATCATTGGTAATTCATTTGGGTGTGCTAATTATAAGTCCCACCTAGGTGTGCAAATTATATGTCCTACCTAGGTGTGCTAATTATATGTCCCACCTGGGTGTGTATCAATTATATGTGAGAAATCTATACATTTATTCGATATGAATGTTGGAATTAATTTAAACTACTTAGTTGGAATTAATTTAGACAATTTAGTTCGAATTAATTTGAACAGTATTTTTGTAAATTTAAAAATTCTATCATTGGTAATTCATTTGGGTGTGCTAATTATAAGTCCCAACTAGGTATGCTAATTATATGTCCACTTGGGTGTGCAAATTATATGTCCTACCTAGGTGTGCTAATTACATGTCCCACATTGGTGTGTGTCAATTATATGTTAGAAATCTATACATTTATTCGATAGGAATGTTGGAATTAATTTAAACAACTTACTTGGAATTAGTTTGACAATTTAGTTGGAACTAATTTGAACAGTAGTGTTGTAAATTTCAAAATTCTATTGGGTGTGCTAATTATAAGTCCCACCTCGGTAAGCAAATTATATGTCCTACCTAGGTGTGCTAATTATATGTCCCAACTTGGTGTGCTAAATATATGTCCACTTGGGTGTGCAAATTATATGTCCTACCGAGGTGTGCTAATTATATGTCCCACTTGGGTGTGTGCCAACTATATGTGAGAAATCTATACATTTATTCGATTTGAATGTTGGAATTAATTTAAACAACTTACTTGGAATTAATTTAGACAATTTAGTTGGAATTAATTTGAAAAGTATTTTTGTAAATTTCAAAATTCTATCATTGCTCATTCATTTTGGTGTGCTAATTATAAGTCCCAACTAGGTGTGCTAATTATATGATCACTTGGGTGTGCAAATTATATGTCCTACCTAGGTGTGCTAATTATATGTCCCACTTGGGTATGTGTCAATTATATGTGAGAAATTTATACATTTATTCGATATAAATGTTGGAATTAATTGAAACAACTTACTTGGAATTAATTTAGACAATTTAATTTGAACAGTATTTTTGTAAATTTCAAAATTCTATTGCGTGTGCTAATTATAAGTCCCAACTAGGTGTGCTAAATATATGTCCACTTGGGTGTGCAAATTATATGTCCTACCTAGGTGTGCTAATTATATGTCCCACTTGGGTGTGATACTTATATGTCCCACTTGGGTGTGTGTCAATAATTTGTGAGAAATCTATACATTTATTCGATATGAATGTTGGAATTAATTTAAACAACTTACTTGGAATTAATTTAGACAATTTAGTTGGAATTAAATTGAACAGTATTTGTGTAAATTTCAAAATTCTATAATTGCTAATTCATTTAGGTGTGCTAATTATAAGTCCCAACTACGTGTGCTAATTATATGATCACTTGGGTGTGCAAATTATATGTCCTACCTAGGTGTGCTAATTATATGTCCCACTTGTCAATTATATGTGAGAAATCAATACATTTATTCGATATGAATAGTGGAATTAAATTAAACAACTTACTTGGAATTAATTTAGACAATTTAGTTGGAATTAATTTGAACAGTATTTTTGAAAATTTCAAAATTTTATCATTGCTTATTCATTTGGGTATGCTAATTATAAGTCCCAACTAGGTATGCTAATTATATGTCCACTTGGGTGTGCAAATTATATGTCCTACGTAGGTGTGCTAATTACATGTCCCACTTGGGTGTGCGTCAAATATATGTGAGAAATCTATACATTTATTCGATATGAATGTTGGAATTAATTTAAACAACTTACTTGGAATTAATTTAGACAATTTAGTTGGAATTAATTTCAAAAGTATTTTTGTACATTTCAAAATTCTATCATTGCTAATTCATTTAGGTGTGCTAATTATAAGTTCCAACTAGGTGTGCTAATTATATGATCACTTGGGTGTGCAAACTATATGTCCTACCTAGGTGTGCTAATTATATGTCCCACTTGGATGTGAGTCAATTATATGTGAGAAATCTATACATTTATTCGATATAAATGTTGGAATTAATTTAAAAAACTTACTTGGAATTAATTTAGACAATTTAGTTGGAATTAATTTGAACAGTATTTTTGTAAATTTCAAAATTCTATCATTGCTAATTCATTTGGGTGTGCTAATTATACGTCCCAACTAGGTATGCTAATTATATGTCCACTTGGGTGTGCAAATTATATGTCCTAGCTAGGTGTGCTAATTATATGTCCCACTTGGGTGTGTGTCAATTATATGTGAGAAATTTATACATTTATTCGATATGAATGTTGGAATTAATTTAAACAACTTACTTGGAATTAGTTTAGACAATTTAGTTGGAATTAATTTGAACAGTATATTTGTAAATTTCAAAATTTTATCATTGCTAATTCATTTGGGTGTGCTAATTATAAGTCCCAACTAGGTATGCTAATTATATGTCCACTTGGGTGTGCAAATTATATGTCCTACCTAGATGTGCTAATTATATGTCCCACTTGGGTGTGTGTCAATTATATGTGAGAAGTCTATACATTTATTCGATATGAATGTTGGAATTAATTTAAACAACTTAGTTGGAATTAATTTAGACAATTTAGTTGGAATTAATTTGAACAGTATTTTTGTAAATTTCAAAATTCTATCATTGGTAATTCATTTGGGTGTGCTAATTATAAGTCCCACCTAGGTGTGCAAATTATATGTCCTACCTAGGTGTGCTAATTATATGTCCCACCTGGGTGTGTATCAATTATATGTGAGAAATCTATACATTTATTCGATATGAATGTTGGAATTAATTTAAACTACTTAGTTGGAATTAATTTAGACAATTTAGTTCGAATTAATTTGAACAGTATTTTTGTAAATTTAAAAATTCTATCATTGGTAATTCATTTGGGTGTGCTAATTATAAGTCCCAACTAGGTTTGCTAATTATATGTCCACTTGGGTGTGCAAATTATATGTCCTACCTAGGTGTGCTAATTACATGTCCCACATTGGTGTGTGTCAATTATATGTTAGAAATCTATACATTTATTCGATAGGAATGTTGGAATTAATTTAAACAACTTACTTGGAATTAGTTTGACAATTTAGTTGGAACTAATTTGAACAGTAGTGTTGTAAATTTCAAAATTCTATTGGGTGTGCTAATTATAAGTCCCACCTCGGTAAGCAAATTATATGTCCTACCTAGGTGTGCTAATTATATGTCCCAACTTGGTGTGCTAAATATATGTCCACTTGGGTGTGCAAATTATATGTCCTACCGAGGTGTGCTAATTATATGTCCCACTTGGGTGTGTGTCAACTATATGTGAGAAATCTATACATTTATTCGATTTGAATGTTGGAATTAATTTAAACAACTTACTTGGAATTAATTTAGACAATTTAGTTGGAATTAATTTGAAAAGTATTTTTGTACATTTCAAAATTCTATCATTGCTCATTCATTTTGGTGTGCTAATTATAAGTCCCAACTAGGTGTGCTAATTATATGATCACTTGGGTGTGCAAATTATATGTCCTACCTAGGTGTGCTAATTATATGTCCCACTTGGGTATGTGTCAATTATATGTGAGAAATTTATACATTTATTCGATATAAATGTTGGAATTAATTGAAACAACTTACTTGGAATTAATTTAGACAATTTAATTTGAACAGTATTTTTGTAAATTTCAAAATTCTATTGCGTGTGCTAATTATAAGTCCCAACTAGGTGTGCTAAATATATGTCCACTTGGGTGTGCAAATTATATGTCCTACCTAGGTGTGCTAATTATATGTCCCACTTGGGTGTGATACTTATATGTCCCACTTGGGTGTGTGTCAATAATTTGTGAGAAATCTATACATTTATTCGATATGAATGTTGGAATTAATTTAAACAACTTACTTGGAATTAATTTAGACAATTTAGTTGGAATTAAATTGAACAGTATTTGTGTAAATTTCAAAATTCTATAATTGCTAATTCATTTAGGTGTGCTAATTATAAGTCCCAACTACGTGTGCTAATTATATGATCACTTGGGTGTGCAAATTATATGTCCTACCTAGGTGTGCTAATTATATGTCCCACTTGTCAATTATATGTGAGAAATCAATACATTTATTCGATATGAATAGTGGAATTAAATTAAACAACTTACTTGGAATTAATTTAGACAATTTAGTTGGAATTAATTTGAACAGTATTTTTGAAAATTTCAAAATTTTATCATTGCTTATTCATTTGGGTATGCTAATTATAAGTCCCAACTAGGTATGCTAATTATATGTCCACTTGGGTGTGCAAATTATATGTCCTACGTAGGTGTGCTAATTACATGTCCCACTTGGGTGTGCGTCAAATATATGTGAGAAATCTATACATTTATTCGATATGAATGTTGGAATTAATTTAAACAACTTACTTGGAATTAATTTAGACAATTTAGTTGGAATTAATTTCAAAAGTATTTTTGTACATTTCAAAATTCTATCATTGCTAATTCATTTAGGTGTGCTAATTATCAGTTCCAACTAGGTGTGCTAATTATATGATCACTTGGGTGTGCAAACTATATGTCCTACCTAGGTGTGCTAATTATATGTCCCACTTGGATGTGAGTCAATTATATGTGAGAAATCTATACATTTATTCGATATAAATGTTGGAATTAATTTAAAAAACTTACTTGGAATTAATTTAGACAATTTAGTTGGAATTAATTTGAACAGTATTTTTGTAAATTTCAAAATTCTATCATTGCTAATTCATTTGGGTGTGCTAATTATAAGTCCCAACTAGGTATGCTAATTATATGTCCACTTGGGTGTGCAAATTATATGTCCTAGCTAGGTGTGCTAATTATATGTCCCACTTGGGTGTGTGTCAATTATATGTGAGAAATCTATACATTTATTCGATATGAATGTTGGAATTAATTTAAACAACTTACTTGGAGTTAGTTTAGGCAATTTAGTTGGAATTAATTTTAACATTATTTTTGTAAATTTCAAAATTTTATCATTGCTAATTCATTTGGGTGTGCTAATTATAAGTCCCAACTAGGTATGCTAATTATATGTCCACTTGGCTGTGCAAAATATATGTCCTACCTAGGTGTGCTAATTATATGTCCCACTTGGGTGTGTGTCAATTATATGTGAGAAATCTATACATTTATTCGATATGAATGTTGGAAATAATTTAAACAATTTACTTGGAGTAATTTAGACAATTTAGTTGGAATTTATTTGAACAGTACTTTCGTAAATATCAAAATTCTATCATTGCTAATTCATTTGGGTGTGCTAATTATATGTCCACTTGGGTGTGTGTCAATTATATGTGAGAAATCTATACATTTATTCGATATGAATGTTGGAATGAATTTAAACAACTTAGTTGGAATTAATTTAGACAATTTAGTTGGAATTAATTTGAACAGTATTTTTGTAAATTTCAAAATTCTATCATTGGTAATTCATTTGGGTGTGCTAATTATAAGTCCCACCTATGTCCTACCTAGGTGTGCTAATTATATGTCCCTCCTGGGTGTGTATCAATTATATGTGAGAAATCTATACATTTATTCGATATGCATGTTGGAATTAATTTAAACAACTTACTTGGAATTAATTTAGACAATTTATTTGGAATTAATTTGAACAGTATATTTGTAAATTTCAAAATTTTATCATTCTATCATTGGTAATTCATTTGGGTGTGCTAATTATAAGTCCCACCTAGGTGTGCAAATTATATGTCCTACCTAGGTGTGCTAATTATATGTCCCTCCTGGGTGTGTATCAATTATATGTGAGAAATCTATACATTTATTCGATATGCATGTTGGAATTAATTTAAACAACTTACTTGGAATTTATTTAGACAATTTATTTGGTATTAATTTGAACAGTATTTTTGTAAATTTCAAAATTTTATCATTGCTAATTCATTTGGGTGTGCTAATTATAAGTCCCAACTAAGTATGCTAATTATATGTCCACTTGGGTGTGCAAATTATATGTCCTACCTAGATGTGCTAATTATATGTCCCACTTTGGTGTGTGTCAATTATATGTGAGAAGTCTATACATTTATTCGATATGAATGTTGGAATTAATTTAAACAACTTAGTTGGAATTAATTTAGACAATTTAGTTGGAATTAATTTGAACAGTATTTTTGTAAATTTCAAATTTCTATCATTGGTAATTCATTTGGGTGTGCTAATTATAAGTCCCACCTAGGTGTGCAAATTATATGTCCTACCTAGGTGTGCTAATTATATGTCCCACCTGGGTGTGTATCAATTATATGTGAGAAATCTATACATTTATTCGATATGCATGTTGGAATTAATTTAAACAACTTGCTTGGAATTAATTTAGACAATTTAGTTGGAATTAAATTGAACAGTATTTGTGTAAATTTCAAAATTCTATAATTGCTAATTCATTTAGGTGTGCTAATTATAAGTCCCAACTACGTGTGCTAATTATATGATCACTTTGGTGTGCAAATTATATGTCCTACCTAGGTTTGCTAATTATATGTCCCACTTGTCAATTATATGTGAGAAATCTATACATTTATTCGATATGAATAGTGGAATTAAATTAAACAACTTACTTGGAATTAATTTAGACAGTTTAGTTGGAATTAATTTGAACAGTATTTTTGAAAATTTCAAAATTTTATCATTGCTTATTCATTTGGGTATGCTAATTATAAGTCCCAACTAGGTATGCTAATTATATGTCCACTTGGGTGTGCAAATTATATGTCCTACGTAGGTGTGCTAATTACATGTCCCACTTGGGTGTGCGTCAAATATATGTGAGAAATCTATACATTTATTCGATATGAATCTTGGAATTAATTTACACAACTTACTTGGAATTAATTTAGACAATTTAGTTGGAATTAATTTCAAAAGTATTTTTGTACATTTCAAAATTCTATCATTGCTAATTCATTTAGGTGTGCTAATTATAAGTTCCAACTAGGTGTGCTAATTATATGATCACTTGGGTGTGCAAACTATATGTCCTACCTAGGTGTGCTAATTATATGTCCCACTTGGATGTGAGTCAATTATATGTGAGAAATCTATACATTTATTCGATATAAATGTTGGAATTAATTTAAAAAACTTACTTGGAATTAATTTAGACAATTTAGTTGGAATTAATTTGAACAGTATTTTTGTAAATTTCAAAATTCTATCATTGCTAATTCATTTGGGTGTGCTAATTATAAGTCCCAACTAGGTATGCTAATTATATGTCCACTTGGGTGTGCAAATTATATGTCCTAGCTAGGTGTGCTAATTATATGTCCCACTTGGGTGTGTGTCAATTATATGTGAGAAATCTATACATTTATTCGATATGAATGTTGGAATTAATTTAAACAAATTACTTGGAATTAGTTTAGACAATTTAGTTGGAATTAATTTTAACAGTATTTTTGTAAATTTCAAAATTTTATCATTGCTAATTCATTTGGGTGTGCTAATTATAAGTCCCAACTAGGTATGCTAATTATATGTCCACTTGGGTGTGCAAATTATATGTCCTACCTAGATGTGCTAATTATATGTCCCACTTGGGTGTGTGTCAATTATATGTGAGAAGTCTATACATTTATTCGATATGAATGTTGGAATTAATTTAAACAACTTACTTGGAATTAATTTAGACAATTTAGTTGGAATTAATTTGAACAGTATTTTTGTAAATTTCAAAATTCTATCATTGGTAATTCATTTGGGTGTGCTAATTATAAGTCCCACCTAGGTGTGCAAATTATATGCCCTACCTAGGTGTGCAAATTATATGTCCCACCTGGGTGTGTGTCAATTATATGTGAGAAATCTATACATTTATTCGATATGAATGTTGGAATTAATTTAAACAACTTACTTGGAATTAATTTAGACAATTTAGTTGGAATTAATTTGAAAAGTATTTTTGTACATTTCAAAATTCTATCATTGCTAATTCATTTTGGTGTGCTAATTATAAGTCCCAACTAGGTGTGCTAATTATATGATCACTTGGGTGTGCAAATTATATGTCCTACCTAGGTGTGCTAATTATATGTCCCACTTGGGTATGTGTCAATTATATGTGAGAAATTTATACATTTATTCGATATAAATGTTGGAATTAATTTAAACAACTTACTTGGAATTAGTTTAGGCAATTTAGTTGGAATTAATTTTAACAGTATTTTTGTAAATTTCAAAATTTTATCATTGCTAATTCATTTGGGTGTGCTAATTATAAGTCCCAACTAGGTATGCTAATTATATGTCCACTTGGCTGTGCAAAATATATGTCCTACCTAGGTGTGCTAATTATATGTCCCACTTGGGTGTGTGTCAATTATATGTGAGAAATCTATACATTTATTCGATATGAATGTTGGAATTAATTTAAACTACTTAGTTGGAATTAATTTAGACAATTTAGTTGGAATTAATTTGAACAGTATTTTTGTAAATTTCAAAATTCTATCATTGGTAATTCATTTGGGTGTGCTAATTATAAGTCCCAACTAGGTATGCTAATTATATGTCCACTTGGGTGTGCAAATTATATGTCCTACCTAGGTGTGCTAATTACATGTCCCACATTGGTGTGTGTCAATTATATGTTAGAAATCTATACATTTATTCGATAGGAATGTTGGAATTAATTTAAACAACTTACTTGGAATTAGTTTGACAATTTAGTTGGAATTAATTTGAACAGTAGTGTTGTAAATTTCAAAATTCTATTGGGTGTGCTAATTATAAGTCCCACCTCGGTAAGCAAATTATATGTCCTACCTAGGTGTGCTAATTATATGTCCCAACTTGGTGTGCTAATTATATGTCCACTTGGGTGTGCAAATTATATGTCCTACCGAGGTGTGCTAATTATATGTCCCACTTGGGTGTGTGTCAACTATATGTGAGAAATCTATACATTTATTCGATATGAATGTTGGAATTAATTTAAACAACTTACTTGGAATTAATTTAGACAATTTAGTTGGAATTAATTTGAAAAGTATTTTTGTACATTTCAAAATTCTATCATTGCTAATTCATTTTGGTGTGCTAATTATAAGTCCCAACTAGGTGTGCTAATTATATGATCACTTGGGTGTGCAAATTATATGTCCTACCTAGGTGTGCTAATTATATGTCCCACTTGGGTATGTGTCAATTATATGTGAGAAATTTATACATTTATTCGATATAAATGTTGGAATTAATTTAAACAACTTACTTGGAATTAGTTTAGGCAATTTAGTTGGAATTAATTTTAACAGTATTTTTGTAAATTTCAAAATTTTATCATTGCTAATTCATTTGGGTGTGCTAATTATAAGTCCCAACTAGGTATGCTAATTATATGTCCACTTGGCTGTGCAAAATATATGTCCTACCTAGGTGTGCTAATTATATGTCCCACTTGGGTGTGTGTCAATTATATGTGAGAAATCTATACATTTATTCGATATGAATGTTGGAAATAATTTAAACAATTTACTTGGAGTAATTTAGACAATTTAGTTGGAATTTATTTGAACAGTACTTTCGTAAATATCAAAATTCTATCATTGCTAATTCATTTGGGTGTGCTAATTATATGTCCACTTGGGTGTGTGTCAATTATATGTGAGAAATCTATACATTTATTCGATATGAATGTTGGAATTAATTTAAACAACTTAGTTGGAATTAATTTAGACAATTTAGTTGGAATTAATTTGAACAGTATTTTTGTAAATTTCAAAATTCTATCATTGGTAATTCATTTGGGTGTGCTAATTATAAGTCCCACCTATGTCCTACCTAGGTGTGCTAATTATATGTCCCTCCTGGGTGTGTATCAATTATATGTGAGAAATCTATACATTTATTCGATATGCATGTTGGAATTAATTTAAACAACTTACTTGGAATTAATTTAGACAATTTATTTGGAATTAATTTGAACAGTATATTTGTAAATTTCAAAATTTTATCATTCTATCATTGGTAATTCATTTGGGTGTGCTAATTATAAGTCCCACCTAGGTGTGCAAATTATATGTCCTACCTAGGTGTGCTAATTATATGTCCCTCCTGGGTGTGTATCAATTATATGTGAGAAATCTATACATTTATTCGATATGAATGTTGGAATTAATTTAAACAACTTACTTGGAATTTATTTAGACAATTTATTTGGTATTAATTTGAACAGTATTTTTGTAAATTTCAAAATTTTATCATTGCTAATTCATTTGGGTGTGTTAATTATAAGTCCCAACTAAGTATGCTAATTATATGTCCACTTGGGTGTGCAAATTATATGTCCTACCTAGATGTGCTAATTATATGTCCCACTTGGGTGTGTGTCAATTATATGTGAGAAGTCTATACATTTATTCGATATGAATGTTGGAATTAATTTAAACAACTTAGTTGGAATTAATTTAGACAATTTAGTTGGAATTAATTTGAACAGTATTTTTGTAAATTTCAAAATTCTATCATTGGTAATTCATTTGGGTGTGCTAATTATAAGTTCCACCTAGGTGTGCAAATTATATGTCCTACCTAGGTGTGCTAATTATATGTCCCACCTGGGTGTGTATCAATTATATGTGAGAAATCTATACATTTATTCGATATGCATGTTGGAATTAATTTAAACAACTTGCTTGGAATTAATTTAGACAATTTAGTTGGAATTAAATTGAACAGTATTTGTGTAAATTTCAAAATTCTATAATTGCTAATTCATTTAGGTGTGCTAATTATAAGTCCCAACTACGTGTGCTAATTATATGATCACTTTGGTGTGCAAATTATATGTCCTACCTAGGTTTGCTAATTATATGTCCCACTTGTCAATTATATGTGAGAAATCTATACATTTATTCGATATGAATAGTGGAATTAAATTAAACAACTTACTTGGAATTAATTTAGACAATTTAGTTGGAATTAATTTGAACAGTATTTTTGAAAATTTCAAAATTTTATCATTGCTTATTCATTTGGGTATGCTAATTATAAGTCCCAACTAGGTATGCTAATTATATGTCCACTTGGGTGTGCAAATTATATGTCCTACGTAGGTGTGCTAATTACATGTCCCACTTGGGTGTGCGTCAAATATATGTGAGAAATCTATACATTTATTCGATATGAATCTTGGAATTAATTTACACAACTTACTTGGAATTAATTTAGACAATTTAGTTGGAATTAATTTCAAAAGTATTTTTGTACATTTCAAAATTCTATCATTGCTAATTCATTTAGGTGTGCTAATTATAAGTTCCAACTAGGTGTGCTAATTATATGATCACTTGGGTGTGCAAACTATATGTCCTACCTAGGTGTGCTAATTATATGTCCCACTTGGATGTGAGTCAATTATATGTGAGAAATCTATACATTTATTCGATATAAATGTTGGAATTAATTTAAAAAACTTACTTGGAATTAATTTAGACAATTTAGTTGGAATTAATTTGAACAGTATTTTTGTAAATTTCAAAATTCTATCATTGCTAATTCATTTGGGTGTGCTAATTATAAGTCCCAACTAGGTATGCTAATTATATGTCCACTTGGGTGTGCAAATTATATGTCCTAGCTAGGTGTGCTAATTATATGTCCCACTTGGGTGTGTGTCAATTATATGTGAGAAATCTATACATTTATTCGATATGAATGTTGGAATTAATTTAAACAAATTACTTGGAATTAGTTTAGACAATTTAGTTGGAATTAATTTTAACAGTATTTTTGTAAATTTCAAAATTTTATCATTGCTAATTCATTTGGGTGTGCTAATTATAAGTCCCAACTAGGTATTCTAATTATATGTCCACTTGGGTGTGCAAATTATATGTCCTACCTAGATGTGCTAATTATATGTCCCACTTGGGTGTGTGTCAATTATATGTGAGAAGTCTATACATTTATTCGATATGAATGTTGGAATTAATTTAAACAACTTAGTTGGAATTAATTTAGACAATTTAGTTGGAATTAATTTGAACAGTATTTTTGTAAATTTCAAAATTCTATCATTGGTAATTCATTTGGGTGTGCTAATTATAAGTCCCACCTAGGTGTGCAAATTATATGCCCTACCTAGGTGTGCAAATTATATGTCCCACCTGGGTGTGTGTCAATTATATGTGAGAAATCTATACATTTATTCGATATGAATGTTGGAATTAATTTAAACAACTTACTTGGAATTAAGTTAGACAATTTAGTTGAAATTAATTTGAACAGTATTTTTGTAAATTTAAAATTTTATCATTGCTAATTCATTTGGGTGTGCTAATTATAAGTCCCAACTAGGTATGCTAATTATATGTCCACTTGGGTGTGCAAAATATATGTCCTACCTAGGTGTGCTAATTATATGTCCCACTTGGGTGTGTGTCAATTATATGTGAGAAATCTATACATTTATTCGATATGAATGTTGGAATTAATTTAAACAATTTACTTGGAGTTAATTTAGACAATTTAGTTGGAATTTATTTGAACAGTACTTCCGTAAATATCAAAATTCTATCATTGCTAATTCATTTGGGTGTGCTAATTATATGTCCACTTGGGTGTGCTAATTATATGTCCACTTGGGTGTGTGTCAATTATATGTGAGAAATCTATACATTTATTCGATATGAATGTTGGAATTAATTTAAACTACTTAGTTGGAATTAATTTAGACAATTTAGTTGGAATTAATTTGAACAGTATTTTTGTAAATTTCAAAATTCTATCATTGGTAATTCATTTGGGTGTGCTAATTATAAGTCCCAACTAGGTATGCTAATTATATGTCCACTTGGGTGTGCAAATTATATGTCCTACCTAGGTGTGCTAATTACATGTCCCACATTGGTGTGTGTCAATTATATGTTAGAAATCTATACATTTATTCGATAGGAATGTTGGAATTAATTTAAACAACTTACTTGGATTTAGTTTGACAATTTAGTTGGAATTAATTTGAACAGTAGTGTTGTAAATTTCAAAATTCTATTGGGTGTGCTAATTATAAGTCCCACCTCGGTAAGCAAATTATATGTCCTACCTAGGTGTGCTAATTATATGTCCCAACTTGGTGTGCTAATTATATGTCCACTTGGGTGTGCAAATTATATGTCCTACCGAGGTGTGCTAATTATATGTCCCACTTGGGTGTGTGTCAACTATATGTGAGAAATCTATACATTTATTCGATATGAATGTTGGAATTAATTTAAACAACTTACTTGGAATTAATTTAGACAATTTAGTTGGAATTAATTTGAAAAGTATTTTTGTAAATTTCAAAATTCTATCATTGGTAATTCATTTGGGTGTGCTAATTATAAGTCCCAACTAGGTATGCTAATTATATGTCCACTTGGGTGTGCAAATTATATGTCCTACCTAGGTGTGCTAATTACATGTCCCACATTGGTGTGTGTCAATTATATGTTAGAAATCTATACATTTATTCGATAGGAATGTTGGAATTAATTTAAACAACTTACTTGGAATTAGTTTGACAATTTAGTTGGAATTAATTTGAACAGTAGTGTTGTAAATTTCAAAATTCTATTGGGTGTGCTAATTATAAGTCCCACCTCGGTAAGCAAATTATATGTCCTACCTAGGTGTGCTAATTATATGTCCCAACTTGGTGTGCTAATTATATGTCCACTTGGGTGTGCAAATTATATGTCCTACCGAGGTGTGCTAATTATATGTCCCACTTGGGTGTGTGTCAACTATATGTGAGAAATCTATACATTTATTCGATATGAATGTTGGAATTAATTTAAACAACTTACTTGGAATTAATTTAGACAATTTAGTTGGAATTAATTTGAAAAGTATTTTTGTACATTTCAAAATTCTATCATTGCTAATTCATTTTGGTGTGCTAATTATAAGTCCCAACTAGGTGTGCTAATTATATGATCACTTGGGTCTGCAAATTATATGTCCTACCTAGGTGTGCTAATTATATGTCCCACTTGGGTATGTGTCAATTATATGTGAGAAATTTATACATTTATTCGATATAAATGTTGGAATTAATTTAAACAACTTACTTGGAATTAATTTAGACAATTTAATTTGAACAGTATTTTTGTAAATTTCAAAATTCTATTGCGTGTGCTAATTATAAGTCCCAACTAGGTGTCCTAAATATATGTCCACTTGGGTGTGCAAATTATATGTCCTACCTAGGTGTGCTAATTATATGTCCCACTTGGGTGTGATACTTATATGTCCCACTTGGGTGTGTGTCAATAATTTGTGAGAAATCTATACATTTATTCGATATGAATGTTGGAATTAATTTAAACAACTGACTTGGAATTAATTTAGACAATTTAGTTGGAATTAATTTGAACAGTACTTTCGTAAATATCAAAATTCTATCATTGCTAATTCATTTGGGTGTGCTAATTATATGTCCACTTGGGTGTGCTAATTATATGTCCACTTGGGTGTGTGTCAATTATATGTGAGAAATCTATTCATTTATTCGATATGAATGTTGGAATTAATTTAAACAACTTACTTGGAATTAATTTAGACTATTTAGTTGGAATTAATTTGAACAGTATTTTTGTAAATTTCAAAATTCTATCATTGGTAATTCATTTGGGTGTGCTTATTATATGTCCACTTGGGTGTGTGGCAATTATATGTGAGAAATCTATACATTTATTCGATATGAATGTTGGAATTAATTTAAACAACTTACTTGGAATTAATTTAGACTATTTAGTTGGAATTAATTTGAACAGTATTTTTGCAAATTTGAAAATTCTATCATTGCTAATTCATTTAGGTGTGCTAATTATAGGTCCCAACTAGGTGTGCTAATTATATGATCACTTGGGTGTGTAAATTATATGTCCTACCTAGGTGTGCTAATTATATGTCCCACTTAGGTGTGTGTCAATTATATGTGAGAAATCTATATATTTATTCGATATGAATGTTGGAATTAATTTAAACAACTTACTTGGAATTAGTTTAGACAATTTAGTTGGAATTAATTTGAACAGTATTTTTGTAAATTTCAAAATTCTATTGCGTGTGCTAATTATAAGTCCCTACTAGGTGTGCTAAATATATGTCCACTTGGGTGTGCAAATTATATGTCCTACCTAGGTGTGCTAATTATATGTCCCATTTGGGTGTGATAATTATATGTCCCACTTGGGTGTGTGTCAATAATATGTGATAAATCTATACATTTATTCGATATGAATGTTGGAATTAATTTAAACAACTGACTTGGAATTAATTTAGACAATTTAGTTGGAATTAATTTGAACAGTATTTTTGTAAATTTGAAAATTCTATCATTGCTAATTCATTTAGGTGTGCTAATTATAAGTCCCAACTAGGTGTGCTAATTATATGATCACTTGGGTGTGTAAATTATATGTCCTACCTAGGTGTGCTAATTATATGTCCCACTTAGGTGTGTGTCAATTATATGTGAGAAATCTATACATTTATTCGATATGAATGTTGGAATTAATTTAAACAACTTACTTGGAATTAATTTAGACAATTTAGATGGAATTTATTTGAACAGTACTTTCGTAAATATCAAAATTCTATCATTGCTAATTCATTTGGGTGTGCTAATTATATGTCCACTTGGGTGTGCTAATTATATGTCCACTTGGGTGTGTGTCAATTATATGTGAGAAATCTATGCATTTATTGGAATTAATTTGAACAGTATTTTTGTAAATTTCAAAACTCTATCATTGGTAATTCATTTGGGTGTGCTAATTATAAGTCCCACTTGGGTGTGTGTCAATTATATGTGAGAAATCTATACATTTATTGGAATTAATTTGAACAGTATTTTTGTAAATTTCAAAACTCTATCATTGGTAATTCATTTGGGTGTGCTAATTATAAGTCCCAACTAGGTGTGCAAATTATATGTCCTACCTAGGTGTGCTAATTATATGTCCCACCTGGGTGTGTATCAATTATATATGAGAAATCTATACATTTATTCGATATGAATGTTGGAATTAATTTAAACAACTTACTTGGAACTAATTTAGACAATTTAGTTGGAATTAATTTGAACAGTATTTTTGTAAATTTCAAAATTCTATCATTGGTAATTCATTTGGGTGTGCTAATTAGAAGGCCCACCTAGGTGTACAAATTATATGTCCTACCTAGGTGTGATAATTATATGTCCCACCAGGGTGTGTATCAATTATATATGAAAAATCTATACATTTATTCGATATGAATGTTGGAATTAATTTAAACAACTTACTTGGAATTAATTTAGACAATTTAGTTGGAATTAATTTGAACAGTATTTTTGTAAATTTGAAAATTCTATCATTGCTAATTCATTTAGGTGTGCTAATTATAAGCCCCAACTATGTGTGCTAATTATATGATCACTTGGGTGTGTAAATTATATGTCCTACCTAGGTGTGCTAATTATATGTCCCACTTAGGTGTGTGTCAATTATATGTGAGAAATCTATACATTTATTCGATATGAATGTTGTAACGACAAAATTTTCCGCCGGTGTAAGCTCGCCGGATAACCAGGTATCGTATACAGAATTTATACCCAGAAACCTCAAGGATCCTTGAAGTTCTTCGTGGGTCCTTGAAAGTCCTTAATCGCAACAAGTTCTTGGATTATCCTTGGATATTATTTAGTCCTGCACTTGGATTATCCTTGGATATTATTTAGTCCTGCAACGCACTTTCCAGAGCTGAGGGAAAAACTCAGCAACTTTCAGGGGTCGTATACAGAAATTATTAATATAAAATCCTGTGAGTTAAATTTGCTCGGTGTGTTTGTTTAAAATACCGATTGTGGAGTGTTTTTTTTATATTTTCCGCTCTCTATTCTTGCCTATCCCCTCACTACTGCGCGTTTAATCGACTTTATAGCTTTCTTTCGCCTACTAGTGTTTTTACAGGTTTTTGTGTGAGTGAAATTTGTCAGTTGGCAAATTTCATCTTGACACTCCTTCCTTACTTCGCGGTGGGAAAGACACAGTGTAGTAGGGTTTCATTTCGCTGATATGGGCTGTCTTCGTCTCCTTGCTTCCCTCCTTTTTCATCTGGACAATAACTTGGGAGTTGAAGGTGTCTACACGATACGGTCTATCGTAACGTGGAGCCAACTTGGCGGTGAAGTGGTCGGTGGCCTTGGACAAATACTGCTGTCTTACTAACAACAATTGTCCGACTTCTGGTTTCCACATTCGCCGTCGCAGATTATAATATCTTCTTTGATCCTGTGTTGCTCGTTCCTAGTTTTGCCTCACGATGCGATAAGCTTCTTGCAGTTGATCTACTCGTTCGTTAGCAGTCTGTGGGATAAGCCCTGTACCCAATGTTGTCTCATCGTACAGCGCCTTTGGTAGTCGCGGTTCACGCCCCTGTACCAGATAAGCCGGACTGTATCCCGTTGTCTCCGATACACTAGTATTAATGGCAAGAGTCAATTCGGGAAGCAAGTCGTCCAACTTCTGCTGCCGTTGACTCGCAAATTGGGCCACCATAGTCTTTATGGTGCGATTGGTGCGTTCCACTGCATTTTCCTGCGGAGTGTAGGGCGCCGTGAACTGGTGTTTGATGCCATAGCCTTCGGTAAACTGGCGGAACGCTCGACTACTGAATTGAGACCCATTGTCTGTCACTAGGATTTTGGGTACTCCAAAACGAGACAGGATGAGTTCCCGGAAAGCCCGTTGCAGTGTCTCGGTGGTGGCTTTTCGGAAGAGGGCCATCTCGGTCCATTTGGAGAATTTATCGAATACCACGACTAGCATGGTGTTACCATGTGTGGAACGGGGTAAAGGTCCGACAAAGTCGGCGCACAAAACAGACCAAGGCTCGGTGGGGATGTGGCTCAACATTTTCCCAGCTGGTTGTGTCCTGCCGTAGGTGCATCGAGATTTTCCTGTAGAACCCGGTTCCTGAGCGTCCTTGGTACACACAGTTTCCACGGGATGGAATCTTCGTCACCGCGATAACTCGGGATGTGCCTGTATAACTATCCACTTTCCATCTGGTAGTCAGCATATTTCTCCGGGCTAGCGATGATCTCTGCTTTACGGTTCTGCCACCAGGGGCATTCTGGTTCTGTTCGGTCCTCAATGGTAATGGTGCAGGCGGCTTCTGTTGGCTGTCTAGACAAGGCCTAACGCGCACAAACTTCCTAGTGAAATCCGGACACGCCTGGACTGGTGCCTCTGTCAATTTCTGCTTCAACTGTTCGAACGCGTCTTGCTGTTCTCCAGCCCACTTGAAGTGTTTACCCTTTTTTAGTAATAGTGTTAACGGGTGTATCGTCTTGGCGAAGTATGGGACAAAACGCCGATACCATGACGATACTCCCAGGCAGTGTCGCACCTCTCGTATATTTTGGGGTGGTCTTAGCTCTCCAATGGCCGCGATTTTATCTGGGTCAGCGTGGATGCCTTGGTCACTGACCACGTGTCCCAAATACTTCAATTTCTACTGGAAGAACACACATTTGTCCTTATTCAATTTAAGGTTTGCTTTTCGCAGGCAACGGAATACTTCGGCTACATTCTGTTGGTGCTCTTCCAGTGTGCGCCCTGTGATGATGACATCATCCAGGTATGCGAAAGCGTGCGGCTCCATTTCGGGACCTATTACCTGGTCTAACGCTCATTGAAATGTCGCAGGTGCTGAATGTAGCCCGAATGGCATTACCTTCCATTGGAAGAGTCCGCGGCCTGGCACCGTGAATGCGCTATACTCTTTGCTGTGGTCTGCCAGTACCCATTCTTCAGATCGAGGTTGCTAATGTATTTCGCCTCCCGTAAGCGGTCCAGTATGTGCTGTATTCTGGGCAACGGATATGCATCGGTATAGATCTGGCATTCAGTTGTCTGTAATCTATGCATAATCTCCACGTAACTTCTTTCTTGCGCACGAGGACAATTGGTGCACTATGTGGGCTATGTGAAGGCTCTATACATCCGTTTTTCAATAGTTCGTCCACTTCGGCGTTGATTACTTCCTCCTGTGCGGGTTTCCTGGGGTAATAACGTTGCTTTATTGGCCTGTCATCGAGCATCACAATTTTGTGTGCTGTAATTTCGGCTACTCCAGGTTTGTCTTCAAATTTAACTAGCTCGGTCTTCAGAAATGCTTCGATAGTCTCTTTCTCCGTGATGGCCTCTTCTTGGATGGTCGTGCAATGTGTAAAGTCGCTGTTTTGCACGCGCCCAACCTGAGGTCCCAGCATGATATCTTGGTCACCGCATTCGATTTTTGTTCCCATTGTCGACATGAAATCGAGTCCCAGAAGGAGGTCGTCTGTGGCGTCCGGCATTGTGAGTAGCTCGAGGTCGCAGTTTCGCCCCCCTAACTGTATGTTCACTTGAAGCACCTCCGTGACCTCTCGGGTGCGTCCGTCGGCCATACGTGCACGTTTGTGTGTAGATGTTACCCTACCAGTGGTTGCACGGATGCGCTGCCCACCACAGCGCATCGCACTTATTGTTGGTGAGGCCGGATGCTTGTGGGCTGTGTCGGGCCTTGTTACTGACGACAGCCTTGCCAGTTTCCCGTTTGGGCTCTGCAGCACTCAACAGTCCTGGTTCCCAGCTTGCCACAGTACCAACAGAATAGAATCTGTGCATTACGGCAGTTCATTCTGGCCGCAACGCCGACAGGCAGTGCGTACGTCTATCATGGTGTTAGCATTGGTATCGGTCGTTGGCAGGACCTGCCGATTCCGAGTCTCCCTTTGTGTGGTATGCTCGATTCTGATTTGTGGAATAAGTCCTCTTGGTTGTGGTGTAGGTGCTCTTGGTTGTGGCATATGTGTTCTGGGTTGTGGCGTGGGTGTTCTGGGTACATCATGGTCACTCCGTATGCCCTCCAAATCGTCCACCATGCTCACTAGTTCCTCCAGCGTCGTAAAGTCTTTTCGGCGCACGTACCATTGTTACTCCTCCAGACTTTTCTTAAATATTCGTTCTAGCTTCTGTTCTTCTGAATACCCAGCGTGTCGCATGAGGTCCTGGACTTCTACCACATATAGTTTGAAAGGTTCACGGGGCTTTTGTCTTCGCTGGCGAATCTACTGATCGAGTTTCTCAACGTACCTCGCTGGTAGAAAGAATTTCAATAAGTCTTGTAACGACTCTTTTTATAGCTGGGGTAAAACTCAGCGGCACCAGGGGTCATATACAGAAAAATATATAAATCCTGCGAGTTAAATTAATTTCAGCGTATTTATTTAGTATATTGTTTATGGACTCTTGTTAGTCCTTGCTCGAAACAATTCTACTTCCTTAACTCTATGTTTGTATAAATAACTCATTCAATGTGTACTTGTTTTCATGTCTCTACGTCCCGGTAAGTGTGTGTCTCTGTGACTCAGTGGGAGAACGATTAAAAACCAGAAGCTCTCACTGAGTTCCTATGGTCTCTGTACGGCGTATGACTTAGTGGGAAAACGATTAAAAAACCAAAGGTTCCCTCTAAGTCACTAAGTCTAGGTGGCGTATGTGTCTCAGTGATTCAGTGGGAGAACGATTAAAAACCAGAGGCTCTCACTGAATCCCTATAGTCTCTGTCTGTGTATGGCTTAGCGAGAAAACGATTAAAAAAAACCAGATGTTCTCGCTAAGCTTTCTGTGTTCGTATTGTACTTTGTATGGCGTAGAGCTGTTGCTAGTCAGTATGTTGGTGCTCGACGAAGAGACCTACTGCCTGGGCTACGTGGTGTATATAGTCGCAGGTCGCAGCGGCTGATACATGTTGTTATTGGCAGGCCACCGTTGTGTAACTTTACTTCCGTTTGGCCGGCCTCGCTTGTTGTTGTTGTGGCCAGGCTTGTTGTTGTTGCAGTCAGGCTGGTTGTTGTTGCAGTATTTTGCCCTTGGGCTACCTTCAACTTCTGACGGTCAGCCACCGCACTCCAACGGTCCCTGGTTGGCCTGCAGTATTGTTGGGTGCAGGCAGCGCTGTCCGGAATACTGTAGTGTTGTTGTTGTTAAATATTTTATGTTCAATTTAACTGGCAACCAGCATTTCATTTGCATTCCTCCTTCTTTGCTTTGTACTTGCTGGTCGTTGCGGTGGTAGTTGCTCTGTCGTTGTCCCTCTTGTGCTTTGCTCTCGTTTCTTCGTGTTGTTAGTGTAAAATTACCGAGCGAGCGCACTCGGCAAATTCCAGCGCTTGCGTTCGTGCACTCACCTTCTCTTGTCTTGCATGTATTTGTTGTATTCTTCGTCGCTGTTATTTCCTCTCTTCACAAGCGTAGCGCTGGTTGGCAAGATCGTTGGCTGTGGTGGTCGCTTTTGTTGTAATTGCTATTATTCCAACTGGTCTAATATGCTGCTGCTGATGTGTGCTCCTGTCACGGCCGCGCTAATTGGTTACAACGTTTGTAGTTTTTTTCGTTAAGTTTTCACTGAAGTTGCTTCGGTTGGCATTGTGGGTGTTTCCTCGATGCAATTATTCGGGTCTGTTATTCATGATGTTTGTGTGTATATAGTTTCGTAGCGACTCTTTCACCTGTAGTGTGGACCAAAATTTCCCACAGAAGATTTTAGTTCTTACACGCCCTCCCCACTTTAGCGACGAGAAATTTTAACCACGTCATGCAGAGGGTCACTCGGTACGCGTCTCGCATAAACCGTAATCATCTTTGTGCCGGGTTCTCCTGTGCCTCTTTAGCTTTACGCAAAATTTCTGTTACTAAGCTCTATGGTAGACCAGCTCCTTTCGATTCCTGTAGCTCTTCTAAACTTTGGAATGTGACATGGTTCCATTGTGTGGCTGAGTCGTCTGTATTTGGCATCCGTTTCTCTGTTGACGGGCTCCCTGTAGCACCGTTCCGTTGTCTACTACTGTTGCTGCGATGGCTGTGGGCGTCGCCTTCGTCTCTCTTGTCAATGCTTCTGCTGTTGTTAGAGCAGCTAATTGCACGCTGTAGGTCCCTGGATCTGTCGGTTTGTCTACGTGGCATTTCTCGGGTTTCCCGCGCTGGCGAACACCTTGCGGAATAACTGGAAGATGCGCTGCTTGTCATGGTCATTTGACGCCTTAATGGCGTGATCTCACTACCACTTGGTGCGCCCGTGTTCTTCTCCTGAGGCCCCTGTGGTAATTCGTTTTTGGTTTTCCCTCGGCAGAATCCGTGGCAAGTGAACGCGTTCGTGTGTGTAATAATTGTTCCTGGTGATGTATATTTGTTACTGCATTGGCTTCCGCTGTTTCTCTGTTGTGTCTCTGTTCCTTAAAATTTCTGACGTTAATTGGCCTCTTGGAAGGCATTGATGCATTTACTTGTGGGAAGTTCTCAACGCGGATTGTCGTGCTCGTGGTTGCACACAACCGTTATGAGGTACCAGCGTGATCTCCTGATCGCCGCACTTCAATGTCGTCCCCAGGCTTGTCATGAAATCCACTCCCAGGAGTAGATCATCGCTGGAGTCAGGCATGATAAGTAGTTCTATCTGGCATGCCTGCCCTCCAAACCTTACATTCGTCACAAATGTCTCTTTGACCCTCCTAGCACTTCCGTCTGCCATAAGCGCTCTGGTATTGGATTTTTCCAATTTGCCGGTAGAAGCGCGTAACTTGTGTGCTAGGCGTCTGCTCATAAAACTGTGCGTTCCACCTGTGTCCAGCGTCGCGGTGACAGTTTCTGTGCCAATAGAAACGTTAGCGCAGATTCTTTGCCCGGCACAGTGCAATGCGTTTTTCCATGGTAAACTCTGGTGTCGCTGCTCTGCTCCATGCTGCGTGTCTGACGGTAGTCTTCTGTTGGGTGGTGCTCTCTGGTTGCAGCACTCGATCGTCCTAACTCCCCTACGGCCACACTCCCAACAAAACAGTATTTGCACGTTGCGACATTGCCGTGCTATGTGACCATTTTGGCCACAACGCCGGCATGCTGTTCTAGGATCTATGGGTGCCACTTTGCTCTCTACCGTCACCTGTCGGTTCCTTACCTCTCGAGGTGGACCTTGCTCTGTTCGCCTTTGTGTGGGTGGCACTGCTAGCTGTTCGCCTTCTCCCCGTATGCTCTCCAAATCCTCGGCCATCTCTATCAGCTCCTATAGCGTTACGAAATCTCTACGGCGCACGTATAGATGATATTGTGGCAGACTGTTCTGGAAGATTCTTTCCAGTTTCTGCTCCTCCGAATAATCTACGTGTCGCATAAGATTTTGCAGTTCGAGCACATACTGCTTGAATGACTCTCGATGCCCCTGGTGACGCTGTCGGATCTGGTCGTCGAATTTCTCCATGAAACGGGCCGACAAAAAGAATTTCAGGAAGTCCCACCTATATGTGCTCCATTCCCGCCACGCTCGATTGTTGCTTCTGAACCACATGAGTGCTCGTTCTCTCAAGAGTTCAGGCATAGTACGCGGAAGGAAATCTTTGTTTATTCCGTACACATCTGCTAATTCCTCGACTCGCTCTATAAATGCTAAGGGATCACGGCCTCCGTCAAAGTTAAGGGACCACTTCCTCACCTGGTCAATCACAACGGCGTACTGTACAATCCCGTTGTGCTGTTGATTCATTGTTGCAGGTGACACGGAGCGATGCTGTAGTGTTCTCCGTACCCCTGAGTTCTCTGCCGTTAGTGTTGCACCTGTGTATGCCTCTGGCCTGTCCACTTCCACCGTTTCGCTGGTAACTATGGACACAGCCGGCCTTGGGGATGTGCTCTTAACGTACTTGGATTGTAGCTTCTGCAATTGGTATTTCTGATCCTGAGTCAGCTCTGTTTCAGTGAAGAAGTCGGAAAGACGTTTACGGACTTCATCCACGGTACCTGTAGCCTCTACACCGAATTCATCAGAAAGATCACCAGCTCATCCTTGCGTAGCAAGTACACCCAGCTTGTTTTCACCATCCAGTGAAAGCCTTAGGTGACGATGAAGACAATCTGTGTGTGTATTATAAGCTGGCGTTGATTCGGCTGTATTATGCGTGACTGCGTAGACGTAGCTTTCTCTTTGCTCTGGTAAATTCTCTCACGAGCTGAGCTTCCTTGCGATTTAGTTTTTTTCTTTTTCAAAGTCTGACGCGCTGATTTAGTTTTCTTTTACTCAGAGTCCCTGCTCGGGCGCCACTGTAACGACTCTTTTTATAGCTGGGGTAAAACTCAGCGGCTCCAGGGGTCGTATATAGAAAAATATATAAATCCTGCGAGTTAAATTAATTTCAGCGTATTTATTTAGTATATTGATTATGGACTCTTGTTAGTCCTTGCTCGAAACAATTTTACTTCCTTAACACTATGTATAAATAACTTATTCAATGTGTACTTGTTTTCATGTCTCTACGTCCCGGTAAGTGTGTGTCTCTGTGACTCAGTGGGAGAACGATTAAAAACCAGAAGCTCTCACTGAGTTCCTATGGTCTCTGTGCGGCGTATGACTTAGTGGGAAAACGATTAAAAAACCAGAGGTTCCCTCTAAGTCCCTAAGTCTCGGTGGCGTATGTGTCTCAGTGATTCAGTGGGAGAACGATTAAAAACCAGAGGCTCTCACTGAATCCCTATAGTCTCTGTCTGTGTATGGCTTGCTCTCGTTTCTTCGTGTTGTTAGTGTAAAATTACCGAGCGAGCGCACTCGGCAAATTCCAGCGCTTGAGTTCGTGCACTCACCTTCTCTTGTCCTGCATGTATTTGTTGTACTCTTCGTCGCTGTGTTTTTCCTCTCTTCGCAAGCGTAGCGCTGGTTGGCAAGATCGTGGTCGCTTTTGTTGTAATTGTTATTATTCCAACTGGTTACAACGTTTGTCGTTTTTTTTCGTTAAGTTTTCACTGAAGTTGCTTCGGTTGGCATTGTGGGTGTTTCCTCGATGCAATTATTCGGGTCTGTTATTCATGATGTTTGTGTGTATATAGTTTCGTAGCCACTCTGTCACCTGTAGTGTGGACCAAAATTTCCCACAGAAAATTTTAGTTCTTACAGTCTTTCTTGAACTAGTCCCAGTTGCTCCACGATCTGTTGTTGTTTCTGTACCATAATATAATAACGCACTCTCTTTCAATAACTCCTGACGTACCTGGTTTTTAGCTACTCTAAACGGTTTTGTTGCTCTTGAGTCAATTCTGTCTCCGTGAAGAACTCTGAGAGTCGCTTACAGAGTTCTTCCACGGTACCTGTAGCTTCTGCTTCGAATTCCACACAGAAAAGCACCAGCTCCTCCTTGCGTAGCGAGTACAGCCAGCTTGTTTTCGCCATCCTGTGCTTCATTTAGCTGATGATGAAGACAATGGGTGTGCGTGTGTGTTGTCAGCAGGTGCTAAATGGGCATTCCTCTGTGTGACTGCGTAGATCGACGTAGTTCTCTGGCACTCTTTGGATTTATTACGTAGG
Source organism: Clusia tigrina (assembly GCA_920105625.2). NCBI lineage: Eukaryota > Metazoa > Arthropoda > Insecta > Diptera > Clusiidae > Clusia > Clusia tigrina. Next base: position 2,113,836 of record CAKKTE020000572.1, read on the forward strand.
AGTTCTATGCGTTGAATTTCTTTTGAAAGTCCGATGCGTTGAACTTCTGGTTTTTTTTTTATTAGTCCCTGCTCGGGCGCCACTGTAACGAATCAATTTTCTGCCGGGGTAAGCTAGCCGGATAACCAGGTATCGTATACAGAATTTATACCCAGAAACCTCAAGGATCCTTGAAGTTCTTCGTGGGTCCTTGAAAGTCCTTAATCACAACAAGTCCTTGGATTATCCTTGGATATTATTTAGTCCTGCACTTGGATTATCCTTGGATAATATTTAGTCCTTATTCGCAACAAGTCCTTGGATTTGCCTTGGATAGTATTTAGTCCTGCACTTGGATTATGGATATTATTTAGTCCTGTAACGCCCTTTCCAGAGCTGAGGGAAAAACTCAGCAACTTTCAGGGGTCGTATACAAAATTTATTAATATAAAATCCTGTGAGTTAAATTTGCTCGGTGTCTTTGTTTAAAATACCGATTGTGGAGTATTTTTTTATATTTTCCGCTCTCTATACTTGCCTATCCCCTCACTACTGCGGGTTTAATCGACTTTATAGCTTTCTTTCGCCTACTAGTGTTTTCACAGGTTTTTGTGTGAGTGAAATTTCTCAGTTGGCAAATTTCATCTTCACAATGTTGGAATTAATTTAAACAACTTACTTGGAATTAATTTAGACAATTTAGTTGGAATTAATTTGAACAGTATTTTTATAAATTTCAAAATTCTATCATTGGTAATTCATTTCGGTGTGTAAGTCCCACCTAGGTGTGCAAATTATATGTCCTGCCTAGGTGTGCTAACTATATGTCCCACCTGGGTGTGTGTCAATTATATGTGAGAAATCTATACATTTATTCGATATGAATGTTGGAATTAATTTAAACAACTTACTTGGAATTAATTTAGACAATTTAGTTGGAATTAATTTGAACAGTATTTTTGTAAGTTTCAAAATTCTATCATTGCTAATTTATTTGGGTGTGCTAATTATAAGTCCCAACTAGGTGTGCTAATTATATGTCCACTTGGGTGTGCAAATTATATGTCCTACCTAAGTGTGCTAATTATATGTCCCACTTGGGTTTGTGTCAACTATATGTGAGAAATCTATACATTTATTAGATATGAATGTTGGAATTAATTTAAACAACTTACTTGGAATTAATTTAGACAATTTAGTTGGAATTAATTTGAACAGTATTTTTGTAAATTTAAAAATTCTATCATTGCAAATTCATTTGGGTGTGCTAATTATATGACCCATTTGGATCTGATTATTATATGTCCCACTTGGGTGTGTGTCAATAATATGTGAGAAATCTATACATTTATTCGATATGAATGTTCGAATTAATTTAAACAACTTACTTGCAATTAATTTAGACAATTTAGTTGGAATTAATTTGAACAGTATTTGTGTAATTTTCAAAATTCTATCATTGCAAATTCATTTGGGTGTGCTAATTATATCTCCACTTGGGTGTGCAAATTATATGTCTACTTGGGTCTGTGTCAATTATATGTGAGAAATCTATAAATTTATTCGATATGAATCTTGGAATTAATTTAAACCACTTAGTTGGAATTAATTTAGACAGTTTAGTTGGAATTCATTTGAACAGTATTTTTGTAAATTTCAAAATTCTATCATTGCTAATTCATTTGGGTGTGCTAATTATAAGTCCCACCTAGCTGTGCTAATTATAAGTCCCACTTGGGTGTGCTAATTATATGTCCTACCTAGGTGTGCTAATTATATGTGCCACTTGAGTGTTTGTCAATTATATGTGGGATATCTATACATTTATTCGATATGAATGTTGGAGTTAGTTTAAACAACTTACTTGGAAGTAATTTAGACAATTTAGTTGGAATTAATTTGAACAGTATTTTTGTAAATTTCAAAATTCTATCATTGCTAATTGATTTGGGTGTGCTAATTATAAGTCCCACCTAGGTGTGCAAATTATATGTCCTACCTAGGTGTGCTAATTATATGTCCCACCTGGGTGTGTATCAATTATATGTGAGAAATCTATACATTTATTCGATATGAATGTTGGAATTAATTTAAACAACTTAGTTGGAATTAATTTAGACAATTTAGGTATAATTAATTTGAACACTATTTTTGTAACTATCAAAATTCTATCATTATTAATTCATTTGGTTGTGCTAAATATAAGTCTCAACTAGTTGTGCTAATTATATGTCCACTTGGGTGTGCAAATTATATGTTGTACCTAGGTGCGCTAATTATATGTCGCACTTGGGTGTGTGTCAATTATATGTGAGAGATCTATACATTTATTCGATATCAATGTTGGAATTAATTTACACAACTTACTTGGAATTAATTTAGACAATTTAGTTGGAATTAATTTGAACAGTATTTTTGTAAATTTCAAAATTCTATCATTGCAAATTCATTTGGGTGTGCTCATTATATGTCCACTTGGGTGTGCTAATTATATGTCCACTTGGGTGTGTGTCAATTATATGTGACAAATCTATAAATTTATTCGATATGAATGTTGGACTTAATTTAAACAACTTAGTTGGAATTAATTTAGACAATTTGGTTGGAATTAATTTAAATAGTATTTTTGTAAATTAATTTGTACAGTATTTTTGTAAATTTCAAAATTCTATCATTGCTAATTCATTTGGGTGTGCTGATTATAAGTCCCAACTAGGTGTGCTAATTATATGTCCAGTTGGGTGTGCAAATTATATGTCCTACCTAGGTGTGCTAATTATATGTCCCACTTGGGTGTGTGTCAATTATATGTGAGAAATCTATACATTTATTCGATATGAATGTTCGAATTAATTTAAACAACTTACTTGGAATTAATTTAGACAATTCAGTTGGAATTAATTTGAACAGTATTTTTGTAATTTCAAAATTCTATCATTGCTAATTCTTTTGGGTGTGCTAATTATAAGTCCCACCTAGCTGTGCTAATTATAAGTCCCACTTGGGTGTGCTAATTATATGTCCTACCTAGGTGTGCTAATTATATGTCCCACTTGGGTGTGTGTCAATTATATGTGAGAAATCTATACATTTATTCGATATGAATCTTGCAATTAATTTAAACAACTTAATTGGAATTAATTTAGACAATTGAGTTGAAATTAATTTGAACAGTATTTTTGTAAATTTCAAAATTCTATCATTGCTAATTCATTTGGGTGTGCTAATTATAAGTTCCAACTAGGTGTGCTAATTATATGTCCACTTGAGTGTGCAAATTATATGTCTTACCTAGGTGTGCTAATTATATGTCCCACCTGGGTGTGTGTCAATAATTTGTGAGAAATCTATACATTTATTCGATATGAATGTTGGAATTAATTTAAACAACTTACTCGGAATTAATTTAGACAATTTAGTTGGAATTAATTTGAACAGTATTTTTGTAAATTTCAAAATTCTATCATTGCTAATTGATTTGGGTGTGCTAATTATAAGTCCCACCTAGGTATGCTAATGATATGTCCTACCTAGGTGTGCTAATTATATGTCCCACTTGGGTGTGTGTCAATTATATGTGAGAAATTTATACATTTATTCGATATTAATGTTGGAATTAATTTAAATAACTTACTTGGAATTAATTTAGACCATTTTACTAGGAATTAATTTGAACAGTATTTTTGTAAATTTCAAAATTCTTACATTGCTCATTCATTTGGGTGTGCTAATTATAAGTCCCAACTAGGTGTGCTAATTATAAGTCCCACCTAGGTGTGCTAATGATATGTCTTACCTAGGTGTGCTAATTATATGTCCCACTTGGGTGTGTGTCAATTATATGTGAGAAATCTATACATTTATTCGATATGAATCTTGGAATTAATTTAAACAACTTAATTGGAATTAATTTAGACAATTTAGTTGGAATTAATTTGAACAGTATTTTTGTAAATTTCAAAATTCTATCATTGCTAATTCATTTGGGTGTGCTAATTATAAGTTCCAACTAGGTGTGCTAATTATATGTCCACTTGAGTGTGCAAATTATATGTCTTACCTAGGTGTGCTAATTATATGTCCCACCTGGGTGTGTGTCAATAATTTGTGAGAAATCTATACATTTATTCGATATTAATGTTGGAATTAATTTAAACAACTTACTCGGAATTAATTTAGACAATTTAGTTGGAATTAATTTGAACAGTATTTTTGTAAATTTCAAAATTCTATCATTGCTAATTGATTTGGGTGTGGTAATTATAAGTCCCACCTAGGTGTGCTAATGATATGTCCTACCTAGGTGTGCTAATTATATGTCCCACTTGGGTGTGTGTCAATTATATGTGAGAAATCTATACATTTATTCGATATGAATGTTGGAATTAATTTAAATAACTTACTTGGAATTAATTTAGACAATTTAGTTGGAATTAATTTGAACAGTATTTTTGTAAATTTCAAAATCCTTACATTGCTCATTCATTTGGGTGTGCTACTTATAAGTCCCAACTAGGTGTGCTAATTATATGTCCACTTGGGTGTGCAAATTATATGTCCTACCTAGGTGTGCTAATTATATGTCCCACTTGGGTGTGTGTCAATTATATGTGAGAAATCTATACATTTATCCAATATGAATGTTGGAATTAATTTCAACAACTTACTTGGAATTAATTTAGTTAATTTCAAAATTCTATCATTGCTAATTGATTTGGGTGTGCTGATTATAAGTCCCACCTAGGTATGCAAATTATATGTCCTACCTAGGTGCGCTAATTACGAGGGCGGATTGATATTGAAGCTACCTAAGTAGAAAAAAAAAATATTTTTTTCAAACACCATTTATTTCTCAACATATTCTCCTTTTACTTCGACACACTTAGTAAGACGATATTCCAACTTTTTTATACCATCTGAATAAGACGATTTCGGGAACCCCTCAAAATACGCGTTAGTTTTGGTAATCACTTCTTCGTTTGAGATGAATCTTTTTCCTGCGAGCTATTTTTCCAAGTTTGGAAACAGGAAAAAGTCACTAGGAACTAAATCTGGACTATAATTCGAAGTGTATTTCACGTAATTTTAGCCTCGTATCGGTTCGTTGTCTTGAAGAAAGAGCATTTTTTTTTCTTCTTTAAATGTGGTCGTTTTTCCTTGATTGCATCAATCAATTGATCCAATAATGCACGATAATACTTTCCTGTGATTGTGGATCCTTTTTCAAGATAATCGATGAGCAATATTCCGTGTGCATCCCATAGTACAGTGGCCATAACCTTGCCAGCCGATTTCACTGCCTTCTCCCTCTTCGGAGCACTTCCACCAGCTTCCACCCATTGTTTCGATTGATTTTTGGTTTCACTTATGTAGTGGTGGACCCACGTTTCATCAACAGTTATTAATTAACGCCAAAAATCAACAGGATTATGCTTTATCATGTCCAAACACCGATGTGAAGTGGTCTGTCGAACTCGTTTTCGTTCGACACTGAGCAAACGCGGCACCCATCTTGCCGATACCTTTTTCCTATGCAAATGTTCATGCAAATTGTTGAACACACCTTCATATGATATGTTTACCATTTCAACAATCTCACGCAACTTGACTCGACGATCATTCATAACGATATCGAGGATTTTCTTGATAGTTTCTTCAGTAACCACCTCTTTTGGCCTTTCTGTTGATGGTATTGATGCAGTTCTTGTTCGGCCGCGTTTAAATTCAGCTATCCAATATTTTACCATGTAATCTGACGGAGTAGACTCACCGTAATGTGTATCGAGCTTTTCTTTTGTATCTTTCACCGTTTTCCCTTTCAAATAATAGTGTTTAATCACTGTACGAAATTCGCTTTTATATGTCCTACGTAGGTGTGCTAATTATATGTCCCACTTGAGTGTGTGTCAATAATATATGAGAAATCTATACATTTATTCGATATGAATGCTGGAATTAATTTAAACAACTTACTTGGAATTAATTTAGACAATTTAGTTGGAATGAATTCGAACAGTATTTTTGTAAATTTCAAAATTTTATCATTGCTAATTCATTTGGGTGTGCTAATTGTAACTCCCACCTAGGTGTGCTAATTATATGTCTTGCCTAAGTGTGCTAATTATATGTCTTGCCTAAGTGTGCTAATTATATGTCCACTTGGGTGTGCAAATTATATGTCGTACCTAGGTGTGCTAATTTTATGGGCCACTTGGGTGTGATAATTATATGTCCCACTTGGGTGTGTGTCAATTATATGTGAGAAATCTATACATTTATTCGATATGAATGTTGGAATTAATTTAAACAACTTACTTGATATTAGTTTAGACAATTTAGTTGGAATTAATTCGAACAGTATTTTTGTAAATTTCAAAATTCTATCCTTGCTAATTTATTTGGGTGTGCTAATTATAAGTCCCAACTAGGTGTGCTAATTATATGTCCACATGGGTGTGCAAATTATATGTCCTACCTAGGTGTGCTAATTATATGTCCCACTTGTGTGTGTGTCAATTATATGTGAGAAATCTATATATTTATTCGATATGAATGTTGGAATTAATTTAAACAACTTACTTGGTATTAATTTAGACACTTTAGTTGGAATTAATTCGAACAGTATTTTTGTAAATTTCAAAATTCTATCATTGCTAATGCATTTGGGTGTGCTAATTATAAGTCCCAACTAGGTGTGCTAATTATATGTCCACTTGGGTGTGCAAATTATATGTCCTACCTAGGTGTGCTAATTATGAGTCCCACTTGGGTGTGTGTCAATAATATATGAGAAATCTAAACATTTATTCGATATGAATGCTGGAATTAATTTAAACAACTTACTTGGAATTAATTTAGACAATTTAGTTGGAATTAATTTGAACAGTATTTTTGTAAATTTCAAAATTACATCATTGCTAATTCATTTAGGTGTGCTAATTATAAGTCCCACCTAGGTGTGCTAATTATATGTCCTACGTAGGTGTGCTAATTATATGTCCACTTGGGTGTGCAAATTATATGTCGTACCTAGGTGTGCTAATTATATGTCCCACTTGGGTGTGATAAGTATATTTCCCACTTGGGTGTGTGTCAATAATATGTGAGAAATCTATACATTTATTCGATATGCATGTTGGAGTTAATTTACACAACTTACTTGGAATAAATTTAGACAATTTAGTTGGAATTAATTTGTACAGTATTTTTGTACATTTCAAAATTCTATCATTGCTAATTCATTTGGGTGTGCTAATTATAAGTCCCAACTAGGTGTGCTAATTATATGTCCACTTGGGTGTGCAAATTATATGTCCTACCTAGGTGTGCTAATTATATGTCCCACTTGTGTGTGTGTCAATTATATGTGAGAAATCTATACGTTTATTCGATATGAATGTTGGAATTAATTTAAACAACTTACTTGGTATTAATTTAGACAATTTAGTTGGAATTAATTCGAACAGTATTTTTGTAAATTTCAAAATTCTATCATTGCTAATTTATTTGGTTGTGCTAATTATAAGTCTAACCTAGGTGTGCTAATTATATGTCCCACTTGTGTGTGTGTCAATTATATGTGAGAAATCTATACATTTATTCGATATGAATGCTGGAATTACTTTAAACAACTTACTTGGAATTAATTTAGACAATTTAGTTGGAATTAATTTGAACAGTATTTTTGTAAATTTCAAAATTATATCATTGCTAATTCATTTAGGTGTGCTAATTATAAGTCCCACCTAGGTGTGCTAATTATATGTCCTACCTAGGTGTGCTAATTATATGTCCACTTGGGTGTGCAAATTATATGTCGTACCTAGGTGTGCTAATTATATGTCCCACTTGGGTGTGATAAGTATATTTCCCACTTGGGTGTGTGTCAATAATATGTGCGAAATCTATACATTTATTCGATATGAATGTTGGAATTAATTTACACAACTTACTTGGAATTAATTTAGACAATTTACTTGGAATTAATTTGTACAGTATTTTTGTAAATTTCAAAATTCTATCATTGCTAATTCATTTGGGTGTGCTAATTATAAGTCCCAACTAGGTGTGCTAATTCTATGTCCACTTGGGTGTGCAAATTATATGTCCTACCTAGGTTTGATAATTATATGTCCCACTTGGGTGTGTGTCAATAATATGTGAGAAATCTATACATTTATTCGATATGAATGTTGGAATTCATTTAAACAACTTACTTGGAATTAATTTAGACAATTTAGTTGGAATTAATTTGAACAGTATTTTTGTAAATTTCAAAATTCTATCATTGCTAATTCATTTGGGTGTGCTAATTATAAGTCCCACCTAGGTGTGCTAATTATATGTCCTACCTAGGTGTGCTAATTATATCTTCCACTTGGGTGTGTGTCAATTATATGTGAGAAATCTATACATTTATTCGATATGAATAATTTAGACAATTTAGTTGAAATTAATTTGAACAGTATTTCCATAATATGAGAGAAATCTATACATTTATTCGATATGAATGTGGGAATTAATTTAAACAACTTACTTGGAATTAATTTAGACAATTTAGTTGGAATTAATTTGAACAGTATTTTTGTAAATTTCAAAATTCTATCATTGCTAATTCATTTGGGTGTGCTAACTATAAGTCCCACCTAGGTGTGCTAATTATATGTCCCACTTGGGTGTTGTAACGACACTTCTTTTTGCCGGGGTAAAACTCAGCGGAGTCCAGGGGTCGTATACAGAATTATTTATTTGTATTTTACAAAGTAGATTCCTAGCGAGTCCTGGAACTCGCGTGACTTGAGATGATCTGCAACGCGTGACTAGCAAAGGATCTGGGCTAGTCCTGGAACTCGCGTGACTTGAGATAATCTGGAACGCGTGACTAGCAAAGGATCTGGGCGAGTCCTGGAAGTCGCGTGACTTGCGATAATCTGGAACGCGTGACTAGCAAAGGATCTGGGCGAGTCCTGGAACTCGCGTGACTTGCGATAATCTGGAACGCGTGACTAGCAAAGGATCTGGGCGAGTCCTGGAAATCGCGTGACTTGCGATAATCTGGAACGTGTGACTAGCAAAAGGATCTGGACGAGTCCTGGAACTCGCGTGACTTGCGATAATCTGGAACGCGTGACTAGCAAACAGTTGTCAGTTTATTTTGAAGAACGAATCAATGAATGAATGATTCTCCGCATTTTCCGACATTATACATTTTTTCTCGCCTACTATTGTTTTATTAGTTTTCGTGTGCGTGAAATTTGTCAGTGGGCAAATTTCATTCTCACACTCCTCGCTTACTTCGCGGTGGAAAAGACATGGAGTTTCCTCTTGGCTTGGCTTTCCTTCAGAGTAGCTATTGTATCTGCCTCTAGTGTCGCTGGTAAGCCATCCGTCTTGGGTCCCCTGAGATCGGTTACGCTGTGGAAGTGGAGGTCTTCCCTGGGTGTTGGACTCAGTGTTGGCGGTGTCCTCGTGTGGTTACGTTTAGTGTTCCCCTTGTCATCGCTTTTGCTGTTACTGGTGCACTTGATTGCACCCTGGTTGTTCCTTGACCTGCCGTTGTGTCTACGTGGTGTGTCTCGGCTGTTTCTCACTGGTGCTGACCTTGCGGAATGGGTAGTAGGTACGCGGATTGCTCTGATGGTGGGTCGCCTTCGCTGTGCGACCTTCTTGCTCTGGGGTGCGCTCGCGTCCCTTTTCTGAGGTCCATGTATTGATCCTTGGGAGGTCCTTCTCTCTGTGCATTTGTGGGTGTCCGCTTTCGCTCGGCATAGTCCGTGGAAGGCGAATTTGTTTGCGCTAGTTGTGTTCTTTGCTGGTGTTGAGTTCTTGCGAATGAGTTCATTTTTTTCGATGTCTTCTGTTGTGTCTCTGTGGTTTACGCTTTCTTTCGTTGGGTGTCTCTTGGAAGGCGTTGCATTGAAATTAGGGAGATTCTCAACACAAATTGTCGTGCACGTTGCAATTTCTCGGGGTTGCACGCAACTGGTATGAGGTCCCAATGTGATCTCCTGATGTTGTACCCAGGCTTGTCATGAAGTCTAGTCCCAGGAGTAGATCATCACTGGAGTCCGACATGACCAGTAGCTCTAGATTGCATGCCTTCCCTCCAAGCCTTACAGTCGTCACACACGTCTCTCTGACTGTCCTACTACTGTCGTCTGCCATACGCACTCTAGTATGGGATTTTCCCAATTTGCTGGTGGGAGCGCGTAGCTTTCGTGCTAGCTCTCTGTTCACAAAACTGTTAGTTGCACCTGTGTCGAGTGTAGCGGTGATGGTTTCAGGTCCAATGGAAACGGTGGCACAGATTCGTTGTCTGACACATTGCAATGTTTTTTCCACTTGTGAGGTCTGATGTCGCTGCTCTGTTCCTGACTGTAGTCTTCGGATGAGTGGTGCTCTCTGTTTGCAGCACTCAATCTCCTCACTTCCCTACGCCGACACTCCCAACAGAACAGCAGTTGTGCATTTCGGCAGTATCGCGCGAAATATCCCGCCTGTCAGCAGCGTCAGCAAGCTGTGCGTATGAGTAACAGGTGCCACTTGTCGATGGCGTGCCTCACGTGGTGGTGTACGTTCGACTCGAGATTGCACAGGTACTTGACGTGTATCAGGAAGGCCTTCGAGATCTTCCGCCATCTGTACTAGCTCTTCTAGTGTTCCGAAATCCTTGCGGCGTATATACCACTGATACTCTTCTAAACTATTCCGAAAAATTCGTTCAAGTTTCTGCGCCTCGGTGTACCCAGCTTGCCGCATGAGATTTTGGATCTCCACAACGTATTCTTTAAACGTCTCCCGTGGTTTTTGCCGCCTTTGCCATATCTCATCTTCTAATTTTTCCAGGTATCTGGCAGGCAAGAAGAATTTGAGAAAACCCTTTCTGAACACGCTCCAATTTGTCCAGGAATGATTGTTCTTGCGGTACCACAGAAGCGCACGATCCTTTAGGAGTTCAGGCATAGTACGTGGAAGCGTATCTATGCTGAGTCCGTATACATCTGCAAGTTCTTCCACACGCTCGATAAAAGCTAGTGGGTCACGCCCACCGTCAAAGTTAAGACACCACTTTCGTACTTGGTCAATGACAGCGGCGTACAGTGTAGACCTGTTGTATTGTTGATCCATTGGTGCAGGTGAAACGTAGGGATGCTGTGATATTCCCCGTACCTCTGGATTCCATGCTGGTAGAGTTGCACCCGTGTATATGCCTGGCTTGTCCACTTCCAGCGTTTCGCTGGGAACTATGGACGCAGCCGGCCTTGGTGATGTGCTTTTAACATACCTGCATTGCAGATTCATCAACCGGTATTGTTGCTCCTGAGTCAGTACCGTTTCTGTGAAAAACTCAGAAAGCCGCTTTCGGAGGTCATTCACTGTGCCTGTAGCTTCCAAACCGAATTCCTCCGCAAATATCACCAACTCTTCTTTCCGTAGCAAGTACACCCAGCTTGTTTTCCCCATCCTGTGACTTTCCTGGTTAATGGTGAAGACTATGGGTGGGCGTCAGATGCGTTGATTTCCTTTTTTTATAGTCCCTGCTCGGGCGCCACTGTGACAACTCTTCTTTTTCCCGGGGTAAAACTCAGCGGAGTCCAGGGGTCGTATACAGAATTATTTATTTGTATTTTACACAGTAGATTCTATAGCGAGTCCTGGAACTCGCGTGACTTGAGATGATCTGCAACGCGTGACTAGCAAAGGATCTGGGCGAGTTCTGGAACTCGCGTGACTTGCGATAATCTGGAACGCGTGACTAGCAAAGGATCTGGACGAGTCCTGGAACTCGCGTGACTTGCGATAATCTGGAACGCGTGACTAGCAAACAGTTGTCAGTTTATTTTGAAGAACGAATCAATGAATGAATGATTCTCCGCATTTTCCGACTGTATACATTTTTTCTCGCCTACTATTGTTTTATTAGTTTTCGTGTGAGTGAAATTTCTCAGTGGGCAAATTTCATTCTGACAGTGTGTGTCAATTATATGTGAGAAATCTATACATTTATTCGATATGAATGTTGGAATTAATTTAATCAACTGACTTGGAATTAATTTAGACAATTTAGTTGGAATTAATTTGAACAGTATTTTTCTAAATTTCAAAATTCTATCATTGCAAATTCATTTGGGTGTGCTAATTATATGTCCACTTAGGTGTGCTAATTATATGTCCACTTGGGTGTGTGGCAATTATATGTGACAAATCTATAAATTTATTCGATATGAATGTTGGAATTAATTTAAACAATTTAGTTGGGATTAATTTAGACATTTTAGTTGGAATTAATTTGAAAAGTATTTTAGCAAATTAATTTGAACAGAATTTTTGTAAATTTCAAAATTCTATCACTGCTAATTCATTTGGATGTGCTAATTATAAGTCCCAACTAGGTGTGCTAATTATATGTCCACATGGGTGTGCAAATTATATGTCCTACCAAGGTGTGCTAATTATATGTCCCACTTGGGTGTGGGTCAACTATATGTGAGAAATCTATACATTTATTCGATATGAATGTTGGAATTAATTTAAACAACTTACTTGGAATTAATTTAGACAATTTAGTTGGCATTAATTTGAACAGTATTTTTGTAAATTTCAAAATTCTATCATTGCTAATTCATTTGGGTGTGTTAATTATAAGTCCCAACTAGGTGTGCTAATTATATGTCCACTTGGGTGTGCAAATTATATGTCCTACCTAGGTGTACTAATTATATGTCCCACTTGGGTGTGTGTCAACTATATGTGAGAAATCTATACATTTATTCGATATGAATGTTGGAATTAATTTAAACAACTTACTGGGCATTAATTTAGACAATTTAGTTGGAATTAATTCGAACAGTATTTTTGTAAATTTCAAAATTCTATCGTTGCTAATTCATTTGGGTGTGCTAATTATAAGTCCCAACTAGGTGTGCTAATTATATGTGCCACTTGGGTGTGATAATTATATGTCCCACTTGGGTGTGTGTCAATAATATGTGAGAAATCTATACATTTATTCGATATGAATGTTGGAATTAATTTAAACAACTTACTTGGAATTAATTTAGACAATTTAGTTGGAATTAATTTGAACAGTATTTTTGTAAATTTCAAAATTCTATTATTGTTAATTCATTTGGGTGTGCTAATTATAATTCCCAACTAGGTGTGCTAATTATATGTCCACTTGGGTGTGCAAATTATATGTCCTACCTAGGTGTGCTAATTATATGTCCCACTTGGATGTGTGTCAATTATATGTGAGAAATCTGTACATTTATTCGATATGAATGTTGGAATTAATTTAAACAACTTACTTGGAATTAATTTAGACAATTTAGTTGGAATTAATTTGAACAGTATTTTTGTAAATTTCAAAATTCTATCATTGCTAATTAATTTGGGTGTGCTAATTATAAGTCCCAACTAGGTGTGCTAATTATATGTCCCACTTGGGTGTGATAATTATATTACCCACTTGGGTGTGTGTAAATAATTTGTGAGAAATCTAAACATTTATTCGATATGAATGTTGGAATTAATTTAAACAACTTACTTGGAATTAAATTAGACAATTTAGTTGGAATTAATTTGAACAGTATTTTTTTAAATTTCAAAATTCTATCATTGCTAATTCATTTGGGTGTGTTAATTATAAGTCCCAACTAGGTGTGCTAATTATATGTCCACTTGGGTGTGCAAATTATATGTCCTACCTAGGTGTACTAATTATATGTCCCACTTGGGTGTGTGTCAACTATATGTGAGAAATCTATACATTTATTCGATATGAATGTTGGAATTAATTTAAACAACTTACTGGGCATTAATTTAGACAATTTAGTTGGAATTAATTCGAACAGTATTTTTGTAAATTTCAAAATTCTATCGTTGCTAATTCATTTGGGTGTGCTAATTATAAGTCCCAACTAGGTGTGCTAATTATATGTGCCACTTGGGTGTGATAATTATATGTCCCACTTGGGTGTGTGTCAATAATATGTGAGAAATCTATACATTTATTCGATATGAATGTTGGAATTAATTTAAACAACTTACTTGGAATTAATTTAGACAATTTAGTTGGAATTAATTTGAACAGTATTTTTGTAAATTTCAAAATTCTATTATTGTTAATTCATTTGGGTGTGCTAATTATAATTCCCAACTAGGTGTGCTAATTATATGTCCACTTGGGTGTGCAAATTATATGTCCTACCTAGGTGTGCTAATTATATGTCCCACTTGGATGTGTGTCAATTATATGTGAGAAATCTGTACATTTATTCGATATGAATGTTGGAATTAATTTAAACAACTTACTTGGAATTAATTTAGACAATTTAGTTGGAATTAATTTGAACAGTATTTTTGTAAATTTCAAAATTCTATCATTGCTAATTAATTTGGGTGTGCTAATTATAAGTCCCAACTAGGTGTGCTAATTATATGTCCCACTTGGGTGTGATAATTATATTACCCACTTGGGTGTGTGTAAATAATTTGTGAGAAATCTATACATTTATTCGATATGAATGTTGGAATTAATTTAAACAACTTACTTGGAATTAATTTAGACAATTTAGTTGGCATTAATTTGAACAGTATTTTTGTAAATTTCAAAATTCTATCATTGCTAATTCATTTGGGTGTGCTAATTATAAGTCCCTACTAGGTGTGCTAAATATATGTCCACTTGGGTGTGCAAATTATATGTCCTACCTAGGTGTGCTAATTATATGTCCTACTTAGGTGTGCTAATTATATGTCCCACTTGGGTGTGTGTCAATTATATGTGAGAAATCTGTACATTTATTCGATATGAATGTTGGAATTACTTTCAACAACTTGGAATTAATTTAGACAATTTAGTTGGAATTAACTTGAACAGCATTTTTGTAAATTTCAAAATTCTATCATTGCTAATGCATTTGGGTGTGCTAATTATAATTCCCACTTGGATGTGATAATTATATGTTCCACTTGGGTGTGTGTCAATAACATGTGAGAAATCTATGCATTTATTCGATATGACATTTGGAATTAATTTAAACAACTTACTTGGAATTAATTTAGACAATTTAGTTGGAATTAATTTGAACAGTATTTTTGTAAATTTCAAAATTCTATCATTGCTATTTCATTTGGGTGTGCTAATTATAATTCCCAACTAGGTGTGCTAATTATATGTCCACATGGGTGTGCAAATTATATGTCCTACCTAGGTGTGCTAATTATATGTCCCACTTGGGTGTGTGTCAATTATATGTGAGAAATCTATACATTTATTCGATGTGAATGTTGGAATTAATTTAAACAACTTACTTGGAATTATTTTAGACAATTTATTTGGAATTAATTTGAACAGTATTTTTGTAAATTTCGAAATTCTATCATTGCTAATTCATTTGGGTATGTTCATTATAAGTCCCAACTAGGTGTGCTAATTATATGTCCACTTGGGTGTGCAAAATATATGTCCTACCTAGGTGTGCTAATTATATGTCACACTTGTGTGTGTGTCAATTATATGTGAGAAATCTATACATTTATTCTATATGAATGTTGGAATTAATTTAAACAACTTACTTGGCATTAATTTACACAATTTAGTTGGAATTAATTCGAACAGTATTTTTGTAAATTTCAAAATTCTATCATTGCTAATTCATTTGGGTATGTTCATTATTATTCCCAACTAGGTGTGCTAATTATATATCCACTTGGGTGTTCAAAATATATGTCCTACCTAGGTGTGCTAATTATATGTCACACTTGTGTGTGTGTCAATTTTATGTGAGAAATCTATACATTTATTCGATATGAATGTTGGCATTAATTTAAACAACTTACTTGGAATTAATTTAGACAATTTAGTTGGAATTAATTTTAACAGTACTTTTGTAAATATGAAAATTTTATCATTGCTAATTCAGTTGGGTGTGCTAATTATATGTCAACTTGGGTGTGTGTCAATTATATGTGAGAAATCTATACGTTTATTCGATATGAATGTTGGAATTAATTTAAACAACTTATTTGGAATTAATTTAGACAATTTAGTTGCAATTAATTCGAACAGTATTTTTGTAAATTTCAAAATTCTATGATTGCTAATTCATTTTATTGTGCTAATTATAATTCCCACCTAGGTGCGCTAATTATATGTCCTACCTAGGTGTGCTAATTATATGTCCCACTTGTGTATATATGTGAGAAATCTATACATTTATTCGATATGAGATTTGGAATTAATTTAAACAACTTACTTGGAATTAATTTAGACAATTTAGTTGGAATTAATTTGAACAGGATTTTTGTAAATTTCAAAATTCTATCATTGCTAATTCATTTGATTGTGCTAATTATAATTCCCACCTAGGTGCGCTAATTATATGTCCTACCTAGGTGTGCTAATTATATGTCCCACTTGGATGTGATAATTATATATCCCACTTGGGTGTGTGTCAATAATATGTGAGAAATCTATACATTTATTCGATATGACATTTGGAATTAATTTAAACAACTTACTTGGAATTAATTTAGACAATTTAGTTGGAATTAATTTGAACAGCATTTTTGTAAATTTCAAAATTCTATCATTGCTAATTCTTTTGATTGTGCTAATTATAATTCCCACCTAGGTGCGCTAATTATATGTCCTACCTAGGTGTGCTAATTATACGTCCACTTGGGTGTCCAAATTATATGTCGTACCTAGGTGTGCTAATTATATGTCCCACTTGGATGTGATAATTATATGTCCCACTTGGGTGTGTGTCAATAATATGTGAGAAATCTATACATTTATTCGATAAGACATTTGGAATTAATTTAAACAACTTACTTGGAATTAATTTAGACAATTTAGTTGGAATTAATTTGAACAGCATTTTTGTAAATTTAAAAATTCTATCATTGCTAATTCATTTGGGTGTGTTATTATAAGTCCTACCTAGGTGTGCTAATTATATGTCCTACCTAGGTGTGCTAATTATATGTCCCACTTGGGTGTTAGTTAATTATATGTGAGAAATCTATACATTTATTCGATATGAATGTTGGCATTAATTTAAACAACTTACTTGGAATTAATTTAGACAATTTAGTTGGAATTAATTTTAACAGTACTTTTGTAAATATCAAAATTTTATCATTGCTAATTCAGTTGGGTGTGCTAATTATATGTCAACTTGGGTGTGCTAATTATATGTCAACTTGGGTGTGTGTCAATTATATGTGAGAAATCTATACATTTATTCGATATGAATGTTAGAATTAATTTAAACAACTTATTTGGAATTAATTTAGACAATTTAGTTGGAATTAATTTGAACAGTATTTTTGTAAATTTCAAAATTCTATCATTGCTAATTCATTTGGGTGTGCTAATTATAAGTCCCTACTAGGTGTGCAAATTATATGTCCACTTGGGTGTGCAAATTATATGTCCTACCTAGGTGTGCTAATTATATGTCCCACTTGGGTGTGTATCAACTATATGTGAGAAATCTATACATTTATTCGATGTGAATGTTGGAATTAATTTAAACAACTTACTTGGACTTAATTTCGACAATTTGGTTGGAATTAATTTGAACAGCATTTTTGTAAATTTCAAAATTCTATCATTGCAATTCTTTGGGTGTGTTATTATAAGTCCTACCTAGGTGTGTAAATTATATGGCCTACCTAGGTGTGCTAATTATATGTCCACTTGGGTGTGCAAATTATATGTCGTACCTAGGTGTGCTAATTATATGTCCCACTTGGCTGTGATAATTATATGTCCCACTTGGGTGTGTATCAATAATATGTGAGAAATCTATACATTTATTCGATATGAATGCTGGAATTAATTTAAACAATTTACTTGGAATTAATTTAGACAATATAGTTGGAATTAATTTGAACAGTATTTTTGTAAATTTCAAAATTCTATCATTGCTAATTCATTTGGGTGTGCTAATTATAAGTCCCAACTAGGTGTGCAAATTATATGTCCACTTGGGTGTGCAAATTATATGTCCTACCTAGGTGTGCTAATTATATGTCAACTTGGGTTTGTGTCAATTATATGTGAGAAATCTGTACATTTATTGGATATGAATGTTAGAATTAATTTAAACAACTTATTTGGAATTAATTTAGACAATTAGTTGGAATTAATTTGAACAGTATTTTTGTAAATTTCAAAATTCTATCATTGCTAATTCATTTAGGTGTGCTAATTATAAGTCCCAACTAGGTGTGCAAATTATATGTCCACTTGGGTGTGCAAATTATATGTCCTACCTAGGTGTGCTAATTATATGTCCCACTTGGGTGAATGTCAACTATATGTGAGAAATCTATACATTTATTCGATATGAATGTTGGACTTAATTTAAACAACTTACTTGGAATTAATTTAGACAATTTTGTTGGAATTAGTTTGAACAGTATTTTTGTAAATTTCAAAGTTCTATCATTGCTAATTCATTTGGGTGTGCTAATTAGAAGTCCCACCTAAGTGTGCAAATTATATGTCCTACCTAGGTGTGCTAATTATATGTCCATTTGGGTGTGCAAATTATATGTCGTACCTAGGTGTGCTAATTATATGTCCCACTTGGGTGTGCTAATTATATGTCAACTAGGGTGTGTGTCAATTATATGTGAGAAATCTATACATTTATTCGATATGAATGTTAGAATTAATTTAAACAACTTATTTGGAATTAATTTACACAATTTAGTTGGAATTAATTTGAATAGTATTTTTGTAAATTTCAAAATTCTATCATTGCTAATTCATTTGGGTGTGCTAATTATAAGTCCCAACTAGGTGTGCTAATTATATGTCCACTTGGGTGTGCAAATTATATGTCCTACCTAGGTGTGCTAATTATATGTCCCACTTGGGTGTGTGTCAATTATATGTGAGAAATCTGTATATTTATTCGATATGAATGTTGGAATTAATTTAAACAACTTACTTGGAATTAATTTAGACAATTTAGTTGGAATTAATTTGAACAGTATTTTTGTAAATTTCAAAATTCTATCATTGCTAATTCATTTGGGTGTGCTAATTATAAGTCCCAACTAGGTGTGCTAATTATATGTCCACTTGGGTGTGCAAATTATATGTCCTACCTAGGTGTGCTAATTATATGTCCCACTTGGGTGTGTGTCAATTATATGTGAGAAATCTGTATATTTATTCGATATGAATGTTGGAATTAATTTAAACAACTTACTTGGAATTAATTTAGACAATTTAGTTGGAATTAATTTGAACAGTATTTTTGTAAATTTCAAAATTCTATCATTGCTAATTCATTTGGGTGTGCTAATTATAAGTCCCAACAAGGTGTACTAATTATATGTCCCACTTGGGTGTGTGTCAATAATATGTGAGATCTCTATACATTTATTCAATATGAATGTTGGAATTAATTTTAACAACTTACTTGGAATTAATTTAGACAATTTAGTTAGAATTAATTTGAAAATCATTTTTGTAAATTTCAAAATTCTATCATTGCTAATTCATTTAGGTGTGTTATTACAAGTCCTACCTAGGTGTGCTAATTATATGTCCCACTTGGGTGTGGGTCAACTATATGTGAGAAATCTATACATTTATTCGATATGAATGTTGGAATTAATTTAAACAACTTACTTGGAATTAATTTAGACAGTTTAGTTGGAATTCATTTGAACAGTATTTTTGTAAATTTCAAAATTCTATCATTGCTAATTCATTTGGGTGTGCTAATTATAATTCCCACCTAGGTGTGCTAATTATATGTCCACTTGGGTGTGCAAATTATATGTCCTACCTAGGTGTGCTAATTATATGTCCCACTTGTGTGTGTGTCAATTATATGTGAGAAATCTATACATTTATTCGATATGAATATTGGAATTAATTTAAACAACTTACTTGGCATTAATTTAGACAATTTAGTTGGAATTAATTCGAACAGTATTTTTGTAAGTTTCAAAATTCTATCATTGCTAATTCATTTGGGTGTGCTAATTATAATTCCCACCTAGGTGTGCTAATTATATGTCCTACCTAGGTGTGCTAATTATATGTCCACTTGGGTGTGCAAATTATATGTCGTACCTATGTGTGCTAATTATATGTCCCACTTGGATGTGATAATTATAAGTCCCACTTGGGTGTGTGTCAATTATATGTGAGAAATCTATACATTTATTCGATATGAATGTTGGCATTAATTTAAACAACTTACTTGGAATTAATTTAGACAATTTAGATGGAGCTAATTTTAACAGTACTTTTGTAAATATCAAAATTCTATCATTGCTAATTCATTTGGGTGTGCTAATTATATGTCCACTTGGGTGTGCTAATTATATGTCAACTAGGGTGTGTGTCAATTATATGTGAGAAATCTATACATTTATTCGATATGAATGTTAGAATTAATTTAAACAACTTATTTGGAATTAATTTACACAATTTAGTTGGAATTAATTTGAATAGTATTTTTGTAAATTTCAAAATTCTATCATTGCTAATTCATTTGGGTGTGCTAATTATAAGTCCCAACTAGGTGTGCAAATTATATGTCCACTTGGGTGTGCAAATTATATGTCCTACCTCGGTGTGCTAATTATATGTCCCACTTGGGAGAATGTCACCTATATGTGAGAAATCTATACATTTATTCGATATGAATGTTGGAATTAATTTAAACAACTTACTTGGAATTAATTTAGACAATATAGTTGGAATTAATTTGAACAGTATTTTTGTAAATTTCAAAATTCTATCATTGCTAATTCAGTTGGGTGTGCTAATTATAAGTCCCAACTAGGTGTGCTAATTATATGTCCACTTGGGTGTGCAAATTATATGTCCTACCTAGGTGTGCTAATTATATGTCCCACTTGGGTGTGTGTCAATTATATGTGAGAAATCTGTATATTTATTCGATATGAATGTTGGAATTAATTTAAACAACTTACTTGGAATTAATTTAGACAATTTAGTTGGAATTAATTTGAACAGTATTTTTGTAAATTTCAAAATTCTATCATTGCTAATTCATTTGGGTGTGCTAATTATAATTCCCACCTAGGTGTGCTAATTATATGTCCTACCTAGGTGTGAAATTATATGTCCACTTGGGTGTGCAAATTATATGTCGTACCTATGTGTGCTAATTATATGTCCCACTTGGATGTGATAATTATAAGTCCCACTTGGGTGTGTGTCAATTATATGTGAGAAATCTATACATTTATTCGATATGAATGTTGGCATTAATTTAAACAACTTACTTGGAATTAATTTAGACAATTTAGATGGAGCTAATTTTAACAGTACTTTTGTAAATATCAAAATTCTATCATTGCTAATTCATTTGGGTGTGCTAATTATATGTCCACTTGGGTGTGCTAATTATATGTCAACTAGGGTGTGTGTCAATTATATGTGAGAAATCTATACATTTATTCGATATGAATGTTAGAATTAATTTAAACAACTTATTTGGAATTAATTTACACAATTTAGTTGGAATTAATTTGAATAGCATTTTTGTAAATTTCAAAATTCTATCATTGCTAATTCATTTGGGTGTGCTAATTATAAGTCCCAACTAGGTGTGCAAATTATATGTCCACTTGGGTGTGCAAATTATATGTCCTACCTCGGTGTGCTAATTATATGTCCCACTTGGGAGAATGTCACCTATATGTGAGAAATCTATACATTTATTCGATATGAATGTTGGAATTAATTTAAACAACTTACTTGGAATTAATTTAGACAATATAGTTGGAATTAATTTGAACAGTATTTTTGTAAATTTCAAAATTCTATCATTGCTAATTCATTTGGGTGTGCTAATTATAAGTCCCAACTAGGTGTGCTAATTATATGTCCACTTGGGTGTGCAAATTATATGTCCTACCTAGGTGTGCTAATTATATGTCCCACTTGGGTGTGTGTCAATTATATGTGAGAAATCTGTATATTTATTCGATATGAATGTTGGAATTAATTTAAACAACTTACTTGGAATTAATTTAGACAATTTAGTTGGAATTAATTTGAACAGTATTTTTGTAAATTTCAAAATTCTATCATTGCTAATTCATTTGGGTGTGCTATTTATAAGTCCCAACAAGGTGTGCTAATTATATGTCCCACTTGGGTGTGTGTCAATAATATGTGAGATCTCTATACATTTAGTCAATATGAATGTTGGAATTAATTTTAACAACTTACTTGGAATTAATTTAGACAATTTAGTTAGAATTAATTTGAACAGCATTTTTGTAAATTTCAAAATTCTATCATTGCTAATTCATTTGGGTGTGTTATTATAAGTCCTACCTAGGTGTTCTAATTATATGTCCCACTTGGGTGTGTGTCAACTATATGTGAGAAATCTATACATTTATTCGATATGAATGTTGGAATTAATTTCAACAACTTACTTGGCATTAATTTAGACAAATTAGTTGGAATTAATTCGAACAGTATTTTTGTAAATTTCAAAATTCTGTCGTTGCTAATTCATTTGAGTGTGCTAATTATAAGTCCCAGCTAGGTCCGCTATTTATATGTCCCACTTGGGGGTGATAATTATATGTCCCACTTGGGTGTGTGTCAATAATATGTGAGAAATCTATACATTTATTCGATATGAATGTTGGAATAAATTAAACAACTTACTTGGAATTAATTTAGACAATTTAGTTGGAATTAATTTGAACAGTATTTTTGTAAATTTAAAAATTCTATCATTGCTAATTCATTTGGGTGTGCTAATTATAAGTCCCAACTAGGTGTGCTAATTATATGTCCACTTGGGTGTGCAAATTATATGTCCTACCTAGGTGTGCTAATTATATGTCCCACTTGTGTGTGTTTCAATTATATGTGAGAAATCTATACATTTATTTGATATGAATGTTGTAATTAGTTTAAACAACTTACTTGGCAATAAATTAGGCAATTTAGTTGGAATTAATTCGAACAGTATTTTTGTAAATTTCAAAATTCTATCGTTGCTAATTCATTTGGGTGTGCTAATTATAAGTCCCAACTAGGTGTGCTAATTATATGTCCCACTTGGGTTTGATAATTATATGTCCCACTTGGGTGTGTGTCAATAATATGTGAGAAAGCTATACATTTATTCGATATGAATGTTGGAATTAATTTAAACAACTTACTTGGAATTAATTTAGACAATTTAGTTGGAATTAATTTGAACAGTATTTTTGTAAATTTCAAAACTCTATCATTGCTAATTCATTTGGGTGTGCTAATTAGAAGTCCCACCTAAGTGTGCAAATTATATGTCCTACCTAGGTGTGCTAATTATATGTCCACTTGGGTGTGCAAATTATATGTCGTACCTAGGTGTGCTAATTATATGTCCCACTTGGCTGTGATAATTATATGTCCCACTTGGGTGTGTGTCAATAATATGTGAGAAATCTATACATTTATTCGATATGAATGTTGGAATAAATTAAACAACTTACTTGGAATTAATTGAGACAATTTAGTTGGAATTAATTTGAACAGAATTTTTGTAAATTTCAAAATTCTATCATTGCTAATTCATTTGGGTGTGCTAATTATAATTCCCACCTAGGTGTGCTAATTATATGTCCTACCTAGGTGTGCTAATTATATGTCCACTTGGGTGTGCAAATTATATGTCGTACCTAGGTGTGCTAATTATATGTCCCACTTGGATGTGATAATTATATGTCCCACTTGGGTGTGTGTCAATTATATGTGAGAAATCTATACATTTATTCGATATGAATGTTGGCATTAATTTAAACAACTTACTTGGAATTAATTTAGACAATTTAGATGGAGCTAATTTGAACAGTACTTTTGTAAATATCGAAATTCTATCATTGCTAATTCATTTGGGTGTGCTAATTATATTTCCACTTGGGTGTGCTAATTATATGTCAACTAGGGTGTGTGTCAATTATATGTGAGAAATCTTTACATTTATTCGATATGAATGTTAGAATTAATTTAAACAACTTATTTGGAATTAATTTACACAATTTAGTTGGAATTAATTTGAACAGTATTTTTGTAAATTTCAAAATTCTATCATTGCTAATTCATTTGGGTGTGCTAATTATAAGTCCCAACTAGGTGTGCAAATTATATGTCCACTTGGGTGTGCAAATTACATGTCCTACCTCGGTGTGCTAATTATGTGTCCCACTTGGGTGAATGTCAACTATATGTGAGAAATCTATACATTTATTCGATATGAATGTTGGAATTAATTTAAACAACTTACTTGGAATTAATTTAGACAATATAGTTGGAATTAATTTGAACAGTATTTTTGTAAATTTCGAAATTCTATCATTGCTAATTCATTTGGGTGTGCTAATTATAAGTCCCAACTAGGTGTGCTAATTATATGTCCACTTGGGTGTGCAAATTATATGTCCTACCTAGGTGTGCTAATTATATGTCCCACTTGGGTGTGTGTCAATTATATGTGAGAAATCTGTACATTTATTCGATATGAATGTTGGAATTAATTTAAACAACTTACTTAGAATTAATTTAGACCATTTAGTTGGAATTAATTTGAACAGTATTTTTGTAAATTTCAAAATTCTATCATTGCTAATTCATTTGGGTGTGCTAATTATAAGTCCCAACTAGGTGTGCTAATTATATGTCCCACTTGGGTGTGTGTCAATTATATGTGAGAAATCTATACATTTATTCGATATGAATGTTGGCATTAATTTAAACAACTTACTTGGAATTAATTTAGACAATTTAGATGGAGCTAATTTTAACAGTACTTTTGTAAATATCAAAATTCTATCATTGCTAATTCATTTGGATGTGCTAATTATATGTCCACTTGGGTGTGCTAATTATATGTCAACTTGGGTGTGTGTCAATTATATGTGAGAAATCTATACATTTATTCGATATGAATGTTAGAATTAATTTAAACAACTTATTTGGAATTAATTTGGACAATTTAGTTGGAATTAATTTGAACAGTATTTTTGTAAATTTCAAAATTCTATCATTGCTAATTCATTTGGGTGTGCTAATTATAAGTCCCAACTAGGTGTGCAAATTATATGTCCACTTGGGTGTGCAAATTATATGTCCTACCTAGGTGTGCTAATTATATGTCAACTTGGGTGTGTGTCAACTATATGTGAGAAATATATACATTTATTCGATATGAATGTTGGAATTAATTTAAACAACTTACTTGGCATTAATTTAGACAAATTAGTTGGAATTAATTCGAACAGTATTTTTGTAAATTTCAAAATTCTGTCGTTGCTAATTCATTTGAGTGTGCTAATTATAAGTCCCAGCTAGGTGCGCTATTTATATGTCCCACTTGGGGGTGATAATTATATGTCCCACTTGGGTGTGTGTCAATAATATGTGAGAAATCTATACATTTATTCGATATGAATGTTGGAATTAATTTAAACAACTTACTTGGAATTAATTTAGACAATTTAGTTGGAATTAATTTGAACAGTATTTTTGTAAATTTCAAAACTCTATCATTGCTAATTCATTTGGGTGTGCTAATTAGAAGTCCCACCTAAGTGTGCAAATTATATGTCCTACCTAGGTGTGCTAATTATATGTCCACTTGGGTGTGCAAATTATATGTCGTACCTAGGTGTGCTAATTATATGTCCCACTTGGCTGTGATAATTATATGTCCCACTTGGGTGTGTGTCAATAATATGTGAGAAATCTATACATTTATTCGATATGAATGTTGGAATTAATTTAAACAACTTACTTGGAATTAATTTAGACAATTTAGTTAGAATTAATTTGAACAGCATTTTTGTAAATTTCAAAATTCTATCATTGCTAATTCATTTGGGTGTGTTATTATAAGTCCTACCTAGGTGTGCTAATTATATGTCCCACTTGGGTGTGTGTCAACTATATGTGAGAAATCTATACATTTATTCGATATGAATGTTGGAATTAATTTAAACAACTTACTTGGAATTAATTTAGACAATTTAGTTGGAATTAATTTGAACAGTATTTTTGTAAATTTCAAAATTCTATCATTGCTAATTCATTTGGGTGTGCTAATTATAATTCCCACCTAGGTGTGCTAATTATATGTCCACTTGGGTGTGCAAATTATAGTCCTACCTAGGTGTGCTAATTACAGGTCCCACTTGTGTGTGTGTCAATTATATGTGAGAAATCTATACATTTATTCGATATGAATATTGGAATTAATTTAAACAACTTAGTTGGAATTAATTTAGACAATTTTGTTGGAATTAATTTGAACAGTATTTTTGTAAATTTCAAAATTCTATCATTGCTAATTCATTTGGCTGTGCTAATTATAAGTCCCAACTAGGTGTGCAAATTATATGTCCACTTGGGTGTGCAAATTATATGTCCTACCTAGGTGTGCTAATTATATGTCCCACTTGGGTGAATGTCAACTATATGTGAGAAATCTATACATTTATTCGATATGAATGTTGGAATTAATTTAAACAACTTACTTGGAATTAATTTAGACAATTTTGTTGGAATTAATTTGAACAGTATTTTTGTAAATTTCAAAATTCTGTCGTTGCTAATTCATTTGGGTGTGCTAATTATAAGTCCCAACTAGGTGTGCTAATTATATGTCCCACTTGGGGGTGATAATTATATGTCCCACTTGGGTGTGTGTCAATAATATGTGAGAAATCTATACATTTATTCGATATGAATGTTGGAATAAATTAAACAACTTACTTGGAATTAATTTAGACAATTTAGTTGGAATTAATTTGAACAGTATTTTTGTAAATTTCAAAATTCTATCATTGCTAATTCATTTGGGTGTGCTAATTATAAGTCCCAACTAGGTGTGCTAATTATATGTCCACTTGGGTGTGCAAATTATATGTCCTACCTAGGTGTGCTAATTATATGTCCCACTTGTGTGTGTGTCAATTATATGTGAGAAATCTATACATTTATTCGATATGAATGTTGTAATTAATTTAAACAACTTACTTGGCAATAAATTAGGCAATTTAGTTGGAATTAATTCGAACAGTATTTTTGTAAATTTCAAAATTCTATCGTTGCTAATTCATTTGGGTGTGCTAATTATAAGTCCCAACTAGGTGTGCTAATTATATGTCCCACTTGGGTTTGAGAATTATATGTCCCACTTGGGTGTGTGTCAATAATATGTGAGAAAGCTATACATTTATTCGATATGAATGTTGGATTAATTTAAACAACTTACTTGGAATTAATTTAGACAATTTAGTTGGAATTAATTTGAACAGTATTTTTGTAAATTTCAAAACTCTATCATTGCTAATTCATTTGGGTGTGCTAATTATAAGTCCCAACTAGGTGTGCAAATTATATGTCCACTTGGGTGTGCAAATTATATGTCCTACCTAGGTGTGCTAATTATATGTCCCACTTGGGTGAATGTCAACTATATGTGAGAAATCTATACATTTATTCGATATGAATGTTGGAATTAATTTCAACAACTTACTTGGCATTAATTTAGACAATATAGTTGGAATTAATTCGAACAGTATTTTTGGAAATTTCAAAATTCTGTCGTTGCTAATTCATTTGAGTGTGCAAATTATAAGTCCCACTTGGGTGAATGTCAACTATATGTGAGAAATCTATACATTTATTCGATATGAATGTTGGAATTAATTTAAACAACTTACTTGGAATTAATTTAGACAATTTTGTTGGAATTAATTTGAACAGTATTTTTGTAAATTTCAAAATTCTATCATTGTTAATTCATTTGGGTGTGCTAATTATAAGTCCCAACTAGGTGTGCAAATTATATGTCCACTTGGGTGTGCAAATTATATGTCCTACCTAGGTGTGCTAATTATATGTCCCACTTGGGTGAATGTCAACTATATGTGAGAAATCTATACATTTATTCGATATGAATGTTGGAATTAATTTCAACAACTTACTTGGCATTAATTTAGACAATATAGTTGGAATTAATTCGAACAGTATTTTTGTAAATTTCAAAATTCTGTCGTTGCTAATTCATTTGAGTGTGCTAATTATATGTCCCAGCCAGGTGCGCTAATTAAATGTCCCACTGGGGGGTGATAATTATATGTCCCACTTGGGTGTGTGTCAATAATATGTGAGAAATCTATACATTTATTCGATATGAATGTTGGAATTAATTTAAACAACTTACTTGGAATTAATTTAGACAATTTAGTTGGAATTAATTTGAACAGCATTTTTGTAAATTTCAAAATTCTATCGTTGCTAATTCATTTGGGTGTGCTAATTATAAGTCCCAACTAGGTGTGCAAAGTATATGTCCACTTGGGTGTGCAAATTATATGTCCTACATAGGTGTGCTAATTATATGTCCCAGTTGGGTGAATGTCAACTATATGTGAGAAATCTATACATTTATTCGATATGAATGTTGGAATTAATTTAAACAACTTACTTGGAATTAATTTAGACAATTTTGTTGGAATTAATTTGAACAGTATTTTTGTAAATTTCAAAATTCTATCATTGCTAATTCATTTGAGTGTGTTAATTATAAGTCCCAACTAGGTGTGCTAATTATATGTCCACTTGGGTGTGCAAATTATATGTCCTACCTAGGTGTGCTAATTATATGTCCCACTTGTGTGTGTGTCAATTATATGTGAGAAATCTATACATTTATTCGATAGGAATGTTGGAATTAATTTCAACAACTTACTTGGCATTAATTTAGACAATTTAGTTGGAATTAATTTGAACAGTATTTTTGTAAATTTCAAAATTCTATCGTTGCTAATTCATTTGGGTGTGCTAATTATAAGTCCCAGCTAGGTGTGCTAATTATATGTCCCACTTGGGTTTGATAATTATATGTCCCACTTGGGTGTGTGTCAATAATATGTGAGAAAGCTATACATTTATTCGATATGAATGTTGGAATTAATTTAAACAACTTACTTGGAATTAATTTAGACAATTTAGTTGGAATTAATTTGAACAGTATTTTTGTAAATTTCAAAACTCTATCATTGCTAATTCATTTGGGTGTGCTAATTAGAAGTCCCACCTAAGTGTGCAAATTATATGTCCTACCTAGGTGTGCTAATTATATGTCCACTTGGGTGTGCAAATTATATGTCCTACCTAGGTGTGCTAATTATATGTCCACTTGGGTGTGCAAATTATATGTCCTACCTAGGTGTGCTAATTATATGTCCCACTTGTGTGTGTGTCAATTATATGTGAGAAATCTATACATTTATTCGATATGAATGTTGGCATTAATTTAACAACTTACTTGGAATTAATTTAGACAATTTAGATGGAGCTAATTTTAACAGTACTTTTGTAAATATCAAAATTCTATCATTGCTAATTCATTTGGGTGTGCTAATTATATGTCCACTTGGCAGTGCTAATTATATGTCAACTTGGGTGTGTGTCAATTATATGTGAGAAATCTATACATTTATTCGATATGAATGTTAGAATTAATTTAAACAACTTATTTTGAATTAATTTGGACAATTTAGTTGGAATTAATTTGAACAGTATTTTTGTAAATTTCAAAATTCTATCATTGCTAATTCATTTGGCTGTGCTAATTATAAGTCCCAACTAGGTGTGCAAATTATATGTCCACTTGGGTGTGCAAATTATATGTCCTACCTAGGTGTGCTAATTATATGTCCCACTTGGGTGAATGTCAACTATATGTGAGAAATCTATACATTTATTCGATATGAATGTTGGAATTAATTTAAACAACTTACTTGGAATTAATTTAGACAATTTTGTTGGAATTAATTTGAACAGTATTTTTGTAAATTTCAAAATTCTGTCGTTGCTAATTCATTTGGGTGTGCTAATTATAAGTCCCAACTAGGTGTGCTAATTATATGTCCCACTTGGGGGTGATAATTATATGTCCCACTTGGGTGTGTGTCAATAATATGTGAGAAATCTATACATTTATTCGATATGAATGTTGGAATAAATTAAACAACTTACTTGGAATTAATTTAGACAATTTAGTTGGAATTAATTTGAACAGTATTTTTGTAAATTTCAAAATTCTATCATTGCTAATTCATTTGGGTGTGCTAATTATAAGTCCCAACTAGGTGTGCTAATTATATGTCCACTTGGGTGTGCAAATTATATGTCCTACCTAGGTGTGCTAATTATATGTCCCACTTGTGTGTGTGTCAATTATATGTGAGAAATCTATACATTTATTCGATATGAATGTTGTAATTAATTTAAACAACTTACTTGGCAATAAATTAGGCAATTTAGTTGGAATTAATTCGAACAGTATTTTTGTAAATTTCAAAATTCTATCGTTGCTAATTCATTTGGGTGTGCTAATTATAAGTCCCAACTAGGTGTGCTAATTATATGTCCCACTTGGGTTTGAGAATTATATGTCCCACTTGGGTGTGTGTCAATAATATGTGAGAAAGCTATACATTTATTCGATATGAATGTTGGATTAATTTAAACAACTTACTTGGAATTAATTTAGACAATTTAGTTGGAATTAATTTGAACAGTATTTTTGTAAATTTCAAAACTCTATCATTGCTAATTCATTTGGGTGTGCTAATTATAAGTCCCAACTAGGTGTGCAAATTATATGTCCACTTGGGTGTGCAAATTATATGTCCTACCTAGGTGTGCTAATTATATGTCCCACTTGGGTGAATGTCAACTATATGTGAGAAATCTATACATTTATTCGATATGAATGTTGGAATTAATTTCAACAACTTACTTGGCATTAATTTAGACAATATAGTTGGAATTAATTCGAACAGTATTTTTGGAAATTTCAAAATTCTGTCGTTGCTAATTCATTTGAGTGTGCAAATTATAAGTCCCACTTGGGTGAATGTCAACTATATGTGAGAAATCTATACATTTATTCGATATGAATGTTGGAATTAATTTAAACAACTTACTTGGAATTAATTTAGACAATTTTGTTGGAATTAATTTGAACAGTATTTTTGTAAATTTCAAAATTCTATCATTGTTAATTCATTTGGGTGTGCTAATTATAAGTCCCAACTAGGTGTGCAAATTATATGTCCACTTGGGTGTGCAAATTATATGTCCTACCTAGGTGTGCTAATTATATGTCCCACTTGGGTGAATGTCAACTATATGTGAGAAATCTATACATTTATTCGATATGAATGTTGGAATTAATTTCAACAACTTACTTGGCATTAATTTAGACAATATAGTTGGAATTAATTCGAACAGTATTTTTGTAAATTTCAAAATTCTGTCGTTGCTAATTCATTTGAGTGTGCTAATTATATGTCCCAGCCAGGTGCGCTAATTATATGTCCCACTGGGGGGTGATAATTATATGTCCCACTTGGGTGTGTGTCAATAATATGTGAGAAATCTATACATTTATTCGATATGAATGTTGGAATTAATTTAAACAACTTACTTGGAATTAATTTAGACAATTTAGTTGGAATTAATTTGAACAGCATTTTTGTAAATTTCAAAATTCTATCAGTGCTAATTCATTTGGGTGTGCTAATTATAAGTCCCAACTAGGTGTGCAAATTATATGTCCACTTGGGTGTGCAAATTATATGTCCTACCTAGGTGTGCTAATTATATGTCCCACTTGGGTGAATGTCAACTATATGTGAGAAATCTATACATTTATTCGATATGAATGTTGGAATTAATTTAAACAACTTACTTGGAATTAATTTAGACAATTTTGTTGGAATTAATTTGAACAGTATTTTTGTAAATTTCAAAATTCTATCATTGCTAATTCATTTGGGTGTGTTAATTATAAGTCCCAACTAGGTGTGCTAATTATATGTCCACTTGGGTGTGCAAATTATATGTCCTACCTAGGTGTGCTAATTATATGTCCCAATTGTGTGTGTGTCAATTATATGTGAGAAATCTATACATTTATTCGATATGAATGTTGTAATTAATTTAAACAACTTACTTGGCAATAAATTAGGCAATTTAGTTGGAATTAATTCGAACAGTATTTTTGTAAATTTCAAAATTCTATCGTTGCTAATTCATTTGGGTGCGCTAATTATAAGTCCCAACTAGGTGTGCTAATTATATGTCCCACTTGGGTTTGATAATTATATGTCCCACTTGGGTGTGTGTCAATAATATGTGAGAAAGCTATACATTTATTCGATATGAATTTTGGATTAATTTAAACAACTTACTTGGAATTAATTTAGACAATTTAGTTGGAATTAATTTGAACAGTATTTTTGTAAATTTCAAAACTCTATCATTGCTAATTCATTTGGGTGTGCTAATTAGAAGTCCCACCTAAGTGTGCAAATTATATGTCCTACCTAGGTGTGCTAATTATATGTCCACTTGGGTGTGCAAATTATATGTCCTACCTAGGTGTGCTAATTATATGTCCCACTTGTGTGTGTGTCAATTATATGTGAGAAATCTATACATTTATTCGATATGAATGTTGGCATTAATTTAACAACTTACTTGGAATTAATTTAGACAATTTAGATGGAGCTAATTTTAACAGTACTTTTGTAAATATCAAAATTCTATCATTGCTAATTCATTTGGGTGTGCTAATTATATATCCACTTGGGTGTGCTAATTATATGTCAACTTGGGTGTGTGTCAATTATATGTGAGAAATCTATACATTTATTCGATATGAATGTTAGAATTAATTTAAACAACTTATTTGGAATTAATTTAGACAATTTAGTTGGAATTAATTTGAACAGTATTTTTGTAAATTTCAAAATTCTATCATTGCTAATTCATTTGGGTGTGTTAATTATAAGTCTAAACTAGGTGTGCTAATTATATGTCCACTTGAGTGTGCAAATTATATGTCCTACCTAGGTGTGCTAATTATATGTCCCACTTGTGTGTGTGTCAATTATATGTGAGAAATCTATACATTTATTCGATATGAATGTTGGAATTAATTTCAACAACTTACTTGGCATTAATTTAGACAATTTAGTTGGAATTAATTCGAACAGTATTTTTGTAAATTTCAAAATTCTGTCGTTGCTAATTCATTTGGGTGTGCTAATTATAAGTCCCAGCTAGGTGCGCTAATTATATGTCCCATTGGGGGTGATAATTATATGTCCCACTTGGGTGTGTGTCAATAATATGTGAGAAATCTATACATTTATTCGATATGAATGTTGGAATTAATTTCAACAACTTACTTGGCATTAATTTAGACAATTTAGTTGGAATTAATTTGAACAGTATTTTTGTAAATTTCAAAATTCTATCATTGCTAATTCATTTGGGTGTGCTAATTATAAGTCCCAACTAGGTGTGCAAATTATATGTCCACTTGGGTGTGCAAATTATATGTCCTACCTAGGTGTGCTAATTATATGTCCCACTTGGGTGAATGTCAACTATATGTGAGAAATCTATACATTTATTCGATATGAATGTTGGAATTAATTTAAACAACTTACTTGGAATTAATTTAGACAATTTTGTTGGAATTAATTTGAACAGTATTTTTGTAAATTTCAAAATTCTGTCGTTGCTAATTCATTTGGGTGTGCTAATTATAAGTCCCAACTAGGTGTGCTAATTATATGTCCCACTTGGGGGTGATAATTATATGTCCCACTTGGGTGTGTGTCAATAATATGTGAGAAATCTATACATTTATTCGATATGAATGTTGGAATATATTAAACAACTTACTTGGAATTAATTTAGACAATTTAGTTGGAATTAATTTGAACAGTATTTTTGTAATTTCAAAATTCTATCATTGCTAATTCATTTGGGTGTGCAAATTATAAGTCCCAACTAGGTGTGCTAATTATATGTCCACTTGGGTGTGCAAATTATATGTCCTACCTAGGTGTGCTAATTATATGTCCCACTTGTGTGTGTGTCAATTATATGTGAGAAATCTATACATTTATTCGATATGAATGTTGTAATTAATTTAAACAACTTACTTGGCAATAAATTAGGCAATTTAGTTGGAATTAATTCGAACAGTATTTTTGTAAATTTCAAAATTCTATCGTTGCTAATTCATTTGGGTGTGCTAATTATAAGTCCCAACTAGGTGTGCTAATTATATGTCCCACTTAGGTTTGAGAATTATATGTCCCACTTGGGTGTGTGTCAATAATATGTGAGAAAGCTATACATTTATTCGATATGAATGTTGGATTAATTTAAACAACTTACTTGGAATTATTTAGACAATTTAGTTGGAATTAATTTGAACAGTATTTTTGTAAATTTCAAAACTCTATCATTGCTAATTCATTTGGGTGTGCTAATTAGAAGTCCCACCTAAGTGCGCAAATTATATGTCCTACCCAGGTGTGCTAATTATATGTCCACTTGGGTGTGCAAATTATATGTCCTACCTAGGTGTGCTAATTATATGTCCCACTTGTGTGTGTGTCAATTATATGTGAGAAATCTATACATTTATTCGATATGAATGTTGGCATTAATTTAACAACTTACTTGGAATTAATTTAGACAATTTAGATGGAGCTAATTTTAACAGTACTTTTGTAAATATCAAAATTCTATCATTGCTAATTCATTTGGGTGTGCTAATTATATGTCCACTTGGGTGTGCTAATTATATGTCAACTTGGGTGTGTGTCAATTATATGTGAGAAATCTATACATTTATTCGATATGAATGTTAGAATTAATTTAAACAACTTATTTGGAATTAATTTAGACAATTTAGTTGGAATTAATTTGAACAGTATTTTTGTAAATTTCAAAATTCTATCATTGCTAATTCATTTGGGTGTGCTAATTATAAGTCCCAACTAGGTGTGCAAATTATATGTCCACTTGGGTGTGCAAATTATATGTCCTACCTAGGTGTGCTAATTATATGTCCCACTTGGGTGAATGTCAACTATATGTGAGAAATCTATACATTTATTCGATATGAATGTTGGAATTAATTTAAACAACTTACTTGGAATTAATTTAGACAATTTTGTTGGAATTAATTTGAACAGTATTTTTGTAAATTTCAAAATTCTGTCGTTGCTAATTCATTTGGGTGTGCTAATTATAAGTCCCAGCTAGGTGCGCTTATTATATGTCCCATTGGAGGTGATAATTATATGTCATACTTGGGTGTGTGTCAATAATATGTGAGAAATCTATACATTTATTCGATATGAATGTTGGAATTAATTTAAACAACTTACTTGGAATTAATTTAGACAATTTTGTTGGAATTAATTTGAACAGTATTTTTGTAAATTTCAAAATTCTATCATTGCTAATTCATTTGGGTGTGTTAATTATAAGTCTAAACTAGGTGTGCTAATTATATGTCCACTTGAGTCTGCAAATTATATGTCCTACCTAGGTGTGCTAATTATATGTCCCACTTGTGTGTGTGTCAATTATATGTGAGAAATCTATACATTTATTCGATATGAATGTTGGAATTAATTTCAACAACTTACTTGGCATTAATTTAGACAATTTAGTTGGAATTAATTCGTACAGTATTTTTGTAAATTTCAAAATTCTGTCGTTGCTAATTCATTTGGGTGTGCTAATTATAAGTCCCAGCTAGGTGCGCTAATTATATGTCCCATTGGGGGTGATAATTATATGTCCCACTTGGGTGTGTGTCAATAATATGTGAGAAATCTATACATTTATTCGATATGAATGTTGGAATTAATTTCAACAACTTACTTGGCATTAATTTAGACAAATTAGTTGGACTTAATTCGAACAGTATTGTTGTAAATTTCAAAATTCTGTCGTTGCTAATTCATTTGGGTGTGCTAATTATAAGTCCCAGCTAGGTGCGCTAATTATTTGTCCCACTTGGGGGTGATAATTATATGTCCCACTTGGGTGTGCAAATTATATGTCGTAACTAGGTTTGCTAATTATATGTCCCACTTGGATGTGATAATTATATGTCCCACTTTTGTGTGTGTCAATTATAAGTGAGAAATCTATACATTTATTCGATATGAATGTTGGCATTAATTTAAACAACTTTCTTGGAATTAATTTAGACAATTTAGATGGAGCTAATTTTAACAGTACTTTTGTAAATATCAAAATTCTATCATTGCTAATTCATTTGGGTGTGCTAATTATATGTCCACTTGGCAGTGCTAATTATATGTCAACTTGGGTGTGTGTCAATTATATGTGAGAAATCTATACATTTATTCGATATGAATGTTAGAATTAATTTAAACAACTTATTTTGAATTAATTTGGACAATTTAGTTGGAATTAATTTAAACAGTATTTTTGTAAATTTCAAAATTCTATCATTGCTAATTCATTTGGTTGTGCTAATTATAAGTCCCAACTAGGTGTGCAAATTATATGTCCACTTGGGTGTGCAAATTATATGTCCTACCTAGGTGTGCTAATTATATGTCCCACTTGGGTGAATGTCAACTATATGTGAGAAATCTATACATTTATTCGATATGAATGTTGGAATTAATTTAAACAACTTACTTGGAATTAATTTAGACAATTTTGTTGGAATTAATTTGAACAGTATTTTTGTAAATTTCAAAATTCTGTCGTTGCTAATTCATTTGGGTGTGCTAATTATAAGTCCCAACTAGGTGTGCTAATTATATGTCCCACTTGGGGGTGATAATTATATGTCCCACTTGGGTGTGTGTCAATAATATGTGAGAAATCTATACATTTATTCGATATGAATGTTGGAATAAATTAAACAACTTACTTGGAATTAATTTAGACAATTTAGTTGGAATTAATTTGAACAGTATTTTTGTAAATTTCAAAATTCTATCATTGCTAATTCATTTTTGGGTGTGCTAATTATAAGTCCCAACTAGGTGTGCTAATTATATGTCCACTTGGGTGTGCAAATTATATGTCCTACCTAGGTGTGCTAATTATATGTCCCACTTGTGTGTGTGTCAATTATATGTGAGAAATCTATACATTTATTCGATATGAATGTTGGAATTAATTTCAACAACTTACTTGGCATTAATTTAGACAATTTAGTTGGAATTAATTCGAACAGTATTTTTGTAAATTTCAAAATTCTGTCGTTGCTAATTCATTTGGGTGTGCTAATTATAAGTCCCAGCTAGGTGCGCTAATTATATGTCCCATTGGGGGTGATAATTATATGTCCCACTTGGGTGTGTGTCAATAATATGTGAGAAATCTATACATTTATTCGATATGAATGTTGGAATTAATTTCAACAACTTACTTGGCATTAATTTAGACAAATTAGTTGGACTTAATTCGAACAGTATTGTTGTAAGTTTCAAAATTCTGTCGTTGCTAATTCATTTGGGTGTGCTAATTATAAGTCCCAGCTAGGTGCGCTAATTATTTGTCCCACTTGGGGGTGATAATTATATGTCCCACTTGGGTGTGCAAATTATATGTCGTAACTAGGTTTGCTAATTATATGTCCCACTTGGATGTGATAATTATATGTCCCACTTTTGTGTGTGTCAATTATATGTGAGAAATCTATACATTTATTCGATATGAATGTTGGCATTAATTTAAACAACTTACTTGGAATTAATTTAGACAATTTAGATGGAGCTAATTTTAACAGTACTTTTGTAAATATCAAAATTCTATCATTGCTAATTCATTTGGGTGTGCTAATTATATATCCACTTGGGTGTGCTAATTATATGTCAACTTGGGTGTGTGTCAATTATATGTGAGAAATCTATACATTTATTCGATATGAATGTTAGAATTAATTTAAACAACTTATTTGGAATTAATTTAGACAATTTAGTTGGAATTAATTTGAACAGTATTTTTGTAAATTTCAAAATTCTATCATTGCTAATTCATTTGGGTGTGCTAATTATAAGTCCCAACTAGGTGTGCAAATTATATGTCCACTTGGGTGTGCAAATTATATGTCCTACCTAGGTGTGCTAATTATATGTCCCACTTGGGTGAATGTCAACTATATGTGAGAAATCTATACATTTATTCGATATGAATGTTGGAATTAATTTAAACAACTTACTTGGAATTAATTTAGACAATTTTGTTGGAATTAATTTGAACAGTATTTTTGTAAATTTCAAAATTCTATCATTGCTAATTCATTTGGGTGTGCTAATTATAAGTCCCAACTAGGTGTGCAAATTATATGTCCACTTGGGTGTGCAAATTATATGTCCTACCTAGGTGTGCTAATTATATGTCCCACTTGGGTGAATGTCAACTATATGTGAGAAATCTATACATTTATTCGATATGAATGTTGGAATTAATTTAAACAACTTACTTGGAATTAATTTAGACAATTTTGTTGGAATTAATTTGAACAGTATTTTTGTAAATTTCAAAATTCTGTCGTTGCTAATTCATTTGGGTGTGCTAATTATAAGTCCCAACTAGGTGTGCTAATTATATGTCCCACTTGGGGGTGATAATTATATGTCCCACTTGGGTGTGTGTCAATAATATGTGAGAAATGTGTACATTTATTCGATATGAATGTTGGAATATATTAAACAACTTACTTGGAATTAATTTAGACAATTTAGTTGGAATTAATTTGAACAGTATTTTTGTAAATTTCAAAATTCTATCATTGCTAATTCATTTGGGTGTGCTAATTATAAGTCCCAACTAGGTGTGTTAATTATATGTCCACTTGGGTGTGCAAATTATATGTCCTACCTAGGTGTGCTAATTATATGTCCCACTTGTGTGTGTGTCAATTATATGTGAGAAATCTATACATTTATTCGATATGAATGTTGTAATTAATTTAAACAACTTACTTGGCAATAAATTAGGCAATTTAGTTGGAATTAATTCGAACAGTATTTTTGTAAATTTCAAAATTCTATCGTTGCTAATTCATTTGGGTGTGCTAATTATAAGTCCCAACTAGGTGTGCTAATTATATGTCCCACTTGGGTTTGAGAATTATATGTCCCACTTGGGTGTGTGTCAATAATATGTGAGAAAGCTATACATTTATTCGATATGAATGTTGGATTAATTTAAACAACTTACTTGGAATTAATTTAGACAATTTAGTTGGAATTAATTTGAACAGTATTTTTGTAAATTTCAAAACTCTATCATTGCTAATTCATTTGGGAGTGCTAATTAGAAGTCCCACCTAAGTGCGCAAATTATATGTCCTACCTAGGTGTGCTAATTATATGTCCACTTGGGTGTGCAAATTATATGTCCAACCTAGGTGTGCTAATTATATGTCCCACTTGTGTGTGTGTCAATTATATGTGAGAAATCTATACATTTATTCGATATGAATGTTGGCATTAATTTAACAACTTACTTGGAATTAATTTAGACAATTTAGATGGAGCTAATTTTAACAGTACTTTTGTAAATATCAAAATTCTATCATTGCTAATTCATTTGGGTTTGCTAATTATATGTCCACTTGGGTGTGCTAATTATATGTCAACTTGGGTGTGTGTCAATGATATGTGAGAAATCTATACATTTATTCGATATGAATGTTAGAATTAATTTAAACAACTTATTTGGAATTAATTTAGACAATTTAGTTGGAATTAATTTGAACAGTATTTTTGTAAATTTCAAAATTCTATCATTGCTAATTCATTTGGGTGTGCTAATTATAAGTGCCAACTAGGTGTGCAAATTATATGTCCACTTGGGTGTGCTAATTATATGTCCTACCTAGGTGTGCTAATTATATGTCCCACTTGGGTGAATGTCAACTATATGTGAGAAATCTATACATTTATTCGATATGAATGTTGGAATTAATTTAAACAACTTACTTGGAATTAATTTAAACAATTTTGTTGGAATTAATTTGAACAGTATTTTTGTAAATTTCAAAATTCTGTCGTTGCTAATTCATTTGGGTGTGCTAATTATAAGTCCCAGA
Organism: Clusia tigrina; assembly: GCA_920105625.2. Classification (NCBI taxonomy): domain Eukaryota; kingdom Metazoa; phylum Arthropoda; class Insecta; order Diptera; family Clusiidae; genus Clusia; species Clusia tigrina. Next base: position 2,153,816 of record CAKKTE020000572.1, read on the forward strand.
TAGGTGCGCTAATTATATGTCCCATTGGGGGTGATAATTATATGTCATACTTGGGTGTGTGTCAATAATATGTGAGAAATCTATACATTTATTCGATATGAATGTTGGAATTAATTTAAACAACTTACTTGGAATTAATTTAGACAAGTTAGTTGGAATTAATTTGAACAGCATTTTTGTAAATTTCAAAATTCTATCATTGCAATTCTTTGGGTGTGTTATTATAAGTCCAACCTAGGTGTGCAAATTATATGTCCACTTGGGTGTGCAAATTATATGTCCTACCTAGGTGTGCTAATTATATGTCCCACTTGTGTGTGTGTCAATTATATGTGAGAAATCTATACATTTATTCGATATGAATGTTGGAATTAATTTCAACAACTTACTTGGCATTAATTTTGACAATATAGTTGGAATTAATTCGAACAGTATTTTTGTAAATTTCAAAATTCTGTCGTTGCTAATTCATTTGGGTGTGCTAATTATAAGTCCCAACTAGGTGTGCTAATTATATGTCCCACTTGGGTTTGATAATTATATGTCCCACTTGGGTGTGTGTCAATAATATGTGAGAAAGCTATACATTTATTCGATATGAATGTTGGATTAATTTAAACAACTTACTTGGAATTAATTTAGACAATTTAGTTGGAATTAATTTGAACAGTATTTTTGTAAATTTCAAAACTCTATCATTGCTAATTCATTTGGGTGTGCTAATTAGAAGTCCCACCTAAGTGTGCAAATTATATGTCCTACCTAGGTGTGCTAATTATATGTCCACTTGGGTGTGCAAATTATATGTCCTACCTAGGTGTGCTAATTATATGTCCCACTTGTGTGTGTGTCAATTATATGTGAGAAATCTATACATTTATTCGATATGAATGTTGGCATTAATTTAACAACTTACTTGGAATTAATTTAGACAATTTAGATGGAGCTAATTTTAACAGTACTTTTGTAAATATCAAAATTCTATCATTGCTAATTAATTTGGTGTGCTAATTATATATCCACTTGGGTGTGCTAATTATATGTCAACTTGGGTGTGTGTCAATTATATGTGAGAAATCTATACATTTATTCGATATGAATGTTAGAATTAATTTAAACAACTTATTTGGAATTAATTTAGACAATTTAGTTGGAATTAATTTGAACAGTATTTTTGTAAATTTCAAAATTCTATCATTGCTAATTCATTTGGGTGTGCTAATTATAAGTCCCAGCTAGGTGTGCAAATTATATGTCCACTTGGGTGTGCAAATTATATGTCCTACCTAGGTGTGCTAATTATATGTCCCACTTGGGTGAATGTCAACTATATGTGAGAAATCTATACATTTATTCGATATGAATGTTGGAATTAATTTAAACAACTTACTTGGAATTAATTTAGACAATTTTGTTGGAATTAATTTGAACAGTATTTTTGTAAATTTCAAAATTCTATCATTGCTAATTCATTTGGGTGTGTTAATTATAAGTCTAAACTAGGTGTGCTAATTATATGTCCACTTGAGTGTGCAAATTATATGTCCTACCTAGGTGTGCTAATTATATGTCCCACTTGTGTGTGTGTCAATTATATGTGAGAAATCTATACATTTATTCGATATGAATGTTGGAATTAATTTCAACAACTTACTTGGCATTAATTTAGACAATTTAGTTGGAATTAATTCGAACAGTATTTTTGTAAATTTCAAAATTCTGTCGTTGCTAATTCATTTGGGTGTGCTAATTATAAGTCCCAGCTAGGTGCGCTAATTATATGTCCCATTGGGGGTGATAATTATATGTCCCACTTGGGTGTGTGTCAATAATATGTGAGAAATCTATACATTTATTCGATATGAATGTTGGAATTAATTTAAACAACTTACTTGGAATTAATTTAGACAAGTTAGTTGGAATTAATTTGAGCAGCATTTTTGTAAGTTTCAAAATTCTATCATTGCAATTCTTTGGGTGTGTTATTATAAGTCCAACCTAGGTGTGCAAATTATATGTCCACTTGGGTGTGCAAATTATATGTCCTACCTAGGTGTGCTAATTATATGTCCCACTTGTGTGTGTGTCAATTATATGTGAGAAATCTATACATTTATTCGATATGAATGTTGGAATTAATTTCAAAAACTTACTTGGCATTAATTTAGACAATATAGTTGGAATTAATTCGAACAGTATTTTTGTAAATTTCAAAATTCTGTCGTTGCTAATTCATTTGAGTGTGCTAATTATAAGTCCCAGCCAGGTGCGCTAATTATATGTCCCACTTGGGGGTGATAATTATATGTCCCACTTGGGTGTGTGTCAATAATATGTGAGAAATCTATACATTTATTCGATATGAATGTTGGAATTAATTTAAACAACTTACTTGGAATTAATTTAGACAGTTTAGTTGGAATTAATTTGAACAGCATTTTTGTAAATTTCAAAATTCTATCATTGCTAATTCATTTGGGTGTGCTAATTATAAGTCCCAACTAGGTGTGCAAATTATATGTCCACTTGGGTGTGCAAATTATATGTCCTACCTAGGTGTGCTAATTATATGTCCCACTTGGGTGAATGTCAACTATATGTGAGAAATCTATACATTTATTCGATATGAATGTTGGAATTAATTTGAACAGTATTTTTGTAAATTTCAAAATTCTATCATTGCTAATTCATTTGGGTGTGTTAATTATAAGTCCCAACTAGGTGTGCTAATTATATGTCCACTTGGGTGTGCAAATTATATGTCCTACCTAGGTGTGCTAATTATATGTCCCACTTGTGTGTGTGTCAATTATATGTGAGAAATCTATACATTTATTCGATATGAATGTTGGACTTAATTTCAACAACTTACTTGGCATTAATTTAGACAATTTAGTTGGAATTAATTCGAACAGTATTTTTGTAAATTTCAAAATTCTGTCGTTGCTAATTCATTTGGGTGTGCTAATTATAATTCCCAGCTAGGTGCGCTAATTATATGTCCCACTTGGGGGTGATAATTATATGTCCCACTTGGGTTTGTGTCAATAATATGTGAGAAAGCTATACATTTATTCGATATGAATGTTGGAATTAATTTAAACAACTTACTTGGAATTAATTTAGACAATTTAGTTGGAATTAATTTGAACAGTATTTTTGTAAATTTCCAAATTCTATCATTACTAATTCATTTGGGTGTGCTAATTATAAGTCCCAACTAGGTGTGCTAATTATATGTCCCACTTGGGTGTGTGTCAATAATATGTGAGAAATCTATACATTTATTCAATATGAATGTTGGAATTAATTTAAACAACTTACTTGGAATTAATTTAGACAATTTAGTTAGAATTAATTTGAACAGCATTTTTGTAAATTTCAAAATTCTATCATTGCTAATTCATTTGGGTGTGTTATTATAAGTCCTCCTAGGTGTGCTAATTATATGTCCCACTTGGGTGTGTGTCAACTATATGTGAGAAATCTATACATTTATTCGATATGAATGTTGGAATTAATTTAAACAACTTACTTGGAATTAATTTAGACAATTTTGTTGGAATTAATTTGAACAGTATTTTTGTAAATTTCAAAATTCTATCATTGCTAATTCATTTCGGTGTGGTAATTAGAAGTCCCACCTAGGTGTGCTAATTATATGTCCTACCTAGGTGTGCTAATTATATGTCCACTTGGGTGTGCAAATTATATGTCGTACCTAGGTGTGCTAATTATATGTCCCACTTGGCTGTGATAATTATATGTCCCACTTGGGTGTGTGTCAATAATATGTGAGAAATCTATACATTTATTCTATATGAATGTTGGAATTAATTTAAACAACTTACTTGAAATTAATTTAGACAATTTAGTTGGAATTAATTTGAACAGCATTTTTGTAAATTTCAAAATTCTATCATTGCAATTCTTTGGGTGTGTTATTATAAGTCCTACCAAGGTGTGCTAATTATATGTCCTACCTAGGTGTGCTAATTATATGTCCCACTTGGGTGTGTGTCAATTATATGTGAGAAATCTGTACATTTATTCGATATGAATGTTGGAATTAATTTAAACAACTTACTTGGAATTAATTTAGACAATTTAGTTGGAATTAATTTGAACAGCATTTTTGTAAATTTCAAAATTCTATCATTGCTAAGTCATTTGGGTGTGCTAATTATAATTCCCACCTAGGTGTGCTAATTATATGTCCTACCTAGGTGTGCTAATTATATGTCCACTTGGGTGTGCAAATTATATGTCGTACCTAGGTGTACTAATTATATGTCCCACTTGGATGTGATAATTATATGTCCCACTTGGGTGTGTGTCAATAATATGTGAGAAATTTATACATTTATTCGATATGACATTTGGAATTAATTTAAACAACTTACTTGGAATTAATTTAGACAATTTAGTTGGAATTAATTTGAACAGCATTTTTGTAAATTTAAAAATTCTATCATTGCTAATTCATTTGGGTGTGCTAATTATAAGTCCCAACTAGGTGTGCTAATTATATGTCCCACTTGGGTGTGTGTCAGTTATATTTGAGAAATCTATACATTTATTCGATATGAATGTTGGCATTAATTTAAACAACTTACTTGGAATTAATTTAGACAATTTAGTTGGAATTAATTTTAATAGTACTTTTGTAAATATCAAAATTCTATCGTTGCTAATTCATTTGTGTGTGCTAATTATATGTCCACTTGGGTGTGCTAATTATATGTCAACTTGGGTGTGTGTCAATTATATGTGAGAAATCTATACATTTATTCGATATAAATGTTAGAATTAATTTAAACAACTTATTTGGAATTAATTTAGACAATTTAGTTGGAATTAATTTGAACAGTATTTTTGTAAATTTCAAAATTCTATCATTGCTAATTCATTTGGGTGTGCTAATTATAAGTCCCAACTAGGTGTGCTAATTATATGTGCCACTTGGGTGTGATAATTATATGTCCCACTTGTGTGTGTGTCAATAATATGTGAGAAATCTATACATTTATTCGATATGAATATTGGAATTAATTTAAATAACTTACTTGGAATTAATTTAGACAATTTAGTTGGAATTAATTTGAACAGCATTTTTGTAAATTTCAAAATTCTATCATTGCTAATTCATTTGGGTGTGTTATTATAAGTCCTACCTAGGTGTGCTAATTATATGTCCCACTTGGGTGTGTGTCAATTATATGTGAGAAATCTATACATTTATTCGATATGAATGTTGGCATTAATTTAAACAACTTACTTGGAATTAATTTAGACAATTTAGTTGGAATTAATTTTAACAGTACTTTTGTAAATATCAAAATTCTATCATTGCTAATTCATTTGTGTGTGCTAATTATATGTCCACTTGGGTGTGCTAATTATATGTCAACTTGGGTGTGTGTCAATTATATGTGAGAAATCTATACATTTATTCGATATGAATGTTGGAATTAATTTAAACAACTTACTTGGAATTAATTTAGACAATTTAGTTGGAGTTAATTTCAACAGTATTTTTGTAAATTACCAAATTCTATCATTACTAATTCATTTGGGTGTGCTAATTATAAGTCCCAACTAGGTGTGCTAATTATATGTCCCACTTGGGTGTGTGTCAATAATATGTGAGAAATCTATACATTTATTCAATATGAATGTTGGAATTAATTTAAACAACTTACTTGGAATTAATTTAGACAATTTAGTTAGAATTAATTTGAACAGCATTTTTGTAAATTTCAAAATTCTATCATTGCTAATTCATTTGGGTGTGTTATTATAAGTCCTACCTAGGTGTGCTAATTATATGTCCTACCTAGGTGTGCTAATTATATGTCCCAATTGGGTGTGTGTCAGTTATATGTGAGAAATCTATGCATTTATTCGATATGAATGTTGGAATTAATTTAAACAACTTACTTGGAATTAATTTAGACAATTTAGTTGGAATTAATTTGAACAGTATTTTTGTAAATTTTAAAATTCTATCATTGCTAATTCATTTGGGTATGTTAATTATAAGTCCCAACTAGGTGTGCTAATTATATGTCCAGTTGGGTGTGCAAATTATATGTCCTACCTAGGTGTGCTAATTATATGTCCCACTTGTGTGTGTGGCAATTATATGTGAGAAATCTATAAATTTATTCGATATGAATGTTGGAATTAATTTAAACAACTTACTTGGCATTAATTTAGACAATTTAGTTGGAATTAATTCGAACAGTATTTTTGTAAATTTCAAAATTCTATCATTGCTAATTCATTTGGGTGTGCTAATTATAATTCCCACCTAGGTGTGCTAATTATAAGTCCCAACTAGGTGTGCTAATTATATGTCCACTTGGGTGTGCAAATTATATGTCCTACCTAGGTGTGCTAATTATATGTCACACTTGGGTGTGTGTCAACTATATGTGAGAAATCTATACATTTATTCGATATGAATGTTGGAATTAATTTAAATAACTTACTTGGAATTAATTTAGACAGTTTAGTTGGAATTAATTTGAACAACATTTTTGTAAATTTCAAAATTCTATCTTTGCTAATTCATTTGGGTGTGTTATTATAAGTCCTACCTAGGTGTGCTAATTATATGTCCCACCTAGGTGTGCTAATTATATGTCCCACTTGGGTGTGTGTCAGTTATATTTGAGAAATCTATACATTTATTCGATATGAATGTTGGCATTAATTTAAACAACTTACTTGGAATTAATTTACACAATTTAGTTAGAACTAATTTTAACAGTACTTTTGTAAATATCAAAATTCTATCATTGCTAATTCATTTGTGTGTGCTAATTATATGTCCACTTGGGTGTGCTAATTATATGTCAACTTGGGTGTGTGTCAATTATATGTGAGAAATCTATACATTTATTCGATATAAATGTTAGAATTAATTTAAACAACTTATTTGGAATTAATTTAGACAATTTAGTTGGAATTAATTTGAAGAGTATTTTTGTAAATTTCAAAATTCTATCATTGCTAATTTATTTGGGTGTGCTAATTATAAGTCCCAACTAGGTGTGCTAATTATATGTGCCACTTGGGTGTGATAATTATATGTCCCACTTGGGTGTGTGTCAATAATATGTGAGAAATCTATACATTTATGAAATATGAATGTTGGAATTAATTTAAACAACTTACTTGGAATTAATTTAGACAATATAGTTGGAATTAATTTGAACAGCATTTTTGTAAATTTTAAAATTCTATCATTGCTAATTCATTTGGGTGTGTTATTATAAGTCCTACCTAGGTGTGCTAATTATATGTCCTACCTAGGTGTGCTAATTATATGTCCCACTTGGGTGTGTGTCAATTATATGTGAGAAATCTATACATTTATTCGATATGAATGTTGGAATTCATTTAAACAACTTACTTGGAATTAATTTAGACAATTTAGTTGGAATTAATTTGAACAGTATTTTTGTAAATTTCAAAATTCTATCATTGCTAATTCATTTGGGTGTGCTAATTATAAGTCCCAACTAGGTTTGCTAATTATATGTCCACTTTGGTGTGCAAATTATATGTCCTACCTAGGTGTGCTAATTATATGTCCCACTTGGGTGTGTGTCAATTATATGTGAGAAATCTATACATTTATTCGATATGAATGTTGGCATTAATTTAAACAACTTACTTGGAATTAATTTAGACAATTTAGGTGGAATTAATTTTAACAGTACTTTTGTAAATATCAAAATTTTATCATTGCTAATTCAGTTGGATGTGCTAATTATATGTCCACTTGGGTGTGCTAATTATATGTCCAACCTAGGTGTGCTAATTATATGTCCCACTTGGGTGTGTGTCAATTATATGTCCTACCTAGGTGTGCTAATTATATGTCCCACTTGGGTGTGTGTCAACTATATGTGCGAAATCTATACATTTATTCGATATGAATGTTGGAATTAATTTAAACAACTTACTTGGAATTAATTTACTTTTTTCGTTCTTTCGCCTGGGTAATGCTCGAAAATAACTATGAGTTTACCTAGTTTGGTTATATTTAATTTATTAAATTAAATCCTTAATATTAATACTCATACAAAGTCTCGGTACCACGTTGGTAATTCTGGGAATTAGTGGAGTACCGATTACAAACCATATAAGCCACTAATCCAGAATGCTCTCAGTAAGTGGTCGTACTTCTTGGTATTAGTGGAGTACCGATTACAAACCCTATAATCCACTAATCCAGTAAGCGTTTGTAATTCTGAGCATTAGTGGAGTACCGATTACAAACCCTATAATCCGCTAATGCAGAATGACCTCAGTAAGCGGTCGTACTTCTTGGTATTAGTGGAGTACCGATTACAAACCCTATAATCCACTAATCCAGTAAGCGTTTGTAATTCTGAGCATTAGTGGAGTACCGATTACAAACCCTATAATCCAGTAATGCAGAATGATCTCAGTACGGTCAAAAGTCTTGGTGCGACGATGTTTTCTTCGTGTGCGTCGATGTGTCGTCGTCGATGGCTGTTCCGGAAAAGAGACTACTGTCGATGCGTAGCCGTCGATGGTTGATGATGTAAAAAGCTGCTGTCGGTGCGTCGTGGTCGATGGCTGATCAGGAAAAGAGAGCGAGTCCCTCAGTTGCTGCTGCTTTTATAGCCCAGCTTCAGTCGTCAAGTTTCCAGAAATTTCTGTTGTTGAATAAATTGTTTTCAAACGTAACCGCCATTATCGCTGCAGGATTCGGCTTGTTGACATTCTTCCATGTCCATCGTCTGTCGCTAAGGCGGTGTTGTTGTTGTTGTTGCACCCATTGTTTTCAAACGTAACCGCCATTATCACTGCAGAATTCGGCTTGTTGACATTCTTCCATGCCCATCGTCTGTTGCTAAGGCGTTGTTGTTGTTGTTGCACGCTCTGTTGTTGTTGTTGATGATGTCATGCGCGTCGATCATACTGCTTATTAGGGGTGGGTTTTGCCGATTGCTTCTAATAGTGAATAAATTAAATTCTTCTGGAACAATCGAGTGCAGCACGTGGTTCGTTTGAAAAATGGTGGTGTGGCAGAAGAATTATGTTGGAGCAAAATTTATGGGGAAATTTTGCTCCTTAAATTTCCTCCCCACTTCGCGGATGATAAATGATAATTATCCTACCCTAACAGAGGGTGACTGTGTATAGTTTCCGGTAGAACCGGATTCGCGCCTGCTTTTTGGGTGCCTTCTCGAGCAGCTCTTGGATTAGTTCTGTTGGTAGGCCGACTGCTTTCGGTCCGCTTTGTTCCGATCTGTCTTCGAACGTGATGTCGTGCCAATGAATTTCTTTTGGGGATGTCGGAGTTTTCTTTGGTACCTCTTTTTGTGGTCAGTCGCGTAGAATGGTTTTAATTGGCTGATATGGGCTGTCCTCGTCTCCTTATCCCCTTCTCGTTTCATCTTGACTATGACTGGTGAGATGAAACTGTCTATTTGGTATGGCCCGTCGTAGCGTGGGGTAATTTAGCGGGAAAGTGATCCACAGCCTAACACCCACTGTCCAACTTCGGGCTTCCAGGGTCTACGCCGCAGGTTGTAAAATCGTCGTTGGTCTTGGGCCTCTCGTTCCAGATTTCTTGTAACCAACTTATATACTTCTTTAAGTCGTTCGGCTCTCTCGTTTGGCGTTTGCTTCTGTTGTCCCGTTCCAGGGGTGGTTTCATCGTACACTGCTTTTGGTCGGCTTGGTTCCCGTCCTTGTATCAAAAATGCGGGGCTATAACCCGTAGTTTCTGACACGCTAGTGTTGATGGCGAGGGTCAATTCAGGCAATAGCTCATCCCACTTTTGTTGCTCGTTTCCTGCAAATTGGGCGACCATTGTCTTTATAGTGCGGTTGGCACGCTCAGCAGCATTTTGTTGTGGCGTGTAAGCTGCGGTGAACTGATGTTTGATACCGTAGTCCTTGACAAAACGTTTGAAAGACTTGCTCGTGAATTGAGAACCGTTGTCTGTCACTAAGACCTTTGGGACTCCAAAACGGGGCTAAAATCCGCTCCCGAAAGGCCCGTTGTAGGGTCTCGGTGGTGGCCTTTCGGAGGGGAGCAACTTCTGTCCATTTGGAGAATTTGTCATGGAAGACTACCATCATGGTGTTTCCGTGCTTTGAGCGAGGTAAGGGTCCAACAAAGTCTGCACATAATATAGCCCACGGTTCCTGGGGTATCTGCGTCAGCATTTCTCCAGCCGGTTGTTGCTGGCTAGGTTTGTATTATGGGCATAGCCTACATTGACGTACGTACCGGCTGGTGTCTCTGAATAATCCAGGCCAGTAGTACCGGTTAGTAATTCGTGCTATCATTTTGCGGATGCCCAGATGTCCTGCAGTTGGTGCGTCATGGCTTTCCTGTAGAATGCGTTCCCTAAGAGGCCTAGGTACGCATAGTTTCCACTGTGTGCAGTCTTCGTCTCCCGTGCGGCTAGGTATATGGCGGTACAGTTGTCCGTTTTCTATAGTGTAGTCGGCGAATTTAACAGGATCGGCGAGTACTTCACCTTTTCTTTTAAGCCACCACTTGCAGTTCTGCTCTGGTTGGTCCTGCAATGTGACAGTGCGTGCAGCTTCGACAGGTTGTCTTGACAATGCATCCGCTAATACATTTAGTTTGCCTTTACGGTATTGCACATCAAACGAATGTTGCTGCAACGCTAGTGCCCACCTGGCTATCCGTCCTGAAGGGCTCTCTATAGAATTTAGCCACTTCAGTGATATGTGGTCTGTGATGACGGTGAAGTGGTAACCCTCAAGATACGGTCGCATTTTTCGGATTCCCCATATGATCGCTAGGCACCCCTTCTCTGTTGGGGAGTAGTTAAGTTCTGCTCCATTCAAATGCCGGCTAGCGTAAGCTATTACCCGTTCAGCTCCCTCGATTTCCTGAGTAAGTACTGCTCCTAACCCATAGTCACTGGCGTCGGTCTGGAGCGTAAACTTCTGGCTAAAGTCTGGGCAGGCGAGTATCGGAGCTTCCGTTAAGCGCTGTTTTAAAAGTTCAAATGCTTTTTGTTGTTCGGTGCCCCATCTAAAGTGTTTCCCCTTCTTTAAAAGCGCAGTTAAAGGGTGCACAGCCTTAGCAAAGTCTGGTACGAACCGGCGATACCAAGAGGCGATGCCCAAACAGCGTCGCAGTTGCCGTATGTTCTCAGGTGGTTGCAACTCCCGTATGGCAGCGATCTTTTCCGGGTCGGTATGTATGCCTTTTTCGCTTACTACGTGGCCCAAGTATTTGAGTTCTTTTCGAAAGAATGCACATTTTTCGATGTTCAACTTCAGATTAGCCGCTTTCAATCGTCGGAACACCTCTGATAGGTTCCGCATGTGTTCCTCCAAGTCCTTCCCCGTGACAATGATGTCATCAAGGTATGCGAACGCTTGTGGCTCCATATCATGGCCAATAATTTGGTCTAGCTCTCGCTGAAATGTTGCTGGTGCGGAATGCAATCCAAATGGCATAACGCGCCACTTGAAAAGGCCTCTTCCGAGCACCGTGAATACGGTATACTTCTTGCTATCCTCCTCCATCGGTATCTGCCAATATCCGTTTTTTAAGTCGAGGCTGCTGATGAACGTAGCCTCACGCAGTCGGTCCAAGATATGTTGGATTCGTGGTAGTGGGTATGCATCAGGTATGGACTTAGCATTAAGTTGACGATAGTCGATACATAGACGCCATTTCCCATCCTTTTTCCGGACCAGGACAATCGGTGCACTGTGAGGGCTATGCGAGGGTTCAATACAGCCTTTTTCTAGCAGGTCGTCCACTTCCGCGCTGATAATTGCTTGCTGTGCTGGGTTTCTTGGGTAATATCTTTGCTTGATGGGCCGGTCATCGCGCATCACTATCTTGTGGCTTGTCAGGTTGGTCACACTTGGTTCGTTCGTAAATTTAGCCAACTCCGTGGCCAGGAACATGTCTCTCTATGCTTCGTCCGTAGTAACTTCTTGTCGTATGGTCGTGCACGATGCGGTAACTCGGGTTTGCACGCCATGTGTCTGGGGTCCTATGTTGATCTCGTGGTCTCCACATTTCAGGGACATGCCTTGTTTGGTCATGAAATCCAGTCCGAGCAGTAAGTCTTCAATGGAGTCGGGCATGATGAGTAGCTCCAGCTGGCATACCTTTCCTCCCAGCCTAACGCACACCACAAACGCCTGAGTGATTTCTCTTGTTCGCCCATCCGCCATAAGTGCTCTAGTGTTTGTAGAGGTCACTCTACCGGTGGTAGCACTTAATTGGTGGACGAGTCGTTCGCTGATAAAACTCCTGCTGGCACCTGTGTCTAGCGTGGCCGTTATATTATCTGTGCCAATGGTGACGGCGGCACAGATGCGTTGCCTATCGCAACTTAGCGTACTTACTGTGTGTGAGGCTTGTTTTCGTTGGGCTGCTCCATGCTTCGCTGCTGGCAGCAGCCCCTCTCGTTTCCCCCTGATGTCCAACAGCATTCAATAGTCTTGGTTCGCTTCTTGCCGCACTTCCAACAGAAGAAAAGTTGGGCGTTACGACAGCGTCGTGCGATGTGTCCTGACTGACCGCACCGTCTGCAAGCTGTGCGCGGATTTATCGGTGAATCTTTGCTGTCATAGTTCACTGGTGCTACCTGCCGATTCCTTGTTTCTCGTGGGGATGTGCGTTCAACCCGTGGCTGGAGTACTGGTCGTACTTGTGGTGATCTCGGTGGTGCTGCTCGTGGAGTTTCGCGGTCACCACGTATACCCTCTAGGTCTTCCGCCATTTCCACCAACTCGTCCAGTGTCGAAAAGTCTTTTCTTCGTACGTACCACTGATACTCTTCTAGGCTATTCCGGAAAATTCGCTCAAGCTTGTTTTCTTCCGAATTACCGACATGCCGCATGAGATTTTGTAGTTCAACCACATATTGCTTGAATATTTCCCGTGGTTGCTGTTGTCACTGCCTGATCTCGTCCTCCAGCTTTTCGAAATATCTGGCAGGCAAGAAAAATTTAAGAAAGTCCTCTTGAACGAAGGCCAATCTATCCACGCTAGATTGCTATTGCGAAACCACAATAAAGCTCGCTCCTTAAGGAGTTCAGGCATTGTTCGGGGTAACATATGTTTGTTTAGACCGTATACCTCCGAAAGCTCCTCCACTCGCTCGACGAAAGCCAGGGGATCAAGTCCTCAATCAAGCCATCGTATTTGATTGACCACTTTCTGACGTGATCAATAACAGCCGAGTAAGTGTCACTTCCGCTTCGCGTTGTATCGGGTACTACTGGGTGAAACGCAGTACGCAACAATACGGCCTGGTCATCTCCAGTTGGTGATAGCGTTTCTCTGTTAATTACTGTCGGTTCTTTGGGGCTTACCTGCTGAACTGTGCTGGGGATAGTCCCTCCGTAGGTCCGGTTGACAAACTTCTCGCATGCCGGGCCAGTAACTCTGCCAATCGATATTCCTGCTGTAGATTTAATTCAGTCTCATTGGTGAATTCGGCTAGACTCTTTCGTAGCTCTTCCACTGTGCCAGTGGCCTCTAAACCAAACTCGACACAACACACCACTAGCTTATCCTTGCGTAGGTTGTATACCCAACTCGTTTTTCCCATCCTGCGTAAGACTCTGGTGATGGGCGAAGTTGGATAAAACTCTTTTGTTTGCTCTGTCTGTTTTCTTGTGAAAGTCCACTGCTCGGGCGCCACTGTAACGAACCCTCTCTTTTTCCGTTCTTTCGCCTGGGTAATGCTCCCCGGATTGCCAGGGGTCGTTTACAGAAATAACTATGGGTTTACATAGTTTGGTTTTATTTTATTTATTAAATTAAATCCTTAATATTAATACTAATAAAAAGTCTCGGTACAACGTTGGTAATTCTGGGAGTTAGTGGAGTACCGATTACAAACCATGTAATCCACTAATCCAGAATGGTCTCAGTAAGCGGTCGTACTTCTTGGTATTAGTGGAGTACCGATTACAAACCCTATAATCCACTAATCCAGTAAGCGTTTGTAATTCTGAGCATTAGTGGAGTACCGATTACAAACCCTATAATCCACTAATGCAGAATGGTCTCAGTAAGCGGTCGTACTTCTTGGTATTAGTTGAGTACCGATTACAAACCCTATAATCCACTAATCCAGTAAGCGTTTGTAATTCTGAGCATTAGTGGAGTACCGATTACAAACCCTATAATCCACTAATGCAGAATGATGTCAGTAAGAGGTCGTACTTCTTGGTATTAGTGGAGTACCGATTATAAACCCTATAATCCACTAATCCAGTAAGCGTTTGTAATTCTGAACATTAGTGGAGTACCGATTACAAACCCTATAATCCACTAATGCAGAATGATCTCAGTAAGGTCAAAAGTGTTGGTGCGTCGATGTTTTCTTCGTGTGCGTCGATGTGTCGTCGTCGATGGCTGTTCCGGGCAAAAAAAGTTACTGCCGATGCGTCGTGGTCGATGGCTGATCAGGAAAAGAGTTACTGCCGATGCGTTGTGGTCGATGGCTGATCAGGAAAAGAGTTACTGCCTATGCGTCGTGGTCGATGGCTGATCAGGAAAAGAGAGTTACTGCCGATGCGTCGTGGTCGATGGCTGATCAGGAAAAGAGTTACTGCCGATGCGTCGTGGTCGATGGCTGATCAGGAAAAGAGAGCGAGTCCCTCGGTTGCTGCTGCTTTTATAGCCCAGTTTCAGTCGTAAAGTTTCCAGAAGTTCTGTTGTTGTATCATTTGTATTCAAACGTAACCGGCATTATCGATGCAGAATTCGGCTTGTTGTCAAGCACGTGGCATTGTTTGTAGCGGCAGCGCTCTGTTGTTGTTGTTGATGACATCATGCGCGTCGATCATACTGCTTATTAGGGGTGGGTTTTGCCGATTGCTTCTAATAGTGCATAAATTAAATTCTTCTGGAACAATCGAGTGCGGCACGTGGCTTCGTTTGAAAAATGGTGGTGTGGCAGAAGAATTATGTTGGAGCAAAATTTCCGCATAAATTTGGTTGGAATTAATTTGAACTGTATTTTTGTAAATTTCAAAATTCTATCATTGTTGATTCATTTGGGTGTGTTTATTATAAGTCCCAACTAGGTGTGCTAATTATATGTCCACTTGGGTGTGCAAATTATATGTCCTACCTAGGTGTGCTAATTATATGTCCCACTTGTGTGTGTGTCAATTATATGTGAGAAATCTATACATTTATTCGATATGAATGTTGGAAGTAATTTAAACAACTTACTTGGAATTAATTTAGACAATTTAGTTGGAATTAATTTGAACAGTATTTTTGTAAATTTCAAAATTCTATCATTGCTAATTCATTTGGGTATGTTAATTATAAGTCCCAACTAGGTGTGCTAATTATATGTCCACTTGGGTGTGCAAATTATATGTCCTACCTAGGTGTGCTAATTATATGTCCCACTTGTGTGTGTGTCAATTATATGTGAGAAATCTATACATTATTCGATATGAATGTTGGAATTAATTTAAACAACTTACTTGGCATTAATTTAGACAATTTAGTTTGAATTAATTCGAACAGTATTTTTGTAAATTTCAAAATTCTATCATTGCTAATTCATTCGGGTGTGCTAATTATAATTCCCACCTAGGTGTGCTAATTATATGTCCTACCTAGGTGTGCTAATTATATGTCCACTCGGGTGTGCAAATTATATATGTCGTACCTAGGTGTGCTAATTATATGTCCCATTTGGATGTGATAATTATATGTCCCACTTGGGTGTGTGTCAATAATATGTGAGAAATCTATACATTTATTCGATATGAATGTTGGAATTAATTTAAATAACTTACTTGGAATCAATTTAGACAATTTAGTTGTAATTAATTTGAACAGCATTTTTGTAAATTTCAAAATTCTATCATTGCTAATTCATTTGGGTGTGTTATTATAAGTCCTACCTAGGTGTGCTAATTATATGTCCTACCTAGGTGTGCTAATTATATGTCCCACTTGGGTGTGTGTCCATTATATGTGAGAAATCTATACGTTTATTCGATATGAATGTTAGAATTAATTTAAACAACTTATTTGGAATTAATTTAGAAAATTTAGTTGGATTTAATTTGAACAGTATTTTTGTAAATTTCAAAATTCTATCATTGCAAATTCATTTGGGTGTGCTAATTATAAGTCCCAACTAGGTGTGCTAATTATATGTCCACTTGGGTGTGATAATTATATGTCCCACTTGGGTGTGTGTCAATTATATGTGAGAAATCTATACATTTATTCGATATGAATGTTAGAATTAATTTAAACAACTTACTTGGAATTAATTTAGACAATTTAGTTGGAATTAATTTGAACAGTATTTTTGTAAATTTCAAAATTCTATCATTGCTAATTCATTTGGTTGTGCTAATTATAAGTCCCAACTAGGTGTGCTAATTATATGTCCCTCTTGGGTGTGATAATTATATGTCCCACTTGGGTGTGTGTAAATAATATGTGAGAAATCTATACATTTATTCGATATGAATGTTGGAATTAATTTAAACAACTTACTTTGAATTAATATAGACAATTTAGTTGGAATTGATTTGAACAGTATTTTTGTAAATTTCAAAATTTTATCATTGCTACTTCATTTGGGTGTGCTAATTATAAGTCCCACCTAGGTGTGCTAATTATATGTCCCACCTAGGTGTGCTAATTATATACCCCGATTGGGTGTGTGTCAATTATATATGAGAAATCTATACATTTATTCGATATGAATGTTGGAATTAATTTAAACAACTTACTTGGAATTAATTTAGACATTTTAGTTGGAATTAAATTGACCAGTATTGTTGTAAATTTCAAAATTCTATCATTGCTAATTCATTTGGGTGTGTTAATTATAAGTCCCAACTAGGTGTGCTAATTATATGTCCACTTGGGTGTGCAAATTATATGTCCTATCTAGGTGTGCTAATTATATGTCCACTTGGGTATGCAAATTATATGTCGTACCTAGGTGTGCTAATTATATGTCCCACTTGGGTGTGATAATTATATGTCCCACTTGGGTGTGTGTCAATAATATGTGAGAAATCTATACATTTATTCGATATGAATGTTGGAATTAATTTAATCAACTTACTTGGAATTAATTTAGACAATTTAGTTGGAATTAATTTGAACAGCATTTTTATAAATTTCAAAATTCTATCATTGCTAATTCATTTGGGAGTGGTATTATAAGTCCTACCTAGGTGTACTAATTATATGTCCTACCTAGGTGTGCTAATTATATGTCCCACTTGGGTGTGTCAATTATATGTGAGAAATCAGTACATTTATTCGATATGAATGTTGGAATTAATTTAAACAACTTACTTGGAACTAACTTAGACAATTTATTTGGAATTAATTTGAACAGTATTTTTGTAAATTTCTAAATTCTATCATTTTAATTCATTTGGGTGTGCTAATTAGAAGTCCCAACTAGGTATGCTAATTATATGTCCACTTGGGTGTGCAAATTATATGTCCCACCTAGGTGTGCTAATTATATGTCCCACTTGGGTGTGTGTCAATTATATGTGAGAAATCTATACATTTATTCGATATGAATGTTGGAATTAATTTAAACAACTTACCTGGAATTAATTTAGACAATTTAGTTGGAATTAATTTGAACAGTATTTTTGTAAATTTCAAAATTCTATCATTGCAAATTCATTTGGGTGTGCTAATTATAAGTCCCAACTAGGTGTGCTAATTATATGTCCACTTGGGTGTGATAATTATATGTCCCACTTGGGTGTGTGTCAATTATATGTGAGAAATCTATACATTTATTCGATATGAATGTTGGAATTAATTTAAACAACTTACTTGGAATTAATTTAGACAATTTAGTTGGAATTAATTTGAACAGTATTTTTGTAAATTTCAAAATTCTATCATTGCTAATTCATTTGGTTGTGCTAATTATAAGTCCCAACTAGGTGTGCTAATTATATGTCCCTCTTGGGTGTGATAATTATATGTCCCACTTGGGTGTGTGTAAATAATATGTGAGAAATCTATACATTTATTCGATATGAATGTTGGAATTAATTTAAACAACTTACTTTGAATTAATATAGACAATTTAGTTGGAATTGATTTGAACAGTATTTTTGTAAATTTCAAAATTTTATCATTGCTACTTCATTTGGGTGTGCTAATTATAAGTCCCACCTAGGTGTGCTAATTATATGTCCCACCTAGGTGTGCTAATTATATACCCCGATTGGGTGTGTGTCAATTATATATGAGAAATCTATACATTTATTCGATATGAATGTTGGAATTAATTTAAACAACTTACTTGGAATTAATTTAGACATTTTAGTTGGAATTAAATTGACCAGTATTGTTGTAAATTTCAAAATTCTATCATTGCTAATTCATTTGGGTGTGTTAATTATAAGTCCCAACTAGGTGTGCTAATTATATGTCCACTTGGGTGTGCAAATTATATGTCCTATCTAGGTGTGCTAATTATATGTCCACTTGGGTATGCAAATTATATGTCGTACCTAGGTGTGCTAATTATATGTCCCACTTGGGTGTGATAATTATATGTCCCACTTGGGTGTGTGTCAATAATATGTGAGAAATCTATACATTTATTCGATATGAATGTTGGAATTAATTTAATCAACTTACTTGGAATTAATTTAGACAATTTAGTTGGAATTAATTTGAACAGCATTTTTATAAATTTCAAAATTCTATCATTGCTAATTCATTTGGGAGTGGTATTATAAGTCCTACCTAGGTGTACTAATTATATGTCCTACCTAGGTGTGCTAATTATATGTCCCACTTGGGTGTGTCAATTATATGTGAGAAATCAGTACATTTATTCGATATGAATGTTGGAATTAATTTAAACAACTTACTTGGAACTAACTTAGACAATTTATTTGGAATTAATTTGAACAGTATTTTTGTAAATTTCTAAATTCTATCATTTTAATTCATTTGGGTGTGCTAATTAGAAGTCCCAACTAGGTATGCTAATTATATGTCCACTTGGGTGTGCAAATTATATGTCCCACCTAGGTGTGCTAATTATATGTCCCACTTGGGTGTGTGTCAATTATATGTGAGAAATCTATACATTTATTCGATATGAATGTTGGAATTAATTTAAACAACTTACCTGGAATTAATTTAGACAATTTAGTTGGAATTAATTTGAACAGTATTTTTGTAAATTTCAAAATTCTATCATTGCTAATTCATTTGGGTGTGTTAATTATAAGTCCCAACTAGGTGTGCTAATTATATGTCCACTTGGGTGTGCAAATTATATGTCCTACCCAGGTGTGTTAATTATATGTCCACTTGGGTGTGCAAATTATATGTCGTACCTAGGTGTGCTAATTATATGTCCCACTTGGGAGTGTGTCAACTATATGTGTGAAATCTATACATTTATTCGATATGAATGTTGGAATTAATTTAAACAACTTACTTGGAATTAATTTAGACAATTTAGTTGGAATTAATTTGAACAGTATTTTTGTAAATTTCAAAATTCTATCATTGCTAATTCATTTCGGTGTGCTAATTGTAAGTCCCACCTAGGTGTGCAAATTATATGTCGTACCTAATTATATGTCCCATTTGGGTGTGATAATTATATGTCCCACTTGTGTGTGTGTCAATTATATGTCAGAAATCTATACATTTATTCGATATGAATGTTGGAATTAATTTAAACAACTTACTTGGAATTAATTTAGACAATTTAGTTGGAATTAATTTGAACAGTATTTTTGTAAATTTCAAAATTCTATCATTGTTATTTCACTTGGGTGTGCTAATTATAAGTCCCAACTAGGTTTGCTGATTATATGCCCACTTGGGTGTGCAAATTATATGTCCTACCCAGGTGTGTTAATTATATGTCCACTTGGGTGTGCAAATTATATGTCGTACCTAGGTGTGCTAATTATATGTCCCACTTGGGTGTGATAATTATATGTCCCACTTGGTGTGTGTCAATAATATGTGAGAAATCTATACATTTATTCGATATGAATGTTGGAATTAATTTAAACAACTTACTTAGAATTAATTTAGACAATTTAGTTGGAATTAATTTGAACAGCATTTTTGTAAATTTCAAAATTTTATCATTGCTAATTCATTTGGGTGTGTTATTATAAGTACTTGGAATTAATTTAGACAATTTAGTTGGAATTAATTTGAACAGTATTTTTGTAAATTTCAAAATTCTATCATTACTAATTCATTTGGTTGTGCTAATTATAAGTCCCAACTAGGTGTGCTAATTATATGTCCCTCTTGGGTGTGATAATTATATGTCCCACTTGGGTGTGTGTAAATAATATGTGAGAAATATATACATTTATTCGATATGAATGTTGGAATTAATTTAAACAACTTACTTACAACGAACCCTCTCTTTTTCCGTTCTTTCGCCTGGGTAATGCTCCCCGGATTGCCAGGGGTCGTTTACAGAAATAACTATGGGTTTACATAGTTTGGTTTTATTTTATTTATTAAATTAAATCCTTAATATTAATACTAATAAAAAGTCTCGGTACAACGTTGGTAATTCTGGGAGTTAGTGGAGTACCGATTACAAACCATGTAATCCACTAATCCAGAATGGTCTCAGTAAGCGGTCGTACTTCTTGGTATTAGTGGAGTACCGATTACAAACCCTATAATCCACTAATCCAGTAAGCGTTTGTAATTCTGAGCATTAGTGGAGTACCGATTACAAACCCTATAATCCACTAATGCAGAATGGTCTCAGTAAGCGGTCGTACTTCTTGGTATTAGTTGAGTACCGATTACAAACCCTATAATCCACTAATCCAGTAAGCGTTTGTAATTCTGAGCATTAGTGGAGTACCGATTACAAACCCTATAATCCACTAATGCAGAATGATGTCAGTAAGAGGTCGTACTTCTTGGTATTAGTGGAGTACCGATTATAAACCCTATAATCCACTAATCCAGTAAGCGTTTGTAATTCTGAACATTAGTGGAGTACCGATTACAAACCCTATAATCCACTAATGCAGAATGATCTCAGTAAGGTCAAAAGTGTTGGTGCGTCGATGTTTTCTTCGTGTGCGTCGATGTGTCGTCGTCGATGGCTGTTCCGGGCAAAAAAAGTTACTGCCGATGCGTCGTGGTCGATGGCTGATCAGGAAAAGAGTTACTGCCGATGCGTTGTGGTCGATGGCTGATCAGGAAAAGAGTTACTGCCTATGCGTCGTGGTCGATGGCTGATCAGGAAAAGAGAGTTACTGCCGATGCGTCGTGGTCGATAGCTGATCAGGAAAAGAGTTACTGCCGATGCGTCGTGGTCGATGGCTGATCAGGAAAAGAGAGCGAGTCCCTCGGTTGCTGCTGCTTTTATAGCCCAGTTTCAGTCGTAAAGTTTCCAGAAGTTCTGTTGTTGTATCATTTGTATTCAAACGTAACCGGCATTATCGATGCAGAATTCGGCTTGTTGTCAAGCACGTGGCATTGTTTGTAGCGGCAGCGCTCTGTTGTTGTTGTTGATGACATCATGCGCGTCGATCATACTGCTTATTAGGGGTGGGTTTTGCCGATTGCTTCTAATAGTGCATAAATTAAATTCTTCTGGAACAATCGAGTGCGGCACGTGGCTTCGTTTGAAAAATGGTGGTGTGGCAGAAGAATTATGTTGGAGCAAAATTTCCGCATAAATTTGGTTGGAATTAATTTGAACTGTATTTTTGTAAATTTCAAAATTCTATCATTGTTGATTCATTTGGGTGTGTTTATTATAAGTCCCAACTAGGTGTGCTAATTATATGTCCACTTGGGTGTGCAAATTATATGTCCTACCTAGGTGTGCTAATTATATGTCCCACTTGTGTGTGTGTCAATTATATGTGAGAAATCTATACATTTATTCGATATGAATGTTGGAAGTAATTTAAACAACTTACTTGGAATTAATTTAGACAATTTAGTTGGAATTAATTTGAACAGTATTTTTGTAAATTTCAAAATTCTATCATTGCTAATTCATTTGGGTATGTTAATTATAAGTCCCAACTAGGTGTGCTAATTATATGTCCACTTGGGTGTGCAAATTATATGTCCTACCTAGGTGTGCTAATTATATGTCCCACTTGTGTGTGTGTCAATTATATGTGAGAAATCTATACATTATTCGATATGAATGTTGGAATTAATTTAAACAACTTACTTGGCATTAATTTAGACAATTTAGTTTGAATTAATTCGAACAGTATTTTTGTAAATTTCAAAATTCTATCATTGCTAATTCATTCGGGTGTGCTAATTATAATTCCCACCTAGGTGTGCTAATTATATGTCCTACCTAGGTGTGCTAATTATATGTCCACTCGGGTGTGCAAATTATATATGTCGTACCTAGGTGTGCTAATTATATGTCCCATTTGGATGTGATAATTATATGTCCCACTTGGGTGTGTGTCAATAATATGTGAGAAATCTATACATTTATTCGATATGAATGTTGGAATTAATTTAAATAACTTACTTGGAATCAATTTAGACAATTTAGTTGTAATTAATTTGAACAGCATTTTTGTAAATTTCAAAATTCTATCATTGCTAATTCATTTGGGTGTGTTATTATAAGTCCTACCTAGGTGTGCTAATTATATGTCCTACCTAGGTGTGCTAATTATATGTCCCACTTGGGTGTGTGTCAATTATATGTGAGAAATCTATACGTTTATTCGATATGAATGTTAGAATTAATTTAAACAACTTATTTGGAATTAATTTAGAAAATTTAGTTGGATTTAATTTGAACAGTATTTTTGTAAATTTCAAAATTCTATCATTGCAAATTCATTTGGGTGTGCTAATTATAAGTCCCAACTAGGTGTGCTAATTATATGTCCACTTGGGTGTGATAATTATATGTCCCACTTGGGTGTGTGTCAATTATATGTGAGAAATCTATACATTTATTCGATATGAATGTTGGAATTAATTTAAACAACTTACTTGGAATTAATTTAGACAATTTAGTTGGAATTAATTTGAACAGTATTTTTGTAAATTTCAAAATTCTATCATTGCTAATTCATTTGGTTGTGCTAATTATAAGTCCCAACTAGGTGTGCTAATTATATGTCCCTCTTGGGTGTGATAATTATATGTCCCACTTGGGTGTGTGTAAATAATATGTGAGAAATCTATACATTTATTCGATATGAATGTTGGAATTAATTTAAACAACTTACTTTGAATT
This sequence comes from Clusia tigrina, assembly GCA_920105625.2. NCBI lineage: Eukaryota > Metazoa > Arthropoda > Insecta > Diptera > Clusiidae > Clusia > Clusia tigrina. Next base: position 2,177,098 of record CAKKTE020000572.1, read on the forward strand.
AATATAGACAATTTAGTTGGAATTGATTTGAACAGTATTTTTGTAAATTTCAAAATTTTATCATTGCTACTTCATTTGGGTGTGCTAATTATAAGTCCCACCTAGGTGTGCTAATTATATGTCCCACCTAGGTGTGCTAATTATATACCCCGATTGGGTGTGTGTCAATTATATATGAGAAATCTATACATTTATTCGATATGAATGTTGGAATTAATTTAAACAACTTACTTGGAATTAATTTAGACATTTTAGTTGGAATTAAATTGACCAGTATTGTTGTAAATTTCAAAATTCTATCATTGCTAATTCATTTGGGTGTGTTAATTATAAGTCCCAACTAGGTGTGCTAATTATATGTCCACTTGGGTGTGCAAATTATATGTCCTACCCAGGTGTGTTAATTATATGTCCACTTGGGTGTGCAAATTATATGTCGTACCTAGGTGTGCTAATTATATGTCCCACTTGGGTGTGATAATTATATGTCCCACTTGGTGTGTGTCAATAATATGTGAGAAATCTATACATTTATTCGATATGAATGTTGGAATTAATTTAATCAACTTACTTGGAATTAATTTAGACAATTTAGTTGGAATTAATTTGAACAGCATTTTTATAAATTTCAAAATTCTATCATTGCTAATTCATTTGGGAGTGGTATTATAAGTCCTACCTAGGTGTACTAATTATATGTCCTACCTAGGTGTGCTAATTATATGTCCCACTTGGGTGTGTCAATTATATGTGAGAAATCAGTACATTTATTCGATATGAATGTTGGAATTAATTCAAACAACTTACTTGGAACTAACTTAGACAATTTATTTGGAATTAATTTGAACAGTATTTTTGTAAATTTCTAAATTCTATCATTTTAATTCATTTGGGTGTGCTAATTAGAAGTCCCAACTAGGTATGCTAATTATATGTCCACTTGGGTGTGCAAATTATATGTCCCACCTAGGTGTGCTAATTATATGTCCCACTTGGGTGTGTGTCAATTATATGTGAGAAATCTATACATTTATTCGATATGAATGTTGGAATTAATTTAAACAACTTACCTGGAATTAATTTAGACAATTTAGTTGGAATTAATTTGAACAGTATTTTTGTAAATTTCAAAATTCTATCATTGCTAATTCATTTGGGTGTGTTAATTATAAGTCCCAACTAGGTGTGCTAATTATATGTCCACTTGGGTGTGCAAATTATATGTCCTACCCAGGTGTGTTAATTATATGTCCACTTGGGTGTGCAAATTATATGTCGTACCTAGGTGTGCTAATTATATGTCCCACTTGGGAGTGTGTCAACTATATGTGTGAAATCTATACATTTATTCGATATGAATGTTGGAATTAATTTAAACAACTTACTTGGAATTAATTTAGACAATTTAGTTGGAATTAATTTGAACAGTATTTTTGTAAATTTCAAAATTCTATCATTGCTAATTCATTTCGGTGTGCTAATTGTAAGTCCCACCTAGGTGTGCAAATTATATGTCGTACCTAATTATATGTCCCATTTGGGTGTGATAATTATATGTCCCACTTGTGTGTGTGTCAATTATATGTCAGAAATCTATACATTTATTCGATATGAATGTTGGAATTAATTTAAACAACTTACTTGGAATTAATTTAGACAATTTAGTTGGAATTAATTTGAACAGTATTTTTGTAAATTTCAAAATTCTATCATTGTTATTTCACTTGGGTGTGCTAATTATAAGTCCCAACTAGGTTTGCTGATTATATGCCCACTTGGGTGTGCAAATTATATGTCCTACCCAGGTGTGTTAATTATATGTCCACTTGGGTGTGCAAATTATATGTCGTACCTAGGTGTGCTAATTATATGTCCCACTTGGGTGTGATAATTATATGTCCCACTTGGTGTGTGTCAATAATATGTGAGAAATCTATACATTTATTCGATATGAATGTTGGAATTAATTTAAACAACTTACTTAGAATTAATTTAGACAATTTAGTTGGAATTAATTTGAACAGCATTTTTGTAAATTTCAAAATTCTATCATTGCTAATTCATTTGGGTGTGTTATTATAAGTACTTGGAATTAATTTAGACAATTTAGTTGGAATTAATTTGAACAGTATTTTTGTAAATTTCAAAATTCTATCATTACTAATTCATTTGGTTGTGCTAATTATAAGTCCCAACTAGGTGTGCTAATTATATGTCCCTCTTGGGTGTGATAATTATATGTCCCACTTGGGTGTGTGTAAATAATATGTGAGAAATATATACATTTATTCGATATGAATGTTGGAATTAATTTAAACAACTTACTTTGAATTAATTTAGACAATTTAGTTGGAATTAATTTGAAAAGGATTTTTGTAAATTTCAAAATTCTATCATTGCTAATTCATTTATGTGTGCTAATTATAAGTCCCACCTAGGTGTGCTAATTATATGTCCCACCTAGGTGTGCTAATTATATACCCCGATTGGGTGTGTGTCAATTATATGTGAGAAATATATACATTTATTCGATATGAATGTTGGAATTAATTTAAACAACTTACTTGGAATTAATTTAGACAATTTAGTTGGAATTAATTTGAACAGTATTTTTGTAAATTTCAAAATTCTATGATTGCTAATTCATTTGGGTGTGTTAATTATAAGTCCCAACTAGGTGTGCTAATTATATGTCCACTTGGGTGTGCAAATTATATGTCCTATCTAGGTGTGCTAATTATATGTCCACTTGGGTATGCAAATTATATGTCGTACCTAGGTGTGCTAATTATATGTCCCACTTGGGTGTGATAATTATATGTCCCACTTGGGTGTGTGTCAATAATATGTGAGAAATCTATACATTTATTCGATATGAATGTTGGAATTAATTTAAACAACTTACTTGGAATTAATTTAGACAATTTAGTTGGAATTAATTTGAACAACATTTTTGTAAATTTTAATATTCTATCATTGCTAATTCATTTGGGAGTGTTATTATAAGTCCTACCTAGGTGCACTAATTATATGTCCTACCTAGGTGTGCTAATTATATGTCCCACTTGGGTGTGTGTCAATTATATGTGAGAAATCTGTACATTTATTCGATATGAATGTTGGAATTAATTTAAACAACTTACTTGGAACTAAGTTAGACAATTTATTTGGAATTAATTTGAACAGTATTTTTGTAAATTTCTATATTCTATCATTTTAATTCATTTGGGTGTGCTAATTAGAAGTCCCAACTAGGTATGCTAATTATATGTCCACTTGGGTGTGCAAATTATAAGTCCCACCTAGGTGTGCAAATTACATGTCGTACCTAATTATATGTCCCATTTGGGTGTGATAATTATATGTCCCACTTGTGTGTGTGCCAATTATATGTCAGAAATCTATAGATTTATTCGGTATGAATGTTGGAATTAATTTAAACAACTTACATGGAATTAATTTAGACAGTTTAGTTGGAATTAAATTGAACAGTATTGTTGTAAATTTCAAAATTCTATCATTGCTAATTCATTTGGGTGTGCTAATTATAAGTCCCAACTAGGTATGCTAATTATATGTCCACTTGGGTGTGCAAATTATATGTCCCACCTAGGTGTGCTAATTATATGTCCCACTTGGGTGTGTGTCAATTATATGTGAGAAATCTATACATTTATTCGATATGAATGTTGGAATTAATTTAAAAAACTTACTTGGAATTAATTTAGACAATTTAGTTGGAATTAATTTGAACAGTATTTTTGTAAATTTCAAAATTCTATCATTGTTATTTCATTTGGGTGTGCTAATTATAAGTCCCAACTAGGTTTGCTGATTATATGTCCACTTGGGTGTGCAAATTATATGTCCTACCTAGGTGTGCTAATTATATGTCCACTTGGGTGTGTAAATTATATGTCGTACCTAGGTGTGCTAATTATATGTCCCACTTGGGTGTGATAATTATATGTCCCACTTGGTGTGTGTCAATAATATGTGAGAAATCTATACATTTATTCGATATGAATGTTGGAATTAATTTAAACAACTTACTTGGAATTAATTTAGACAATTTAGTTGGAATTAATTTGAACAGCATTTTTGTAAATTTCAAAATTCTATCATTGCTAATTCATTTGGGTGTGTTATTATAAGTCCTACCTAGGTCTGCTAATTATATGTCCTACCTAGGAGTTCTAATTATATGTCCCACTTGGGTCTGTGTCAATTATATGTGAGAATTCTGTACATTTATTCGATATGAATTTTGGAATTAATTTAAACAGCTTACTTGAAATTAATTAAGACAATTTAGTTGGAATTAATTTTAACAGTACTTTTGTAAATATCAAAATTCTATCATTGCTAATTCATTTGGGTGTGCTGATTATATGTCCACTTGGGTGTGCTAATTATATGTCAACTTGGCTGTGTGTCAATTATATGTGAGTATCTATACATTTATTCGATATGAATGTTAGAAATAATTTAAACAACTTAGTTGGAATTAATTTAGACAATTTAGTTGGCATTTATTTGAACAGCATTTTTGTAAATTTCAAAATTCTATCATAGCTAATTCTTTGGGTGTGTTATTATAAGTCCTACCAAGGTGTGCTAATTATATGTCCTACCTAGGTGTGCTAATTATATGTCCCACTTGGGTGTGTGTCAATAATATGTGACAAATCTGTACATTTATTCGATATGAATGTTGGAATTAATTTAAACAACTTACTTGGAATTAATTTAGACAATTTAGTTGGAATTAATTTGAACAGTATTTTTGTAAATTTCAAAATTCTATCATTGCTAATTCATTTGGGTGTGCTAATTATAAGTCCCAACTAGGTGTGCTATGTCCACTTGGGTGTGCAAATTATATGTCCCATCTAGGTGTGCTAATTATATGTCCCACTTGGGTGTGTGTCAATTATATGTGAGAAATCTATACATTTATTCGATATGAATGTTGGAATTAATTTAAACAATTTACTTGGAATTAATTTAGACAATTTATTTCGAATTAATTTGAACAATATTTTTGTAAATCTCAATATTCTATCATTGCTAATTTATTTGGGTGTGCTAATTAAAAGTGCCAACAAGGTATATGAATAATATGTCCACTTGGGTATGCAAATTATATGTCCTACCTAGGTGTGCTAATTAGATGTCCCACTTGGGTCTGTGCCAATTATATGTGAGAAATCTATACATTTATTCGATATGAATGTTGGAATTAATTTAAAGAACTTACTTGGAATTAATTTAGACAATTTAGTTGGAATTAATTTGTACAGTATTTTTGTAAATTTCAAAATTCTATCATTGCTAATTCATTTGGGTGTGCTAATTATAAGTCCCAACTAGGTGTGCTAATTATATGTCCCTCTTGGGTGTGATAATTATATGTCCCACTTTGTGTGTGTAAATAATATGTGAGAAATCTACACATTTATTCGATATGAATGTTGGAATTAATTTAAGCAGTTTACTTGGAATTAATTTAGACATTTTAGTTGGAATTAATTTGAACAGTATTTTTGTAAATTTCAAAATTCTATCATTGTTATTTCATTTGGGTGTGCTAATTATAAGTCCCAACTAGGTTTGCTAATTATATGTCCACTTGGGTGTGCAAATTATATGTCCTACCTAGGTGTGCTATTTATATGTCCACTTGGGTGTGCAAATTATATGTCGTACCTAGGTGTGCTAATTATATGTCCCACTTGGGTGTGATAATTATATGTCCCACTTGGTGTGTGTCAATAATATGTGAGAAATCTATACATTTATTCGATATGAATGTTGGAATTAATTTAAACAACTTACTTGGAATTAATTTAGACAATTTAGTTGGAATTAATTTGAACAGCATTTTTGTAAATTTCAAAATTCTATCATTGCTAATTCATTTGGGTGTGTTATTATAAGTCCTACCTAGGTCTGCTAATTATATGTCCTACCTAGGAGTTCTAATTATATGTCCCACTTGGGTCTGTGTCAATTATATGTGAGAATTCTGTACATTTATTCGATATGAATTTTGGAATTAATTTAAACAGCTTACTTGAAATTAATTAAGACAATTTAGTTGGAATTAATTTTAACAGTACTTTTGTAAATATCAAAATTCTATCATTGCTAATTCATTTGGGTGTGCTAATTATATGTCCACTTGGGTGTGCTAATTATATGTCAACTTGGCTGTGTGTCAATTATATGTGAGTATCTATACATTTATTCGATATGAATGTTGGAATTAATTTAAACAACTTACTTGGAATTAATTTAGACAATTTAGTTGGAATTAATTTGTACAGTATTTTTGTAAATTTCAAAATTCTATCATTGCTAATTCATTTGGGTGTGCTAATTATAAGTCCCAACTAGGTGTGCTAATTATATGTCCCTCTTGGGTGTGATAATTATATGTCCCACTTTGTGTGTGTAAATAATATGTGAGAAATCTACACATTTATTCGATATGAATGTTGGAATTAATTTAAGCAGTTTACTTGGAATTAATTTAGACATTTTAGTTGGAATTAATTTGAACAGTATTTTTGTAAATTTCAAAATTCTATCATTGTTATTTCATTTGGGTGTGCTAATTATAAGTCCCAACTAGGTTTGCTAATTATATGTCCACTTGGGTGTGCAAATTATATGTCCTACCTAGGTGTGCTATTTATATGTCCACTTGGGTGTGCAAATTATATGTCGTACCTAGGTGTGCTAATTATATGTCCCACTTGGGTGTGATAATTATATGTCCCACTTGGGTGTGTGTCAATAATATGTGAGAAATCTATACATTTATTCGCTATGAATGTTGGAATTAATTTAAACAACTTACTTGGAATTAATTTAGACAATTTAGTTGGCATTAATTTGAACAGTACTTTTGTAAATATCAAAATTCTATCATTGCTAATTCATTTGGGTGTGCTAATTATATGTCCACTTGGGTGTGCTAATTATATGTCAACTTGGCTGTGTGTCAATTATATGTGAGTATCTATACATTTATTCGATATGAATGTTAGAATTAATTTAAACAACTTAGTTGGAATTAATTTAGACAATTTAGTTGGCATTAATTTGAACAGTATTTTTGTAAATTTCAAAATTCTATCATTGCTAATTCTTTGGGTGTGTTATTATAAGTCCTACCAAGGTGTGTTAATTATATGTCCTACCTAGGTGTGCTAATTATATGTCCCACTTGGGTGTGTGTCAATTATTTGTGACAAATCTGTACATTTATTCGATATGAATGTTGGAATTAATTTAAACAACTTACTTGGAATTAATTTAGACAATTTAGTTGGAATTAATTTGAACAGTATTTTTGTAAATTTCAAAATTCTATCATTGCTAATTCATTTCGGTGTGCTAATTATAAGTGCCAACTAGGTGTGCAAATTACATGTCCTACCCAGGTGTGCTAATTATATGTCCCACTTGGGTGTGTGTCAATTATATGTAAGAAATCTATACATTTCTTCGATATGAATGTTATAATTAATTTAAACAATTTACTTGGAAATAATTTAGACAATTTATTTGGAATTAATTTGAACAATATTTTAGTAAATTTCAATATTCTATCATTGCTAATTCATTTGGGTGTGCTAATTATAAGTGCCAACTAGGTATACTAATAATATGTCCACTTGGGTATGCAAATTATATGTCCTACCTAGGTGTGCTAATTATATGTCCACTTGGGTGTGCAAATTGTATGTCCTATCTAGGTGTGCTAATTATATGTCCACTTGGGTATGCAAATTATATGTCGTACCTAGGTGTGCTAATTATATGTCCCACTTGGGTGTGATAATTATATGTCCCACTTGGGTGTGTGTCAATTATATGGGAGAAATCTATACATTTATTCGATATGAATGTTGGAATTAATTTAAACAACTTACTTGGAATTAATTTAGACAATTTAGTTGGAATTAATTTGAACAGTATTTTTGTAAATTTCAAAATTCTATCATTGCTAATTCATTTAGGTGTGTTAATTATAAGTCCCAACTAGGTGTGCTAATTATATGTCCACTTGAGTGTGCAAATTATATGTCCTACCTAGGTGTGCTAATTATATGTCCCCCTTGTGTGTGTGTCAATTATATAGAGAAATCTATACATTTATTCGATATGAATGTTGGAATTAATTTAAACAACTTACTTGGCATTAATTTAGACAATTTAGTTGGAATTAATTCGAACAGTATTTTTGTAAATTTAATAATTCTATCATTGCTAATTCATTTGGGTGTGCTAATTATAAGTCCCAACTAGGTGTGCTAATTATATGTCAACTTGGGTGTGCAAATTATATGTCCTACCTAGGTGTGTTAATTATATGTCCCACTTGGGTGTGTGTCAACTATATGTGTGAAATCTATACATTTATTCGATATGAATTTTGGAATTAATTTAAACAGCTTACTTGGAATTAATTTAGACAATTTAGTTGGAATTAATTTGAACAGCATTTTTGTAAATTTCAAAATTCTATCATTGCTAATTCATTTGGGTGTGTTATTATAAGTCCTACCTAGGTGTGCTAATTATATGTCCTACCTAGGTGTGCTAATTATATGTCCCACTTGGGTCTGTGTCAATTATATGTGAGAAATCTATACATTTATTCGATATGAATGTTGGAATTAATTTAAACAACTTACTTGAAATTAATTAAGACAATTTAGTTGGAATTAATTTTAACAGTACTTTTGTAAATATAAAAATTCTATCATTGCTAAATCATTTGGGTGTGCTAATAATAAGTCCCAACTAGGTGTGCTAATTATATGTCCACTTGGGTGTGCTAATTATATGGCAACATGGCTGTGTGTCAATTATATGTGAGTATCTATACATTTATTCGATATGAATGTTAGAATTAATTTAAACAATTTAGTTGGAATTAATTTAGACAATTTAGTTGGAATTAATTTAGACAATTTAGTTGGAAATAATTTGAACAGTATTTTTGTAAATTTCAAAATTCTATCATTGCTAATTCATTTGGGTGTGCTAATTATAAGTCCCAACTAGGTATACTAATTATATGTCAACTTGGGTGTGCAAATTATATGTCCTTCCTAGGTCTGCTAATTATATGTCCCACTTGGGTGTGATAATTATATGTCGTACCTAGGTGTGCTAATTATATGTCCCACTTGGGTATGCAAATTATATGTCCTACCTAGGTGTGCTAATTATATGTCCACTTGGGTGTGCAAATTGTATGTCCTGTCTAGGTGTGCTAATTATATGTCCACTTGGGTATGCAAATTATATGTCGTACTTAGGTGTGCTAATTATATGTCCCACTTGGGTGTGATAATTATATGTCCCACCTGGGTGTGTGTCAATAATATGTGAGAAATCGGTACATTTATTCGATATGAATGTTGGAATTAATTTAAACAACTTATATGGAATTAATTTAGACAATTTAGTTGGAATTAATTTGAACAGTATTTTTGTAAATTTGAAAATTTTATCATTGCTTATTCATTTGGGTGTGATAATTATAAGTCCCAACTAGGTGTGCTAATTATATGTCCACTTGGGTGTGCAAATTAAATGTCCTACCTAGATGTGCTAATTATATGTCCCACTTGGGTGTGTGTCAATTATATGTGAGAAATCTATACATTTATTCGATATGAATGTTGGAATTTATTTAAACAACTTACTTGGCATTAATTTAGACAATTTAGTTGGAATTAATTCGAACAGTATTTTTGTAAATTTCAAAATTCTATCATTGCTAATTCATTTGGGTATGCTAATAATAAGTCCCAACTAGGTGTGCTAATTATATGTCAACTTGGGTGTGCAAATTATATGTCCTACCTAGGTGTGCTAATTATATGTCCCACTTGGGTGTGTCAATAATATGTGAGAAATCTATACATTTATTCGATATGAATGTTAGAATTAATTTAAACACCTTACTTGGAATTAATTTAGACAATTTAGTTGGAATTAATTTGAACAGCATTTTTGTAAATTTCAAAATTCTATCAATGCCAATTCATTTGGGTGTGCTAATTATAAGTCCCAACTAGGTTTGCTAATATATGTCCACTTGGGTGTGCAAATTATATGTCCTACCTAGGTGTGCTAATGATATGTCCACTTGGGTGTGATAAGTATATGTCCCACTTGGGTGTGTGTCAATAATATGTGAGAAATCTATACATTTATTCGATATGAATGTTGGAATTAATTTAAACAACTTAGTTGGAATTAATTTAGACAATTTAGTTGGAATTAATTTGAACAGTATTTTTGTAAATTTCAAAATTCTATCATTGCTAATTCATTTGGGTGTGCTACTTATAAGTCACAACTAGGTGTGCTAATTATATGTCAACTTGGGTGTGCAAATTATATGTCCTACCTGGGTGTGCTAATTATATGTCCCACTTGGGTGTGTGTCAACTATATGCGAGAAATCTATACATTTATTCGATATGAATGTTGGAATTAATTTAAACAACTTACTTGGAATTAATTTAGACAATTTAGTTGAAATTATTTCGAACAGTATTTTTGTAAATTTCAAAATTCTATCATTGCTAATTCATTTGGGTGTGCTTAATATAAGTCCCAACTAGGTGTGCTAATTATATGTCCCACTTGGGTGTGTGTCAATAATATGTGAGAAATCTACACATTTATTCGATATGAATGTAAGAATTAATTTAAACAACTTACTTGGAATTAATTTAGACAATTTAGTTGGAATTAATTTGAACAGCATTTTTGTAAATTTCAAAATTCTATCATTGCTAATTCATTTGGGTGTGTTATTATAAGTCCTACCTAGGTGTGCTAATTATATGTCCTACCTAGGTGTGCTAATAATATGTCCCACTTGGGTGTGTGTCAATTATATGTGAGAAATCTGTACATTTATTCGATATGAATGTTGGAATTAATTTAAACAACTTACTTGGAATTAATTTAGACAATTTAGTTGGAATTAATTTGAACAGTATTTTTGTAAATTTCAAAATTCTTAGATTGCTCATTCATATGGGTGTGCTAATTATAAGTCCCAACTAGGTGTGCTAATTATATGTCCACTTGGGTGTGCAAATTATATGTCCTACCTAGGCTTGCTAATTATATGTCCCACTTGGGTGTGTGTCAATTATATGTGAGAAATCTATACATTTATGCGATATGAATGTTGGAATTACTTACTTGGAAGTAATTTAGACAATTTAGTTGGAATTAATTTGAACAGAATTGTTGTAAATTTCAAAATTCTAACATTGCTAATTCATTTGGGTGTGCTAATTATAAGTCCCAACTAGGGATGCTAATTATATTGTAACGACTCGTTTTCGCCGGGGTAAGCTCGCCGGATTGCCAGGAGTCGTTTACAGAAAATCTCTAAAGTATTCAAAGCTTGTTTACGTTGATTTAATTATTTTATTTATTTATTAATTTAAAAAAAAAGGCTTAACTACTTGATACAATTATTTTACTAATCTTAAATACGGACACAGTTGAACTATATGTCCCCCTAGCTTCTGTTGCGTTTGTCAATGTGGGTTTCTAGCAGAGAATCGATTATAAACCATAATCTCCTCTAGATTCCCCTAGCTTCTGTTGCCTTTTTCAGTGTGGGTTTCTAGCAGAGAATCGATTATAAACCATAATCTCCTCTAGATTCCCCTAGCTTCTGTTGCGTTTGTCAGTGTGGGTTTCTAGCAGAGAATCGATTATAAACCATAATCTCCTCTAGATTCCCCTAGCTTCTGTTGCGTTTGTCAGTGTGGGTTTCTAGCAGAGAATCGATTATAAACCATAATCTCCTCTAGATTCCCCTAGCTTCTGTTGCGTTTGTCAGTGTGGGTTTCTAGCAGAGAATCGATTGTAAACCATAATCTCCTCTAGATTCCCCTAGCTTCTGTTGCGTTTGTCAGTGTGGGTTTCTAGCAGAGAATCGATTATAAACCATAATCTCCTCTAGATTCCCCTAGCTTCTGTTGCGTCTGTCAGTGCGTATAATTTTGTTTAGTACGATGCGTCTGGTCTGCCTGATGCCGAATGAAAGAAAGAGCGTCTTGTCTGCCTGATGCCGAATGAAAGAAAGAGCGTCTTGTCTGCCTGATACCGAATGAAAGAAAGAGCGTCTTGTCTGCCTGATGCCGAATGAAAGAAAAGAGGCTGGGTTGCCAGTTGCTCCTGCTTTTATGCTCCAGGTTTAGCGTAGATCATCCAATAGTTGTTGTTGTGCGGGAACTGTAGTTTGTTGTGGCATGTTGCTACGGTTTCCCGCATTGTTCTTCTCGTTTGAATGTGACCTTGGGCCACCTTCAGCACATTGTTGTTGCTTTCTCGCTGTTGTTCTTGTAAGTTTTTGCCCTTGGGCCACCTTCAATATTGTGTTGTTGTTGTGATGATTTACCTTGTTGTTGTTCCTTGTGTTGTTTGTTGTTGTTGCTATTTCTCCTTCGGCCACCTTCAGCACTTTGTTGATATTTTATATCGATGGCATAAAATATTTAAAAATATTAAATATTGGATATTTAATTTTGCTTCTACTCTTTATGCTTTGTCCGGTCTGTTGGTGTGCTTAGCGATCGGTCTGTCGTGTTCCACTTTGTGCTTGGCCTTCGTTTTTGGGTGTTGTTAGTGGGTTATTTTCCGAACTAATGCAGTCGGCAACTTCTGTCGCGATCTCTTGTAAATTTCTAGCATTGCGTTAGGCACTGTTGTTGTAAATTCATATCAGTGCGTTGGGCACTGTTGTTGTGAATTCATATCAGTGCGTTGGGCACTGTTGTTGTAAATTTATATTATTTTAGCTGTGGTCAGCCGGTTGCACAATTGTTTTTGTGATATTCTCCTGTGTTATCTTGCGTTGTTGACTTCGTTGCATGTTTTTCGTCGCTTATCACAGGGTTCCACTGTCTGACTTAATTGTGGCTGTGTCTTCTGTCCTCCCGATGCTGAGTATAACACTTGTTGTTGGTAGCATTACTATGGTGGGAGGTGTCTTAGACTCACTTGCATGATGGCTGCTGCACTAAATATGATGGCGGTTGTGTGTGTGGTTTTAGCAATGAAAGTGGGAGGTGCCAAATTCTTAGGACAGTTAACGTATATATTTTAGGGTTGGTTGTTTAAGCACTTGGCCCCTATTTTAAATATACACGTTTGGGGCGTTATGGCAAAACTAAATATGTAGAGGCAAATTTACGCCTAAAATTTGCTCCTCACAATATGTCCACTTGGGTGTGCAAATTTTATGTCCCACCTAGGTGTGCTAATTATATGTCCCACTTGGGTGTGTGTCAATTATATGTGAGAAATCTATACATTTATTCGATATGAATGTTGGAATTAATTTAAACAACTTACTTGAAATTAATTAAGACAATTTAGTTGGAATTAATTTTAACAGTACTTTTGTAAATATAAAAATTCTATCATTGCTAAATCATTTGGGTGTGCTAATAATAAGTCCCAACTAGGTGTGCTAATTATATGTCCACTTGGGTGTGCTAATTATATGGCAACATGGCTGTGTGTCAATTATATGTGAGTATCTATACATTTATTCGATATGAATGTTAGAATTAATTTAAACAATTTAGTTGGAATTAATTTAGACAATTTAGTTGGAATTAATTTAGACAATTTAGTTGGAAATAATTTGAACAGTATTTTTGTAAATTTCAAAATTCTATCATTGCTAATTCATTTGGGTGTGCTAATTATAAGTCCCAACTAGGTATACTAATTATATGTCAACTTGGGTGTGCAAATTATATGTCCTTCCTAGGTCTGCTAATTATATGTCCCACTTGGGTGTGATAATTATATGTCGTACCTAGGTGTGCTAATTATATGTCCCACTTGGGTATGCAAATTATATGTCCTACCTAGGTGTGCTAATTATATGTCCACTTGGGTGTGCAAATTGTATGTCCTGTCTAGGTGTGCTAATTATATGTCCACTTGGGTATGCAAATTATATGTCGTACTTAGGTGTGCTAATTATATGTCCCACTTGGGTGTGATAATTATATGTCCCACCTGGGTGTGTGTCAATAATATGTGAGAAATCGGTACATTTATTCGATATGAATGTTGGAATTAATTTAAACAACTTATATGGAATTAATTTAGACAATTTAGTTGGAATTAATTTGAACAGTATTTTTGTAAATTTGAAAATTTTATCATTGCTTATTCATTTGGGTGTGATAATTATAAGTCCCAACTAGGTGTGCTAATTATATGTCCACTTGGGTGTGCAAATTAAATGTCCTACCTAGATGTGCTAATTATATGTCCCACTTGGGTGTGTGTCAATTATATGTGAGAAATCTATACATTTATTCGATATGAATGTTGGAATTTATTTAAACAACTTACTTGGCATTAATTTAGACAATTTAGTTGGAATTAATTCGAACAGTATTTTTGTAAATTTCAAAATTCTATCATTGCTAATTCATTTGGGTATGCTAATAATAAGTCCCAACTAGGTGTGCTAATTATATGTCAACTTGGGTGTGCAAATTATATGTCCTACCTAGGTGTGCTAATTATATGTCCCACTTGGGTGTGTCAATAATATGTGAGAAATCTATACATTTATTCGATATGAATGTTAGAATTAATTTAAACACCTTACTTGGAATTAATTTAGACAATTTAGTTGGAATTAATTTGAACAGCATTTTTGTAAATTTCAAAATTCTATCAATGCCAATTCATTTGGGTGTGCTAATTATAAGTCCCAACTAGGTTTGCTAATATATGTCCACTTGGGTGTGCAAATTATATGTCCTACCTAGGTGTGCTAATGATATGTCCACTTGGGTGTGATAAGTATATGTCCCACTTGGGTGTGTGTCAATAATATGTGAGAAATCTATACATTTATTCGATATGAATGTTGGAATTAATTTAAACAACTTAGTTGGAATTAATTTAGACAATTTAGTTGGAATTAATTTGAACAGTATTTTTGTAAATTTCAAAATTCTATCATTGCTAATTCATTTGGGTGTGCTACTTATAAGTCACAACTAGGTGTGCTAATTATATGTCAACTTGGGTGTGCAAATTATATGTCCTACCTGGGTGTGCTAATTATATGTCCCACTTGGGTGTGTGTCAACTATATGCGAGAAATCTATACATTTATTCGATATGAATGTTGGAATTAATTTAAACAACTTACTTGGAATTAATTTAGACAATTTAGTTGAAATTATTTCGAACAGTATTTTTGTAAATTTCAAAATTCTATCATTGCTAATTCATTTGGGTGTGCTTAATATAAGTCCCAACTAGGTGTGCTAATTATATGTCCCACTTGGGTGTGTGTCAATAATATGTGAGAAATCTACACATTTATTCGATATGAATGTAAGAATTAATTTAAACAACTTACTTGGAATTAATTTAGACAATTTAGTTGGAATTAATTTGAACAGCATTTTTGTAAATTTCAAAATTCTATCATTGCTAATTCATTTGGGTGTGTTATTATAAGTCCTACCTAGGTGTGCTAATTATATGTCCTACCTAGGTGTGCTAATAATATGTCCCACTTGGGTGTGTGTCAATTATATGTGAGAAATCTGTACATTTATTCGATATGAATGTTGGAATTAATTTAAACAACTTACTTGGAATTAATTTAGACAATTTAGTTGGAATTAATTTGAACAGTATTTTTGTAAATTTCAAAATTCTTAGATTGCTCATTCATATGGGTGTGCTAATTATAAGTCCCAACTAGGTGTGCTAATTATATGTCCACTTGGGTGTGCAAATTATATGTCCTACCTAGGCTTGCTAATTATATGTCCCACTTGGGTGTGTGTCAATTATATGTGAGAAATCTATACATTTATGCGATATGAATGTTGGAATTACTTACTTGGAAGTAATTTAGACAATTTAGTTGGAATTAATTTGAACAGAATTGTTGTAAATTTCAAAATTCTAACATTGCTAATTCATTTGGGTGTGCTAATTATAAGTCCCAACTAGGGATGCTAATTATATTGTAACGACTCGTTTTCGCCGGGGTAAGCTCGCCGGATTGCCAGGAGTCGTTTACAGAAAATCTCTAAAGTATTCAAAGCTTGTTTACGTTGATTTAATTATTTTATTTATTTATTAATTTAAAAAAAAAGGCTTAACTACTTGATACAATTATTTTACTAATCTTAAATACGGACACAGTTGAACTATATGTCCCCCTAGCTTCTGTTGCGTTTGTCAATGTGGGTTTCTAGCAGAGAATCGATTATAAACCATAATCTCCTCTAGATTCCCCTAGCTTCTGTTGCCTTTTTCAGTGTGGGTTTCTAGCAGAGAATCGATTATAAACCATAATCTCCTCTAGATTCCCCTAGCTTCTGTTGCGTTTGTCAGTGTGGGTTTCTAGCAGAGAATCGATTATAAACCATAATCTCCTCTAGATTCCCCTAGCTTCTGTTGCGTTTGTCAGTGTGGGTTTCTAGCAGAGAATCGATTATAAACCATAATCTCCTCTAGATTCCCCTAGCTTCTGTTGCGTTTGTCAGTGTGGGTTTCTAGCAGAGAATCGATTGTAAACCATAATCTCCTCTAGATTCCCCTAGCTTCTGTTGCGTTTGTCAGTGTGGGTTTCTAGCAGAGAATCGATTATAAACCATAATCTCCTCTAGATTCCCCTAGCTTCTGTTGCGTCTGTCAGTGCGTATAATTTTGTTTAGTACGATGCGTCTGGTCTGCCTGATGCCGAGTGAAAGAAAGAGCGTCTTGTCTGCCTGATGCCGAATGAAAGAAAGAGCGTCTTGTCTGCCTGATACCGAATGAAAGAAAGAGCGTCTTGTCTGCCTGATGCCGAATGAAAGAAAAGAGGCTGGGTTGCCAGTTGCTCCTGCTTTTATGCTCCAGGTTTAGCGTAGATCATCCAATAGTTGTTGTTGTGCGGGAACTGTAGTTTGTTGTGGCATGTTGCTACGGTTTCCCGCATTGTTCTTCTCGTTTGAATGTGACCTTGGGCCACCTTCAGCACATTGTTGTTGCTTTCTCGCTGTTGTTCTTGTAAGTTTTTGCCCTTGGGCCACCTTCAATATTGTGTTGTTGTTGTGATGATTTACCTTGTTGTTGTTCCTTGTGTTGTTTGTTGTTGTTGCTATTTCTCCTTCGGCCACCTTCAGCACTTTGTTGATATTTTATATCGATGGCATAAAATATTTAAAAATATTAAATATTGGATATTTAATTTTGCTTCTACTCTTTATGCTTTGTCCGGTCTGTTGGTGTGCTTAGCGATCGGTCTGTCGTGTTCCACTTTGTGCTTGGCCTTCGTTTTTGGGTGTTGTTAGTGGGTTATTTTCCGAACTAATGCAGTCGGCAACTTCTGTCGCGATCTCTTGTAAATTTCTAGCATTGCGTTAGGCACTGTTGTTGTAAATTCATATCAGTGCGTTGGGCACTGTTGTTGTGAATTCATATCAGTGCGTTGGGCACTGTTGTTGTAAATTTATATTATTTTAGCTGTGGTCAGCCGGTTGCACAATTGTTTTTGTGATATTCTCCTGTGTTATCTTGCGTTGTTGACTTCGTTGCATGTTTTTCGTCGCTTATCACAGGGTTCCACTGTCTGACTTAATTGTGGCTGTGTCTTCTGTCCTCCCGATGCTGAGTATAACACTTGTTGTTGGTAGCATTACTATGGTGGGAGGTGTCTTAGACTCACTTGCATGATGGCTGCTGCACTAAATATGATGGCGGTTGTGTGTGTGGTTTTAGCAATGAAAGTGGGAGGTGCCAAATTCTTAGGACAGTTAACGTATATATTTTAGGGTTGGTTGTTTAAGCACTTGGCCCCTATTTTAAATATACACGTTTGGGGCGTTATGGCAAAACTAAATATGTAGAGGCAAATTTACGCCTAAAATTTGCTCCTCACAATATGTCCACTTGGGTGTGCAAATTTTATGTCCCACCTAGGTGTGCTAATTATATGTCCCACTTGGGTGTGTGTCAATTATATGTGAGAAATATATACATTTAGTCGATATGAATGTTGGAATTAATTTACACAACTTACTTGGAATTAATTTAGACAAATTAGTTGGAATTAATTTGAACAGTATTTTTGTAAATTTCCAAATTCTATCATTGCTAATTCATTTGGGTGTGCTAATTATAAGTCCTACCTAGGTGTGCTAATTATAGGTCCTACCTAGGTGTGCTAATTATATGTCCACTTGGGTGTGCAAATTATATGTCGTACCTAGGTGTGCTAATTATATGTCCCCCTTGGGTGTGATAATTATATGTCCCACTTGGGTGTGTGTCAATAATATGTGAGAAATCTATACATTTATTCGATATGAATGTTAGAATTAATTTAAACAACTTACTTGGAATTAATTTAGAGAATTCAGTTGGAATTAATTTGTACAGCATTTTTGTAAATTTCAAAATTCTATCATTGCTACTTCATTTGGGTGTGTTATTATAAGTCCTACCTAGGTGTGCTAATAATATGTCCCACTTGGGTGTGTGTCAATTATATGTGAGAAATCTGTACATTTATTCGATATGAATGTTGGAATTAATTTAAACAACTTACCTGGAATTAATTTAGACAATTTAGTTGGAATTAATTTGAACAGTATTTTTGTAAATTTCAAAATTCTTACATTGCTCATTGATTTGGGTGTGCTAATTATAAGTCCCAACTAGGTGTGCTAATAATATGTCCCACTTGGGTGTGTGTCAATTATATGTGAGAAATCTGTACATTTATTCGATATGAATGTTGGAATTAATTTAAACAACTTACCTGGAATTAATTTAGACAATTTAGTTGGAATTAATATGAACAGTATTTTTGTAAATTTCAAAATTCTTACATTGCTCATTCATTTGGGTGTGCTAATTATAAGTCCCAACTAGGGATGCTAATTATATGTCCACTTGGGTGTGCAAATTATATGTCCCACCTAGGTGTGCTAATTATATGTCCCTCTTGGGTGTGTGTCAATTATATGTGAGAAATATATAAATTTATTCGATATGAATGTTGGAATTAATTTAAACAACTTACTTGGAATTAATTTAGACAATTTAGTTGGAATTAATTTGAACAGTATTTTTGTAAATTTCAAAATTCTATCATTGCTAATTCATTTCGGTGTGCTAATTATAAGTCCCAACTAGGTGTGCTTATTATATGTCCACTTGGGTGTGCAAATTATATGTCCTACCCTAGGTGTGCTAATTATATGTCCCACTTGGGTGTGTGTCAATTATATGTGAGAAATCTGTACATTTATTCGATATGAATGTTGGAATTAATTTAAACAACTTACTTGGAATTAATTTAAACAATTTAGTTGGAATTTATTTGAACAGTATTTTTGAAAAATTTGAACAGCATTTTTAAAAATTTCAAAATTCTCTCATTGCTAATTCATTTGGGTGTGCTAATTATAAGTCCCAACTAGATATGCTAATTATATGTCCACTTGGGTTTGCAAATTATATATCCCACCTAGGTATGCTAATTATATGTCCCACTTGGGTGTGTGTCAATTATATGTGAGAAATCTATACATTTATTCGATATGAATGTTGTAATTAATTTAAACAACTTACTTGGAATTAATTTAGACAATTTAGTTGGAGTTAATTTGAACAGTATTTTTGTAAATTTCAAAATTCTATCACTGCTAGTTCATTTGGTTGTGCTAATTATAAGCCCCAACTAGGTATGCTAATTATATGTGCACTTGGGTGTGCAAATTATATGTCCCACCTAGGTGTTGTGAGGACGGAAAATACTACAAGTATTTTCCGCACACAGAACTCATACCCAGCATGCAACATCCCACAGCCTAACAAAAATTAACCACCTCCCACGCTAAATGCAACAACAAAACATTTACGCACAGACGATCTGACCAATAAGCGTAAAGGATTTAATAATCTCAGAAACGTAAAGTGTTATACTGAACACTACAGCGACCAAAGGCGGAACACGGAGAAAAACGAGAGAGAAACACACACAACACATTCAGCAGGCGGCGTACAAATAAATATTTATAACAAGAACAACAACAACAGTACAGCGACCGAAGGCGGAACATGGAGAAACAGAAACACATCAACCGATCGCAAGCGCAAAGCAGTAAACAGGCGGAGTACAAATAAATATTTATTGCAACAACAACAACAGTACAGCGACCGAAGGCGGAGCACGGATGACAACGAGAGCGCACCACACATACGCGAACCGATCACAAACGCAAAGCTGTAAACAGGCGGAGTACGAAGAAATGTTTCTACAACAACAACAACACGACAGATAACAGCAGCGATCAGGCCACACTACTGCAAGCAACAATTCTACTGGACAACTAGAGGTATTAGAACAAGGTGGTTAACCAGCAGAAGTTGAAGGTGGCCTAAGGACAACTGGACCACAATAACAACAAGCACTGATCCCATGGCAAACTTTCGCTATATAGGCGAAGCGAACCGGACAGTGAGGACTCTCCGATCCAGCAGCAGTCAGGCAAGACACACTGCAGCAAGACTCCAGCACCAGTAGCACCAATGTAAAATATACCCTTTACACAAGACTAGACTTACTCCAACGCTAAGACCGCCCAACGAGATTATGGTTCTACCGATTCTCGTGGTGACTTATACCAACGCTAAGACCGCCCCACGAGTTTATGGTTCTACCGATTCTCGTGGTGACTTATACCAACGCTAAGACCGCCCCACGAGTTTATAGTTATACCGATTCTCGTGGTGACTTATACCAACGCTAAGACCGCCCCACGAGTTTATGGTTCTACCGGTTCTCGTGGTGACTTATACTAACGCTAAGACCGCCCCACGAGTTTATGGTTCTACCGATTCTCGTGGTGACTTATACTAACGCTAAGACCGCCCCACGAGTTTATGGTTCTACCGATTCTCGTGGAGACTAATACGTACGTACAACACCGCGAGTTTATGGTCCTACCGATTCTCGCGGAGACTAGCACTGCGAACCGCGACCACACAGACGAGGCCCCAAGCGACTAGCAAGTCCAATTATTTAAGTGAATTAAATTAGCAGAGTAAAATCATTTAATTCTAATTAATTTAGCCAAACTAATAAATTAATATAAATTAAATTAGTAATTAAATTATAAACAATTGTAACTAAGTTAGATAAAGTATACCATATTAGTACACGCCCGCTTTCTAACATTAATTTCTGTATACGACCCCTGGAACCCGCTGAGTTTTACCCCAGCCGAAATAGAGTCGTAACAGTGTGCTAATTATATGTCCCACTTGGGTGTGTGTCAATTATATGTGAGAAATCTATACATTTATTCGATATGAATGTTGGAATTAAATTAAACAACTTACTTGGAATTAATTTAGACAATTTAGTTGGAATTAATTTGAACAGTAATTTTCTAAATTTCAAAATTCTATCATTGCTAATTCATTTGGGTGTGTTAATTATAAGTCCCAACTAGGTGTGCTAATTATTGTCACGAACCCTCTCTTTTTCCGTTCTTTCGCCTGGGTAATGCTCGCCGGATTTCCAGGGGTCGTTTACAGAAATAACTATGAGTTTACTTAGTTTGGTTTTATTTTATTTATTAAATTAAATCTTTAATATTAATACTAATACAAAGTCTCGGTACAACGTTGGTAATTCTGGGGATTAGTGGAGTACCGATTACAAACCATGTGATCCACTAATCCAGAATGGTCTCAGTAAGTGGTCGTACTTCTTGGTATTAGTGGAGTACCGATTACAAACCCTATAATCCACTAATCCAGTAAGCATTTGTAATTCTGAGCATTAGTGGAGTACCGATTACAAACCCTATAACCCACTAATGCAGAATGATCTCAATAAGCGGTCGTACTTCTTGGTATTAGTGGAGTACCGATTACAAACCCTATAATCCACTAATCCAGTAAGCGTTTGTAATTCTGAGCATTAGTGGAGTACCGATTACAAACCCTATAATCCACTAATGCAGAATGATCTCAGTAAGCGGTCGTACTTATTGGTATTAGTGGAGTACCGATTACAAACCCTATAATCCACTAATCCAGTAAGCGTTTGTAATTCTGAGCATTAGTGGAGTACCGATTACAAACCCTATAATCCACTAATGCAGAATGATCTCAGTACGGTCAAAAGTCTTGGTGCGTCGATGTTTTCTTCGTGTGCGTCGATGTGTCGTCGTCGATGGCTGTTCCGGACAAAAAAAAAGAGTTACTGCCGATGCGTCGTGGTCGATGGCTGATCAGGAAAAAAGAAAAACTATGTCGATGCGTCGTCTTCGTTGGTTGCTATAGAAGAAAATAGCTCCTGTCGATGCGTAGTCGTCGATGGCTGGTCAGGAAAAGAGTTACTGCTGATGCGTCGTTGTCGATGGCTGATCAGGAAAAGAGACTACTGTCGATGCGTAGTCGTCGATGGTTGATGATGTAAAAAAACTGCTGTCGGTGCGTTGTGGTCGATGGCTGATCAGGAAAAGAGACTACTGTCGATGCGTAGTCGTCGATGGTTGATGATGTAAAAAAACTGCTGTCGGTGCGTTGTGGTCAATGGCTGATCAGGAAAAGAGAGCGAGTCCCTCGGTTGCTGCTGCTTTTATAGCCCAGCTTCAGTCGCAAAGCTTCCAGAAATTTCTGTTGTTGAATAAATTGTATTCAAACGTAACCGACATTATCGATGCAGAATTCGGCTTGTTGTCAAGCACGTGGCATTGTTTGTAGCGGCAGCGCTCTGTTGTTGTTGTTGATGAAGTCATGCGCGTCGATCATACTGTTTATTAGGGGTGGGTTTTGCAGATTGCTTCTAATAGTGCTTAAATTAAATTCTTCTGGAACAATCGAGTGCGGCACGAAGCTTCGTTTGAAAAATGGTGGTGTAGCAGAAGAATTATGTTGGGGCAAAATTTATGCGGAAATTTTGCTCCTTACAGTATATGTCCACTTGGGTGTGCATATTATATGTCCTACCTAGGTGTGCTAATTATATGTCCCACTTGTGTGTGTGTCAATTATATGTGAGAAATCTATCCATTTATTCGATATGAATGTTGTAATTAATTTAAGCAACTTACTTGGAATTAATTTAGACAATTTAGTTGGAATTAATTTGAACAGTATTTTTGTAAGTTTCAAAATTCTATCATTGCTAATTCATTTGGGTGTGTTAATTATAAGTCCCAAGTAGGTGTGCTAATTATATGTCCACATCGGTGTGCCAATTATATGTCCTACCTATGTGTGCTAATTATATGTCCCACTTGTGGGTGTGTCAATTATATGTGGGAAATCTATACATTTATTCGATATGAATGTTGGAATTAATTTAAACAACTTACTTGGAATTAATTTAGACAATTTACTTGGAATTAATTTGAAAAGTATTTTTGTAAATTTCAAAATTCTATCATTGCTAACTCATTTCGGTGTGCTAATTATAAGTCCTACCTAGGTGTGCAAAAATTATATGTCCTACCTAGGTGTGCTAATTATATGTCCCACTTGGGTGTGTGTCAATTATATGTGAGAAATCTATACATTTATTGGATATGAATGTTGGAATTAATTTAAACAACTTACTTGGAATTAATTTAGACAATTTAGTTGGAATTAATTTGAACAGTTTTTTTGTAAATTTCAAAATTCTCTCATTGCTAATTCATTTGGGTGCGCTAACTATAAGTCCCAACTAGGTATGCTAATTATATGTCCCCTTGGGTGTGCAAATTATATGTCCTACCTAGGTGTGCTAATTATATGTCCCACTTGGGTGTGTGTCAATTATATGTGAGAAACCTATACATTTATTCGATATTAATGTTGGAATTAATTTAAACAACTTACTTGGAATTAATTTAGACAATTTAGTTGGAATTAATTTGAACAGTATTTTTGTAAATTTCAAAATTCTATCATTGCTAATTCATTTGGGTGTGCTAATTATAAGTCCCAACTAGATATGCTAATTATATGTCCACTTGGGTGTGCAAATTATATGTCCTACCTTGGTGTGCTAATTATATGTCCCACTTGTGTGTGTGTCAATTATATGTGGGAAATCTATACATTTATTCGATATGAATGTTGGAATTAATTTAAATAACTTACTTGGAATTAATTTAGACAATTTAGTTGGAATTAATTTGAACAGTATTTTTGTAAATTTCAAAATTGTATCATTGCTAATTCATTTGGGTGTGCTAATTATAAGTCCCAAGTAGGTGTGGTAATATATGTCCACTTGGGTGTGAAATTATATGTCCTACCCAGGTGTGCTAATTATATGTCCCACTTGGGTGTGTGTCAATTATATGTGAGAAATCTATACATTATGTATGAATGTTGGAATTAATTTAGACAAGTTACTTGGCATTAATTTAGACAATTTAGTTGGAATTAATTTGAACAGTATTTTAGTAAATTAATTTGAACAGTATTTTTGTAAATTTCAAAATTCTTACATTGCTCATTCATTTGGGTGTGCTAATTATAAGTCCCAACTTGGTGTGCTAATTATATGTCCACTTGGGTGTCCAAATTATATGTCCTACCTAGGTCTGCTAATTATATGTCCCACTTGGGTGTGTGTCAATTATATGTGAGAAATCTATACATTTATTCGATATGAATGTTGGAATTAATTTAAACAACTTACTTGGAATTAATTTAGACAATTTAGTTGGAATTAATTTGAACAGTATTTTTGTAAATTTCAAAATTCTATCATTGCTAATTCATTTGGGTGTGCTAATTATAGGTCCCACCTAGGTGTGCTAGTTATATGTCCTACCTAGGTGTGCTAATTATATATTCCACTTGGGTGTGTGTCAATTATATGTGAGATATCTTGTAACGACTCTTTTTTATAGCTGGGGTAAAACTCAGCGGCTCCAGGGGTCGTATACAGAAAAAATATAAAATCCTGCGAGTTAAATTAATTTCAACGTCTTTATTTACTACAGTTTTGGTGAGCTCTTGCTCGAAGCAATGTTATTTTCTTAATTCTATGTTTATTTAAATAATTTATTCAATGTGTACTTGTTTTCATGTCTCTACGTCCCGGTAAGTGTGTGTGTCTCTCTGACTTAGTGGGAAAACTATTAAAGAACCAGAGGTTCCCCCTAAGTCCCTATGTCTCGGTTGCGTATGTGGCTCAGTGATTCAGTGGGAGAACGATTAAGAACCAGAGGCTCTCACTGAATCCCTGTAGTCTCTGTTGCGTATGTGTCTCAGTGATTCAGTGGGAGAACGATTAAGAACCAGAAGCTCTCACTGAATCCCTGTAGTCTCTGTCTGTCTATGGCTTAGCGAGAAAACTATTAAAAAACCAGATGTTCTCGCTAAACTTTTGTGTTCGTATTGTTCTTGGTATGGCGTAGAGCTGTTGTTAGTCAGGATGCTGGTGGCCGAAGAAGAGACTTACTGCCTGGGCTACGTAGTTTATATAGTCCCAGTTCGCAGCGGCTGGCACATGTTGTTATTGGCAGGCCACCGTTGTGTGACTTTACTTCCGTTGGCCAGTAGTCGATTGTTGTTGTTGTGGCAGGCTTGTTGTTGTTGCAGTCAGGCTTGTTGGTGTTGTAGTATTTTGCCCTTGGGCCACCTTCAACTTATGGCGGTCAGCCACCTCGCTCCCACGGTCCCTGGTTAGCCTGCAGTATTGTTGCCTGCCAGCAGCGCTGTCCGGAATCCTGTAGTGTTGTTGTTGTTAAATATTTAATTTAACTGACAATCAGCATTTCATTTGTATTCCTCCTTCTGCTTTGTACGTGCTGGTCGTTTGGCGTGGCGGTTGCTCTGTCGTTGTCCCTCTTGTGTTTCGCTCTCGTTTCTTCGTGTTGTTAGTGTAAAATTTCCAAGCGAGCGCACTTGACAAATTCCACCGCTGAGTTCGTGCACTCACCTTCTCTTGTCCTGCATGTATTTGTTGTATTCCTCGTCGCTGTGTTTTCCTCGCTCTTCGCAAGCATAGCGCTGATTGGCAAGATCGTTGGCTGTGGTGGTCGGTTTATTTGTTGTAATTGCTATTATTCCAACTGGTCTAATATGCTGCTGCTGATCTGCGCTCCTACCACGGCCGCGCTAATTGGTTACAATGCTTGTAGTTCTTTTCGTTAGGTTCTCACTGCAGTTGTTTCGGTTGGCATTGTGGGCGTTTCCAAGATGCAATTATTCGATCTGTTCTTCATGGTGTTTGTGTGTATTTAGTGACTCTGTCACCTGTGGTGTGGGCCAAAATTTCCCACAGAAGATTTTGGTTCTTACACGCCCTCCCCACTTTACCGACGAGAAATTTTAACCACGTCATGGCAGAGGGTCACTCGGTACGCGTCTCGCATAAATCGTAATCGTCTTTGTGCCGGGTTCTCCTGTGCCTCTTTAGCTTTACGCAAAATTTCTGTTACTAAGCCCTATGGTAGACCAGCTCCTTTCGATTCCTGTAGCTCTTCTAAACTTTGGAATGTGACATGGTTCCATTGTGTGGCTGAGTCGTCTGTATTTGGCATCCGTTTCTCTGTTGACGGGCTCCCTGTAGCACCGTTCCGTTGCCTACTACTGTTGCTGCGGTGGCTATGGGCGTCGCGTTCGTCTCTCTTGTCAATGCTTCTGTTGTTGTTAGAGCAGCTAATTGCATGCTGTAGGTCCCTGGATCTGTCGGTTTGTCTACGTGGCATTTCTCGGGTTTCCCGCGCTGGCGAACACCTTGCGGAATAACTGGAAGATGCGCTGCTTGTCATGGTCGTTTGACGCCTTAATGTCGTGGTCTCACTACCACTTGGTGCGCCCGTGTTCTTCTCCGGAGGCCCCTGTGGTAATTCGTTTTTGGTTTTCCCTCGGCAGAATCCGTGGCAAGTGAACGCGTTCGTGTGTGTAATACTTGTTGCTGGTGATGTATATTTGCTACTGCGTTGGTTTCCGCTGTATTCTCTGTTGTGTCTCTGTTCTTTAGATTTTCTGACGTTAGTTGGCCTCTTGGAAGGCATTGATGCATTTACTTCTGGGAAGTTCTCAACGCGGATTGTCGTGCACGTTGCAATGTCTCGTGGTTGCACACAACCGTTATGAGGTCCCAGCGTGATCTCCTGATCGCCGCACTTCAATGTCGTTCCCAGGCTTGTCATGAACTCCACTCCCAGGAGTAGATAATCACTGGAGTCAGGCATGATAAGTAGTTCTATCTGGCATGCCTGCCCTCCAAACCTTACCTTCGTCACAAATGTCTCTTTGACCCTCCTAGCACTTCCGTCTGCCATAAGCGCTCTGGTATTGGATTTTTCCAATTTGCCGGTAGAAGCGCGTAACTTGTGTGCTAGGCGTCTGCTCATAAAACTGTGCGTTGCACCTGTGTCCAGCGTCGCGGTGACAGTTTCTGTGCCAATAGAAACGTTAGCGCAGATTCGTCGCCCGACACAGTGCAATGCGTTTTTCCATGGTAAAGTCTGGTGTCGCTGCTCTGTTCCATGCTGCGTGTCTGACGGTAGTCTTCTGTTGGGTGGTGCTCTCTGGTTGCAGCACTCGATCGTCCTAACTCCCCTACGGCCACACTCCCAACAAAACAGTATTTGCACGTTGCGACATAGTCGTGCTATGTGACCATTTTGGCCACAACGCCGGCAGGCTGTTCTAGGATCTATGGGTGCCACTTTGCTCTCTACCGTCACCTGTCGGTTCCTTACCTCTCGAGGTGGACCTTGCTCTGTTCGCCTTTGTGTGGGTGGCGCTGCTAGCTGTTCGCCTTCTCCCCGTATGCTCTCCAAATCGTCGGCCAACTCTATCAGCTCCTGTGGCGATAGGAAATCTCTACGGCGCACGTATAGCTGATATTGTGGCAGACTGTTCTGAAAGATTCTTTCCAGTTTCTGCTCCTCCGAATAATCCACGTGTCGCATAAGATTTTGCAGTTCGAGCACATACTGCTTGAATGACTCTCGATGCCTCTGGTGACGCTGTCGGATCGTGCTGGTAAAAAGAATTTCAGGAAGTCTCTCCTATATGTGCTCCATTCCCGCCACGCTCGATTGTTGTTTCTGAACCACATGAGTGCTGGTTCTCTCAAGAGTTCAGGCATAGTACGCGGAAGGAAATCTTTGTTTATTACACATCTGCAAGTTCTTCACTCGCTCGATAAAAGCTAGTGGATCACGCCCACCGTCAAAGTTAAGAGACCACTTCCGTACTTGATCAATAACAGCGGCGTACAGTGTAGACCCGTTGTATTGTTGATCCATTGGTGCAGGTGAAACGTAAGGATGCTGTGGTATTCCCCGTACCTCTGGATTCCACGCTGGTAGAGTTGCACCTGCGTATGTGCTTGGTCTGTCCACTTCCAGCGGTTCGCTGGGAACTATGGATGCAGCCGGCCTTGGTGATGTGCTTTTAACATGCCTGCGTAGTAGATTCATCAACCGGTATTGTTGCTCCTGAGTCAGTACCGTTTCTGTGAAAAACTCAGAAAGCCGCTTTCGGAGGTCATCTACTGTGCCTGTAGTTTCCAAACCGAATTCCTCCGCAAAAATCACCAACTCATCTTTCCGTAGCACGTACACCCAGCTTGTTTTTCCCATCCTGTGACTTTCCTGGTTAATGGCGAAGACTATGGGTGAGCGTCAGATGCGTTGAATTTCCTTGTTTTTTCAAGTCCCTGCTCGGGCGCCACTGTAGCGACTCTTTTTTATAGCTGGGGTAAAACTCAGCGGCTCCAGGGGTCGTATACAGAAAAAATATAAAATCCTGCGAGTTAAATTAATTTCAACGTCTTTATTTACTACAGTGTTGGTGAGCTCTTACTCGAAGCAATGTTATTTTCTTAATTCTATGTTTATTTAAATAATTTATTCAATGTGTACTTGTTTTCATGTCTCTACGTCCCGGAAAGTGTGTGTGGCTCTGTGACTTAGTGGGAAAACGATTAAAGAACCAGAGGTTCCGCCTAAGTCCCTAAGTCTCGGTTGCGTATGTGGCTCAGTGATTCAGTGGGAGAACGATTAAGAACCAGAGGCTCTCACTGAATCCCTGTAGTCTCTGTCTGTCTATGGCTTAGCGAGAAAACGATTAAAAAACCAGATGTTCTCGCTAAACTTTTGTGTTCGTATTGTTCTTGGTATGGCGTAGAGCTGTTGTTAGTCAGGATGCTGGTGTCCGAAGAAGAGACTTACTGCCTGGGCTACGTGGTTTATATAGTCCCAGGTCGCAGCGGCTGACACATGTTGTTATTGGCAGGCCACCTTTGTGTGACTTTACTTCCGTTGGCCAGTAGTCGATTGTTGTTGTTGTGGCAGGCTTGTTGTTGTTGCAGTCAGGCTTGTTGGTGTTGTAGTCTTTTGCCCTTGGGCCACCTTCAACTTCTGGCGGTCAGCCACCTCGCTCCCACGGTCCCTGGTTAGCCTGCAGTATTGTTGCCTGCCAGCAGCGCTGTCCGGAATCCTGTAGTGTTGTTGTTGTTAAATATTTAATTTAACTGACAATCAGCATTTCATTTGTATTCCTCCTTCTGCTTTGTACGTGCTGGTCGTTTGGCGTGGCGGTTGCTCTGTCGTTGTCCCTCTTGTGTTTCGCTCTCGTTTCTTCGTGTTGTTAGTGTAAAATTTCCAAGCGAGCGCACTCGGCAAATTCCACCGCTGAGTTCGTGCACTCACCTTCTCTTGTCCTGCATGTATTTGTTGTATTCCTCGTCGCTGTGTTTTCCTCGCTCTTCGCAAGCATAGCGCTGATTGGCAAGATCGTTGGCTGTGGTGGTCGGTTTTTTTGTTGTAATGGCTATTATTCCAACTGGTCTAATATGCTGCTGCTGATCTGCGCTCCTACCACGGCCGCGCTAATTGGTTACAATGCTTGTAGTTCTCTTCGTTAGGTTCTCACTGCAGTTGTTTCAGTTGGCATTGTGGGCGTTTCCAAGATGCAATTATTCGATCTGTTCTTCATGGTGTTTGTGTGTATTTAGTGACTCTGTCACCTGTGGTGTGGGCCAAAATTTCCCACAGAAGATTTTGGTTCTTACAATCTATACATTTATTCGATATGAATGTTGGAGATAATTCAAACAACTTAATTGGAATTAATTTAGACAATTTAGTTGGAATTAATTTCAACAGTATTTTTGTAAATTTCAAAATTCTATGATTGATAATTCATTTGGGTGTGCTAATTATAAGTCCCAACTAGGTGTGCTAATTATATGTCCACTTGGGAGTGCAAATTATATGTCCTACCTAGGTGTGCTAATTATATGTCCCACTTGGGTGTGTGTCAATTATATGTGAGAAATCTATACATTTATTCGATATGAATGTTGGAGTTAATTTAAACAATTTACTTGGAATTAATTTAGACAATTTAGTTGGAATTAATTTGAATAGTATTTTTGTAAATTTCAAAAGTCTCTCATTGCTAATTCATTTGGGTGTGCTAATTATAAGTCCCAACTAGATATGCTAATTATATGTCCCCTTGGGTGTGCAAATTATATGTCCTACCTAGGTGTGCTAATTATCTGTCCCACTTGGGTGTGTGTCAATTATATGTGAGAAACCTATACATCTATTCGATATGAATGTTGGAATTAATTTAAACAACTTACTTGGAATTAATTTAGACAATTTAGTTGGAATTAATTTGAACAGTATTTTTGTAAATTTCAAAATTCTATCATTGCTAATTCATTTGGGTGTGCTAATTATAAGTCCCAACTAGGTATGCTAATTATATGTCCACTTGGGTGTGCAAATTATATGTCCCACCTAGGTGTGCTAATTATAAGAGGTTTGTCAAAAAATAACCGTTATTTTAAATTTTTTCAAAAAGTATTTTTTTATTCATCAACAACTATCTTGTCCCTTCAAAGTAATTCCCCTCAGATATAACACACTTATGCCAGCGTTTTTTCCAATCCTCGAAACACTTCTGAAACGCTTTTTTTGGTATCGCCAACAGCTCCTGTTTCAATTTTTCTTTTATCTCCTCAATCGTAGCAAAACGCTTTCCTTTCATCGGTGTCTTCAGTTTTGGAAAGACGAAAAAGTCAGCGGGGGCCAAGTCCGGTGAATACGGTAGTTGAGGCATGATAACGGTTTTGTTTTCGGCCAAAAAATTACGCACAAGCATCGATGTGTGAGCTGGTGCGTTATCATGGTGCAAAATCCATGATTGGTTTTTCCACAATTCTGGGCGTTTCTAACGAATTGCTGCTCGCAAACGGCGCATAACTTCAAGGTAGTATTCCTTGTTGACCGTATGACGTTGTGACAAGAATTCATGATGCACCACGCCATTGCAATCAAAGAAAACTGTCAGCAAAACCTTTACGTTCGGCCGAACTTGACGTGCTTTTTTCGGTCTTGGCTTATCTGGACGTTTCCATTGGGATGATTGGGCTTTGGTTTCAATGTCATAGCCATACACCCACGATTCGTCACCAGTTATGATCTTTTTGAGGAAATCTGGATCGTCGTTGACGATGTTCAACAGCTCCTGAGCGATGTCCATGTGACGATGTTTTTGCTCAAAATTTAGCAATTTTGGAACAATCTTCGCTGCCGCACGTTTCATGCCTAAAACATCCGTAAAAATTGGTTGGCATGAGCCGAACGATATGCCAACATCATCAGCAACCTCTATGAGAGTGATTCGACGTTATCCAAAATCATTTTCTTCACTGCGTCAATGTTTTCATCGGTTGTTGACGTGCTCGGGCGACCAGGACGAGCATCGTCATTGACATCTTCTCGGCGTTCCATAAACCGGTTATACCACAATTGAACTTGCGTTCTGCTCATAGTAGACTCGCCAAAGGCCACAGTTAACATTTCAAATGTCCTTGCGAATTAAATTTCATTTTTTACACAAAACTGAATACAGTTTCTTTGATACATTTTTTCGAATAGTACAAAATCGAAGAGCACACCAAAACACGACTAACCTTTTTATCTGTCAAAAACAAACTGACAATCCAAAATGGTTGGTATTGCCAATATATATAACAGACATGTGTACCAACATAACAGAAAAAAAATGCGAACATCGAACATTCGTAACTCACGAAATTTGCAAATAACGGTTATTTTTTGATCACACCTCGTAGGTCCCACTTGGGTGTGTGTCAATTATATGGGAGAAATCTATACATTTATTCGATATGAATATTGGAATTAATTTAAACAACTTACTTGGAAATAATTTAGACAATTTAGTTGGAATTAATTTGAACAGTATTTTTGTAAATTTCAAAATTCTATCATTGCTAATTCATTTCGGTGTGCTAATTATAAGTCCCAACTAGGTGTGCTAATTATATGTCCCACTTGGTTGTGTGTCAATTATATGTGAGAAATCTATACATTTATTCGATATGAATGTTGGAATTAATTTAAACAACTTACTTGGAATTAATTTAGACAATTTAGTTGAAATTAATTTGAACACTATTTTTGTAAATTTCAAAATTCTATCATTGCTAATTCATTTGGGTGTGCTAATTATAAGTCCCAACTAGGTGTGCTAATTATATGTCTACTTGGGTGTGCAAATTATATGTCCTACCTAAGAGTGCTAATTATATGTCCCACTTGGGTGTGTGTCAATTATATGTGAGAAATCTATACATTTATTCGATATGAATGTTGTAATTAATTTAAACAATTTACTTGGAATTAATTTAGACAATTTAGTTGGAATTAATTTGAACAGTATTTTTGAAAATTTCAAAATTCCCTCATTGCTAATTCATTTGGGTGTGCTAATTATAAGTCCTAACTAGATATGCTAATTATATGTCCACTTGGGTGTGCAAATTATATGTCCCACCTAGGTATGCTAATTATATGTCCCAATTGGGTGTGTGTCAATTATATATGAGAAACCTATACATTTATTCGATATGAATGTTGGAATTAATTTAAACAACTTACTTGGAATTAATTTAGACAATTTAGTTGGAATTAATTTGAACACTATTTTTGCAAATTTCAAAATTCTATCATTGCTAATTCATTTGGGTGTACTAATTATAAGTCCCAACTAGATATGCTAATTATATGTCCACTTGGGTGTACATTTATTCGATATGAATGTTGGAATTAATTTAAGTCCCAACTAGATATGCTAATTATAAGTCCCAACTAGATATGCTAATTATATGTCCACTTGGGTGTGCAAATTATATGTCCTACCTAGGTGTGCTAATTATATGTCCCACTTGTGTGTCTGTCAATTTATAAGGAGCAAAATTTCCGCATAAATTTTGCTCCAACATAATTCTTCTGCCACACCACCATTTTTCAAACGAAGCCACGTGCCGCACTCGATTGTTCCAGAAGAATTTAATTTATGCACTATTAGAAGCAATCGGCAAAACCCACCCCTAATAAGCAGTATGATCGACGCGCAAGATGTCATCAACAACAACAACAGAGCGCTGCCGCTACAAACAATGCCACGTGCTTGACAACAAGCCGAATTCTGCATCGATAATGTCGGTTACGTTTGAATACAATTTATTCAACAACGAAAATTTCTGGAAGCTTTGCGACTGAAGCTGGGCTATAAAAGCAGCAGCAACCGAGGGACTCGCTCTCTTTTCCTGATCAGCCATCGACCACAACGCACCGACAGCAGTTTTTTTACATCATCAACCATCGACGACTACGCATCGACAGTAGTCTCTTTTCCTGATCAGCCATCGACCACGACACATCGACGCACACGAAGAAAACATCGATGCACCAAGACTTTTGACCGTACTGAGAGCATTCTGCATTAGTGGATTATAGGGTTTGTAATCGGTACTCCACTAATGCTCAGAATTACAAACGCTTACTGGATTAGTGGATTATAGGGTTTGTAATCGGTACTCCACTAATACCAAGAAGTACGACCGCTTACTGAGATCATTCTGCATCAGTGGATTATAGGGTTTATAATCGGTTCCACTAATGCTCAGAATTACAAACGCTTACTGGATTAGTGGATTATAGGGTTTGTAATCGGTACTCCACTAATCCCAAGAAGTATGACCGCTTACTGAGATCATTCTGCATTCGTGGGTTATAGGGTTTGTAATCGGTACTCCACTAATGCTCAGAAATACAAACGCTTACTGGATTAGTGGATTATAGGGTTTGTAATCGGTACTCCACTAATACCAAGAAGTACGACCGCTTACTGAGACCATTCTGGATTAGTGGATTACATGGTTTGTAATCGGTACTCCACTAATTCAATATATATGTCCTACCTAGGTGTGCTAATTATATGTCCTTGGGTGTGTGTCAATTATACGTTGAACAATATTTTTGTAAATTTCAATATTCTATCATTGCTAATTCATTTGGGTGTGCTAATTATAAGTGCCAACTAGGTATACTAATAATATGTCCACTTTGGTGTGCAAACTATATGTCCTACCTAGGTGTGCTAATTATATGTCCCACTTGGGTGTGTGCCAATTATATGTGAGAAATCTATACATTATTCGATATGAATGATGGAATTAATTTAAAGAACTTACTTGGAATTAATTTAGACAATTTAGTTGGAATTAATTTGAACAGTATTTTTGTAAATTTGAAAATTCTATCATTGCTAATTCATTTGGGTGTGCTAATTATATGTCCACTTGGGTGTGCTAATTATATGTCCACTTGGGTGTGCTAATTATATGTCTACTTGGGTGTCCTAATTATATGTCCACTTGGGTGTGTGTCAATTATATGTGAGAAATCTATAAATTTATTCGATATGAATGTTGGAATTAATTTAAACTACTTACTTGGAATTAATTTAGACAATTTAGTTGGAACTAATTTGAACAGTATTCTTGTAAATATCAAAATTCTATTATTGCTAATTCATTTGGGTGTGCTAATTATATGTCTACTTGGGTGTGCTAATTATATGTCCACTTGGGTGTGTGTCAATTATATGTGAGAAATCTATACATTTATTCGATATGAATGTTGGAGTTAATTTAAACAACTTACTTGGAATTAATTTAGACAATTTAGTTGGAATTAATTTGAATAGTATTTTTGTAAATTTCAAAAGTCTCTCATTGCTAATTCATTTGGGTGTGCTAATTATAAGTCCCAACTAGGTATGCTAATTATATGTCCCCTTGGGTGTGCAAATTATATGTCCTACCTAGGTGTGCTAATTATCTGTCCCACTTGGGTGTGTGTCAATTATATGTGAGAAACCTATACATCTATTCGATATGAATGTTGGAATTAATTTAAACAACTTACTTGGAATTAATTTAGACAATTTAGTTGGAATTAATTTGAACAGTATTTTTGTAAATTTCAAAATTCTATCATTGCTAATTCATTTGGGTGTGCTAATTATAAGTCCCAACTAGGTATGCTAATTATATGTCCACTTGGGTGTGCAAATTATATGTCCCACCTAGGTGTGCTAATTATAAGAGGTTTGTCAAAAAATAACCGTTATTTTAAATTTTTTCAAAAAGTATTTTTTTATTCATCAACAACTATCTTGTCCCTTCAAAGTAATTCCCCTCAGATATAACACACTTATGCCAGCGTTTTTTCCAATCCTCGAAACACTTCTGAAACGCTTTTTTTGGTATCGCCAACAGCTCCTGTTTCAATTTTTCTTTTATCTCCTCAAGCGTAGCAAAACGCTTTCCTTTCATCGGTGTCTTCAGTTTTGGAAAGACGAAAAAGTCAGCGGGGGCCAAGTCCGGTGAATACGGTAGTTGAGGCATGATAACGGTTTTGTTTTTGGCCAAAAAATTACGCACAAGCATCGATGTGTGAGCTGGTGCGTTATCATGGTGCAAAATCCATGATTGGTTTTTCCACAATTCTGGGCGTTTCTAACGAATTGCTGCTCGCAAACGGCGCATAACTTCAAGGTAGTATTCCTTGTTGACCGTATGACGTTGTGACAAGAATTCATGATGCACCACGCCATTGCAATCAAAGAAAACTGTCAACAAAACCTTTACGTTCGGCCGAACTTGACGTGCTTTTTTCGGTCTTGACTTATCTGGACGTTTCCATTGGGATGATTGGGCTTTGGTTTCAATGTCATAGCCATACACCCACGATTCGTCACCAGTTATGATCTTTTTGAGGAAATCTGGATCGTCGTTGACGATGTTCAACAGCTCCTGAGCGATGTCCATGTGACGATGTTTTTGCTCAAAATTTAGCAATTTTGGAACAATCTTCGCTGCCGCACGTTTCATGCCTAAAACATCCGTAAAAATTGGTTGGCATGAGCCGAACGATATGCCAACATCATCAGCAACCTCTATGAGAGTGATTCGACGTTATCCAAAATCATTTTCTTCACTGCGTCAATGTTTTCATCGGTTGTTGACGTGCTCGGGCGACCAGGACGAGCATCGTCATTGACATCTTCTCGGCCTTCCATAAACCGGTTATACCACAATTGAACTTCCGTTCTGCTCATAGTAGACTCGCCAAAGGCCACAGTTAACATTTCAAATGTCCTTGCGAATTAAATTTCATTTTTTACACAAAACTGAATACAGTTTCTTTGATACATTTTTTCGAATAGTACAAAATCGAAGAGCACACCAAAACACGACTAACCTTTTTATCTGTCAAAAACAAACTGACAATCCAAAATGGTTGGTATTGCCAATATATATAACAGACATGTGTACCAACATAACAGAAAAAAAATGCGAACATCGAACATTCGTAACTCACGAAATTTGCAAATAACGGTTATTTTTTGATCACACCTCGTAGGTCCCACTTGGGTGTGTGTCAATTATATGGGAGAAATCTATACATTTATTCGATATGAATATTGGAATTAATTTAAACAACTTACTTGGAAATAATTTAGACAATTTAGTTGGAATTAATTTGAACAGTATTTTTGTAAATTTCAAAATTCTATCATTGCTAATTCATTTCGGTGTGCTAATTATAAGTCCCAACTAGGTGTGCTAATTATATGTCCCACTTGGTTGTGTGTCAATTATATGTGAGAAATCTATACATTTATTCGATATGAATGTTGGAATTAATTTAAACAACTTACTTGGAATTAATTTAGACAATTTAGTTGAAATTAATTTGAACACTATTTTTGTAAATTTCAAAATTCTATCATTGCTAATTCATTTGGGTGTGCTAATTATAAGTCCCAACTAGGTGTGCTAATTATATGTCTACTTGGGTGTGCAAATTATATGTCCTACCTAAGAGTGCTAATTATATGTCCCACTTGGGTGTGTGTCAATTATATGTGAGAAATCTATACATTTATTCGATATGAATGTTGTAATTAATTTAAACAATTTACTTGGAATTAATTTAGACAATTTAGTTGGAATTAATTTGAACAGTATTTTTGAAAATTGCAAAATTCCCTCATTGCTAATTCATTTGGGTGTGCTAATTATAAGTCCTAACTAGATATGCTAATTATATGTCCACTTGGGTGTGCAAATTATATGTCCCACCTAGGTATGCTAATTATATGTCCCAATTGGGTGTGTGTCAATTATATATGAGAAACCTATACATTTATTCGATATGAATGTTGGAATTAATTTAAACAACTTACTTGGAATTAATTTAGACAATTTAGTTGGAATTAATTTGAGCACTATTTTTGCAAATTTCAAAATTCTATCATTGCTAATTCATTTGGGTGTGCTAATTATAAGTCCCAACTAGATATGCTAATTATATGTCCACTTGGGTGTACATTTATTCGATATGAATGTTGGAATTAATTTAAGTCCCAACAAGATATGCTAATTATAAGTCCCAACTAGATATGCTAATTATATGTCCACTTGGGTGTGCAAATTATATGTCCTACCTAGGTGTGCTAATTATATGTCCCACTTGGGTGTCTGTCAATTTGTAAGGAGCAAAATTTCCGCATAAATTTTGCCCCAACATAATTCTTCTGCCACACCACCATTTTTCAAACGAAGCCACGTGCCGCACTCGATTGTTCCAAAAGAATTTAATTTATGCACTATTAGAAGCAATCGGCAAAACCCACCCCTAATAAGCAGTATGATCGACGCGCAAGATGTCATCAACAACAACAACAGAGCGCTGCCGCTACAAACAATGCCACGTGCTTGACAACAAGCCGAATTCTGCATCGATAATGTCGGTTACGTTTGAATACAATTTATTCAACAACGAAAATTTCTGGAAGCTTTGCGACTGAAGCTGGGCTATAAAAGCAGCAGCAACCGAGGGACTCGCTCTCTTTTCCTGATCAGCCATCGACCACAACGCACCGACAGCAGTTTTTTTACATCATCAACCATCGACGACTACGCATCGACAGTAGTCTCTTTTCCTGATCAGCCATCGACCACGACACATCGACGCACACGAAGAAAACATCGATGCACCAAGACTTTTGACCGTACTGAGAGCATTCTGCATTAGTGGATTATAGGGTTTGTAATCGGTACTCCACTAATGCTCAGAATTACAAACGCTTACTGGATTAGTGGATTATAGGGTTTGTAATCGGTACTCCACTAATACCAAGAAGTACGACCGCTTACTGAGATCATTCTGCATCAGTGGATTATAGGGTTTGTAATCGGTTCCACTAATGCTCAGAATTACAAACGCTTACTGGATTAGTGGATTATAGGGTTTGTAATCGGTACTCCACTAATCCCAAGAAGTACGACCGCTTACTGAGATCATTCTGCATTCGTGGGTTATAGGGTTTGTAATCGGTACTCCACTAATGCTCAGAAATACAAACGCTTACTGGATTAGTGGATTATAGGGTTTGTAATCGGTACTCCACTAATACCAAGAAGTACGACCGCTTACTGAGACCATTCTGGATTAGTGGATTACATGGTTTGTAATCGGTACTCCACTAATTCAATATATATGTCCTACCTAGGTGTGCTAATTATATGTCCTTGGGTGTGTGTCAATTATACGTTGAACAATATTTTTGTAAATTTCAATATTCTATCATTGCTAATTCATTTAGGTGTGCTAATTATAAGTGCCAACTAGGTATACTAATAATATGTCCACTTTGGTGTGCAAATTATATGTCCTACCTAGGTGTGCTAATTATATGTCCCACTTGGGTGTGTGCCAATTATATGTGAGAAATCTATACATTATTCGATATGAATGATGGAATTAATTTAAAGAACTTACTTGGAATTAATTTAGACAATTTAGTTTGAATTAATTTGAACAGTATTTTTGTAAATTTCAAAATTCTATCATTGCTAATTCATTTGGGTGTGCTAATTATAAGTCCCAAATAGGTGTGCTAATTATATGTCCACATTGGTGTGCAAATTCTAAGTCCTACCTAGGTGTGCTAATTATATGTCCCACTTGGGTGTGTGTCAATTATATGTGAGAGATCTATACATTTATTCGATATGAATGTTGGAATTAATTTAAACAACTTACTTGGAATTAATTTAGACAATTTAGTTGGAATTAATTTGAACAGTATTTTTGTAAATTTGAAAATTCTATCATTGCTAATTCATTTGGGTGTGCTAATTATATGTCCACTTGGTTGTGCTAATTATATGTCCACTTGGGTGTGCTAATTATATGTCTACTTGGGTGTCCTAATTATATGTCCACTTGGGTGTGTGTCAATTATATGTGAGAAATCTATAAATTTATTCGATATGAATGTTGGAATTAATTTAAACTACTTACTTGGAATTAATTTAGACAATTTAGTTGGAACTAATTTGAACAGTATTCTTGTAAATATCAAAATTCTATTATTGCTAATTCATTTGGGTGTGCTAATTATATGTCCACTTGGGTGTGCTAATTATATGTCCCACTTGGGTGTGTGTCAATTATATGTGAGAAATCTATACATTTATTCGATATGAATGTTGTAATTAATTTAAA
The DNA here is from genome assembly GCA_920105625.2 of Clusia tigrina. Classification (NCBI taxonomy): domain Eukaryota; kingdom Metazoa; phylum Arthropoda; class Insecta; order Diptera; family Clusiidae; genus Clusia; species Clusia tigrina. The sequence goes on from CAKKTE020000572.1 coordinate 2,217,090, forward strand.
CAATTTACTTGGAATTAATTTAGACAATTTAGTTGGAATTAATTTGAACAGTATTTTTGAAAATTGCAAAATTCCCTCATTGCTAATTCATTTGGGTGTGCTAATTATAAGTCCTAACTAGATATGCTAATTATATGTCCACTTGGGTGTGCAAATTATATGTCCCACCTAGGTATGCTAATTATATGTCCCAATTGGGTGTGTGTCAATTATATATGAGAAACCTATACATTTATTCGATATGAATGTTGGAATTAATTTAAACAACTTACTTGGAATTAATTTAGACAATTTAGTTGGAATTAATTTGAGCACTATTTTTGCAAATTTCAAAATTCTATCATTGCTAATTCATTTGGGTGTGCTAATTATAAGTCCCAACTAGATATGCTAATTATATGTCCACTTGGGTGTACATTTATTCGATATGAATGTTGGAATTAATTTAAGTCCCAACAAGATATGCTAATTATAAGTCCCAACTAGATATGCTAATTATATGTCCACTTGGGTGTGCAAATTATATGTCCTACCTAGGTGTGCTAATTATATGTCCCACTTGGGTGTCTGTCAATTTGTAAGGAGCAACATTTCCGCATAAATTTTGCCCCAACATAATTCTTCTGCCACACCACCATTTTTCAAACGAAGCCACGTGCCGCACTCGATTGTTCCAAAAGAATTTAATTAATGCACTATTAGAAGCAATCGGCAAAACCCACCCCTAATAAGCAGTATGATCGACGCGCAAGATGTCATCAACAACAACAACAGAGCGCTGCCGCTACAAACAATGCCACGTGCTTGACAACAAGCCGAATTCTGCATCGATAATGTCGGTTACGTTTGAATACAATTTATTCAACAACGAAAATTTCTGGAAGCTTTGCGACTGAAGCTGGGCTATAAAAGCAGCAGCAACCGAGGGACTCGCTCTCTTTTCCTGATCAGCCATCGACCACAACGCACCGACAGCAGTTTTTTTACATCATCAACCATCGACGACTACGCATCGACAGTAGTCTCTTTTCCTGATCAGCCATCGACCACGACACATCGACGCACACGAAGAAAACATCGATGCACCAAGACTTTTGACCGTACTGAGAGCATTCTGCATTAGTGGATTATAGGGTTTGTAATCGGTACTCCACTAATGCTCAGAATTACAAACGCTTACTGGATTAGTGGATTATAGGGTTTGTAATCGGTACTCCACTAATACCAAGAAGTACGACCGCTTACTGAGATCATTCTGCATCAGTGGATTATAGGGTTTGTAATCGGTTCCACTAATGCTCAGAATTACAAACGCTTACTGGATTAGTGGATTATAGGGTTTGTAATCGGTACTCCACTAATCCCAAGAAGTACGACCGCTTACTGAGATCATTCTGCATTCGTGGGTTATAGGGTTTGTAATCGGTACTCCACTAATGCTCAGAAATACAAACGCTTACTGGATTAGTGGATTATAGGGTTTGTAATCGGTACTCCACTAATACCAAGAAGTACGACCGCTTACTGAGACCATTCTGGATTAGTGGATTACATGGTTTGTAATCGGTACTCCACTAATTCAATATATATGTCCTACCTAGGTGTGCTAATTATATGTCCTTGGGTGTGTGTCAATTATACGTTGAACAATATTTTTGTAAATTTCAATATTCTATCATTGCTAATTCATTTAGGTGTGCCAACTAGGTATACTAATAATATGTCCACTTTGGTGTGCAAATTATATGTCCTACCTAGGTGTGCTAATTATATGTCCCACTTGGGTGTGTGCCAATTATATGTGAGAAATCTATACATTATTCGATATGAATGATGGAATTAATTTAAAGAACTTACTTGGAATTAATTTAGACAATTTAGTTTGAATTAATTTGAACAGTATTTTTGTAAATTTCAAAATTCTATCATTGCTAATTCATTTGGGTGTGCTAATTATAAGTCCCAAATAGGTGTGCTAATTATATGTCCACATTGGTGTGCAAATTCTAAGTCCTACCTAGGTGTGCTAATTATATGTCCCACTTGGGTGTGTGTCAATTATATGTGAGAGATCTATACATTTATTCGATATGAATGTTGGAATTAATTTAAACAACTTACTTGGAATTAATTTAGACAATTTAGTTGGAATTAATTTGAACAGTATTTTTGTAAATTTGAAAATTCTATCATTGCTAATTCATTTGGGTGTGCTAATTATATGTCCACTTGGTTGTGCTAATTATATGTCCACTTGGGTGTGCTAATTATATGTCTACTTGGGTGTCCTAATTATATGTCCACTTGGGTGTGTGTCAATTATATGTGAGAAATCTATAAATTTATTCGATATGAATGTTGGAATTAATTTAAACTACTTACTTGGAATTAATTTAGACAATTTAGTTGGAACTAATTTGAACAGTATTCTTGTAAATATCAAAATTCTATTATTGCTAATTCATTTGGGTGTGCTAATTATATGTCCACTTGGGTGTGCTAATTATATGTCCACTTGGGTGTGTGTCAATTATATGTGAGAAATCTATACATTTATTCGATATGAATGTTGGAATTAATTTAAACAATTTACTTGGATTAATTTAGACAATTTAGTTGGAATTAATTTGAACAATATTTTTGTAAATTTCAATATTCTATCATTGTTAATTCATTTGGGTGTGCTAATTATAAGTGCCAACTAGGTATACTAATAATATGTCCACTTGGGTGTGCAAATTATATGTCCTATCTAGGTGTGCTAATTATATGTCCCACTTGGGTGTGTGCCAATTATATGTGAGAAATCTATACATTTATTCGATATGAATGTTGGAATTAATTTAAAGAAATTACTTGGAATTAATTTAGACAATTTAGTTGGAGTTAATTTGAACAGTATTTTTGTAAATTTGAAAATTTTATCATTGCTAATTCATTTGGGTGTGCTAATTATATGTCCACTTGGGTGTGCTAATTATATGTCCACTTGGGTGTGTGTCAATTATATGTGAGAAATCTACAAATTTATTCGATATGAATGTTGGAATTCATTTAAACAACTTAGTTGGAATTAATTTAGACAATTTAGTTGGAATTAATTTGAACAGTATTTTTGTAAACTAGTTTGAACAGTATTTTTATAAATTTCAAAATTCTATCATTGCTAATTCATTTGGGTGTGCTAATTATAAGTACCAACTAGGTGTGCTAATTATATGTCCACTTGGGTGTTCAAATTATATATCCTACCTAGGTGTGCTAATTATATGTCCCACTTGGGTTTGTGCCAATTATATGTGAAAAATCTATACATTTATTCGATATGAATGTTGGAATTAATTTAAAGAACTTACTTGGAATTAATTTAGACAATTTAGTTGGAATTAATTTGAACAGTATTTTTATAAATTTCAAAATTCTATCATTGCTAATTCATTTGGGTGTGCTAATTATAAGTCCCAACTAGGTGTGCTAATTATATGTCCACTTGGGTGTGCAAATTATATGACCCACTTGGGTGTGTCTCAACTATATGTGAAAAATCTATACATTTATTCCATATGAATGTTGGAATTAATTTAAACAACTTACTTGGAATTAATTTAGACAATTTAGTTGGAATTAATTTGAACAGTATTTTTGTAAATTTTAAAATTCTATCATTGCTAATTCATTTCGGTGTGCTAATTATAAGTGCCACCTAGGTGTGCAAATTACATGTCCTACCTAGGTGTGCTAATTATATGTCCCACTTGGGTGTGTGTCAATTATATGTGAGAAATCTATACATTTATTCGATATGAATGTTGGAATTAATTTAACAAATTTACTTGGAATTAATTTAGACAATTTATTTGGAATTAATTTGAACAATATTTTTGTAAATTTCAATATTCTATCATTGCTAATTCATTTGGGTGTGCTAATGATAAGTGCCAACTAGGTATACTAATAATATGTCCACTTGGGTATGCAAATTATATGTCCTACCTAGGTGTGCTAATTAGATGTCCCACTTGGGTCTGTGCCAATTATATGTCAGAACTCTATACATTTATTCGATATGAATGTTGGAATTAATTTAAAGAACTTACTTGGAATTAATTTAGACAATTTAGTTTTAATTAATTTGAACAGTATTTTTGTAAATTTCAAAATTCTATCATTGCTAATTCATTGGGTGTGCTAATTATAAGTCCCAAATAGGTGTGCTAATTATATGTCCACTTTGGTGCAAATTCTATGTCCCTCCTATGTGTGCTAATTATATATCCCACTTGGGTGTGTGTCAATTATATGTGAGAGATCTATACATTTATTCGATATGAATGTTGGAATTAATTTAAACAACTTACTTGGAATTAATTTAGACAATTTAGTTGGAATTAATTTGAACAGTATTTTTGTAAATTTGAAAATTCTATCATTGCTAATTCATTTGGGTGTGCTAATTATATGTCCACTTGGGTGTGCTAATTATATGTCCACTTGGGTGTGCTAATTATATGTCCACTTGGGTGTGTGTCAATTATATGTGAGAAGTCTATAAATTTATTCGATATGAATGTTGGAATTCATTTAAACAACTTAGTTGGAATTAATTTAGACAATTTAGTTGGAATTAATTTGAACAGTATTTTTGTAAATTTCAAAATTCTATCTATAATTATCTGTCCACTTGGGTGTGCAAATTATGTGTCCTACCTAGGTGTGCTAATTATATGTCCCACTTGCGTGTTGTGAGGAGCAAATTGTAAGCGTAAATTTGCCCCTACATATTTAGTTTTGCCATAACGCCCCAAACGTGTATATTTTTAAAATAGGGGCCAAGTGCTTATACAACCAACCCTAAAATATATACGTTAATAGTCCTAAGACTTTAGCACCTCCCACTTTAATTGCTAAAACCACACACACAACCGCCATCATATTTACTGCAGCAGCCATCATAAAAGTGAGTCTAAGACACCTCCCACCATAGTAATGCTAGCAACAACAAGTGTTATACTCTGCATTGGGAGGACAGAAAACACAGCCACAATTAAGTCAGACAGTGGAACCCTGTGATAAGCGACGAAAAACATGCAACGAAGTCAACAACGCAAGATTACACAGGAGAATCACACAAAAAAATTGTGCAACCGGCTGACCACAGTTAAAATAATATGAATGTACAACCATAGTGCCCAACGCACTGATATGAATTTACAACAACAGTGCCCAACGCACTGATATGAATTTACAACAACAGTGCCTACCTAACGCAATGTTAGAAATTTACAAGAGATCGCGACAGAAGTTGCCGACTGCATTAGTTCGGAAAATAGCCCACTAACAACACCCAAAAACGAAGGCCAAGCACAAAGTGGAACACGACAGATCGATCGCTAAGCACACCAACAGGCCGGACAAAGCATATAGAGGAGAAGCAGAATTAAATATCCAATTGGATATTTTAAATATTTTGGATATTTTAAATATTTTATGCCATCGATATAAAATATCAACAAAGTGCTGAAGGTGGCCGAAGGACAAATAGCAGCAACAACAAACAACACAAGGAACAACAACAAGGGAAATCATCACAACAACAACACAATTTTGAAGGTGGCGCAAGGGCAAAAAACTTGCAAGAACAACAGCGAGAAAACAACAACAAAGTGGTGAAGGTGTCCCAAGGTCAAATTCAAACGAGAAGAACAATGCGGGAACCGTAGCAACATCCCACAACAAACTATAGTTCCCGCACAACAACAACTATTGGATGATCTACACTAAACCTGGAGCATAAAAGCAGGAGCAACTGGCAACCCAGCCTCTTTCTTTCATTCGGCATCAGGCAGACGAGACTCTCTTTCTTTCATTCGGCATCAGGCAGACGAGACGCTCTTTCTTTCATTCGGCATCAGGCAGACGAGACGCTCTTTCTTTATTTCGGCATCATGCAGACAAGACGGTTCTTTCTTTCAGCATCAGGCACACCAGACGCATCGTACTAAACATAGTTATACACACTGACAAACGCAACAGAAGCTAGGCGAATCTAGAGGAGATTATGGTTTATAATCGATTCTCTGCTAGAGACCCACACTGACAAACGCTACAGAAGCTAGGGGAATCTAGAGGAGATTATGGTTTATAATCGATTCTCTGCTAGAAACCCACACTTACAAACGCAACAGAAGCTAGGGGAATCTAGAGGAGATTATGTTTTATAATCGATTCTCTGCTAGAAACCCACACTGACAAATAATTGTATCAAGTAGTTAAGCCTTTTTTTTAAAATTAGTAAATAAATAAAATAATTAAATCAACGTAAACAAGCTTTGAATACTTTAGAGATTTTCTGTAGACGACTCCTGGAAATCCGGCGAGCTTACCCCGGCGAAAACGAGTCGTTACAGTGGCGCCCGAGCAGGGACTCTCAGAATAAAGAGAGTAAATACAACAAAGCTATATTATCCAACCCACGTCTCATCAAAAGAGTCTGACACAGGATGGGAAAGACGAGTTGGGTGTACACCGTTGGAAAAGACCAACTCATCGACCACGTTAGGAAATGGTCCTTGAAATATGATGGAGGGCATGACCCGATAGCTTTCATAGAGCGAGTGTTAGAATTATCGGAAGTCTATGGACTAAACAAGCACATGCTGCCTCGAACTATGCCAGAACTGTTAAAGGAGCGTGTTCTGCTCTGGTATAGAAACAACAACCGAGCATGGGTTGATTGGGTTTTATTCAAAAACGACTTCTTGAAGTTTTTCCTACCCACCAGGTACTTCGAAAAGCTGGAGGATGAAACGCAAAACCTACGTGAACACTTCAAACAGTACGTGGTAGAACTTCAAAACCTGATGCGTCACGCAGGATACACGGAGGCCCAGAAATTAGAACGAATCTTTCGCAACAGCCTAAAGGAATACCAGTGGTATGTCCGTCGAAAGGATTTCGATACGCTGGAAGAATTGGAGGAAATGGTGGAAGACCTCGACGGCATACGTGGTGACAGCGAAACTTCACGAGCAGCACGACCACCACCACCGCCACCGCGACCACCACCAACACGCCACGAGATACAACCACGAGTCGAGAGCATGTCCCCATGCGAAACCAGAAACCGACAAGTAGCACCGGCCAACTGTACCAACAAGGTGGTACCTATAAATCCACGAACAGCATGCAGAAGATGTGGTCAGTCTGATCACATAGCGCGACACTGCCCCAATGCCCAAGTACTTTTCTGTTGGGAGTGCGGTAGAGAGAAACTAGAACCGTTGAATGCTGTAGGATGGTAGGGGGAAATGAGCGGGGCTACCGCCAGCAACGAGGCATGGAGCAGCCCACGGACAACAAGCCTCAAGCGCAGTAAGTGCACTACGCTACGATGGACAGCGTATCTGTGCCGCCGTCACGATTGGCACAGAAAACATCACGGCCACACTAGACACAGGCGCCACAAGGAGTTTCATCAGCGAGCGACTCATTTCCCATTTAGGTGCTACCACCGGTAGAGTAAACTCTACATCCACTAGAGCACGGATGGCGGATGGTCGAACAAGAGATATTACTCAAGCTTTTGTGACGTGTGTCAAGATTGAAGGAAAGGTATGTCTGCTGGAGCTACTTAGCATGCCCGACTCCACCGACGACTTACTGCTCGGCCTGGACTTCATGACACAGCAAGGCCTATCCATGACATGTGGAGGCCACGAAATCCAGCTAGGCCCCAAGACGGATGGTGTGCAATCACAAGTTACCGCATCGTGCACAACCATACGACATGAAGCCGCTACGGACGTATCAAAGATAAAACTGTTTCTGGCCACAGAGTTGGCTAAATTCACAGACGGGTCAAACGTGACCAATATCACAAGCCACAAAATAGTGATGCGCGATGACCGACCCATCAAACAACGATACTACCCGAGAAATCCAGCGCAGCAAGAAATCATTGGCGCGGAAGTGGACGAATTAATAGCTAAAGGCTGTATCGAACCCTCGCATAGCCCCCACAGCGCACCGATTGTGCTAGTAAGGAAACGGGATGGGAAATGGCGTCTGTGCATCGATTATCGGCAACTCAACGCCAGGTCCATACCCGACGCATACCCACTGCCGCGAATCCAACACATCTTAGACCGACTGCGTGAGGCTAAATACATCAGTAGTCTCGATCTGAAGAACGGGTATTGGCAGATACCAATGGAGGAGCACAGCAAGCAGTATACCGCATTCACGGTACCCGGCAGAAGCCTCTTCCAGTGGCTTGTTATGCCTTTCGGGCTACACTCCACACCAGCAACCTTTCAAAGAGCACTGGACCAAGTTATTGGCGACGACATGGAACCACACGCCTTTGCCTACCTTGATGATATTATTGTCACACGGAGAGACTTAGAAGAACACATGAGAAACCTGCAAGAGGTGTTCCGACGGTTGAGGGAGGCAAATTCAAAACTAAATCTGGAGAAGTGTGCATTGTTTCGGAAGCAGCTAAAATATCTGGGACACGTGGTCAGCGACAAGGGAATACATACTGACCCAGATAAAATCGCTGCCATACGGGAGCTGCAACCACCAGAGAACATACGACAGCTACGCCGCTGCTTGGGCATCGTATCTTGGTACCGCCGTTTTGTACCCGACTTTGCAAAAGCATTACACCCTTTAACGGCGCTGCTAAAGAAAGGAAAACATTTCCGATGGGGTACCGAACAACAGGAGGCTTTTGAATTACTGAAACAACGATCGACGGAAGCTCCGATCCTCGCCTGCCCAGACTTTAGTCAGAAGTTCACGCTCCAGACCGACGCCAGTGACTACGGGTTGGGAGCAGTGCTTACGGAGGAGATCGAGGGGAGATAGCGTACGCTAGTAGACACCTGAATGGAGCTGAGCTAAACTACTCCCCAACTGAGAAGGAGTGTCTAGCCATAATATGGGGCATCCGGAAAATGCGGCCATATCTGGAGGGCTACCACTTTACCGTGATCACCGACCACCTATCGCTGAAGTGCGCATAGCACGGTGGGCGCTAGAACTTCAGCAGCATTCATTCGAGGTACAATACCGCAAAGGAAAACTAAATGAACTGGTGGACGCACTATCAAGACAACCGGTCGAGGCTGCATGCACTGTCACTGTGCAGGACCAAGCAGAGCAAAATTGCAAGTGGTGGCTCAAGCGAAAAGGAGAAATACTTGCCAACCCGGCTAAATTCTCCGACTACACACTGGAAAACGGGCAGCTGTTTCGCCATATACCAAATCGCACGGGTGATGAGGACTGTACACCATTGAAGCTGTGCGTACCTAGGCCTCTGAGGACGCGCATTTTGCAAGAGAACCACGACGCGCCAACCACAGGACACCTAGGCATCCGGAAAACGATAGCCCGAGTTGCAAATAGGTACTACTGGCCAGGACTGTTCCGGGACACCAGCCGCTACGTTCGTCAGTGCACCCTATGCCAGAAGTACAAGCCCAGCCAACAACAACCTGCTGGAGAAATGCTGACGCAAATACCCCTGGAGCCGTGGGCCATATTGTGCGCGGATTTTGTTGGACCTCTACCCGGCACAATGGTACTAGTTTTCCATGATAAGTTCTCAAAATGGACAGAGATGGCGCCTCTTCGGAAGGCCACCACCGAGACTCTACAACGGGCCTTTCGGGAGCGCATCTTAGCCCGTTTCGGAGTTCCTAACGTCTTAGTTACGGACAACGGTTCACAGTTTACAAGCAAGTCCTTTCAGCGCTTTGTAGAAGACTACGGTATCAACCACCAGTTTACCGCACCCTACACAATACAGGAAAATGCTGCCGAACGCGCCAACCGCACAGTCAAGACCATGATCGCCCAAAACGCCGGTAAACAGCAACAAAAGTGGAATGACCTATTGCCTGAGTTGACCCTGGCCATCAATACCACCGTATCAGAGACAACTGGATATAGCCCCGCGTTCCTGATACAAGGACGGGAGCCACGCCGCCCAGGAGCGTTCTATGATGAAACCACTCCAGGAACAGGACAACGGAAACAAACACCCAACGATAGAGCCGAACTACTAAAGGAAGCATACACATTAGTGACAAGGAATCTGGAGCGAGCGGCTCAAGATCAACGGCGTCCTTACAACCTACGACGAAGGCCCTGGAAACCAGAAGTTTTGACAATTGGTGTTAGCAAAACAGCACCATTTGTCCAAAGACATTGACCACGTCGCCGCCAAGCTGGCCCCACGCTACGATGGGCCATACCGGATAGACACCTTCATCTCCCCAGTCGTTGTCAAGATGAAACGTGAGGGAAGCAAGGAGAAAAAGACGACGTATATTAGCGAGCTGAAACCATTCTGCGCGCCTGGTGGCATCACAGCATACGGGAATTAACAAACGCATCTGACGAGAACAGTGTATACAAAGGAAAGAAATCCGATTTCAGCGAGGATCATGCAAAATCATCACCCTCTGGCAGGGTAAGGTGACCATTTTCCATCGGCCGCAAAGTAGGGAGGAACAAATTTTAGGCGTAAATTTGCCCCTACATATTTAGATTTGCCATAACGCCCCAAACGTGTATATTTGAAATAGGGGCCGAGTGCTTAAACAACCAACCCTAAAATATATACGTTAATAGTCCTAAGACTTTGGCACCTCCCACTTTCATTGCTAAAACCACACACACAAGCGCCATCATATTTACTGCAGCAGCCATCATACAAGTGAGTCTAAGACACCTCCCACCATAGTAATACTACCAACAACAAGTGTTATACTCTACACTGGGAGGACAGAAGACACAGCCACAATTAAGTCAGACAGTGGAACCCTGTGATAAGCGACGAAAAACATGCAACGAAGTCAACAACGCAAGATAACACAGGAGAATATCACACAAACAATTGTGCAACCGGCTGACCACAGTTAAAATAATATGAATTTACAACAACAGTGCCCAACGCACTGATATGAATTCACAACAACAGTGCCCAACGCACTGATATGAACTTACAACAACAGTGCCTAAGGCAATGCTAGAAATTTACAAGAGATCGCGACAGAAGTTGCCGACTGCATTAGTTCGGAAAATAACCCACTAACAACACCCAAAAACGAAGGCCAAGCACAAAGTGGAACACGACAGACCGATCGCTAAGCACACCAACAGACCGGACAAAGCATAAAGAGGAGAAGAAAAATTAAATATCCAATATTTAATATTTTTAAATATTTTATGCCATCGATATAAAATATCAACAAAGTGCTGAAGGTGGCCGAAGGACAAATAGCAACAACAACAAACAACACAAGGAACAACAACAAGGTAAATCATCACAACAACAACACAATATTGAAGGTGGCCCAAGGGCAAAAACTTACAAGAACAACAGCGAGAAAGCAACAACAATGTGCTGAAGGTGGCCCAAGGTCACATTCAAACGAGAAGAACAATGCGGGAAACCGTAGCAACATGCCACAACAAACTACAGTTCCCGCACAACAACAACTATTGGATGATCTACGCTAAACTTTGAGCATAAAAGCAGGAGCAACTGGCAACCCAGTCTCTTTCTTTCATTCGGTATCAGGCAGACCAGACGCATCGTACTAAACAGAGTTATACGCACTGACAAACGCAACAGAAGCTAGGGGAATCTAGAGGAGATTATGGTTTATAATCGATTCTCTGCTAGAAACCCACACTGACAAACGCAACAGAAGCTAGGGGAATCTAGAGGAGATTATGGTTTATAATCGATTCTCTGCTAGAATCCCACACTGACAAACGCAACAGAAGCTAGGGGAATCTAGAGGAGATTATGGTTTATAATCGATTCTCTGCTAGAAACCCACACTGACAAACGCAACAGAAGCTAGGGGAATCTAGAGGAGATTATGGTTTATAATCGATTCTCTGCTAGAAACCCACACTGACAAACGCAACATAAGCTAGGGGAATCTAGAGGAGATTATGGTTTATAATCTATTCTCTGCTAGAATCCCACACTGACAAACGCAACAGAAGCTAGGGGAATCTAGAGGAGATTATGGTTTATAATCGATTCTCTGCTAGAATCCCACACTGACAAACGCAACAGAAGCTAGGGGAATCTAGAGGAGATTATGGTTTATAATCGATTCTCTGCTAGAAACCCACACTGACAAACGCTACAGAAGCTAGGGGAATCTAGAGGAGATTATGGTTTATAATCGATTCTCTGCTAGAAACCCACACTGACAAACGCAACAGAAGCTAGGGGAATCTAGAGGAGATTATGGTTTTTAATCGATTCTCTGCTAGAAACCCACACTGACAAACGCAACAGAAGCTAGGGGAATCTAGAGGAGATTATGGTTTATAATCGATTCTCTGCTAGAAACCCACACTGACAAACGCTACAGAAGCTAGGGGGACATAGAGTTCAACTGTGTCCGTATTTAAGTTTAGTAAAAATAATTGTATCAAGTAGTTAAGCCTTTTTTTAAAATTAATAAATAAATAAAATAATTAAATCAACGTAAAAAAGCTTTGAATACTTTAGAGATTTTCTGTAAACGACTCCTGGAAATCCGGCGAACTTACCCCGGCGAAAACGAGTCGTTACAGAATGTTGGAATTAATGTAAACAACTTACTTGGAATTAATTTAGACAATTTAGTTGCAATTAATTTGAACAGTATTTTTGTAAATTTCAAAATTCTATCATTGCTAATTCATTTGGGTGTGCTAATTATATGTGAACTTGGGTGTGCTAATTATATGTCCACTTGGGTGTGTGTCAATTATATGTGAGAAATCTATACATTTATTCGATATGAATGCTGGAATTAATTTAAACAAGTTAGTTGGAATTAATTTAGACAATTTAGTTGGAATTAATTTGAACAGTATTTTTGTAAATTAATTTGAACAGTATTTTTGTAAATTTCAAAATTCTATCATTGCTAATTCATTTGGGTGTGCTAATTATAAGTCCCAACTAGGTGAGCTAATTATATGTCCACTTGGGTGCGCAAATTATATGTCCACTTGGGTGTGGAAATTCTATGTCCTACCTAGGTGTGCTAATTATATGTCCCACCTGGGTGTGTGTCAATTATATGTCAGAAATCTATACATTTATTCGATATGAATGTTGGAATTAATTTAAAGAACTTAGTTGGAATTAATTTAGACAATCTGGTTGGAATTAATTTTAACAGTATTTTTGTAAATTAATTTGAACAGTATTTTTGTAAATTTCACAATTCTATCATTGCTAATCATTTGGGTGTGCTAATTATAAGTCCCAACTAGGTGAGCTAATTATATGTCCACTTGGGTGTGCAAATTATATGTCGTACCTAGGTGTGCTAATTATATGTCCCACATGGGTGTGTGTCAACTATATGTGAGAAATCTATACATTTATTCGATATGAATGTTGGAATTAATTTAAACAATTTACTTGGAATTAATTTAGACAATTTAGTTGGAATTAATTTGTACAATATTTTTGTAAATTTCAAAATTCTATCATTGCTAATTCATTTGTCCACTTGGGTGTGTGTCAATTATATGTGAGAAATCTATACATTTATTCGATATGACTGTTGGAATTAATTTAAACAACTTACTTGGAATTAATTTAGACAATTTAGTTGCAATTAATTTGAACAGTATTTTTGTAAATTTCAAAATTTTATCATTGCTAATTCATTTGGGTCTGCTAATTATATGTCCACTTGGGTGTGCTAATTATATGTCCACTTGGGTGTGTGTCAATTATATGTGATAAATCTATACATTTATTCGATATGAATGTTGGAATTAATTTAAACAAGTTAGTAGGAATTAATTTAGACAATTTAGTCGGAATTAATTTGAACAGTATTTTTGTAAATTAATTTGAACAGTATTTTTGTAAATTAATTTGAACAGTATTTTTGTAAATTAATTTGAACAGTATTTTTGTAAATTTCAAAATTCTATCATTGCTAATTCTTTTGGGTGTGCTAAGTCCCAACTAGGTGTGCTAATTAAATGTCCACTTGGGTGTGCAAATTATATGTCCTACCTAGGTGTGCTAATTATATGTCCCACTTGGATGTGTGTCAATTATATGTGAGAAATCTATACATTTATTCGGTATGATTGTTGGCATTAATTTAAACAACTTACTTAGAATTAATTTAGACAATTTAGTTGGAATTAATTTGAACAGTATCTTCTTAAATTCCAAAATTCTATCATTGCTAATTCATTTGGGTGTGCTAATTATAAGTCCCACCTAGGTGTGCTAATTATATGTCCCACTTGGGTGTGCTAATTATATGTCCCACTTGGGTGTGTGTCAATTATATGTGTGAAATCTATACATTTATTCGATATGAATGTTGGAATTAATTTAAACAATTTACTTGGAATTAATTTAGACAATTTAGTTGGAATTAATTTGAACAATATTTTTATAATTTCAAAATTCTATCATTGCTAATTCATTTGGGTGTGCTAATTATAAGTCCCAACTAGGTGTGCTAATTATAAGTCCCACCTAGGTGTGCAAATTATATGTCCTACCTAGGTGTGTTAATTATATGTCCCACTTGGGTGTGTGTCAATTATATGTGAGAGATATATACATTTATTCGATATAAATGTTGGAATTAATTTAAACAACTTACTTGGAATTAATTTAGACAATTTAGTTGGAATTAATTTCAACAGTATTTTTGTAAATTTCAAAATTCTATCATTGCTAATTCATTTGGATGTACTAATTATAAGTCCCAACTAGGTGTGCTAATTATATGTCCAGATGGGTGTGCAAATTATATGTCGTACATAGGTGTGCTAATTATATGTCCCACTTGGGTGTGTGTCAACTATATGTGAGAAATCTATACATTTATTCGATATGAATGTTGGAATTAATTTAAACAACTTACTGGGAATTAATTTAGACAATTTAGTTGGAATTAATTTGAACAGTATTTTTGTAAATTTCAAAATTCTATCACTGCTAATTCATTTGGGTGTGCTAATTATAAGTCCCACCTAGTTGTGCTAATTATATGTCCTACCTAGGTGTGCTAATTATATGTCCCACTTGGGTGTGTGTCAATTATATGTGAGAATTCTATACATTTATTCGATATGAATGTTGGAATTAATTTAAACAACTTAGTTGGAATTAATTTAGACAGTATATTTGCAATTAATTTGAACAGTATTTTTGTAAATTTCAAAATTCTATCACTGCTAATTCATTTGGGTGTGCTAATTATAAGTCCCACCTAGTTGTGCTAATTATATGTCCTACCTAGGTGTGCTAATTATATGTCCCACTTGGGTGTGTGTCAATTATATGTGAGAATTCTATACATTTATTCGATATGAATGTTGGAATTAATTTAAACAACTTAGTTGGAATTAATTTAGACAGTATAGTTGCAATTAATTTGAACAGTATTTTTGTAAATTTCAAAATTCTATCATTGCTAATTCATTTGAGTGTGCTAATTATAAGTCCCAACTAGGTGTGCTAAATATAAGTCCCACCTAGGTGTGCAAATTATATGTCCTACCTAGGTGTGCTAATTATATGTTCCACTTGGGTTTGTGTCAATTATATGTGAGAGATCTATACATTTATTCGATATAAATGTTGGAATTAATTTAAACAACTTACTTGGAATTAATTTAGACAATTTAGTTGGAATTAATTTGAACAGTATTTTTATAAATTTCAAAATTCTATCATTGCTAATTTATTTCGGTGTGCTAATTATAAGTCCCACCTAGGTGTGCAAATTATATGTCCTACCTAGGTATGCTAATTATATGTCCCACTTGAGTGTGTGTCAATTATATGTGAGAAATCTATACATTTATTCGATATGAATGTTGGAATTAATTTAAACAACTTACTTGTAATTAATTTAGGCAATTTAGTTGGAATTAATTTGAACAGTATTTTTGTAAATTTCAAAATTCTATCATTGCTAATTCATTTGGGTGTACTAATTATAAGTCCCAACTAGGTGTGCTAATTATATGTCCACTTGGGTGTGCAAATTCTATGTCCTACCTAGGTGTGGTAATTATATGTCCCACCTGGGTGTGTGTCAATTATATGTCAGACATCTATACATTTATTCGATATGAATGTTGGAATTAATGTAAACAACTTAGTTGGAATTAATTTAGACAATCTAGTTGGAATTAATTTGAACAGTATATTTGTAAATTAATTTGAACAGTATTTTTGTAAATTTCAAAATTCTATCTTTGCTAATTCATTTGGGTGTGCTAATTATATGTCTACTTGGGTGTGCTAATTATATGTCCACTTGGGTGTGTGTCAATTATATGTGAGAAATCTAGACATTTATTCGATATGAATGTTGGAATTAATTTAAACAAGTTAGTTGGAATTAATTTAGACAATTTAGTTGGAATTAATTTGAACAGTATTTTTGTAAATTAATTTGAACAGTATTTTTGTAAATTTCAAAATTCTATCATTGCTAATTCATTTGGGTGTGCTAATTATATGTCTACTTGGGTGTGCTAATTATATGTCCACTTGGGTGTGTGTCAATTATATGTGAGAAATCTAGACATTTATTCGATATGAATGTTGGAATTAATTTAAACAAGTTAGTTGGAATTAATTTAGACAATTTAGTTGGAATTAATTTGAACAGTATTTTTGTAAATTAATTTGAACAGTATTTTTGTAAATTTCAAAATTCTATCATTGCTAATTCATTTGGGTGTGCTAATTATATGTACACTTGGGTGTGCTAATTATATGTCCACTTGGGTGTGTGTCAATTATATGTGAGAAATCTATACATTTATTCGATATGAATGTTGGAATTAATTTAAACAAGTTAGTTGGAATTAATTTAGACAATTTAGTTGGAATTAATTTGAACAGTATTTTTGTAAATTAATTTGAACAGTATTTGTGTAAATTTCAAAATTCTATCATTGCTAATTCATTTGGGTGTGCTGATTATAAGTCCCAACTAGGTGAGCTAATTATATGTCCACTTGGGTGTGCAAATTATATGTCCACTTGGGTGTGGAAATTCTATGTCCTACCTAGGTGTGCTAATTATATGTCCCACCTGGGTGTGTGTCAATTAATTATATGTCAGAAATCTATACATTTATTCGATATGAATGTTGGAATTAATTTAAAGAAATTAGTTGGAATTAATTTAGACAATCTGGTTGGAATTAATTTGAACAGTATTTTTGTAAATTAATTTGAACAGTATTTTTGTAAATTTCACAATTCTATCATTGCTAATTCATTTGGGTGTGCTAATTATAAGTCCCACCTAGGTGTGCTAATTATATGTGCCACTTGGGTGTGCTAATTATATGTCCCACTTGGGTGTGTGTCAATTATATGTGAGAAATCTATACATTTATTCGATATGAATGTTGGAATTAATTTAAAAAACTTACTTGGAATTAATTTAGACAATTTAGTTGGAATTAATTTGAACAGTATTTTTGTAAATTTCAAAATTCTATCATTGCTAATTCATTTCGGTGTGCTAATTATATGTACACTTGGGTGTGCTAATTATATGTCCACTTGGGTGTGTGTCAATTATATGTGAGAAATCTATATATTTATTCGATATGAATGTTGGAATTAATTTAAACAAGTTAGTTGGAATTAATTTAGACAATTTAGTTGGAATTTATTTGAACAGTACTTTTGTAAATTAATTTGAACAGTATTTGTGTAAATTTCAAAATTCTATCATTGCTAATTCATTTGGGTGTGCTAATTATAAATCCCAACTAGGTGTGCTAATTAAATGTCCACTTGGGTGTGCAAATTATATGTCCTACCTAGGTGTTGTAAGAACCAAAATCTTCTGTGGGAAATTTTGGCCCACACTACAAATGACAGAGTCGCCACGAAACTATATACACACACTTACCGGGACGTAGAGACGTAAAAACAAGTACACATTGAATAAGTTATTTATACACTAAGCAAGTTGATTTGTATAGAGTTAAGGAAGTAGTATTGTTTTGAGCAAGGACTAACAAGAGTCCATAATCAATACACTAAATAAATACGTTAAAATTAATTTAACACACAGGATTTTATATTTTTCTGTATACGACCCCTGGAGCCGCTGAGTTTTACCCCAGCTATAGAAAAGAGTCGTTACAGTGGCGCCCGAGCAGGGACTCTGAGTTAAAGAAAACTAAATCAGCGCGTCAGACTTTGAAAAAGAAAAAGACTAAATCGCAAGGAAGCTCAGCTCGTGAGAGAATTTACCAGGGCAAACTGAAAGCTACGTCTACGCAGTCACGCATAATACAGCCGAATAAGCGCCAGCTTATAATACACACACAGATTGTCTTCATCGTCACCTAAGACTTTCACAGGATGGTGAAAACAAGCTGGGTGTACTTGTTACGCAAGGATGAGCTGGTGATCTTTGCTGATGAATTCGGTGTAGAGGCTACAGGTACCGTGGATGAAGTCCGTAAACGTCTTTCCAACTTCTTCACTGAAACAGAGCTGACTCAGGATCAGAAATACCAATTGCAGAAGCTACAATCCAAGTACGTTAAGAGCACATCCCCAAGGCCGGCTGTGTCCATAGTTACCCGCGAAACGCTGGAAGTGGACAGGCCAGAGGCATACACAGGTGCAACACTAACGGCAGAGAACTCAGGGGTACGGAGAACACTACATCATCGCTCCGTGTCACCTGCAACAATGAATCAACAGCACAACGGGATTGTACAGTACGCCGTTGTGATTGACCAGGTGAGGAAGTGGTCCCTTAACTTTGACGGAGGGCGTGACCCGCTAGCGTTTATAGAGCGAGTCGAGGAATTGGCAGATGTGTACGAAATAAACAAAGATTTCCTTCCGCGTACTATGCCTGAACTCTTGAGAGAACGAGCACTCATGTGGTTCAGAAACAACAATCGAGCGTGGCGGGATTGGCGTACATATAGGAGAGACTTTCTAAAATTCTTCTTGCCAGCACGATACACGGAGAAACTCGAAGACCAGATCCGCCAGCGTCACCAGAGACCCAGAGAAGGGTTCAAGCAGTTTGTAGTTGAATTGCAGAATCTAATGCGGCACTTGGACTATTCCGAAGAACAGAAACTGGAGCGTATTTTCCAGAACAGCCTGCCAGAATACCAGCTATATGTGCGCCGCAGAGATTTCACATCGCTAGCAGAGCTGATAGAAATGGCTGCAGACTTGGAGAGCATACGGAGAGAAGGCGAACAACTACCAGCGCCACCCATACAACGGCGAAGAGAGCAAGGTCCACCACGAGAGGTGAGAAACTGTCAGGTGACGGTAGAGAGCAGAGAGACACCCATAGAACCAAGAACAGCCTGCTGGCGTTGTGGCCAAAATGGTCATATAGCACGCATATGTCGCAACGCACAGATCCTGTTCTGTTGGGAGTGTGGTCAAAGGGATGTGAGGACTATAGAGTGCTGCAAACTAAGAGCACCAACCGATCGAGAGCTACCGACGACAGAAACACAGCATGCCACAAAGGAGAGACAGCAGACTTCCCCATTGGAAAACTTATTGCACTGTGACGGACAACGAATCTGCGCCACCGTTTCGATTGCCACAGAAACTGTCACAGCAACACTGGACACAGGGGCAACTCACAGTTTTGTGAGCAGAGAGCTAGCACGAAAGCTACGCTCTTCCACCAGCAAATTTGGAAAATCCAATACCAGAGCACGTATGGCAGACGGAAGTGCTAGGAGAGTCAGTGGGACATTGACGGCAACTGTAAGGCTTGGAGAGCAGACATGCGAGCAAGAGCTACTTATCATGCCTGATTCCATTAATGAGCTACTCCTTGGACTAGACTTCATGGCAAGCCTAGGAATGACAGTGAAGTGTGGTGAACAGGAGATCACATTGGGACCTCAAAACAATTGCGTGCAACCCCGAGATATTGCAATGTGCACGACAATTCGTGTTGAGAATGCCACACAAATCCATTCAACGACTTCCAAGAGGCACGCCAGCGACAAAAATGCTCAGATAAAGAGACACAACAGAGAATACACAGAGAACCAACGAATTCGCAAACACACAACACCAAGAACAAAGATGACTCATACGAACGAATTCACCTGCCACGGACTATGCCCAGCGAAATCCCACAGCGAATCCCACAAAAGCATATATAGAAGGACCACACATGAATCAGCATATGGGCCTCGGAAAAAGGACGCAGGCGCAACCAAACGCGAGGAGCTGGCACAGCTAAGTCAAAATACAATCAGAGCAATCAGGGTATCTCCTAATCACTTCGCAAAGTCAGAACCAGTGCGAAACAACCAAAACATACCACGTAGACAACGTGACAGACCAAGGGACAACCACCGTGCAATCAAGTGCACCAAACACAGCAGAAACGATGACAAGAGGAATAAACGTGACTTCAATAGCCACCAACCCAACAGCATTAAACAACAGAGGCAGTCAATAGAGAAACATACGACAAACACAGGCACCTTATTCACATTCCAAAACATAGAAGAGCTACAAGGACCAAAAGGAGGTGATCTGCCACAGAACTTGGTAGCTGAAGTTTTGCAAATAGCCAAAGGGGCTCAGCAAAAACGGACACGAGGGCGAATACGATTTAGGCGAGACGCATACAGAGTGACCCTCAACCGTGACGCTGTCATCATTTTTCATCGTCGGTAAAGTGGGGAGGGCGTGTAAGAACCAAAATCTTCTGTGGGAAATTTTGGCCCACACTACAAATGACAGAGTCGCCACGAAACTATATACACACACTTACCGGGACGTAGAGACGTAAAAACAAGTACACATTGAATAAGTTATTTATACACTAAGCAAGTTGATTTGTATAGAGTTAAGGAAGTAGTATTGTTTTGAGCAAGGACTAACAAGAGTCCATAATCAATACACTAAATAAATACGTTAAAATTAATTTAACACACAGGATTTTATATTTTTCTGTATACGACCCCTGGAGCCGCTGAGTTTTACCCCAGCTATAGAAAAGAGTCGTTACAGTGTGCTAATTATATGTCCCACTTGGGTGTGTGTCAATTATATGTGAGAAATCTATACATTTATTCGATATGAATGTTGGAATTAATTTAAACAAGTTAGTTGGAATTAATTTAGACAATTTAGTTGGAATTAATTTGAACAGTATTTTTGTAAATTAATTTGAACAGTATTTTTGTAAATTTCAAAATTCTATCATTGCTAATTCATTTGGGTGTGCTAATTATATGTACACTTGGGTGTGCTATTTATATGTCCACTTGGGTGTGTGTCAATTATATGTGAGAAATCTATACATTTATTCGATATGAATGTTGGAATTAATTTAAACAAGTTAGTTGGAATTAATTTAGACAATTTAGTTGGAATTAATTTGAACAGTATTTTTGTAAATTAATTTGAACAGTATTTGTGTAAATTTCAAAATTCTATCATTGCTAATTCATTTGGGTGTGCTAATTATAAATCCCAACTAGGTGTGCTAATTAAATGTCCACTTGGGTGTGCAAATTATATGTCCTACCTAGGTGTGCTAATTATATGTCCCACTTGGGTGTGTGTCAATTATATGTGAGAAATCTATACATTTATTCGATATGAATGTTGGAATTAATTTAAACAACTTACTTGGAATTAATTTAGACAATTTAGTTGGAATTAATTTGAACAGTATCTTTGTAAATTTGAAAATTCTATCATTGCTAATTCATTTGGGTGTGCTAATTATAAGTCCTACCTAGGTGTGCTAATTATATGTCCCACTTGGGTGTGCTAAATATATGTCCCATTTGGGTGTGTGTCAATTATATGTGAGAGATCTATACATTTATTCGATATAAATGTTGGAATTAATTAAAACAACTTACTTGGAATTAATTTAGATAATTTAGTTGGAATTAATTTGAACAGTATTTTTGTAAATTTCAAAATTCTATCATTGCTAATTCATTTGGGTGTACTAATTATAAGTCCCAACTAGGTGTGCTAATTATATGTCCACTTGGATGTGCAAATTCTATGTCCTACCTAGGTGTGCTAATTATATGTCCACTTGGGTGTGTGTCAATTATATGTGAGAAATCTATACATTTATTCGATATGAATGTTGGAATTAATTTAAACAAGTTAGTTGGAATTAATTTAGACAATTTAGTTGGAATTAATTTGAACAGTATTTTTGTAAATTAATTTGAACAGTATTTGTGTAAATTTCAAAATTCTATCATTGCTAATTCATTTGGGTGTGCTAATTATAAATCCCAACTAGGTGTGCTAATTAAATGTCCACTTGGGTGTGCAAATTATATTTCCTACCTAGGTGTGCTAATTATATGTCCCACTTGGGTGTGTGTCAATTATATGAGAGAAATCTATACATTTATTCGATATGAATGTTGGAATTAATTTAAACAACTTACTTGGAATTAATTTAGACAATTTAGTTGGAATTAATTTGAACAGTATCTTTGTAAATTTCAAAATTCTATCATTGCTAATTCATTTGGGTGTGCTAATTATAAGTCCTACCTAGGTGTGCTAATTATACGTCCCACTTGGGTGTGCTAATTATATGTCCCATTTGGGTGTGTGTCAATTATATGTGAGAGATCTATACATTTATTCGATATAAATGGTGGAATTAATTAAAACAACTTACTTGGAATTAATTTAGATAATTTAGTTGGAATTAATTTGAACAGTATTTTTGTAAATTTCAAAATTCTATCATTGCTAATTCATTTGGGTGTACTAATTATAAGTCCCAACTAGGTGTGCTAATTATATGTCCACTTGGATGTGCAAATTCTATGTCCTACCTAGGTGTGCTAATTATATGTCCCACCTGGGTGTGTGTCAATTATATGTCAGAAATCTATACATTTATTCGATATGAATGTTGGAATTAATTTAAACAAGTTAGTTGGAATTAATTTAGACAATCTGGTTGGAATTAATTTGAATAGTATTATTGTAAATTAATTTGAACAGTATTTTTGTAAATTTCAAAATTCTATCATTGCTAATTCATTTGGGTGTGCTAATTATAAGTCCCAACTAGGTGAGCTAATTATATGTCCACTTGGGTGTGCAAATTATATGTCCACTTGGGTGTGGAAATTCTATGTCCTACCTACGTGTGCTAATTATATGTCCCACCTGGGTGTGTGTCAATTATATGTCAGAAATCTATACATTTATTCGATATGAATGTTGGAATTAATTTAAAAAACTTACTTGGAATTAATTTAGACAATTTAGTTGGAATTAATTTAAACAGTATTTTTGTAAATTTCAAAATTCTATCATTGCTAATTCATTGGGGTGTACTAATTATAAGTCCCAACTAGGTGTGCTAATTATATGTCCCACTTGGGTGTGTGTCAGATATATGTGCGAAATCTATACATTTATTCGATGTGAATGTTGGAATTAATTTAAACAACTTACTTGGAATTAATTTAGACAATTTAGTTGGAATTAATTTGAACAGTATTTTTGTAAATTTCAAAATTCTATCATTGCTAATTCATTTGGGTATGCTAATTATATGTCCACTTGGGTGTGCTAATTATATGTCCACTTGGGTGTGTGTCAATTATATGTGAGAAATCTATACATTTATTCGATATGAATGTTGGAATTAATTTAAACAAGTTAGTTGGAATTAATTTAGACCATTTAGTTGGAATTAATTTGAACAGTATTTTTGTAAATTTCAAAATTCTATCATTGCTAATTCATTTGGGTGTGCTAATTATAAATCCCAACTAGGTTTGCTAATTATATGTCCACTTGGGTGTGCAAATTCTATGTCCTACCTAGGTGTGCTAATTATATGTCCCACTTGGGTGTGTGTCAATTATATGTGAGAAATCTATACATTTATTCGATATGAATGTTGGAATTAACTTAAAAAAACTTACTTGGAAATTATTTAGACAATTTAGTTGGAATTAATTTGAACAGTATCTTTGTAAATTTCAAAATTCTATCATTGCTAATTCATTTGGGTGTGCTAATTATAAGTCCTACCTAGGTGTGCTAATTATATGTCCCACTTGGGTGTGCTAATTATATGTCCCACTTGGGTGTGTGTCAATTATATGTCAGAAATCTATACATTTATTCGATATGAATGTTGGAATTAATTTAAAAAACTTACTTGGAATTAATTTAGACAATTTAGTTGGAATTAATTTAAGCAGTATTTTTGTAAATTTCAAAATTCTATCATTGCTAATTCATTTGGGTGTGCTAATTAGAAGTCCCACCTAGGTGTGCTAATTATATGTCCCACTTGGGTGTGCTAATTATATGTCCCACTTGGGTGTGTGTCAATTATATGTGAGAAATCTATACATTTATTCGATATGAATGTTGGAATTAATTTAACAAAAACTTACTTGGAATTAATTTAGACAATTTAGTTGGAATTAATTTGAACAGTATTTTTGTAAATTTCAAAATTCTATCATTGCTAATTATTTGGGTGTGCTAATTATATGTCCACTTGGGTGTGCTAATTATATGTCCACTTGGGTGTGTGTCAATTATATGTGAGAAAACTATACATTTATTGGCTATGAATGTTGGAATTAATTTAAACAACTTAGTTGGAATTAATTTAGACAAATTAGTTGAAATTAATTTGAATAGTATTTTTGTAAATTTCAAAATTCTATCATTGCTAATTCATTTGGATGTGCTAATTATAAGTCCCTACTAGGTGTGCTAATTATATGTCCACTTGGGTGTAAAAATTATATGTCCTACCTAGGTCTGCTAATTATATGTCCCACTTGGGTGTGTGTCAACTATATGTGAGAAATCTATACATTTATTCGAAATGAATGTTGGAATTAATTTAAACAACTTACTTGGAATTAACTTAGACAATTTAGTTGGAATTAATTTGAACATTATTTTTGTAAATTTCAAAATTCTATCATTGCTAATTCATTTGGGTGTGCTAATTATAAGTCCCACCTAGCTGTGCTAATTACATGTCCCACTTGGGTGTGCTAGTTATATGTCCCATTTGGGTGTGTTTCAATTATATGTGAGAAATGAATACATTTATTCGATATGAATGTTGGAATTAATTTAAACAACTTAGTTGGAATTAATTTAGACAGTTTAGTTGCAATTAATTTGAACAGTATTTATGTAAATTTCAAAATTCTATCATTGCTAATTCATTTGGGTGTGCTAATTATATCTCCCAACTAGTTGTACTAATTATAAGTCCCTCCTAGGTGTGGAAATTATATGTCCTACCTAGGTGTGCTAATTATATGTCCCACTTGGGTATGTGTCAATTATATGTGAGAAATCTATACATTTATTGGATAAGAATGTTGGAATTAATTTAAACAACTTACTTGGAATTAATTTCGATAATTTAGTTGAAATTAATTTGAACAATATTTTTGTAAATTTCAAAATACTATCATTGCTAATTCATTTGGGTGTGCTAATTATAAGTCCTACCTAGGTGTGCTAATTATATGTCCCACTTGGGTGTGCTAATTATATGTCCCACTTGGGTGTGTGTCAATTATATGTGAGAAATCTATACATTTATTCGATATGAATGTTGGAATTAATTTAAAAAACTTACTTGGAATTAATTTAGACAATTTAGTTGGAATTAATTTAAGCAGTATTTTTGTAAATTTCAAAATTCTATCATTGCTAATTCATTTGGGTGTGCTAATTAGAAGTCCCACCTAGGTGTGCTCATTATATGTCCTACTTGGGTGTGCTAATTATATGTCCCACTTGGGTGTGTGTCAATTATATGTGAGAAATCTATACATTTATTCGATATGAATGTTGGAATTAATTTAACAAAAACTTACTTGGAATTAATTTAGACAATTTAGTTGGAATTAATTTGAACAGTATTTTTGTAAATTTCAAAATTCTATCATTGCTAATTCATTTGGGTGTGCTAATTATATGTCCACTTGGGTGTGCTAATTATATGTCCACTTGGGTGTGTGTCAATTATATGTGAGAAATCTATACATTTATTGGCTATGAATGTTGAAATTAATTTAAACAACTTAGTTGGAATTAATTTAGACAAATTAGTTGAAATTAATTTGAATAGTATTTTTGTAAATTTCAAAATTCTATCATTGCTAATTCATTTGGGTGTGCTAATTATAAGTCCCTACTAGGTGTGCTAATTATATGTCCACTTGGGTGTGAAAATTATATGTCCTACCTAGGTCTGCTAATTATATGTCCCACTTGGGTGTGTGTCAACTATATGTGAGAAATCTATACATTTATTCGAAATGAATGTTGGAATTAATTTAAACAACTTACTTGGAATTAACTTAGACAATTTAGTTGGAATTAATTTGAACATTATTTTTGTAAATTTCAAAATTCTATCATTGCTAATTCATTTGGGTGTGCTAATTATAAGTCCCACCTAGCTGTGCTAATTATATGTCCCACTTGGGTGTGCTAGTTATATGTCCCACTTGGGTGTGTTTCAATTATATGTGAGAAATGAATACATTTATTCGATATGAATGTTGGAATTAATTTAAACAACTTAGTTGGAATTAATTTAGACAGTTTAGTTGCAATTAATTTGAACAGTATTTATGTAAATTTCAAAATTCTATCATTGCTAATTCATTTGGGTGTGCTAATTATATCTCCCAACTAGTTGTACTAATTATAAGTCCCTCCTAGGTGTGGAAATTATATGTCCTACCTAGGTGTGCTAATTATATGTCCCACTTGGGTATGTTTCAATTATATGTGAGAAATCTATACATTTATTGGATAAGAATGTTGGAATTAATTTAAACAACTTACTTGGAATTAATTTCGACAATTTAGTTGAAATTAATTTGAACAATATTTTTGTAAATTTCAAAATACTATCATTGCTAATTCATTTGGGTGTGCTAATTATAAGTCCTACCTAGGTGTGCTAATTATATGTCCCACTTGGGTGTGCTAATTATATGTCCCACTTGGGTGTGTGTCAATTATATGTGAGAAATCTATACATTCGATATGAATGTTGGAATTTATTTAAAAAACTTACTTGGAATTAATTTAGAAAATTTAGTTGGAATTAATTTGAACAGTATTTTTGTAAATTTCAAAATTCTATCATTGCTAATTCATTTGGGTGTGCTAATTATAAGTCCCACCTAGCTGTGCTAATTATATGTCCCACTTGGGTGTGCTAGTTATATGTCCCACTTGGGTGTGTGTCAATTATATGTGAGAAATGAATACATTTATTCGATATGAATGTTGGAATTAATTTAAACAACTTAGTTGGAATTAATTTAGACAGTTTAGTTGCAATTAATTTGAACAGTATTTTTGTAAATTTCAAAATTCTATCATTGCTAATTCATTTGGGTGTGCTAATTATATCTCCCAACTAGGTGTACTAATTATAAGTCCCACCTAGGTGTGGAAATTATATGTCCTACCTAGGTGTGCTAATTATATGTCCCACTTGGGTATGTGTCAATTATATGTGAGAAATCTATACATTTATTCGATAAGAATGTTGGAATTAATTTAAACAACTTAATTGGAATTAATTTAGACACGTTAGTTGGAATTAATTTGAACAGTATTTTTGTAAATTTTAAAATTCTATCATTGCTAATTCATTTTGGTGTGGTAATTATAAGTCCCAACTAGGTGTGCTAATAATATGTGCACTTGGGTGTGCAAATTATATGTCCTACCTGGGTGTGCTAATTATATGTGCCACTTGGGTGTGTGTCAATTATATGTGAGAAATCTATACATTTATTCGATATGAATGTTGGAATTAATATAAAACAACTTACTTGGAATTAATTTAGACAATTTAGTTGGAATTAATTTGAACAGTATTTTTGTAAATTTCAAATTCTATCATTGCTAATTCATTTGGGTGTACTAATTATAAATGCCAACTAGGTGTGCTAATTATATGTCCACTTGTTTGTGCAAATTCGATGTCCTACCTAGGTGTGCTAATTATATGTCCCACTTGGGTGTGTGTCAATTATATGTGAGAAACCTATACATTTATTCGATATGAATGTTGGAATTAATTTAAACAACTTACTTTGTGAAGACGGAAAATACTGGCAAATTTTTTCCGCACACAATAAACCACTCCAGCCACCAAAAAAACACACGCACAACAAAGAAGTCCATACTAACGTCAGCATACACGGACTCCACCTACTTTGGGCAAACAAATGGTTACACACACCTGAGTATGGAGACATACCAATTAAGCATAAAGTACAATCATCCCCGACATCACGCGAGAGTTGACAATTAACAAAAAGGTAAACGCCCCCATGTTAATTACACCAACAAGATTTAACGAAGACGGGAGTGCAGAAAAACATGCGTCGAAGGTTGGGTTAGACCAGTTGCAATGATTGGCTAAGCCAATAAATTTTAATAAGAAAAGCTAAGTGCTGCAAATATAAAATATTGCAACAAACACAACGCACCGAAGAAGAAACGCAACAACAACAACAACAACACAACGACCAAAGCAAACACACAATGCATCCACAGCAGAGCGGCTACCACATGAGCTATCAGTGCGGACATAGCATAAAGAGGAAAACAAGAACTTCTAAGCATTGGACACAGTATGAACATTTGCTAGGCGTACAACAACAACAACAATTGTAAACCGGCAGCAACAACACCACGGCCACCGGTAATTGTTTCAGGCTGCGCAGACTACAGGCGTCAACACTGCGGATCGAAAGGAACCATGGCAGCCCGGCGACTGACCACCGTCAGCTCAGGTGGCCCAAGATCAACCAAGCGGCAACAATAACAAGCACTGATCCCATGGCAAGCTTTCAGTATATAAGCATGTGGTTCTGGGCGATAGAAACACACTCCAATCCAGCAGCAGTCAGGTAAGACACACCGCAGCAAGACTCCAGTACCAGTAGCACCAAGGTAAAGTATAATCTTTATACAAGACCGCCCCACGAGTTTATGGTTCTACCGATTCTCGTGGTGACTTATACTAACGCTAAGACCGCCCCACGAGTTTATGGTTCTACTGATTCTCGTGGTGACTTATACCAACGCTAAGACCGCCCCACGAGTTTATGGTTCTACCAATTCTCGTGGTGACTTATACTAACGCTAAGACCGTCCCTAGAGTTTATGGTTCTACCGATTCTCGTGGTGACTTATACCAACGCTAAGACCGCCCCACGAGTTTATGGTTCTACCAATTCTCGTGGAGACTAATACGTATGTACAGAACCGCGAGTTTATGGTCCTACCGATTCTCGCGGAGACTAGCACTGCCAACAGCGACCACACAGACGAGGCTCCAAGCGACTAGCAAGTCTAATTATTTAAGTGATTTAAATTAGAACAAAACCAAATTTGAATAAGTTAAACAAAAGAAAACCAAAAAATCATTTAATTAGTAAAAGAACTTATTTAAAGTAATTAAAGTAGCAAAATAAAACCATTGAAACTAATTTAATAAAACAAATTATTTAAGTTAATTAGCAGAGTAAAATCATTTTCAAATTAATTTAGCCAAACTAATAAATTAATATAAATTAAGTTAGTAATTAAATTATAAAGAATTGTAATTAAGTAAATGAATTAAATAAACCACATATAAGTACATACCGGCTTTTAACATTAATTTCTGTATACGACCCCTGGAACCCGCTGAGTTTTACCCCAGCCGAAATAGAGTCGTTACAACTTGGAATTCATTTAGCCAATTTATTTGGAATTAATTTGAACAGTAATTTTGTAAATTTCAAAATTCTATCATTGCAAATTCATTTGGGTGTGCTAATTATATGTCCACTTGGGTGTGCTAATTATATGTCCACTTGGGTGTGTGTCAATTATATCTGAGAAACGTATACATTTATTCGATATGATTGTTGGAATTAATTTAAACACCTTAGTTGGAATTAATTTAGAAAATTTAGTTGGAATTAACTTGAACAGTATTTTTGTAAATTAATTTGAACAGTGTTTTTGTAAATTTCAAAATTCTATCATTGCTAATTCATTTGGGTGTGCTAATTATAAGTCCCAACTAGGTGTGCTAATTATATGTCCACTTGGGTGTGCAAATTATATGTCCTACCTAGGTGTGCTAATTATATTGTGAGGCCCAAAATTTACAAATATAAATTTTGCCTCACAGCAAAACCAACGAGCGCCATTTAGGAACCTTTATACACACACACGCCATGAGTAACAAACCCACGTAGGGCATTTAGGAAAATAGCAAAAGCCTTCACGGCTAATGCAACGCAACATTGAATTAATTCCAACTCAAAGAGACACCCACATATGGATTATTACAACAAATACAAGCAAAGCCCAGAAGTGGAGTACCCAGTAGGAAACGAGCTTGCCGAATACGTTCGTTCACTAAAGAATATATCAACGACATGTAGAAACGAATACAAAACACAAAAGTAGCACGACAGAACGATCGCTACGCATGCCACCTGTACGGACAAAGCACAAAGAGGAAAAGAAGAAAATTATACATAAAATAATTGAGTGATGGACAAAGCTGCAAAGGTGAATGTAGGGCAAATGTCCACAAAAACAAAACACTTTTGAAGGTTGCCAAAGGACAAATGATCAGCACAACAGCAAACAGAAGAACAACAACAAAGCGATGAAGGTGATCAAAGGACAAATACTCAGGACAGCAACAAACAGAAGAACAACACCAAAGCGGCGAAGGTGATCAAAGGACAAACCACTACAACAACAACGAGCATGGCTTAGCAACAAGCGACGCCGACCAACGGGAGTGGAACTTCAAACAACGGCCCGCCAACAACACTATACATTGGTAGTGGTGGTCGTTTAAGACTATATAAGCCGTGTCTTCGAGGAGTAAGTCTCTTTTGCTCCATACCGGCGACGACATCAGACCTGTTCTTTTGCTGCATACCGCCGACGACATCAGACCTGCTTTTTTCCGACATACCGCCGACGACATCAGACCTGCTCTTCTACTGCATTCCGACGACGAGTTCAGGTCTCTCGTGTACTCCAAACCGCCGAATAGATCAGAGTTTCTTTTGCTATATACCGTCGACGAGATTAGATCTATTTTACTACATACCGCTTACTGGACAACACCTATTCTACTAGACACATACGCTACGAACTCAGTGAGAACATCTGGTTTTCAATCGTTTTCTCACTGAGACACATACGCTACCAGAACTTAGAGCCTCAGTGAGAACATCTGGTTTTCAATCGTTTTCTAACTGAGGCACATAGATCTGCAACGTGACAGTTCGCCTATAGGGACAAGGACAACAAAATAAAACCTTAGCTAGGCACGCGAAGAGTACTACCGCGAAGAGTAATAGACCTAAGAACAATTCAATATTATTGTAAGGACTAGGTAAGTCCATAGTAGTACATTTTTTAATATATTTTAAGTAAATAAAGTAATTTTAAATATAATAACCCTGGTGGAATTGAATTTATAAATCTTCTCTACACGACCCCTGGAAGCCGCTGAGTCTACCCCAGCTATAGAAAAGGAGTCGTTACAGTGGCGCCCGAGCAGGGACTCTCAGTATAAGGAGAGTAAATGGGACAGAGCTAGATTATCCAACTCAAGCCCCATCACCAGAGTCTGACACAGGATGGGAAAGACGAGTTGGGTGTACACCGTGCGGAAAGACCAACTGGTAGGTAGTCTGTTGTATCGAGTTTGGCCTAGAGGCCACGGGCACTATGGAAGAGCTATGAAAGAGGCTTGCGGAGTTCATCACCGACACAGAGATGACTCTAGACCAGGAGGTTCGGCTGGCAGAGCTACAGGCCCGACTCACGAGGAGTTTGTCGCCTGGACCCAGTTTACGCTCTGGTATAGAAAGAACAACCGAGCATGGGTCGATTGGGTGCTATACAAGAAGGACTTATTGAAGTTTTTCCTACCCACCAGATACTTTGAAAAGCTGGAGGATGAAATTCGCCAACGACGGCACAACCCACGTGAACACTTCAAACCGTACGTGGTAGAACTTCAAAACCTGATGTGTCACGCAGGATACACGGAGGCCCAGAAATTATAACGAATCTTTTGCAACAGCCTGGAGGAATACCAGTGGTATGTCCGGCGAAAGGATTTCGATACGCTGGAAAAACTGGTGGAAATGGCGGAAGACCTCGAGGGTATACGTGGTGACAGCGAAACTTCACGAGCAGCAACACCACGACCAGCACCACCACGACCATCACCACCGCGACCACCACCAACACGCCACGAGATACAACCAAGGGTCGAGCGCATGTACCCACGCGAAACGACGAACCGACAAGTAGCACTGGCCAACTGTACCAACAATGTATTACCTATAAATCCACGAACAGGATGTAGACGATGTGGTCAGTCAGACCACATAGCGCGACACTGCCGCAATGCCCAAGTACTTTTCTGTTGGGAGTGCGGAAAGGGAGCTACTAGAACAGTTGAATGCTGTAGGACGGTAGGGGGAAACGAGCGGGGCTGCCTCAAGCAACGAGGCATTTTGCAGCCCACCAACAACAGTCCTCTAAACCACTAAGTATTTTACGCTACGATGGACAGCGTATCTGTGCCGCGGTCACCATTGGCGCCATCCAAGTCACAGCCGGTGACCCCACACACATACGCGCACGTATGGCAGACGGGCGCACTCGAGAAATAACAGAAGTACTCAGGGTGAACATACAGCTAGGAGAACAACTTTGCGAACTAGACTGCTTAATGATGCCCGAGTCTACAGATGACCTACTCCTAGGTCTTGACTTCATGATGAAGCAAGGCACAAAAATAAGATGCGGTGATCAAGAAATCACACTATGAACCCAGGCCGATGACGTGCAACTCCGAGATTTTACATTGTGCACGACCATTCGGGAAGAGGCCCTCACAAAAGAGGAAAGGATTCAACAATTCTTAACTACAGAGCTAAGTAAATTCAACGAGGAAACAGGCGTCTCCAACATTACCAGCCACAAAATTGTGATGGGTGATGATAGACCAATAAAACAAAGATACTATCCAAGAAACCCAGCACAACAGGAGGTGATCAACAAAGAAGTGAATGATCTGTTGGCAAAAGGTTGCATAGAGCCGTCCCACAGCCCACACAGTGCCCCAATTGTACTCGTGCGAAAGAAGGATGGAGGTTGGAGACTGTGTGTCGACTATCGACAACTGAACGCAAGATCCATTCCAGACGCTTATCCGCTACCACAGATACATCACATCCTGGACCGCTTACGCGAAGCAAAGTACACGAGCAGTCTGCACCTAAAGAACGGGTATTGGCAAATACCCATGGAGGAGGAAAGCACACAATACACAGCCTTCACTGTACCAGGTAGGGGACTCTACCAATGGAAGATCATGCCCTTCGGGCTACACTCTGCGCCGGCTACTTTCCAGAGAGCTTTGGATAGAATAATAGGCCCCCATTTGGAGCCTTACGCCTTCGCCTACTTAGACGATATAATCGTCACAGGAAAAACTCTTGAAGAACACCAGAAAAATCTTGCCGAAGTCTTCAGGCGATGCGAGAAGCAAATTTAAAACTCAATCGAGAGAAGTGCGATTTCTTCCGCAGCGAGATCAAATATCTCGGCCACATAGGCAGCGAGAAAGGTATCCACACGGACCCTGATAAGGTCGCGGCCATTCGGGAATTAAAACCCCCACAGAGTATACGAGAGCTGCGACGGTGCCTAGGCATTGCATCTTGGTACCGACGCTTCGTACCTGATTTTGCTAAAACCACACACCCCCTGACAGCACTACTAAAGAAGGGTAAGCACTTCAAGTGGACCGAAGACCAACAAACAGCGTTCGAGCAGTTAAAGCAACAACTAACAGAGGCCCCAATCCTCGCCTCTCCTTACTTCACGCAAAGATTTATATTACAGACGGACGCTAGTGACTATAGTTTGGGTGCTGTACTTACCCAAGAAATCGAAGGAACAGAGCTGGTAATAGCATACGCCAGCCGACACTTAAATGGAGCGGAGCAGAATTATTCACCAACGGAAAAAGAGTGCTTAGCTATAGTGTGGGGTATAAGAAAGATGCGGCCATACCTCGAGGGCTATTGGTTCACCGTGATGTAACGACTCGTTTTCGGCGGGGTAAGCTCGCCGGATTTCCAGGAGTCGTTTACAGAAAATCTCTAAAGTATTCAAAGCTTATTTACGTTGATTTAATTATTTTATTTATTTATTAATTTAAAAAAAAGGCTAACTACTTGATACAATTATTTTTACTAAACTTAAATACGGACACAGTTGAACTATATGTCCCCCTAGCTTCTGTAGCGTTTGTCAGTGTGGGTTTCTAGCAGAGAATCGATTATAAACCATAATCTCCTCTAGATTCCCCTAGCTTCTGTAGCGTTTGTCAGTGTGGGTTTCTAGCAGAGAATCGATTATAAACCATAATCTCCTCTAGATTCCCCTAGCTTCTGTTGCGTTTGTCAGTGTGGGTTTCCAGCAGAGAATCGATTATAAACCATAATCTTCTCTAGATTCCCCTAGCTTCTGTAGCGTTTGGCAGTGTGGGTTTATAGCAGAGAATCGATTATAAACTATAATCTCCTCTAGATTTCCCTAACTTCTGTTGCCTTTGTCAGTGTGTATAACTCTGTTTAGTACGAAGCGTCTGGTCTGCCTGATGCCGAAATAAAGAAAGAGCGTCTCGTCTACCTGATGCGGAATGAAAAAAAGAGCGTCTCGTCTGCCTGATGCCGAATGAAAGAAAGAGCTCTTGTCTGCCTGATGCCGAATGAAAGAAAGAGCGTCTTGTCTGCCTGATGCCGAATGAAAGAAAGAGGCTGGGTTGCCAGTTACTGCTGCTTTTATGCTCCAGGTTTAGTGTAGATCAGCCAATAGTTGTTGTTGTGCGGGAACTGTAGTTTGTTGTGGCATGTTGCTACGGTTTCCCGCATTGTTCTTCTCGTATGAATTTGACCTTGGGCCACCTTCAGCACATTGTTGTTCTTTCTCGTTGTTGTTCTTGTAAGTTTTTGCCCTTGGGCCACCTTCAATATTGTGTTGTTGTCGTGATGATTTACCTTGTTGTTGTTCCTTGTGTTGTTTGTTGTTGTTGCTATTTGTCCTTCGGCCACCTTCAGCACTTTGTTGATATTTTCTATCGAAGGCATAAAATATTTAAAAATATTAAATATTGGATATTTAATTCTGCTTCTCCTCTTTATGCTTTGTCCGGCCTGTTGGTGTGCTTAGCGATCTGTCTATCGTGTTCCACTTTGTGCTTGGCCTTCGTTTTTGGGTGTTGTTAGTGGGTTATTTTCCGAACTAATGCAGTCGGCAACTTCTGTCGCGATCTCTTGTAAAATTCTAGCATTGCGTTAGGCACTGTTGTTGTAAATTCATATCAGTGCGTTGGGCACTGATGTTGTGAATTCATATCAGTGCGTTGGGCACTGTTGTTGTAAATTCATATTATTTTAACTGTGGTCAGCCGGTTGCACAATTGTTGGTGTAGAATTCTCCTGTGTTATCTTGCGTTGTTGACTTCGTTCCATGTTTTTCGTCGCTTATCACAGGGTTCCACTGTCTGACTTAATTGTGGCTGTGTCTTCTGTCCTCCCAATGCAGAGTATAACACTTGTTGTTGGTAGCATTACTATGGTGGGAGGTGTCTTAGACTCACTTGTATGATGGCTGCTGCACTAAATATGATGGCGGTTGTGTGTGTGGTTTTAGCAATGAAAGTGGGAGGTGCCAAAGTCTTAGGACTATTAACGTATATATTTTAGGGTTGTGTATCGAATCGACAATGAAACTATGGCAATACTTACTGCAATCCGACTTAAATAAAAACACAATTGTTTTAAGTGGAAAAGCATACGAAAAACCACTTTTTATTGCTCTTATAATTATGCACATACATATGTAGCTCAACAATAAATCGGCATGTATGCGATACATGTATATATGTACGAGTATATACAGTTAGTGAATATGCACAAGCTCTTGCGCGTTTAGCTCAATTGCTCTCATATGCATGAACGGACCTGCATATGTATGTGTAAATAGGTATGTTTATGTATATATATAATGTATAATGCAATGTGATTACAAATATAGTCATCGTATTTAATCTAAACGTGACTATGCTCTCGAATACCTGTGGCACCGCTCATACTTGCTCCTGTATATAGGCTCTGTATAAGCTCCCCTGCTCCGCACCGCTCTCCTGGCTCAGCTCCCTGCACATAGATATCACCGCACTGCTCCTTGTGCTCTCACGCAGTGCCTCATTGGCACAACCGCACATCTCCATCGTCAGAAACGAACTAAACTTTAAAATACTCGCTGAACCTATTTTCGCTATGGGCGAAAACTCAAACGCATGGTTGCATTTGATACAGGTTGGTTGTTTAAGCACTCGGCCCCTATTTTAAATATACACGTTTGGGGCGTTATGGCAAATCTAAATATGTAGGGGCAAATTTACGCCTAAAATTTGCTCCTCCCTACTTTGCGGCCGATGGAAAATGGTCACCTTACCCTGCCAGAGGGTGATGATTTTGCATGATCCTCGCTGAAATCGGATTTCTTTCCTTTGTGTACACTGTTCTCGTCAGATGCGTTTGTTAATTCCCGTTTGCTGTGATGCCACCAGGCGCGCAGAATGGTTTCAGCTCGCTAATATGCGCCGTCTTTTTCTCCTTGCTTCCCTCTCGTTTCATCTTGACAACGACTGGGGAGATGAGGGTGTCTATCCGGTATAGCCCATCGTAGCGTGGGGCCAGCGTGGCGGCGAAGTGGTCAATGGCTTTGGACAAATGGTGCTGTTTTGCTAACACCAATTGTCAAAACTTCTGGTTTCCAGGGCCTTCGTCGTAGGTTGTAAGGACGCCGTTGATCTTGAGCCGCTCGCTCCAGATTCCTTGTCACTAATGTGTATGCTTCCTTTAGTAGTTCGGCTCTTTCGTTGGGTGTTTGTTTCCGTTGTCCTGTTCCTGGGGTGGTTTCATCGTACAGGAGCGTTGTACGATGCGTCGTGGCTCCCGTCCTTGTATTAGGAACGCGGGGCTATAGCCAGTTGTCTCTGATACACTGGTATTGATCGCCAGGGTTAACTCCGGCAGTAGGTCATCCCACTTTTGTTGCTGTTTACCTGAGTTTTTTGCGATCATGGTCTTGACTGTGCGGTTGGCGCGTTCGGCAGCATTTTCCTGTGGTGTGTACGGTGCGGTAAACTGGTGCTTGATACCGTAGTCTTCTACAAAGCGCTGAAAGGACTTTCTTGTAAACTGTGATCCGTTGTCCGTCACTAAGATCTTAGGAACTCCGAAACAGGCTAAGATGCGCTCCCGAAAGGCCCGTTGTAGAGTCTCGGTGGTGGCCTTACGAAGAGGCGCCATCTCTGTCCATTTTGAGAACTTATCATGGAAAACTAGTACCATTGTTTTTCCATGCTTTGAGCGGGGTAGAAGTCCAACAAAATCCGCGCACAATATGGCCCAGGGCTCCAGGGGTATTTGCGTCAGCATTTCTCCAGCAGGTTGTTGTTGGCTGGGCTTGTACTTCTGGCATAGTGTGCACTGACGAACGTAGCGGCTGGTGTCCCGGAACAGTCCTGGCCAGTAGTACCTGTTTGCAACTCGGGCTATCGTTTTCCGGATGCGTAGGTGTCCTGCGGTTGGCGCGTCGAGGTTCTCTTGCAAAATGCGCGTCCTCAGAGGCCTAGGTACGCACAGCTTCAATGGTGTACAGTCCTCATCACCCGTGCGATTTGGTATATGGCGAAACAGCTGCCCGTTTTCCAGTGTGTAGTCGGAGAATTTAGCCGGGTTGGCAAGTATTTCTCCTTTTCGCTTGAGCCACCACTTGCAATTTTGCTCTGCTTGGTCCTGCACAGTGACAGTGCATGCAGCCTCGACCGGTTGTCTTGATAGTGCGTCCACCAGTTCATTTAGTTTTCCTTTGCGGTATTGTACCTCGAATGAATGCTGCTGAAGTTCTAGCGCCCACCGTGCTATGCGCACTTCAGCGATAGGTGGTCGGTGATCACGGTAAAGTGGTAGCCCTCCAGATATGGCCGCATTTTCCGGATGCCCCATATTATGGCTAGACACTCCTTCTCAGTTGGGGAGTAGTTTAGCTCAGCTCCATTCAGGTGTCTACTAGCGTACGCTATCTCCCCTCGATCTCCTCCGTAAGCACTGCTCCCAACCCGTAGTCACTGGCGTCGGTCTGGAGCGTGAACTTCTGACTAAAGTCTGGGCAGGCGAGGATCGGAGCTTCCGTCGATCGTTGTTTCAGTAATTCAAAAGCCTCCTGTTGTTCGGTACCCCATCGGAAATGTTTTCCTTTGTTTAGCAGCGCCGTTAAAGGGTGTAATGCTTTTGCAAAGTCGGGTACAAAACGGCGGTACCAAGATACGATGCCCAAGCAGCGGCGTAGCTGTCGTATGTTCTCTGGTGGTTGCAGCTCCCGTATGGCAGCGATTTTATCTGGGTCAGTATGTATTCCCTTGTCGCTGACCACGTGTCCCAGATATTTTAGCTGCTTCCGAAACAATGCACACTTCTCCAGATTTAGTTTTGAATTTGCCTCCCTCAACCGTCGGAACACCTCTTGGAGGTTTCTCATGTGTTCTTCTAAGACTCTCCGTGTGACAATAATATCATCAAGGTAGGCAAAGGCGTGTGGCTCCATGTCGTCGCCAATAACTTGGTCCAGTGCTCTTTGAAAGGTTGCTGGTGTGGAGTGTAGCCCGAAAGGCATAACAAGCCACTGGAAGAGGCTTCTGCCGGGTACCGTGAATGCGGTATACTGCTTGCTGTGCTCCTCCATTGGTATCTGCCAATACCCGTTCTTCAGATCGAGACTACTGATGTATTTAGCCTCACGCAGTCGGTCTAAGATGTGTTGGATTCGCGGCAGTGGGTATACGTCGGGTATGGACCTGGCGTTGAGTTGCCGATAATCGATGCACAGACGCCATTTCCCATCCCGTTTCCTTTCTAGCACAATCGGTGCGCTGTGGGGGCTATGCGAGGGTTCGATACAGCCTTTAGCTATTAATTCGTCCACTTCCGCGCCAATGATTTCTTGCTGCGCTGGATTTCTCGGGTAGTATCGTTGTTTGATGGGTCGGTCATCGCGCATCACTATTTTGTGGCTTGTGATATTGGTCACGTTTGGCCCGTCTGTGAATTTAGCCAACTCTGTGGCCAGAAACAGTTTTATCTTTGATTCGTCCGTAGCGGCTTCATGTCGTATGGTTGTGCATGATCCGGTAACTTGTGATTGCACACCATCCGTCTTGGGGCCTAGCTGGATTTCCTGGCCTCCACATGTCATGGATAGGCCTTGCTGTGTCATGAAGTCCAGGCCGAGCAGTAAGTCGTCGGTGGAGTCGGGCATGCTAAGTAGCTCCAGCAGACATACCTTTCCTTCAAGCTTGACACACGTCACAAAAGCTTGAGTAATATCTCTTGTTCGACCATCCGCCATCCGTGCTCAAGTGGATGTAGAGTTTACTCTACCGGTGGTAGCACCTAAATGGGAAATTAGTCGCTCGCTGATGAAACTCCTTGTGGCGCCTGTGTCTAGTGTGGCCGTGCAGTATTCTGTGCCAATGGTGACGGCGGCACAGATGCGCTGTCCATCGTAGCTTAGTGCACTTACTGCGTTTGAGGCTTGTTGTCCGTGGGCTGCTCCATGCCTCGTTGCTGGCGGCAGCCCCGCTCGTTTCCCCCTACCGTCCTACAGCATTCAACTGTTCTAGTTCCTCTCCTACCGCACTCCCAACAGAAAAGTACTTGGGCATTGCGGCAGTGTCGCGCTATGTGATCAGACTGACCACATCTTCTGCATGCTGTTCGTGGATTTATAGGTACCACCTTGTTGGTACAGTTGGCCGGTGCTACTTGTCGGTTTCTGGTTTCACATGGGGACATGCGCTCGACCCGTGGCTGTATCTCGTGGCGTGTTGGTGGTGGTCGTGGTGGCGGTGGTGGTTGGTCGTGCTGCTCGTGAAGTTTCGCTGTCACCACGTATGCCCTCGAGGTCTTCCGCCATTTCCACCAGTTCTTCCAGCGTATCGAAATCCTTTCGCCCGACATACCACTGGTATTCCTAGGCTGTTGCGAAAGATTCGTTCTAATTTCTGGGCCTCCGTGTATCCTGCGTGACGCATCAGGTTTTGAAGTTCTACCACGTACTGTTTGAAGTGTTCACGTGGGTTTTGCCGTCGTTGGCGAATTTCATCCTCCAGCTTTTCGAAGTACCTGGTGGGTAGGAAAAACTTCAAGAAGTCCTTTCTGAATAAAACCCAATCAACCCATGCTCGGTTGTTGTTTCTATACCAGAGCAGAGCACGCTCCTTTAGGAGTTCTGGCATAGTTCGATACAGCATGTGCTTGTTTAGTCCATAGACTTCCGATAATTCTTGCAGTCGCTCTATGAAAGCTATCGGGTCATGCCCTCCATCATATTTCAAGGACCATTTCCTAACGTGGTCGATCACTGCCGAGTAGATGGTAAACCCGCTTCGCGAGCCTCCGGGGATTACTGTCTCGAACGCGGTATCATATACAGCTGGAACATTTCCGGCTGCCCATAGCGTATCTTTCTTCGTAGCTGTCGATGCTCCGGGGCTTATAGGTCGCTCGGCGCTGGGGCTAGCTCTCAAGTGTAAACTGGGTCCAGGCGACAATCTCCTCATGAGTCGGGCCTGTAGCTCTGCCAGCCGAACCTCCTGGTCTAGAGTCATCTCTGTGTCGGTGATGAACTCCGCAAGTCTCTTTCGTAGCTCTTCCACTGTGCCCGTGGCCTCTAGGCCAAACTCGACACAACAGACTACCAGTTGGTCTTTTCGCAAGGTTTACACCCAACTTGTCTTTCCCATCCTGTGTCAGACTCTGGTGATGGGACGTGGGTTGGATATATAGCTTTGTTGTATTTACTCTCTTTATTCTGAGAGTCCCTGCTCGGGCGCCACTGTAACGACTCCTGGAAATCCGGCGAGCTTACCCCGGCGAAAACGATTCGTTACAGTGATTACAGACCATCTGTCGCTAAAATAGTTAGATTTTATTGAGAGTCCTTCGGGACGCATAGCCAGGTGGGTACTGGAACTGCAACAGCACTCGTTTGAGGTGCAATACAGGCGGGGAAAACTAAACGTGTTGGCAGACGCACTCTCGAGACAGCCGATAGAACCTGCACGCGGTGTGAAAGTACACGAAGAACATGAGCAGAACTGCAACTGGTGGAAGAAACTTAAGGCGGAAGTGATGGCGGAGCCCATGAAATACGCGGATTATGCCATCGAAGATGGACAACTCTACACACATATACCAAATCGAGCAGGCGATGAAGACTGCTCTCCATGGAAGTTATGCGTTCCCAGACCATTGAGGGAACGCATTCTAAGAGAAAACCACGATGCACCGACAGCAGGACATCTGGGTATCCGGAAAACTATCGCCCGGATAGCCAATAAGTACTATTGGCCAGGTTAACTTTGGCAAGAGTACAAAAGCAGCAAAAAGCAGCCTGCGGAGAAAATGCTAACCCAAATACCCGATGAACCATGGGCAATTCTCTGCGCAAATTTGGTGGGACCACTACCTCGTTCCATGCATGGGAACACCAAGATGGTGGTGTTTTGTGATAAATTCACTAAATGGATAGAAATGGTACCACCCCGGAAAGCCACTACTGAGACTTTACAACGGGCCTTCCGGGAACGGATCATTGCACGCTTCGGGGTCCCAAAGATTCTAGTCACAGATAATGGATCCCAGTTCACGAGCAAAACGTTTCGCAAGTTCACGCAGCACTACGGTATGCGACATCAATTCACTGCACCTTACACGCCTCAAGAGAACGCGGTTGAGCGCACAAATCGTACAGTGAAGACGATGATATCGCAGTTTGCCAACAAGCAACAGCGAAAATGGGACGATCTACTACCGTAATTAACGCTGGCAATAAACACAAGTGTCTAGGAAACTACGGGATATAGCCCCGCGTACCTAGTACAAGGACGGGAACCACGTTTGCCAAGAGCCATGCACGACGAAGTCACCATAGGAACTGGACAACTAACCAGAAGTCTCGACGAGCGAACGGTACAACTAAAGGAAATGTACACCCTCGTTAGGCGCAATTTGGAACGAGCTGCACAGGATCAGTGTAGACATTACAATTTTACGACATAGAGCATGGAAACCTAATATTGGGCAGATGGTATTAGTCAAGCAGCACCACCTGTCCAAAGCCACGTAACATTTCGCAGCTAAGTTGGCGTCACGCTACGATGGCCCATATAGAGTAGAAAATTTTAGTTCTCCTGTAATAGTGACGTTAGCACAGCAGGGAGGCAGACGATCAAATTACCCTTCCACGAAGGTCAGGGAATGGGGAAAATTAATAAAAGAAAACTGATAAAAGAACACGTTGACAAAGAACGAGGGAGAAGCCGAGAAAACAACAAACTACCGTTTCCCGAAAAAAAAGTTATGCGTATAAAGCTCACAGCCACACAGCCAAGATCCTCTTTGAGTAACTAGCTGGCAACAAGTAAGTATCAAGTCAAAGTTAAAAAAATATAAGATAAAGATGAACAATGCAAAAATGGCCTACATAAAATTAACACGTGTCAACATTGAGACACCATGCACCAAGGAACTGCCTACACTGGAGATAAGTTCAGGAGATGAAGACGAAGACCAAGAAGAGGAAATACTCCTGGTGTACTCAACCGGCGTAGGAAGATTGTGTATTCGGAAAAACAACGTCGCACGCCTACAGGAGGGCCAGTTGCTGAATGATATAATCATAGATTTTTACTTCAAGTGGATTCGACATAACCTCATTCCCCGCAGTCAACAGGAAAAATTGTATATATTTAGCACACACTTCTTTTCGTCACTTACGAAAGTACCTGACACGCCCGAAAAACAACATCAACGTGTCAGACGATGGACCAAAGACGACAATATTTTCCAGAAAGACTTCATAATGATTCCTATCCACCAAAATCAGCACTGGTACCTCATCA
Source organism: Clusia tigrina (assembly GCA_920105625.2). Lineage (NCBI taxonomy): Eukaryota > Metazoa > Arthropoda > Insecta > Diptera > Clusiidae > Clusia > Clusia tigrina. The sequence goes on from CAKKTE020000572.1 coordinate 2,260,265, forward strand.
TCATATGTTTCCCGGGTGCAGCTGCGACAGGACCACACGGCACTACAATTTTAATTTTCGACTCCATGGTAAAGAGATCCTACACAAGTGAAGCATAAGCAGCTCGTCAATACCTGCAGGAGGAACTCAGGGCGAAAATTGGAGGAATGCCACCCGCCACATTCGATGGTAACAACATACCGTTTATGTCCCAAAGACGCCACAACAATATAACCAGACGGACTGTGGTGTGTTTACCTTGCAAAATGCGGAGAGTTTCGTTACCCAAACCATAGGCAGCGACAAGTGGAGATCAGTCAATCTAAACAAATGGTACACAGATGATACGATCCGGCAGAAGAGATGAGAGATAATCCATATCCTCAAGCAACTGTGTCTAAGTAAGCAACTGTGTCTAAATAAGCAACTGTGTCTAAATAAGCTGCCGACTCCCGGTTAAAATCAGAATCCACTCCAGAAAAGCGAAACTCTTCAGGCACCGACGATACCTCTGATGGGAACTGGAAGAGGCAGAAGACGACACCAGCTACACCGAAGACAACAGACGAATGTACGGCCAGCACCACAGAAACGCGATGGTCCGAGATAATTTTTGAGAGCAACGCCGAACTAGATGGACCCAAAGCTACGCCACTACCACCAAGTCTGATGCAGGCACTAAAGGCCCATACACCGAGGAAATATGGCATAGTCCGCTTCAATATACCACCATATCGTATAGTACGCATACGGGAGACGACTACCATTTACTTCCACCGGAAAGTGGAGAGCGCGTGTGAGGACCAAAATTTACAAATATAAATTTTGCCTCACAACAAAACCAACGAGCGCCATTTAGGAACCTTTATACACACACACGCCATGAGTAACAAACCCAAGTAGGGCATTTAGGAAAATAGCAAAAGCCTTCACGGCTAATGCAACGCAACATTGAATTAATTCCAACTCAAAGAGACACCCACATATGGATTATTACAACAAATACAAGCAAAGCCCAGAAGTGGAGTACCCAGTAGGAACCGAGCTTGCCGCATACGTTCGTTCACTAAAGAATATATCAACGACATGTAGAAACGAATACAAAACACAAAAGTAGCACGAAAGAACGATCGCTACGCATGCCACCTGTACGGACAAAGCACAAAGAGGAAAAGAAGAAAATTATACATAAAATAATTGAGTGATGGACAAAGCTGCAAAGGTGAACGAAGGGCAAATGTCCACAATAACAAAACACTATTGAAGGTTGCCAAAGGACAAATGATCAGCACAACAACAAACAGAAGAACAACAACAAAGCGATGAAGGTGATCAAAGGACAAATACTCAGGACAGCAACAAACAGAAGAACAACACCAAAGCGGCGAAGGTGATCAAAGGACAAACCACTACAACAACAACGAGCATGGCTTAGCAACAAGCGACGCCGACCAACGGGAGTGAAACTTCAAACAACGGCCCGCCAACAACACTATACACTGGTAGTGGTGGTCGTTTAAGACTATATAAGCCGTGGCGTTCGAGGAGTAAGTCTCTTTTGCTGCATACCGCCGACGACATCAGACCGCCTTTTTTCCGACATACCGCCGACGACATGAGACCTGCTCTTCTACTGCATTCCGACGACGAGTTCAGGCCTCTCGTGTACTCCAATCCGCCGAATAGATCAGAGCTTCTTTTGCTATATACCGTCGACGAGATTATATCTATTTTTCTACATACCGCTTACTGGACAACACCTATTCTACTAGACACATACGCTACGAACTCAGTGAGAACATCTGGTTTTCAATCGTTTTCTCACTGAGACACAAACGGTACAGAGGCTTAGAGATTTAGTTAGAACATCTGGTTTTCAATCGTTTTCTCACTAAGTAACATACGCTACGAGAACTTGAGGACTTAGCGAGAACATCTGGTTTTCAATCGTTTTCCCGCTAAGACCCATACGCTACCAGAACTTAGAGCCTCAGTGAGAACATCTGGTTTTCAATCGTTTTCTAACTGAGGCACATAGATCTGCAACGTGACAGTTCGCCTATAGGGACAAGGACAACAAAATAAAACCTTAGCTAGGCACGCGAAGAGTACTACCGCGAAGAGTAATAGACCAAAGAACAACAACATTGTAAGAACTAACTAAGTCCATAGTAGTAAACTTTATTAATATATTTTAAATAAATAAAGTAATTTTAAATATAATAGCCCTGGTGGAATTGAATTTATAAATTTTCTGTACAACACCCCTGGAAGCCGCTGAGTCTACCCCAGCTATAGAAAAGGAGTCGTTACAATATGTCCCACTTGGGTGTGTGTCAACTATATGTGAGAAATCTATACATTTATTCGATATGAATATTGGAATAATTTAAACAACTTACTTGGAATTAATTTAGACAATTTAGTTGGAATTAATTTGAACAGTATTTTTGTAAATTTCTAAATTCTATCATTGCTAATTCATTTGGGTGTGCTAATTATAAGTCCCACCTAGGTGCGCTAATTATATGTCACACTTGGGTGTGCTAATTATATGTCCCACTTGGGTGTATGTCAATTATATGTGAGAAATCTATACATTTATTCGATATGAATGTTGGAATTAATTTAAACAACTTAGTTGGAATTAATTTAGATAATTTAGTTGGAATTAATTTAACAGTATTTTTGTAAATTTCAAAATTCTATCATTGCTAATTCATTTATGTGCGCTAATTATAAGGCCCACCTAAGTGCGCTAAGTATATGTCCACTTGGGTGTGCAATTTATATGTCCTACCTAGGTGTGCTAATTGTATGTCCCACCTGGGTATGTGTCTATTAAATGTGAGAAATCTATACATTTATTCGATATGAATGTTGGAATTAATTTAAAAAACTTGCTTGGAATTAATTTAGACAATTTAGTTGGAATTAATTTGAACAGTATTTTTGTAAATTTCAAAATTCTATCATTGCTAATTCATTTGGGTGTGCTAATTATAAGTCCCACCTAGGTGCGCTAATTATATGTCACACTTGGGTGTGCTAATTATATGTCCCACTTGGGTGTATGTCAATTATATGTGAGAAATCTATACATTTATTCGATATGAATGTTGGAATTAATTTAAACAACTTAGTTGGAATTAATTTAGACAATTTAGTTGCAATTAATTTGAACAGTATTTTTGTAAATTTCAAAATTCTATCATTGCCTATTCATTTGGGTGTGCTGATAAGTCCCAACTAGGTGTGCTAATTATATGTCCACTTGGGTGTGCAAATTATATGTCCTACCTAGGTGTGCTAATTATGGGTCCACTTGGGTGTGCAAATTATATGTCCTACCTTGTTGTGCTAATTATATGTCCCACTTGGGTGTGTGTCAATTATTTGTGAGAAATCTATACATTTATTCGATATGAATGTTGGAATTAATTTAAGCAACTTAGTTGGAATTAATTTTGACAATTTAGTTGGAATTAATTTGAACAGTATTTTTGTAAATTTCAAAATTCTATTAAAATTAATTTAAACAACTTAGTTGGAATTAATTTAGACAATTTAGTTGGAATTAATTGAAGAGTATTTTTGTAAATTTAAAAATTCTATCATTGCTAATTTATTTGGGTGCGCTAATTATAAGTCCCACCTAGGTGCGCTAATTATATGTCCACTTGCGTGTGCAAATTATATGTCCTACCTAGGTGTGCTAATTATATGTCCCACCTGGGTATGTGTCAATTATATGTGAGAAATCTATACATTTATTCGATATGAGTGTTGGAATTAATTTAAACAACTTGCTTGGAATTAATTTAGACAATTTAGTTGGAATTAATTTGAACAGTATTTTTGTAAATTTCAAAATTCTATCATTGCTAATTCATTAGGGTGTGCTAATTATAAGTCCCACCTAGGTGCGCCAATTATATGTCCCACTTGGGTGTGCTAATTATATGTCCCATTTGAGTGTGTTAATTATAAGTCCCAACTAGGTGTGCTAATTATATGTCCACTTGGGTGTGCAAATTATATGTCCTACCTAGGTGTGCTAATTATATGTCCCACTTGGGTGTGTGTCAATTATATGTGAGAAATCTATACATTTATTCGCTATGAATGTTAGAATTAATTTAAACAACTTAGTTGGAATTAATTTAGGTAATTTAGTTGGAATTAATTTAACAGTATTTTTGTAAATTTCAAAATTCTATCATTGCTAATTCATTTATGTGCGCTAATTATAAGTCCCACCTAAGTGCGCTAATTATATGTCCACTTGGGTGTGCAAATTATATGTCCTACCTAGGTGTGCTAATTATATGTCCCACCTGGGTATGTGTCAATTAAATGTGAGAAATCTATACATTTATTCGATATGAATGTTGGAATTAATTTAAAAAACTTGCTTGGAATTAATTTAGACAATTTAGTTGGAATTAATTTGAACAGTATTTTTGTAAATTTCAAAATTCTATCATTGCTAATTTATTTGGGTGTGCTAATTATCCCAAGTAGGTGTGCTAATTATATGTCCATTTGGGTCTGCAAATTATATGTCCTAGCTAGGTGTGCTAATTATATGTCCCACTTGGGTGTGTGTCAATTATTTGTGAGAAATCTATACATTTATTCGACATGAATGTTGGAATTAATTTAAGCAACTTAGTTGGAATTAATTTTGACAATTTATTTGGAATTACTTTGAACAGTATTTTTGTAAATTTCAAAATTCTATCATTGCTAATTCATTTGGGTGTGCTAATTATATGTCCCACCTAGGTGCGCTAATTATATGTCCACTTGGGTGTGCAAATTATATGTCCTACGTAGGTGTGCTAATTATATGTCCCACCTGGGTATTGTAAGGAGCAAAATTTCCGCTTAAATTTTGCCCCAACATAATTCTTTTGCCACACCACCATTTTTCAAACGAACCACGTGCCGCACTCGATTGTTCCAGAAGAATTTAATTTATTCACTATTAGAAGCAATCGGCAAAACCCACCCCTAATAAGCAGTATGATCGACGCGCATGACATCATCAACAACAACAACAGAGCGCTGCCGCTACAAACAATGCCACGTGCTGGACAACAAGCATCGATAATGCCGGTTACGTTTGAATACAAATGATACAACAACAGAACTTTCTGGGAACTTTACGACTGAAACTGGGCTATAAAAGCAGCAGCAACTGAGGGACTAGCTCTCTTTTCCTGAACAGACATCGACGACTACGCATCGACAGGAGCTTTTTACATCATCAACCATCGACGACTACGCATCGACAGTAGTCTCTTTTCCTGATCAGCCATCGACCACGACGCATCGGCAGTACCTCTTTTCCTGAACAGCCATCGACGACTACGCATCGACAGGAGCTATTTTCTTCTATAGCAACCAACGAAGACGACGCATCGACATAGTTAGTCTCTTTTCCTGATCAACCATCGACCACGACGCACCGACAGCAGCTTTTTACATCATCAACCATCGACGACTACGCATCGACAGTAGTCTCTTTTCCGGAACAGCCATCGACGACGACACATCGATGCACACGAAGAAAACATCGAGGCACCAAGATTTTTGACCGTACTGAGATCATTCTGAATTAGTGGATTATAGAGTTTGTAATCGGTACTCCACTAATGCTCAGAATTACAAACGCTTACTGGATTAGTGGATTATAGGGTTTGTAATCGGTACTCCACTAATACCAAGAAGTACGACCGCTTACTGAGATCATTCTGCATTAATGGATTATAGGGTTTGTAATCGGTACTCCACTAATGCTCAGAATTACAAACGCTTACTGGATTAGTGGATTATAGGGTTTGTAATCGCTACTCCACTAATACCAAGAAGTACGACCGCTTACTGAGATCATTCTGCATTAGTGGATTATAGGGTTTGTAATCGGTACTCCACTAATGCTCAGAATTACAAACGCTTACTGGATTAGTGGATTATAGGGTTTGTAATTGGTACTCAACTAATACCAAGAAGTACGACCGCTTACTGAAACCATTCTGGATTAGTGGATTACATGGTTTGTAATCGGTACTCCACTAATCCCCAAAATTACCAACGTTGTACCGAGACTATGTATTTGTATTAATATTAAGGATTTAATTTAATAAATAAAATATAACCAAACTAAGTAAACTCATAGTTATTTCTGTAAACGACCCCTGCAATCCGGCGACCATTACCCAGGCGAAAGAAAGAACGAAAAAAAGGGGTTCATTACAGTGGCGCCCGAGCAGGGACTTTCACAAGAAAACAGACAGAGCAAACAAAAGAGTTTTATCCAACTTCGCCCCATCACCAGAGTCTTACGCAGGATGGGAAAAACAAGTTGGGTATACAACCTACGTAAGGATCAGCTAGTGGTGTGTTGTGTCGAGTTTGGTTTAGAGGCTACTGGCACAGTGGAAGAGCTACGAAAGAGACTAGCCGAATTCACCAATGGGACTGAATTAAATCTACAGCAGGAATATCGATTGGCAGAGTTACAGGCCCGGCATGCGAGAAGTTTGTCGCCCGGACCTACGGAGGGACTATTCCCAGCACAGTTCAGCAGGTAAGCCCCAAAGAACCGACAGTAATTAACAGAGAAACGCTATCACCAGCTGGAGATGACCAGGCGGTATCGTCGCGAACTACGTTTCACCCAGTAGTACCCGATACAACGCGATGCGGAAATGACACTTATTCGGCTGTTATTGACCACGTCAGAAAATGGTTAATTAAATACGATGGAGGGCGTGACCCCCTGGCTTTTGTCGAGCGAGTGGAGGAGCTTTCGGAGGTATACGGTCTAAACAAACATATGTTACCCCGAACAATGCCCGAACTCCTTAAGGAGAGAGCTTTATTGTGGTTTCGCAATAACAATCGAGCGTGGATAGACTGGCCTTCGTTCAAGAAGGTCTTTCTTCAATTTTTCTTGCCTGCTAGATATTTCGAAAAGCTGGAGGACGAGATCAGGCAGCGGCAACAGCAACCACGGGAAACATTCAAGCAGTATGTGGTTGAACTACAAAATCTCATGCGGCATGCTGGCTACTCGGAAGAAAGCAAACTTGAGCGAATTTTCCGAAATAGCCTAGAAGAGTACCAGTGTTACGTGCGAAGAAAAGACTTTTCGACACTGGACGAGTTGGTGGGAATGGCGGAAGACCTAGAGGGTATACGTGGTGACCGCGAAACTCCACGAGCAGCACCACCGAGACCACCACAAGTACGGCCAGTACTCCAACCACGGTTTAAACGCACATCCCCACGAGAAACAAGGAACCGGCAGGTAGCACCAGTGAACTATGCCAGCCAAGATTCACCGATAAATCCACGCACAGCTTGCAGACGGTGCGGTCAGTCAGGACACATCGCACGACACTGTCGTAACGCCCAACTCCTCTTCTGTTGGAAATGCGGCAAGAAGGGAACCAGGACTATTGAATGCTGTTGGACATCAGGGGGAAACGAGAGGGGCTACCGCCAGCAATGAGGCATGGAGCAGCCCAACGAAAACAAGCCTCACACACAGTAAGTACGCTAAGTTGCGATGGGCAACGCATCTGTGCCGCCGTTACCATTGGCACAGATGAAATAACGGCCACGCTAGACCCAGGCGCCACCAGGAGTTCTATCAGCGAACGACTCGTCGACCAATTAAGTGCTACCACTGGTAGAGTGACCTCTACAAACACTAGAGCACTTATGGCGGATGGGCGAACAAGAGAAATCACTCAGGCGTTTGTGGTGTGCGTTAGGCTGGGAGGAAAGGTATTCCAGCTGGAGCTACTCATCATGCCCGACTCCATTGAAGACTTACTGCTCGGCCTGGATTTCATGACGAAACAAGGCATGTCCCTGAAATGTTGAGACCACGAGATCAACCTAGGACCCCAGACGTATGGTGTGCAAACCCGAGTCACCACATCGTGCACGACCATACGACAAGAGGTTACTACGGACGAAGCAAAGACAGGAATGTTCCTGACCACAGAGCTGACAAAATTTACGGACGAGCCAAGTGTATACAACCTGACGAACCAGAAGATCGTGATGCGCGATGACCGGCCTATCAAACTTAATGTATTAGCGGATACATTGTCAAGACAACCTATCGGAGCTGCACGCACTGTCACATTGCAGGACCAACCAGAGCAGAACTGCAAGTGGTGGCTCAAAAGAAAAGGAGAAGTACTCGCCGATGCAGTTAAATTCGCCGACTACACTTTAGAAAACGGGCAACTGTACCGCCATATACCTAGCCGCACGGGAGACGAAGACTGCACACAGTGGAAACTATGCGTACTTAGGCCTCTTAGGGAACGCATTCTACAGGAAAGCCATGACGCACCAACTGCAGGACATCTGGGTATCCGCAAAACGATAGCACGAATTGCTAACCGGTACTACTGGCCTGGATTATTCAGAGACACCAGCCGGTACGTACGTCAATGTAAGCTATGCCAACAATACAAACCTAGCCAGCAACAATCGGCTGCAGAAATGCTGACGCAGATACCCCAGGAACCGTGGGCTATATTATGTGCAGACTTTGTTGGACCCTTACCTCGCTCAAAGCACGGAAACACCATGATGGTAGTCTTCCATGACAAATTCTCCAAATGGACAGAAGTTGCTCCTCTTCGAAAGGCCAACACCGAGACATTACAACGGGCCTTTCGGGAGCGCATTTTAGCCCGTTTTGGAGTCCCAAAGGTCTTAGTGACAGACAATGGTTCTCAATTCACGAGCAAGGCATTCAAACGTTTCGTCAAGGACTACGGTGTCAGTTCACCGCACCTTACACGCCACAAGAAAATGCTGCCGAGCGTGCCAACCGCACTATAAAGACAATGGTCGCCCAATTTGCAGGAAACGAGCAACAAAAGTGGGATGAGCTATTGCCTGAATTAACCCTCGCCATCAACACCAGCGTGTCAGAAACTACGGGTTATAGCCCCGCATTTTTGATACAACGACAGGAACCACGCCGACCAAAAGCAATGTACGATGAAACCACCCCTGGTACGGGAGAACAGAAGCAAACGCCAAACGAGAGAGCCGAACGACTTAAAGAAGCATATAAGTTGGTTACAAGAAATTTGGAGCGAGCGGCTCAAGACCAACGACGATCTTACAACTTGCGGCGTAGACCCTGGAAGCCTGAAGTTGGACAGTGGGTGTTAGCTAAACAGCACCGTTTATCCAAGGCTGTGGATCACTTCGCCGCTAAATTAGCCCCACGCTACGACGGGCCATACCAAATAGACAGTTTCATCTCACCAATCATAGTCAATATTTTTTTTTTTATTTTTTTTTATTACAAGAATTTATTATTTATTGAATTTGCTTAAATTAAGCCTAACAATAAGTATATCAAATCTTTAAACTAGTCACTAAAAAATAATTTTAACCCAAATTGTATTTGGCCATCAAAATTTCGGTTCTGCTTCGCTCTTCAAAAGGCCGGAAGGTCTCTTCTCTGCAGGCGGGATCGGCTTATCGGTTTTGCGAGGGATTTAGCTAGTGGATTCGGGTGATTTTTCAGTTTTGCTATGTAATCTGCTTTCTAGCATTTATTTCTGTGATAACTGTTGGTATTTTCAGGTCTTTGTGAATATTTTCGTTACGCATGTACCATGGAGCACCTGTTATTAACCTAAGTATCTTCGACTGAAACCTTTGGATTATGGCAATGTTAGAAGCGGATGCATTACCCCACAGTTGAATCCCGTACAACCATATCGGCTTAATAACTGCATTGTATAGGAGGCTTTTGTATTCTAGGCTTAAGGTAGATTTGTGGTTTATTAGCCAATGCAGCTTGGCGACTTTCAAATTCATATTTAAAATTTTAGTTGAAATGTGCGTACGCCAAGTTAAGCGCCTGTCTAAATGAATGCCGAGATAGGTGACTTCATTAGCTTGTGGAATCTCAATATTATTGAGCCGAATGGCTGGACACGTACCAGGCCTCAAAGAGAATGTTACGTATTTGCTTTTTTGCTCATTGACTTTTATACGCGACATTCCTAACCATTCTTCTACCCTAACTAAGTGCTCTTGTAGAGCTCTCGACGCATTTATCGCACATTTATTGCAACTGAGTATGGCGGTATCATCCGCAAATGTTGAACTTAGCGTGCTTTCACTTATAGGAGTATCAGATGTGAATATTACATATAATGTAGGGCCTAGAACGCTACCTTGGGGCACACCGGCTAAAATTGGAAAATTTTCGGAAATGAATTCGTTTACTTTTACCCTGAAACGTCTATTGGATAAATAAGACTAAAGAATTTTATGATAGCTTTTTGGAAGAAACTTTTTGATTTTGAACATCAGTCCTTGATGCCATACCTTATCAAATGCTTGAGCCACGTCAAGGAATATTGCAGAGCAAAACTCCCCGAGTTCAAATGCTTTTCTTATTTCATTTGAAATTCGATTGACTTGCTCAATAGTGCTGTGCTTTTCGCGAAAACCGAATTGGTGTTGCGGTATTACGCTATGTTCATGAAGAAAAGCAGATAGTTTATTTAATAGTAGTTTCTCAAACAATTTGGAAAGGCAAGGCAACAGGCTGATAGGTCTATATGATGACGGTAGCGTTGCCTCTTTTCCAGGTTTAGCTATCATACATATCTGAGACTTCTTCCATGCATTCGGATAGTAACCGATGCCCAAGATTGCGTTAAAAAGCTTACAGAGAAATGCTGATGCAGAATCTGGTAACTGTTTTAGCATTTTCGGGGTAATATTATCGAATCCAGGTGATTTTTTTGGATTCAGTTGTTTAATTTGTTTGGTTATTTCTGGAAGGGAAATTTTAATAGGCTGAGCAATCTCAGTACTGCAAGGTAAGGCAGGCAGTGCAAAGGAGTTTGTAGCCATATTCGGCTGGAACACGTTGCAAAGCAGAGTGCTTTTTCTTGATCGCTTTGAGCCCACGCGCCGTTCGGGTTTCTTATAGGTTTTACACCTTCCATTGGAGGCTTAAAGTTTTTAGATGCCTTCCAAAGGGAATACCTTTCGGTAGAATTTGGGCTTACCTTCTTCAGGTACTCTTTTCGGTTTTTATCTTCCTCCTTTGTAAGAGCATCATTAAGCGCCGTTTCGGCTGCTTTAAGATTGTATTTAGAGATGGATGAGCGATGTTTCTGCCATTCTCGGCGCAGGCGTCGTTTCTGTGCTACAAGTTTTTCAATTTGGCTATTTGTACAGGCATACTTGCACTTTCTAGAAGTATTTTTTGGCGTTGCCACTACGGCTGCAGTCGCTAGCAATGAGTTGAAAATATCAATATTATTATCTATATCATCTGCATGTTTTACCTCAACTCTTGTAGAGATATGACTACTAATATACTTTTTGTATTTTAACCAATCTGTTTGGTTGGTCCCTAGGCGAAACTGTGGGCTTGTATATCCTGGTTGTTCATAAAGGTTGATTATTACAGGCGAGTGATCAGAGGACAGATCGACACAGGTTTCCGCTGATACTAAAGACCTATCTATATTTTTAGAAATAGCAAAATCAATAAGATCAGGAATTTTCTTTGGGTCTGTTGGTCAATAAGTGGGCTGTCCTGGTGAGACAAAATCGTATTTACTATGTCTGTTAGTTATTGCATTATACAATTGTCGGCCTTTTGGATTCATTAGGCGAGAGCCCCAGTGTTTATGTTTCGCATTATAATCACCGCCAGCTAGAAATCTATCACCAAGGGAATCAAAAAGTTCTTTAAATTGAGTTTCTGTTACAGTAAAACGGGGTGGGCAGTATATAGCTGAAAGCGTCAAGTCTTTGCCACGATTTTTAATAGATACTGATGTAGCTTGCATCCTGGATTATTCAGAGACACCAGCTGGTACGTACGTCAATGTAAGCTATGCCAACAATACAAACCTAGCCAGCAACAATCGGCTGCAGAAATGCTGACGCAGATACCCCAGGAACCGTGGGCTATATTATGTGCAGACTTTGTTGGACCCTTACCTCGCTCAAAGCACGGAAACACCATGATGGTAGTCTTCCATGACAAATTCTCCAAATGGACAGAAGTTGCTCCTCTTCGAAAGGCCACCACCGAGACCCTACAACGGGCCTTTCGGGAGCGGATTTTAGCCCCGTTTTGGAGTCCCAAAGGTCTTAGAGACAGACAATGGTTCTCAATTCACGAGCAAGGCATTCAAACGTTTCGTCAAGGACTACGGTATCAGTTCACCGCACCTTACACGCCACAAGAAAATGCTGCCGAGCGTGCCAACCGCACTATAAAGACAATGGTCGCCCAATTTGCAGGAAACGAGCAACAAAAGTGGGATGAGCTATTGCCTGAATTAACCCTCGCCATCAACACCAGCGTGTCAGAAACTACGGGTTATAGCCCCGCATTTTTGATACAACGACAGGAACCACGCCGACCAAAAGCAGTGTACGATGAAACCACCCCTGGTACGGGAGAACAGAAGCAAACGCCAAACGAGAGAGCCGAACGACTTAAAGAAGCATATAAGTTGGTTACAAGAAATTTGGAGCGAGCGGCTCAAGACCAACGACGATCTTACAACTTGCGGCGTAGACCCTGGAAGCCTGAAGTTGGACAGTGGGTGTTAGCTAAACAGCACCATTTATCCAAGGCTGTGGATCACTTCGCCGCTAAATTAGCCCCACGCTACGACGGGCCATACCAAATAGACAGTTTCATCTCACCAATCATAGTCAAGATTTTTTTTTTTTTTTTTTTATTACAAGAATTTATTATTTATTGAATTTGCTTAAATTAAGCCTAACAATAAGTATATCAAATCTTAAAACTAGTCACTAAAAAATAATTTTAACCCAAATTGTATTTGGCCATCAAAATTTCGGTTCTGCTTCGCTCTTCAAAAGGCCGGAAGGCCTCTTCTCTGCAGGCGGGATCGGCTTATCGGTTTTGCGAGGGATTTAGCTAGTGGATTCGGGTGATTTTTCAGTTTTGCTATGTATATCTGCTTTCTAGCATTTATTTCTGTGATAACTGTTGGTATTTTCAGGTCTTTGTGAATATTTTCGTTACTCATGTACCATGGAGCACCTGTTATTAACCTAAGTATCTTCGACTGAAACCTTTGGATTATGGCAATGTTAGAAGCGGATGCATTACCCCACAGTTGAATCCCGTACAACCATATCGGCTTAATAACTGCATTGTATAGGAGGCTTTTGTATTCTAGGCTTAAGGTAGATTTGTGGTTTATTAGCCAATGCAGCTTGGCGACTTTCAACTTCATATTTAAAATTTTAGTTGAAATGTGCGTACGCCAAGTTAAGCGCCTGTCTAAATGAATGCCGAGATAGGTGACTTCATTAGCTTGTGGAATCTCAATATTATTGAGCCGAATGGCTGGACACGTACTAGACCTCAAAGAGAATGTTACGTTTTTGCTTTTTTGCTCATTGACTTTTATACGCGACATTCCTAACCATTCTTCTACCCTAACTAAGTGCTCTTGTAGAGCTCTCGACGCCTTTATCGGACATTTATTGCAACTGAGTATGGCGGTATCATCCGCAAATGTTGAAATTAGCGTGCTTTCACTTATAGGAGTATCAGATGTGAATATTACATATAATGTAGGGCGCTACCTTGGGGCACACCGGCTAAAATTGGAAAATCTTCGGAAATGAATTCGTTTACTTTTACCCTGAAACGTCTATTGGATAAATAAGACTCAAGAATTTTATGATAGCTTTTTGGAAGAAACTTTTTGATTTTGAACATCAGTCCTTGATGCCATACCTTATCAAATGCTTGAGCCACGTCAAGGAATATTGCAGAGCAAAACTCCCCGAGTTCAAATTCTTTTCTTATTTCATTTGAAATTCGATTGACTTGCTCAATAGTGCTGTGCTTTTCGCGAAAACCGAATTGGTGTTGCGGTATTACGCTATGTTCATGAAGAAAAGCAGATAGTTTATTTAATAGTAGTTTCTCAAACAATTTGGAAAGGCAAGGCAACAGGCTGATAGGTCTATATTATGACGGTAGCGTTGCCTCTTTTCCAGGTTTAGCTATCATACATATCTGAGACTTCTTCCATGCATTCGGATAGTAACCGATGCCCAAGATTGCGTTAAAAAGCTTACAGAGAAATGCTGATGCAGAATCTGGTAACTGTTTTAGCATTTTCGGGGTAATATTATCGAATCCAGGTGATTTTTTTGGATTCAGTTGTTTAATTTGTTTGGTTATTCTGGAAGGGAAATTTTAATAGGCTGAGCAATCTCAGTACTGCAAGGTAAGGCAGGCAGTGCAAAGGAGTTTGTAGCCATATTCGGCTGGAACACGTTGCATAGATGTTGTGCAAAGCAGAGTGCTTTTTCTTGATCGCTTTGAGCCCACGCGCCGTTCGGGTTTCTTATAGGTTTTACACCTTCCATTGGAGGCTTAAAGTTTTTAGATGCCTTCCAAAGGGAATACCTTTCGGTAGAATTTGGGCTTACCTTCTTCAGGTACTCTTTTCGGTTTTTATCTTCCTCCTTTGTAAGAGCATCATTAAGCGCCGTTTCGGCTGCTTTAAGATTGTATTTAGAGATGGGTGAGCGATGTTTCTGCCATTCTCGGCGCAGGCGTCGTTTCTGTGCTACAAGTTTTTCAATTTGGCTATTTGTACAGGCATACTTGCACTTTCTAGAAGTATTTTTTGGCGTTGCCACTACGGCTGCAGTCGCTAGCAAGGAGTTGAAAATATCAATATTATTATCTATATCATCTGCATGTTTTACCTCAACTCTTGTAGAGATATGACTACTAATATACTTTTTGTATTTTAACCAATCGGTTTGGTTGGTCCCTAGGCAAAACTGTGGGCTTGTATATTCTGGTTGTTCATAAAGCTTGATTATTACAGGCGAGTGATCAGAGGACAGATCGACACAGGTTTCCGCTGATACTAAAGACCTATCTATATTTTTAGAAATAGCAAAATCAATAAGATCAGGAATTTTCTTTGGGTGTGTTGGTCAATAAGTGGGCTGTCCTGGTGAGACAAAATCGTATTTACTATGTCTGTTAGTTATTGCATTATACAATTGTCGGCCTTTTGGAATCATTAGGCGAGAGCCCCAGTGTTTATGTTTCGCATTATAATCACCGCCAGCTAGAAATCTATCACCAAGGGAATCAAAAAGTTCTTTAAATTGAGTTTCTGTTACAGTAAAACGGGGTGGGCAGTATATAGCTGAAAGCGTCAAGTCTTTGCCACGATTTTTAATAGATACTGATGTAGCTTGCATCCTGGATTATTCAGAGACACCAGCCGGTACGTACGTCAATGTAAGCTATGCCAACAATACAAACCTAGCCAGCAACAATCGGCTGCAGAAATGCTGACGCAGATACCCCAGGAACCGTGGGCTATATTATGTGCAGACTTTGTTGGACCCTTACCTCGCTCAAAGCACGGAAACACCATGATGGTAGTCTTCCATGACAAATTCTCCAAATGGACAGAAGTTGCTCCTCTTCGAAAGGCCACCACCGAGACATTACAACGGGCCTTTCGGGAACGCATTTTAGCCCGTTTTGGAGTCACAAAGGTCTTAGTGACAGACAATGGTTCTCAATTCACGAGCAAGGCATTCAAACGTTTCGTCAAGGACTACGGTATCAGTTCACCGCACCTTACACGCCACAAGAAAATGCTGCCGAGCGTGCCAACCGCACTATAAAGACAATGGTCGCCCAATTTGCAGGAAACGAGCAACAAAAGTGGGATGAGCTATTGCCTGAATTAACCCTCGCCATCAACACCAGCGTGTCAGAAACTACGGGTTATAGCCCCGCATTTTTGATAGAACGACAGGAACCACGCCAACCAAAAGCAGTGTACGATGCAACCACCCCTGGTACGGGAGAACAGAAGCAAACGCCAAACGAGAGAGCCGAACGACTTAAAGAAGCATATAAGTTGGTTACAAGAAATTTGGAGCGAGCGGCTCAAGACCAACGACGATCTTACAACTTGCGGCGTAGACCCTGGAAGCCTGAAGTTGGACAGTGGGTGTTAGCTAAACAGCACCGTTTATCCAAGGCTGTGGATCACTTCGCCGCTAAATTAGCCCCACGCTACGACGGGCCATACCAAATAGACAGTTTCATCTCACCAATCATAGTCAATATTTTTTTTTTTATTTTTTTTTATTACAAGAATTTATTATTTATTGAATTTGCTTAAATTAAGCCTAACAATAAGTATATCAAATCTTTAAACTAGTCACTAAAAAATAATTTTAACCCAAATTGTATTTGGCCATCAAAATTTCGGTTCTGCTTCGCTCTTCAAAAGGCCGGAAGGTCTCTTCTCTGCAGGCGGGATCGGCTTATCGGTTTTGCGAGGGATTTAGCTAGTGGATTCGGGTGATTTTTCAGTTTTGCTATGTAATCTGCTTTCTAGCATTTATTTCTGTGATAACTGTTGGTATTTTCAGGTCTTTGTGAATATTTTCGTTACGCATGTACCATGGAGCACCTGTTATTAACCTAAGTATCTTCGACTGAAACCTTTGGATTATGGCAATGTTAGAAGCGGATGCATTACCCCACAGTTGAATCCCGTACAACCATATCGGCTTAATAACTGCATTGTATAGGAGGCTTTTGTATTCTAGGCTTAAGGTAGATTTGTGGTTTATTAGCCAATGCAGCTTGGCGACTTTCAAATTCATATTTAAAATTTTAGTTGAAATGTGCGTACGCCAAGTTAAGCGCCTGTCTAAATGAATGCCGAGATAGGTGACTTCATTAGCTTGTGGAATCTCAATATTATTGAGCCGAATGGCTGGACACGTACCAGGCCTCAAAGAGAATGTTACGTATTTGCTTTTTTGCTCATTGACTTTTATACGCGACATTCCTAACCATTCTTCTACCCTAACTAAGTGCTCTTGTAGAGCTCTCGACGCATTTATCGCACATTTATTGCAACTGAGTATGGCGGTATCATCCGCAAATGTTGAACTTAGCGTGCTTTCACTTATAGGAGTATCAGATGTGAATATTACATATAATGTAGGGCCTAGAACGCTACCTTGGGGCACACCGGCTA
Organism: Clusia tigrina; assembly: GCA_920105625.2. NCBI lineage: Eukaryota > Metazoa > Arthropoda > Insecta > Diptera > Clusiidae > Clusia > Clusia tigrina. Next base: position 2,277,364 of record CAKKTE020000572.1, read on the forward strand.
AAATTGGAAAATTTTCGGAAATGAATTCGTTTACTTTTACCCTGAAACGTCTATTGGATAAATAAGACTAAAGAATTTTATGATAGCTTTTTGGAAGAAACTTTTTGATTTTGAACATCAGTCCTTGATGCCATACCTTATCAAATGCTTGAGCCACGTCAAGGAATATTGCAGAGCAAAACTCCCCGAGTTCAAATGCTTTTCTTATTTCATTTGAAATTCGATTGACTTGCTCAATAGTGCTGTGCTTTTCGCGAAAACCGAATTGGTGTTGCGGTATTACGCTATGTTCATGAAGAAAAGCAGATAGTTTATTTAATAGTAGTTTCTCAAACAATTTGGAAAGGCAAGGCAACAGGCTGATAGGTCTATATGATGACGGTAGCGTTGCCTCTTTTCCAGGTTTAGCTATCATACATATCTGAGACTTCTTCCATGCATTCGGATAGTAACCGATGCCCAAGATTGCGTTAAAAAGCTTACAGAGAAATGCTGATGCAGAATCTGGTAACTGTTTTAGCATTTTCGGGGTAATATTATCGAATCCAGGTGATTTTTTTGGATTCAGTTGTTTAATTTGTTTGGTTATTTCTGGAAGGGAAATTTTAATAGGCTGAGCAATCTCAGTACTGCAAGGTAAGGCAGGCAGTGCAAAGGAGTTTGTAGCCATATTCGGCTGGAACACGTTGCATAGATGTTGTGCAAAGCAGAGTGCTTTTTCTTGATCGCTTTGAGCCCACGCGCCGTTCGGGTTTCTTATAGGTTTTACACCTTCCATTGGAGGCTTAAAGTTTTTAGATGCCTTCCAAAGGGAATACCTTTCGGTAGAATTTGGGCTTACCTTCTTCAGGTACTCTTTTCGGTTTTTATCTTCCTCCTTTGTAAGAGCATCATTAAGCGCCGTTTCGGCTGCTTTAAGATTGTATTTAGAGATGGGTGAGCGATGTTTCTGCCATTCTCGGCGCAGGCGTCGTTTCTGTGCTACAAGTTTTTCAATTTGGCTATTTGTACAGGCATACTTGCACTTTCTAGAAGTATTTTTTGGCGTTGCCACTACGGCTGCAGTCGCTAGCAAGGAGTTGAAAATATCAATATTATTATCTATATCATCTGCATGTTTTACCTCAACTCTTGTAGAGATATGACTACTAATATACTTTTTGTATTTTAACCAATCGGTTTGGTTGGTCCCTAGGCGAAACTGTGGGCTTGTATATTCTGGTTGTTCATAAAGGTTGATTATTACAGGCGAGTGATCAGAGGACAGATCGACACAGGTTTCCGCTGATACTAAAGACCTATCTATATTTTTAGAAATAGCAAAATCAATAAGATCAGGAATTTTCTTTGGGTCTGTTGGTCAATAAGTGGGCTGTCCTGGTGAGACAAAATCGTATTTACTATGTCTGTTAGTTATTGCATTATACAATTGTCGGCCTTTTGGATTCATTAGGCGAGAGCCCCAGTGTTTATGTTTCGCATTATAATCACCGCCAGCTAGAAATCTATCACCAAGGGAATCAAAAAGTTCTTTAAATTGAGTTTCTGTTACAGTAAAACGGGGTGGGCAGTATATAGCTGAAAGCGTCAAGTCTTTGCCACGATTTTTAATAGATACTGATGTAGCTTGCATCCATTGCATCGAATGCGATTGCATAAAATGATGCTTAAGCCGATTTCTGATTAGAATAGCCGTACCGCCATGTGCCTTACCATCAGGATGATTTTTGTTATAAAATTTGAAGCCTGGGAGATGAAAGTTGTATTTGTTTGTGAGATGTGTTTCAGACAAAAGCATAACATCAATTTCGTGGTCATGTAGAAACTTATTAAGGGTTGGTTTATGCTGGTTAATACCGTTTGCGTTCCATAAACATATTTTTAACAAACTCATTTCTTATTTACAAGAGTTTGAATCATCTGATTTTGAGCTTTAATTAAGAATCTACTGTGGCTTCGATTCCTTTTAAAACAATAACAAGGCCTTTTGAGTTGTTTAGCTGATAGGAATATTAACTTTTCTTGTTCCCCGTTAAAAAAATTTATAATATCACGATAGTGCTTTTCACTATATGCCTGTATCTTTGTCTCCTCAATACTACCTTTTCTAAGAGGCACAATCTGAAAATTATTTGTGTCTATAATATTTGCGATGTTCAATACTAATTGATTAGAACAACGCTCTCGCAGGTAAATTGGTAGCGGTCTGGCATTACTGACTACAGGTTCACCTTTCGATGTAGTAGTAGAATTCTCTACACTAAGAAGTGCAAATCTGTTATTCTCCAGAGGAGCACCTGAGTTTGTTGTGTTTGCCCTTTTGGCGACGCCCATGACCTTTTGTGGACTTATCTTTCTTTTAATATTAATGTTTATGTAGCGGTCAATATTCTTCAATTCTTTACCTCACCGTTTATTACCGCCTGCAGAGGCATTGTTGCTGGACTCCTTACTGCTGCTGAGTTTGCTGACGGCGCTATGCTGGGCTGCCTTGCCTTCGTTGTTGTTTCGACGAAAGTCATCGCGCTCTTTCCTGTAGTCAAGATGAAACGAGAAGGGGATAAGGAGACGAGGACAGCCCATATCAGCCAATTAAAACCATTCTACGCGACTGACCACAAAGAGAGGTACCAAGAAACCAAAGAAAACTCCGATATCCCCAAAAGAAATTCACTGGCACGACATCACGTTCGAAGACAGATCGGAACTAAGCGGACCGAAAGCAGTCGGCCTACCAACAGAACTAATCCAAGAGCTGCTCGAGAAGGCACCCACAAAGCAGGCGCGAATCCGGTTCTACCGGAAACTATACACAGTCACCCTCTGTTAGGGTAGGATAATTATCATTTATCATCCGCGAAGTGGGGAGGAAATGTAAGGAGCAAAATTTCCGCTTAAATTTTGCCCCAACATAATTCTTTTGCCACACCACCATTTTTCAAACGAACCACGTGCCGCACTCGATTGTTCCAGAAGAATTTAATTTATTCACTATTAGAAGCAATCGGCAAAACCCACCCCTAATAAGCAGTATGATCGACGCGCATGACATCATCAACAACAACAACAGAGCGCTGCCGCTATAAAAGCAGCAGCAACTGAGGGACTAGCTCTCTTTTCCTGAACAGCCATCGACGACTACGCATCGACAGGAGCTTTTTACATAATCAACCATCGACGACTACGCATCGACAGTAGTCTCTTTTCCTGATCAGCCATCGACCACGACGCATCGGCAGAACCTCTTTTCTTGAACAGCCATCGACGACTACGCATCGACAGGAGCTATTTTCTTCTATAGCAACCAACGAAGACGACGCATCGACATAGTTAGTCTCTTTTCCTGATCAGCCATCGACCACGACGCACCGACCAGCAGCTTTTTACATCATCAACCATCGACGACTACGCATCGACAGTAGTCTCTTTTCCGGAACAGCCATCGACGACGACACATCGACGCACACGAAGAAAACATCGACGCACCAAGACTTTTGACCGTACTGAGATCATTCTGCATTAGTGGATTATAGAGTTTGTAATCGGTACTCCACTAATGCTCAGAATTACAAACGCTTACTGGATTAGTGGATTATAGGGTTTGTAATCGGTACTCCACTAATACCAAGAAGTACGACCGCTTACTGAGATCATTCTGCATTAGTGGATTATAGGGTTTGTAATCGGTACTCCACTAATGCTCAGAATTACAAACGCTTACTGGATTAGTGGATTATAGGGTTTGTAATCGGTACTCTACTAATACCAAGAAGTGCGACCGCTTACTGAGACCATTCTGGATTAGTGGATTACATGGTTTGTAATCGGTACTCCACTAATTCCCAGAATTACAAACGTTGTACCGAGACTATGTATTAGTATTAATATTAAGGATTAATTTAATAAATAAAATATAACCAAACTAAGTAAACTCATATTTATTTCTGTGAACGACCCCTGGCAATCCGGCGAGCATTACCCAGGCGAAAGAAAGAACGAAAAAAGGGGTTCGTTACAGTGGCGCCCGAGCAGGGACGTTCACAAGAAAACAGACAGAGCAAACAAAAGAGTTTTATCCAACTTCGCCCCATCACCAGAGTCTTACGCAGGATGGGAAAAACAAGTTGGGTATACAACCTACGCAAGGATCAGCTAGTTGTGTGTTGTGTCGAGTTTGGTTTAGAGGCCACTGGCACAGTGGAAGAGCTACGAAAGAGACTAGCCGAATTCACCAATCGGACTGAATTAAATCTACAGCAGGAATATCGATTGGCAGAGTTACAGGCCCGGCATGCGAGAAGTTTGTTGCCCGGACCTAGTACCTACGGAGGGACTATCCCCAGCACAGTTCAGCAGGTAAGCCCCAAAGAACCGACAGTAATTAACAGAGAAACGCTATCACCAGCTGGAGATGACCAGGCGGTATCGTCGCGAACTACGTTTCACCCAGTAGTACCCGATACAACGCGATGCGGAAATGACACTTATTCGGCTGTTATTGACCACGTCAGAAAATGGTCAATTAAATACGATGGAGGGCGTGACCCCCTGGCTTTCGTCGACTGAGTGGAGGGGCTTTCGGAGGTATACGGTCTAAACAAACATATGTTACCCCGAACAATGCCCGAACCCCTTGAAGAGAGCTTTATTGTGGTTTCGCAATAACAATCGAGCGTGGATAGACTGGCCTTCGTTCAAGAAGGACTATCTTCAATTTTTCTTGCCTGCTAGATATTTCGAAAAGCTGGAGGACGAGATCAGGCAGCGGCAACAGCAACCACGGGAAACATTCAAGCAGTATGTGGTTGAACTACAAAATCTCATGCGGCATGCTGGCTACTCGGAAGAAAGCAAACTTGAGCGAATTTTCTGAAATAGCCTAGAAGAGTACCAGTGTTACGTGCGAAGAAAAGACTTTTCGACACTGGACGAGTTGGTGGGAATGGCGGAAAACCTAGAGGGTATACGTGGTGACCGCGAAACTCCACGAGCAGCACCACCGAGACCACCACAAGTACGGCCAGTACTCCAACCACGGTTTAAACGCACATCCCCACGAGAAACAAGGAACCGGCAGGTAGCACCAGTGAACTATGCCAGCCAAGATTCACCGATAAATCCACGCACAGCTTGCAGACGGTGCGGTCAGTCAGGACACATCGCACGACACTGTCGTAACGCCCAACTCCTCTTCTGTTGGAAATGCGGCAAGAAGGGAACCAGGACTATTGAATGCTGTTGGACATCAGGGGGAAACGAGAGGGGCTGCCGCCAGCAATGAGGCATGGAGCAGCCCAACGAAAACAAGCCTCACACACAGTAAGTACGCTAAGTTGCGATGGGCAACGCATCTGTGCCGCCGTTACCATTGGCACAGATGAAATAACGGCCACGCTAGACCCAGGCGCCACCAGGAGTTCTATCAGCGAACGACTCGTCCACCAATTAAGTGCTACCACCGGTAGAGTGACCTCTACAAACACTAGAGCACTTATGGCGGATGGGCGAACAAGAGAAATCACTCAGGCGTTTGTGGTGTGCGTTAGGCTGGGAGGAAAGGTATTCCAGCTGGAGCTACTCATCATGCCCGACTCCACTGAAGACTTACTGCTCGGCCTGGATTTCATGACCAAACAAGGCATGTCCCTGAAATGTGGAGACCACGAGATCAACCAACCCAGACGTATGGTGTGTAAACCCGAGTCACCACATCGTACACGACCATACGACAAGAAGTTACTACGGACGAAGCAAAGACAGGAATGTTCCTGACCACAGAGCTGACAAAATTTACGGACGAGCCAAGTGTATACAACCTGACGAACCAGAAGATCGTGATGCGCGATGACCGGCCTATCAAACTTAATGTATTAGCGGATACATTGTCAAGACAACCTATCGGAGCTGCACGCACTGTCACATTGCAGGACCAACCAGAGCAGAACTGCAAGTGGTGGCTCAAAAGAAAAGGAGAAGTACTCGCCGATGCAGTTAAATTCGCCGACTACACTTTAGAAAACGGGCAACTGTACCGCCATATACCTAGCCGCACGGGAGACGAAGACTGCACACAGTGGAAACTATGCGTACTTAGGCCTCTTAGGGAACGCATTCTACAGGAAAGCCATGACGCACCAACTGCAGGACATCTGGGTATCCGCAAAACGATAGCACGAATTGCTAACCGGTACTACTGGCCTGGATTATTCAGAGACACCAGCCGGTACGTACGTCAATGTAAGCTATGCCAACAATACAAACCTAGCCAGCAACAACCGGCTGGAGAAATGCTGACGCAGATACCCCAGGAACCGTGGGCTATATTATGTGCAGACTTTGTTGGACCCTTACCTCGCTCAAAGCACGGAAACAACATTATGGTAGTCTTCCATGACAAATTCTCCAAATGGACAGAAGTTGCTCCTCTTCGAAAGGCCACCACCGAGACCCTACAACGGGCCTTTCGGGAGCGGATTTTAGCCCCGTTTTGGAGTCCCAAAGGTCTTAGTGACAGACAACGGTTCTCAATTCACGAGCAAGTCTTTCAAACGTTTTGTCAAGGACTACGGTATCAAACATCAGTTCACCGCAGCTTACACGCCACAACAAAATGCTGCTGAGCGTGCCAACCGCACTATAAAGACAATGGTCGCCCAATTTGCAGGAAACGAGCAACAAAAGTGGGATGAGCTATTGCCTGAATTAACCCTCGCCATCAACACTAGCGTGTCAGAAACTACGGGTTATAGCCCCGCATTTTTGATACAAGGACGGGAACCAAGCCGACCAAAAGCAGTGTACGATGAAACCACCCCTGGAACGGGACAACAGAAGCAAACGCCAAACGAGAGAGCCGAACGACTTAAAGAAGTATATAAGTTGGTTACAAGAAATCTGGAACGAGAGGCCCAAGACCAACGACGATTTTACAACCTGCGGCGTAGACCCTGGAAGCCCGAAGTTGGACAGTGGGTGTTAGCTAAACAGCACTATTTATCCAAGGCTGTGGATCATTTCGCCGCTAAATTAGCCCCACGCTACGACGGGCCATACCAAATAGACAGTTTCATCTCACCAGTCATAGTCAAGATGAAACGAGAAGGGGATAAGGAGACGAGGACAGCCCATATCAGCCAATTAAAACCATTCTACGCGACTGACCACAGAAAGAGGTACCAAAGAAAACTCCGACATCCCCAAAAGAAATTCATTGGCACGACATCACGTTCGAAGACAGATCGGAACAAAGCGGACCGAAAGCAGTCGGCCTACCAACAGAACTAATCCAAGAGCTGCTCGAGAAGGCACGCACAAAGCAGGCGCGAATCCGGTTCTACCGGAAACTATACACAGTCACCCTCTGTTAGGGTAGGATAATTATCATTTATCATCCGCGAAGTGGGGAGGAAATGTAAGGAGCAAAATTTCCGCTTAAATTTTGCCCCAACATAATTCTTTTGCCACACCACCATTTTTCAAACGAACCACGTGCTGCACTCGATTGTTCCAGAAGAATTTAATTTATTCACTATTAGAAGCAATCGGCAAAACCCACCCCTAATAAGCAGTATGATCGACGCGCATGACATCATCAACAACAACAACAGAGCGCTGCCGCTACAAACAACCACGTGCTTGACAACAAGCATCGATAATGCCGGTTACGTTTGAATACAAATGATACAACAACAGAACTTTCTGGAAACTTTACGACTGAAACTGGGCTATAAAAGCAGCAGCAACTGAGGGACTAGCTCTCTTTTCCTGAACAGCCATCGACGACTACGCATCGACAGGAGCTTTTTACATCATCAACCATCGACGACTACGCATCGACAGGAGCTATTTTCTTCTATAGCAACCAACGAAGACGACGCATCGACATAGTTAGTCTCTTTTCCTGATCAGCCATCGACCACGACGCACCGACAGCAGCTTTTTACATCATCAACCATCGACGACGACACATCGACGCACACGAAGAAAACATCGACGCACCAAGACTTTTGACCGTACTGAGATCATTCTGCATTAGTGGATTATAGAGTTTGTAATCGGTACTCCACTAATGCTCAGAATTACAAACGCTTACTGGATTAGTGGATTATAGGGTTTGTAATCGGTACTCCACTAATACCAAGAAGTACGACCGCTTACTGAGATCATTATGCATTAGTAGATTATAGGGTTTGTAATCGGTACTCCACTAATGCTCAGAATTACAAACGCTTACTGGATTAGTGGATTATAGGGTTTGTAATTGGTACTCCACTAATACCAAGAAGTACGACCGCTTACTGAGACCATTCTGGATTAGTGGATTACATGGTTTGTAATCGGTACTCCACTAATTCCCAGAATTACCAACGTTGTACCGAGACTATGTATTAGTATTAATATTAAGGATTTAATTTAATAAATAAAATATAACCAAACTAAGTAAACTTATAGTTATTTCTGTAAACGACCCCTGGCAATCCGGCGAGCATTACCCAGGCGAAAGAAAGAACGAAAAAAAGGGGTTCGTTACAGTATGTGTTAATTATATGTGAGAAATCTATACATTTATTCGATATGAATGTTGGAATTAATTTAAACAACTTGCTTGGAATTAATTTAGACAATTTAGTTGGAATTAATTTGAACAGTATTTTTGTAAATTTCAAAATTCTATTATTGCTAATTCATTTGGGTGTGCTAATTATAAGTCACACCTAGGTGCGCTAATTATATGTCACACTTGGGTGCGCTAATTATATGTCCCACTTGGGTGTATGTCAACTATATGTGAGAAATCTATACATTTATTCGATATGAATGTTGGAATTAATTTAAACAACTTAGTTGGAATTAATTTAGACAATTTAGTTGCAATTAATTTGAACAGTATTATGTAAATTTCAAAATTCTATCATTGCTAATTCATTTGGTTGTGCTGATAAGTCCCAACTAGGTGTGCTAATTATATGTCCACTTGGGTGTGCAAATTATATGTCTTACATAGGTGTGCTAATTATGGGTCCACTTGGGTGTACAAATTATATGTCCTACCTAGGTGTGCTAATTATATGTCCCACTTGGGTGTGTGTCAATTATATGTGAGAAATCTATACATTTATTCGATATGATTGTTGGAATTAATTTAAACAACTTGCTTGGAATTAATTTAGACAATTTAGTTGGAATTAATTTGAACAGAATTTTTGTAAATTTTTATATTCTATCATTGCTAATTCATTTGGGTGTGCTAATTATAAGTCCCACCTAGGTGTGCAAATTATATGTCCACTTGGGTGTGCAAATTATATGCCCTACCTAGGTGTGCTAATTATATGTCCCACTTGGGTGTGTGTCAATTATATGTGAGAAATCTATACATTTATTCGATATGATTGTTGGAATTAATTTAAAGAACTTAGTTGGAATTAATTTTGACATTTAGTTGGAATTAATTTGAGCAGAATTTTTGTAAATTTCAAAATTCTATCATTGCTAATTCATTTGGGTGTGCTAATTATCAGTCCCAACTAGGTGTGCTAATTATATGTCCACTTGGGTGTGCAAATTATATGTCCTACCTTGGTGTGCTAATTATATGTCCCACTTGGGTGTGTGTCAATTATATGTGAGAAATCTATACATTTATTCGATATGAATGCTGGAATTAATTTAAACAACTTACTTGGAATTAATTTTGACAATTTAGTTAGAATTAATTGAACATTATTTTTGTAAATTTTTATATTCTCTCATTGCTAATTCATTTGGGTTTGCTAATTATAATTCCCATCTAGGTGCGCTAATTATATGTCCCACTTGGGTGTGCTAATTATATGTCCCACTTGGGTGTGTGTCAACTATATGTGAGAAATCTATACATTTATTCGATATGAATGTTGGAATTAATTTAAACAACTTACTTGGAATTAATTTAGACAATTTAGTTGGAATTTGAACAGGAAGTCCCACCTAGGTGTGCAAATTATATGTCCCACTTGGGTGTGCTAATTATATGTCCCACTTTGGTGTGTGTCAACTATATGTGAGAAATCTATACATTTATTCGATATGAATGTTGGAATTAATTTAAACAACTTGCTTGGAATTAATTTAGACAATTTAGTTGGAATTAATTTGAACAGTATTTTTGTAAATTTCAAAATTCTATCATTGCTAATTCATTTGGGTGTGCTAATTATAGTTCCCACCTAGGTGCGCTAATTATATGTCACACTTGGGTGTGCTAATTATATGTCCCACTTGGGTGTATGTCAACTATATGTGAGGAATCTATACATTTATTCGATATGAATGTGGGAATTAATTTAAACAACTTAGTTGGAATTAATTTAGACAATTTAGTTGCAATTAATTTGAACAGTATTTTTGTAAATTTCAAAATTCTATCATTGCTAATAAGTCCAAACTAGGTGTGCTAATTATATGTCCACTTGGGTGTGCAAATTATATGTCTTACATAGGTGTGCTAATTATGGGTCCACTTGGGTGTGCAAATTATATGTCCTACCTTGGTGTGCAAATTATATGTCCCACTTGGGTGTGTGTCAATTATTTGTGAGAAATCTATACATTTATTCGACATGAATGTTGGAATTAATTTAAGCAACTTAGTTGGAATTAATTTTGACAATTTATTTGGAATTAATTTGAACAGTATTTTTGTAAATTTCAAAATTCTATCATTGCTAATTCATTTGGGTGTGCTAATTATAAGTCCCACCTAGGTGTGCTAATTATATGTCCACTTGGGTGTGCAAATTATATGTCCTACCTAGGTGTGCTAATTATATGTCCCACTTGGGTGTGTGTCAACCATATGTGAGAAATCTATACATTTATTCGATATGAATGTTTGAATTAATTTAAACAACTTACTTGGAATTCATTTTGACAATTTAGTTGGAATTAATTGAACATTATTTTTGTAAATTTCAAAATTCTATCATTGCTAATTCATTTATGTGCGCTAATTATAAGTCCCACCTAGGTGCGCTAATTATATGTCCACTTGGGTGTGCAAATTATATGTCCCATTTGTGTGTGCTAATTATAAGTCCCAACTAGGTGTGCTAATTATATGTCCACTTGGGTGTGCAAATTATATGTCCTACCTAGGTGTGCTAATTATATGTCCCACTTGGGTGTGTGTCAATTATATGTGAGAAATCTATACATTTATTCGATATGAATATTAGAATTAATTTAAACAACTTAGGTGGAATTAATTTAGACAATTTAGTTGGAATTAATTGAACAGTATTTTTGTAAATTTCAAAATTCTATCATTGCTAATTCACTTATGTGCGCTAATTATAAGTCCCACCTAGGTGCGCTAATTATATGTCCACTTGGGTGTGCAAATCATATGTCCTACCTAGGTGTGCTAATTATATGTACCACCTGGGTATGTGTCAATTAAATGTGAGAAATCTATACATTTATTCGATATGAATGTTGGAATTAATTTAAAAAACTTGCTTGGAATTAATTTAGACAATTTAGTGGGAATTAATTTGAACAGTATTTTTGTAAATTTCAAAATTCTATCATTGCTAATTCATTTGGGTGTGCTAATTATAAGTCCCAAGTAGGTGTGCTAATTATATGTCCATTTGGGTCTGCAAATTATATGTCCTACCTAGGTGTGCTAATTATATGTCCCACCTAGGTGCGCTAATTATATGTCCACTTGGGTGTGCAAATTATATGTCCTACGTAGGTGTGCTAATTATATGTCCCACCTGGGTATGTGTTAATTATATATGAGAAATCTATACATTTATTCGATATGAATGTTGGAATTAATTTAAACAACTTGCTTGGAATTAATTTAGACAATTTAGTTGGAATTAATTTATACAGTATTTTTGTAAATTTCAAAATTCTATCATTCCTAATTCATTTGGGTGTGCTGATAAGTCCCAACTAGGTGTGCTAATTATATGTCCACTTGGGTGCGCAAATTATATGTCTTACATAGGTGTGCTAATTATGGGTCCACTTGGGTGTGCAAATTATATGTCCTACCTAGGTGTGCTAATTATATGTCCCACTTGGGTGTGTGTCAATTATATGTGAGAAATCTATACATTTATACGATATGATTGTTGGAATTCATTTAAACAACTTACTTGGAATTAATTTAGACAATTTAGTTGGAATTAATTTGAACAGAATTTTTGTAAATTTCAAAATTCTATCATTGCTAATTCATTTGGGTGTGCTAATTATAAGTCCTAACTAGGTGTGCTAATTATATGTCCACTTGGGTGTGCAAATTATATGTCCTACCTAGGTGTGCTAATTATATGTCCCACTTTGGTGTGTGTCAACTATATGTGAGAAATCTATACATTTATTCGATATGAATGTTGGAATTTATTTAAACAACTTACTTGGAATTAATGTTGACAATTTAGTTGGAATTAATTGAACATTATTTTTGTAAATTTCAAAATTCTATCATTGCTAATTCATTTGGGTGTGCTAATTATAAGTCCCACCTAGGAGCGCTAATTATATGTCCCACTTGGGTGTGCTAATTATATGTCCCACTTGGGTGTGTGTCAACTATATGTGAGAAATCTATACATTTATTCGATATGAATGTTGGAATTAATTTAAACAACTTACTTGGAATTAATTTAGACAATTTAGTTGGAATTTGAACAGTATTTTTGTAAATTTCAAAATTCTATCATTGCTAATTCATTTGGTTGTGCTAATTATAAGTCCCACCTAGGTGTGCTAATTATATGTCCCACTTGGGTGTGCTAATTATATGTCCCACTTTGGTGTGTGTCAACTATTTGTGAGAAATCTATACATTTATTCGATATGAATGTTGGAATTAATTTAAGCAACTTAGTTGGAATTAATTTTGACAATTTAGTTGGAATTAATTTGAACAGTATTTTTGTAAATTTCAAAATTCTATCGATGCTAATTCATTTGGGTTTGCTAATTATAAGTCCCACCTAGGTGTGCTAATTATATGTCCACTTGGGTGTGCAAATTATATGTCCTACCTAGGTGTGCTAATTATATGTCCCACTTGGGTGTGTGTCAATTATATGTGAGAAATCTATACATTTATTCGATATGAATGCTGGAATTAATTTAAAAAACTTACTTGGAATTAATTTTGACAATTTAGTTAGAATTAATTGAACATTATTTTTGTAAATTGCAAAATTCTATCATTGCTAATTCATTTGGGTGTGCTAATTATAAGTCCCACCTAGGTGCGCTAATTATATGTCCCACTTGGGTGTGCTAATTATATGTCCCACTTGGGTGTGTGTCAACTATATGTGAGAAATCTATACATTTATTCGATATGAATGTTGGAATTAATTTAAACAACTTACTTAGAATTAATTTAGACAATTTAGTTGGAATTTGAACAGTATTTTTGTAGATTTCAAAATTCTATCATTGCTAATTCATTTGGTTGTGCTAATTATAAGTCCCACCTAGGTGTGCTAATTATATGTCCCACTTGGGTGTGTAAATTATATGTCCTACCTAGGTGTGCTAATTATATGTCCCACTTGGGTGTGTGTCAATTAAATGTGAGCAATCTATACATTTATTCGATATGAATGTTGGAATTAATTTAAAAAACTATTTGATATGAATGTTGGAATTAATTTAGACAATTTAGTTGGAATTAATTTGAACAGTATTTTTGTAAATTTCAAAATTCATTGCTAATTCATTTATGTGCGCTAATTATAAGTCCCACCTAGGTGCGCTAATTATATGTCCACTTGGGTGTGCAAATTATATGTCCCATTTGAGTGTGCTAATTATAAGTCCCAACTAGGTGTGGTAATTATATGTCCACTTGGGTGTGCAAATTATATGTCCTACCTAGGTGTGCTAATTATATGTCCCACTTGGGTGTGTGTCAATTATATGTGAGAAATCTATACATTTATCCGATATGAATGTTAGAATTAATTTAAACAACTTAGTTGGAATTAATTTAGACAATTTAGTTGGAATTAATTGAATAGTATTTTTGTAAATTTCAAAATTCTATCATTGCTAATTCATTTATGTGCGCTAATTATAAGTCCCACCTAGGTGCGCTAATTATATGTCCACTTGGGTGTGCAAATTATATGTCCTACCTAGTTGTGCAAATTATATGTCCCACTTGGGTGTGTGTCAACTATATGTGAGAAATCTATACATTTATTCGATATGAATGTTGGAATTAATTTAAACAACTTAGAATTAATTTAGACAATTTAGTTGGAATTTGAACAGTATTTTTGTAAATTTCAAAATTCTATTATTGCTAATTCATTTGGTTGTGCTAATTATAAGTCCCACCTAGGTGTGCTGATTATATGTCCCACTTGGGTGTGCTAATTATATGTCCCACTTTGGTGTGTGTCTACTATATGTGAGAAATCTATACATTTATTTGATATGAATGTTGGAATTAATTTAAACAACTTATTTGGAATTAATTTAGACAATTTAGTTGGAATTAATTTGAACAGTATTTTTGTAAATTTCAAAATTCTATCATTGCTAATTCATTTGGGTGTGCTGATAAGTCCCAACTAGGTGTGCTAATTATATGTCCACTTGGGTGTGTAAATTATATGTCCTACCTAGGTGTGCTAATTATATGTCCCACTTGGGTGTGTGTCAATTAAATGTGAGAAATCTATACATTTATTCGATATGAATGTTGGAATTAATTTAAAAAACTTGCTTGGAATTAATTTAGACAATTTAGTTGGAATTAATTTGAACAGTATTTTTGTAAATTTCAAAATTCTATCATTGCTAATTCATTTATGTGCGCTAATTATAAGTCCCACCTAGGTGCGCTAATTATATGTCCACTTGGGTGTGCAAATTATATGTCCCATTTGTGTGTGCTAATTATAAGTCCCAACTAGGTGTGCTAATTATATGTCCCACATGGGTGTGTGTCAATTAAATGTGAGAAATCTATACATTTATTCGATATGAATGTTGGAATTAATTTAAAAAACTTGCTTGGAATTAATTTAGACAATTTAGTTGCAATTAATTTGAACAGTGTTTTTGTAAATTTCAAAATTCTATCATTCCTAATTCATTTGGGTGTGCTGATAAGTCCCAACTAGGTGTGCTAATTATATGTCCACTTGGGTGCGCAAATTATATGTCTTACATAGGTGTGCTAATTATGGGTCCACTTGGGTGTGCAAATTATATGTCCTACCTAGGTGTGCTAATTATATGTCCCACTTGGGTGTGTGTCAATTATATGTGAGAAATCTATACATTTATACGATATGATTGTTGGAATTCATTTAAACAACTTGCTTGGAATTAATTTAGACAATTTAGTTGGAATTAATTTGAACAGAATTTTTGTAAATTTCAAAATTCTATCATTGCTAATTCATTTGGGTGTGCTAATTATAAGTCCTAACTAGGTGTGCTAATTATATGTCCACTTGGGTGTGCAAATTATATGTCCTACCTTGGTGTGCAAATTATATGTCCCACTTGGGTGTGTGTCAATTATTTGTGACAAAACTATACATTTATTCGACATGAATGTTGGAATTAATTTAAGCAACTTAGTTGGAATTAATTTTGACAATTTATTTGGAATTAATTTGAACAGTATTTTTGTAAATTTCAAAATTCTATCATTGCTAATTCATTTGGGTTTGCTAATTATAAGTCCCACCTAGGTGGGCTAATTATATGTCCACTTGGGTGTGCAAATTATATGTCCTACCTAGGTGTGCTAATTATATGTCCCACTTTGGTGTGTGTCAACTATATGTGAGAAATCTATACATTTATTCGATATGAATGTTGGAATTTATTTAAACAACTTACTTGGAATTAATGTTGACAATTTAGTTGGAATTAATTGAACATTATTTTTGTAAATTTCAAAATTCTATCATTGCTAATTCATTTGGGTGTGCTAATTATAAGTCCCACCTAGGTGCGCTAATTATATGTCCCACTTGGGTGTGCTAATTATATGTCCCACTTGGGTGTGTGTCAACTATATGTGAGAAATCTATACATTTATTCGATATGAATGTTGGAATTAATTTAAACAACTTACTTGGAATTAATTTAGACAATTTAGTTGGAATTTGAACAGTATTTTTGTAAATTTCAAAATTCTATCATTGCTAATTCATTTGGTTGTGCTAATTATAAGTCCCACCTAGGTGTGCTAATTATATGTCCCACTTGGGTGTGCTAATTATATGTCCCACTTTGGTGTGTGTCAACTATTTGTGAGAAATCTATACATTTATTCGATATGAATGTTGGAATTAATTTAAGCAACTTAGTTGGAATTAATTTTGACAATTTAGTTGGAATTAATTTGAACAGTATTTTTGTAAATTTCAAAATTCTATCAATGCTAATTCATTTGGGTTTGCTAATTATAAGTCCCACCTAGGTGCGCTAATTATATGTCACACTTGGGTGTGCTAATTATATTTCCCACTTGGGTGTATTTCAACTATATGTGAGAAATCTATACATTTATTCGATATGAATGTTGGAATTAATTTAAACAACTTAGTTGGAATTAATTTAGACAATTTAGTTGCAATTAATTTGAACAGAATTTTTGTAAATTTTAAAATTCTATCATTGCTAATTCCTTTGGGTGTGCTGATAAGTCCCAACTAGGTGTGCTAATTATATGTCCACTTTGGTGTGCAAATTATATGTCTTACATAGGTGTGCTAATTATGGGTCCACTTGGGTGTGCAAATAATATGTCCTACCTAGGTGTGCTAATTATATGTCCCACTTGGGTGTGTGTCAATTATATGTGAGAAATCTATACATTTATTCGATATGAATGTTAGAATTAATTTAAACAACTTAGTTGGAATTAATTTAGACAATTTAGTTGGAATTAATTGAACAGTATTTTTGTAAATTTCAAAATTCTATCATTGCTAATTCATTTATGTGCGCTAATTATAAGTCCCACCTAGGTGCGCTAATTATATGTCCACTTGGGTGTGCAAATTATATGTCCCATTTGTATGTGCTAATTATAAGTCCCAACTAGGTGTGCTAATTATATGTCCACTTGGGTGTGCAAATTATATGTCCTACCTAGGTGTGCTAATTATATGTCCCACTTGGGTGTGTGTCAATTATATGTGAGAAATCTATACATTTATTCGATATGAATATTAGAATTAATTTAAACAACTTAGGTGGAATTAATTTAGACAGTTTAGTTGGAATTAATTGAACAGTATTTTTGTAAATTTCAAAATTCTATCATTGCTAATTCATTTATGTGCGCTAATTATAAGTCCCACCTAGGTGCGCTAATTATATGTCCACTTGGGTGTGCAAATTATATGTCCCATTTGTGTGTGCTAATTATAAGTCCCAACTAGGTGTGCTAATTATATGTCCACTTGGGTGTGCAAATCATATGTCTTACCTAGGTGTGCTAATTATATGTCCCACCTGGGTATGTGTCAATTAAATGTGAGAAATCTATACATTTATTCGATATGAATGTTGGAATTAATTTAAAAAACTTGGTGGAATTAATTTAGACAATTTAGTGGGAATTAATTTGAACAGTATTTTTGTAAATTTCAAAATTCTATCATTGCTAATTCATTTGGGTATGCTAATTATAAGTCCCAAGTAGGTGTGCTAATTATATGTCCTTTTGGGTCTGCAAATTATATGTCCTACCTAGGTGTTGTGAAGAGCAAATTTTAGGCGTAAATTTGCCCCTACATATTTAGTTTTGCCATAACGCCCCAAACGTGTATATTTAAAATAGGGGCCAAGTGCTTAAACAACCAACCCTAAAATATATACGTTAATTGTCCTAAGAATTTGGCACCTCCCACTTTCATTGCTAAAACCACACACACAACCGCCATCATATTTAATGCAGCAGCCATCATGCAAGTGAGTCTAAGACACCTCCCACCATAGTAATGCTACCAACAACAAGTGTTATACTCAGCATTGGGAGGACAGAAGACACAGCCACAATTAAGTCAGACAGTGGAACCCTGTGATAAGCGACGAAAAACAGGCAACGAAGTCAACAACGCAAGATAACACAGGAGAATATCACACAAACAATTGTGCAACCGGCTGACCACAGTTAAAATAATATGAATTTACAACAACAGTGCCCAACGCACTGATATGAATTCACAACAACAGTGCCCAACGCACTGATATGAACTTACAACAACAGTGCCTAAGGCAATGCTAGAAATTTACAAGAGATCGCGACAGAAGTTGCCGACTGCATTAGTTCGGAAAATAACCCACTAACAACACCCAAAAACGAAGGCCAAGCACAAAGTGGAACACGACATACCGATCGCTAAGCACACCAACAGACCGGACAAAGCATAAAGAGGAGAAGCAAAATTAAATATCCAATATTTAATATTTTTAAATATTTTATGCCATCGATATAAAATATCAACAAAGTGCTGAAGGTGGCCGAAGGAGAAATAACAACAACAACAAACAACACAAGGAACAACAACAAGGTAAATCATCACAACAACAACACAATATTGAAGGTGGCCCAAGGGCAAAAACTTACAAGAACAACAGCGAGAAACCAACAACAATGTGCTGAAGGTGGCCCAAGGTCACATTCAAACGAGAAGAACAATGCGGGAAACCGTAGCAACATGCCACAACAAACTACAATTCCCGCACAACAACAACTATTGGATGATCTACGCTAAACCTGGAGCATAAAAGCAGGAGCAACTGGCAACCCAGTCTCTTTTCTTTCATTCGGCATCAGGCAGACAAGACGCTCTTTTTTTTCATTCGGCATCAGACAGACCAGACGCATCGTACTAAACAAAGTTATACGCACTGACAGACGCAACAGAAGCTAGGGGAATCTAGAGGAAATTATGGTTTATAATCGATTCTCTGCTAGAAACCCACACTGACAAACGCAACAGAAGCTAGGGGAATCTAGAGGAGATTATGGTTTATAATCGATTCTCTGCTAGAAACCCACACTGACAAACGCAACAGAAGCTAGGGGAATCTAGAGGAGATTATGGTTTATAATCGATTCTCTGCTAGAAACCCACACTGACAAACGCAACAGAAGCTAGGGGAATCTAGAGGAGATTATGGTTTATAATCGATTCTCTGCTAGAAACCCACACTGACAAACGCAAACAGAAGCTAGGGGAATCTAGCGGAGATTATGGTTTATAATCGATTCTCTGCTAGAAACCCACACTGACAAACGCAACAGAAGCTAGGGGAATCTAGAGGAGATTATGGTTTATAATCGATTATCTGCTAGAAACCCACACTGACAAACGCAACAGAAGCTAGGGGGACATATAGTTCAACTGTGTCCGTATTTAAGATTAGTAAAATAATTGTATCAAGTAGTTAAGCCTTTTTTTAAAATTAATAAATAAATAAAATAATTAAATCAACGTAAACAAGCTTTGAATACTTTAGAGATTTTCTGTAAACGACTCCTGGCAATCCGGCGAGCTTACCCCGGCGAAAACGAGTCGTTACAGTGGCGCCCGAGCAGGGACTCTCAGAATAAAGAGAGTAAATACAACAAAGCTATATTATCCAACCCACGTCCCATCACCAGAGTCTGACACAGGATGGGAAAGACTAGTTGGGTGTACACCGTGCGAAAAGACCAACTGGTAGTCTGTTGTGTCGAGTTTGGCCTAGAGGCCACGGGCACAGTGGAAGAGCTACGAAAGAGTAGTCCCTGAAGTCTCGCGAAGAGGGATAGCCATCTACTCGGCAGTCATCGACCACGTTAGGAAATGGTCCTTGAAATATGATGGAGGGTATGACCCGATAGCTTTCATAGAGCGAGTGGAAGAATTATCGGAAGTCTATGGACTAAACAAGCACATGCTGCCTCGAACTATGCCAGAACTCCTAAAGGAGCGTGCTCTGCTCTGGTATAGAAACAACAACCGAGCATGGGTTGATTGGGTTTTATTCAAAAAGGACTTCTTGAAGTTTTTCCTACCCACCAGGTACTTCGAAAAGCTGGAGGATGAAATTCGCCAACGACGGCAAAACCCACGTGAACACTTCAAACAGTACGTGGTAGAACTTCAAAACCTGATGCGTCACGCAGGATACACGGAGGCCCAGAAGTTAGAGCGAATCTTTCGCAACAGCCTAGAGGAATACCAGTGGTATGTCCGTCGAAAGGATTTCGATACGCTGGAAGAATTGGTGGAAATGGCGGAAGACTTCGAGGGCATACGTGGTGACAACGAAACTTCACGAGCAGCACCACCACGACCACCGCCACCACGATCACCACCAACACGCCACGAGATACAACCACGGGTCGAGCGCATGTCCCCATGCGAAACCAGAAACCGACAAGTAGCACCGGCCAACTGTACCAACAAGGTGGTACCTATAAATCCACGAACAGCATGCAGAAGATGTGGTCAGTCTGATCACATAGCGCGACACTGCCGCAATGCCCAAGTACTTTTCTGTTGGGAGTGCGGTAGGAGAGGAACTAGAACAGTTGAATGCTGTAGGACGGTAGGGGGAAACGAGCGGGGCTGCCGCCAGCAACGAGGCATGGAGCAGCCCACGGACAACAAGCCTCAAACGCAGTAAGTGCACTACGCTACGATGGACAGCGTATCTGTGCCGCCGTCACCATTGGCACAGAAAACATCACGGCCACACTAGACACAGGCGTCACAAGGAGTTTCATCAGCGAGCGACTCATTTCCCATTTAGGTGCTACCACCGGTAGAGTAAACTCTACATACACTAGAGCACGGATGGCGGATGGTCGAACAAGGGATATTACTCAAGCGTTTGTGACGTGTGTCAAGCTTGGTGGAAAGGTATGTCAGCTGGAGCTACTTAGCATGCCCGACTCCACCGACGACTTACTGCTCGGCCTGGACTTCATGACACAGCAAGGCCTATCCATGACATGTGGAGGCCAGGAAATCCAGCTAGACCCCAAGACGGATGGTGTGCAATCACAAGTTATCGCATCATGCACAACCATACGACATGAAGCCGCTACGGACGAATCAAAGATAAAACTGTTTCTGGCCACAGAGTTGGCTAAATTCACAGACGGGTCAAACGTGACCAATATCACAAGCCACAAAATAGTGATGCGCGATGACCGACCCATCAAACAACGATACTACCCGAGAAATCCAGCGCAGCAGGAAATCATTGGCGCGGAAGTGGACGAATTAATAGCTAAAGGCTGTATCGAACCCTCGCATAGCCCCCACAGCGCACCGATTGTGCTAGTAAGGAAACGGGATGGGAAATGGCGTCTGTGCATCGATTATCGGCAACTCAACGCCAGGTCCATACCCGACGCATACCCACTGCCGCGAATCCAACACATCTTAGACCGACTGCGTGAGGCTAAATACATCAGTAGTCTCGATCTGAAGAACGGGTATTGGCAGATGCCAATGGAGGAGCACAGCAAGCAGTATACCGCATTCACGGTACCCGGCAGAGGCCTCTTCCAGTGGCGTGTTATGCCTTTCGGGCTACACTCCGCACCAGCAACGTTTCAAAGAGCACTGGACCAAGTTATTGGCCACGACATGGAGCCACACGCGTTTGCCTACCTTGATGACATTATTGTCACAGGGAGAGACCTAGAAGAACACATGAGAAACCTGCAAGAGGTGTTCCGACGGTTGAGGGAGGCAAATTTGAAACTAAATCTGGAGAAGTGTGCATTCTTTCGGAAGGACCTAAAATATCTGGGACACGTGGTCAGCGACAAAGGAATACATACTGACCCAGATAAAATCGCTGCCATACGGGAGCTGCAACCACCAGAGAACCACGACGCGCCAACCGCAGGACACCTAGGCATCCGGAAAACGATAGCCCGAGTTGCAAATAGGTACTACTGGCCAGGACTGTTCCGGGACACCAGCCGCTACGTTCGTCAGTGCACACTATGCCAGAAGTACAAGCCCAGCCAACAACAACCTGCTGGAGAAATGCTGACGCAAATACCCCTGGAGCCGTGGGCCATATTGTGCGCGGATTTTGTTGGACCTCTACCCCGCTCGAAGCATGGAAACACAATGGTACTAGTTTTCCATGATAAGTTCTCAAAATGGACAGAGATGGCGCCTCTTCGGAAGGCCACCACCGAGACTCTACAACGGGCCTTTCGGGAGCGCATCTTAGCCCGTTTCGGAGTTCCTAAGGTCTTAGTGACGGACAACGGATCACAGTTTACAAGCAAGTCCTCTCAGCGCTTTGTAGAAGACTACGGTATCAAGCACCAGTTTACCGCACCGTACACACCACAGGAAAATGCTGCCGAACGCGCCAACCGCACAGTCAAGACCATGATCGCCCAATACGCCGGTAAACAGTAACAAAAGTGGGATGACCTACTGCCGGAGTTAACCCTGGCGATCAATACCAGCGTATCAGAAACAACTGGCTATAGCCCCGCGTTCCTGATACAAGGACGGGAGCCACGACGCCCAGGAGCGTTGTACGATGAAACCACCCCAGGAACAGGGCAAAGGAAACAAACACCCAACGAAAGAGCCGAACTACTAAAGGAAGTATACACATTAGTGACAAGGAATCTGGAGCGAGCGGCTCAAGATCAACGGCGTCATTATAACCTACGACGAAGGCCCTGGAAACCAGAAGTTGGACAATTGGTGTTAGCAAAACAGCACCATTTGTCCAAAGCCATCGACCACTTCGCCGCCAAGTTGGCTCCACGCTACGATGGGCCATACCGGATAGACACCTTCACCCAGTCATTGTCAAGATGAAACGTGAAGGAACCAAGGAGACAAAGACAGCGCATATTAGCGAGCTGAAACCATTCTGCGCGCCTGGTGGCATCACAGCATACGCTAACTAACAAACGCATCTGACGAGAACAGTGTACACAACGGAAAGGAATCCGATTCCAGCGAGGATCATGCAAAATCATCACCCTCTGGCAGGGTAAGGTGACCATTTTCCATCGGCCGCAAAGTAGGGAGGACATGTGAAGAGCAAATTTTAGGCGTAAATTTGCCCCTACATATTTAGTTTTGCCATAACGCCCCAAACGTGTATATTTAAAATAGGGGCCAAGTGCTTAAACAACCAACCCTAAAATATATACGTTAATTGTCCTAAGAATTTGGCACCTCCCACTTTCATTGCTAAAACCACACACACAACCGCCATCATATTTAGTGCAGCAGCCATCATGCAAGTGTGTCTAAGACACCTCCCACCATAGTAATGCTACCAACAACAAGTGTTATACTCAGCATTGGGAGGACAGAAGACACAGCCACAATTATGTCAGACAGTGGAACCCTGTGATAAGCGACGAAAAACAGGCAACGAAGTCAACAACGCAAGATAACACAGGAGAATATCACACAAACAATTGTGCAACCGGCTGACCACAGCTAAAATAATATAAATTTACAACAACAGTGCCCAACGCACTGATATGAATTCACAACATCAGTGCCCAACGCACTGATATGAATTTACAACAACAGTGCCTAACGCAATGCTAGAATTTTACAAGAGATCGCGACAGAAGTTGCCGACTGCATTAGTTCGGAAAATAACCCACTAACAACACCCAAAAACGAAGGCCAAGCACAAAGTGGAACACGACAGACCGATCGCTAAGCACACCAACAGACCGGACAAAGCATAAAGAGGAGAAGCAAAATTAAATATCTAATATTTAATATTTTTAAATATTTTATGCCATCGATATAAAATATCAACAAAGTGCTGAAGGTGGCCGAAGGACAAATAGCAACAACAACAAACAACACAAGGAACAACAACAAGGTAAATCATCACAACAACAACACAATATTGAAGGTGGCCCAAGGGCAAAAACTTACAAGAACAACAGCGAGAAACCAACAACAATGTGCTGAAGGTGGCCCAAGGTCACATTCAAACGAGAAGAACAATGCGGGAAACCGTAGCAACATGCCACAACAAACTACAGTTCCCGCACAACAACAACTATTGGATGATCTACGCTAAACCTGGAGCATAAAAGCAGGAGCAACTGGCAACCCAGCCTCTTTTCTTTCATTCGGCATCAGGCAGACAAGACGCTCTTTCTTTCATTCGGCATCAAGCAGACAAGACGCTCTTTCTTTCATTCGGCATCAGGCAGACAAGACGCTCTTTTTTTTCATTCGGCATCAGACAGACCAGACGCATCGTACTAAACACAGTTATACGCACTGACAGACGCAACAGAAGCTAGGGGAATCTAGAGGAGATTATGGTTTATAATCGATTCTCTGCTATAAACCCACACTGACAAACGCAACAGAAGCTAGGGGAATCTAGAGGAGATTATGGTTTATAATCGATTCTCTGCTAGAAACCCACACTGACAAACGCAACAGAAGCTAGGGGAATCTAGAGGAGATTATGGTTTATAATCGATTCTCTGCTAGAAACCCACACTGACAAACGCAACAGAAGCTAGGGGAATCTAGAGGAGATTATGGTTTATAATCGATTCTCTGCTAGAAACCCACACTGACAAACGCAAACAGAAGCTAGGGGAATCTAGAGGAGATTATGGTTTATAATCGATTCTCTGCTAGAAACCCACACTGACAAACGCAACAGAAGCTAGGGGAATCTAGAGGAGATTATGATTTATAATCGATTCTCTGCTAGAAACCCACACTGACAAACGCAAACAGAAGCTAGGGGAATCTAGAGGAGATTATGGTTTATAATCGATTCTCTGCTAGAAACCCACACTGACAAACGCAAACAGAAGCTAGGGGAATCTAGAGGAGATTATGGTTTATAATCGATTCTCTGCTAGAAACCCACACTGACAAACGCAACAGAAGCTAGGGGAATCTAGAGGAGATTATGGTTTATAATCGATTCTCTGCTAGAAACCCACACTGACAAACGCAAACAGAAGCTAGGGGAATCTAGAGGAGATTATGGTTTATAATCGATTCTCTGCTAGAAACCCACAATGACAAACGCAACAGAAGCTAGGGGGACATATAGTTCAACTGTGTCCGTATTTAAGATTAGTAAAATAATTGTATCAAGTAGTTAAGCCTTTTTTTAAAATTAATAAATAAATAAAATAATTAAATCAACGTAAACAAGCTTTGAATACTTTAGAGATTTTCTGTAAACGACTCCTGGCAATCCGGCGAGCTTACCCCGGCGAAAACGAGTCGTTACAGTGTGCTAATTATATATCCCACCTAGGTGCGCTAATTATATGTCCACTTGGGTGTGCAAATTATATGTCCTACGTAGGTGTGATAATTATATGTCCCACCTGGGTATGTGTTAATTATATATGAGAAATCTATACATTTATTCGATATGAATGTTGGAATTAATTTAAACAACTTGCTTGGAATTAATTTAGACAATTTAGTTGGAATTAATTTGTACAGTATTTTTGTAAATTTCAAAATTCTATCATTGCTAATTCATTTGGGTGTGCTAATTATAAATCCCACCTAGGTGCGCTAATTATATGTCCCACTTGGGTGTGCTAATTATATGTCCTACTTGGGTGTGTGTCAACTATATGTGAGAAATCTATACATTTA
Source organism: Clusia tigrina (assembly GCA_920105625.2). Lineage (NCBI taxonomy): Eukaryota > Metazoa > Arthropoda > Insecta > Diptera > Clusiidae > Clusia > Clusia tigrina. Next base: position 2,303,031 of record CAKKTE020000572.1, read on the forward strand.
TTCGATATGAATGTTGGAATTAATTTAAACAACTTACTTGGAATTAACTTAGACAATTTAGTTGGAATTTGAACAGTATTTTAGTAAATTTCAAAATTCTATCATTGCTAATTCATTTGGTTGTGCTAATTATAAGTCCTACCTAGGTGTGCTAATTATATGTCCCACTTGGGTGTGCTAATTATATGTCCCACTTTGGTGTGTGTCAACTGTATGTGAGAAATCTATACATTTATTTGATATGAATGTTGGAATTAATTTAAACAACTTAGTTGGAATTAATTTAGACAATTTAGTTGGAATTAATTTGAACAGTATTTTTGTAAATTTCAAAATTCTATCATGGCTAATTCATTTATGTGCGCTAATTATAAGTCCCACCTAGGTGCGCTAATTATATATACACTTGGGTGTGCAAATCATATGTCCTACCTAGGTGTGCTAATTATATGTCCCACCTGGGTATGTGTCAATTAAATGTGAGAAACCTATACATTTATTCGATACGAATGTTGGAATTAATTTAAAAAACTTGGTTGGAATTAATTTAGACAATTTAGTGGGAATTAATTTGAACAGTATTTTTGTAAATTTCAAAATTCTATCATTGCTAATTCATTTGGGTGTGCTAATTATAAGTCCCAAGTAGGTGTGCTAATTATATGTCCATTTGGGTCTTCAAATTATATGTCCTACCTAGGTGTGCTAATTATATGTCCCACCTAGGTGCGCTAATTATATGTCCACTTGGGTGTGCAAATTATATGTCCTACGTAGGTGTGATAATTATATGTCGCACCTGGGTATGTGTTAATTATATATGAGAAATCTATACATTTATTCGATATGAATGTTGGAATTAATTTAAACAACTTGCTTGGAATTAATTTAGACAATTTAGTTGGAATTAATTTGTACAGTATTTTTGTAAATTTCAAAATTCTATCATTGCTAATTTATTTGGGTGTGCTAATTATAAGTCCCAAGTAGGTGTGCTAATTATATGTCCATTTGGGTCTTCAAATTATATGTCCTACCTAGGTGTGCTAATTATATGTCCCACCTAGGTGCGCTAATTATATGTCACACTTGGGTGTTGTGAGGACTAAAATCTTCTGTGGGAAATTTTGGCCCACACTACAAATGACAGAGTAGAATTGTTTTGAGCAAGGACTAACAAGAGTCCATAATCAATACACTAAATAAATACGTTGAAATTAATTTAACTCACAGGATTTTTAAATTTTTCTGTATACGACCCCTGGAGCCGCTGCGTTTTACCCCAGCTATAAAAAAGAGTCGTTACAGTGTGCTAATTATATGTCCCACTTGGGTGATGTAAACTATATGTGAGAAATCTATACATTTATTCGATATGACTGTTGGAATTAATTTAAACAACTTAGTTGGAATTAATTTAGACAATTTAGTTGCAATTAATTTGAACAGTATTTTTGTAAATTTCAAAATTCTATCATTGCTAATTCATTTGGGTGTGCTGATAAGTCCCAACTAGGTGTGCTAATTATATGTCCACTTGGGTGCGCAAATTATATGTCTTACATAGGTGTGCTAATTATGGGTCCACATGGGTGTGCAAATTATATGTCCTACCTAGGTGTGCTAATTATATGTCCCACTTGGGTGTGTGTCAATTATATGTGAGAAATCTATACATTTATTCGATATGATTGTTGGAATTCATTTAAACAACTTGCTTGGAATTAATTTAGACAATTTAGTTGGAATTAATTTGAACAGAATTTTGGTAAATTTCAAAATTCTATCATTGCTAATTCATTTGGGTGTGCTAATTATAAGTCCCAACTAGGTGTGCTAATTATATGTCCACTTGGGTGTGCAAATTATATGTCCTACCTTGGTGTGCAAATTATATGTCCCACTTGGGTGTGTGTCAATTATTTGTGAGAAATCTATACATTTATTCGACATGGATGTTGGAATTAATTTAAGCAACTTAGTTGGAATTAATTTTGACAATTTATTTGGAATTAATTTGAACAGTTTTTTTGTAAATTTCAAAATTCTATCATTGCTAATTCAATTGGGTTTGCTAATTATAAGTCCCACCTAGGTGGGCTAATTATATGTCCACTTGGGTGTGCAAATTTTATGTCCTACCTAGGTGTGCTAATTATATGTCCCACTTTGGTGTGTGTCAACTATATGTGAGAAATCTATACATTTATTCGATATGAATGTTAGAATTAATTTAAACAACTTACTTGGAATTAATTTTGACAATTTAGTTGGAATTAATTGAACATTATTTTTGTAAATTTCAAAATTCTATCATTGCTAATTCATTTGGGTGTGCTAATTATAAGTCCCACCTAGGTGCGCTAATTATATGTCCCACTTGGGTGTGCTAATTATATGTCCCACTTGGGTGTGTGTCAACTATATGTGAGAAATCTATACATTTATTCGATATGAATGTTGGAATTAATTTAAACAACTTACTTAGAATTAATTTAGACAATTTAGTTGGAATTTGAACAGTATTTTTGTAAATTTCAAAATTCTATCATTGCTAATTCATTTGGTTGTGCTAATTATAAGTCCCACCTAGGTGTGCTAATTATATGTCCCACTTGGGTGTGCTAATTATATGTCCCACTTTGGTGTGTGTCAACTATTTGTGAGAAATCTATACATTTATTCGATATGAATGTTGGAATTAATTTAAGCAACTTAGTTGGAATTAATTTTGACAATTTAGTTGGAATTAATTTGAACAGTATTTTTGTAAATTTCAAAATTCTTTCAATGCTAATTCATTTGGGTTTGCTAATTATAAGTCCCACCAAGTGTGCTAATTATATGTCCACTTGGGTGTGCAAATTATATGTCCTACCTAGGTGTGCTAATTATATGTCCCACTTGGGTGTGTGTCAATTATATGTGAGAAATCTATACATTTATTCGATATGAATGCTGGAATTAATTTAAACAACTTACTTGGAATTTATTTTGACAATTTAGTTAGAATTAATTGAACATTATTTTTGTAAATTGCAAAATTCTATCATTGCTAATTCATTTGGGTGTGCTAATTATAAGTCCCACCTAGGTGCGCTAATTATATGTCCCACTTGGGTGTGCTAATTATATGTCCCACTTGGGTGTGTGTCTACTATATGTGAGAAATCTATACATTTATTCGATATGAATGTTGGAATTAATTTAAACAACTTACTTAGAATTAATTTAGACAATTTAGTTGGAATTTGAACAGTATTTTTGTAAATTTCAAAATTCTATCATTGCTAATTCATTTGGTTGTGCTAATTATAAGTCCCACCTAGGTGTGCTAATTATATGTCCCACTTGGGTGTGCTAATTATATGTCCCACTTTGGTGTGTGTCTACTATATGTGAGAAATCTATACATTTATTTGATATGAATGTTGGAATTAATTTAAACAACTTATTTGGAATTAATTTAGACAATTTATTTGGAATTAATTTGAACAGTATTTTTGTAAATTTCAAAATTCTATCATTGCTAATTCATTTGGGTGTGCTGATAAGTCCCAACTAGGTGTGCTAATTATATGTCCACTTGGGTGTGTAAATTATATGTCCTACCTAGGTGTGCTAATTATATGTCCCACCTGGGTATGTGTCAATTAAATGTGAGAAACCTATACATTTATTCGATACGAATGTTGGAATTAATTTAAAAAACTTGGTTGGAATTAATTTAGACAATTTAGTGGGAATTAATTTGAACAGTATTTTTGTAAATTTCAAAATTCTATCATTGCTAATTCATTTGGGTGTGCTAATTATAAGTCCCAAGTAGGTGTGCTAATTATATGTCCATTTGGGTCTTCAAATTATATGTCCTACCTAGGTGTGCTAATTATATGTCCCACCTAGGTGCGCTAATTATATGTCCACTTGGGTGTGCAAATTATATGTCCTACGTAGGTGTGATAATTATATGTCGCACCTGGGTATGTGTTAATTATATATGAGAAATCTATACATTTATTCGATATGAATGTTGGAATTAATTTAAACAACTTGCTTGGAATTAATTTAGACAATTTAGTTGGAATTAATTTGTACAGTATTTTTGTAAATTTCAAAATTCTATCATTGCTAATTCATTTGGGTGTGCTAATTATAAGTCCCAAGTAGGTGTGCTAATTATATGTCCATTTGGGTCTTCAAATTATATGTCCTACCTAGGTGTGCTAATTATATGTCCCACCTAGGTGCGCTAATTATATGTCACACTTGGGTGTTGTGAGGACTAAAATCTTCTGTGGGAAATTTTGGCCCACACTACAAATGACAGAGTAGAATTGTTTTGAGCAAGGACTAACAAGAGTCCATAATCAATACACTAAATAAATACGTTGAAATTAATTTAACTCACAGGATTTTTAAATTTTTCTGTATACGACCCCTGGAGCCGCTGCGTTTTACCCCAGCTATAAAAAAGAGTCGTTACAGTGTGCTAATTATATGTCCCACTTGGGTGATGTAAACTATATGTGAGAAATCTATACATTTATTCGATATGACTGTTGGAATTAATTTAAACAACTTAGTTGGAATTAATTTAGACAATTTAGTTGCAATTAATTTGAACAGTATTTTTGTAAATTTCAAAATTCTATCATTGCTAATTCATTTGGGTGTGCTGATAAGTCCCAACTAGGTGTGCTAATTATATGTCCACTTGGGTGCGCAAATTATATGTCTTACATAGGTGTGCTAATTATGGGTCCACTTGGGTGTGCAAATTATATGTCCTACCTAGGTGTGCTAATTATATGTCCCACTTGGGTGTGTGTCAATTATATGTGAGAAATCTATACATTTATTCGATATGATTGTTGGAATTCATTTAAACAACTTGCTTGGAATTAATTTAGACAATTTAGTTGGAATTAATTTGAACAGAATTTTGGTAAATTTCAAAATTCTATCATTGCTAATTCATTTGGGTGTGCTAATTATAAGTCCCAACTAGGTGTGCTAATTATATGTCCACTTGGGTGTGCAAATTATATGTCCTACCTTGGTGTGCAAATTATATGTGCCACTTGGGTGTGTGTCAATTATTTGTGAGAAATCTATACATTTATTCGACATGGATGTTGGAATTAATTTAAGCAACTTAGTTGGAATTAATTTTGACAATTTATTTGGAATTAATTTGAACAGTATTTTTGTAAATTTCAAAATTCTATCATTGCTAATTCAATTGGGTTTGCTAATTATAAGTCCCACCTAGGTGGGCTAATTATATGTCCACTTGGGTGTGCAAATTTTATGTCCTACCTAGGTGTGCTAATTATATGTCCCACTTTGGTGTGTGTCAACTATATGTGAGAAATCTATACATTTATTCGATATGAATGTTAGAATTAATTTAAACAACTTACTTGGAATTAATTTTGACAATTTAGTTGGAATTAATTGAACATTATTTTTGTAAATTTCAAAATTCTATCATTGCTAATTCATTTGGGTGTGCTAATTATAAGTCCCACCTAGGTGCGCTAATTATATGTCCCACTTGGGTGTGCTAATTATATGTCCCACTTGGGTGTGTGTCAACTATATGTGAGAAATCTATACATTTATTCGATATGAATGTTGGAATTAATTTAAACAACTTACTTAGAATTAATTTAGACAATTTAGTTGGAATTTGAACAGTATTTTTGTAAATTTCAAAATTCTATCATTGCTAATTCATTTGGTTGTGCTAATTATAAGTCCCACCTAGGTGTGCTAATTATATGTCCCACTTGGGTGTGCTAATTATATGTCCCACTTTGGTGTGTGTCAACTATTTGTGAGAAATCTATACATTTATTCGATATGAATGTTGGAATTAATTTAAGCAACTTAGTTGGAATTAATTTTGACAATTTAGTTGGAATTAATTTGAACAGTATTTTTGTAAATTTCAAAATTCTTTCAATGCTAATTCATTTGGGTTTGCTAATTATAAGTCCCACCAAGTGTGCTAATTATATGTCCACTTGGGTGTGCAAATTATATGTCCTACCTAGGTGTGCTAATTATATGTCCCACTTGGGTGTGTGTCAATTATATGTGAGAAATCTATACATTTATTCGATATGAATGCTGGAATTAATTTAAACAACTTACTTGGAATTTATTTTGACAATTTAGTTAGAATTAATTGAACATTATTTTTGTAAATTGCAAAATTCTATCATTGCTAATTCATTTGGGTGTGCTAATTATAAGTCCCACCTAGGTGCGCTAATTATATGTCCCACTTGGGTGTGCTAATTATATGTCCCACTTGGGTGTGTGTCAACTATATGTGAGAAATCTATACATTTATTCGATATGAATGTTGGAATTAATTTAAACAACTTACTTAGAATTAATTTAGACAATTTAGTTGGAATTTGAACAGTATTTTTGTAAATTTCAAAATTCTATCATTGCTAATTCATTTGGTTGTGCTAATTATAAGTCCCACCTAGGTGTGCTAATTATATGTCCCACTTGGGTGTGCTAATTATATGTCCCACTTTGGTGTGTGTCTACTATATGTGAGAAATCTATACATTTATTTGATATGAATGTTGGAATTAATTTAAACAACTTATTTGGAATTAATTTAGACAATTTATTTGGAATTAATTTGAACAGTATTTTTGTAAATTTCAAAATTCTATCATTGCTAATTCATTTGGGTGTGCTGATAAGTCCCAACTAGGTGTGCTAATTATATGTCCACTTGGGTGTGTAAATTATATGTCCTACCTAGGTGTGCTAATTATATGTCCCACTTGGGTGTGTGTCAATTAAATGTGAGAAATCTACACATTTATTCGATATGAATGTTGGAATTAATTTAAAAAACTTGCTTGGAATTAATTTAGACAATTTAGTTGGAATTAATTTGAACAGTATTTTTGTAAATTTCAAAATTCTATCATTGCTAATGCATTTATGTGCGCTAATTATAAGTCCCACCTAGGTGCGCTAATTATATGTCCAGTTGGGTGTGCAAATTATATGTCCCATTTGAGTGTGCTAATTATAAGTCCCAACTAGGTGTGCTAATTATATGTCCACTTGGGTGTGCAAATTATATGTCCTACCTAGGTGTGCTAATTATATGCCCCACTTGGGTGTGTGTCAATTATATGTGAGAAATCTATACATTTATTCGATATGAATGTTATAATTAATTTAAACAACTTAGTTGGAATTAATTTAGACAATTTAGTTGGAATTAATTGAACAGTATTTTTGTAAATTTCAAAATTCTATCATTGCTAATTCATTTATGTGCGCTAATTATAAGTCCCACCTAGGTGCACTAATTATATGTCCACTTGGGTGTGCAAATTATATGTCCTACCTAGGTGTGCAAATTATATGTCCCACCTGGGTATGTGTCAATTAAATGTGAGAAATCTATACATTTATTCGATATGAATGTTGGAATTAATTTAAAAAACTTGCTTGGAATTAATTTAGACAATTTAGTTGGAATTAATTTGAACAGTATTTTTGTAAATTTCAAAATTCTATCATTGCTAATACATTTGGGTGTGCTAATTATAAGTCTCAAGTAGGTGTGCTAATTATATGTCCATTTGGGTCTGCAAATTATATGTCCTACCTAGGTGTGCTAATTATATGTCCCACCTAGGTGCGCTAATTATATGTCCACTTGGGTGTGCAAATTATATGTCCTACCTAGGTGTGCTAATTATATGTCCCACTTGGGTGTGTGTCAATTATATGTGAGAAATCTATACATTTATTCGATATGATTGTTGGAATTAATTTAAACAACTTGCTTGGAATTAATTTAGACAATTTAGTTGGAATTAATTTGAACAGAATTTTTGTAAATTTCAAAATTCTATCATTGCTAATTCATTTGGGTGTGCTAATTATAAGTCCCAACTAGGTGTGCTAATTATATGTCCACTTGGGTGTGCAAATTATATGTCCTACCTAGGTGTGCTAATTATATGTCCCACTTGGGTGTGTGTCATTTATATGTGAGAAATCTATACATTTATTCGATATGAATGCTGGAATTAATTTAAACAACTTACTTGGAATTAATTTAGACAATTTAGTTGGAATTTGAACAGTATTTTTGTAAATTTCAAAATTCTATCATTGCTAATTCATTTGGTTGTGCTAATTATAAGTCCCACCTAGGTGTGCTAATTATATGTCCCATTTGGGTGTGCTAATTATATGTCCCAATTTGGTGTGTGTCAACTATATGTGAGAAATCTATACATTTATTCGATATGATTGTTGGAATTAATTTAAAGAACTTAGTTGGAATTAATTTTGACAATTTAGTTGGAATTAATTTGAACAGAATTTTTGTAAATTTCAAAATTCTATCATTGCTAATTCATTTGGGTGTGCTAATTATAAGGCCCAACTAGGTGTGCTAATTATATGTCCACTTGGGTGTGCAAATTATATGTCCTACCTTGGTGTGCTAATTATATGTCCCCCTTGGGTGTGTGTCAATTATTTGTGAGAAATCTATACATTTATTCGATATGAATGTTGGAATTAATTTAAGCAACTTAGTTGGAATTAATTTTTACAATTTAGTTGGAATTAATTTGAACAGTATTTTTGTAAATTTCAAAATTCTATCAATGCTAATTCATTTGGGTGTGCTAATTATAAGTCCCACCTAGGTGCGCTAATTATATGTCCCACTTGGGTGTGCTAATTATATGTCCCAATTGGGTGTGTGTCAACTATATGTGAGAAATCTATACATTTCTTCGATATGAATGCTGGAATTAATTTAAACAACTTTGGAATTAATTTTGACAATTTAGTTGGAATTAATTGAACATTATTTTTGTAAATTTCAAAATTCTGTCATTGCTAATTCATTTGGGTGTGCTAATTATAAGTCCCAACTAGGTGTGCTAATTATATGATCACTTGGGTTTGCAAATTATATGTCCTACCTAGGTGTGTTAATTATATGTCCCACTTGAGTTGTAAGGAATCTCTAGCTGGGGTACGGTCAGTCTTCCCAGAGTCCTGTACAATATTTATTTTATTGAATTTAACACAACAAGTTTGATGGAGTTTGTTTTACTTTATTTTATTATTCAGTAAATTATAGCTTCATCTTAAACTAATTATAACTAAATCCTGTATACTCTCCGCTTCGTCTAATTGCAGTGAAGTGGGGTAGTGGCAGACGTAGAAGCAATAGCTGCTTTGAAATTCAACGCCGGTTAAAGCCTCGCGTTTACTTCGTCTAGGGTGGAGCACTCTCTTACGTGGTAGTGATGTCGGTTAAAACCTCACACCACCAATCACGTAAGAAGTCTCAAAAGTCAGGAACTGTCTGCCGTGGTCGCCACTGTTCGCGAATACTATACCCACTTACTCGCCTGCTCGTTCGCTGTTGTCACCGCTGCTGTTGAAATCGCAAGAGAGAGAGAGAGAGCCTGCTCGTCCGCTGTTGTCGCCGCCGCTGTTGAAATCACAAGAGAGAGAGAGAGCCTGCTCGTCCGCTGTTGTCGCCGCCGCTGTTGAAATCACAAGAGACCGGTTCCTCTGTGCACCAGCCTTTTATACATTTTTTCATGCGAGCATCGACAAGTCCCGTATTTCGGCACTGTGACGTGTTCGCGCATACGGAATTCCCGTATTTCGGCGTTGTGTCATGTTCGAGCATAACTACGTGTGGCGTGGTTTGGCTACATGTGCTCGCATGGTGTTGGTATAGGTGTTGGTGAGGGCGGTATTTTATGTGACCTTAAATTGTTACAAAATTTAGGTCTTCACAGAGTGTGTGTCAGTTATATGTGAGAAATCTATACATTTATTCGATATGAATGTTGGAATTAATTTAAACAACTTACTTGGAATTAATTTAGACAATTTAGTTCGAATTAATTTGATCAGCATTTTTGTAAATTTCAAAATTCTATCATTGCTAATTCATTTGGCTGTGCTAATTATAAGTCCCAACTAGGTGTGCTAATTATATGTCCACTTGGGTGTGCAAATTTTATGTCCTACCTAGGTGTGTTAATTATATGTCCCACCTGGGTATGTGTCAAGTATTTTTGAGAAATCTATACAGTTATTCGATATGAATGTTCGAATTTATTTAAACAACTTGCTTGGAATTAATTTAGACAATTTAGTTGGAATTAATTTGAACAGTATTTTTGTAAATTTCAAAATTTTATCATTGCTAATTCATTTGGGTGTGCTAATTATAAGTTCCAGCTAGGTGTGCTAATTATATGCCCACTTGGGTGTGGAAATTATATGTCCTACCTAGGTGTGCTAATTATATGTCCCACTTGGATGTGTGTCAATTATATGTGAGAAATCTATACATTTATTCGATATGAATGTTGGAATTAATTTAAACAACTTACTTGGAATTAATTCAGGCAATATAGTTGGAACTAATTTGAACAGTATTTTTGTAAATATCAAAATTCTATCATTGCTAATTCATTTGGGTGTGCTAATTATAAGTCCCACCTAGGTGTGCTAATTAAATGTCCCACTTGGGTGTGTGTCAATTATATGTGAGAAATCTATACATTTATTCGATATGAATGTTGGAATTAATTTAAACAACTTACTTGGAATTAATTTCGACAATTTAGTTGGTATTAATTTGAACAGTATTTTTGTAAATTTCAAAATTCTATCATTGCTAATTCATTTGGGTGTGCTAATTATAAGTCCTACCTAGGTGCGCTAATTATATGTCCCACTTGGGTGTGCTACTTATATGTCCCATTTGGGTGTGCTAATTATAAGTCCCAACTAGGTGTGCTAATTATATGTCCACTTGGGTGTGCATATTATATGACCTACCTAGGTGTGCTAATTATATGTCCCACTTGGGTGTGTGTCAATTATATCTGAGAAATCTATACATTTATTCGATATGAATGTTAGAATTAATTTAAACAACTTAGTTGGAATTAATTTAGACAATTTAGTTGGAATTAATTGAACAGTATTTTTGTAAATTCAAAATTCTATCATTGCTAATTCATTTGGGTGTGCTAATTATAAGTCCCACCAAGGTGTGCTCATTATATGTCCTACCTAGGTGTGCTAATTATATGTCCCACTTGGGTGTGTGTCAATTATATGTGAGAAATCTATACATTTATTTGATATGAATGTTGGAATTAATTTAAACAACTTACTTGGAATTAATTTAGACAATTTAGTTGGAATTTGAACAGTATTTTTGTAAACTTCAAAATTCTATCATTGCTAATTCATTTGGGTGTGCTAATTATAAGTCCCACCTAGGTGTGCTAATTATATGTCCCACTTGGGTGTGCTAATTATATGTCCCACTTGGGTGTGTGTCAACTATATGTGAGAAATCTATACATTTATTCGATATGAATGTTGGAATTAATTTAAACAACTTGCTTGGAATTAATTTAGACAATTTAGTTGGAATTAATTTGCACAGTTATTTTGTAAATTTCAAAATTCTATCATTGCTAATTCGTTTGGGTGTGCTAATTATAAGTCCCAACTAGGTGTGCTAATTATATGCCCACTTGGGTGTGCAAATTATATGTCCTACCTAGGTGTGCTAATTATATGTCCCACTTGGATGTGTGGCAATTATATGTGAGAAATCTATACATTTATTCGATATGAATGTTGGAATTAATTTAAACCACTTACTTGGGATTAATTTAGACAATATAGTTGGAATTAATTTGAACAGTATTTTTGTAAATATCAAAATTCTATCATTGCTAATTCATTTGGTTGTGCTAATTATATTTCCACTTGGGTGTGCTAATTATATGTCCACTTGGGTGTGCTAATTATATGTCCGCTTGGGTGTGTGTCAATTATATGTGAGAAATCTATACATTTATTCGATATGAATGTTGGAATTAATTTAAACAACTTACTTGGAATTAATTTAGACAATTTAGTTGGAATTAATTTGAACAGTATTTCAGTAAATTTCAAATTTCTATCATTGCTAATTCATTTGGGTGTGCTAATTATAAGTCCCACCTAGGTGTGCTAATTATATGTCCTACCTAGGTGTGCTAATTATATGTCCCACTTGGGTGTGTGTCAATTATATGTGAGAAATCTATACATTTATTCGATATGAATGTTGGAATTAATTTAAACAACTTACTTGGAATTAATTTAGACAATTTAGTTGGAATTAATTTCAACAGTATTTTTGTAAATTTCAAAATGCTCTCATTGATAATTCATTTGGGTGTGCCAATTATAAGTCCCACATAAGTGTGCTATGTCCACTTGGGTGTGCAAATTATATGTCCTACCTAGGTGTGCTAATTATATGTTCTACTTGGGTGTGTGTCAACTATATGAGAGAAATCTATACATTTATTCGATATGAATGTTGGAATTAATTTAAACAACTTACTTGGAATTAATTTAGACAATTTAATTGGAATTAATTTGAACAGTATTTTTGTAAATTTCAAAATTCTATCATTGCTAATTCATTTGGGTGTGCTAATTATAAGTCCCAACTAGGTGCGCTAATTATATGTCCACTTGGGTGTGCAAATCATATGTTCTACCTAGGTGTGCTAATTATATGTCCTACTTGGGTGTGTGTCAACTATATGAGAGAAATCTATACATTTATTCGATATGAATGTTGGAATTAATTTGAACAACTTACTTGGAATTAATTTAGACAATTTAATTGGAATTAATTTGAACAGTATTTTTGTAAATTTCCAAATTCTATCATTGCTAATTCATTTGGGTGTGCTAATTATAAGTCCCACCTAGGTGTGCTAATTATATGTCCTACCTAGGTGTGCTAATTATATGTCCCACTTGGGTGTGTGTCAATTATATGTGAGAAATCTATACATTTATTCGATATGAATGTTGGAATTAATTTAAACAACTTACTTGGAATTAATTTCGACAATTTAGTTGGAATTAATTTGAACAGTATTTTTGTAAATTTCAAAATTCTATCATTGCTAATTCATTTGGGTGTGCTAATTATAAGTCCCACCCAGGTGCGCTAATTATATGTCCCACTTGGATGCGCTACTTATATGTCCCATTTGGGTGTGCTAATTATATGTCCCACTTGGGTGTGTGAATTATATGTGAGGAATCTATACATTTATTCGATATGAATGTTGGAATTAATTTAAACAACTTACTTGGTATTAATTTCGACAATTTAGTTGGAATTAATTTGAACAGTATTTTTGTAAATTTCAAAATTCTATCGTTGCTAATTCATTTGGGTGTGCTAATTATAAGTCCCACCTAGGTGCGCAAATTATATGTCCCACTTGGCTGTGCTAATTATATGTCCCACCTGGGTATGTGTCAAGTATTTTTGAGAAATCTATACATTTATTCGATATGAATGTTCGAATTTATTTAAACAACTTGCTTGGAACTAATTTAGACAATTTAGTTGGAATTAATTTGAACTATATTTTTGTAAATTTCAAAATTCTATCATTGCTAATTCATTTGGCTGTGCTAATTATAAGTCCCAACTAGGTGTGCTAATTATATGCCCACTTGGGTGTGCAAATTATATGTCCTACCTAGGTGTGCTAATTATATGTCCCACTTGGATGTGTGTCAATTATATGTGAGAAATCTATACATTTATTCGATATGAATGTTGGAATTAATTTAAACAACTTACTTGGAATTAATTTAGGCAATATAGTTGGAATTAATTTGAACAGTATTTTTGTAAATATCAAAATTCTATCATTGCTAATTCATTTGGGTGTGCTAATTATAAGTCCCACCTAGGTGTGCTAATTATATGTCCTACCTAGGTGTGCTAATTATATGTCCCACATGGGTGTGTGCAATTATATGTGAGAAATCTATACATTTATTCGATATGAATGTTGGAATTAATTTAAACAACTTACTTGGAATTAATTTCGACAATTTAGTTGGAATTAATTTGAACAGTATTTTTGTAAATTTCAAAATTCTATCATTGCTAATTCATTTGGGTGTGCTAATTATAAGTCCTACCTAGGTGCGCCAATTATATGTCCCACTTGGGTGTGCTACTTATATGTCCCATTTGGGTGTGCTAATTATAAGTCCCAACTAGGTGTGCTAATTATATGTCCACTTGGGTGTGCAAATTATATGACCTACCTAGGTGTGCTAATTATATGTCCCACTTGGGTGTGTGTCAATTATATCTGAGAAATCTATACATATATTCGATATGAATGTTAGAATTAATTTAAACAACTTAGTTGGAATTAATTTAGACAATTTAGTTGGAATTAATTGAACAGTATTTTTGTAAATTCAAAATTCTATCATTGCTACTTCATTTGGGTGTGCTAATTATAAGTCCCACCAAGGTGTGCTAATTATATGTCCTACCTAGGTGTGCTAATTATATGTCCCACTTGGGTGTGTGTCAATTATATGTGAGAAATCTATACATTTATTTGATATGAATGTTGGAATTAATTTAAACAACTTACTTGGAATTAATTTAGACAATTTAGTTGGAATTTGAACAGTATTTTTGTAAACTTCAAAATTCTATCATTGCTAATTCATTTGGGTGTGCTAATTATAAGTCCCACCTAGGTGTGCTAATTATATGTCCCACTTGGGTGTGCTAATTATATGTCCCACTTGGGTGTGTGTCAACTATATGTGAGAAATCTATACATTTATTCGATATGAATGTTGGAATTAATTTAAACAACTTGCTTGGAATTAATTTAGACAATTTAGTTGGCATTAATTTGCACAGTTATTTTGTAAATTTCAAAATTCTATCATTGCTAATTCGTTTGGGTGTGCTAATTATAAGTCCCAACTAGGTGTGCTAATTATATGCCCACTTGGGTGTGCAAATTATATGTCCTACCTAGGTGTGCTAATTATATGTCCCACTTGGATGTGTGTCAATTATATGTGAGAAATCTATACATTTATTCGATATGAATGTTGGAATTAATTTAAACCACTTCCTTGGGATTAATTTAGACAATTTAGTTGGAATTAATTTCAACAGTATTTTTGTAAATATCAAAATTCTATCATTGCTAATTCATTTGGGTGTGCTAATTATATTTCCACTTGGGTGTGCTAATTATATGTCCACTTGGGTGTGCTAATTATATGTCCGCTTGGGTGTGTGTCAATTATATGTGAGAAATCTATACATTTATTCGATATGAATGTTGGAATTAATTTAAACAACTTACTTGGAATTAATTTAGACAATTTAGTTGGAATTAATTTGAACAGTATTTCAGTAAATTTCAAATTTCTATCATTGCTAATTCATTTGGGTGTCTAATTATAAGTCCCAACTAGGTGTGCTAATTATATGTCCACTTGGGTGTGCAAATCATATGTTCTACCTAGGTGTGCTAATTATATGTCCCACTTGGGTGTGCAAATCATATGTTCTACCTAGGTGTGCTAATTATATGTCCTACTTGGGTGTGTGTCAACTATATGAGAGAAATCTATACATTTATTCGATATGAATGTTGGAATTAATTTAAACAACTTACTTGGAATTAATTTAGACAATTTAATTGGAATTAATTTGAACAGTATTTTTGTAAATTTCAAAATTCTATCATTGCTAATTCATTTGGGTGTGCTAATTATAAGTCCCACCTAGGTGTGCTAATTATATGTCCTACCTAGGTGTGCTAATTATATGTCCCACTTGGGTGTGTGTCAATTATATGTGAGAAATCTATACATTTATTCGATATGAATGTTGGAATTAATTTAAACAACTTACTTGGAATTACTTTCGACAATTTAGTTGGAATTAATTGGAACAGTATTTTTAAAGTAAATTTCAAAATTCTATCATTGCTAATTCATTTGGGTGTGCTAATTATAAGTCCCACCCAGGTGCGCTCATTATATGTCCCACTTGGATGCGCTACTTATATGTCCCATTTGGGTGTGCTAATTATATGTCCCACTTGGGTGTGTGAATTATATGTGAGGAATCTATACATTTATTCGATATGAATGTTGGAATTAATTTAAACAACTTACTTGGTATTAATTTCGACAATTTAGTTGGAATTAATTTGAACAATATTTTTGTAAATTTCAAAATTCTATCATTGCTAATTCATTTGGGTGTGCTAATTATAAGTCCCACCTAGGTGCGCTAATTATATGTCCCACTTGGGTGTGTGTCAACTATATGTGAGAAATCTATACATTTATTCGATATGAATGTTGGAATTAATTTAAACAACTCGATATGAATGTTGGAATTAATTTAAACAACTTAGTTGGAATTAATTTAGACAATTTAGTTGCAATTAATTTGAACATTATTTTTGTAAATTTCAAAATTCTATCATTGCTAATTCATTTGGGTGTGCTAATAAGTCCCAACTAGATGTGCTAATTATATGTCCACTTGGGTGTGCTAATTATATGTCCTACCTAGGTGTGCTAATTATATGTCCCACTTGGGTTTGTGTCAATTATTTGTGAGAAATCTATACATTTATTCGATATGAATGTTGGAATTAATCTAAGCAACTTAGTTGGAATTAATTTTGACAATTTAGTTGGAATTAATTTGAACAGTATTTTTGTAAATTTCAAATTTCTATCATTGCTAAATCATTTGGGTTTGCTAATTATAAGTCCCACCTAGGTGTGCTAATTATATGTCCACTTGGGTGTGCAAATTATATGTCCCACTTGGGTGTGCTAATTATATGTCCCACTTGGGTGTGCGTCAACTATATGTGACAAATCTATACATTTATTCGATATGAATGTTGGAATTAATTAGGTGTGCTAATTATATGTCCTACCTAGGTGTGCTAATTATATGTCCCACTTGGGTGTGTGTCAATTATATGTGAGAAATCTGTACATTTATTCGATATGAATGTTGCAATTAATTTAAACAACTTACTTGGAATTAATTTAGACAATTTAGTTGGAATTCGATATGAATGTTGGAATTAATTTAAACAACTCGATATGAATGTTGGAATTAATTTAAACAACTTAGTTGGAATTAATTTAGACAATTTAGTTGCAATTAATTTGAACATTATTTTTGTAAATTTCAAAATTCTATCATTGCTAATTCATTTGGGTGTGCTAATAGTCCCAACTAGATGTGCTAATGATATGTCCACTTGGGTGTCCTAATTATATGTCCTACCTAGGTGTGCTAATTATATGTCCCACTTGGGTGTGTGTCAATTATTTGTGAGAAATCTATACATTTATTCGATATGAATGTTGGAATTAATCTAAGCAACTTAGTTGGAATTAATTTTGACAATTTAGTTGGAATTAATTTGAACAGTATTTTTGTAAATTTCAAATTTCTATCATTGCTAAATCATTTGGGTTTGCTAATTATAAGTCCCACCTAGGTGTGCTAATTATATGTCCACTTGGGTGTGCAAATTATATGTCCCACTTGGGTGTGCTAATTATATGTCCCACTTGGGTGTGCGTCAACTATATGTGACAAATCTATACATTTATTCGATATGAATGTTGGAATTAATTAGGTGTGCTAATTATATGTCCTACCTAGGTGTGCTAATTATATGTCCCACTTGGGTGTGTGTCAATTATATGTGAGAAATCTGTACATTTATTCGATATGAATGTTGGAATTAATTTAAACAACTTACTTGGAATTAATTTAGACAATTTAGTTGGAATTAATTTGAACAACTTACTTGGAATTAATTTAGACAATTTAGTTCGAATTAATTTGATCAGTATTTTTGTAAATTTCAAAATTATATCATTGCTAATTATATGTCCTACCTAGGTGTGCTAATTATATGTCCCACTTGGGTGTGTGTCAATTATATGTGAGAAATCTGTACATTTATTCGATATGAATGTTGGAATTAATTTAAACAACTTACTTGGAATTAATTTAGACAATTTAGTTGGAATTAATTTAAACAACTTACTTGGAATTAATTTAGACAATTTAGTTCGAATTAATTTGATCAGTATTTTTGTAAATTTCAAAATTATATCATTGCTAATTCATTTGGGTGTGCTAATTATAAGTCCTACCTAGTTGTACTAATTATATGTCCCACTTGGGTGTGTGTCAATTATATGTGAGAAATCTATACATTTATTCGATATGATTGTTGGAATTAATTTCAACAACTTGCTTGGAATTAATTTAGACAATTTAGTTGGAATAAATTTGAACAGAATTTTTGTAAATTTCAAAATTCTATCATTGCTAATTCATTTGGGTGTGCTGATTATAAGTCCCAACTAGGTGTGCTAATTATATGTCCACTTGGGTGTGCAAATTATATGTCCTACCTTGGTGTGCTAATTATATGTCCCACTTGGGTGTGTGTCAATTATTTGTGAGAAATTTATACATTCATTCGATATGAATGTTGGAATTAATCTAAGCAACTTAGTTGGAATTAATTTTGACAATTTAATTGGAATTAATTTGAACAGTATTTTTGTAAATTTCAAATTTCTATCATTTCTAAATCATTTGGGTTTGCTAATTATAAGTCCCACCTAGGTGTGTTAATTATATGTCCACTTGGGTGTGCAAATTACATGTCCTACCTAGGTGTGCTCATTATATGTCCCACCTGGGTATGTGTCAATTATATGTGAGAAATCTATACATTTATTCGATATGAATGGTGGAATTAATTTAAACAACTTGCGTGGAATTAATTTAGACAATTTAGTTGGAATTAAATTGAACAGTATTTTTGTAAATTTTAAAATTCTATCATTGCTAATTCATTTGGGTGTGCTAATCATAAGTCCCAACTAGGTATGCTAATTATATGCCCACTTAGGTGTGCAAATTATATGTCCTACCTAGGTGTGCTAATTATATGTCCCACTTGGGTGTGTGTCAATTATTTGTGAGAAATCTATACATTTATTCGATATGAATGTTGGAATTAATCTAAGCAACTTAGTTGGAATTAATTTTGACAATTTAGTTGGAATTAATTTGAACAGTATTTTTGTAAATTTCAAATTTCTATCATTGCTAATTCATTTGGGTGTGCTAATTATAAGTCCCACCTAGGTGTGCTAATTATATGTCCACTTGGGTGTGCAAATTATATGTCCTACCTAGGTGTGCTAATTATATGTTCTACTTGGGTGCGTGTCAACTATATGAGAGAAATCTATACATTTATTCGATATGAATGTTGGAATTAATTTAAACAACTTACTTGGAATTAATTTAGACAATTTAATTGCAATTAATTTGAACGCTATTTTTGTAAATTTCAAAATTCTATCATTGCTAATTCATTTGGGTGTGCTAATTATAAGTCCCAACTAGGTGCGCTAATTATATGTCCACTTGGGTGTGCAAATTATATGTTTTTACCTAGGTGTGCTAATTATATATCCTACTTGGGTGTGTGTCAACTATATGAGAGAAATCTATACATTTATTCGAATTGGAATTAATTTAAACAACTTACTTGGAATTAATTTAGACAATTTAATTGGAATTAATTTGAACAGTATTTTTGTAAATTTCAAAATTCTATCATTGCTAATTCATTTGGGTGTGCTAATTATAAGTCCCACCTAGGTGTGCTAATTATATGTCCTACCGAGGTGTGCTAATTATATGTCCCACTTGGGTGTGTGTCAATTATATGTGAGAAATCTATACATTTATTCGATATGAATGTTGGAATTAATTTAAACAACTTACTTGGAATTACTTTCGACAATTTAGTTGGAATTAATTGGAACAGTATTTTTGTAAATTTCAAAATTCTATCATTGCTAATTCATTTGGGTGGGCTAATTATAAGTCCCACCCAGGTGCGCTAATTATATGTCCCACTTGGATGCGCTACTTATATGTCCCATTTGGGTGTGCTAGTTATATGTCCCACTTGGGTGTGTGAATTATATGTGAGGAATCTATACATTTATTCGATATGAATGTTGGAATTAATTTAAACATCTTACTTGGTGTTAATTTCGACAATTTAGTTGGAATTAATTTGAACAGTATTTTTGTAAATTTCAAAATTCTATCATTGCTAATTCATTTGGGTGTGCTAATTAGAAGTCCCACCTAGGTGCGCTAATTATATGTCCCACTTGGGTGTGCTAATTATATGTCCCACTTGGGTGTGTGTCAACTATATGTGAGAAATCTATACATTTATTCGATATGAAGTCCCACTTAGGTGTGCTAATTATATGTCCACTTGGGTGTGCAAATTATATGTCCTACCTAGGTGTGCTAATTATATGTTCTACTTGGGTGTGTGTCAACTATATGAGAGAAATCTATACATTTATTCGATATGTATGTTGGAATTAATTTAAACAACTTACTTGGAATTAATTTAGACAATTTAATTGGAATTAATTTGAACAGTATTTTTGTAAATTTCAAAATTCTATCATTGCTAATTCATTTGGGTGTGCTAATTATAAGTCCCACCTCGGTGTGCTAATTATATGTCCTACCTAGGTGTGCTAATTATATGTCCCACTTGGGTGTGTGTCAATTATATGTGAGAAATCTATACATTTATTCGATATGAATGTTGGAATTAATTTAAACAACTTACTTGGAATTACTTTCGACAATTTAGTTGGAATTAATTGGAACAGTATTTTTGTAAATTTCAAAATTCTATCATTGCTAATTCATTTGGGTGTGCTAATTATAAGTCCCACCCAGGTGCGCTAATTATATGTCCCACTTGGATGCGCTACTTATATGTCCCATTTGGGTGTGCTAATTATATGTCCCACTTGGGTGTGTGAATTATATGTGAGGAATCTATACATTTATTCGATATGAATGTTGGAATTAATTTAAACATCTTACTTGGTGTTAATTTCGACAATTTAGTTGGAATTAATTTGAACAGTATTTTTGTAAATTTCAAAATTCTATCATTGCTAATTCATTTGGGTGTGCTAATTAGAAGTCCCACCTAGGTGCGCTAATTATATGTCCCACTTGGGTGTGCTAAATATATGTCCCACTTGGGTGTGTGTCAACTATATGTGAGAAATCTATACATTTATTCGATATGAAGTCCCACTTAGGTGTGCTAATTATATGTCCACTTGGGTGTGCAAATTATATGTCCTACCTAGGTGTGCTAATTATATGTTCTACTTGGGTGCGTGTCAACTATATGAGAGAAATCTCTACATTTATTCGATATGAATGTTGGAATTAATTTAAACAACTTACTTGGAATTAATTTAGACAATTTAATTGCAATTAATTTGAACAGTATTTTTGTAAATTTCAAAATTCTATCATTGCTAATTCATTTGGGTGTGTTAATTATAAGTCCCAACTAGGTGCGCTAATTATATGTCCACTTGGGTGTGCAAATTATATGTTTTTACCTAGGTGTGCTAATTATATATCCTACTTGGGTGTGTGTCAACTATATGAGAGAAATCTATACATTTATTCGATATGTATGTTGGAATTAATTTAAACAACTTACTTGGAATTAATTTAGACAATTTAATTGGAATTAATTTGAACAGTATTTTTGTAAATTTCAAAATTCTATCATTGCTAATTCATTTGGGTGTGCTAATTATAAGTCCCACCTCGGTGTGCTAATTATATGTCCTACCTAGGTGTGCTAATTATATGTCCCACTTGGGTGTGTGTCAATTATATGTGAGAAATCTATACATTTATTCGATATGAATGTTGGAATTAATTTAAACAACTTACTTGGAATTACTTTCGACAATTTAGTTGGAATTAATTGGAACAGTATTTTTGTAAATTTCAAAATTCTATCATTGCTAATTCATTTGGGTGTGCTAATTATAAGTCCCACCCAGGTGCGCTAATTATATGTCCCACTTGGATGCGCTACTTATATGTCCCATTTGGGTGTGCTAATTATATGTCCCACTTGGGTGTGTGAATTATATGTGAGGAATCTATACATTTATTCGATATGAATGTTGGAATTAATTTAAACATCTTACTTGGTGTTAATTTCGACAATTTAGTTGGAATTAATTTGAACAGTATTTTTGTAAATTTCAAAATTCTATCATTGCTAATTCATTTGGGTGTGCTAATTAGAAGTCCCACCTAGGTGCGCTAATTATATGTCCCACTTGGGTGTGCTAAATATATGTCCCACTTGGGTGTGTGTCAACTATATGTGAGAAATCTATACATTTATTCGATATGAATGTTGGAATTAATTTAAACAACTTAGTTGGAATTAATTTAGACAATTTAGTTGCAATTAATTTGAACATTATTTTTGTAAATTTCAACATTCTATCATTGCTAATTCATTTGGGTGTGCTAATAAGTCCCAACTAGATGTGCTAATTATGGGTCCACTTGGGTGTGCAAATTATATTTCCTACCTAGGTGTGCTCATTATATGTCCCACCTGGGTATGTGTCAATTATATGTGAGAAATCTATACATTTATTCGATATGATTGTTGGCATTAATTTAAACAACTTGGTTGGAATTAATTTAAACAATTTAGTTGGAATAAATTTGAACAGAATTTTTGTAAATTTCAAAATTCTATCATTGCTAATTCATTTGGGTGTGCTAATTATAAGTCCCAACTATGTGTCAATTATATGTGAGAAATCTGTACATTTATTCGATATGAATGTTGGAATTAATTTAAACAACTTACTTGGAATTAATTTAGACAATTTAGTTGGAATTAATTTGAACAACTTACTTGGAATTAATTTAGACAATTTAGTTCGAATTAATTTGATCAGTATTTTTGTAAATTTCAAAATTATATCATTGCTAATTATATGTCCTACCTAGGTGTGCTAATTATATGTCCCACTTGGGTGTGTGTCAATTATATGTGAGAAATCTGTACATTTATTCGATATGAATGTTGGAATTAATTTAAACAACTTACTTGGAATTAATTTAGACAATTTAGTTGGAATTAATATAAACAACTTACTTGGAATTAATTTAGACAATTTAGTTCGAATTAATTTGATCAGTATTTTTGTAAATTTCAAAATTATATTATTGCTAATTCATTTGGGTGTGCTAATTATAAGTCCTACCTAGGTGTACTAATTATATGTCCCACTTGGGTGTGTGTCAATTATATGTGAGAAATCTATACATTTATTCGATATGATTGTTGGAATTAATTTCAACAACTTGCTTGGAATTAATTTAGACAATTTAGTTGGAATAAATTTGAACAGAATTTTTGTAAATTTCAAAATTCTATCATTGCTAATTCATTTGGGTGTGCTGATTATAAGTCCCAACTAGGTGTGCTAATTATATGTCCACTTGGGTGTGCAAATTATATGTCCTACCTTGGTGTGCTAATTATATGTCCCACTTGGGTGTGTGTCAATTATTTGTGAGAAATCTATACATTCATTCGATATGAATGTTGGAATTAATCTAAGCAACTTAGTTGGAATTAATTTTGACAATTTAGTTGGAATTAATTTGAACAGTATTTTTGTAAATTTCAAATTTCTATCATTGCTAAATCATTTGGGTTTGCTAATTATAAGTCCCACCTAGGTGTGTTAATTATATGTCCACTTGGGTGTGCAAATTACATGTCCTACCTAGGTGTGCTCATTATATGTCCCACCTGGGTATGTGTCAATTATATGTGAGAAATCTATACATTTATTCGATATGAATGGTGGAATTAATTTAAACAACTTGCGTGGAATTAATTTAGACAATTTAGTTGGAATTAAATTGAACAGTATTTTTGTAAATTTTAAAATTCTATCATTGCTAATTCATTTGGGTGTGCTAATTATAAGTCCCAACTAGGTATGCTAATTATATGCCCACTTAGGTGTGCAAATTATATGTCCTACCTAGGTGTGCTAATTATATGTCCCACTTGGGTGTGTGTCAATTATTTGTGAGAAATCTATACATTTATTCGATATGAATGTTGGAATTAATCTAAGCAACTTAGTTGGAATTAATTTTGACAATTTAGTTGGAATTAATTTGAACAGTATTTTTGTAAATTTCAAATTTCTATCATTGCTAATTCATTTGGGTGTGCTAATTATAATTCCCACCTAGGTGTGCTAATTATATGTCCACTTGGGTGTGCAAATTATATGTCCTACCTAGGTGTGCTAATTATATGTTCTACTTGGGTGCGTGTCAACTATATGAGAGAAATCTCTACATTTATTCGATATGAATGTTGGAATTAATTTAAACAACTTACTTGGAATTAATTTAGACAATTTAATTGCAATTAATTTGAACAGTATTTTTGTAAATTTCAAAATTCGATCATTGCTAATTCATTTGGGTGTGCTAATTATAAGTCCCAACTAGGTGCGCTAATTATATGTCCACTTGGGTGTGCAAATTATATGTTTTTACCTAGGTGTGCTAATTATATATCCTACTTGGGTGTGTGTCAACTATATGAGAGAAATCTATACATTTATTCGATATGTATGTTGGAATTAATTTAAACAACTTACTTGGAATTAATTTAGACAATTTAATTGGAATTAATTTGAACAGTATTTTTGTAAATTTCAAAATTCTATCATTGCTAATTCATTTGGGTGTGCTAATTATAAGTCCCACCTAGGTGTGCTAATTATATGTCCTACCTAGGTGTGCTAATTATATGTCCCACTTGGGTGTGTGTCAATTATATGTGAGGAATCTATACATTTATTCGATATGAATGTTGGAATTAATTTAAACATCTTACTTGGTATTAATTTCGACAATTTAGTTGGAATTAATTTGAACAGTATTTTTGTAAATTTCAAAATTCTATCATTGCTAATTCATTTGGGTGTGCTAATTATAAGTCCCACCCAGGTGCGCTAATTATATGTCCCACTTGGATGCGCTACTTATATGTCCCATTTGGGTGTGCTATTTATATGTCCCACTTGGGTGTGTGAATTATATGTGAGGAATCTATACATTTATTCGATATGAATGTTGGAATTAATTTAAACAACTTACTTGGTATTAATTTCGACAATTTAGTTGGAATTAATTTGAACAGTACTTTTGTAAATTTCAAAATTCTATCATTGCTAATTCATTTGGGTGTGCTAATTATAAGTCCCACCTAGGTGCGCTAACTATATGTCCCACTTGGGTGTGCTAATTATATGTCCCACTTGGGTGTGTGTCAACTATATGTGAGAAATCTATACATTTATTCGATATGAATGTTGGAATTAATTAGGTGTGCTAATTATATGTCCTACCTAGGTGTGCTAATTATATGTCCCACTTGGGTGTGTGTTAATTATATGTGAGAAATCTGTACATTTATTCGATATGAATGTTGGAATTAATTTAAACAACTTACTTGGAATTAATTTAGACAATTTAGTTGGAATTAATTTGAACAACTTACTTGGAATTAATTTAGACAATTTAGTTCGAATTAATTTGATCAGTATTTTTGTAAATTTCAAAATTATATCATTGCGAATTATATGTCCTACCTAGGTGTGCTAATTATATGTCCCACTTGGGTGTGTGTCAATTATATGTGAGAAATCTGTACATTTATTCGATATGAATGTTGGAATTAATTTAAACAACTTACTTGGAATTAATTTAGACAATTTAGTTGGAATTAATTTAAACAACTTACTTGGAATTAATTTTAGACAATTTAGTTCGAATTAATTTGATCAGTATTTTTGTAAATTTCAAAATTATATCATTGCTAATTTATTTGGGTGTGCTAATTATAAGTCCTACCTAGGTGTACTAATTATATGTCCCACTTGGGTGTGTGTCAATTATATGTGAGAAATCTATATATTTATTCGATATGATTGTTGGAATTAATTTAAACAACTTGCTTGGAATTAATTTAGACAATTTAGTTGGAATAAATTTGAACAGAATTTTTGTAAATTTCAAAATTCTATCATTGCTAATTCATTTGGGTGTGCTAATTATAAGTCCCAACTAGGTGTGCTAATTATATGTCCACTTGGGTGTGCAAATTATATGTCCTACCTTGGTGTGCTAATTATATGTCCCACTTGGGTGTGTGTCAATTATTTGTGAGAAATCTATACATTTATTCGATATGAATGTTGGAATTAAACTAAGCAACTTAGTTGGAATTAATTTTGACAATTTGGTTGGAATTAATTTGAACAGTATTTTTGTAAATTTCAAATTTCTATCATTGCTAAATCATTTGGGTTTGCTAATTATAAGTCCCACCTAGGTGTGTTAATTATATGTCCACTTGGGTGTGCAAATTATATGTCCTACCTAGGTGTGCTCATTATATGTCCCACCTGGGTATGTGTCAATTATATGTGAGAAATCTATACATTTATTCGATATGAATGTTGGAATTAATTTAAACAACTTGCGTGGAATTAATTTAGACAATTTAGTTGGAATTAAATTGAACAGTATTTTTGTAAATTTTAACATTCTATCATTGCTAATTCATTTGGGTGTGCTAATTATAAGTCCCAATTAGGTATGCTAATTATATGCCGACTTGGGTGCGAAAATTATATGTCCTACCTAGGTGTGCTAATTATATGTCCCACTTGGGTGTGTGTCAATTATATGTGAGGAATCTATACATTTATTCGATATGAATGTTGGAATTAATTTAAACATCTTACTTGGTATTAATTTCGACAATTTAGTTGGAATTAATTTGAACAGTATTTTTGTAAATTTCAAAATTCTATCATTGCTAATTCATTTGGGTGTGCTAATTATAAGTCCCACCCAGGTGCGCTAATTATATGTCCCACTTGGATGCGCTACTTATATGTCCCATTTGGGTGTGCTATTTATATGTCCCACTTGGGTGTGTGAATTATATGTGAGGAATCTATACATTTATTCGATATGAATGTTGGAATTAATTTAAACAACTTACTTGGTATTAATTTCGACAATTTAGTTGGAATTAATTTGAACAGTACTTTTGTAAATTTCAAAATTCTATCATTGCTAATTCATTTGGGTGTGCTAATTATAAGTCCCACCTAGGTGCGCTAACTATATGTCCCACTTGGGTGTGCTAATTATATGTCCCACTTGGGTGTGTGTCAACTATATGTGAGAAATCTATACATTTATTCGATATGAATGTTGGAATTAATTAGGTGTGCTAATTATATGTCCTACCTAGGTGTGCTAATTATATGTCCCACTTGGGTGTGTGTTAATTATATGTGAGAAATCTGTACATTTATTCGATATGAATGTTGGAATTAATTTAAACAACTTACTTGGAATTAATTTAGACAATTTAGTTGGAATTAATTTGAACAACTTACTTGGAATTAATTTAGACAATTTAGTTCGAATTAATTTGATCAGTATTTTTGTAAATTTCAAAATTATATCATTGCGAATTATATGTCCTACCTAGGTGTGCTAATTATATGTCCCACTTGGGTGTGTGTCAATTATATGTGAGAAATCTGTACATTTACTCGATATGAATGTTGGAATTAATTTAAACAACTTACTTGGAATTAATTTAGACAATTTAGTTGGAATTAATTTAAACAACTTACTTGGAATTAATTTTAGACAATTTAGTTCGAATTAATTTGATCAGTATTTTTGTAAATTTCAAAATTATATCATTGCTAATTTATTTGGGTGTGCTAATTATAAGTCCTACCTAGGTGTACTAATTATATGTCCCACTTGGGTGTGTGTCAATTATATGTGAGAAATCTATATATTTATTCGATATGATTGTTGGAATTAATTTAAACAACTTGCTTGGAATTAATTTAGACAATTTAGTTGGAATAAATTTGAACAGAATTTTTGTAAATTTCAAAATTCTATCATTGCTAATTCATTTGGGTGTGCTAATTATAAGTCCCAACTAGGTGTGCTAATTATATGTCCACTTGGGTGTGCAAATTATATGTCCTACCTTGGTGTGCTAATTATATGTCCCACTTGGGTGTGTGTCAATTATTTGTGAGAAATCTATACATTTATTCGATATGAATGTTGGAATTAAACTAAGCAACTTAGTTGGAATTAATTTTGACAATTTGGTTGGAATTAATTTGAACAGTATTTTTGTAAATTTCAAATTTCTATCATTGCTAAATCATTTGGGTTTGCTAATTATAAGTCCCACCTAGGTGTGTTAATTATATGTCCACTTGGGTGTGCAAATTATATGTCCTACCTAGGTGTGCTCATTATATGTCCCACCTGGGTATGTGTCAATTATATGTGAGAAATCTATACATTTATTCGATATGAATGTTGGAATTAATTTAAACAACTTGCGTGGAATTAATTTAGACAATTTAATTGGAATTAAATTGAACAGTATTTTTGTAAATTTTAACATTCTATCATTGCTAATTCATTTGGGTGTGCTAATTATAAGTCCCAATTAGGTATGCTAATTATATGCCGACTTGGGTGCGAAAATTATATGTCCTACCTAGGTGTGCTAATTATATGTCCCACTTGGGTGTGTGTCAATTATATGTGAGAAATCTATTCGATATGATTGTTGGCATTAATTTAAACAACTAGCTTGGAATTAATTTAGACAATTTAGTTGGAATAAATTTGCACAGAATTTTTGTAAATTTCAAAATTCTATCATTGCTAATTCATTTGGGTGTGCTAATTATAAGTCCCACCCAGGTGCGCTAATTATATGTCCCACTTGGATGCGCTACTTATATGTCCCATTTGGGTGTGCTAATTATATGTCCCACTTGGGTGTGTGAATTATATGTGAGGAATCTATACATTTATTCGATATGAATGTTGGAATTAATTTAAACAATTTACTTGGTATTAATTTCGACAATTTAGTTGGAATTAATTTGAATAGTACTTTTGTAAATTTCAAAATTCTATCATTGCTAATTCATTTGGGTGTGCTAATTATAAGTCCCACCTAGGTGCGCTAACTATATGTCCCACTTGGGTGTGCTAATTATATGTCCCACTTGGGTGTGTGTCAACTATATGTGAGAAATCTATACATTTATTCGATATGAATGTTGGAATTAATTTAAACAACTTAGTTGGAATTAATTTAGACAATTTAGTTGCAATTAATTTGAACATTATTTTTGTAAATTTCAAAATTCTATCATTGCTAATTCATTTGGGTGTGCTAATAAGTCCCACCTAGATGTGCTAATTATATGTCCACTTGGGTGTGCAAATTATATGTCCTACCTAGGTGTGCTAATTATATGTCCCACTTGGGTGTGTGTCAATTATATGTGAGAAATCTATACATTTATTCGATATGATTGTTGGCATTAATTTAAACAACTTGCTTGGAATTAATTTAGATAATTTGGTTGGAATAAATTTGAACAGAATTTTTGTAAATTTCAAAATTCTATCATTGCTAATTCATTTGGGTGTGCTAATTATAAGTCCCAGCTATGTGTGCTAATTATATGTCCACTTGGGTGTGCAAATTATATGTCCTTCCTTGGTGTGCTAATTATCTGTCCCACTTGGGTGTGTGTCAATTATTTGTGAGAAATCTATACATTTTTTCGATATGAATGTTGGAATTAATCTAAGCAACTTAGTTGGAATTAATTTTGACAATTTAGTTGGAGTTAATTTGAACAGTATTTTTGTAAATTTCAAATTTCTATCATTGCTAAATCATTTGGGTTTGCTAATTATAAGTCCCACCTAGGTGTGCTAATTATATGTCCACTTGGGTGTGCAAATTATATGTCCCACTTGGGTGTGCTAATTATATGTCCCACTTGGGTGTGCTAATTATATGTCCCACTTGGGTGTGTTTCAACTATATGTGAGAAATCTATACATTTATTCGATATGAATGTTGGAATTAATTAGGTGTGCTAATTATATGTCCTACCTAGGTGTGCTAATTATATGTCCCACTTGGGTGTGTGTTAATTATATGTGAGAAATCTGTACATTTATTCGATATGAATGTTGGAATTAATTTAAACAACTTACTTGGAATTAATTTAGACAATTTAGTTGGAATTAATTTGAACAACTTACTTGGAATTAATTTAGACAATTTAGTTCGAATTAATTTGATCAGTATTTTTGTAAATTTCAAAATTATATCATTGCTAATTATATGTCCTACCTAGGTGTGCTAATTATATGTCCCACTTGGGTGTGTGTCAATTATATGTGAGAAATCTGTACATTTATTCGATATGAATGTTGGAATTAATTTAAACAACTTACTTGGAATTATTTTAGACAATTTAGTTGCAATTAATTTAAACAACTTACTTGGAATTAATTTAGACAATTTAGTTCGAATTAATTTGATCAGTATTTTTGTAAATTTTAAAATTATATCATTGCTAATTCATTTGGGTGTGCTAATTATAAGTCCTACCTAGGTGTACTAATTATATGTCCCACTTGGGTGTGTGTCAATTATATGTGAGAAATCTATACATTTATTCGATATGATTGTTGGAATTAATTTAAACAACTTGCTTGGAATTAATTTAGACAATTTAGTTGGAATAAATTTGAACAGAATTTTTGTAAATTTCAAAATTCTATCATTGCTAATTCATTTGGGTGTGCTAATTATAAGTCCCAACTAGGTGTGCTAATTATATGTCCACTTGGGTGTGCAAATTATATGTCCTACCTTGGTGTGCTAATTATATGTCCCACTTGGGTGTGTGTCAATTATTTGTGAGAAATCTATACATTTATTCGATATGAATGTTGGAATTAATCTAAGCAACTTAGTTGGAATTAATTTTGACAATTTGGTTGGAATTAATTTGAACAGTATTTTTGTAAATTTCAAATTTCTATCATTGCTAAATCATTTGGGTTTGCTAATTATAAGTCCCACCTAGGTGTGTTAATAATATGTCCACTTGGGTGTGCAAATTATATGTCCTACCTAGGTGTGCTCATTATATGTCCCACCTGGGTATGTGTCAATTATATGTGAGAAATCTATACATTTATTCGATATGAATGTTGGAATTAATTTAAACAACTTGCGTGGAATTAATTTAGACAATTTAGTTGGAATTAAATTGAACAGTATTTTTGTAAATTTTAACATTCTATCATTGCTAATTCATTTGGGTGTGCTAATTATAAGTCCCAACTAGGTATGCTAATTATATGCCGACTTGGGTGTGCAAATTATATGTCCTACCTAGGTGTGCTAATTATATGTCCCACTTGGGTGTGTGTCAATTATATGTGAGAAATCTATACATTTATTCGATATGATTGTTGGCATTAATTTAAACAACTAGCTTGGAATTAATTTAGACAATTTAGTTGGAATAAATTTGCACAGAATTTTTGTAAATTTCAAAATTCTATCATTGCTAATTCATTTGGGTGTGCTAATTATAAGTCCCACCCAGGTGCGCTAATTATATGTCCCACTTGGATGCGCTACTTATATGTCCCATTTGGGTGTGCTAATTATATGTCCCACTTGGGTGTGTGAATTATATGTGAGGAATCTATACATTTATTCGATATGAATGTTGGAATTAATTTAAACAACTTAGTTGGAATTAATTTACACAATTTAGTTGCAATTAATTTGAACATTATTTTTGTAAATTTCAAAATTCTATCATTGCTAATTCATTTGGGTGTGCTAATAAGTCCCAACTAGATGTGCTAATTATATGTCCACTTGGGTGTGCAAATTATATGTCCTACCTAGGTGTGCTAATTATATGTCCCACTTGGGTGTGTGTCAATTATTTGTGAGAAATCTGTACATTTTTTCGATATGAATGTTGGAATTAATCTAAGCAACTTAGTTGGAATTAATTTTGACAATTTAGTTGGAATTAATTTGAACAGTATTTTTGTAAATTTCAAATTTCTATCATTGCTAAATCATTTGGGTTTGCTAATTATAAGTCCCACCTAGGTTTGCTAATTATATGTCCACTTGGGTGTGCAAATTATATGTCCCACTTGGGTGTACTAATTATATGTCCCACTTGGGTGTGCTAATTATATGTCCCACTTGGGTGTGCGTCAACTATATGTGACAAATCTATACATTTATTCGATATGAATGTTGGAATTAATTAGGTGTGCTAATTATATGTCCTACCTAGGTGTGCTAATTATATGTCCCACTTGGGTGTGTGTCAATTATATGTGAGAAATCTGTACATTTATTCGATATGAATGTTGGAATTAATTTAAACAACTTACTTGGAATTAATTTAGACAATTTAGTTGGAATTAATTTGAACAACTTACTTGGAATTAATTTAGACAATTTAGTTCGAATTAATTTGATCAGTATTTTTGTAAATTTCAAAATTATATCATTGCTAATTATATGTCCTACCTAGGTGTGCTAATTATATGTCCCACTTGGGTGTGTGTCAATTATATGTGAGAAATCTGTACATTTATTCGATATGAATGTTGGAATTAATTTAAACAACTTACTTGGAATTAATTTAGACAATTTAGTTGCAATTAATTTAAACAGCTTACTTGGAATTAATTTAGACAATTTAGTTCGAATTAATTTGATCAGTA
Organism: Clusia tigrina; assembly: GCA_920105625.2. NCBI lineage: Eukaryota > Metazoa > Arthropoda > Insecta > Diptera > Clusiidae > Clusia > Clusia tigrina. The sequence continues at coordinate 2,335,660 of CAKKTE020000572.1, forward strand.
TTTTTGTAAATTTCAAAATTATATCATTGCTAATTCATTTGGGTGTGCTAATTATAAGTCCTACCTAGGTGTACTAATTATATGTCCCACTTGGGTGTGTGTCAATTATATGTGAGAAATCTATACATTTATTCGATATGATTGTTGGAATTAATTTAAACAACTTGCTTGGAATTAATTTAGACAATTTAGTTGGAATAAATTTGAACAGAATTTTTGTAAATTTCAAAATTCTATCATTGCTAATTCGGCTCAGTGAATAAAGGCCTAACGAACTAATGCCTAAAAAAAAAAATGAAATAATGCCTAAAAATTGCAACAAAAAATTATATAGGAATTAGGCGGTTGTTCATTATGAAAGAATGTCTAATATTTTAGGCATTCCTTCATTAAAATTGTTAGGTGATTTTTCATAATGAAAGAAAGCCTAAGAATCAAAAATGAAAAAACGCCTAATTAGATATTTATTCATTTTTGATTGTTAGGCTTTCTTTCATTAATGTTAGGCGATTTTTCATTTTGCTAAAAGTGTGATTTTTATTACTATTATGCGTGAATTCATTGAAAACTAACAGTTGTATTTACGGTTAGACAAATGTTTTTGCAATTTGTTATCATTTGTCGTCATTCGTTAAACTTCTATCACTACGAGCAAGTTATTCATAAGTGTTGGACATTAAAAATTATATTTTAATTAAAAATGGATTACGAAATTATTTCTGGCAAGAGGATTAATTCAAAATTACTTTATGTAATATCAGAAAAACAATTGTATAAATTTAAAACATTAATAAGAAATAAAAGGTATTATGTATGTTTAAATAAAAAATGCAAGGCAAAGGTTGAATTAGTGAATGACGTGTGTCAAAAACCAAAAAAAATCATTGAACATAATCATGGTGAATCGGAAAACCTGGCAAATGAATTAAAGTGTGTAAATAAAATTAAAAGTGAATGTTTGAATTCGTCCTCAGTTTTAACTGATATGAATGCGCTAAGTACAATCAAAAAAAGTTTCTACGATGTTTGTGCAAGGTGAGACTATATTTATTTAGTTTGATAATATCTAAATTTAATTAAATGCGATATTATTGCAGCAACTCCGAGGAATCTAAACAATTAGATTTTCACAGGATGCAAAGAGGTTTACAATTATTAGTAGCAAAAACATTTGTGAAATCTCCGACATGTGCGCAAGAGGTAGTGGAGGCTTTTCAGTTGGAATCCATTTATACGAACTTTGGTTTAACGAAGCATGGAGATCCGAAACATCAATTTTTTATTGCTTGCATCCAAGGGAATAACGGCTCATTTTGCATATTTGCTTCAAAGAAAATTATGCTACAAATTGAAGAAAATATTCTTCCTATGAATAGGACATATATAGTAGATGGAACATTTTCAGTTGTTCCAAATGGCTGTTTCAAGCAGCTTTTAATAATTCATATTGAATACTTCGGAAAGCTATAAAATAAAATATAAATTATAGACATTTTACATTATAAATAAAATTCTATTGTTATTTGTATTCTTTTTTTTCAGATCTTTCCATTATTTTTTATACTTATGGATAAGAAATCGCAAAAAAACTATGAAGATATATTTTCATACATTAATGAAAATGTATTTAAATTAAGCGCCAAAAGTTTTTTAACTGATTTCGAAGTCGGTCTTCAAATGGCAATAAGAAAAAAACTCGCCTATGGTGAAATCTATGGTTGTTGGTTTCATTATTGCCAAGCAATAAGGAGAAATATTTCGTATAAGTTGAAACAATTGGCATCTTCAATAAGAAACAATCAAAATGCCTCTACGATATACCATAAAATCCTTGCTCTACCCCTGTTACCAGCTACACAAATAAATGCGGTTTTTGGGAACATAGAAAAAGAATTGATGAATACAAATATGCAAGAATTATTTACACCATTCATGATTTATTATGAAAAGCAATGGTTACGAAAGGTAAGTTCCCTTTTACAAAATGTTAAAATAATGGTATTAATTTTCCCTTTTACAAAATGCATACACTATCTTGTAAACATTCTGTAAAAGGGAAAATTATTAGTTTTTAAAATTATAAAAGCAATTGATTTTCCCTTTTACAAAATGCATACACTATCTTGTAAACATTCTGTAAAAGGGAAAATTATTAGTTTTTAAAATTATAAAAACAATTGATTTTCCCTTTTACAAAATGCATACACTACCTTGTAAACATTCCGTTAAATAGAAAATTATTAGTTTTTAAAGTTATAAAAGTAATTGATTTTTAATTTGTTATTGTTTGTTTTTTTTTTTTAAGGTGGCTCCCGAAGTATTTTCGGTTTTCTTAAAAAGAACACGGACTGCATCAGCAAAGTCTATGAGCAAAAATCAAGTTACATTGAAGAAGCCAGTAATAAACTCTTGGAGGGAAAAATTACTCCCAAAGAATTTATGCAAAGAATGGTTTTCGGAAAAAGTAAAATTTGTGTTGACCTAGAACCAGATGAGGACATATTTGAAACAAATGGGCATAACAGTGATAACGAGGACGATAATGATAGCGAAGATGAAAATGATGATGGCGACGATACTGTTGATCCAAACATACCAAGTCATTATTTTGGCGAAACTGATACTGCGATGTGCATAGTGTGTTTGGTTTCAAAGCCAAATATATTACTTTTGCCATGTCGGCATTTAAAAATTTGCTTGAACTGTTGTAATGAACTAAAAGCTAACGCAGGTGAAAATTTTTTCAAATGTCCGCTATGTAGAGCTATAGTTGTTGAAAATTTAACTGTATTTACATAACTTATAGTTAAATATAATTTAAAAATACATTTTTTCCTTTCAAAATATATTTTCAGCATTTTAATTCCAGTTGTTAGGTTTTCTTTCATTAGGTGTTAATTCATAATGAAAGAAACCCTAACAATTTAGACTTTCTTTCATTTTTAAAATTAGACTTTCCTTCATTTTTAAAGTTAGACGTTCTTTCACTTTCTTCTTAGGCGTTCTTGTTTAGGCATTCTTTCATTTTGAAAAATTAGGCATTAGTTCGTTAGGCCTTTATTCACTGAGCCTGCTAATTCATTTGGGTGTGCTAATTATAAGTCCCAACTAGGTGTGCTAATTATATGTCCACTTGGGTGTGCAAATTATATGTCCTACCTTGGTGTGCTAATTATATGTCCCACTTGGGTGTGTGTCAATTATTTGTGAGAAATCTATACATTTATTCGATATGAATGTTGGAATTAATTTAAACAACTTACTTGGAATTAATTTAGACAATATAGTTGGAATTAATTTGAACAGTATTTTTGTAAATATCAAAATTCTATCATTCATAATTCATTTGGGTGTGCTAATTATATGTCCACTTGGGTGTGCTAATTATATGTCCACTTGGGTGTGCTAATTATATGTCCGCTTGGGTTTGAGTGAATTATATGTGAGAAATCTATACATTTATTCGATATGAATGTTGGAATTAATTTAAACCACTTACTTGGAATTAATTTAGACAATTTAGTTGGTATTAATTTGAACAGTATTTCTGTAAATTTAAAAATTCTATCATTGCTAATTCATTTGGGTGTGCTAATTATAAGTCCCACCTAGGTGTGCTAATTATATGTCCTACCTAGGTGTGCTAATTATATATCCCACTTGGGTGTGTATCTATTATATGTGGAAATCTATACATTTATTCGAAATGAATGTTGGAATTAATTTAAACAACTTACTTGGAATTAATTTAGACAATATAGTTGGAATTAATTTGAACAGTTTTTTTGTAAATATCAAAATTCTATCATTGATAATTCATTTGGGTGTGCTAATTATATGTCCACTTGGGTGTGCAAATTATATGTCCCACTTGGGTGTGTGTCAATTATATCTGAGAAATCTATACATATATTCGATATGAATGTTAGAATTAATTTAAACAACTTAGTTGGATTTAATTTAGACAATTTAGTTGGAAATAATTGAACAGTATTTTTGTAAATTCAAAATTCTATCATTGCTACTTCATTTGGGTGTGCTAATTATAAGTCCCACCAAGGTGTGCTAATTATATGTCCTACCCAGGTGTGCTAATTATATGTCCCACTTGGGTGTGTGTCAATTATATCTGAGAAATCTATACATATATTCGATATGAATGTTAGAATTAATTTAAACAACTTAGTTGGAATTAATTTAGACAATTTAGTTGGAATTAATTGAACAGTATTTTTGTAAATTTCAAAATTCTATCATTGGTAATTCATTTGGGTGTACTAATTATAGGTCCCACCTAGGTGTGCTAATTATATGTCCTACCTAGGTGTGCTAATTATATGTCACACTTGGGTGTGTGTCAATTATATCTGAGAAATCTATACATTTATTCGATATGAATGTTAGAATTAATTTAAACAACTTAGTTGGAATTAATTTAGACAATTTAGTTGGAATTAATTGAACAGTATTTTTGTAAATTTCAAAATTCTATCATTGCTAATCCATTTGGGTGTGCTAATTATAAGTTCCACCTAGGTGTGCTCAATATATGTCCCACCTAGGTGTGCTAATTATATGTCCCACCTGGGTATGTGTTAATTATATGTTAGAAATCTATACATTTATTCCATATGAATGTTGGAATTAATTTAAATAACTTGCTTGGAATTAATTTAGACAATTTAGTTGGAATTTGAACAGTATTTTTGTAAATTTCAATATTCTATCATTGCTAATTCATTTGGGTGTGCTAATTATAAGTCCCACCTAGGTGTGCTAATTATATGTCCCACTTGGGTGTGCTAATTATATGTCCCACTTGGGTGTGTGTCAACTATATGTGAGAAATCTATACATTTATTCGATATGAATGTTGGAATTAATTTAAACAACTTACTTGGAATTAATTTAGACAATTTAGTTGGAATTAATTTGAACAGTATTTTGTAAATCTCAAAATGCTCACATTGCTAATTCATTTGGGTGTGCTAATTATAAGTCACAACTAGGTGTGCTAATTATATGTCCACTTGGGTGTGCATATTATATGTCCTACCTAGGTGTGCTAATTATATGTCCCACTTGGATGTGTGTCAATTATATGTGAGAAATCTATACATTTATTCGATATGAATGTTGGAATTAATTTAAACCACTTACTTGGGATTAATTTAGACAATATAGTTGGAATTAATTTGAACAGTATTTTTGTAAATATCAAAATTCTATCATTGCTAATTCATTTGGGTGTGCTAATTATATTTCCACTTGGGTGTGCTAATTATATGTCCACTTGGGTGTGCTAATTATATGTCCGCTTGGATGTGTGTCAATTATATGTGAGAAATCTATACATTTATTCGATATGAATGTTGGAATTAATTTAACCAACTTACTTGGAATTAATTTAGTCAATTTAGTTGGAATTAATTTGAACAGTATTTCAGTAAATTTCAAATTTCTGTCATTGCTAATTCATATGGGTGTGCTAATTATAAGTCCCACCTAGGTGTGCTAATTATATGTCCTACCTAGGTGTGCTAATTATATGTCCCACTTGGGTGTGTGTCAATTATATGTGAGAAATCTATACATTTATTCGATATGAATGTTGGAATTAATTTAAACAAATTACTTGGAATTAATTTAGACAATTTAGTTGGAATTAATTTCAACAGTATTTTTGTAAATTTCAAAATGCTCTCATTGCTAATTCATTTGGGTGTGCTAATTATAAGTCCTAACTAGGTGTGCTATGTCCACTTGGGTGTGCAAATTATATGTCCTACCTAGGTGTGCTAATTATTTGTTCTACTTGGGTGTGTGTCAACTATATGAGAGAAATCTATACATTTATTCGATATGAATGTTGGAATGAATTTAAATAACTTACTTGGAATTAATTTAGACAATTTAATTGGAATTAATTTGAACAGTATTTTTGTAAATATCAAAATTCTATCATTGCTAATTCATTTGGGTGTGCTAATTATAAGTCCCAACTAGGTGCGCTAATTATATGTCCACTTGGGTGTGCAAATTATATGTTCTACCTAGGTGTGCTAATTATATGTCCTACTTGGGTGTGTTTCAAATATATGAGAGAAATCTATACATTTATTCGATATGAATGTTGGAATTAATTTAAACAACTTACTTGGAATTAATTTAGACAATTTAATTGGAATTAATTTGAACAGTATTTTTGTAAATTTCAAAATTCTATCATTGCTAATTCATTTGGGTGTGCTAATTATAAGTCCCACCTAGGTGTGCTAATTATATGTCCTACCTAGGTGTGCTAATTATATGTCCCACTTGGGTGTGTGTCAATTATATGTGAGAAATCTATACATTTATTCGATATGAATGTTGGAATTAATTTAAACAACTTACTTGGAATTACTTTCGACAATTTAGTTGGAATTAATTGGAACAGTATTTTTGTAAATTTCAAAATTTTATCATTGCTAATTCATTTGGGTGTGCTAATTATAAGTCCCACCCAGGTGCGCTAATTATGTGTCCCACTTGGATGCGCTTCTTATATGTCACATTTGGGTGTGCTAATTATATGTCCCACTTGGGTGTGTGAATTATATGTGAGGAATCTATACATTTATTCGATATGAATGTTGGAATTAATTTAAACAACTAACTTGGTATTAATTTCGACAATTTAGTTGGAATTAATTTGAACAGTATTTTGTAAATCTCAAAATGCTCACATTGCTAATTCATTTGGGTGTGCTAATTATAAGTCACAACTAGGTGTGCTAATTATATGTCCACTTGGGTGTGCAAATTATATGTCCTACCCAGGTGTGCTAATTATATGTCCCACTTGGGTGTGTGTCAATTATATCTGAGAAATCTATACATATATTCGATATGAATGTTAGAATTAATTTAAACAACTTAGTTGGAATTAATTTAGACAATTTAGTTGGAATTAATTGAACAGTATTTTTGTAAATTTCAAAATTCTATCATTGGTAATTCATTTGGGTGTACTAATTATAGGTCCCACCTAGGTGTGCTAATTATATGTCCTACCTAGGTGTGCTAATTATATGTCACACTTGGGTGTGTGTCAATTATATCTGAGAAATCTATACATTTATTCGATATGAATGTTAGAATTAATTTAAACAACTTAGTTGGAATTAATTTAGACAATTTAGTTGGAATTAATTGAACAGTATTTTTGTAAATTTCAAAATTCTATCATTGCTAATCCATTTGGGTGTGCTAATTATAAGTTCCACCTAGGTGTGCTCAATATATGTCCCACCTAGGTGTGCTAATTATATGTCCCACCTGGGTATGTGTAAATTATATGTTAGAAATCTATACATTTATTCCATATGAATGTTGGAATTAATTTAAATAACTTGCTTGGAATTAATTTAGACAATTTAGTTGGAATTTGAACAGTATTTTTGTAAATTTCAATATTCTATCATTGCTAATTCATTTGGGTGTGCTAATTATAAGTCCCACCTAGGTGTGCTAATTATATGTCCCACTTGGGTGTGCTAATTATATGTCCCACTTGGGTGTGTGTCAACTATATGTGAGAAATCTATACATTTATTCGATATGAATGTTGGAATTAATTTAAACAACTTACTTGGAATTAATTTAGACAATTTAGTTGGAATTAATTTGAACAGTATTTTGTAAATCTCAAAATGCTCACATTGCTAATTCATTTGGGTGTGCTAATTATAAGTCACAACTAGGTGTGCTAATTATATGTCCACTTGGGTGTGCATATTATATGTCCTACCTAGGTGTGCTAATTATATGTCCCACTTGGATGTGTGTCAATTATATGTGAGAAATCTATACATTTATTCGATATGAATGTTGGAATTAATTTAAACCACTTACTTGGGATTAATTTAGACAATATAGTTGGAATTAATTTGAACAGTATTTTTGTAAATATCAAAATTCTATCATTGCTAATTCATTTGGGTGTGCTAATTATATTTCCACTTGGGTGTGCTAATTATATGTCCACTTGGGTGTGCTAATTATATGTCCGCTTGGATGTGTGTCAATTATATGTGAGAAATCTATACATTTATTCGATATGAATGTTGGAATTAATTTAACCAACTTACTTGGAATTAATTTAGTCAATTTAGTTGGAATTAATTTGAACAGTATTTCAGTAAATTTCAAATTTCTGTCATTGCTAATTCATATGGGTGTGCTAATTATAAGTCCCACCTAGGTGTGCTAATTATATGTCCTACCTAGGTGTGCTAATTATATGTCCCACTTGGGTGTGTGTCAATTATATGTGAGAAATCTATACATTTATTCGATATGAATGTTGGAATTAATTTAAACAAATTACTTGGAATTAATTTAGACAATTTAGTTGGAATTAATTTCAACAGTATTTTTGTAAATTTCAAAATGCTCTCATTGCTAATTCATTTGGGTGTGCTAATTATAAGTCCTAACTAGGTGTGCTATGTCCACTTGGGTGTGCAAATTATATGTCCTACCTAGGTGTGCTAATTATTTGTTCTACTTGGGTGTGTGTCAACTATATGAGAGAAATCTATACATTTATTCGATATGAATGTTGGAATGAATTTAAACAACTTACTTGGAATTAATTTAGACAATTTAATTGGAATTAATTTGAACAGTATTTTTGTAAATATCAAAATTCTATCATTGCTAATTCATTTGGGTGTGCTAATTATAAGTCCCAACTAGGTGCGCTAATTATATGTCCACTTGGGTGTGCAAATTATATGTTCTACCTAGGTGTGCTAATTATATGTCCTACTTGGGTGTGTTTCAAATATATGAGAGAAATCTATACATTTATTCGATATGAATGTTGGAATTAATTTAAACAACTTACTTGGAATTAATTTAGACAATTTAATTGGAATTAATTTGAACAGTATTTTTGTAAATTTCAAAATTCTATCATTGCTAATTCATTTGGGTGTGCTAATTATAAGTCCCACCTAGGTGTGCTAATTATATGTCCTACCTAGGTGTGCTAATTATATGTCCCACTTGGGTGTGTGTCAATTATATGTGAGAAATCTATACATTTATTCGATATGAATGTTGGAATTAATTTAAACAACTTACTTGGAATTACTTTCGACAATTTAGTTGGAATTAATTGGAACAGTATTTTTGTAAATTTCAAAATTCTATCATTGCTAATTCATTTGGGTGTGCTAATTATAAGTCCCACCCAGGTGCGCTAATTATGTGTCCCACTTGGATGCGCTTCTTATATGTCACATTTGGGTGTGCTAATTATATGTCCCACTTGGGTGTGTGAATTATATGTGAGGAATCTATACATTTATTCGATATGAATGTTGGAATTAATTTAAACAACTAACTTGGTATTAATTTCGACAATTTAGTTGGAATTAATTTGAACAGTATTTTGTAAATCTCAAAATGCTCACATTGCTAATTCATTTGGGTGTGCTAATTATAAGTCACAACTAGGTGTGCTAATTATATGTCCACTTGGGTGTGCAAATTATATGTCCTACCTAGGTGTGCTAATTATATGTCCCACTTGGGTGTGTGAATTATATGTGAGGAATCTATACATTTATTCGATATGAATGTTGGAATTAATTTAAACAACTTACTTGGAATTAATTTAGACAATTTAATTGGAATTAATTTGAACAGTATTTTTGTAAATTTCAAAATTCTATCATTGCTAATTCATTTGGGTGTACTAATTATAAGTCCCACCTAGGTGTGCTAATTATATGTCCTACCTAGGTGTGCTAATTATATGTCACACTTGGGTGTGTGTCAATTATATCTGAGAAATCTATACATTTATTCGTTATGAATGTTAGAATTAATTTAAACAACTTAGTTGGAATTAATTTAGACAATTTAGTTGGAATTAATTGAACAGTATTTTTGTAAATTTCAAAATTCTATCATTGCTAATCCATTTGGGTGTGCTAATTATAAGTTCCACCTAGGTGTGCTCATTATATGTCCTACCTAGGTGTGCTAATTATTTGTCCCACCTGGGTATGTGTCAATTATATGTTAGAAATCTATACATTTATTCGATATGAATGTTGGAATTAATTTAAATAACTTGCTTGGAATTAATTTAGACAATTTAGTTGGAATTTGAACAGTATTTTTGTAAATTTCAAAATTCTATCATTGCTAATTCATTTGGGTGTGCTAATTATAAGTCCCACCTAGGTGTGCTAATTATATGTCCCACTTGGGTGTGCTAATTATATGTCCCACTTGGGTGTGTGTCAACTATATGTGAGAAATCTATACATTTATTCGATATGAATGTTGGAATTAATTTAAACAACTTACTTGGAATTAATTTAGACAATTTAGTTGGAATTAATTTGAACAGTATTTTGTAAATCTCAAAATGCTCACATTGCTAATTCATTTGGGTGTGCTAATTATAAGTCACAACTAGGTGTGCTAATTATATGTCCACTTGGGTGTGCAAATTATATTTCCTACCTAGGTGTGCTAATTATATGTCCCACTTGGATGTGTGTCAATTATATGTGAGAAATCTATACATTTATTCGATATGAATGTTGGAATTAATTTAAACCACTTACTTGGGATTAATTTAGACAATATAGTTGGAATTAATTTGAACAGTATTTTTGTAAATATCAAAATTCTATCATTGCTAATTCATTTGGGTGTGCTAATTATATTTCCACTTGGGTGTGCTAATTATATGTCCACTTGGGTGTGCTAATTATGTGTTCTACCTAGGTGTGCTAATTATATGTCCTACTTGGGTGTGTGTCAACTATATGAGAGAAATCTATACATTTATTCGATATGAATGTTGGAATTAATTTAAACAACTTACTTGGAATTAATTTAGACAATTTAATTAGAATTAATTTGAACAGTATTTTTGTAAATTTCAAAATTCTATCATTGCTAATTCATTTGGGTGTGCTAATTATAAGTCCCACCTAGGTGTGCTAATTATATGTCCTACCTAGGTGTGCTAATTATATGTCCCACTTGGGTGTGTGTCAATTATATGTGAGAAATCTATACATTTAGTCGATATGAATGTTGGAATTAATTTAAACAACTTACTTGGAATTACTTTCGACAATTTAGTTGGAATTAATTGGAACAGTATTTTTGTAAATTTCAAAATTCTATCATTGCTAATTCATTTGGGTGTGCTAATTATAAGTCCCACCCAGGTGCGCTAATTATGTGTCCCACTTGGATGCGCTTCTTATACGTCCCATTTGGGTGTGCTAATTATATGTCCCACTTGGGTGTGTGAATTATATGTGAGGAATCTATACAGTTATTCGATATGAATGTTGGAATTAATTTAAACAACTAACTTGGTATTAATTTCGACAATTGAGTTGGAATTAATTTGAACAGTATTTTTGTAAATTTCAAAATTCTATCATTGCTAATTCATTTGGGTGTGCTAATTATAAGTCCCACCTAGGTGCGCTAATTATATATCCCACTTGGGTGTGCTAATTATATGTCCCACTTGGGTGTGTGTCAACGATATGTGAGAAATCTATACATTTATTCCATATGAATGTTGGAATTAATTTAAACAACTTAGTTGGAATTAATTTAGACAATTTAGTTGCAATTAATTTGAACAATATTTTTGTAAATTTCAAAATTCTATCATTGCTAATTCATTTGGGTGTGCTAAGAAGTCCCAACTAGATGTGCTAATTATATGTCCACTTGGGTGTGCAAATTATATGTCCTACCTAGGTGTGCTAATTATAGGTCCACTTGGGTGTGCAAATTATATGTCCTACCTAGGTGTGCTAATTATATGTCCCACTTGGGTGTGTGTCAATTATATGTGAGAAATCTATACATTTATTCGATATGATTGTAGGCATTAATTTAAACAACTTGCTTGGAATTAATTTAGACAATTTAGTTGGAATAAATTTGAACAGAATTTTTGTAAATTTCAAAATTCTATCATTGCTAATTCATTTGGGTGTGCTAATTATAAGTCCCAACTATGTGTGCTAATTATATGTCCACTTCGGTGTGCAAATTATATGTCCTTCCTTGGTGTGCTAATTATATGTCCCACTTGGGTGTGTGTCAATTATTTGTGAGAAATCTATACATTTATTCGATATGAATGTTGGAATTAATCTAAGCAACTTAGTTGGAATTAATTTAGAGAATTTAGTTGGAATAAATTTGAACAGAATTTTTGTAAATTTCAAAATTCTATCATTGCTAATTCATTTGGGTGTGCTAATTATAAGTCCCAATTAGGTGTGCTAATTATATGTCCACTTGGGTGTGCAAATTATATGTCCTACCTTGGTGTGCTAATTATATGTCCCACTTGGGTGTGTGTCAATTATTTGTGAGAAATCTATAAATTTATTCGATATGAATGTTGGAATTAATCTAAGCAACTTAGTTGGAATTAATTTTGACAATTTAGTTGGAATTAATTTGAACAGTATTTTTGTAAATTTCAAATTTCTATCATTGCTAAATTATTTGGGTTTGCTAATTATAAGTCCCACCTAGGTGTGTTAATTATATGTCCACTTGGGTGTGCAAATTATATGTCCTACTTAGGTGTGCTCATTATATGTCCCACCTGGGTATGTGTCAATTATATGTGAGAAATCTATACATTTATTCGATATGAATGTTGGAATTAATTTAAACAACTTACTTGGAATTAATTTAGACAATATAGTTGGAATTAATTTGAACAGTATTTTTGTAAATATCAAAATTCTATCCTTCATAATTCATTTGGGTGTGCTAATTATATGTCCACTTGGGTGTGCTAATTATATGTCCACTTGGGTGTGCTAATTATAGTCCCACTTGGGTGTATGTAAACTATATGTGAGAAATCTATACATTTATTCGATATGAATGTTGGAATTAATTTAAACAACTTACTTGGAATTAATTTAGACAATTTAGTTCGAATTAATTTGATCAGTATTTTTGTAAATTTCAAAATTCTATCATTGCTAACTCATTTGGGTGTGCTAATTATAAGTCCCAACTAGGTGTGTTAATTATATGTCCAGTTGCGTGTGCAAATTATATGTCCTACCTAGGTGTGCTAATTATATGTCCCACCTGGGTATGTGTCAATTATATGTGAGAAATCTATACATTTATTCGATATGAATGTTGGAATTAATTTAAACAACTTGCTTGGAATTAATTTAGACAATTTAGTTGGAATTAAATTGAACAGTATTTTTGTAAATTTTAAAATTCTATCATTGCTAATTCATTTGGGTGTGCTAATTATAAGTCCCAACTAGGTATGCTAATTATATGCCCACTTGGGTGTGCAAATTATATGTCCTACCTAGGTGTGCTAATTATATGTCCCACTTGGATGTGTGTCAATTATATGTCAGAAATCTATACATATATTCGATATGAATGTTGGAATTAATTTAAACAACTTAGTTGGAATTAATTTAGACAATTTAGTTGCAATTAATTTGAACAGTATTTTTGTAAATTTCAAAATTCTATAATTGCTAATTCATTTGGGTGTGCTAATAAGTCCCAACTAGGTGTGCTAATTATATGTCCACTTGGGTGTGCAAATTATATGTCCTACCTAGGTGTGCTAATTATAGGTCCACTTGGGTGTGCAAATTATATGTCCTACCTAGGTGTGCTAATTATATGTCCCACTTGGGTGTGTGTCAACTATATGTGAGAAATCTATACATTTATTCGATATGAATGTTGGAATTAATTTAAATAACTTACTTGGAATTAATTTAGACAATTTAGTTCCAATTAATTTGAACAGTATTTTTGTAAATTTCAAAATTCTATCGTTGCTAATTCATTTGGGTGTGCTAATTATAAGTCCCAACTAGGAGTGCTAATTATATCTCCTACCGATGTGTGCTAATTATATGTCCCACCTGGGTATGTGTCAATTATATGTGAGAAATCTATACAGTTATTCGATGAATGTTGGAATAAATTTAAACAACTTGCTTGGAATTAATTTAGACAATTTAGTTGGAATTAAATTGAACAGTATTTTTGTAAATTTTAAAATTCTATCATTGCAAATTTAACAGCAAAGAATTCCGTGGGCGACAGCGATAAGTCACGAACAACAATGCAAGGAAGACATAGGACGAAGGAGACAAAACCAAAGTCTGAAGCCATCCTTATCAAACCAGCAGAGGGTTTTAAATATGCGGATGTCCTGAAAAGCATCCGCTGCAATGTGAAACCAGAGGATGCACAGACCAAGGTGCGATCGATCCGGAAAACAAGAGCAGGTGGGCTTCTGCTGGAGCTGGATAAAGGAGCAAAAGTGACAACGGGCTTTTGTGAACTTTTAAAAAGTGCACTACAGGAGTCAGCAGTTGTGACTGATCTTAAGCCAAGAGCCACTATAGAGATACGAGATCTCGATCTGCTCCCCACAAAGGAAGAAGTACACCAAGCCGTAAAGGAGTCACTTTCCGAAAATATGAGAACTGCTTCCTATGAGGATATGGTAACAACTATAACAGCACCAAATAGTCGAGAGCAGGTGCGAGCCTATGTAACGATGTCATCGGAGCTCGCCAATATACTGCTGGAGAAAGATCGCATCAGGATCGGATGGGTTAACTAAAGATTAAGGCCAGGCCATTACACAAAACGGTGTTTCCGGTGCTTTGCTCCTGGTCATCTAACATGGCAGTGCAAAGGACCTGACAGGAAAGGTCAAGGCCTGTGCATACGATGTGGCGAAACAGGGCACAAATTAAAAGAGTGCAGTAACACCCCAAAGTTCTGCCTCTGCGTTGATGCTCAATGCAGTCCGGTAGACCATATCCCGAGCTCAAGTAGATGCGCGATGAGCAAAAAATTTACATCTAAATGAAAGTGCTGCAAGGAAACATGCACAGAAGCAGAGTGGCTGACGCATAACTGGTCCAAATTAGTATACAGCAGAAAGCAGACTTTGTAGTAATCAGTGAGCAATTGTGAAGACCTAAATTTTGTAACAATTTTAGGTCACAAAAAATACCGCCCTCACCATATACCAACACCATGCGAGCACATGTAGCCAAACACGCCACACGTGGTTATGCTCGAACATGGCACAACGCCGAAATACGGGAATTCCGTATGCGCGAACACGACACAGTGCCGAAATACGGGACTTGTCGATGCTCGCATGAAAAATGTATAAAAGGCCGGTGCACAGAGGAACCGGTCTCTTGCGATTTCAACAGCGGCGGCGACAACAGCGGACGAACACGTTCTCGTGTGATTTGAACAGCGGCGGCGACAACAGCGGACGAGCAGGCGCTCTCTTGTGATAACCAACAGCGGCGGCGACAACAGCGGACGAGCAGGCGCTCTCTTGTGATAACCAACAGCGGCGGCGACAACAGAGGACGAGCAGACGTTCTCTTGTGATAACCAACAGCGGCGGCGACAACAGCGGACGAGCAGGCGAGTAAGTGGGTATAGCATTCGCGGACAGTGGCGACCACGGCAGACAATTCCTGACTTTGAGACTGCTTACGTGATTGGTGGTGTGAGGTTTTAACCGACATCACTACCACGTAAGAGAGTGCTCCACCCTAGATGAAGTAAACGCGAGGTTTTAACCGGCGTTTCACTTCAAAGCAGCTATTGCTTCAAGTTAGACTTTTGAGACTTCTTACGTGATTGGTGGTGTGAGGTTTTCACCGACATCACTGCCACGTAAGAGAGTGCTCCACCCTAGACGAAGTAAACGCGAGGTTTTAACCGGCGTTTTACTTCAAAGCAGCTATTGCTTCAAGTTAGACTTTTGAGACTTCTTACGTGATTGGTGGTGTGAGGTTTTAACCGACATCACTACCACGTAAGAGAATGCTCCACCCTAGACGAAGTAAACGCGAGGTTTTAACCGGCGTTTCACTTCAAAGCAGCTATTGCTTCAAGTTAGACTTTTGAGACTTCTTACGTGATTGGTGGTGTGAGGTTTTAACCGACATCACTACCACGTAAGAGAGTGCTCCCCCCTAGACGAAGTAAACGCGAGGTTTTAACCGGCGTTGAATTTCAAAGCAGCTATTGCTTCTACGTCTGCCACTACCCCACTTCACTGCCATTAGACGAAGCGGAGAGAATACAGGATTAGTTCTAATTAGTCTAAGATGAAGTTGTAATTTACTGAAAAATAAAATAAAGTAAACAAACTCCATCAAACGTTGTGTTAAGGTCGAGAAAATAAATATTGTACAGGACTCTGGGAAGACTGAGCGTACCCCAGCTAGAGATTCCTTACATGGCGCGCGAGCAGGGACCTTAACACAACGAAACGATATGAAGCCGAAGTCAGGGTGGATCTATACCCTACGCAAAGACCAGCTAGAACAATACGCGGTAGAATTTAAACTTAACGATACTGGAAGTTTGGACGAACTGCGAAAAAGGTTCGCAGCTTTCATAGTTGATAGCACCACTAACTCGGAATTCCGCAAACGACTGGAGGAATTGGAAATAAAGCACACGCAAGAGATAGCAAGCTCCACATTACCAAAAACATCGAAGTCAACGTTAACACAACCATCTCACGTCCACATAGAGGAAATGGAACAACACCAGGAACAACCATCTGGCGGCGCAGATAACATGAACGCCTTTTTGTCAACTCAATGTGTTACCGTCATTGAACAAGTTCGTAAGTGGCCAGTAAAATACGACGGCGATAAGGATCCGTTGGGATTTATAGAGCGCGTAAAGGAACTGGCAGACATGTATGGTCTCAACCGGGACTTACTCCCTCGCACAATGCCACAGTTTCTTACAGATAAGGCATTAACCTGGCACCGAAACAACAAAAGGCAGTGGGTCATGTTTGAAGCATTCGAACGAGACTTTCTGAAATTTTTCCTCCCCAGCCGATATTTTGAAGATCTAGACGATGAGATCAGAAAACGGGTGCAAAAGCCAAGAGAGGCCTTTAAGGATTATACCATCGCCCTGCAAAATCTGATGGGACGTGCGCAGTATGACGAAGACCGACAGAACGAACGTATCTTCCGCAATAGTTTGCCCGACTACCGCCTATACATAAGGCGTGACGATTTCTCCTCGCTGGACGAACTGATCACTCGTGCGCAAGAATACGAAAGTATCAAAGCGGATCAGGAAACACTGTGTGAAGCACCACAACGCAGCCGACAACAACCACCACATGAGCAGCTACGACGATGCCAACCGGAACCTCGACGCGATCGAGCACAAACAATGGGCATCAAAATAAGTCACAAAACAGCATGTCGACGCTGCGGTCAAGAAGAACACATCCAACGCAATTGTCGGAACCCACAGGTACTGTTCTGCTGGGAGTGCGGCCAGACGAATATCCGAACAATTGAGTGCTGTCAACAGCAAGCGGGAAACGAGCAAGAACCGGGGACGAGTGGGGCCGTCAAATCACAACCCGTTTCGCCAACAGTAAAGTTGTTACGTTGCGAGCGTAACCATATCTTCGCCACAGTTACGGTGGACGGAGAACAAATAAATGCGACGATAGACACCGGGGCTACAAAGAGCTTCATCAATGGAAATTTTGCCAAACAACATCGAAGTCCGAACAACGTAGTCGCAGTAAACGTGAGGGCACAACTAGCAAACGGCGGTGAATGCACAAGCAAGGAAGCCCTTATGTTGGACGTGCGAATAGGTGATAAATGTTGCCGAATGCCGTTTCTCATCTTCCCACGTGCATCTGGACAAGTTATTTTAGGGTTAGATTTCTTGTACACCATGGGAGCTACACTTTCTCTCGGAGGGAGCTCCGTTGAATTGAGAGCCGACAGGAGAAACTCACGACACAACCCCAAACAGTTGACAGTCCGTAACAGGAATCCTAGGAAGCAACAGCAGAGGTCACCTCAAAAACAACAAGGACAGCAAAGGCTAATACAACAACAATTGACAATAGCAATCGACGATCAACAGATAACCCCTCCTGCAGTGAGACGAGGGCATTCGAAGCGGAGCGCAAACAACAGCAATCTCAGCAACAACAACAATAACATTAACAAAATTGCCGCCAGCCTCTCAGCTAAAGCCGGCGCTGCCGAAGAAGCCAAAGCGGCCGCAACTACATCATCGGCTTCAGCCACAACTACAACACCCCGCAACTACGGACGGAAGAAAAAGTACCAACAAGTAACGCAAGTCCTGCAACGAATTGCTGACACTCTTGAGGATCAGGAGCCACATCCGATGCCCGCCAAAGTGGTTAATATTGAATTAGCAGAAGGTTCATGTACGAGTGCACTCACAGCGACATCGCCTTTACTAAACGCCCATTATGATGAAACTCCAACGCTGGACTTGCACGATCCCAGCTCCAATTCCAACGCTCACGTTCGTCTACCAAGCACTACGCCTGCATCGCCACCGCGGCGTGATTATAAGATCAAAGACAAGTTCAAACGGACCCTTACGCTGGACAACCAGGTCAACTGCAACGCGGTGGTCGCGTCACCGAGCGCACAAGTATCCGCTGAAGGCACTGGTACTGCTGGCATAGTCGCAGCCGAGGAGGAACAGCAACGCGGTTCGGTAAAACTGGTTATATCCAAAAAGAAGGGTAGGATTTTCAAAAGTGGGGTACTTGTTCAGTCCGACCAACCCGAGCGGTCGGCAGTCAACAAGCGACAGCATCTGTGCAAACATCGGTGGGGTGCTGAAGCCAACGGCGACGCTTCCTGCGACGCAATGCCTCCGAAATTCAATGACAAGCAAGCCATACGAATAGCATTCGACGGCCTTTTTGAAGACTTCAATGAAGAGACGAGCAAAAGTACACTTTCACGTAACAATAGACCAGTGGTCCCCAATCTATTTGATATGGACACGGACACAGCTACACCGGCCGACACTATTACCAGCTTTAAAGTTGACAGGAAGGGCAAACTGAATGGCGTAGCCGATGCGCTATCTAGACAACCACTAGAAGCTCTTTACTCACGTACTGAACTGCAAGATGAAGAGAAGGAAGAATACAACGACGGAGGCACGTGGAAGAGAGGCGCTACATCATTGACCGCGTTATTAACTAAACGGCCCATTACAACTGTCCTCACTTTCTGCGACCTGAACGAGGTACATGGCGAGAAGGGGCAACACTTACCACAACCGGTCAAAGACTCAATAACAGCGAGGGTGCAGATAGATCATAGGACTGGGAAAATGAAACGAATGCGATTCGAAATACCACCATACCGAATCGTCATTAACCCCACGTCAATAACCGTAAGATTGCGCACCATGAAGTAAGGGGGGGGTGTGAAGACCTAAATTTTGTAACAATTTTAAGTCACACAAAATACCGCCCTCACCATATACCAACACCATGCGAGCACATGTAGCCAAACACGCCACACGTGGTTATGCTCGAACATGGCACAACGCCGAAATACGGGAATTCCGTATGCGCGAACACGACACAGTGCCGAAATACGGGACTTGTCGATGCTCGCATGAAAAATGTATAAAAGGCCGGTGCACAGAGGAACCGGTCTCTTGCGATTTCAACAGCGGCGGCGACAACAGCGGACGAACACGTTCTCGTGTGATTTGAACAGCGGCGGCGACAACAGCGGACGAGCAGGCGCTCTCTTGTGATAACCAACAGCGGCGGCGACAACAGAGGACGAGCAGACGTTCTCTTGTGATAACCAACAGCGGCGGCGACAACAGAGGACGAGCAGACGTTCTCTTGTGATAACCAAAAGCGGCGGCGACAACAGCGGACGAGCAGGCGAGTAAGTGGGTATAGCATTCGCGGACAGTGGCGACCACGGCAGACAATTCCTGACTTCGAGACTGCTTACGTGATTGGTGGTGTGAGGTTTTAACCGACATCACTACCACGTAAGAGAGTGCTCCACCCTAGACGAAGTAAACGCGAGGTTTTAACCGGCGTTTCACTTCAAAGCAGCTATTGCTTCAAGTTAGACTTTTGAGACTTCTTACGTGATTGGTGGTGTGAGGTTTTAACCGACATCACTACCATGTAAGAGAGTGCTCCACCCTAGACGAAGTAAACGCGAGGTTTTAACCGGCGTTTCACTTCAAAGCAGCTATTGCTTCAAGTTAGACTTTTGAGACTTCTTACGTGATTGGTGGTGTGAGGTTTTAACCGACATCACTACCACGTAAGAGAGTGCTCCACCCTAGACGAAGTAAACGCGAGGTTTTAACCGGCGTTTCACTTCAAAGCAGCTATTGCTTCAAGTAAGACTTTTGAGACTTCTTACGTGATTGGTGGTGTGAGGTTTTAACCGACAGTAAGAGAGTGCTCCCCCCTAGACGAAGTAAACGCGAGGTTTTAACCGGCGTTGAATTTCAAAGCAGCTATTGCTTCTACGTCTGCCACTACCCCACTTCACTGCCATTAGACGAAGCGGAGAGAATACAGGATTAGTTCTAAGATGAAGTTGTAATTTACTGAAAAATAAAATAAAGTAAATAAACTCCATCAAACGTTGTGTTAAGGTCGAGAAAATAAATATTGTACAGGACTCTGGGAAGACTGAGCGTACCCCAGCTAGAGATTCCTTACACAATATAGGGAAAAAGTAAGCGGAACATGGCTTGCAGATACGAGCGGAACGGCGGCCATTTGGTTACCTGTAGGCAGCAATTTTAGCATAACCGGAGATGGAAAAGGCGATGGTTTCGTTTGGGCCCATGATCGATACTTTACTTTGATAAGCTGCTACTTGACTCCAAGTGACTGCGCAGAAGTATTCCAAAAAAAGATCGATGACATCGAAGATAAAGCACAAGAGCTTGGAGGAGCACTCATCATCGCTGGCGATTTTAACTCCAAAGCAGTTGAATGGGGAATGCAAACTACCAATTCTAGGGGCCGGCGGTACTGGACATGGTCGCGAGACTGGGAATGGTCATCGTAAATACAGGGACCACTGCCACTTTTAGAAGACCAGGATGCGTGGGTACAATTCCAGATATTGCACTAGCTTCTGAGAGCATTGCTCACAGAGTAAGTACATGGAAAGTCTTAGAAGACTATAATGGAAGCGATCACCAATACATTACGTTTTCCATTAAAAAAGTGCCAAGCAACCATGACCACAACATAAGTGGACGCGGAACTCGCAAGCGGAATGTATCAAAGCTAAATCCGGAAGTGCTATTTGCTGAGCTGGAGGCAAACATTCCATTAGACAGCCCCGCTAGCGATGCTAATAGCAAGGTGAAGCAAACCATGCAGTGTATAGAGAGAGCCTGTACCAAAGCGATGCCGAAAATAAGACCAAATAAACACAAGAAGGCCGTTTACTGGTGGACAGAGGAAATAGCTCAACTCAGACGGGTCTGTCTGCGGTGTAGAAGAAAATACACTAGGGCCAGGCGTGTTGGATCCGCGATTGCCGAAAGAGAAGATCTCCAAGCTCCTAGGAAAATCCTCAAAACTGCTATTCGCACCAGCAAGGAGAAGAAATGGGAGGAGCTCCGAAACGACATAAACAACAATCCATGGGGACTGGGATATAAAGTCGTAATGAAAAAGCTTGGAGCAAGAGTATCGGCACCCCAACTAGAAGACCATGCTATGGAAAACATAGTAAACGCTCTATTTCCTATACATGCCTTAAGAGAAGAATCGGAAGTGCTGGTCAAGGAAGTCCCACCTCCTTTCACGGAAGACGAACTTAAAGCAGCCGCCATAACCCTACAGAGCAACAAAGCATCGGGTATCGACGGTATTCCAGCAGAAGTCCTCAAAATAGTGTCAAATAGCCA
The DNA here is from genome assembly GCA_920105625.2 of Clusia tigrina. NCBI lineage: Eukaryota > Metazoa > Arthropoda > Insecta > Diptera > Clusiidae > Clusia > Clusia tigrina. The sequence continues at coordinate 2,357,506 of CAKKTE020000572.1, forward strand.
TGCCCAAGTACTACTCGATATGTATAATGCCTGCCTGACAGAAGGAATATTCCCAGACGTATGGAAAAGACAGCGGCTAGTGCTCATCAGCAAGGGAAAAGGAAGCCCTGAATCACCGTCAGCATATCGACCACTGTGTATGCTAGACACCGCGGGCAAACTTTTGGAGCAACTCCTCAAACCCCGAATAGCAGCAGCCATTGAAAACGCTGGGGGATTATCCACTCGACAACACGGTTTTCGACCAGGAAAGTCCACAATTGGCGTCGTAGAAGACGTCATAGAAAGTGTGCTAGCGGCACAGCAAGGAAATCACTACTCCAGACGAGTGGTACTCCTTGTTACATTAGACGTAAGAAACGCTTTCAACAGCGCTAGGTGGGTGGATATGATCGAGGCACTTGAAAATCGTTTTCAGATACCAGCTTATTTGAAGAAGATAATCCGGAGCTACTTTAAAGATAGAATGTTGTTATACGAGACCAAGAATGGCACCCGAAGCAAAATCATCACGTCAGGGGCAGCGCAAGGGTCCATCCTCGGACCGGACCTTTAGAATATAAGCTACGATGGCATTTTGCGCATAGAGATGCCAGATGACACTCATCTAGTCGGATACGCAGACGACATTGCGGCTGTCATCACCGCACGCGACTCGGAAGACGCCCAAAGAAAGCTGAACCAGGTCATGATCAGAACCCAGAGGTGGCTCGATTCACATGGCTTGAAGTTGGCCACGGAAAAGACGGAACTGCTATTCCTCACGAGAAAGCACATTCCAATAGAAATCGACTTGAGAGTTTGCTCCGAGACCATCAGGACACAAAAGGTGATAAAGTATCTGGGAATTCAGCTTGATTCCAAGCTCACCTACTGGGCGCATATGCAAAATGCGGCGACGAAGGCAGCACGGGTAACGGCTTCTCTCAGCAGACTAATGGCAAACATCGGAGGGCCGACATCCATCAAGAGGAAGCTTCTGATGATGACAACGCACTCCATTCTGTTGTATGGTAGCGAATTGTGGGCTGACAAGCTAAAGGTGCACGCCCGAAGAAAAGCTTTATCGTCCGTACAACGAACCGCAGCTCTGCGAGTAGCTTCAGCGTACCGTACTGTATCGGAGCCGGCAATTCTGGGAATTAGCTGCTTAATCCCTATCGATCTCTTGGCCCTCGAACGAAAACACCTACGAAAAGCCAAGATGGGTAAGAATACCAGAGGAACCCCGCAGCATATAAAGCAACAAACCGTGCACCATTGGCAGGAACGATGGGCCGCCGAGAGTCGCGGAAGATGGACAGCGAGACTCATACCCGACATAGCGAGCTGGATAGGAGGAACAGCCGGAACCGTAAATTTCTACCTCACGCAGTTACTGTCTGGTCACAGATACTTCTGCAAGTATCTACACCGAATGGGAAAAATTGGAGGGCCTGAGTGTATATACGGCGACAGCAATGTGGATGATGCAGAGCAAACCTTTTTCAAATGCACAAGGTGGCAAACAGAGCGCACCACGCTTGAAATGGAAATCGGGGAAACCTTAGCCACCGAGAACATTGTGGAGGTTATGCTAAGCAGCAAAGAAAACTGGGACCACGTAGATAAATATGTGGAAAATGTGCTCCGGCGGAAAAAGCGGGACCTGGACGCAGGAATAATGCTGAGAGTCCAATAGGGACGAAGTGAGAATCTCCACCTTGAAGGAAGTATAAAAAGGGTTCCAGGGTGGGGAGATGTTCTCAGCGAGGGAGGGGGATGTTTTAGTGGGTGCAATTCTCACATACCAAATCTGTGACGACAGTTTTGATGATGCGGCAGGCATTTTTACCCTCTCTACCCAAAAAAAATAAAATAAAATAAAATAATTCATTGCAAATTCATTTGGGTGTGCTAATTATAAGTCCCAACTAGGTATGCTAATTATATGCCCACTTGGGTGTGCAAATTATAGTGTCCTACCTAGGTGTGCTAATTATATGTCCCACTTGGATGTGTGTCAATTATATGTCAGAAATCTATACATTTATTCGATATGAATGTTGGAATTAATTTTAACAACTTACTTGGAATTAATTTAGACAATATAGTTGGAATTAATTTGAACAGTATTTTTGTAAATATCAAAATTCTAACATTCCTATTTCATTTGGGTGTGCTAATTATATGTCCACTTGGGTGTGCTAATTATATGTCAACTTGGGTGTGCTAAATATATGTCCGCTTGGGTGTGTGTCAATTATATATGAGATATCTATACATTTATTCAATATGAATATTGGAATTAATTTAAACCACTTACTTGGAATTAATTTAGACAATTTAGTTGGAATTAATTTGAACAGTATTTTGTAAATTTCAAAATGCTCACATTGCTAATTCATTTGGGTGTGCTAATTATAAGTCACAACTAGGTGTGCTAATTATATGTCCACTTGGGTGTGCAAATTATATGTCCTACCTAGGTGTGCTAATTTTATGTCCGCTTGGGTGTGTGTCAATTATATGTGAGAAATCTATAGATTTATTCAATATGAATGTTGGAATTAATTTAAACAACTTACTTGGAATTAATTTAGACAATTTAGTTGGAATTAATTTGAACAGTATTTTGTAAATTTCAAAATGCTCACATTGCTAATTCATTTGGGTGTGCTAATTATAAGTCACAACTAGGTGTGCAAATTATATGTCCACTTGGGTGTGCAAATTATATGTCCTACCCAGGTGTGCTAATTATATGTCCCACCTCCGTATGTGTCAATTATATGTGAGAAATCTATACATTTATTCGATATGAATATTGGAATTGTTTGGAATTAATTTAGACAATTTAGTTGGAATTTGAACAGTATTTTTTAAAATTTCAAAATTCTATCATTGCTAATTCATTTGGGTGTGCTAATTATAATTCCGACCTAGGTGTGCTAATTACATGTCCCACTTGGGTGTGCTAATTATATGTCCCACTTGGGTGTGTGTCAACTATATGTGAGAAATCTATACATTTATTCGATATGAATGTTGGAATTAATTTAAACAACTTACTTGGAACTAATTTAGACAATTTAGTTCGAATTAATTTGAACAGTATTTTTGTAAATTTCAAAATTCTATCATTGCTAATTCATTTGGGTGTGCTAATTATAAGTCCCAACTAGGTGTGCTAATAATATGTCCTACCTAGGTGTGCTAATTATATGTCCCACCTGGGTATGTGTCAATTATATGTGAGAAATCTATACATTTATTCGATATGAATGTTGGAATTAATTTAAACAACTTGCTTGGAATTAATTTAGACAATTTATTTGGAATTAATTTGAACAGTATTTTTGTAAATTTCAAAATTCTATCATTGCTAATTCATTTGGGTGTGCTAATTATAAGTCCCAACTAGTTGTGCTAATTATATGTCCACTTGGGTCTGCAAATTATATGTCCTACCTAGGAGTGCTAATTATATGTCCAATTGGGTGTGTGTCAATTATATGTGAGAAATCTATACATTTATTCGATATGAATGTTGGAATTAATTTAAACAACTTACTTGGAATTAATTTCGACAATTTAGTTGGAATTAATTTGAACAGTATTTTTGTAAATTTCAAAATTCTGTCATTGCTAATTCATTTGGGTGTGCTAATTATAATTCCCAACTAGTTGTGCTAATTATATGTCCACTTGGGTCTGCAAATTATATGTCCTACCTAGGTGTGCTAATTGTATGTCCCACTTGGGTGTGTGTCAATTATATGTGAGAAATCTATACATTTATTCGATATGAATGTTGGAATTAATTTAAACAACTTACTTGGAATTAATTTCGACAATTTAGTTGGAATTAATTTGAAAAGTATTTTTGGAAATTTCAAAATTCTATCATTGCTAATTCATTTGGGTGTGCTAATTATAAGTCCCACCTAGGTGCGCTAATTATACGTCCCACTTGGGTGTGCTAATTATATGTCCCACTTGGGTGTGTGTCAACTATATGTGAGAAATCTATACATTTATTCGATATGAATGTTGGAATTAATTTAAACAACTTGCTTGGAATTAATTTAGACAATTTAGTTCGAATTAATTTGAACAGTATTTTTGTAAATTTCAAAATTCTGTCATTGCTAATTCATTTGGGTGTACTAATTATAAGTCCCAACTAGGTGTGCTAATTATATGTCCTACCTAGGTGTGGTAATTATATGTCCCACCTGGGTATGTGTCAATTATATGTGAGAATTCTATACATTTATTCGATATGAATGTTGGAATTAATTTAAACAACTTGCTTGGAATTAATTTAGACAATTTATTTGCAATTAATTTGAACAGTATTTTTGTAAATTTCAAAATTCTATCATTGCTAATTCATTTGGGTTTGCTAATTATAAGTCCCACCTAGGTGTGCAAATTATATGTTCTACCTAGGTGTGCTAATTATATGTCCCACTGGGTGTGTGTCAATTATATGTGAGAAATCTATACATTTATTCGATATGAATGCTGGAATTAATTTAAACAACTTACTTTGGTATTAATTTACACAATTTAATTGGAATTAATTTGAACAGTATTTTTGTAAATTTCAAAATTCTATGATTGCTAATTCATTTGGGTGTGCTAATTATAAGTCCCAGCAAGGTGTGCTAGTTATATGATCACTTGGGTGTGCAAATTATATGTCCTACCTAGGTGTGCTAATTATATGTCCCACTTGGGTGTGTGTCAGTTATATGTGAGAAATCTATACATTTATTCGATATGAATGTTGGAATTAATTTAAACAACTTACTTGGAATTAATTTAGACAACTTAGTTGGAATTAATTTGTACAGTATTTTTGTAAATTTCAAAATTCTATCATTGCTAATTCATTTGGGTGTGCTAATTATAAGTCCCAACTAGGTGTGCTAATTATATGTCCACTTGGGTGTGCAAATTATATGTCCTACCTAGGTGTGCTAATTATATGTCCCACCTGGGTATGTGTCAATTATATGTGAGAAATCTATACATTTATTCGATATGAATGTTGGAATTAATTTAAACAACTTGCTTGGAATTTATTTAGACAATTTAGTTGGAATTAATTTGAACAGTATTTTTGTAAGTTTCAAAATTCTATCATTGCTAATTCATTTGGGTGTGCTAATTATAAGTCCCAACTAGGTGTGCTAATTATATTGTAAGGAGCAAAATTTCCGCATAAATTTTGCCCCAACATAATTCTTCTGCCACACCACCATTTTTCAAACCAAGCCACGAACCGCAGTCGATTGTTCCAGAAGAATTTAATTTCTTGTATTGTCAGAAGTAATTGGCAAAACCCACCCCTAATAAATAGTATAATCGACGCGCATGACATCATCAACAACAACAACAGAGCGTGCAACAACAGGCAATGCCACGTGCTTGACAACAAGCTGAATTCTGCAGCGATAATGGCGGTTATGTTTGAGAACAATTCATACAACAACAGAAATTTCTGGAAACTTGACGACTGAAGCTGGGCTATAAAAGCAGCAGCAGCTGAGGGACTCGCTCTCTTTTCCTGATCAGCCATCGATCACGACGCATCGACAGGAGCTATTTTCTTCTATAGCAACCAACGAAGACGACGCATCGATAGTAGTCTCTTTTCCTGATCAGCCATCGACCACGACGCATCGGCAGTAACTCTTTTTTGTCCGGAACAGCCATCGACGACGACACATCGACGCATACGAAGAAAACATCGACGCACCAAGACTTTTGACCTTACTGAGATCATTCTGCATTAGTGGATTATAGAGTTTGTAATCGGTACTCCACTAATGCTCAGAATTACAAACGCTTACTGGATTAGTGGATTATAGGGTTTGTAATCGGTACTCCACTAATACCAAGAAGTACGACCTCATACCGAGATCATTCTGCATTAGCGGATTATAGGGTTTGTAATCGGTACTCCATTAATGCTCAGAATTCCAAACGCTTGCTGGATTAGTGGATTATAGGGTTTGTAATCAGTACTCCACTAATACCAAGAAGTACGACCGCTTACTGAGACCATTCTGAATTAGTGGATTATAGGGTTTGTAATCGGTACTCCACTAATGCTCAGAATTACAAACGCTTACTGGATTAGTGGATTATAGGGTTTGTAATCAGTACTCCACTAATACCAAGAAGTACGACCGCTTAATGAGACCATTCTGGATTAGTGGATTACATGGTTTGTAATCGGTACTCCACTAACTCCCAGAATTACCAACGTTGTACCGAGACTTTTTATTAGTGTTAATATTAAGGATTTAATTTAATAAATAAAATAAAACCAAACTAAGTAAACTCATAGTTATTTCTGTAAACGACCCCTGGCAATCGGGCGAGCATTACCCAGGCGAAAGAATTCCTTTCAAGAGGTTCGTTACAATATGTCCACTTGGGTGTGCTAATTATATGTCCACTTGAGTCTGCTAATTATATGTCCGCTTGGGTGTGTGTCAATTATATGTGAGAAATCTATACATTTATTCGATATGAATGTTGGAATTAATTTAAAGAAATTATTGGAATTAATTTAGGCAATTTAGTTGGAATTATTTGAACAGTATTTCTGTAAATTTCAAAATTCTATCATTGCTAATTCATTTGGGTGTGCTAATTAGTCCCAACTATGTGTGCTAATTATATGTCCACTTGGGTGGGCAAATTATATGTCCTACCTAGGTGTGCTAATTATAGGTCCCACTTGGGTGTGTGTCAACTATATGTGAGAAATCTATACATTTATTCGATATGAATGTTGGAATTAATTTAAACAACTTGCTTGGAATTAATTTAGACAATTTAGTTCGAATTAATTTGAACAGTATTTTTGTAAATTTCAAAATTCTATCATTGCTAATTCATTTGGGTGTACTAATGATAAGTCCCAACTAGGTGTGCTAATTATATGTCCTACCTAGGTGTGGTAATTATTTGTCCCACCTGGCTATGTTGTGAAGACCTAAATTTTGTAACAATTTTAGGTCACACAAAATACCGCCCTCACCATATACCAACACCATGCGAGCACATGTAGCCAAACCACGCCACACGTGGTTATGCTCGAACATGACACAACGCCGAAATACGGGATTCCGTATGCGCGAACACGACACAGTGCCGAAATACGGGACTTGTCGATGCTCGCATGAAAAATGTATAAAAGGCCGGTGCACAAAGGAACCGGTCTCTTGCGATTTCAACAGCGGCGGCGGCAACAGCGGACGAACACGAGCTCTTGCGATTTCAACAGCGGCGGCGACAACAGCGGACGAACACGAGCTCTTGCGATTTCAACAGCGGCGGCGACAACAGCGGACGAACACGAGCTCTTGTGATTTGAACAGCGGCGGCGACAACAGAGGACGAGCAGACGCTCTCTTGTGATAACCAACAGCGGCGGCGACAACAGCGGACGAGCATGCGAGTAAGTGGGTATAGCATTCGCGGACAGTGGCGACCACGGCAGACAATTCCTGACTTTGAGACTGCTTACGTGATTGGTGGTGTGAGGTTTTAACCGACATCACTACCACGTAAGAGAGCGCTCCCCCCTAGATAAAGTAAACGCGAGGTTTTAACCGGCGTTTCACTTCAAAGCAGCTATTGCTTCAAGCTAGAATTTTGAGACTTCTTACGTGATTGGTGGTGTAAGGTTTTAACCGACATCACTACCACGTAAGAGAGTGCTCCACCCTAGACGAAGTAAACGTGAGGTTTTAACCGGCGTTGAATTTCAAAGCAGCTATTGCTTCTACGTCTGCCACTACCCCACTTCACTGCCATTAGACGAAGCGGAGAGAATACAGGATTAGTTCCAATTAGTCTAAGATGAAGTTGTAATTTACTGAAAAATAAAATAAAGTAAACAAACTCCATCAAACGTTGTGTTAAGGTCAAGAAAATAAATATTGTACAGGACTCTGGGAAGACTGAGCGTACCCCAGCTAGAGATTCCTTACAATGTGTCAATTATATGTGAGAATTCTATACATTTATTCGATATGAATGTTGGAATTAATTTAAACAACTTGCTTGGAATTAATTTAGACAATTTATTTGCAATTAATTTGAACAGTATTTTTGTAAATTTCAAAATTATATCATTGCTAATTCATTTGGGTTTGCTAATTATAAGTCCCACCTAGGTGTGCAAATTATATGTCCTACCTAGGTGTGCTAATTATATGTCCCACTTGGATGTGTGTCAATTATATGTGAGAAATCTATACATTTATTCGATATGAATGCTGGAATTAATTTAAACAACTTACTTGGAATTAATTTAGACAATTTAATTGGAATTAATTTGAACAGTATTTTTGTAAATTTCAAAATTCTATCATTGCTAATTCATTTGGGTGTGCTAATTATAAGTCCCAGCAAGGTGTGCTAGTTATATGATCACTTGGGTGTGCAAATTATATGTCCTACCTAGGTGTGCTAATTATATGTCCCACTTGGGTGTGTGTCAGTTATATGTGAGAAATCTATACATTTATTCGATATGAATGTTGGAATTAATTTAAACAACTTACTTGGAATTAATTTAGACAACTTAGTTGGAATTAATTTGAACAGTATTTTTGTAAATTTCAAAATTCTATCATTGCTAATTCATTTGGGTGTGCTAATTATAAGTCCCAACTATGTGTGCTAATTATATGTCCACTTGGGTGTGCAAATTATATGTCCTACCTAGGTGTGCTAATTATATGTCCCACCTGGGTATGTGTCAATTATATGTGAGAAATCTATACATTTATTCGATATGAATGTTGGAATTAATTTAAACAACTTGCGTGGAATTAATTTAGACAATTTAATTGGAATTAATTTGAACAGTATTTTTGTAAGTTTCAAAATTCTATCATTGCTAATTCATTTGGGTGTGCTAATGATAAGTCCCAACTAGGTGTGCTAATTATATGTCCTACCTAGGTGTGGTAATTATATGTCCCACCTGGGTATGTGTCAATTATATGTAAGAAATCTATACATTTATTCGATATGAATGTTGGAATTAATTTAAACAACTTGCTTGGAATTAATTTAGACAATTTATTTGCAATTAATTTGAACAGTATTTTTGTAAATTTCAAAATTCTATCATTGCTAATCCATTTGGGTGTGCTAATTATAAGTCCCAACTAGTTGTGCTAATTATATGTCCACTTGGGTCTGCAAATTATATGTCCTACCTAGGTGTGCTAATTATATGTCCCACTTGGGTGTGTGTCAATTATATGTGAGAAATCTATACATTCATTCGATATGATTGCTGGAATTAATTTAAACAACTTGCTTGGAATTAATTTAGACAATTTAGTTGGAATTAATTTGAACAGAACTTTTGTAAATTTCAAAATTCTATCATTGCTAATTTATTTGGGTGTGCTAATTATAAGTCCCAACTAGGTGCGCTAATTATATACCCACTTGGGTGTGCAAATTATATGTCCTACCTTGGTGTGCTAAATATATGTCCCACTTGGGTGTGTGTCAATTATTTGTGAGAAATCTATACATTTATTCGATATGAATGTTGGAATTAATTTAAGCAACTTAGTTGGAATTAATTTTGACAATTTAGTTGGAATTAATTTGAACAGTATTTTTGTAAATTTCAAAATTCTATCATTGCTAATTCATTAGGGTTTGCTAATTATAAGTCCCACCTAGGTGTGCAAATTATATATCCTACCTAGGTGTGCTAATTATATGTCCCACTTGGGTGTGTGTCAATTATATGTGAGAAATCTATACATTTATTCGTTATGAATGCTGGAATTAATTTAAACAACTTACTTGAAATTAATTTACACAATTTAATTGGAATTAATTTGAACAGTATTTTTGTAAATTTCAAAATTCTATCATTGCTAATTCATTTGGGTGTGCTAATTATAAGTCCCAACAAGGTGTGCTAGTTATATGATCACTTGGGTGTGCAAATTATATGTCCTACCTAGCTGTGCTAATTATATGTCCCACTTGGGTGTGTGTCAATTATATGCGAGAAATCTATACATTTATTCGATATGAATGTTGGAATTAATTTAAACAACTTACTTGGAATTAATTTAGACAATTTAGTTGGAATTAATTTCAACAGTATTTTTGTAAATTTCAAAATGCTCTTATTGCTAATTCATTTGGGTGTGCTAATTATAAGTCCCAACTAGGTGTGCTAATTATATGTCCACTTGGGTGTGCTAATTATATGTCCATTTGAGTTTACTAATTATATGTCCGCTTGGGTCTGTGTCAATTATATGTGCGAAATCTATACATTTATTCGATACGAATGTTGGAATTAATTTAAACAACTTAATTGGAATTAATTTAGACAATTTAGTTGGAATTATTTGAACATAATTTCTGTAAATTTCAAAATTCTATCATTGCTCATTCAATTGGGTGTGCTAATTACAAGTCCCACCTAGGTGTGCTAATTATATGTCCTACCTAGGTGTGCTAATTATATGTCCCACTTGGGTGTGTGTCAGTTATATGTGAGAAATCTATACATTTATTCGATATGAATGTTGGAATTAGTTTAAACAACTTACTTGGAATTAATTTAGACAACTTAGTTGGAATTAATTTGAACAGTATTTTTGTAAATTTCAAAATTCTATCATTGCTAATTCATTTGGATGTGCTAATTATAAGTCCCAACTAGGTGTGCTAATTATATGTCCACTTGGGTGTGCAAATTATATGTCCTACCTAGGTGTGCTAATTATATGTCCCACCTGGGTATGTGTCAATTATATGTGAGAAATCTATACATTTATTCGATATGAATGTTGTGTAATGATTAGACGGGGTTTTTAAATCCATGGTTTAAAATGTAACTTTATTTACCGAACATTAATCATTAACAGTCGACTATCTACTGTCTTGCAATTACAATGTTGGACTTATATTTATACTTAAAATAGCTGAGTCGTCGATGACATCACTGTTCGATGACTCAAGAGGTATCGATGGATAAGGGTCATTTATTTGAGACGTATGTGTGCTGGCTCACATTTCACGGTCGTTGACCGTCGCCTTGAATGTTGGTGTCTCATATCGGCACCACTTTGGAATGTTGCACACTTTGCAATTGTTAATTGATTTTAGGTCATTAGATTCATATGTCTGTTAGTTCAATGACCGTTATCCATGACACCCCCCTTTTTGGGAAAAGAAAAAAAAATTTCTTTTTTTTTCTTTTATTTGTATGTATATATTTATATGTATATGTATATATTATTTTTAACTTATAACAATTACATGGTTGGCTAAATTATATTTTGAAGTAAGGGTTGTAATATATAAAGTTATTGGCATCGTGTGGGATGCTGGAATATATCGGCCGATAGTTATTTTGAAAAAAAAAAATAAATTATATATAGGTATATTTATTTATATTTTAATATCTATTATTTCTTATGCTAGTTTTAGTCTATTTTTGTGCACAATAATTGATTTAGATTTTGTGTCAATTTTGCAATTTCCAAAATGGTCAGTCTCAATCACCTTGTATGGACCTTTAAAAATATTATCTAATTTGTGATTGGTTTCATCTTTTAGGTATACCATATCGTTTGGCCGAATATTTTGTGGATTTACACTCTTGTCATAAATGTGTTTTGTCTTTATTTTAGCCTTTTCTAGCATTTCTGATGCTCTCTTCTGAGCTACTTGCAATTTGAATTGGAGTTCGTTTTTGTAGTCGTCAAAGTTGTATACCGGATTTATTTTTCCATTTAGTATAAAGTCGTATGGAACTGGCGCTTTTCCGAATACTAATTCGAAAGGTGTGTAACCATGAGTTGTTGATGGTGTCGTGTTGTAACAATACGTGAAATATTTGAGCCAATGGTCCCAGTCTAATTTGCTAGTTGAAATGTATGATTTTATGTACTCGTTAAATGTTTTATGGGATCGTTCTACTGTACCTAAAGTTTGATGGTGATAAGGGGTGGATGTTTTTCTTTCTATTTGTAAAAGCTTGCATATTTGGTCAAATATTTGGTTTTTATATTCGGTACCCATGTCTGTTAATATTTGTTTTATGGGTCCGTAAATTAAAATAAGGTTCTCTACTATTGCTTTTGCAACTATATTAGCGGACTTAGCTGGGATGGGTACTGTAATGAGAAATTTAGTAAAATCACATATTATTGTGAGCGCGTATTTGTTAGAATTAAATGACTTTGGTAATGGGCCTACAGTGTCTATTTGTACACATTCAAAAGCTCTTGCTGGTATTGGTGTTTTTATTAAAGGTTCTAGGTGATTAGTACTGGCTTTGTTTTGTTTACATTTTTGGCAGTTTTTGACATAAGACTTCACGTCTGAAGCCATGTTTTTCCAAACATAATGTCGTTGTAGTTTTGATAAGAATCGTGTGACTCCTGGGTGGCCTCCAAAAACAGGGTCATCATGATATTTTTGTAGTATTTCAAGTTTTTGCGTGGGTGAGGTGATTTCAATAAGCTTTGGTGTTATAGCTATTGTTATTTCTTTCAATTGTTCATTGCCTTTCTTTTTAAATTCCTTTATGTCGATATATTCAAATAAATTATCATTGATTGCAATCCTTATACTCTTAAAGTTTGTTTTGCCAACTATATTTTCAAGTTTGGGAAATAATTGCGCTAGTTCAATTTTCCCATAAGCAATAAAATCTTTAGAGTTTAATTTAAATATTTTCTTTTTTCCATGGAACAAAACTAAATGTGAGGAATTTTCTAATGTTTTATTGAGCACATTTGTGGTTAATTTTAGGCATGGTAATTTTTTCACTTCTTGTAACGTAATCGTGTTATATACTTGTTGTTTTAAGGTTTCTTTGGCTTCAACAATGTTCTTATTAGTTTGGAAATGAGTATGTTTTGATTTTGATCTAGTAATCATCTGTATGATAGCAAAGTTTTCTTCCCTCAGCTGCTTGATTTGCCCAAAATCAATGCGCGATAAAGCATCTGCACCGCAGTTATCTTTTCCTTTAATGTATTCAATTTCGAAATCAAATTCTTCCAAATCTAGCCTCATTCTTGTTAACTTTGAGGAAGGGTTCTTCATAGCAAATAGGTATATAAGTGGTTTATTATCACTTTTTATTAAAAATTTTGTTCCATAAATGTATGGTTTGAAGAAATTTATTGCCCAGTGTATAGCGGTAAGTTCTTGTTCTATGACCGATTTATTACTCTCCCCTTTAGTAAAGGTTCGAGAGGCGAACGCTATTGGCAATTGTTTACCATTGTGGTTCTGACTTAGAACTGCGCCACATGCAATTTTGCATCTGTAGTAATGCAAAAAGGTTTTTTGAAATCAGGGTATTACAATATTTTTGGGGATAGCAGACAACTTTTAAAATATTGAAATGCCTTTTCGCATTCAGGTGTCCATTCGAACTGGGATTTTTTCCTTGTTAATTTTGTTATATGTACTGCATGATTTGCGAAATTTGGTATGAATCTTCTATAATAGTTTACAAATGCTACGAACCGCTTACATTCATCGGCGTTCGTTGGTTTTGGGTATGACAAAATCTTGTCGTATTTAGATTCATCTGGAAGAATGCCTTGGTCTGTGCATTTATGTCCTAGGAAGGTGACTTGTGAATCGTAGAATTTACACTTGTCCGGATGCAACTTAATATTTGTTTTCCTGCAGATCTAGAAAACTGATTTTAAATTTGCTAACATATGTTTTTCGGAGCATCCAATGACTATGAGGTCGTCCATATATATAAAAGTTTTCCCCGGTCCTAGTCCAGAAAATGCAATATTCATCATCCTTTGAAAGGAGTTTGGGGCTATTTTTAATCCAAAAGGTAATCTTTTGAATCTAAAGGATCCTTGTTCGGTTGAGAATGATGTAACGTTTCTTGAATTTTCCTCAAGAGCTATTTGATGAAAACCTGAAATCAAATCCAAACACGAAAAATACTTCGCACGACCTAACTGGTCAAGGATATCGTCAATTCTAGGCAATTGGTACTTGTCTGATGCTAATTTTTTATTGACTTGTCTATAGTCTATTACAAGTCTCCATTTTTTCTCCGAGGAATTTGGTAAGGATTTCTTCGGGACTAAAAGTATAGGGCTATTATACTCTGAGACTGACGGTTCAATGATATCATCTCTAAGCAGTTTTTCTATTTGTTTATTTATTTCGGCTTTATGAGTATGAGGAGTCCTATAGTTTTTTATGTAAACCGGATTATTTTCGTTTAAGTGTAATTTCTGTTTATAAAAATTGTTGTATGTACACGCATCGCTTTCTAAAGCAAATACGTCTGTGTAGTTTGAAACGAGTTGAACTAGTTTTTCTCTATGAAGTATTGGGCAGTTGTTTGCTAATTTATTCAAAATTTTGGTTTGTCGTTCTTGATTGTTATTTTGTTTATCTATTTTAACAATGTAATAGTCATCAAGGTTTTCTGTTCTTATTGTGTTTTGCTGCAAAAAAAGGTTGTTATCCGTTGTATTAATAATTCGAACATATGGGTTTTTTGTATTAACGATTGTATTTGCTATGAAAACACCATCTTCAAGTTCCTGATTGGGTATTAAGAGGTCATTTTCCGTATTTGTTATGTCGATTTTTCGAATGACCTCCGCTCTTGCTGGGAGTGAGAGTATTTTCCCCTGATGTGAATCCAATATTTCGATTTCTAGTTCAATATTTAAACAGTTTGGCCTAATAATGAGCCAACTTGGACCAGAATTTTGGTAGTCTAATACACAATTATAATTTTTTATGAAATCATAGCCTATTATACCATCACAAGGTAGCGGGAAAGAATCATCCACTATGTGGAAATTATGAGATATTGTTAAATTATTTATGTATAGACTTGCTTGTGTGACACCGAGTGTTTTTATTGTACCACTGCCTATACCTCTGAGGTTGAATATTTGGTTTAGATTTATTGTAGCATTGTCTACATGGTTTGTTTTGAAGAGACTTATATCTGATCCTGTATCTAAAAGAAATGTAGAGGTGGACTGACTTAAGGATGATTTTATTCTGATGTAATTGTTTAAACAGAGGTTTACATTTAAAATTCTGTGCTCATTTAATTCGATACATTCCCCAGTTGGGCGGACTGGGGGACATCCCCGTTTTCCGACGCCTCTGTATACCGAACGTTTCCATTATTATGTCTGCGTCCTCTATAATTATTGTTGTGTCCATAATTTCTATTTCTATTAGTGTTGTCTCTGTTATCAGAGTGAGAGTCGTTACGCCGTGTATTATAATTCCGGTTCGCAGAACTTCTTTGTCCACGATATGATCTGTTTCCACGACCCCTATATCTTACGTTGGAATTTCGATATTTGTTGATGTAATTTACTTGTAAAGTTCCTGAACTTTCCGAACTTAACTCAAGAAGTTTTGTAATAGCGTCTCCTACTGTTGGGAACTGACCTGTCCTCATTAGCAATTTTACCTCTTCAGATTTCGCATTTGTTTTTATTGTTTTCACTGCATGTTGAGTGGAGTAGCTTTTTGCTAGTGCAGTCGTCAAACCGTCCGCAATAAATGATTGCTCCAATTGCAATGATAAAGTTTCAATTTCTTTGGCAAAATCACTGTCGCTTTTATTATGCTGCTTTACGGTATTAAGTCTGGCTGAAATACTCTGTGGAGATTCGTATTTCACGTTTGCAAGTAATTTGCTTTTGATTGCTTGAATAGTACTCTCGTTTGTTATCAATGTACTTGCTGAGTGAGTTAATTTCGTTTTTATTAATGAAATTGCTATGTTTTCATGGGTTTCTTTTATGGTTTCCAATAAATCAATGGCGTTTATGAATTTATTTAAATTTTCAATTTTGCCATCAAACTCTGGAAGCAATTTCGTTGCAGTGTTAATGAACTCGATAGGTGTCATATTGCTGAGATTGTTTATTTCGTTTTGTTCTTTTAATGTGTCTTCTAATGAGTCAGTATCTGTGTCAGAGCTTTCGCTGCAAAGTAATGAATGAATAGTCAGGTCAAGTAATTTTGTTATACTTGTTGGTACTTCTTGTGGTACTTGTAATTTATTAAAAAGTACTTTCAGTCTATTTTTAATGGAAGTGAAATAATTTTCGAATTCTAGCTTATGGTCTGTGCTAAGTACCGGGTAAATTGTCCTACCTAAATTGTCAATTATATTATGCTGACATGCAAGAATACCAATATGTTTTAGTTGAGTAATTTTGGATGGTAGGGGTGTTTTATTTAAACATTTGTACCATTTGTCAAAAGTGATCTTTATTTCATTCAATTTTCTCAAAACTTCGTCCCATGTGATTGGTGAGGACATAATAAATGGACCATACGTAATTAGGAAATTGCAACATTGATAAATTTACATGTTTTAATAAAAAGCTTAATTTTGTCTATTTGTTTATATTATTTTCTTGTCATTTGTGTGTTGTTGCTTGCACGGTGTTTTTAATGTGAATACTTAGTTGTAACTATTAGTTTTATATTGTGAAATTGAATTTAATAATATTTCTTATCTTATATGATGATGATTTTTGTTGTCCTTTACGAAGCTGCAATTCTTCTCCAGATAGTTTTTCAGATAGTTTAGATCCTGACCGCTGGTGTTTCCACACGTTGTATCCTTCGTTTTAAATAGTTTTTGAGTGCCGAATGTATTGCCATTATTAGCACCAAGGCTCCGATCAAACACATAATTTCCCAAGGTATTGTTTTGATGTTTTGATTGTCACTTTTCTCTTGGTATTTGTCTATATATTTTACAACTTCTGTATTCTTCTGTTGCACTTCTTTTCCCACTTCAGCGCCAGAAATCGCTATCATCACTATACTTATTGCTTTTTTCCACCAACTCATGGTGTTGATTGAAGTTTTTCATGGATATTTCTATACTTTATCTTTTTTTAAATTTTTCCACTTTTTTTATGCTTAGCAGTTCATTTTCAGCAATTGTCTATTGTAAGCAAATATTCACTGAAGTTACACTTTTTGTTATTAAAAAAATATTTATTTTTAAAATTTATTTATTTTTAGCGTCACTTATGCCACGGTCGCCATGTAATGATTAGACGGGGTTTTTAAATCCATGGTTTAAAATGTAACTTTATTTACCGAACATTAATCATTAACAGTCGACTATCTACTGTCTTGCAATTACAATGTTGGACTTATATTTATACTTAAAATAGCTGAGTCGTCGATGACATCACTGTTCGATGACTCAAGAGGTATCGATGGATAAGGGTCATTTATTTGAGACGTATGTGTGCTGGCTCACATTTCACGGTCGTTGACCGTCGCCTTGAATGTTGGTGTCTCATATCGGCACCACTTTGGAATGTTGCACACTTTGCAATTGTTAATTGATTTTAGGTCATTAGATTCATATGTCTGTTAGTTCAATGACCGTTATCCATGACAGTTGGAATTAATTTAAACAACTTGCTTGGAATTAATTTAGACAATTTAGTTGGAATTAATTTGAACAGTATTTTTGTAAATTTCAAAATGCTCTTATTGCTAATTCATTTGGGTGTGCTAATTATAAGTCCCAACTAGGTGCGCTAATTATATGTCCACTTGGGTGTGCAAATTATATGTCCTACCTAGGTGTGCTAATTATATGTCCTACTTGGGTGTGTGTCAACTATATGAGAGAAATCTATACATTTATTCGATATGAATGTTGGAATTAATTTAAGCAACTTACTTGGAATTAATTTAGACAATTTAATTGGAATTAATTTGAACAGTATTTTTGTAAATTTCAAATTCTATCATTGCTAATTTATTTGGGTGAGCTAATTATACGTCCCAACTAGGTGTGCTAATTATATGCCCACTTGGGTGTGCAAATTATATGTGCTACCTTGGTGTGCTAATTATATGTCCCACTTGGGTATGTGTCAATTATTTGTGAGAAATCTATACATTTATTCGATATGAATGTTGGAATTAATTTAAGCAACTTAGTTGGAATTAATTTTGACAAATTAGTTGGAATTAATTTGAACAGTATTTTTGTAAATTTCAAAATTCTATCATTGCTAATTCATTTGGGTGTGCTAATTATAAGTCCCAACTAGGTGTGCTAATTATATGCCCACTTGGGTGTGCAAATTATATGTCCTACCTAGGTGTGCTAGTTATATGTGCCACTTGGGTGTGTGTCAATTATATGTGAGATATCTATACATTTATTCCATATGAATGTTGGAATTAATTTAAACAACTTACTTGGAATTAATTTAGACAATTTAGTTGGAATTAATTTGAACAGTATTTTTTTAAATTTCAAAATGCTCTTATTGCTAATTCATTTGGGTGTGCTAATTATAAGTCCCAACTAGGTGTGCTAATTATATGTCCACTTGGGTGTGCAAATTATATGTCCTACCTAGGTGTGCTAATTATATGTCCCACTTGGGTGTGTGTCAATTATATGTGAGAAATCTATACATTTATTCGATATGAATGCTGGAATTAATTTAAACAACTTACTTAGAATTAATTTAGACAATTTGGATGGAATTAATTGAACAGTATTTTTGTAAATTTCAAAATTCTATCATTGCTAATTCATTTGGGTGTGCCATATAAGTCCCACCTAGGTGCGCTAATTATATGTCCCACTTGGGTGTGCTAATTATATGTCCCACTTGGGAGTGTGTCAATTATATGTGAGAAATCTATATATTTATTCGATATGAAAGTTGGAATTAATTTAAACAACTTACTTGGAATTAATTTAGACAATTTAGTTGGAAGTTGAACAGTATTTTTGTAAATTTCAAAATTCTATCATTGCTAATTCATCTGGTTGTGCTAATTATAAGTCCCACCTAGGTGTGCTAATTATATGTCCCACTTGGGTGTGTGTCTACTATATGTGAGAAATCTATACATTTATTCGCTATGAATGTTGGAATTAATTTAAACAACTTACTTGGAATTAATTTAGACAATTTAGTTGGAATTTGAACAGTATTTTTGTAAATTTCAAAATTCTATCATTGCTAATTCATTTGGTTGTGCTAATTATATGTCCACTTGGGTGTGCTAATTATTTGTCCACTTGGGTGTGCTAATTATATGTCCGCTTGGGTGTGTGTCAATTATATGTGAGAAATCTATACATTTATTCGATATGAATGTTGGAATTAATTTAAACCACTAACTTGGAATTAATTTAGACAATTTAGTTGGAATTAATTTGAACAGTATTTCTGTAAATATCAAAATTCTATCATTGCTAATTCATTTGGGTGTGCTAATTATAAGTCCCACCTAGGTGTGCTAATTATATGTCCCACTTAGGTCTGTGTCAATTATATGTGGAAATCTATACATTTATACGAAATGAATGTTGGAATTATTTTAAACAACTTACTTGGAATTAATTTAGACACTTTAGTTGGAATTATTTGAACAGTATTTTTGTAAATTTCAAATTCTATCATTGCTAATTCATTTGGGTGTGCTAATTATAAGTCCCAACTAGGTGTGCTAATTATATGTCCACTTGGGTGTGCAAATTATATGTCCTACCTAGGTGTGCTAATTATATGTCCTACTTGGGTGTGTGTCAACTACATGAGAGAAATCTATACATTTATTCGATATGAATGTTGGAATTAATTTAAGCAACTTACTTGGAATTAATTTAGACACTTTAATTGGAATTAATTTGAACAGTATTTTTGTAAATTTCAAATTCTATCATTGCTAATTCATTTGGGTGTGCTAATTATAAGTCCCAACAAGGTGTGCTAGTTATATGATCACTTGGGTGTGCAAATTATATGTCCTACCTAGGTGTGCTAATTGTATGTAGCACTTGGGTGTGTGTCAGTTATATGTGAGAAATCTATACATTTATTCGATATGAATGTTGGAATTAATTTAAACAACTTACTTGGAATTAATTTAGACAACTTAGTTGGAATTAATTTGAACAGTATTTTTGTAAATTTCAAAATTCTATCATTGCTAATTCATTTGGGTGTGCTAATTATAAGTCCCAACTAGGTGTGCTAATTATATGTCCACTTGGGTGTGCAAATTATATGTCCTACCTAGGTGTGCTAATTATATGTCCCACCTGGGTATGTGTCAATTATATGTGAGAAATCTATACATTTATTCGATATGAATGTTGGAATTAATTTAAACAACTTGTTTGGAATTAATTTAGACAATTTAGTTGGAATTATTTGAACAGTATTTCTGTAAATTTCAAAATTCTATCATTGCTCATTCAATTGGGTGTGCTAATTACAAGTCCCACCTAGGTGTGCTAATTATATGTCCTACCTAGGTGTGCTAATTATATGTCCCACTTGGGTGTGTGTCAGTTATATGTGAGAAATCTATACATTTATTCGATATGAATGTTGGAATTAATTTAAACAACTTACTTGGAATTAATTTAGACAACTTAGTTGGAATTAATTTGAACAGTATTTTTGTAAATTTCAAAATTCTATCATTGCTAATTCATTTGGGTGTGCTAATTATAAGTCCCAACTAGGTGTGCTAATTATATGTCCACTTGGGTGTGCAAAATATATGTCCTACCTAGGTGTGCTAATTATATGTCCCACCTGGGTATGTGTCAATAATATGTGAGAAATCTATACATTTATTCGATATGAATGTTGGAATTAATTTAAGCAACTTAGTTGGAATTAATTTTGTCAAATTAGTTGGAATTAATTTGAACAGTATTTTTGTAAATTTCAAAATTCTATCATTGCTAATTCATTTGGGTGTGCTAGTTATAAGTCCCAACTAGGTGTGCTAATTATATGCCCACTTGGGTGTGCAAATTATATGTCCTACCTAGGTGTGCTAATTATATGTGCCACTTGGGTGTGTGTCAATTATATGTGAGAAATCTATACATTTATTCCATATGAATGTTGGAATTAATTTAAACAACTTACTTGGAATTAATTTAGACAATTTAGTTGGAATTAATTTGAACAGTATTTTTTTAAATTTCAAAATGCTCTTATTGCTAATTCATTTGGGTGTGCTAATTATAAGTCCCAACTAGGTGTGCTAATTATATGTCCACTTGGGTGTGCAAATTATATGTCCTACCTAGGTGTGCTAATTATATGTCCCACTTGGGTGTGTGTCAATTATATGTGAGAAATCTATACATTTATTCGATATGAATGCTGGAATTAATTTAAACAACTTACTTAGAATTAATTTAGACAATTTGGATGGAATTAATTGAACAGTATTTTTGTAAATTTCAAAATTCTATCATTGCTAATTCATTTGGGTGTGCCATATAAGTCCCACCTAGGTGCGCTAATTATATGTCCCACTTGGGTGTGCTAATTATATGTCCCACTTGGGAGTGTGTCAATTATATGTGAGAAATCTATATATTTATTCGATATGAAAGTTGGAATTAATTTAAACAACTTACTTGGAATTAATTTAGACAATTTAGTTGGAATTTGAACAGTATTTTTGTAAATTTCAAAATTCTATCATTGCTAATTCATCTGGTTGTGCTAATTATAAGTCCCACCTAGGTGTGCTAATTATATGTCCCACTTGGGTGTGTGTCTACTATATATGAGAAATCTATACATTTATTCGCTATGAATGTTGGAATTAATTTAAACAACTTACTTGGAATTAATTTAGACAATTTAGTTGGAATTTGAACAGTATTTTTGTAAATTTCAAAATTCTATCATTGCTAATTCATTTGGTTGTGCTAATTATATGTCCACTTGGGTGTGCTAATTATTTGTCCACTTGGGTGTGCTAATTATATGTCCCACTTGGGTGTGTGTCAATTATTTGTGAGAAATCTATACATTTATTCGATATGAATGTTGGAATTAATTTAAGCAACTTAGTTGGAATTAATTTTGACAATTTAGTTGGAATTAATTTGAACAGTATTTTTGTAAATTTAAAAATTCTATCATTGCTAATTCATTTGGGTGTGCTAATTATAAGTCCCAACTAGGTGTGCTAATTATATGCCCACTTGGGTGTGCAAATTATATGTCCTACCTAGGTGTGCTAATTATATGTGCCACTTGGGTGTGTATCAATTATATGTGAGAAATCTATACATTTATTCGATATGAATGTTGGAATTAATTTAAACAACTTACTTGGAATTAATTTAGACAATTTAGTTGGAATTAATTTGAACAGTTTTTTTTAAATTTCAAAATGCTCTTATTGCTAATTCATTTGGGTGTGCTAATTATAAGTCCCAACTAGGTGTGCTAATTATATGTCCACTTGGGTGTGCAAATTATATGTCCTACCTAGGTGTGCTAATTATATGTCCCACTTGGGTGTGTGTCAATTATATGTGAGAAATCTATACATTTATTCGATATGAATGCTGGAATTAATTTAAACAACTTACTTAGAATTAATTTAGACAATTTGGTTGGAATTTGAACAGTATTTTTGTAAATTTCAAAATTCTATCATTGCTAATTCATCTGGTTGTGCTAATTATAAGTCCCACCTAGGTGTGCTAATTATATGTCCCACTTGGGTGTGTGTCTACTATATGTGAGAAATCTATACATTTATTCGCTATGAATGTTGGAATTAATTTAAACAACTTACTTGGAAATAATTTAGACAATTTAGTTGGAATTTGAACAGTATTTTTGTAAATTTCAAAATTCTATCATTGCTAATTCATTTGGGTGTGCTAATTATATGTCCACTTGGGTGTGCTAATTATTTGTCCACTTGGGTGTGCTAATTATATGTCCGTTTGGGTGTGTGTCAATTATATGTGAGAAATCTATACATTTATTCGATATGAATGTTGGAATTAATTTAAACCACTAACTTGGAATTAATTTAGACAATTTAGTTGGAATTAATTTGAACAGTATTTCTGTAAATATCAAAATTCTATCATTGCTAATTCATTTGGGTGTGCTAATTATAAGTCCCACCTAGGTGTGCTACTTATATGTCCCACTTAGGTCTGTGTCAATTATATGTGGAAATCTATACATTTATTCGAAATGAATGTTGGAATTATTTTAAACAACTTACTTGGAATTAATTTAGACACTTTAGTTGGAATTAATTTGAACAGTATTTTTGTAAATTTCAAATTCTATCATTGCTAATTCATTTGGGTGTGCTAATTATAAGTCCCAACTAGGTGTGCTAATTATATGTCCACTTGGGTGTGCAAATTATATGTCCTACCTAGGTGTGCTAATTATATGTCCTACTTGGGTGTGTGTCAACTACATGAGAGAAATCTATACATTTATTCGATATGAATGTTGGCATTAATTTAAGCAACTTACTTGGAATTAATTTAGACAATTTAATTGGAATTAATTTGAACAGTATTTTTGTAAATTTCACATTCTATCATTGCTAATTCATTTGGGTGTGCTAATTATAAGTCCCAACAAGGTGTGCTAGTTATATGATCACTTGGGTGTGCAAATTATATGTCCTACCTAGGTGTGCTAATTGTATGTAGCACTTGGGTGTGTGTCAGTTATATGTGAGAAATCTATACATTTATTCGATATGAATGTTGGAATTAATTTAAACAACTTACTTGGAATTAATTTAGACATCTTAGTTGGAATTAATTTGAACAGTATTTTTGTAAATTTCAAAATTCTATCATTGCTAATTCCTTTGGGTGTGCTAATTATAAGTCCCAACTAGGTGTGCTAATTATATGTCCACTTGGGTGTGCAAATTATATGTCCTACCTAGGTGTGCTAATTATATGTCCCACCTGGGTATGTGTCAATTATATGTGAGAAATCTATACATTTATTCGATATGAATGTTGGAATTAATTTAAACAACTTGCTTGGAATTAATTTAGACAATTTAGTTGGAATTATTTGAACAGTATTTCTGTATATTTCAAAATTCTATCATTGCTCATTCAATTGGGTGTGCTAATTACAAGTCCCACCTAGGTGTGCTAATTATATGTCCTACCTAGGTGTGCGAATTATATGTCCCACTTGGGTGTGTGTCAGTTATATGTGAGAAATCTATACATTTATTCGATATGAATGTTGGAATTAATTTAAACAACTTACTTGGAATTAATTTAGAGAACTTAGTTGGAATTAATTTGAACAGTATTTTTGTAAATTTCAAAATTCTATCATTGCTAATTCATTTGGGTGTGCTAATTATAAGTCCCAACTAGGTGTGTTAATTATATGCCCACTTGGGTGTGCAAATTATATGTCCTACATAGGTGTGCTAATTATATGTCCCACTTGGATGTGTGTCAATTATATGTGAGAAATCTATACATTTATTCGATATTAAAGTTGGAATTAATTTTAAACAACTTACTTGGAATTAATTTAGACAATTTAGTTGGAATTATTTGAACAGTATTTCTGTAAATTTCAAAATTCTATCATTGCTCATTCAATTGGGTGTGCTAATTACAAGTCCCACCTAGGTGTGCTAATTATATGTCCTACCTAGGTGTGCTAATTATATGTCCCACTTGGGTGTGTGTCAGTTATATGTGAGAAATCTATACATTTATTCGATATGAATGTTGGAATTAATTTAAACAACTTACTTGGAATTAATTTAGACAACTTAGTTGGAATTAATTTGAACAGTATTTTTGTAAATTTCAAAATTCTATCATTGCTAATTCATTTGGGTGTGCTAATTATAAGTCCCAACTAGGTGTGCTAATTATATGTCCACTTGGGTGTGCAAAATATATGTCCTACCTAGGTGTGCTAATTATATGTCCCACCTGGGTATGTGTCAATAATATGTGAGAAATCTATACATTTATTCGATATGAATGTTGGAATTAATTTAAACAACTTGCTTGGAATTAATTTAGACAATTTAGTTGGAATTAATTTGAACAGTATTTTTGTAAGTTTCAAAATGCTCTTATTGCTAATTCATTTGGGTGTGCTAATTATAAGTCCCAAATAGGTGTGCTAATTATATGTCCACTTGGGTGTGCAAATTATATGTCCCACCTAGGTGCGCTAATTATATGTCCCACTTGGGTGTGCTAAGTATATGTCCCACTTGGGAGTGTGTCAACTATATGTGAGAAATCTATACATTTATTCGATATGAATGTTCGAATTAATTTAAACAACTTACTTGGAATTAATTTAGACAATTTAGTTGGAATTTGAACAGTATTTTTGTAAATATCAAAATTCTATCATTGCTAATTCATTTGGGTGTGCTAATTATATGTCCACTTGCGTGTGCTAATTATATGTCCACTTGAGTGTGCTAATTATATGTCCGCTTGGGTGTGTGTCAATTATATGTGTGAAATCTATACATTTATTCGATATGAATGTTGGAATTAATTTAAACAACTTACTTGGAATTAATTTAGACAATTTAGTTCGAATTAATTTGAACAGTATTTTTGTAAATTTCAAAATTCTATCGTTGCTAATTCATTTGGGTGTGCTAATTATAAGTCCCAACTAGGTGTGCTAATTATATGTCCTACCTAGGTGTGCTAATTATATGTCCCACCAAGGTATGTGTCAATTATATGTGAGAAATCTATACATTTATTCGATATGAATGTTGGAATTAATTTAAATAACTTGCTTGGAATTAATTTAGACAATTTAGTTGGAATTTGAACAGTATTTTTGTAATTTCAAAATTCTATCATAGCTAATTCATTTGGGTGTGCTAATTATAAGTCCCAACTAGGTGTGCTAATTATATGCCCACTTGGGTGTGCAAATTATATGTCCTACCTAGGTGTGCTAATTATATGTCCCACTTGGATGTGTGTCAACTATATGTGAGAAATCTATACATTTATTCGATGTGAATGTTGGAATTAATTTAAACAACTTACTTGGAATTAATTTACACAATTTAGTTGGAATTAATTTGAACAGTATTTCTGTAAATTTCAAAATTCTATCATTGCTAATTCATTTGGGTGTGCTAATTATAAGTCCCACCTAGGTGTGCTAATTTTATGTCCTACCTACAAGAGTTTGGCCGCCGACACCGATATCAGAGAGTAAGATGGATCTCTTCTTCTCCTTGCAGAACCCAGCAATAGCCCGAAACAGATTACTTCTTTGTTGTGCCGTTTGCAATCCCACTAAAACCGCAGAGGCCCCATTTTGAGATTGGCTACGGTTCGAGCGCAGACGGAATAATTCCCGAACCCGCGGCGAGTCACATTTGACCGATTGACAGATTTTATTAAATGTATCACCCAATCTCTCACTCTCGGTCTCAGGTATTCCATTAATTAAAATATCCGTTGAGACAGCATCACCTTCAAATTTTTCCCCTTGGGATTGCAGAGAGTGCACATTTGACTTCAGTGTTTCAACCTCCGTGTTTTAGACAATTTAGTTGGAATTAGACAATTTAGTTGGAATTAATTTGAACAGTATTATTGTAAATTTCAAAATTCTATAATTGCTAATTCATTTGGGTGTGCTAATTATAAGTCCCAACTAGGTGTGCTAATTATATGCCCACTTGGGTGTGCAAATTATATGTCCTACCTAGGTGTGCTAATTATATGTCCCACTTGGATGTGTGTCAACTATATGTGAGAAATCTATACATTTATTCGATGTGAATGTTGGAATTAATTTAAACAACTTTCTTGGAATTAATTTAGACAATTTAGTTGGAATTAATTTGATCAGTATTTCTGTAAATTTCAAAATTCTATCATTGCTAATTCATTTGGGTGTACTAATTATATGTCCACTTGGGTGTGCTAATTATATGTCCACTTGGGTGTGCTAATTATAGGTCCGCTTGGGTGTGAGTCAATTATATGTGAGAAATCTATAAATTTATTCGATATGAATGTTGGAATTAATTTAAACAACTTACTTGGAATTAATTTAGACAATTTAGTTGGAATTAATTTGAACAGTATTTCTGTAAATTTCAAAATTCTATCATTGCTAATTCATTTGGGTGTGCTAATTATAAGTCCCACCTAGGTGTGCTAATTTTATGTCCTACCTAGGTGTGCTAATTATATGTACCACTTGGGTGTGTGTCAATTATATGTGAGAAATCTATACGTTTATTCGATATGAATGTTGGAATTAATTTAAACAACTTACTTGGAATTAATTTAGACAATTTACTTGGAATTAATTTGAACAGTATTTTTGTAAATTTCAAAATTCTATCATTGTTCTTTCATTTGGGTGTGCTTATTATAAGTCCCAACTAGGTGTGCTAATTATATGTCCACTTGGGTGTGCTAATTATATGTCCCACCTAGGTGGGAGAGTTAAACTTCCTGAAACATATAGCCGAACCGATCATTACTCTTGTGCTAATGATCGCGGTGTCCCTTTGGCTAATGAAACCCTTCACAAGCAGATCCTCAACGGACTTCCTGCTCCAGATTCCACGCCAATTCAACGTTACGGCAGCAAACCGCACCTGCTGAAGGTGTGAACAGTTACATACATATGTACATACATACATATACATATACATAAATAATAAAATAAATTGTGTATGAACAAATAATTACAAAGAGATAATACTCTAGTTCGGTGTTGCAAGTGTTGAGAAGACGTACATAGTATTTCTCAACAAAATTAAAATCACGACTTTACAACATACATAGTTTAAGCGGTTACAGACATCAAACAATATACATACATACTTATATATTACAAAGTGTGTGAACAAAGTATACATACAGACATAAAACATTACTGCATACAAACACTACCGGTCAGTTCAAAATTATAATTGTGCTCCAATAACAAAAAAATTTAAAAAAAAATTTCTAAATAAATACCATCTAAATAAGACCAACAATACCTAAAACAGTTGTGCAGCAAAGAACAATCAAGTTAAAAAAAAAAAAATCATCGTAACTGCAAATGTGCAGAGCGGTACTGTTACCATATATCAACCGAACAGCGTTCCTCAATTCTCCCCCCGAGACGAGTCATGGCTTTTATGGAAAGAGAGACTGGAGATACATTTGGTTGATATAAACTGTACGGAAGAGAATGCAAAAAAATCTACACTCTTAAAATCTTTGGTCCTATTCCGTACGAGACACTGCATAATTTATGCAGTCCAGCTTCTCCTGTATCAAAAACTTACAAAGAGCTTTGTGTACTTCTCAAAACGCATTATACTCCACCTACTATAGTCTTTCGTGAACGTAAGAACTTTCATTTGGCAACACAGAGTACAGATGAGTCCGTTTCTGAGTGGCATGCAAGGGTCAAAAAACTTGCGCTCTCTTTTAAATTCGGTGAGAATTTGGCAGCATTTGTGCTAGATCATTTCATCATGGGTATAAACAGCAAAATTTTTGAACGACTATGTGAAGAGGATGAGCGAATTACAATAGATGAAGCACTGCGAAAGTCGCTTATAATGGAGATGAAGCTTTTAACGAAAATTGAAGGTGATATGCAAATTGGCTACGTTAACAACAAAAAAAACTACAAAAACTACGCCTGTATACACTGTGGTTGGCGAAACCATTTATCTAGAGACTGTCGGTATAAGGAGAACAAGTGTCACTACTGTGGAAGAATTGGACATTTACAAACAGTTTGTAATAAAAAAAAAAAAGTTGTAAATTATTTATTAGAATCAGATTCCAATAGTGAAAATTTAGACAAAAACAATCCTAATGATTTCTCTATTTACAGTATTTCACATAACAGTGGTGTCGATTCAACGAAGCTTTACAGTGTTTCCATTAAGATAAATGGATTTCCAGTTAATGTAATTTGTGACTCTGGGGCTCCGTGCAGTTTGGTGTCGAAGTCATTCTTTGAAAAATATGGTAAAAAATTCTTGTCAAGATCCTTTTGTTGATTATAATGGAAATAGAATCCAGATATTAGGAGAATACTATGAAGAGGTGGAATTAAATGAAATAAAAAAAGAGATTAAACTCGTGGTTACAAATAATAACAACAGTCCTTTGTTTGGTAGAAACTTTTTAAGAAAATTTAATTTCGAACTTGTTCAAGTAAATATGGTAAACAATACTGATCAATCTTCCATTATAATTGAACAGATTAAAAATGAGTTTTCAGAAGTCTTTGACAATGGCCTTGGTAGCTATAAATTTGGCGAAATCTTTTTGGTTATGGATGATGATGTCCAACCCATTTTTTTTAAGCGACGTCCGATCCCGTTTGCTTGGATGGAAAAAATTGAAAACAGTTTACGTGATTTAATTGCAAAAGATGTGTTAGAACTGGTAGATCACTCAGAATGGGGGACTCCTCTTGTGCCTTTTTTAAAACCTAATGGTGATATTAGAATTTGTGGAGATTATAAAGTCACTATAAATAAATTTGTATCAGATTTTAAATACCCCTTACCATTAATTGATGAGATTTTTGCATCACTGGAAGGTGGTGAAGTTTACACAAAACTGGACTTATCCAATGCGTATAATCAATTAATACTTGATGAAAAATCGCAAATGATTTGTACATGGTCGACTCCTATCGGCAAGTTAAAAATGAA
Organism: Clusia tigrina; assembly: GCA_920105625.2. Lineage (NCBI taxonomy): Eukaryota > Metazoa > Arthropoda > Insecta > Diptera > Clusiidae > Clusia > Clusia tigrina. The sequence continues at coordinate 2,387,077 of CAKKTE020000572.1, forward strand.
GCGCTTACCTTTTGGCGTTAAGCCTGCAGCATCGATATTTCAAAAAACTATAGAGAATATGTTACGAGGTATACCATTTGTTGTTGCATATCAAGATGATATAACTATATCGGGAAAGAATATGCATCAGCACATACAAAATTTAAAAACTGTTCTTACAAAATTATGTCAAGCATGTCTCAAACTTAATGTGAGGAAATGTGAATTTTTTAAGGAAAGTATATCATATTTGGGATTCACAATTCACAGATTTGGCTTACGCAAGAACAAAGACAGAACCGAATCAGTTATAAAGGCTCCAGTTCCTGAAAATGTTTCGGAACTGCGTGCATTTATAGGTATGGTAAATTATTATGTCCAATTTATAGATAATTATGCAAGAATAATGATTCCATTATACTAATTATTACAAAAAGATGTAAAATATGAGTGGTCTAAAGAATGTCAAATAGCGTACGATATGATTAAGGAAGAGGTTACTTCGGATAAAGTTTTGGTACATTTCAATCCAAAATTACCCATTGTTTTGACTACAGATGCTTCTGACTATGCAATAGCTGGCATACTTTCACATAAATTTTCAAATAATGAATTAAAACCAGTTTCGTTTATATCCAGAGCTTTAACTAAAGCTGAACGAAAATATAGCACGCATGAGAAGGAAGCTTTAGCTATAATTTTTTGTGTCACCAAATTAAAGCAATATCTAATTGGACATTTTTTACGTTGAAAACGGGAACCATTACTTTCAATATTTGGTGAAAACAATGGTTTGCCTATAATGGCGGCAGCTCGTGTCCAAAGGTGGGCATTTATACTTTCCTGGCATTTATTTTTCACGTATGCCACAGGTAAAAGCCAAAGGTGAAATTAACAGCATAGATGATACGTCATATATAAATTATGTCGAAAAAGAAAATATTTTAAATCTGGATTTCACAGATATAGCTCGTGAAACTAGAAGAGATCCAGTTCTATCAAAAGTTTGTGAGTTTGTTAAAATGGGCAAAATTAAAGATTTACAAGCAGAAGAGTTTGCAGCATATACAGGCAAAGATATTCAATTAAGAGTTGATCGTGATTGCTTGTTATGGGGTTATCGAGTCGTAGTTCCAAAAAAGCTGCGAAAATCTGTACCTGATTTACTCCATGAATCGCATCTAGATATAGTAAAAACTAAGTCAGTCGCTAGGTCTTACATTTGGTGGCCCAAGCTTGATAAAGACATAGAACACTTAATTAAATCATGTCTTTCTTGTCAGCGACTTTTACCTAGTCCTGAAAAGAGCAAACTTATACCATGGGTACCAACAAATTCTGTTTGGCAAAGAATCCACATTGATTTTGCAGGTCCTGTTAACAATTTTTATTTCTTTATAATAATAGATTCATATTCAAAATGGGTCGAGGTTTTTAAAACTAAAAATATTACCTCAAATTTTGTAATTAGAAATCTTAGAGAAGTTTTTAGTCGTTTTGGCATTGTCCATACAATCGTCAGCGACAATGGCAGACAATTTGTATCTGACGAATTTAAATGTTTTGTTCAAAAAAACAAAATTAAACATGTGTTAACGGCACCAGGGCATCCAGCGGCCAATGGACAGGCAGAAAATTTTGTTAAAGTTTTAAAAAATCCATTTATGCGAACTTAGATTCTACTGAAAATCAGAATATAGATGTCGTTTTAAGTCGATTTTTAATGGACTATCGCAACATGAAGCATTGCACAACAGGTGAAAGCCCGGCATTTATTTTTCTTGGAAGATCGATTAGGACTCGATTTGATTTAATTAAACGCCCAATCATTAGAGATGTGATACTTGAAAAGCAAGAAAAATATATTTCAGATTATAAAGGCAAAAGGATTGTTGATTTTGAAGAAGAGCAAAATGTTTTTATTCGCGACTATTCTAATCCAAATAAAAGTTCATGGGCTCCGGCTGTTATAAAAACAAAGATCGGACCACGATCATATACTTGTTTATTAAGAAATGGTAGACTTATAAAAAGACATACAGATCAAATAAAACTGTCTACTACTTATTCCAGTAATGAAAATATAATGCAAGATATTCCATTATACTCAAATGAAGGTACTGTAAGCTTACAAGTTGAACGGACACAAGAAAACAATACTTTAAATGAAATAGAACCACCAGTTGATAAGCAAGTTATGAACAATAATAACGAAGAAAATGAAAATGTATCAAATGAAATTGAATTAAATGAAGGTCAAAGAAATAATTCTAGAAATGAATATGTTACAATATTAAGACCTAGAATAAGAAGATAAATCATTATTCAAATTAACAAAATGAATTAATATAAATATATACATAGGTAACTATAAGTAAATGAATGTATATTATGCATTTTTTTTTAAAATATATATATATATATATATATATATATATATATATATATATATATATATATATATATTTTTATTTTTTTTTTTTTTTGTTGTTAATGAAATTTGATTATATTGAATTGAAAAATATTTGTAATCAATTTAAGGCGGAGGCGTGTTATATAGTGTCACTTTAACATGACGTATCATAACAATAACATCATCATAACATTGATATTATTAACATTGCTCCAGCCAAAAGCTTTATTTACATTAATTTATATCAACCAAGTTGTTACTATAATAAATTAGTCGTTAACCGAACTCGAGTGTTTTAATACATTACACTAACTTTGCGGTGGTGCGCCTCATCCGCCGGTCTACCGTCCGTCACCACCTGTGCGTCTAGAACCGTCAAAACTTTATCTTTAATAACTAGCAAGTCTGGTTTATGCAAACCCGAGTTAGTGCGAATTTTTGGCTCCACAATGACATTAAGTTTTCTCGCTTTTAGCCCCCTACTCAAATAGGAGACAACGCTGTCATGTCTTGCAATGCGAGCCGCATGAGCACCGTCGCATTGCTGTACAATGTGATTTGTGGTTTCCTGTTTGTGACAACAACGCCTACACATTCTATTAATGGTCGCCCTACCCCTCGAGGTTCTGGATCTCGAGGGAAGGGAATTACCTCACCCTAACGCAAGTCACATAATCCCGTCCAGTCAGTAACCTCGTCGGTTCCCTGAGCCACCTATGTTGTTGTTTGGTATGCTCGTTTGCATCACGCAAGCCCCAACCGTCAACAGGAGAATGAAGTCGATCTTTCCACATGTTCTCCATGCTGGCCCGAGACACTAGGATTCTACTAGGGTTACTGCGTCTGTATTCAATCTTAGCGAACTCTTTTGCCAATTGGATGCCTAATACAGCCTCAGCTATCCCATCCTTGCCTAGGCCAAGCCCCTCAATGCGTCTCTTCCGGAGAAGAGGTGCAAGCCACATGAGGGAGTCAATACCAAGGCCCCCTACGGCCAGCGGCGCCTGGAAGAAGCATATTGGCACATCCGATGGGAGTTGTTGCCACCTACGTGTATATGCTCGTATTAGCCTATCGACTCTACTCAGAACGCCCACTCGCACACAACCCAACGCTAGGCGGTGGTAAAGTTGTGGCAAGAGGAACGATTTAAGAATAAACATTATTTGCTGTGGTTTCAGCGGGGCATGGGTAACCCTGTCCATGTTAGGCCCTAACTCTTTCTGTGGAGTAAATGGCGTTCTCCCATCCGCCGTATATGTAATGCCCAAGTACTTCCATGTTTCCCCCTCTTGCCCATTATCTACAAATCGATCAGGGACAATGATCGATTTCTTTTGCGTAGGCATACCCTTAATGCTCATATTCAACAAGTTAGAGGCATTGAGGAGTAGCCCGCACTCACCCAAGACCTCCACGACAATGTCGAGAAGGCCTTGTAAGCCATGAGAAGTACTGGCAAAAAGTATTAGGTCATCAGCGAATGCAGCAGCATTCACTCTCTGCCCAGGTCCTAGGTCATAGCGAATTTCCCTGAGCAATCTGTCAATGATCAGATTGAACAGTACGGGAGATAATGGATCCCCCTGTTTCACCCCTATGGTGGTAGTAGTAGGGGTGATGGCCAATTCATGCCAGTCAAAACTGTACTTGAATATCGGTAGTAGTTCGCGAGGTAACCAACCATAACGAAATGTACACCAAAATTAGCGGTCGCTCGAAGCACGGACCCTATCGTGACTGAGTCGAATGTCTTACGGACATCCAACACCGCAATATAGCGCGATTTATAACTCTGGCGACTATGCCCTAGAACGAGATCGACCAAGGTCGTATTATCCCCACATCCATCTGTTTGGCGGAACCCACGCTTTCTTGGATCTAAGGAAGCCATAGACGCCAACCTCTTCGCCAAAGCATTGTGGAGAGTTCGCACCACAACAGATGTGATTGTAATTGGTCTGAAGTCACCAGGCCCCGATCCATCCGAAGATTTCGGAAGAAACACCGTCCTAGCCGACCTCAGCCTAACCGGCAAATTACCGCACCAAAGTAACATGTTGAGCACCCTTGCCAGAATGCCTGGCGGCACTCGCCGCAGTTGCCTGCAGGATATGCCGTCGACACCCGGAGCAGTGCTATAGCCGGGATAAGCTAATCTGATGTCATCTTCGGAAATGGGCTTCCAGACATCGATTTTCGGGTGGAGATAGCTGCCCTGCTCGAGAGGTGCTCATATCTCCGAACAGTCCGAAATTTGAGGAGCCATGATATTACTCCAATAGCCCTCCATGATACTTCTCTGCGGCATTACCGACTGATTGGGGCCATCCAAGATTTCCCCAATACATCTTGTTTTGTGCTTTTTCCACATTGCTTACACTCTGGCGTACTCCATCCTACGTCTTTCTCTGGAGTTCTTAGGGGGCACCCTGGCAATCTTACGATTGCTTACAGGCGCTTGCCCAGAAGGAAAAAGCCAATCCAGGTAGACAGATAAGGAAGTCAGGGTGCTGTTAGTCCCTGCCTACTGCCTCACAATATCCAACAGGTCGGAGTAGTGGAATTTGGATGCAGTGGGTACATCCGGAAGGTCCAAACAGTACAGCAAAAATTTGCCGTTGTTCTAGAAATTTTATGCGAGAGTGCTCGAGATCGTAAGTTTTCATCATGGCTTCACGAGATGAAGAGAGGGGCGTGGGATTGCTAGCCAATTCCGTCGTGAATTGCTCAACCCTAGCACGATAAGCCGGTTTCTGACGTTGTTTTTTCACTGCTTCGACCGTTCTCCGATTGCCTGGGTATAACAATTCGCATAACCATTGGTTAATTTTTCGGTCCAACCCACGCTCCTTAAGGAAGCATGTCTCATTCTTCGCCATGATGTCGATTCCCTCGACCACGAGGCCTTTACTTTAACCCTAATGTTGTCCGCGTCATGAGATAATGGATGGGCGCGACGCTTATGGACACCAAGGTCTGTCTTGGAAGTAAACTCCCTACCACAATATTCGCATACATGGAGCGGGGGAATACCGTCTCCAGACAAAAAAGTATTGTCTAAGGAAGAGCCAGTGTGCTCTTCCCGCATCCGAGGCTTATTTTTACGTTCTGGGGTGCTTTGTAAGTGAAGCGACAAGGGTACCAACCATGAAGTCCAATAAAACCTAGTATACATTCGGCCAATCGGGAGATCATGGATTCCCCTATTCCTACCAAGGTAGGAGACAAGAGAGGACCCCTTCACCACCCGATTGTTACCGGCGAGAACCACTTGGAGGTAGTATACAGGTACATCTATGCTTCTTAAGGCTGTATTAAGAGAGTCATAGTTACTCCCGCCGTTGACCCGCGCTTATTTGATTTTCTTCACTTTGACATTCAGAGCACTGGGCAGAAATCACATTGTGTCAACACCCGTTAGGGCCATCACAATGCTTTGTTTTAATTAGACAGTCGGATTCCCCAAGTCCGTGTCAGATCTGAATTGATTGTTAATTAATAATCGTTCTAATTTAAAAAGATAATAGACCCGAAAGCCATTCCTTTACAAATTTTAGCAAGAAAGTTCCACAATTGGTTATATAACTAACTATCCGGGGAACAAAATTAATAATCGTTATTTACCCAGATCGAGCACATAAACCATGGTTATTGCTTCCCAATCAAGCCCGATTATCTCAATCTTCAGAGCCAATCCTTATCCCGAAGTTACGGATCTAATTTGCCGACTTCCCTTACCTACTTTATACTATCGACTAGAGACTCTTTACCTTGGACACCAGCTGCGGATATTGGTACGGCCTGTTGAGCAGTTTGCGTGTCCCCACCATTAATTTTCAAGGTCCGAGGAGATAATATCGAGACAAAAGTAAATGTCAAGCGCTTCTTCCGATCTGCCAACGGATAAAAACCTCGTTACCTCGACTTTCGCTGACGACACAGCTATCCTGAGCTCTCACCTAGGTCCACGGATAGCTTCCCGGGATTTAGAGGAACACCTTAAAAAAATAGAAAGTTGGCTACAAGATTGGCGCATCAAAGTAAATGATCAAAAAAGTGTACATGTGGCATTTACTCTTAAGCCCAGTTCTTGTCCGGCAGTCTCCTTAAATGGCATTGTAATCCCGTAAGCAACAGAAGTTAAATACTTAGCAGTGCATTTTGGCCGACGGCTCACCTGGAAAAAACATATAGAAGCCAAGAAAATGCAAATGAAACTCAAGGCAAGTTCCTTGTATTGGCTTACCAACCGAAAATCAAAGCTCCGCTTAGGGTATAAACTCCTTATATCATCATCATCATCATAATTGGCGTACAACCATTTCTGGTCATTGCCGCGTTATCAGCCTTCGCCAGTCGTCTCTGCTTCGCGCACGCTGGCGCCAATTGGAAAGACCAAGCGCAGCCAGGTCCTTCCAACGTAGTGGTGGTCTCCCCCTCCTGCGTCCGCCACCCGGCGGCATCGATTCAAATACTTTTTTCGCCGGAGCACTTTCATCCATTCGCACAACATGTCCCAGCCAGCGCAGCCGCTGTGTTTTAATGCGCTGAACTATATCAATGTCGGCGTACAGCTCATACAGCTCGTTGTTCCATCTGAATCGATACTCTCCGCAGACGCATATAGGACCATAGATTCTTCGAAGAATTTTTCTCTCGAACGCCCCCAGAGCTCGCTCATCGTTGTTTGTCATCGTCCAGGTTTCGGCACCATAAAGCAGGACGGGAAGGATGAGGGCTTTGTAGAGCGTAATTTTTGTTCGTCGAGAGAGGGCGCTGCTTCTCAATTGCCTACTGAGCCCAAAGTAACACCTGTTGGCAAGAGTGATTCTTCGCTTAATCTCCTTGCTGACATCATTCGTGGTGTTGATGCTGGTTCCCAGATAAACGAAATCCTTCACAACTTCAAAGTTGTAGTCGCCAACAGTGACGTGGTGTCGAAGACGCTGAGACTCTTTGTGTGTTGACACCAAGTACTTCGTTTTGTCCTCGTTCACCGCTAAACCCACTCGCTTCTCTCTCCAAGCCGGAAAATGCAGCACTCACGGCGCGGCTGTTATGGCCAATGATGTCAATATCATCAGCATACGCCAGTAACATGACACTCTTGTGGAAGATAGTGCCTGTGCGATTTAGACATGCTGCACGTACGATTTTTTCCAACATTAGATTGAAGAAAACACACGATAAGGAGTCACCTTGTCTGAATCCTCGCTTAGTAACAAACGGCTCGGACAAGTCATTACCGATTTTAACTGAGCCAGTGGTGGTGCTTAGCGTCATTTTGCACAGCCGAATTAGCTTAGCAGGGACGCCAAATTCAGACATAGCGGCGTATACTTGACTCCTTACGGTGCTGTCGAATGTGGCTTTGAAATCGACGAAAAGGTGGTGTATGTCAATCTGCTTCTCTAGGGTTTTCTCCAGGATTTGGCGTAGTGTGAACATTTGGTCAATGGTGCCTTTACCAGGTCTGAAGCCACACTGATAAGTCCCAATCAGTTCATTGACGATGGGCTTCAGCCTTTCACAGAGTACGCTCGATAAGACCTTATATGCGATGTTCAGAAGGCTGATCCCGCGGTAGTTGGCACAGATTGCCGGATCACCCTTTTTGTGGATTGGGCAGAGCACACTTAAGTTGCAGTTGCTAGGCATGCATTCCTCCGACCATATTTTGCAGATGAGCTGGTGCATGTGTTCCGTGAGCTCATCGCCGCCAGCCTTGAATAGCTCCGCTGGTATACCATCAGCTCCGGCGGCTTTGTTGTTTTTGAGCCGCCTAATAACCAGCAAGACCTCGTCATAGTCGGGGGGCGCTACTTCATGTTCGTCGTCAGCAACTGTGGGGTCGGGTTCATCTTCATTGCTATCATTAGCGCTGTCGCCATTCAGCAGCTTCGAGAAGGGTTCCCTCCATAACGTCAGTACGCTCTGGACATCCGTCACTAAATTCCCGTTTTCGTCTTTACAGGAATTGGAATTGGCTCCGGTCTTAAAACCTTCCGTTTGGCGCCTCACACGTTCGTAGAATTTTCGAGCCATATTCCTTCTGCCAAACATCTCGATTTCCTCGCATTCTCTCTTTTCGGCTTCTCGTTTCTTGCGCCTAAAAAGACGCTTCTCTTCCCTTCTCTTCTCTCGATATCGCTCCTTAGCAGCTCGCGTTGCAGCCGATCGCAGGATGAGTTGGTATGCTGCGTCTTTCTCTGCAGCTGCGTTGCGACACTCTTCGTCATACCAGCTGTTTTTCTTCGGGCGGTGATAGCCAATCACCTCTTCAGCGGCCGTGCACATGGAGTGGGATATAAGCGACCACTGCGCGCAAATATCGAGATCAGGGGGAGAATCCATCAGCATATTCGAGAGCCGAGAAGCAAATGCGGTAGCTGTCTGTAGCGATTGTAGCTTTCCGACGTCAAGCTTCCTCTGCGAATTAGAGCGAACGTTTCTTGCCGCACTGAGGCGAGTGCGAACCTTAGCTACAACAAGGTAGTGGTCCGAGTCAATGTTGGCACCTCGAATTGTACGTACGTCTAACACGCTGGATGCATGCCTGCCGTCGATCACAACGTGATCAATTTGGTTCCTGTTTTTATGATCAGGGGACAGCCAGGTGGCTTTATGAATATCGGGATGCTGGAATCTAGTACTACTAACTACCATGTTCCGTGCTGCGGCGAAGTCGATCAGCCTCAAACCGTTTTCTGGTGACTGCTCGTGGAGGCTGAACTTACCGACGGTTGGTTCAAAAATGCCCTCTTTGCCCACCTTGGCGTTGAAGTTACCTAGCACAATTTTTACATCGTGGCGGGGGCATCGATCGAAGGTTTTTTCTAGTTGATCGTAGAAGGCAGCCTTGGTGTTTTCGTCTTTCTCATCCGTCGGAGCATGTGCGCAGATTAGGCTGATGTTAAAGTATATTGCCCTAATGCGGAGTGTGGCAAGCCTGTCGTCGACTGGGGTAAATCCCAGGACTTCATCTCGCAGTCGTTTGCTTACCACAAAACCTACACCGAGTCTGCGCTTCGTCGCATGGCAGCTGTAGTAGATGTCACATGTAGCTTTTTTTGACCGTCCATGTCCCGTCCATCGCATTTCCTGGAGTGCGGTGACGTCAGCTTTATATTTTTCAAGGACGCCAACCAGCTGGATAAAGGCACCTTCCCTATTAAGTGTCCGGATATTCCAGGTGCATATCCTTAAATCGTGTTCCTTATAACGTTTGCGGGGGTTGTCGTCAACAGTTGTGGGGTATTTCATCCGAGGCTTCAATCTTATATTCACTGGATTATTTGTTTTTTACGTTGCGGGTTCCAAGCCCAGCGCACAACCCTAAGCTAGGGATTTTTGTTTGGTAGTGGTAACCCACTTCGGGGGTATGGGCTGTAACGACTCGTTTTCGCCGGGGTAAGCTCGCCGGATTGCCAGGAGTCGTTTACAGAAAATCTCTAAAGTATTCAAAGCTTGTTTACGTTGATTTAATTATTTTATTTATTTATTAATTTAAAAAAAGGGCTTAACTACTTGATACAATTATTTTACTAATCTTAAATACGGACACAGTTGAACTATATGTCCCCCTAGCTTCTGTTGCGTTTGTCAGTGTGGGTTTCTAGCGGAGAATCGATTATAAACCATAATCTCCTCTAGATTCCCCTAGCTTCTGTTGCGTTTGTCAGTGTGGGTTTCTAGCAGAGAATCGATTATAAACCATAATCTCCTCTAGATTCCCCTAGCTTCTGTTGCGTTTGTCAGTGTGGGTTTCTAGCAGAGAATCGATTATAAACCATAATCTCCTCTAGATTCCCCTAGCTTCTGTTGCGTTTGTCAGTGTGGGTTTCTAGCAGAGAATCGATTATAAACCATAATCTCCTCTAGACTCCCCTAGCTTCTGTTGCGTTTGTCAGTGTGGGTTTCTAGCAGAGAATCGATTATAAACCATAATCTCCTCTAGATTCCCCTAGCTTCTGTTGCGTTTGTCAGTGTGGGTTTCTAGCAGAGAATCGATTATAAACCATAATCTCCTCTAGATTCCCCTAGCTTCTGTTGCGTTTGTCAGTGTGGGTTTCTAGCAGAGAATCGATTATAAACCATAATCTCCTCTAGATTCCCCTAGCTTCTGTTGCGTCTGTCAGTGTGGGTTTCTAGCAGAGAATCGATTATAAACCATAATCTCCTCTAGATTCCCCTAGCTTCTGTTGCGTCTGTCAGTGTGGGTTTCTAGCAGAGAATCGATTATAAACCATAATCTCCTCTAGATTCCCCTAGCTTCTGTTGCGTCTGTCAGTGCGTATAACTTTGTTTAGTACGATGCGTCTGGTCTGCCTGATGCCGAATGAAAAAAAAGAGCGTCTTGTCTGCCTGATGCCGAATGAAAGAAAGAGCGTCTTGTCTGCCTGATGCCGAATGAAAGAAAGAGCGTCTTGTCTGCCTGATGCCGAATGAAAGAAAAAGCGTCTTGTCTGCCTGATGCCGAATGAAAGAAAAAGGCTAGGTTGCCAGTTGCTCCTGCTTTTATGCTCCAGGTTTAGCGTAGATCATCCAATAGTTGTTGTTGTGCGGGAACTGTAGTTTGTTGTGGCATGTTGCTACGGTTTCCCGCATTGTTCTTCTCGTTTGAATGTGACCTTGGGCCACCTTCAGCACATTGTTGTTGCTTTCTCGCTGTTGTTCTTGTAAGTTTTTGCCCTTGGGCCACCTTCAATATTGTGTTGTTGTTGTGATGATTTACCTTGTTGTTGTTCCTTGTGTTGTTTGTTGTTGTTGCTATTTCTCCTTCGGCCACCTTCAGCACTTTGTTGATATTTTATATCGATGGCATAAAATATTTAAAAATATTAAATATTGGATATTTAATTTTGCTTCTCCTCTTTATGCTTTGTCCGGTCTGTTGGTGTGCTTAGCGATCGGTCTGTCGTGTTCCACTTTGTGCTTGGCCTTCGTTTTTGGGTGTTGTTAGTGGGTTATTTTCCGAACTAATGCAGTCGGCAACTTCTGTCGCGATCTCTTGTAAAATTCTAGCATTGCGTTAGGCACTGTTGTTGTAAATTCATATCAGTGCGTTGGGCACTGTTGTTGTGAATTCATATCAGTGCATTGGGCACTGTTGTTGTAAATTTATATTATTTTAGCTGTGGTCAGCCGGTTGCACAATTGTTTGTGTGATATTCTCCTGTGTTATCTTGCGTTGTTGATTTCGTTGCATGTTTTTCGTCGCTTATCACAGGGTTCCACTGTCTGACTTAATTGTGGCTGTGTCTTCTGTCCTCCCAATGCTGAGTATAACACTTGTTGTTGGTAGCATTACTATGGTGGGAGGTGTCTTAGACTCACTTGCATGATGGCTGCTGCACTAAATATGATGGCGGTTGTGTGTGTGTGGTTTTAGCAATGAAAGTGGGAGGTGCCAAAGTCTTAGGACTATTAACGTGTATATTTTAGGGTTGGTTGTTTAAGCACTTGGCCCCTATTTTAAATATACACGTTTGGGGCGTTATGGCAAAACTAAATATGTAGGGGCAAATTTACGCCTAAAATTTGCTCCTCACATGTCCTCCCTACTTTGCGGACGATGGAGAATGGTCACCTTACCCTGCCAGAGGGTGATGATTTTGCATGATCCTCGCTGGAATCGGATTCCTTTCCGTTGTGTACACTGTTCTCGTCAGATGAGTTTGTTAGTTAGCGTATGCTGTGATGCCACCAGGCGCGCAGAATGGTTTCAGCTCGCTAATATGCGCTGTCTTTGTCTCCTTGGTTCCTTCACGTTTCATCTTGACAATGACTGGGGAGGTGAAGGTGTCTATCCGGTATGGCCCATCGTAGCGTGGGGCCAACTTGGCGGCGAAGTGGTCGATGGCTTTGGACAAATGGTGCTGTTTTGCTAACACCAATTGTCCAACTTCTGGTTTCCAGGGCCTTCGTCGTAGGTTATAATGACGCCGTTGATCTTGAGCCGCTCGCTCCAGATTCCTTGTCACTAATGTGTATGCTTCCTTTAGTAGTTCGGCTCTTTCGTTGGGTGTTTGTTTCCTTTGTCCTGTTCCTGGGGTGGTTTCATCGTACAACGCTCCTGGGCGTCGTGGCTCCCGTCCTTGTATCAGGAACGCGGGGCTGTAGCCAGTTGTCTCGGATACGCTGGTATTGATCGCCAGGGTTAACTCCGGCAGTAGGTCATCCCACTATTGTTGCTGTTTACCGGCGTATTGGGCGATCATGGTCTTGACTGTGCGGTTGGCGCGTTCGGCAGCATTTTCCTGTGGTGTGTACGGTGCGGTAAACTGGTGCTTGATACCGTAGTCTTCTACAAAGCGCTGAAAGGACTTGCTTGTAAACTGTGATCCGTTGTCCGTCACTAAAATCTTAGGAACTCCGAAACGGGCTAAGATGCGCTCCCGAAAGGCCCGTTGTAGAGTCTCGGTGGTGGCCTTCCGAAGAGGCGCCATCTCTGCCCATTTTGAGAACTTATCATGGAAAACTAGTACCATTGTGTTTCCATGCTTCGAGCGGGGTAGAGGTCCAACAAA